>ONZH01020898.1:325000-1602438 GCA_900303285.1 Rhinella marina | reverse complement strand
TTTTTTTTTTTTATATTTCTAGGTACACAGCCGTGTACTAACAGATCAGACGGTGTGTATGAACACTACGTATATACAATTATTTTGCAAGAGAACGCAAAGTACAGGTGCCAATGAAAAGGCTTTTTTTTTTATATTTCTAGGTACACAGCCGTGTACTAACAACAGATCAGACGGTGTGTATGAACACTACGTATATACAATTATTTTGCAAGAGAACGCAAAGTACAGGTGCCAATGAAAAGGCTTTTTTTTTTAATATATTTCTAGGTACACAGCCGTGTACTAACAGATCAGACGGTGTGTATGAACACTACGTATATACAATTATTTTGCAAGAGAACGCAAAGTACAGGTGCCAATGAAAAGGCTTTTTTTTTTATATTTCTAGGTACACAGCCGTGTACTAACAGATCAGACGGTGTGTGTATGAACACTACGTATATACAATTATTTTGCAAGAGAACGCAAAGTACAGGTGCCAATGAAAAGGCTTTTTTTTTTATATTTCTAGGTACACAGCCGTGTACTAACAGATCAGACGGTGTGTATGAACACTACGTATATACAATTATTTTGCAAGAGAACGCAAAGTACAGGTGCCAATGAAAAGGCTTTTTTTTTTTTTTTTATATTTCTAGGTACACAGCCGTGTACTAACAGATCAGACGGTGTGTATGAACACTACGTATATACAATTATTTTGCAAGAGAACGCAAAGTACAGGTGCCAATGAAAAGGCTTTTTTTTTTTAATATTTCTAGGTACACAGCCGTGTACTAACAGATCAGACGGTGTGTATGAACACTACGTATATACAATTATTTTGCAAGAGAACGCAAAGTACAGGTGCCAATGAAAAGGCTTTTTTTTTTTATATTTCTAGGTACACAGCCGTGTACTAACAGATCAGACGGTGTGTATGAACACTACGTATATACAATTATTTTGCAAGAGAACGCAAAGTACAGGTGCCAATGAAAAGGCTTTTTTTTTTATATATTTCTAGGTACACAGCCGTGTACTAACAGATCAGACGGTGTGTATGAACACTACGTATATACAATTATTTTGCAAGAGAACGCAAAGTACAGGTGCCAATGAAAAGGCTTTTTTTTTTATATTTCTAGGTACACAGCCGTGTACTAACAGATCAGACGGTGTGTATGAACACTACGTATATACAATTATTTTGCAAGAGAACGCAAAGTACAGGTGCCAATGAAAAGGCTTTTTTTTTTATATTTCTAGGTACACAGCCGTGTACTAACAGATCAGACGGTGTGTATGAACACTACGTATATACAATTATTTTGCAAGAGAACGCAAAGTACAGGTGCCAATGAAAAGGCTTTTTTTTTTTTTATATTTCTAGGTACACAGCCGTGTACTAACAGATCAGACGGTGTGTATGAACACTACGTATATACAATTATTTTGCAAGAGAACGCAAAGTACAGGTGCCAATGAAAAGGCTTTTTTTTTTTTTTTTTTTATATTTCTAGGTACACAGCCGTGTACTAACAGATCAGACGGTGTGTATGAACACTACGTATATACAATTATTTTGCAAGAGAACGCAAAGTACAGGTGCCAATGAAAAGGCTTTTTTTTTTTTATATTTCTAGGTACACAGCCGTGTACTAACAGATCAGACGGTGTGTATGAACACTACGTATATACAATTATTTTGCAAGAGAACGCAAAGTACAGGTGCCAATGAAAAGGCTTTTTTTTTTATATTTCTAGGTACACAGCCGTGTACTAACAGATCAGACGGTGTGTATGAACACTACGTATATACAATTATTTTGCAAGAGAACGCAAAGTACAGGTGCCAATGAAAAGGCTTTTTTTTTTTATATATTTCTAGGTACACACAGCCGTGTACTAACAGATCAGACGGTGTGTATGAACACTACGTATATACAATTATTTTGCAAGAGAACGCAAAGTACAGGTGCCAATGAAAAGGCTTTTTTTTTTTATATTTCTAGGTACACAGCCGTGTACTAACAGATCAGACGGTGTGTATGAACACTACGTATATACAATTATTTTGCAAGAGAACGCAAAGTACAGGTGCCAATGAAAAGGCTTTTTTTTTTATATTTCTAGGTACACAGCCGTGTACTAACAGATCAGACGGTGTGTATGAACACTACGTATATACAATTATTTTTTGCAAGAGAACGCAAAGTACAGGTGCCAATGAAAAGGCTTTTTTTTTTTATATATTTCTAGGTACACAGCCGTGTACTAACAGATCAGACGGTGTGTATGAACACTACGTATATACAATTATTTTGCAAGAGAACGCAAAGTACAGGTGCCAATGAAAAGGCTTTTTTTTTTATATTTCTAGGTACACAGCCGTGTACTAACAGATCAGACGGTGTGTATGAACACTACGTATATAACAATTATTTTGCAAGAGAACGCAAAGTACAGGTGCCAATGAAAAGGCTTTTTTTTTTTATATTTCTAGGTACACAGCCGTGTACTAACAGATCAGACGGTGTGTATGAACACTACGTATATACAATTATTTTGCAAGAGAACGCAAAGTACAGGTGCCAATGAAAAGGCTTTTTTTTTTATATTTCTAGGTACACACAGCCGTGTACTAACAGATCAGACGGTGTGTATGAACACTACGTATATACAATTATTTTGCAAGAGAACGCAAAGTACAGGTGCCAATGAAAAGGCTTTTTTTTTTTTATATTTCTAGGTACACAGCCGTGTACTAACAGATCAGACGGTGTGTATGAACACTACGTATATACAATTATTTTGCAAGAGAACGCAAAGTACAGGTGCCAATGAAAAGGCTTTTTTTTTTTTATATATTTCTAGGTACACAGCCGTGTACTAACAGATCAGACGGTGTGTATGAACACTACGTATATACAATTATTTTGCAAGAGAACGCAAAGTACAGGTGCCAATGAAAAGGCTTTTTTTTTTATATTTCTAGGTACACAGCCGTGTACTAACAGATCAGACGGTGTGTATGAACACTACGTATATACAATTATTTTGCAAGAGAACGCAAAGTACAGGTGCCAATGAAAAGGCTTTTTTTTTTTTATATTTCTAGGTACACAGCCGTGTACTAACAGATCAGACGGTGTGTATGAACACTACACGTATATACAATTATTTTGCAAGAGAACGCAAAGTACAGGTGCCAATGAAAAGGCTTTTTTTTTATATATTTCTAGGTACACAGCCGTGTACTAACAGATCAGACGGTGTGTATGAACACTACGTATATACAATTATTTTGCAAGAGAACGCAAAGTACAGGTGCCAATGAAAAGGCTTTTTTTTTTTATATTTCTAGGTACACAGCCGTGTACTAACAGATCAGACGGTGTGTATGAACACTACGTATATACAATTATTTTGCAAGAGAACGCAAAGTACAGGTGCCAATGAAAAGGCTTTTTTTTTATATTTCTAGGTACACAGCCGTGTACTAACAGATCAGACGGTGTGTATGAACACTACGTATATACAATTATTTTGCAAGAGAACGCAAAGTACAGGTGCCAATGAAAAGGCTTTTTTTTTTTATATTTCTAGGTACACAGCCGTGTACTAACAGATCAGACGGTGTGTATGAACACTACGTATATACAATTATTTTGCAAGAGAACGCAAAGTACAGGTGCCAATGAAAAGGCTTTTTTTTTATATTTCTAGGTACACAGCCGTGTACTAACAGATCAGACGGTGTGTATGAACACTACGTATATACAATTATTTTGCAAGAGAACGCAAAGTACAGGTGCCAATGAAAAGGCTTTTTTTTTTTTTATATTTCTAGGTACACAGCCGTGTACTAACAGATCAGACGGTGTGTATGAACACTACGTATATACAATTATTTTGCAAGAGAACGCAAAGTACAGGTGCCAATGAAAAGGCCTTTTTTTTTTTATATTTCTAGGTACACAGCCGTGTACTAACAGATCAGACGGTGTGTATGAACACTACGTATATACAATTATTTTGCAAGAGAACGCAAAGTACAGGTGCCAATGAAAAGGCTTTTTTTTTTATATTTCTAGGTACACAGCCGTGTACTAACAGATCAGACGGTGTGTATGAACACTACGTATATACAATTATTTTGCAAGAGAACGCAAAGTACAGGTGCCAATGAAAAGGCTTTTTTTTTTTTATATTTCTAGGTACACAGCCGTGTACTAACAGATCAGGACGGTGTGTATGAACCACTTCGTATATACAATTATTTTGCAAGAGAACGCAAAGTACAGGTGCCAATGAAAAGGCTTTTTTTTTTCTATATTTCTAGGTACACAGCCGTGTACTAACAGATCAGACGGTGTGTATGAACACTACGTATATACAATTATTTTGCAAGAGAACGCAAAGTACAGGTGCCAATGAAAAGGCTTTTTTTTTTCTATATTTCTAGGTACACAGCCGTGTACTAACAGATCAGACGGTGTGTATGAACACTACGTATATACAATTATTTTGCAGAGAACGCAAAGTACAGGTGCAATGAAAAGGCTTTTTTTTTTCTATATTT
The DNA here is from genome assembly GCA_900303285.1 of Rhinella marina. NCBI lineage: Eukaryota > Metazoa > Chordata > Amphibia > Anura > Bufonidae > Rhinella > Rhinella marina. The sequence goes on along the minus strand of ONZH01020898.1, from coordinate 1,597,871 downwards.
CTAGTACACAGCCGTGTACTAACAGATTCAGACGGTGTGTATGAACACTACGTATATACAATTATTTTGCAAGAGAACGCAAAGTACAGGTGCCCAATGAAAGGCTTTTTTTTTTATTTCTAGGTACACAGCCGTTGTACTAACAGATCAGATGGTGTTATGAACACTACGTATATACAATTATTTTGCAAGAGAACGCAAAGTACAGGTGCCAATGAAAAGGCTTTTTTTTTCTATATTTCTAGGTACACAGCCGTGTACTAACAGATCAGACGGTGTGTATGAACACTACGTATATACAATTATTTTGCAAGAGAACGCAAAGTACAGGTGCCAATGAAAAGGCTTTTTTTTTTCTATATTTCTAGGTACACAGCCGTGTACTAACAGATCAGACGGTGTGTATGAACACTACGTATATACAATTATTTTGCAAGAGAACGCAAGTACAGGTGCCAATGAAAAGGTTTTTTTTTTTCTATATTCTAGGTACACAGCCGTGTACTAACAGATCAGACGGTGTGTATGAACACTACGTATATACAATTATTTTGCAAGAGAACGCAAAGTACAGGTGCCAATGAAAAGGCTTTTTTTTTTCTATATTTCTAGGTACACAGCCGTGTACTAACAGATCAGACGGTGTGTATGAACACTACGTATATTACAATTATTTTGCAAGAGAACGCAAGTACAGGTGCCAATGAAAAGGCTTTTTTTCTTCTATATTTCTAGGTACACAGCCGTGTACTAACAGATCAGACGGTGTGTATGAACACTACGTATATACAATTATTTTGCAAGAGAACGCAAAGTACAGGTGCCAATGAAAAGGCTTTTTTTTTTATATTTTCTAGGTACACAGCCGTGTACTAACAGATCAGACGGTGTGTTATGAACACTACGTATATTACAATTATTTTGCAAGAGAACGCAAAGTACAGGTGCCAATGAAAAGGCTTTTTTTTTTCTATATTTCTAGGTACACAGCCGTGTACTAACAGATCAGACGGTGTGTATGAACACTACGTATATACAATTATTTTGCAAGAGAACGCAAAGTACAGGTGCCAATGAAAAGGCTTTTTTTTTTCTATATTTCTAGGTACACAGCCGTGTTACTAACAGATCAGACGGTGTGTATGAACACTACGTATATACAATTATTTTGCAAGAGAACGCAAAGTACAGGTGCCAATGAAAAGGCTTTTTTTTATATATTTCTAGGTACACAGCCGTGTACTAACAGATCAGACGGTGTGTATGAACACTACGTATATACAATTATTTTGCAAGAGAACGCAAAGTACAGGTGCCAATGAAAAGGCTTTTTTTTTTTCTATATTTCTAGGTACACAGCCGTGTACTAACAGATCAGACGGTGTGTATGAACACTATGTATATACAATTATTTTGCAGAGAACGCAAAGTACAGGTGCCAATGAAAGGCTTTTTTTTTTTTATATTTCTAGGTACACAGCCGTGTACTAACAGATCAGACGGTGTGTATGAACACTACGTATATACAATTATTTGCAAGAGAACGCAAAGTACAGGTGCCAATGAACAGGCTTTTTTTTTCTATATTTCTAGGTACACAGCCGTGTACTAACAGATCAGACGGTGTGTATGAACACTACGTATATACAATTATTTTGCAAGAGAACGCAAAGTACAGGTGCCAATGAAAAGGCTTTTTTTTTTTTATATTTCTAGGTACACAGCCGTGTACTAACAGGTCAGACGGTGGGTATTTACACCTGGTATACAAAAAGGGTATTGCAGGCACACAGAACCCAGAACACTAGAGCCAAATAAACTGTATTTAAAAAAAAATAAAAATTCACAGCCGTATACTGCCAGATCAGATGGTGCATATACACACTAGGTATATAACAGGGTTTTGCAGCCAAAAAGAACGCAGAACAGTAGTGCCAAATATAGTTTTGTATGTAGCAGAGCACCTAATACACCACTAATGCCTCTCTCTGTCCCTACTCCAGCAGCTATCCCTGAATACAGCAACCGTTCTCTGCAGACTGTATATTGTAGTAAAGCTATCACTGTACTGCACTATAGTAGCCCTGATAAGGGCTTTTAATCACGCTCCTGCCTGTCCAACAGCTAAAAACCTATCTGTCCCTTCTCCAGCTCTGTCCCTGACTAAGTTCACGCAGCATATGCGAACGAGCAGGAAGAGCTGAGTTTTTAATATTCGAGGTCACATGGTTTTTCCAGCCAATCCATGTAGATGCTGTTTTCGCGCTGCCAGCGTGCTCCGCGGGCCTGTCATACCCCCCCTGCATGTTGATTGGTGGAAAAAGAGCGCCAGGGAAGGTGGGAGGGGAAACGAATTCTAAGTGCGCCATCGCCGTTATACTCGATTGAAATCGAGTATGCCGAATAGCGTAGTATTCGATCGAATACCGGCTCGATCGAACACTACTCGCTCATCTCTATTTATTAACAACATCTCTTAGCAACCATCAGTGAATCACGCATTGCATCCGCACTTGTGTGTCGGATGCAATGCGTTATTCACGCAGCCCCATTCACTTCAATGGGCCCAGGGCTGCGTGAAAAACGCAGAATATAGAACATGCTGCGATTTTCACTCAACAGCGAACTGATGCGTGAAAAACATCGCTCATGTGAAAAGCTCCATTGAAATGAATAGGTCAGGATTCAGTGCGGGTGCAATGCGTTCGCATCACGCATTGCACCCGCGTGGAAATCTCGCCCGTGTGAAAGGGGCCTAAAACGTAGACTATTGACTCATAGGAAACCACTTCCAATAGATGTTTCTAGTGAGATGATTCTCTTTCTCTGTCAGATACCACTTTGCATGCACTTATTATAAAGGAGAATTAAATTTAGACTGTTTATAAGAAACCTACATTTTTCATGAAACACATCGTGAACTTATAGAGTAGAATCAAATGTCCCAGCTATTCTCTCAGTTCTAATCACAAAGCTTCCTGCAGGGAAGTTACTTCATGACATCGTTCTGATTAAATTAGCAATTAAACATGCAGACACAACAAAATAATACTGTCTGAAAAGATGATGCTTATCGCTCATGACACTTTTGCTTAAAGTTGGTGTTTCTCTCTAGATAGAGATCGTTCGTGCACCACCTGCAAAACCAATAGAAAAGGTAAAATGGATTATAGAATTATACAGTAGTCTAAATAAAAAGGTATTACAGATTTTAACATTTATCCCTTATCTATAGGACAGATTATAGATATTAGCTTGGTACAGATCCCACTACTAGGACCCCTACATTTGCTGGAAGGCGCAAACCCGATCATTTAACTCAGCATGTCTGCAGTAGGGAGAAGGTGTCAGAGCATGGTAGCTCTATGGGAGCTATGGAAGTGGCCAAGAATACTATATAATACTATAGTGCCAAGGGCGTTACTATAGCCATAGCAGCCATAGCACTGGCTATAGGACCCAAAGGTTGGGGGGTGGAAGGTTAGGGTATTAGGTGCAAAAACTTTGCAACTTTTTGTGGCTTTTTGCTATAATGTGGGTTTTCTGATATATGATGATATTATACATACCTTTACTTATTGCTACTTATGCTGCTGTTTTAATTTTCTTACACTGGAAGGTGGGTGCCCCATCTTACTTTGCTATGGGGTCCTATGAATTATAGTTATGCCCCTGTCTGATATGATAATATCTATAATATTCTAGTAGTATTATATACCTGTATATATATATATATATATATATATATATATATAATTCTAGAACAACATATAGTTTGGTGCATTTTGAAGCAATGGAATTCTCTTATATATTATGAGAAAACCACTGTAGGCATCTACAGACATACTGTATACTAGGATATATGTGTGGATGTATCTAGATGCATATGGATGTATATGGATATATAACCTAATTTCCTGCAACTGCACATGGAACAATTAGTACATAATATGTTTCATGTTTAAATAAAAAATGTTTTCCTAATTTCAAAAGTAGATTTTTTATATAATTTTTCAAGCATTTTTTTAATTAGCACAACCTTATTAAGATTAAAGTGGCACTGTACTTTGAACAAACTTTTGATATGTTGTAGGGATCCATGGGGGTTTGAACAATGAGACCCCCAATGATCTTTAGAACTAGGGCACAGAGGTACTTATCATGCTCTCTCTTCATGCTGGCTAACAGGAAGCGAGACTGAATCAAGAAAAAGTCTAGGGGCCTATCTCGTTCCCGTCCCGTACAGCAAGGACTGAGAGCGTGATATGAGCGCACTTCACTCCCCTCGCTCTAGAGATCACTGGGTGTATCAGCACTCAGACCCCCACAGATCTAAACTTTTGATATGTCCCTACAACATATCAATGATTTGTTTAAACTACAGTGCCACTTTAAGCACTTCAATTAGTAACCAGTACATTATATTTAGCCCATTCTTTTTTTTTTTTTTTTTAGATGATAGACGTCACGTACAACAAAAAATGTAAAAAAAAAAAAAAGGGTGAAACAGATGTTTTCTACATTGTTAAAGGGGTTTCCGGTCCTTTTATATTGATGGCCTATCCTTAGGGTGGGCCTTCAGTAGTCATTGGTGGGTGTCCAACACCCCTAACCCTCCGCCAATTAGCTCTTCTGCAGTAGCTCTGTGTGTAGGGGATGGAGCTGGTTACTGCAGCAGTGTTTGGGAGCAGTGCTTTAGTAACCATCTCTGTCTACTACACATAATGTATGAAGCTGTGTAATTTCAGCACCAGAGCCCCTGCAAACAGCTGATCGGTGAGGTTGCAGGGTATTGGACCCCCACGAATCAGATCTTGACAACCTATCTTAAGGATAGGCCATCAATATAAAAGGACTAAAAAAAAACCCCTTTTAAAATATTTTCTCATAAATAGTGAATACCCATGTAAGGACAACTAGTGAGCTCAATAATATGACTATAAGAATGTGCAGTTGTAGAGAATAAACCTGGCATTGTATTCAAACAAGTCATTTGTAGAAATTCACTCCAGATGTCATTTATTTATTTAATATCATTATTTTTTGGGCTTTTCTCAGTAGGTAATGTAATAATTCTGTATTCTGTGATATATTTGGGTCCACGGTCTGCCTAGTAATCAGAAGATGAGCTATAGTCTATCATACTTCTATTTAACTACTGTATTAAACAAACAAAACAGAGGTCGCAGGAATCTGCTTAACATGCAACTTTAGATTTTGTAGTCTTGAAATTCCCCAGTGCGGCATGTTAATTAAAGTAAATTATGCTTAGGAAAAATGATAGCTCCTTGTAAACAGGCTCTTAGTTTGCCTATTCATGTTTCATTATGTTGAAAAAAAAAGAACTGAAAATTATATCTCATTTACAAGGTTGCAATTTCTTTGATATCAGTGCCATTTTCTATTTTACTTACGTTTTAATCAGAATGTCAAATTAAGGTATGCATAATTTAAGAAATGAAGTAAAAGAAGAAGATAACTATATGTTAACCCTTATCTAGTTACCAGGGATACAATATTACTAGGCTTCGAATATACCATGGAGGAGGGAGATCAAGTCCAGCGTTTGTATGCTGTAGCTAGCTACATAGGACAATTATGAATATTCGGTAGTCACTGGGACTGAGACCCTAAAGCAGTATTCTCTAATTTGAATTGAAAAACTAAAACTAAACTTTTTATTGCATCTAAAATGAAAAATACACAATATTAGATAAAATACTGCCTCAATGGAATAAAATGAAACTTGCAGGATACATTAATAGGTAGTGTCTTATATACAGGAAGGTGTTTGTTCAACTGAAGACTGGGTGTGAGGGGTTCCCTAGGCTGAACTAAAGTGGCATGTACTCAACCCTGACGCACTATGGAAACCCCTACTTGCTTGCCCGACCATGTGGTAAATAGCAGGGAGATTGTCCTGATAAAACATCCCATGTAGCTCCAATTCCTACAAATTCTGCCAATTACTATGTGGCTCATCAGGGAGGCAGAGGGGGATAGCGTAGAAAAAGGCCAAATGATAAAAAGAAACTGGCTATAAAATACACTATATAATGTAGTATAATATGGCATAAATTAAGATGATTGTACAACGTAACATAAAAAATCAGTTGCCTCTGTTAGCAAACCAAAAATAGTAGACATTGTATGTACAAACATCCCCAAAGTGTGTCTTTCTAGTATAACTTTGACTGGTCTGTTTCTTGAATTTTTTTTTAGCGTACTGAAATTTGTGCAACCACGAAAAAATGGAGCAGATTTACTAATCCTGTACTAATCCTGTAGATGGTGTACATGTAGTCAGGCTGTCTAGACCTGCACCAGATTTATCACAGGGGATCAGGCTGCATGATATATGTGATGCAGGGATAGACACTTTTGTGTTATACTTACTATTGGTTGGCTTAGTTTGAGACAGAATTTTGGTGTAAAAATGTTGGGTATTTGGCCATGTTGCTTTTCTGTGAAGTCAAACGAGTTTCCTAGACCTAGAAGTGCCAAATTGTGCTACATTTTCACACAATTTATTGATGCATTTAATTTAATAAATGGTACACATTGTATTCTTTATCAATGTACCTTAGCATCTGTTTGAGCACCTGCTTTGATGGATAAATTGTTCTATAGTCAATAGATTCGACAGGCCACTGGGTAAGGATATAGGTTTAAGTCATTCTTAACCCTGCAAATACCCCCTTCCAACTAGATTCTGGTCATTGATCAAAAGTAGCTGGAGCTTAAAGAGCAGTTAAGCAGTACATATACAGTAATTATTGTAAAAAAATGTATTGTAGTTTTTCTGCAGTCAACTACAATTAAAGATGCTTTCCAAGACTTTGTAACTGATGACTAGAGATGAGCGAACATGCTCGTCCGAGCTTGATGCTCGTTCGAGCATTAGGGTATTCGCATATGCTCGCTACTTGGACGAGCATATCGCGATCCTCGAGGAAATGGCAACTTCCTCTTCCTGCATGTTAGGCACCTTTTTTCAGCCAATCAACATGCAGGAGAGTCTTTGGTACCTCCTAGCATCATGTGGGGCCCCTACAATTTGATAGCAGGGATTGGCTGGCCAGATCAGATGACCTGGGAATAAAAGAATCTGGTCCCGCGCTGCTCGCTTCATACGCCGTCTGCATGAGATTAGGGATAGAGCTGCTGTCTGTCAGGGAGAGTGTTAGGGCCTGAATTTAGTTGTTGGTTAGGCAGGAATCACCCACAAAGAACCCAACAGCCCTTCTAAGGGCTACAAGCACCTTTTATTTTTTGGTCTCCTCCTGGCTGCTGCATGAGATTAGGGATAGAGCTGCTGTCTGTCAGGGAGAGTGTTAGGGCCTAAATTTAGATGTTGGTTAGGCAGGAATCACCCACAAAGAACCCGACAGCCCTTCTAAGGGCTACAAGCACCTTTTTTTTTTGTCTTCTCCAGGCTGCTGGCTGGGACTTGTAGTGCAGTTACCGTCATCTTGGCTGCACACTGTACACAGTGACTGATGGCAGAAGGGACAGCACGTGGCCCACACAGACCCAAAATAAATTGCCCAAAGTACTCATTTTTGCTGCTGCTGTACCTTGGCTTGCTGAGATCTGTAGTGCAGTCTAGGGAATACGTTTCCTATACACGTTCATTTCTCAGGGGCGTTGCTAGGGTCTCAAAAGATCCGGGGCCCAAGCCCCAGTGCATATGGCTTAATGCATACGTCGACCGACCGCCCCCACCTTCCGCAGCAGCACATACCTCTGACATCCAGGGCCTCCAGGTGACGTCTCCTCTGATGAAGATCTTCTCTGTCATCATCTTCTCCATTTGGTCCGGACAACTTCTCTCAGCCGCCTCTTCTCGGCAGAGTGTGACAACGGACATCTTAGCTTCCTTACATTTCTATCATCCCCCAACCTGGTTATCCCCACAGTGTTATCCTGCTGCTCGCTGTGCCCCCCAAAACCTCCAAATACTATCCTGAAGAAAAAGCAGTGCTCCTGGTCATGGTCATAGTATTTCCCTTCTACACTGACCCCAGTACTGATAATGCTCCCCAAGAGTGTCCCCATTAGTAGAAGAACCCTCCAGTATTAATAATGCCCTCACACAGCCCACAGTAGAAATAAGACCCCCCTATTGTTCCCCAGTGGTAATAAAGCGCTCTACAGCGCCCTTAGTAGTAATAAGCCCCCCATAGTGCTCTTAGTAGAAATAAGGAGGATCTATAAGTCCCTCCTATAGAGACCCCAGTAGTAATAAGAACGCCTATAATGTACCCTGGATTTCAAATTCCCCCCACAGTGCCCCCAGTATTTATACTGCCCCTACTGTTATAATGCTCACCCTGAAGTGCCCTCAGTATGTATACTGCCCCTACTGTTATAATGCTCACCCTGTAGTGCCGCCAGTATTTATATTTATATCAGCCACTCCTCTTATAATGCTCCAGTACTGATATAACCTCCAGAGACATTACATCATCTGTGACTGATATCAGCCGCTCCTCTTATAACGCTTCAGTACTGATATAACCTCCAGAGACATTACATCATATGTGACTGATATCAGCCGCTCCTCTTATAACGCTCCAGTACTGATATAACCTCCAGAGACATTACATCATATGTGACTGATATCAGCCGCTCCTCTTATAACGCTCCAGTACTGATATAACCTCCAGAGACATTACATCATCTGTGACTGATATCAGCCGCTCCTCTTATAATGCTCCAGTTCTGATATAACCTCCAGAAACATTACCTCATATGTGACTGATATCCGTCGCTCCTCTTATAACGCTCCAGCACTGATATAACCTCCAGAGACATTACATCATATGTGACTGATATCAGCCACTCCTCTTATAATGCTCCAGCACTGATATAACCTCCAGAAACATTACCTCATATGTGACTGATATCAGCCGCTCCTCTTATAACGCTCCAGTACTGATATAACCTCCAGAGACATTACATCATATGTGACTGATATCCGTCGCTCCTCTTATAACGCTCCAGTACTGATATAACCTCCAGAGACATTACATCATATGTGACTGATATCAGCCGCTCCTCTTATAACGCTCCAGTGCTGATATAACCTCCAGAGATATTACATCATATGGGGGGGATGAGGGGCTGGGAAATTTTGGAATAATTCATAAGATGTAACCTGCAGTCCTATGTAATACCACAGAGGAACTGTCTGAATACAAATAACGTAATAGATGTTATCTGCAGCCCTATGTAACATCGCAGATAACAGTGCTAAATCTCACAGTACAGATAATGTAGTAGATGTTACCTGCAGTCCTATGAAACACCACAGATAACACAGTGATAACTCTTTGAGTACAGACAGTGATGCTCAACCTGTGGCCCTACAGCTGTTGTAAAACTACAACTCCCACCATGCCCTTCTGTAGGCTGATAGCTGCAGGCTGGCTGGGAATTATGGTAGTTGTAGTTTTGCAACAGCTGGAGGGCCGCAGGTTGAGCATGCCTGAGTACAGATAATGTAGTAGATGTTACCTGCAGTCCTATGTAACATCACAGATAACAGTCATAACTCTGAGTACAAAAAATGCAGTAGATGTTATCTGCAGTCCTATGCAACACGACAGATAACACAATGATCACTCTCTGAGTACAGATAATGTAGTAGATGTCACCTGCAGTCCTATGTAACACCACAGATAACACAGTGATAACTCTCTGAGTACAGATAATGTAGTAGATGTCACCTACAGTCCTATGTAACACCACAGATAACACAGTGATCACCCTCTGAGTACAGATAATGTAGTAGATGTCACCTGCAGTCCTATGTAACACCACAGATAACACAGTGATCACTCTTTGAGTACAGATAATGTAGTAGATGTCACTGCAGTCCTATGTAACACCACAAATAACACAGTGATCACCCTCTGAGTACAGATAATGTAGTAGATGTCACCTGCAGTCCTATGTAACACCACAGATAACACAGTGATCACCCCTCTGAGTACAGATAATGTAGTAGATGTCACCTGCAGTCCTATGTAACACCACAGATAACACAGTGATAACTCTCTAAGTACAGATAATGTAGTAGATGTCACCTGCAGTCCTATGTAACACCACAGATAACACAGTGATCACTCTTTGAGTACAGATAATGTAGTAGATTGGTGTGAAGCCCCGGAATTCAGAACACACAGTGTGGGCCAAATTCTATATCCACCTCTCTCCCCACCCCACCCCCAAAACAGAATACAGAGCACATACCTCATCCATCCAGTGACATCTCCTGTGATCTACTCTATCCTTAGCGTCTTCATTCGGAGATGGGACCGCCATGATACCTTCTTTCAGCCGCGTCTCGTCTGTGCATGTTTCACAGAAAAATGTTTAGATTCCTCACTTCATCCTCAGATAACAGACGTCCCCGCCCCCTTAGTGGCCCATAAGTATATTGCCCTCTGTATAATTATAATATATAATCCCCTCTGTATTATAGCAATAATTATGCCCCCCTTCAGCCCCTCCAACATACAGTCCCATGTAAGATACATCACTCCCCGGCCTTCAGCTCCTCCAGCATAAAGGCTACTTTCACACCTGCGTCAGCAGGATCCGTTTGTGAGATCCGTCCCAGGGTCTCACAAACGGTCCTGAACTGATCAGTTTTCCCCTAATGCATTCTGAATGGAAAAGGATCCATTCAGAATGCATCAGTTTGCCTCCGTTCTGTCTCCATTCAGCTCTGCAGGCAGCGTTTTGGTGTCCGCTTGACTGAGCCGAATGGAGACGGATCCGTCTTGACTCCAATGCAAGTCAATGGGAGCGGATCCGTTTACTCATGCACAATAGTAAACTGATCCGTTCCCTATGTAACTTTGAATGGAGATCAGAACGGATCTGTTTTGCCTATGTAAAAGATAGGCGAAATGGATCAGTTCTGAACGGATGCAGACGAATGCATTATTGGAACGGATCCGTTTGTAAGCGCCTGTACAGATCTGACAAACGGATCCGTTCAATGCTGGTGTGAAAGTAGCCTAAGATACATCACTCTCTTGCCTTCAGCCCCTCCACCCATGTAAAATGCATCACTCCCCCTGCCTTCAGCCCTTCTTGCAAACAGTCCCATGTAAAATATCACCTCACCTCCCTTTAGCCCCCTCCAGCATACAGTCCCATGTAAATATCACCCCCCGACCCCTCTAACATGCAGTCTCCAGTAAAAGCATTATTCCTCCTCCCGTCAGCAAAACGCCCCCAAGTAAAAATAACATAATTCTTCTCCATATACTGACCTGCAGCTTCAGCTCCTCTCTCCAACATCCTTTTTGCACAACCTGCAGAAAATCTCGAGGCTCCGCCCCCTGGATGGCGAGACTCCGCCCCCTATCCTGACATCACACCTACCAGGAGCAACTACATTCTAGCCACTACGATCGTTCTACTGCCTCATAGGCTTCAGGCCACTACCCTGAAGCCTATGAGGAAGAACAGAGGGGACGGGAGCCATAGGCTCCCTTGGCCCTCATGCACATGCTTGCTGCCTGGCGCCCCCTGCAAGTTTGCTCCCGGGGCAACGGCCCCCATGGCCCCCCCACGCTACGCCACTGCCAGGCAGTACATTCGGGGCCTGGGACATAACATCCGGGGCCCAGGCCCCGAATGTTTTAGCCTAACGACGCCCCTGTCATTTCTATACACTACAGTCCAGTGAACAATTATGTAGTGTACTGTACAGTAGCGTCAGTCTATAAAATACGTATTTTCTTTCAGTTATATGTACTACAGTCCAGTGAAAAATGTAGTGGTTTGCTGTAAAATAGCCGCCATTTAAAGACTACGTTTTTTTCTCATTTCTATACACTACAGTCCAGTGAACAATTATGTAGTGTACTGTACAGTAGCGTCAGTCTAGGGAATATGTTTTTCTGTCATTTCTATACACTACAGTCCAGTGAACAATTATGTAGTGTACTGTACAGTAGTGTCAGTCTAGGGAATACGTTTTTCTGTCATTTCTATACACTACAGTCCAGTGAACAATTATGTAGTGTACTGTACAGTAGTGTCAGTCTAGGGTATATGTTTTTCTGTCATTTCTATACACTACAGTCCAGTGAACAATTATGTAGTGTACTGTACAGTAGCGTCAGTCTAGGGAATACGTTTTTCTGTCATTTCTATACACTACAGTCCAGTGAACAATTATGTAGTGTGCTGTACAGTAGCGTCAGTCTATAAAATACGTATTTTCTTTCAGTTATATATACTACAGTCCAGTGAAAAATGTAGTGGTTTGTGGTAAAATAGCCGCCATTTAAAGACTACGTTTTTTTCTCATTTCTATACACTACAGTCCAGTGAACAATTATGTAGTGTACTGTACAGTAGCGTCAGTCTAGGGAATACGTTTTTCTGTCATTTCTATACACTACAGTCCAGTGAACAATTATGTAGTGTACTGTACAGTAGCGTCAGTCTAGGGAATACGTTTTTCTGTCATTTCTATACACTACAGTCCAGTGAACAATTATGTAGTGTGCTGTACAGTGGTGGAGTGGTTTGCGGTAAATTAGCCGCAGTCTAAAAATTCCTTTTTTTCTCTCAGTTATATATACTACAGTGCAGTGAACAATTCTGTCTTGTGCGGTATAGTAGCTGCACTCTAGTGTTGACACCAACAAGTGTCCAAGTTAGTTGAGGTAGCAGGTGAAGCACATAAAATTTTACACTGATACAGCATGGCGGTGAACCCAGAGTGACCAAGTTACACTCAGGTAGCAGATGAAGCACATAAAATTTTACACTGACACAGCATGGCGGTGAACCCAGAGTGACCAAGTTACACTCAGGTAGCAGGTGAAGCACATAAAATTTTACACTGATACAGCATGGCGGTGACACCACCAATGCCTTGGTCAGACTGAGATTGCAGTCAAATGGCTGTAGGTGAGCCTCCCAAAAATTTGTTTTGGAGTGTCTGTAGTTGACCCTCCTGTAAAATTGTTTTTGAGTGTCTGTAGTTCACGCTACTAAAAAATTTATTGGACAGAGGGCCTGTACATGGCCCTCCGTAAACATTGTTTGTAAAGAGCGCCAGTTGGCCCTCAGAAACATTGCCTGTTGGCTCAGCGTTTGTGTGTGAAGAGGAGGAGGAGGAAGAGAGGAGAGGATACATAAAGAATCTTCATGTTGAGCTGCTTTCCCCCGGTGGAGATTTGCATTCCGGTGAAATCCAGGCTTTATTCATTTCAATAATCGTCAGCCTGTCAGCGCTGTCAGTTGACAGGCGTGTACGCTTATCAATGATGATGCCACCAGCTGCACTGAAGACCAGCTCTGACAACACACTAGCGGCAGGGCAGGCCAGCACCTCTAAGGCGTACAGCGCCAGTTGTCATGTCCAGCTTTGCAACCCAGTAGTGATCACGCAGGACGTTGGTATGGTCAGCTAGGTACTCCATCACCATCTTTCTGAACAGCTCCCCCCCTACTGGGGGACGGGTGACATAGTCTTGCTGGGGTGCCATAAAACTGGCAAAGGCCTTGGAGAGTGCTCCCCTGCCAGTGCTTGACAAGCTGCCTGCTCCCCTCCTCTCCCCCGCTAGTTGGCCCACAGAACTACGTCCTCTGCCGCTAGCAGTGTCAGATGGGAAGGATAGTTTCAGCTTGTGCACCAGGGCCTGTTGATATTGATTCACTCTCATACTCCTCTCCTCTACAGGAATGAGAGTGGAAAAGTTCTGCTTGTACCGGGGGTCCAGGAGGGTGAACACCCAGTAATCGGTGTTGTCAAAAATGCGAGAGTCACGGGAAAGGCAGCCTAATATGAAGTCAGCCATGTGCGCAAGAGTCCAAACACGCAAGAATTCCCTTTCCTCAATAGGCTGACTCTCCATTTGCTCCTCCTCCAACTCCTCCTCTTCAGCCCATACACGCTCAACAGATAAGAAGGAATGAGCATAGGTACCCTCTTCAGTCTCGCCAACAGTCTCCTTCTCTTCTTCCTCTTCTTCCTCATCCTCCTCCAATACGCGCTGAGAAACAGACCTGAGGGTGGTCTGGCTATCAAGCAACGTATCTTCTTCCCCCCATCTCCTGTGACAAGCGCAAAGTCTCTGACTTCATGCTGAGCAGTGAGTTTTTCAGCAGACAAAGCAGCGGGATGGTGACGCTGATAATGGCAGCATCGCCACTGACCATCTGTGTTGACTCCTCAAAGTGGCTTAACACCTGACAGATATCAGACATCCACGTCCACTCCTCATTGTAGACTTGAGGAAGCTGACTAACCTGACTACCAGTTCTCGTGGAAGTTGTCATCTGGCAGTCTACAATGGCTCTGCGCTGCTGGTAAACCCTGGCTAACACGTGTAATGTGGAATTCCATTGTGTGGGCACGTCGCACAACAGTCGGTGAACTGTCAGTTGTAAGCGCCGTTGCACTGCCCTGAGGGTGGCAGCATCTGTGGTTGACTTGCCGAAATGCGCACAGATGCGTCGCACTTTGGTGAGCAAATCAGACATATTGGGGTAGGTCTTGAGGAACCGCTGAACCACAAGATTGAACACGTGGGCCAGGCAGGTTTTATATGCAGTGTTTATATGGGTTGTTGTTACTTTGGGAAATAGTATTGGTGTATAATGGCACATGTGTTAGTCTGCCGAGTTGCAGAGCCGCCACCAGGTTACGCCCGTTGTCACACACAACCATGCCCGGTTTGAGTTTCAGCGGCGCCAGCCAAAGATCGGTCTGCGCCGTGATGCCCTGTAACAGCTCTTGGGCGGTGTGCCTCTTGTCACTTAAGCTCAGCAGTTTCAGCACCGCCTGTTGGCGCTTATCCACGGCAGTGCTGCTGCGCCTAGAGCTACCGACTGAAGGCGCCGTGCTCACAGATTGTCTTTGAGAGTAGGAGGAGGAGGGGGGTTGGAGGAAGAGGCATAATAAGTCTGAGAAACCGTGACCGAGGTAGGCCCCGCAATCCTCGGTGTGGGCATGACATGAGCGGCCCCAGGGTCAGACTCAGTCCCAGCCTCCACCAAGTTAACCCAATGTGCCGTCAGGGAGATATAGTGTCCCTGCCCGCCAGCACTTGTCCACGTGTCCGTGGTTAGGTGGACCTTCTCAGTAACCACTTTGGTCAGAGCACAGATGATGTTCTCTGACACGTGCTGGTGTAGGGCTGGGACAGCACATCGTGAAAAATAGTGGCGGCTTGGGACCAAGTACCGAGGGACAGCCACCGCCATCAGGTTGCGGAAAGCCTCAATCTATACCAGTCTATAGCGCAGCATCTCCAGGGTCAGCAGTTTGAAAATGTGGACGTTTAGGGCTTGTGCATGTGGGTGGGTGGAATTGTATTCGCATTTGTGCTTGCGCTCCAATGTCTGATGCAAAGACAGCTAAACGCTGCGCTGGGACACATTGGTGTAGGGTGTGGAGGATCGTGGAGGTGAAGGGGTAGTTGTAGGGCAGGAGGCGCTCGTACCGGGGTCCTGGGCGGGGGGTTGACTCGCTAACCAGCAAGTGACACAGGGGAAGGAGCAGTGGTGTGATCCACAGGAGGTGAAGGGCCTTGGTTCCATTGAGTCGTGTGCCTGCGCATACTGGTAGTGGTTAGGCTGGTAGTGGTGCCTCCCCTGCTGATCCTGGTGTGGCACAAGTTGCACACCACGGTCCGTCGGTCATCCTCACTTTCTTTAAAGAACCTCCAGACTTGCGAACATCTAGGCCTCGGCACGGGAGCTTGACTCCGTGAAACAGTTGCTGATCTACTTGCTCTGGCCCTGCTTCTCCCGCTGGCCACCCCACTGCCTTTTCCAACCTGTTCTGGTGCTGCACTTGCCTCCCCCTCAGAAGCACTGTCTTGAATAGGCTTACCAACCCAGCTCGGGTCAGTCACCTCATCATCCACCTGCTCTTCCTCCGATTCCTCACTCTGCTCCCCCCTGGGACTTACTGCCCTGACAACAACGTCAATGTCTGACAACCGTGTCTCATCATCATCCGACACCTCTTGACGCACTACTTGCACTAAGTCCACACTCTCATCACCCACAGACTGCGAAAGTTCTAAATTTTGGGCATCGGGACAGAGCAACTGCTCAGGTTGCTGTTGAGCAGTGGTTTGTGTCTCTGGGTAGGGTCCTGAAAAGACTTCTTGTGAGTTTGCCGGATCTCAATCCATATTTTCCATGGGGGGGGGGCAGGCTGGGGGGAAGGAGGTTGAGCTGGAGGAGCCAGAGGTCTACTCCCTTGGCTAAAGTGGGTGGACTGTGTGGAAGACTGGGTGGTGGATAAATTACTGGACACATTATCCGTTATCCACGTCATCACCTGTTCGCACTGTTGTGGTTTCAATAGTGGTGTACCACGTGACCTTGTCAGTTGCGAGATGAAGCTAGGGAGCGAAACTCTGCGGCGTTCCACTGCTCCCTCATCAGTAGGTACTGTGTCACCCTGCCCAGGACAACGGCCTCTGCCCCCCTACATCACTTGGACGCCCACGTCCTCGACCCTTAGCCATTGGGTTCAACATTTTGTGTAATCACTAAACTGTCGAATTAATATCTGAGGCCAAAAATGTATTCTCTAGACTCCGGATAGTGTACCAAGGTACAGCAGCAGCAAAAATGAGTACTGAGAGGACTTTGGGCAATTTCTTTTGGGTCTGTGTGGACCACGTGCTGTCCCTTCTGCCACCAGTCGCTGTGCACAGCGTGCAGCCAAGATGGCGGTAGCTGCACTACAAGTCCCAACCAGCAGCCGACAGGAGGCCAAAAAAAAAGGTCGTTGTAGCCCTTAGAAGGACCGTTGGGTTCTTTGTGGGTGATCCCTGCCTAACCAAAATCTAAGTTGAGGCCCTAACAGTGTACAGCCAAGATGACGGTAGCTGCACCACAAGTCCCAGCCAGCAGCCGAGAGGAGGCCAAAAAAAAAGGTCGTTGTAGCCCTTAGAAGGACCGTTGGGTTCTTTGTGGATGATTCCTGCCTAACCACATTCTAATTTCACGCGCTAACAGTGTGCAGGCAAGATGGCGGTAGCTGCACTACAAGTCCCAACCAGCAGCCAGGAGGAGACCAAAAAAAAATAGGCGCTTGTAGCCCTTAGAAGGGCTGTTGGGTTCTTTGTGGATGATTCCTGCCTAACCAAAATCTAATTGAGGCCTTAACACTCTCCCTGAAAGACAGCAGCTCTATCCCTAATCTCATGCGGCAGCCAGGAGGAGACCAAAAAAAAAAAAGGTGCTTGTAGCCCTTAGAAGGGCTGTTGGGTTCTTTGTGGGTGATTCTTGCCTAACCAAAATCTAAATTGAGGCCCTAACACTCTCCTTGACAGACAGCAGCTCTATGCCTAATCTTATGCAGGCGGCGTCTGACGTTCACCGCCATTCCGTGTCAGGGTAAAATTTTAAGTGCTTCACCTGCTACCTCAGTCTCATTTGGTCACTCTGGGTTCACCGCCATGCTGTGTCAGGGTAAATTTTTGGGTGGTTCACCTGCTACCTCAATCTAACTTGGTCACCAAGCTGTCACCATGCTGTGTCAGGCTTATGCCTGCGTCGTGGGGTGGGGGATAGGACAGCAGTGCCAGCATGGGCAGTGGTGTCACCCGCAGGCGGTGATGGACCTTCGTTGCACCTAGTTGGGTGCTTCACTAACATGTGATGGGCATGTGCCTTGCCCATCTTGGTCTGGGTCAGCACAATTGTCTTGAGGGTCACCACCAGGCTGTTGCCCAGAATTTGGCATAATGGCACGATTAGGCAGCCTCAGAGGCATCCATGCATGCTGCCCCTGCTGTTTCCTGTCCATTTCCGTGGTGTTTTCATCATTTTCTGAGGTTTCCAGGTTTTCACGCAACCTTCCCTGTGCAGAGCTTTGGTCCCCTGCAAAAAATGCTTGAGTCTCCCATTGACTTCTATGGGGTTCGTTATTTGAAACGAGCACCCGAGCATCAGGAAAAATTTGACTCGAATAACGAGCACCCGAGCATTTTAGTGCTCGCTCATCTCTACTGATGACCTATTCTGTGGGACACCTGGGGATATCCAGAGGATAGGTCATCAGTTACAAAATCTCAAAAAACCCCTTTAAGATGGCTGACCATGAAAACTTCTCGAGTGTTTCTAAATGTACTAAAAAAATAAAAGAACATACAGTCATGGCCAAAAGTTTTGAGAATGACACAAATATTATATTTTCACATGATCTGCTGCCCTCTGCTTTTTATGTGTGTTTGTCAGATGTTTTTATCACATACAGAAATATAATTGCAATCATATTATGAGTAACAAAAGCTTATATTGACAGTTAGAATGAGTTAATGCAGCAAGTCAATATTTGCAGTGTTGACCCTTCTTTTTCAGGACCTCTGCAATTCTCCCTGGCATGCTCTCAATCAACTTCTGGACCAAATCCTGACTGATAGCAGTCCATTCTTGCACAATCAATGCTTGCATTTTGTCAGAATTTGTAGGTTTTTGTTTGTCCACCCGTCTCTTGATGATTGACCACAAGTTCTCAATGGGATTAAGATCTGGGAGTTTCCAGGCCATGGACCCAAAATCTTTATGTTTTGTTCCCTGAGCCATTTAGTTATCACCTTTGCTTTATGGCAAGGTGCTCCATCATGCTGGAAAAGGCATTGTTGATCGCCAAACTGCTCTTGGACGGTTGGGAGAAGTTGCTCTCAGAGGACATTCTGGTACCATTCTTTATTCATGGCTGTGTTTTTAGGCAATACTGTGAGAGAGCCGATTCCCTTGGCTGAGAAGCAACCCCACACATGAATGGTTTCAGGATGCTTTACAGTTGGCATGAGACAAGACTGGTGGTAGCGCTCACCTCGTCTTCTCCGAATAAGCTGTTTTCCAGATGTCCCAAACAATCGAAAAGGGGATTCATCAGAGAAAATGACTTTACCCCAGTCCTCAGCAGTCCACTCCCTGTACCTTTTGCAGAATATCAGTCTGTCCCTGATGTTTTTTCTGGAGAGAAGTGGCTTCTTTGCTGCCCTCCTTGAGACCAGGCCTTGCTTCAAGAGTCTCCGCCTCACAGTGCGTGCAGATGCACTCACACCTGCCTGCTGCCATTCCTGAGCAAGCTCTGCACTGCTGGTAGCCCGATCCCGCAGCTGAAACACTTTTAAGAGACGGTCCTGGTGCTTGCTGGTCTTTCTTGGGCGCCCTGGAGCCTTTTTGGCAACAATGGAACCTCTCTCCTTGAAGTTCTTGATGATGCGATAGATTGTTGACTGAGGTGCAATCTTTCTAGCTGCGATACTCTTCCCTGTTAGGCCATTTTTGTGCAGTGCAATGATGACTGCACGTGTTTCTTTAGAGATAACCATGGTTAACAGAAGAGAAACAATGATGCCAAGCACCAGCCTCCTTTTAAAGTGTCCAGTGGTGTCATTCTTACTTAATCATGACAGATTGATCTCCAGCCCTGTCCTCATCAACACCCACACCTGTGTTAATGGAGCAATCACTGAAACGATGTTAGCTGGTCCTTTTAAGGCAGGGCTGCAATGATGTTGAAATGTGTTTTGGGGGATAAAGTTCATTTTCTAGGCAAATATTGACTTCGCAAGTAATTGCTGTTAAGCTGATCACTCTTTATAACATTCTGGAGAATATGCAAATTGACATTATAAAAACTGAAGCAGTAGACTTTGTAAAAATTAATATTTGTATCATTCTCAAAATTTTTGGCCATGACTGTATATTTACCTCTAAACCCCCCCACTGCTGCTCTGGTCCTCACCTCTGGTTTGCGTTTACAGGATGGAGCAGTGACATAGTCATCTACAGGACAAGGCCGTTGCAGCCAATAACTGTCATGTGACAGTCTCTGTATCTGAGGCAAGTGACTGGCCACAATGGTAAATCTGGTCCCATATACAGCTACTTTGCCGCTGGAGGTGAGGATGAAAGGAGATTAAGTGGTGAGCATACAGGCTCAGATTTACTAATGTATCTATGCCAAAAATCTGTTTTAAAAAAGTGGAGCAAAATAGGGGAAGATTGGTGCATCTAGTGTTCCTACACTTTTTTCCAACATGAAAAAGGGGCAGGGCTTGGAGAAAAACGCAGAGCTTATTGAGAAATTTTGGAGCAATTCTGGTGTAAAAATCTATCTCGAAGTAAGTCAAATAAAATATAAGTAGGTAAAATAAAATCAGAGAAAAGTGTTTACCCCTGCACCACATTTCTCATCGAGCCTCACCCCCTGTGATAAATCTGGAGCAGGTCTAGACAGAAAGTCTAAATTTATACCATCTTTAGAATTAGTAAATCTGGGCCTGAATGTTTTATTATTTTCACACATTTAGAGGCACTGGAGAGATTTTCTAATAAATTGGACAACCCTTTAGTTCAAAAGAGAGTTACACTTACAAATGTCATGATCAAAAATGATCTCCTAATTCTGCTAGAAACCTACTTTAGCATTCTTTGTAAATTTATAAATACCTATCCTACGTTTTACATAGAACTCAGGGAATAAATTTTTTAGGAGCTGACCAAGGAAAATTGTCACATTAGATTAGCCATTAACTTACCAAGCGCAGCTGGAGGCAAATACAATAAAAATCACTCTCAATTGTTGCACAGTGACCAATTTCAGTCAAAAAGCAGTAGAAATATAATGATTTATTCCTACAGACATTTCAGAAAATTGCCTTGCTCTTTTTTCTCCTACTGTAATTAGTAGAACACTAAAAGATCTTGGTGTAGACTTTTAAAAATAGTTAACACTGAAGTGGAAAAGGTGCTGTTCAAGTATGTTCACACATGGCAAAAATTCTGCAAGGGAGAGCATCAGAGCATGAGATGCTCCAATGCTCATATCAGAGGGCCTGAAAATGGGGATATGTTGTTTTTCAGTTCTGAACACGGACAACCCTTTTAATATGCATTCAGCTTAGTATGCATTAACTGGTAAACTCGACTCCACTGGTACAGCCAAATTTTTGTAATCTAAGGGTACAACCACACGGGCAGTTTTGGTAGAAGAAACCAGGAGTTTTTACTTTTTCTCATTTTATCATCCACTCCTGATTTTGACTTCTAAAACTGCATCCAGAAACCTGTCCATGTGGTCGTACCCTAATAACTAAAATACTTTCCACCATTCTGCTGCACATATACCACGGAAATCTTCTCATGTTCTGTGCCTTCCTCTTCTCCCTTGCTATCATTGGCCTCTTGTGTCATTGACCACACTGTCTATACATACAAGGCTGGAGCTACACCTAGACTTTTTGGAGCACTTTTGATTGACAGCTGCAGTGCCCAAGATGAAATACAATCAATTTACTGATTTGGACTACAGGTGTCTGTCAAGAGCTGAAATTAATCTTGTAGCACTACAAAAACTACAAAAAGTTGTAAGCCCAGAGAGATTAGTCAAGAGTAGCATTGGAAACAATGAGACAATGTTGTTCGTTGTTGTTCCTCCACAATGAAATTGGCATAAATAACACCAAATATTTTTAACATGTCACACAATAAATTGCTTGGCATGGTAGACACAATTTTTTTCTTAACAGGGGCCTCATTTTTTTCTACTATTGACAAAAAAAATCAGTAACTCCTTATTTACAAGTCCATGTCCGTGAGGAGGTCAGTTACAAGACAGTCAGTGTTACATCTGTGAATATGTCTGTGAGGGGTCCGTTGTTTGTTGATGCGCCCATTTTGTGCCCTCTATGTGTCATCTGTATTCCATGGACTCTGCAAGGCTGAAAAGGAGATTTCCAAAGCATCTTCTACCAATGGTCAGTGAAAAACACTGACAGAACACAGATGCCATCAGTGTTCTGTCATTAGTTTTCACGAATCCACAGACTTTAGCGGACGGGTTTTGGTCTGCAACATGGACCAAAGTAGCACAGGTCTCTATTGTGTTCCCACTAACCTACAGTCAAAGGAAAACCACTGATGTGTGAATAAACATATTGGGGTATTTAATACTGATGAGCTACCCTACAGATAGGTCCTCAATATCAGATCCACGGGGGTTCAACGCTGCTGTTTGAGGGGGGCTATGGTGAGAGCCATAGCCTTCTCGCCGCATACCAAGCACAGTGTCATCCATTGGATAGCTGCTGTGCTTGGTACTGCAGCTCAGCCTTATCATTGGTAGAAGCCACCATGCTCACCAGAGGTCGCAGTCTCCTCAACCAGCTGATTGCTGGGTGTGTCAGTAGTTGGAACCTGGCGATCTGATATTAAAGAAATATCTTGAGTGCTGGCGATCAAAATCAAAATCTCGGAAAACTAATATAATTCCTGAGCTACAGCTGTAGTCCAAAGTAAGTTGACTTGTATGCAGTCTTATGCACTAAGGATGCCAGTCAACAGCTAAAAAAATTAAAAATGCTACAAAAAGGCTGGCACACAATATTGTGATTGGACATAGAGAGAAAGAATTCCTGGCATGGGGCAAAAATGTTCACATCATCTTCTTTACAAGTCATAGGCAGTATCTGATGCATAATACAGTGCCAGGTCCTGAAACTCTAGTCCTACACTAAAGTGTTATCATGGATCCATGGCACTTTTTTGTCATTGACAGTTAATTATAGCTTTATGTGGTTCTTTAATTAATTGCAAATTAAACTACACACATAACAGAACTCCCAGTCCACAGATGTTGCCTAATATAGATTCATTCTCATATGTAACCCAGAGTGTGAGAGAGAACAAGTCCCAGCAATTGATATTGTATAGAGGTGAATGCAAAGCTGTTGGATAAAGCAGTTGTTGTTTTTTTTTTTTGCATTCACCAAGTCTTAAAATGGACATAATTCAAAGGTAATATTGTTTGCAAGCACGGATAGACAAAATGAAATTATTATTATTATTAGATTAAATTTAGCAAGGGACAAAACAAATAAGGTAATACGCTGTGCTGAAGCCTTCATTAATGGGCACAACATTTGTTTTTGGCTTTTGTCAATGCTGGAATCATGTACGGCAGACTTGCCAATTACGATACAAAACAAGGTAGAGGACAGGCTTATAGACTGTTTGTATCAAATATTTTTGAATTGCAGTCTACTTTTGTAGAATGTACGTTGTTCTCTAATCCACCAAAATCCAATGTATTAAAATTAAGGGGTTGTTCAAGTGTTTAAGGGTAAAACAAGGATATCGGCCGTGTCCACTCCGCATTTTACGGAACGTTCTTTTCCATGATAAAAAATCCCTATTCTTGACTGCAAATACGGACCACGGCCACGGAACAGAAGTGCGGGTGTGGACAGCACATGGTATACTGTCCTCATTTTTTGCAGCCCCATTGAAATGAATGGGTCCACATCCGATCTGCAACGTGTGCAGACAGAAAAATACAGGCGTGTGAATGAGCCCTAATACTGATGACCTATCCTCAGGAG
Organism: Rhinella marina; assembly: GCA_900303285.1. Classification (NCBI taxonomy): domain Eukaryota; kingdom Metazoa; phylum Chordata; class Amphibia; order Anura; family Bufonidae; genus Rhinella; species Rhinella marina. The sequence continues at coordinate 1,574,472 of ONZH01020898.1, read as the reverse complement.
AAGTTATCAGTATGAGATCAGTTGAGGTTGGACTCCTGATCAGCAGTTTGAAGAGACCACAGCACTCAGGTTCAGTTCACATGGCCTAGATGCAGTTCAGTATCATTCAATTGAATGGGGCAGAACTACAATACCACGCACACCTGCTAAGCAATGGATGGAGCGCCACAGCCACTTGAAACAACTGATCGACCGCCCCCAACCTGATATTAATGACCTATTCTGACAATAGATCATTGTGATGAATCCCGCACCACGCAGCCCACCTGATGTCAACTATGTCAAGTTCACGACATGCCTGGGAAAACGTATGGTCAGCTTGGTACAGTTTACACAGACGCCTCCTGTCCACGCAGGCACAGAGAGGCAGGGGGATGAGCAGCAGTGGTCCATGCACCTCCGGCGTTACCCCACTCTCTGTCTCAACCCTGACAAGCTGAGAGAGCCTTTTCATTGCCCCAGTGAAACAGAGCTTTCTCAGCCCGGTAGACTGCTACCAGTTCCTCATTTAATATACATAAACCCTGTTCACTAGCGGGATTATATTAGGGAAGGAACCACCCCCAGGTAGCTATAACTATGCCAAACACGGACATGGGGAGTCGTGATCAAGATACAAGAACAGCACAAGATTATATATTATTTTTTAATTGCCTTAAGGGTGCACTAGATATAAGACTAAATACACAGAGAATAGATACAGTGGTTGGTTGTGCAAATACAGGTGGTATGATACAACACAGTTAAACAAAGCAATAGTCAGTCACCAGATGGATGAGTAGTCCGATGGATTACGATGAGTCCTGGGTTGCTGTAATGCTTGGACTGCAGTCACATGCGGGAAGTGATGTCAGCAGTGTGTCCACGGTCCCTCCAAACACATTACTCGATATGACCCCCTTTGAGAGACAGACGCCGGCCTGTGGCCTGTGTGGGTTTTTTTACCCATAGCCGGCCACTCCCCTCCCTCCGGGAGGAGTTTACTCTCCCTTCCCAGTTCTGGCAGCCAAAAGAGCAACAAAACCCATTATGGCCCATAGCTCCAGACTGGAAGGTCACAGGGAAATGGTTCTGGTACCATCGGATCCACCTGGGTTCTGGCTACAGGTGGAGACCAAACATAGTGCTGTTATTAGGTTCCTGCTTGGAGATCTGTGTATATCGCTTTCGGAGCATGTTGCCGCCAAACTATGACCAAGGGCATGACCGTCTTGGCCCCTGTGTCGCAGATATGTAACTGGTTTATGCCTGTGATGGACAGGCAATTCATAATTCCTTATGAACTCCCAGTTCCATAATGTCTGGGATTTTTGCATGATCCGGGCAGCAACTGACACCCTCTGATGAGAGGCTTTTCCTGTAGGACGACTGGGCCTCCGTGCTGTCTGATTGAGGTGTGAGATGTACACATGTGGCATGCTTTGAAGGCAGGACCCCTGCGGTGTTTACTCCATCTGCTAGTTGACAGCAAATAGCTAGAATTAGATTATGGCTAGCTCATAATTCCACATTCCTCACAATCATCAATACTAAACACCTCAAAAATCCCTTTAACACAAAGATTATCAGTAATCTAATCCTACAATGGCATAAACTGTATAGACTGTGTAATAACCCGGAGTGGTATTACCATTTCTTCATCCTGCTACTGTCTTTAATTGATAACCACAATGTCATCTGTGTGATGAGAGAAGACCACTAGAAGACCATTAATCAATTGCCAACTGAGTGATACCAGTTGAGGGTGTGTCCCTGGCAACATTGATTGAACAGTGCCAGACTGTGCAGGGACACACCCTAAATTAGAAACACCCAGTTGGTAATTCATTCATAAATGTCTAGCACAAATAACAGAGGAATGGTACAACATAAAGTCAAAAGAAAAGATTTAGCAGAATTGTCATTTCATTTGGAATAGGATTATTTACTAAAACAGATACATTAGGAAAGGTGACAGGGCTTCTGTATTTATTACTTACTAGTGCATTTATTTGGAGGACAGTAATAAGAGCTTTAAGTATAACATAAAGAAAATTAAAAAATTCAACATACTGCAATAAAAAGAGAGCTGCGTAATATGGCAGCTTAAGGGTGGGTTCACATCTCCGCTAAGGTAACCTAATAGTATGTTCTGACAGAGGAACAGATTACCTGAGTTACCGTATCCGGCATGCAGCAGTATTTTTTGGGCAGAAAGCTGGCATTTAGGCCACAAATTATAATGGCTGGGGATCCGGCAGTGCCAAGTGGTTATCCGTGTTTATGTGGAGCCAAAATATTGCACAGCATTTTACAAATCAGTGGATACACATACAGACAAAATCAGGCCTTTCAGATTAACAAACTAATCAAAAGTTTACAATTTATGAGGAAATAGGGAGATGCAAGACACAAACGTGCTTCATTTGTAGAATGGGTGAGCTACATACAGTATGTTTTAAAGGGAACCTGTCATCAACTTTATGCTGACCTCACTGAGGGCAGCATAAATTAGTGACAAAAATGCAGATTTCAGCGGTGTGTCACTCATGAGCTAAAAGTAACATAAGTGGTTGCCGAGAACCAGCATCATAAACATTGTAGTGCAGGCCTTGAAAAGAGTGAAGTCTACCTGAGAAGAGTCCTGGTTATTCATAATCTCTTGCTCTCCCCGCCCATCTGCTGATGATTGACAACTCTCTCCTAAAGGGAGAAAACTTGGTAGAAGACAAGTTTTCAATCATCAGCAGGTGGGTGGAGAGAGCAGGAATTCATGAATGACCAGGACTCTCAGGTGGCCGGGACTCTTTTCCCAGCCCAGTCTCCAATGATTGTGATGTTGTTTCTTGGCAACCACTTGGCTTTTAACTTATAAATGACAGACCGCTGAAATCATCTCACCTGTCTCTACCGTTAGTATGGGCAGCATAAAGTTAATGATAGGTTCCCTTTAAAGAAATGTGAGGACACATTGGGGGAATGTATTATGCTTGTATGCCAGTTTTGTAGTGTACAAAAGTCATACATTTTGGAATAAGTGCTGTTTTGTGCCACCTTTAGTTTGACAGTCTCTGCCAACCTCATCATTTTTATAACAAGAGGCTGGGAGGGGGTAGGCATTACCTCCACAGCCTGACACATTTGACAAGATTAACTTGGCACACAATGTTGTATGCAGCGGTCCCCGAGCTGGAGAAAATTTCAGTATTTCCTGAGTGACTTTGAGTGGCTATCAATAAAAAGTACTGGTGTATTTCCTTGTTATCTATTTCCAAACAGTTAAACTACAGTCAGTTATAACATAGCACCAAAGAAACAATGGAAGAGCAATCGCTACAGGACAGATGGATCTGCATTAATCAAGAGCCTGGCTTACAGAGAAGTACTGAACACAGATTTAAATGTTGCCAATGTAGTTCCACAGAGCACAGAGTTCCACACAGTAAGAGACACGAATACAAATGAACTTTAATAGCAAAAAATAGAAAATAGATAGGCACACCCTCAACTGTGTAGATATTAATAACGGTCAGCTCTCTATGAGTTATGTTGGTATTAGTAGGTGTATCCTTTGATTGTTTGAAGAGTGGGGTGTTAGATGGATGCGTCTTATTGGAGATAAGTGCGCTTGGGTTTATAAATATATACTTACAGTTGATGTAATGTACAATAGTATATTTATTAATTAAAGGTAGTTGTATATAAAACCACATAAAAGAATTATATATGAGAAGGAAAAATGTTACACATGAGAAGATAAAATGTTACACACACCAGCGCTGGGATTAATGTAAATGAAGATCTAAGGTTAGTATAAAAAAATCTGAGTAAGTATAAAAAATAGATTGATCCACTAGGTAAGTAAAAAGAAATGTCCAGCTGTCCAAACAAATCACAATTCATATATATAGGTAATTATATAATTCATTCACAATGTAGTCTTTGAAGTTGATCACTGTGATTGAAATGACCACTATACTTCATATACCTGTTGTATTTTTATCTCATATGGAACAGAAACATACAGTATATAGTCGTGATATATTGCACATATAGTAAGGAGATAGATGATTGTTCAGTACTTTACCCCCTCCTGTTCGTTGGTGAATCCAGTGGGGAGCGATATGCTTACAGTAGTTTGGTTGGCGATCCGCCGCCTACAGGCACGCTGGCAGCACGAGGACGCTAAACGCTGAATGTGTGCGCTTTTTCAAAGGTGCCGCATGCCGGGAAAGATAGAGTCCGGCGGCGTCCCACGTGGACGTCCGCTATTGAATATGAATATCTTGTAAGAGTTTATCTTGTAAGAGTTTATACTCCTGGTATTGGTATTAGTTCTTTATGATCCCCTTGATTTGGGCTGTTTCTCTTACTTTGATGGTGAAGTTATTTGTAGTATTGCCAGTAAAAAAATGAAATAAATAGGAATTTGGATAAGAGATCAAAAATTAGTGAAAAAATAAATACATTTTTAAAAAAAGCCAATCCTTTGTGTCTATGTGTCTCCAAACGCGTTTCGGGGCGTATTCTCCTGCCCCTTCCTCAGTGGCCAAGTAGAATCCACCAACGAACAGGAGGGGGTAAAGTACTGAACAATTATCTATCTCCTTACTATATGTGCAATATATCACGACTATATATGTTTCTGTTCCATATGAGATAAGAAACAACAGGTATATGAAGTAGTGGTGTCGACAGGACTTTGTTTTCCGTCCAGCATAACGGCAACCAGACGGATCCGTTATGCAGGGCCATAGGCTTCTATTATGACGGATCAAAACAGAATGCCTCTTAAAGGTGTCCGTTTTGATGTCCGTCCTAGGGATTCCGTTTCTTTCCGTTATAACGATGTTATAACGGAAAGACTGAACGGAAGCCCTAACGGTGATGTGAACGAGCCCTAACAGAAGCATTTTTGATGAACCCTGCCGGATCCAGCAAAAACGCAGATGTGAAAATAGTCTAAGTCGTTTCATCTGTCACCCCGATTTTGGATCATTATCAACAGTAATACATGTGTAGTACTGCAGATAAGGAGTCCAAATCACTATTTTTTCTTTTCCTACTGTCTGCCAATTCTCACCCCCACTCCCACCCTGTTCCCTATGCTGTCAGCGCTCAGAGCTGTACTGAAATTCATAGTCCAGACTGCTGTGCTGACATAATGGAGAGGACTCGTTAACCCAGTAAATAGCAGTCATTACACTAATTTAGGTGTCAGTTGTTCCCAACACCCCATCCCAAGTTTGCCCCTGATCTTCTATCTGTACAGGTACACATATTTTACCTACTGTATACATTAAACATGCCCAATATGTATATCTCCTATAGTACTTGTGTGTACACGTCTCCTACTTGAGCAATTTACATATCTCTAATGTGCACATTTGTTACCTACACATGCACCTCACTTGTCCATGTATGTACAGATCCTCTCCCTGCACATCACCAACTTGTATGACATCTACCTGTGATTGAACAACCCAGATATAACACGCTAAGGCTCCATTCACACATCCTGTTTTTCTTTCCTGATTCAATCCTGATTTTTTCAGGACCCATTGAAATGAATGGATCCAGATCAGGATCAGGATTGAATCAGGAAAGAAAAACAGGACGTGTGAATGGAACCTAAGTGCGATGTGCTAGGCTAAATGTCCAGTTACCTTTTAGTAGTACATACAATTCAATAGATTTCAGTTTTATCTGTATTGGAGTTCCACCACACCATGTTCAGACCCAGCTTATTTCATCAAAACGCATGATGAAGGGCGCGTGTCCCCTGGAAACGTCACTTCTGAGGAGGAGAGAGGAAACAAAGATTTTATTAAATAATTGAAGGGATCATTTAAACCAAAGGAAATGTTAGTGGTATACATTTGACTTACTATATTATGGTGCTCTGACTAGTGGACCTGCATTTTTTTTATGAAATAAGCTAAGCTAAATATAACAGAATGCTAGCTCAATTTGCACCAAAAACCTGACGTACATGCCTTGCATCACATTTATTTGATTTAGGCTACAACTTGTGGACTGCAAATGTCGCGGCTATCATGTTCTATTTTTTCTGGGGGGCCGAGGTACGGAGCAATGTGTGCTGTCCGCATCTTTTGCGGCCCCATAAAAATGAATAGGTCCCAATCTGAGCCGCAAAATATGCGGCTCGGAGGCCGTGAAAACAACTGTTGTGTGAATGTAGCCTTAGACATTTTTTGCCCTGGACAAGCGGAGAGGCTTAATCCCTTAAAGACCGGGCCTATTTTCATTTTTCCTCCTCATGTTCCAAAAGCCATAACTTTTTATTTTTTCATTCACATAGCTATATGAGGGCTTGTTTTTGACAGGACAAGACACATTTTTTAATGCCACCATTTAATTTACCATGTCTTGTATTAGAAAGCGGGAAAAAAGTCTTTGTGTGGCAAAATTAAAAAAAAAAAAAAAACTGAATTCCACCAAGGTTTATGGGGTTTTGACATCACAGCGTTCACTATGCACTAAAAATGACCTGACGTTCTTATTCTGCGGCTCAATAGGAATGCGGCGATAAAAAACTTGAACAGTTTTGTTTTTTTTTACCACTTTTAAAAAAATAAAAACCTTTAAAAAAATCAAAATTTTCTTTGCATCGCTATATTCTGATAGCCATAACTTCTTTATATTATGGTCTACAGAGCTGTATAATGGCTTGTTTTTGCATAATGAACTCTAGTTTTTCTTTGATGTAGTATATACAATGTTTTGATAATCGTTATTCAATTTCTTTGGAGGACAAAATGACAAAAAATGGTAAATTGTGTCTTTTTCATTTTTTTTCCGTTATGGCGTTCACCACACAGGAATTTTTTTTATATTTTAATAGTTCAGACATTTTTGGAAGCGGTGATACCCAATATGTTTATTTTTTTTATTGTTCATGTATTTTTATATGTAAAATTGGGAAAGGGGGGTGATTCAAACTTTTAATATATTGGTGTGTTTTTTTTACATTTTTTTAAACTTTTTTCCCTTATATTTTTTATAACTATTAGTTCCCATAGGGGCCTCCTACATGGGATCTTTTGATATCTAGAGATCTATTAGGGTGAATAGGATTTTTACTCCCTCCATTCTGAGCTGTGCCTCGTGCATAGCTCAGCATGGAGATCGCCATGACAGGCTTGGAGAGCTTCAGTAGCATCCAGGCTGCCATGGCAACAGATCGGAGCCCTGCAATTTCACTGCGGGGGCTCCAATCGGAAGGCAGAGGGATACGGTTCCCTCTGCCTTTACTCACAGGTGCTACTACAGCGTGAGGCACTGTGGTGACTTTGGCACAAGTTTAGCCTCCATAGTTTAAGTTTACACTGACTAAATATTGAGCAGGTTTAGTAAATCTGGCCCATTATCTCCATTTACATGCACATATCTGGCATTCTACAGAGAAGAGTAACCCAGGCTTTTTGTTTCATAATAATAAAAACCTGTTGAGTAAACATACAATGTAATATTTGAATTCGTAGTTAATTTTAGACAATGTTCTGGCCATGGTTGCTTCAGGCACGTTGACATCTTCTGAGATAGATCTGTAGCTCCAGATGATTTAGATTTCCTGCACCTGTTTGCCTCCCACTCTTTTCTGCAGTAGAAAACACTGAATTTATCATCTGTATTGCTCAGGTGGATGGATCAAATGGATGAAAAATGTGTTATAAGCTGTAAACCAAATAAATACAATGCAAACAAGAAACAACTGCTTGACCTATATGTTGTAGTCTCTAACCTCAGGCAATGCAAAAATGCTCCTGGGTCAATGTTCAGTTCAACAAGTGCTATTATCAACGATCACTAAACCCCAATAGGTCATCTTTATTCATAGTTGTCAGTCTATCTCACAGATTTCCTGCTATGAGATGAATTTTAATAGGTGATTATTATGCCTATACACATGTATAAGGCTGCTATAGAGGGCAACTGGGAAGCAGTACACTTATACTTTGGGTCATGCTTTATATCCAGAGCAGTTTTAGGCCTCTCACACACGACCGTGTTTCACGGGCCGATACGGGCCATGAAAGCCCGGCCTGTGCTCCCCCAGAGGACGGGAGCGCACGGCGTCATTGGTTGCTATGAAGCCGTGCGCTTCCTGAGGCAGCCGCCGTACAGTGAAATACGGTCGTGTGTGAGAGGCCTTAATCGGGAATCTGTGTACCAAATATAAAATCATTACTGAATCTCACAGAGCCTACAATGTAGATGTAAATACAGTGATCCCTCAGGATACAATGGCCTCAGGATACAGTATATTTAACATACAATGGTCTTTTCTGAACCAACATAATGTGAAACAAGACTAAACATACAATGCATCATCCTGAGGTCACTTCTCTGGTAAAATAGCTGTATTAAGTGCTAGTTTACCGCTATTCCTGACTGTTATATGTTACTTGTTTTGTCAGTCTTAGTTGTCTGCATTTACTCTTATCTTGGATGACATTTTGGGGCTTTGGAACCGATTACTCAAGTTACAATGGTTTCAACATACAATGGTTATCCTGGAACCAATTAATACATGAGGGACCACTTGTACTGCCTAAGGCTACTTTCACACTAGCGTTTTAAAATTCCGGTATTGAGTTCCGTCATAGGGGCTCCATACCGGAATAAAACGCTTCTGTTTTGTCCCCATTCATTGTCAATGGGGACAAAACTGAACTGAAGACAACGGAATGCTCCTGAAAGCATTCCGTTCCGTCTTCAGACCGGAGAACAAACCGCAGCATGCTGCGGTTTGCTCTCCGGTCCAGGCATCCACACCAAGACGGATCCGGAATGACCCCCAATGCAAGTCAATGGGGGCGGATCCATCTGGTGTGACCACAATTGTAATCGGATCCGCCCTCCATTGACTTTCAATGGAGTTAATGACGGATCTGTCACCACATACACACATACAGACATATACATACACATAAACATACACAGACATATATACATACAAATACATATACATACTCACATGCTCCCCGGCAGGTCTCCAGAGCGCCGGAGGGACAGGACGGCGCGCACAGATGACGATTCCACCAGGCGCCCAGCAGAGGGCGCTGTGGGGAATCGTCACCTGTGCGAGCCGTCCTGCTCCTCCGGCGCTCTGAAGACCTGCTGGGAGCATGTAAGTATGTATGTGTATTTGTCTGTGTATATGTGTGTGTGTCTGTGTGTATGTATGTACATTGTGACATGTGTGGGGCCGGAGCGCGGTTCCGGCTCCACACATGTCGCTGTGGCAGTCCTGAACCAGCAGCACCCTTCACCTGCCGGATCAGGCCTGCCGCTAGTGTGAAAGTAGCCTTAGATTAATAAATGACCATATGATGTCTTTTAAAGTTTTATAGTAAATGTATTATGTAGTATCTCATAGTACCAAATGATTCTCTCCAACAGGACATGCAGTTCTTTCAAACTGATTAAAGGGTCACTGAGTTTTGAGAACTTTTATTGTATCATGAAGACATATCAAAGGTTTCGATCGATGGGGGTCTGGGTGCGAATCCCCCCACTGATCGCTAGAACGAGGAAATATAAGTGCCTGACTTTTGGTCTCTCTCGACTCACTGCAGGAGATGGCATCAAGATGGGCCCTTAGACTTTTTATTCAGCCCATCTTGCTTCCTCTCCTACAATGAGAAGAGAGAGTGCGATATGTGAGCACTTCTCCCAGCTTGCTGTAGCGATCTGTGGCGATCTTATCACTCAGACCCCCACTGATCAATAATTACTGTGAAGCATTTTAAATATCCAGTAAGGTGCCCAATGAACAAAACTGGAACAACAATCGTTCTAAATACACAGGTCTACATTTACTAGCGTGAATGCTTCTTAATTTTGGAGCGAATTTATGCTGAAATATGGTAAATTCATAGGTTTCGAGAAATTATCTGCGCCTAGTCTGAAAAAGGGAAGTAGCCTACTGGGAAACATATGTGGCTCATGTGAAAGGGGCTTGCTTTAAAGTGTATCTGTACTTTGGGAAAACTTTTGATGTCATAGAAACATATCAAAAGTTTTGATCGGTGAGAGTCCAAGCACTGAGACCTGGGGCACATAGGGGGAGATTTATCATTCCCCATGATCCTGAAAAGTGGCGTTAAAAAGGCGCAGGGGCGACTTTTTAAAAAATTGCCGCATGTCCCCTTTTTTCACTGCCATCAGCCACGACAAATTTAATGAAGCCAGAAATCTACGGCAGCTCTGAGCTGTCATAGATTTCTGGTTAGGCGCACAGACTGCAGTAAGATGCGCGTAATTTATGAAGAGGCCTGCACCTCATTGTGAATTAGGCGCATCCAGATGTCAAGACTGGCGCATAAAGCCCTTTATCTTAGCTATATTTAATGGCTTCAATTCATGGAGAGACAGTCTGCACAATTTTTTATGTAAATAAACAGAGGACATCATGTAACATATTCTGGACATTCTTTTTTTTCCCCAGGTACACTTAAATGGTCAAATCATGTTATTATTTCATTAAGAAAAAAAATTGGGGGTGAAATATATTGAGAGCCAAAGTGACATGGTTAAATCAATTCACTCACGTGTTGAGTTGTAGAGTAAAAGTGCATTAAGAACATAAATGTGACTTCCTGTGATTGCACTTTTAAACGAGGGTTTTTCAATACATGTATCTGCATGGAAATGCATAAGACTGACTGGACTCATTAGAATGTCCCCATGTGCATGCTTTTGATCACTAGAAAATAATTATTAGTTATGAGTTTGTTAATTAATTTATTCATGGGTTTGTTTTAAATATCCAGTACTAATTAATTCTTCAGCGTCTTAACTTCATCTTCTTCTGAATACAGCACTAGGTAGCAATTTCTAAGCTATCCAAGAACCTTACTATGGCATATTTTTTTTATTTTTTTTTCTAAAACCTAGTACAAGACAGTACAAAAAATACCAAGCCTATAACAAGGGTTTCCCAGCAAGATGCCAAGGTTGCAGTTGAGCAAGGAGTTTTATTGAGCAGTGGCGTGACCTTCCTGAGTGGTCCTTAAACTGGAGTCGGTCACCAGATTCCATGACATGGGAACACATCAATAACAGCAAAATAACTATAAAAGGAAGAACACCAAAATACCATAAGTGGAGGGGAGTCTCCTACATGTCTCCTCCGCATCTGCTGGACTTCAGTATCCCACCAAGGTTCCATGGACTGAAGCTGCTGACAATCAGCCTTGTTGCTCACTATCAATGTATAGACCCAGGGTATGATGGGGCTCAGGGACGTAACTACCATAGCGGCAGACTGTGAGGCCCAGGGCAAGAGAGGGCACAGTCTTAGTTGGGATTATCTCCTCTTCTACTGGAGATGAAAACTTGGTCAGGACTCTACCCTCTAAAGGAACAACTTTTAGCAAATAAGGCATTGGAAAAATGGCTTAAGGGTCATTGAAAACAGTTTAGGTGGAAACTCCTCTGTCCTGTGTGGGAAGCTTGGTTTGACCCGTGCTATTGGTCTCTTACTTCTCTGTACGCCACTGGTGGGGCTGCATCCACTTTCAATTGGGACCACTGTTGACTACAGATGGCTATACCTGAGAGAGGAATCCCATGCTGTTCATCAATTGACTGGGGTCTTCAGCTGCTTTGGAGTCTTATATACCCAATCTCACTGCTAACTCAACTTCGCTTGTCCTAAAGGAGTGCAAAAACAACCATCACTTTCTGGAGACAGGTCCTTCTCCTATTTATCATTCTCTTCAAGACTGCAAGGGCACCAGGCAGGCAACACTGCTTCAAAGTGATTTGGCGTATAAACACATCTTTATCAGCCCCAGTCTTACACATAAAACCTTACTCTCATGTGGGCATCAAACCAACTTGTTGTCTCTTTCGCTTGGGTGACCTTAACTAGTTATTACTCAAGCTTCTCATAAGAGTCCACTAGCTGGACAGTATGTTTAAACAGTCAGTGTCTGGTGGGTCCCCCTGAAATTGTACAGCATCTCATAAGGGTTCTCATTCATTGGCCCTAAGCACAAGGGTCTTCCAGTTTAATTGAGTCTCTTAAGAAAAGAACTTCCAGGCCAGGTGCCAAGACTGGCTTCATCACTAGCTGTGGTAAGGTGACATGGGAAATAGCATCTAGGTGGTTGACAGCCAGTGACTTACAGTTGTTCACTCCACCATTGTGTTAACTTCCCACAGAGCACTTGAAGAAAGTCTCTCATCTCCTTCATGAGGTCTTGGTGGGTTAAAGTGGGTTGTTTCATAAAAATTGAGGAACTGTACTGTACAGCCACAGATGCATTGTCAGTAACAATTTGTCACAATCCTCCTACTGATGGCCGATCACCTCTCAGACTTTGCTTAGGGTACAAGCACTATTTGGGGACAAAAGAATACTTACTTTGTGATCCTCCTAGTAGCCGTACCCCTCCTTTGTGTGTGAAGTCACTGGCACCTCCACTTTCGGATGGACTGATGTCGCCGGTGGCTTCACAGACAGGACAGGAGAGCAGCTGCTAGAAAGATCTAAAAGTAAGTTTTCTTTCGCCCGTGCACAGTGGTCACTACCTTCTGCAAAGGCTCTGCAGCCACCAATGATTTCAGACACGTGAATATAGCCACAACACTTTAGCCAAATCATCCATTCCATTAACTCTGTACCACCAATGGTTATTTGTGAGTCATAGTGCAGGCACAAGAAGACAAGGCTAATAGCCATGTCAATCAAAGGGGAGGGTGAAGTGTATAGAAAACGGGTGTAAGATGGGTGTAGCAGTGGTAGTGTTCCAAGCGCTAGTGTCAGCCCGCGAGTGCGCAAACGAGGTCATTTGCATAAATATAAAAACTAATAAATTGCTGCAACAGTTGTTTATAGTCGTATATAGCCATAAGACATCAATGTAATCAGCATGGTCAACCCTACCAGGCAATATGCCTGGTTTAATATGGTTGATCATGCTAACAGGTGCATCTTCTCTATTCAGATTTTTTTCAGTCTGAGGTCCATAGACTTTTGCCTTCATGAGGTCAGGACTGAAATAGTGATTCTATAAATTCTCAAACTAAATTCCACTTCCTCCTTGACAATGAAGAGGTTTCATTTAGGTGCAAATCCCAGGTAGTTATTTGCATACAGTACAATTGCTCACTGAGCTAGTTTTATTCAATGGAAAATAAAATTATTTTATTTCAGATTTCATTTTATACAAATCATTTGAGAAGCTTTTTTTTTCCAGACTCCAAAATCACATTTTCATGTTTTCAGCGAATTCAACAGAAGCATGTGCTCAAGGAGCAGCTGCTAACTTCCTGGCTCCATATAATTTCATGACAAGTGGAAATGTACTTTGCGTAACATATGCTCAGACAAGTTTATTTGCAAAATGTAAAGAGTGTGATCACATTTTTCTCTTGCATAAATATACATCTAGTTTGCTGGTACACTGAAGTAAGAAAATAAATGATGATGTCTGCCACCTTGAACCCCCAGTGACAGCAGTGATACGGCAATGTCAGTGGCAAACGTATTTCGGCTCATTACTGTGCATGCTATCAAACCACATAAAACTGAACCCAGGTTAGTGTTTTGTCATGATTCAAGAAGTATGTATCTACTAGGGATGAGCGAATCAACTTCGGATGAAACATCCAAAGTTGATTCGCATAATACTTCGTTCTAATACTGTACGGAGCCGGAGCTCTGTACAGTACTAGAATGTATTGGCTCTGATGAGCCGAAGTTATTACTTCACGAAGTCTCGCGCGACTTTGCATAATAACATCATAAATTAATTTTTCAATGTAAAAAACTATTTCCCGAACTCAGGTTCGGTTCCAAGTTACCACTTGTAACCGAACCCGAGTTCGGGAAATAAAGTAATAACTTTGGCTCATCGGAGCCAATACATTTTAATACTGTACAGAGCTCCCTTGTTTCATCCGAAGTCAATTCGCTCATCCCTAGTATCTACTGTACCAGAGAGGCTCTGCACTGAACCACAAAAAATACTTATAAATGCCTGCAAAGCACTGCCTCTCTGATATTTCCCCACCAGGTTTTGTTTGTGTGTCTACGTTGATGACATGCCTGTATATGTGACTACTGCAGCCAATCACTTGTCTGAGCGGTTTCAAGCTGTACACCGCTAAGATATCCAATGTATACAGGCACTTCATCACAGCAGCCAAGAAGATGATGTCATGGCTGCAGCGAAGGGGAGGATAAGAAATGTGGCACTGGAAGTGGGGGATGAAATGGATAACTATGCATTTTATCAACTTGCAGAATAACAGGCCGAACTGGATGGACAGATGTCTTTTTTCGGCCTTATAAAATATGTTACTATGTTACTATATTATGACAGTTGCTGCCTTTTATAATAAGTAAAAACATTCTGGGGCTTACACCAACTACTATGGTGGGCTTACTGCATGCAGATTTATACTGCTTGGAGTTATTTGAATACATAATAGCATTCATTGGTAGCACACGCAAGTAAGCACAATTGAATTATTTTACACGATCACTACGAAGGAAAGAAGGGAATTCAGAATACACTAAGTCATAAAAAGGAGCTGCAACTCCATAAATGTATATTATAAGATAATTGACACAGGAATTTGTAACTGTACTTGGAAATGGTGATCAAAGCTATATTTTCAATATAATTAAACAAGTAGTTAGTGTTGAGCGAGCACCTCTGTGCCGTATGCTCGGGTGCTCTGGCCGAGCACCCGAGCATAATGTTAGTCAATGAGACTAAACCAGGCACCCCCCGCTCGGAAGAGGGGAGGGTGTCTGGTTAATAGAAAAAGGTGAGAACCCCGACTTCTCCTCTTTTACTCCTTTCACTCGTAAAAGTATGCAAATTAACTGAATTTGTACGCATTAGCGCACAATGCGTATGCATTAGCCAACAAATGCGTACGCATTAGTGTACAAAATGCGTACCCATTAGTGTACAAAAGTATGTACGCATTAGTGTACAAAAGTATGTACGCATTAGTGTACAATATAAGGAAATCAGTATGGCTCATAGAAAAAGTCCTGAAGGACAAAAAAGAATGAACTAAATATGAAAAATATATTAAAGGATAAACTTTGAAAAGACTATGAAAAATGTATATTTTATACATTTTAAACTGTTTAAAAGTATTTTTTTTACTTTCTTAACAATTTTTCAAATTTTTCTATTGCAGGTTCTAAGGCACCATACTGCTAGAACTAAGGTACCATACTGCCAGAACAGATGTACTGTGCCAAAACATTAGAAACTCCTTCAAAGAGACTATTTGCTTTTTAATGTTGACCCCCTAAGGTATTTATCTTAGGTCGTAGGGTGTGGGTGTAGGAGTTCCATAACTATTACCTATTGTAAATGGTGGATCTTATGGTTTCTATACAGAGCTATTATCTCCACAGAACAGAAATTGCTGTTAAAGGGGTTGTCCCTTTTCAAGTGTTGGTCGAATGTGATGTAATTGGCCTAGTAAGAGGCTGCAGTGTTCACTAAAGCGTTGCAGCCTCTCCAAACAGCTGATCAGCGGGGGTGCCAGGAGTCTGGCCCCAGGCAATCAGATATTGATGACTAGAGATCAATTAATTGATTGTAAGGTAATCAAATTCATCTAAAATTTTCCTAAAATTCGGATGCCAGCGGAATCCAAATCTTTTGTGATTCAATTCACATGAGTCTCTCAAAATAGCAGCCACCCTTTTATAAGTCAGAGGACAGAAAAGAAGGAATAATTTGGAAACCATATTTTAAAGGAATATTTGGCTCAGTCCCTATTTGATGGCTTATGAGTTTCCTATCTAGGACTAGGTACTTTTTGGGTATGTTTGGAACTTATTTTGGCGTTCCAACATCGCTGATTCATTGTATACAATTTTTAATGCTTTTGTAGTGCACTTTTCAATAAATTATGATTTTTATCAAGATGCGCGGTTACTTCATAACCTATATATACATTAAACCTTTTAAATATATCATAGAGAATTATCATTTCCTTCTTATCACTTGTCAAAAGTGGGAAGAAAGGGTGACGTGGCTAGCTATGTTAATTAGGTATATACTGATGTAGCCGAACTAAAATTGACTGATAACTCGTCACAGTGTTATCTCGTGCCATCTTGTGACAAAAGCCATTTAAATACATTGAAAGAGTTAGTTATCCTTTTTGTGCCATTTTTTACTTAAAGCATTAAACGTTAACTTTATCTCAGCTGCATCTGTACCAAATCTATTATCTGTAACTTTTTTTTTTTAAATTCTATTTATTGAATTTTTCGAAAAGAACAACATGTACAGACAACATTATAATAATATTTGTTGTGAGAAGAAAAACAAGCAATGTACATAATCAAAGATATTGAATGTCAACAGTCAGACAGTCTATTAACGAACCTTCAGAAACATATCAATCTCCTATAACCCCCCCCCCCAAAACCCTCCCTCCCTTTTCTGTGTAGCCATTTTCAAAAATGAGCTAAATGTCGTAGGGAATCCTCATGTACTCGATGAGACCTGTATAGGGGTGCGTCCATGTAATACCTCATATAGGTACCATGTGGTTTGATCAAAATGTGATATCAGTTTAGCTTTGAGTCAGGTAGGGTGTGTATAAAGAGGGACCATTTTTCAAAAAAATGTCTTGTCAATTTGTCTTTGTCAGACAGAGTGTGAATCCAATCCATATTGAACAAATGGGTGATTTTAGATTGAACAAAGGAAATGGATGGGGTCTCAGGATCAAGCCATTTATGCAATATGCTTTTCCTTGTTGCCGCTTCCCAGACATGTAGGAGGGCTTTATGGCTTCTACTGATGTTGCGCTGCTCATCTGGCAAAATATTGAAAATAGCCCAGTGGAGGTAAGGGAAAAAGAGACCTTGTAAGTAGCTAAAATATGTAATCATACTTGTTCCCATAGGTCATGAATACCTGTGCAGCTCCAAAGATGGTGAAATAAGTCAGTTTTTGGGGCACCGCACTTGGAACAAGAATATAGCTCATCGGGGGACATCTTATGTTTGACATGCGGAGTAATATATGCCCTGTGGAATACCATTAATGCCATATCTGTATAGCTGCTGACAGGGGAATGTTTTTGTATTTTTAATGTGGCCTCTAATAAAGTCTTAATATCAAGATCTGGGAAGTCTTTGATCCATTTTATTGGCCCTGCCGAAACCGATTCCCAATCAATTAGTGGTTTGAGGAAATTATATATGATGCTAGTGGATGAAACCATAGTTCTCCCTCTTTTAAGGAACATATTTAGACAAGCACCTCTAGATTCGAGAGGAATATTAGATAGGCATTTTTGGACAAAACTGCGGGCCTGTAAGTAAATAAATTGGTTATGGGCAAAAGCTGGAAATCGTTGTAGGGCCTCTGAGTAAGGAAGCATAGAATAACTATTGTCTAATACATCCACTATCAATGAGCAACCTTGTGCTGCTAATATGGAGTAGGGTCCGGGAGGTCTGCCTTCCAGGAAGTTTGGGTGCCCTAGAAAAGGTTGAAATAGCGTATTCATGCCATCTAGCTTGCTCATTTTCTGGACTTTACGCCATGCTTGTATGACCGACCATAGAATAGGGAATTCTTTTACCGTGGGTGGAAGGGAGGTAGTGGGCAAATGTAAAAGAACCATTAAGGAAATATGTGGGAAGAATTGTTGCTCCATAGACACATTGGCAAAATGTGATTTCCCCCTCAACCAATGTAAAGCATAGCGGAAATTAGCTGCTAGATTATAAAGCAAAATATCTGGGAAGTTAAGGCCTCCTAATCTGTAACTTTTTTTAAGGTTGCAAAAAAGGGCAAAATCGTTACCCCAGCGTGAATGGTGTAAAAGATCTGGAGTAACATCTCTGAAAAAACTGTTTTTGTATGTTTAAAGATGTACAAACAGTATTAAACACCGTGCAACACTTGATTAAATTTGCACAACTTACAGCAAAGTAGACTCAAGAAAACTTCTCCTCATGATAAATTTCCCCATTGTGCCTAGTTCTGTTCTACATCCCAGACACATTTATGCATTGCATATAATCAATTCTGACTCTAAATGATTAAATATGCTGACATAATATGTTTGTATTAAATCTTATTTACGTAAAGCCATGAAAAATTCTCCCGATGCAGAAGCAAAATCTATTGCCAGTGCATCTGATCTATCGTCTATGGCGAAGGTTGCGCAGGTTAATTGATGATAACTACAAATATAGGCGCTGTATTATGTCGGCATTAAATGAGATAAATGAATATATCACTGCTTAATCCCATCTGACCTCAAGAAGCAGTAAACAAGACTATCAATCAATGTCGTGACTCTAAAATCGGGTAGTTAATCTTGGCAGGAGGATTGGCGTGTGTACGCTATCTTCCTGCTGTTGCTGCTGCCGAAACCCTGAAAAATGGTTGCTACTTGTCCAGAATTACTTGTCACAGGAGTAATTGTGTATTCATTCGATGCACTCTTACAGACTGTATAGTTAAGAAGGCCAAATGTTACAGGCTGTTCAGTCATTGCCCTTACTGATTTATAAACCTCTCATAAAGCGACTACAGAAGATCACTGTGCGTGCAGCAGATTCAAAGCAGTTAAATAAAGCTCAGTTGTAATAATTAAGTGATGCAACTTTTTAATATAATCCATGCTTCAATTCTTCACCATTTGGAACATCTTTGCTCATTGTCAGGGTAAACCTTGTTTACATTACAGCGGACACGTCGCCTCTCCTGACAAGTCTTTTTTAGTAAGGCCTCAGAAGACTACTGCAAAGGGTTAACTAACACCAAAAGAGTTAATGCAATTTTCTTAAAGTGGCACTGTACTGTGAACAAACCTTTTATATGTTGTAGGAACATATTGTCACTAGGGTGTCCCGACCTATCGCTGACCCTGTTGTGCCTGGGGTCAGAAAGTCGCATCGGCTGGCTACGCGCTTGGTTTCTCAAGAGATACCTCCATGACCTAGTGGTGAGAGTAGATTCCGGTCTAGGTTTTTCTGCTTAGGTTTGCGATCCTTTTTGTCCCATTTAGGAATCTGTAGCTTTTCCTTTCATCTGTTCTCTGTCAGCCACTCCCAGCTACTATATATTCTCGCTTTCTTCTGTCCTCTTCTGGACCTTCTTTCCAGATCTTCTATTCTGACCTCTGGTGGAGTTGGGACAACTGTTGCTGTGGATCTAGTGGAACTCGTGCTGTCGGATCTCCGATTATTTGCTGTTGTTGTCTCCCTTTGGGGATAGTTGATTGTGTTATTTTTCCTTTCCCTGTTGTTACCCTAGTTGTCAGTGGTAAGGACTAGTGCTCCCACCGCCCCCAACTCACTACCTAGGGCTTATTTCAGTGTAAGCCAGGGACGAGGCACGTGATTGGCGTACGGGTTAGCAGCATGTCTAGAGATGTCAGGGCAGCCAGGTGCCAGTGCCAGGTGACCTAGGGGTCACCACTCCTTTCTCTCCCTAGTGAAAGGGTACTCCTTATCCCTCCCCTCTGCGACACATGTCTGTTACCTGCCACATCAGACTTGATACATATCAAAAGTTTTGATTGGTGGGGGCCTGACCTCTGAGACCTCCTCTCATCTCTAGAATGTGGGGAGAGAAGTACATGCATAGTGCGCTCTCTGTCTTCTCACTGCACGAGATGGAAGTGAGACAGGCCCATACACTTTCTATTAAGTCCATATTGTTTCCTGTAAGGCAACAAGATGAGAGAGTGCCTTTTGCTGCTATATGTTCTTATGCTCCTATCAACTCAATAAAGAAAGACTATTTATTATGATCAATAGGCCTGTTTATTGTCTCCACCATTCGCCGAACCCTGTATCTATAATTCTACCTTGCACCTAGTCAAACATACTAAATAAAGGGCACTCCAACTACCATATCACAGAGTGTCCTGAGGAAAGAAAGGGTGCGCTCTCCATTTACTGCACCGAGCCAGAGGTAGGACTGCCACTGTGAACAGTGAGGACTACTACCCCTCTCAGGGCCCCAAACCCCCACTCTCATCCTCTCTGCCCTACGCCTACTCTGTGGCTTGCTGCACATTCCCTATGTAATAATTCTGGGCCATCTATTCATGTGAATATAATGTGCTATACCTCTGTAATTACTAGTTTATGAATTAATTGTCAGCAGTTTGCAATAAAGGTCTGTCTGGGTGTTATCAGTTGGGGGTGAGTCCCTGCACAGCCTGACACTGGCAGCACTCATTGGATAGTGTCAGAGCACAGAGATATGCCTCAACTGGTAAGGCCTCATTCACATTAGCGGCAGCACGGATCCGGCGGGAGAAGGGTGCCGCCGGATCTGTGCTGCCGCAAGTACACGTGAGGAGCCGGAGCAGCGCTCCGGCCCCACACGTGTCACATACACATACACACACACACATACACACACACATAGACATACACACAGACATACACATACACAGTGTATGTTCCCAGCATGCTCCGCACAGCACAGGAGGACGGCGCGCACATAGGAAGATTCCCCACAGCGCCCTCTGCTGGAGGGAGAATCTTCCTATGTGCACGCAGTCCTCCTCCTCCTGCGCTGTGCGAGCTGCTGGGAGCATGTAAGTATGTCTGTATATGTGTATGTCTGTGTATATGTCTATGTGTATGTCTGTGTGTATGTGTCTGTCATGTGTGGTGTACTGTAGACAGATACGTCATGAACTCCATTGAAAGTCAATGGAGGACGGATCCATTTACTGAGTGTGTCACACTGAACGGATCCGTTCCCATTGATTTGCATTGGGAGTCATAACGGATCCGTCTTGGTGCGGATGCCCAGGACGGAGAGCAAACCGCAGCATGCTGCGGTTTGCTCTCCGTTCTGGAGAAGGAACGGAATGTTTTAGGAGCGCTCCGTTCTCTTCAGTTCAGTTTTGTCCCCATTGACAATGAATGGGGGCAAAACTGAAGCGTTTTTGTCCGGAATTGAGCCCCTATGACGGAACTCAATACCGGAAAAAGAAAACGCTAGTGTGAAAGTAGCCTAACACAGATGGACCTTCATTGCAAACTGCTAGAAATACATTTATAAACATCTAGTAGGAATAAGAAAGGAAAGACACAAAATAGAGTTTTATGCCCCAGAACTGTTATTATATGGTAAATGCAAGTAGTTACTAATACAGAGATGTCAGGAGAGGTGACAGGTTCTCTTTAAAGGGAACTTGTAAAGCTTAAAGGGTGACTGACTGAGCAATTCTCCTCTAGCCTGGGAGTATGTCCAAATACTGGCAGTCTGCCAGTACTATACTGTTCTAGACCCCTATCCTATCCTAATTCTTGCCCCTATCCTCAGCACACTTGGTGTATAAGAGACACCTTAGATACAACACTCACAGATCTAGGAGTTTATGAGGGGAAAGATCCAGAACACAAGGACACATTGATTACTGCACAGATGGGACATGGACTGTGTAAACAGAAGCAGAGTCAGTCCAGTGAGGGATGCTGACTAATTACAAGCTGAAACCAACACATGCAGTCAAGCCCTTCATAAATGAATTGTATTATGACTGGAGTAATACCGTATTCTTCGCCCTATAAGACGCACCGGCCCATAAGACGCACCTAGGTTTTAGAGGAGAACAATAATAAAAACATTTTTTTCATTAGACCTCAGGTCGGATCACCAGTCAGACCCCCAATGTTAATCAGACCTTAGCTGACAGCCCCAATCAGACTCCCAATGTTAATAAGACCCCAACAAGACCTCAGATCAGACCCCCAAGTAAATGACCCCCAATCAGACCTTAGATAAGAGCCCCATGCCTCTCATCAGCCCCCATATGCCTCTCATCAGTCCCTATTGCCTAATATCAGCCCCCATTGCCTAATATCAGTCCCCATTGCCTCTCATATTAGCCCCCAGCAGCCCCCATTGCCTTGTATGAGCCCCCAGTAGCCCCTATTGCCTCTCATATTATCCTCCAGGAGCCGCCTTTGCCTCTAATCAGCCCCCTTGCCTCATGTCAGCCCCCCAGCAGCCCCCTTTGCCTCAGATCAACCCCCCAGCAGCCCTCTTTGCTCAGGTCAGCCCATAGCAAGCCCCCTTTGCCTCAGGTTCAGCCCCCAGCAGCCCCCTTTGCCTCAGGTCAGCCCCCCCAGAAGCCCCTTTGTCTCAGGTCAGCCCCAGCAGCCCCCTTGCCTCAGGTCAGCCCCCAGTACCTCATATTTAATAAAATAAAAAGCCACTTTCTTTATATTTAATAAAATAAAAAAAACACCTCTCCTGCTCCGGACGCCGCCGCTCTATTCCTCCAGCGCGATCATCTTCTTCCTGCAGTCGGCTGTGCTGTGAACCGGCACGCACAGCGTGAGGTCACAGAGCGCTCTCACGCTGTGCACAGCACAGCCGACAGCCGAGGACCAGCAAGCAGTGACTACAGAGCCTTCACCGCTTCCTGTCCCTCCGGTGCTAATGAGCGCTTCCATGATGGAAGCGCTCATTAGCATTCGCCCCATAAGACGCTTTTGGGGGAAAAATGCATCTTATGGGGCGAAAAATACTATAAATGTATTTACTGTGTACTTTAGGGTATTGTCATACACAGACAACAGCAGTCTGAGATGTTGAGTATTCTGTAGTGTTCAAGCTCTGAGCACTGGATGGGGAAAGGGCCTCTGCACTGAGCTCATAAGCACACTGAGATCTGAAGCCAGCTAGTGAAGACACTCCCTTCCTTCAGTGCGTCTATGCTGCTAAGGATGGGATTCACCTAGTAACAGTAAGTGGACAGCAAAATTGCTTGAAGGGAAAAGTTTGAAAAGTTTAAAAGTTTAAAATGGGAGGAGATGAAAAATATTCAGTATCACACATATTTTATTAATTGGAATTCCTGCTCATTTTGGACTTTGAAGTCAAGGAGGTGGCGGTATAACTGCATCCAGAGAAATCTGTCGATCACTGATAGGACTGCCTTCTAGACTTCAATGTCCAGAATGAGTGGGAATTTAATTAAATAAAAGTTATACTAATCTTTTCCCGCAAAACTATAAATCTTCCCAACTCCACCTGCTCTGTAACATGCCAGCATTCTGCATTCACATGGTGATGGATTTCCTTTAAGTAAGCAAAACATAATGCAGTCCTAGACCTGCCGTCACATAGCTGAAATTAAATACAATGTAAGCACAATGGGCCTGGTGTTGAATAGAAAGATCTAATTGCAGTTATGTTTAGCTTTAGACTAATATATCCTTTATAAAAGAAGGCCTAGGCCTCCCTCACTACTGGCTAGCCCACCCCCCACCCCATGTGGCATTTTGCAATATGGTGACATCATTCCTGGCCCTTAGTTGCTGCATGTTATGACTGTGGGCCATGCCTGCTGCTGCTCCACTATCTCAGGTGGACACGTGCACTGCTCCACTCACTCACTCCCCTGCTATGTCATCGGTGGTCTGGACCCCCCAATGTCCCGCCGCTTCCTAGCAGCAGTTCCAGAGCCATCTGCTTCATATTCCCTGAAAGGTCACATCCTGCACTTGCCAGATAGGCACCCTTCTTCTGCCCATAGGGCACACAAACATTCCTCCGGCTCTTAAAGGGTCAGCTCACACATTCTAATTTCCATCAGCCAATGACTAGCAACCCTGGGGTTGCTTTCTAGTTCCTGCAGAAGTGTGCTGTTTCTGTTTGCCTGCTCGTGTACTGCCTTCTGCCCATTTGTGGATTCTGACCATCTGCTGCCTGATCTGACCTATATCTGACCTCTGTATTGACCCTTCACTGCCTGCAGTGACCTCAGACTATTTACCGTATTGCTCGTATTTTGGTTGCCTTGACCTTGGCCGGTGCCACACAACAGCTTAACCTTATCCCCCGTGGGTCAGCTGTCGACCACACAGAGACTACTCCAAGAGGTAACAGCCTAGTGGCTAACCTGCAGTGAAGACCAGATCCTTGTATAGAGGTTAAAGGGAGAAAACTAGGGTGCTGCCAGGATAACGCCCTTTGGATTAGTCCAAAGTTAAATCTGTTGTTCGATGCAGTGGTTTCATATCCACTGCGTAAGGGTCCATTCACACGTCCATATGAATGGTTTCACATCTGTTCCGCAATTTTGTGGAACGGGTGCGGACCCATTAATTTTCAATGGGGCCGTAAAAGATGCGGACAGCACACAGTGTGCTGTCAGCATCCGCACTTTCATTCCGCGGCCCCGCAAAAAAATAGAACATGTCCTATTCTTGTCCGCAGCTACGGACAAGATAAGGCATTTCTATAGTGCCGGAACTTGCTGATGTCCATGTTTTGCGGATCCGCAAAACAAATGCGGACGTGTGAATGGATCCTTAGGCCTCTTTCACACGAACGTTGTTTTTGCGGGCTCCGATCCGCATTTTTCACATGAAAAATGCGGACCCATTCATTTCTATGGGCCCGCAAAAAATGCGGACAGCACACCGTGTGCTGTCCGCATCCGTTGCTCCGTTCCGTGGCCCCGCAAAAAAATAGAGCATGTCCTATTCTTGTCCGTTTTGCGGACAAGGATAGGCAATGTTACAGTGGATCCTCAAAAAATACGGATGCCATACGGACGCCATCCGTTTTTTTTGCGGATCCGCAATTTGCGGACCGCAAAACACAACGTTCGTGTGAAAGAGGCCTTACACTGCAAATTTACCAGCCTACACATACAAATTCCTTTCAACAATAATAAGACATTATTTGGACCCTATCATTAGCTGTATTAATCGGCAGTATCATTTATACCATGTATGATAAATACACTGAATGGGCAAATCATTTATGTTGTCGTATGCTGTATAGTTTAAACAATGTATGGCAGTATCATTTATACATTGTATGAAAGTATTATATATATAAAAATATATTATTTATGTATTGTATGGGTTAGCATTCATACAATATCGGAAGTAATCATTCATATAGTGTTCAGCAGTATAATTGTTTACAATGCATAATCAAATTATTTAAACATTGTATGGCAGTATCATTTATGCACCGTATGGTGGAATTAATGTTGCGGTGAATTGTAGTATAGTTTATAAAGTACATCTGTTATTTATAACATATATAGCAGTATTATTTATACACTGTATGATGTGATGATGTGGGAGCACTATTTATGCAGAGTATGATATTTGAGGTATTTGACTATGATCTGCCAGGGATAGCTACTGATGCGTTGTTGTTTTTTTTTTTTTTGCTACACATTACCTCAGTTACTAGCACTACAACTCAGCAGTGTCCCTGTTTGTACAATTGACCTTCAAAAATTTTGTTTCTATAATGAAATCTCAGGGTCAAAATTGCAGTCAATAGAAAAGCATCAATATTACAACTTCAAAAAGCCTGGTACGTACATTCATCTCTGTAAATGCAGTGTGTCCATGTAGAGATAGAAATCTCAGATACATAGCTGTCTAACTAGATATTGATCCTAAATAACATAAACCCCTTTATACGTAGCGAGGCCCCAGCAATCAGCTCACTATAGGGAGAGATGCCCACAACAAAAGCTCATAGGCTCTAAGATGTACAATAGGTAGTTGTTAACATAAGTACTTTTCAAAATACAAATTAGAAATCGTCTTGAGCAAAAAGTAGTAAAAGTAAGGATGAGCGAATTGATTCTAAACTAATCAGATTAATTATGAAGTTCCCAAAAATTAGCCCACTAAACAAAAAAAAAATGTGATTCTTTTCAAACGAATTGTGTAAAAATGGCACACAGCATCATTTTACTGTGAGGATTGGCATGGAAAAATCACAAGGGAGGAAGAAGGATGGTCACATGACACTGGATGGAAGTGGAGGGCAGGGCTTGCCCTGATTGGCTCAAAGGCTGACAAACGGCCTCAGGGGTGGGGCAGCAGTCAGGGAGATGCCTGGGCAGAACGAGAAAACACCATACTGCATTGAGCTGCTGATGACAATGGATGGGTCTCTAACAGTTCCTGCCCACCAGGTTAGTGTATACGGAGGCACAAAGGGGAAAAATAGAAAGAAATAATGCTGTTGATTTTAGGGACTTTGAGCTAAGAAAGCTTTGACGGAGTAAGGGACTGAGGGGCTGGGCACACTGCTTAATATAGCTGCTGCTGCAGAACCTGATTCTACCAGTTCTGGGTCACAAAAATAACCATCTGCAAAAAAAACACTATTTTTTTTCATTTGAACAGATACACAGCTTTGTTTTTTCCAAAACCTCAAGTTTCTACATAGACTTATTTCCAGCACAGCACCCAAAAGCATTCTGCTGAAGAGCAACTGCATATTTTTTCAGTGTGTTATATCAGTGTGTGTTATCAAATATGTTACATTATAGCAAAAACATTTTACGGCAATAATACCATTTTTATACCTGCGTTATTCAAGGACTAGTTTAGCACAAACACTGTATTTTTCTATCCATGTTAGATGACACATTACTGCATCAGAAGATGTTTTCATATATTTTAGTTCAATAATTTCATAGTTGAACATAGTTCAGGCCTAATGTCAAAAACAATTTGCAGCAAACACTGCGTTGATTTATCCGTGTTAGTAGACGCATTACTTTATCAGACAGTGTCATACATTGTAGTCCAAAATTTCATGGGTGATCAAGTGTTATTTCAGGCCTAGTGGAAAAAAACTCAAACACTGCATTGTATTATTTGTGTGAGCAGATGAGTTACTGGATCAGATATTTTTTCCTACATATCAGTTCAATAATTTCAAAGATGAACAAGTGTTATGTTATTTCAGACCAAGTGTTATTTTGGGATAGTGGAAAAAACTATTCATTGCAAACGCTGTGTTGTATTATTCGTGTTAGGGGGCGCATTAAAAATCAGACTGTTTTTCAAAGAAATTTTGCCAAAAAAATGTAATTATCAACCCAGTGATATTAGGGCCCTTGCAGACGAGCGTGACACACGTCTCCTGCATCGCGGGCCCTGGCTTGAACTCCTGGCACTGAACGGGGTTACATAGCATTATACTGATTTATGATGCTATGTAACCCTTACAGTTCTGGAATGTGTTGATTAACACTAACACTGCTGTTAGTGTTATCCAACACATTCCAGAACTGTAAGGGTTACATAGCATCATAAATCAGTATAATGCTATGTAACCCCGTTCAGTGCCAGGAGTTCAAGCCAGGGCCCGTGATGTGGGAGACGTGCGTGTCTCATGCTCGTCTGCAAGGGCCCTTAAACAGAGTTGAAAAACACTATTTTAAAAGTAAATTATCAATACCAGTGTGCAGTGTGTTTGTAGAATTTTGCTAGTACCGTTTAATAATCCATGTGTACGAAACCTGTGACTTTTCATTCCCAGGAAACTGGTGAATTTTCATTTATAGGCATCATAATAAAATGAAAACAGAAAGCATTCCAGCTATACCAGAATGAAAAATTTAAAAGTCACAGGTAACAGTGGCGAGTGCAAATGATGTGTTTAGATCGACTAAGCAATCTTAATTAAAACATGTAAACGACCAAACTAACAGACAAAATATATGCTCACAGGTACGTCCTCTGCTCAGGTGAAATTAGCATGTCATATTGAAAGCAAATTAGCCCTCTTGTCATGCCAGCATACATATAATAAGAATGCTGCAAATAATATTTATAGATGTAGCTGCTTAATTAAAACCGTAAAGTGTCACATGTTGGCCAAATAGAACAGTTGCGGCAGTATGATATAGAAAATGCAAAAAATCTTTCTTTCATTCAGGCAGAGCTGGATTGCATCCTGGTTTGGTTCTATTATCTACACTTGCTGGAAGTATTAGTAGTAGGCCACCAGTTTTCCCTGGCTTCCGAAAGGTACAACATAATTATTGAGAACAAAGAGAATGAGATTGAGGACTGGATGGCTCACTCCTTCTCTCCGTCATAGATGATGTGGAGGCCACCTCTGAGTCTGACACTCTGCCTTGAAGCTGGGGGTCACAGCATTACTCCTGCATCTCTTCCTTGCAAGCCTTTCAGTTTCATTCTCTCTGTCTTAACTGCCACCTTCTGGTGGGATACTATATTTTTTCCTAAAAAGAGGCAATAAAACCCCACTATGCACTACGGAAGATGGTCAAAAACGTTTCCTGAGGTGTGTGAGAACAGTCAACTTTTGGACTGCCATGAGAAGGAGGCTCAGAGGGAGGTGAGGGACACCATGCATAGCTGTGTTGTTGGTGGTAATGGGGGCACTTATAGCCACGGTGGTGGCGGTAGGGGCAGTGGTAACGACAGTGGAACTCCAAGAAAATATAGGGAATTGGGAGGGGGGGGTCTTGTCTGTTCCATGCTGTGCAGCTACTACTGCTCGTACTATTGCAGGCCCATGCCACTATTACCCTACTCTTAACATATGTACACTGTACTGCTGCTCCCAATTAAAAGGGAGCAGAAAAATGTTTCCAGGCTCTTTCAGAACAAGCCACACTTTTGCATGTATAAATATGGGCAGGCATTCTGTCCCCATTGAGGCATCATTTTTGGTTGATTGGTCCCAACAAGCCACTGTTCTCTTTTCCATACCATTGTGTGTTTAAGCATCATCTTCCCTCCATAAGGGACCATTTTTGGAAGATTTCTAATATGAGAAAGCATAATACATGTGAGGGCGCAGTGTGTTTTTTAACACACCATTTGTTAACACTGTCAAACACACATTTACCCATAGCTATATATGTCATTGTCATTGATATTATTTACCAATGGATTCAAGAACTTAGGGAGAGGGAGGGTAAGTACAAAATGTATTTCAAAAATTAACAAAAAGAGATGATATATTTTCATAAGAAATCCTAAGAGATTAGAGGGAGTTATATACCAATTTTCAGGGCAATTGGAGCAACTTCAATTTGTGTAGAACTGATTTGGAGACCAATTGAATTTTTTTAAAAATTCAATGAATCGAACATTAAACAAATTTCAAGGTATTCACTCCTCCAAATTATATGTACACATTATCCTTCAGCTTGTGCCTATGTAATTTCATCCTCAAATGGAGATTTTGCAAAGTTTCTTCCATATAGATGCCGTGACTGTAGTATTATAAAACAAATCCTCACTAGGAGGTCATCTATTAAGTCATTATCTATGAAGATGAAGGGAAGAGACGTGGGGGCGGGGATAGTATTTTTGAAGTTATAATACAATGCTACCATTGTCTCCTAGCAACCATGATAACTCCCATTCCGTAGGTGATACATCCTACACTAGTGTGAATCACGGATTCTGAAGCAATAAACATTATCCACCAGATACAAACATAAATCTTACATTTTATTATGCCAGGGAACTCATTTACAAAGTATCAGAAATCCTACTCATCTTCATGGCTGCTGGTTAACTCTTTTAACGCCAGAAGCAGCTTTTGTAAAATCACATTTTCCCAGCAGTAAATTAGAATGAGCTGTTTCCAGATGCCAATATGAAATTGCAGTCACGTTTGATAAGAAACAGAAAGGTAGAAGTAGATTCAATCAACTGATGATCCTGCCACAAAATCAGTTATGTGATATGAAATTAAACGTAATGATAATTCATTCTTGAATAATCTTTAACTGCTTTACTGCTGGAGTGTGCAGGACATAAGCATCATGTCCTTATAGACAGTGTAACCTCATTTTAATGAGTATAAAGCTGATTAGTGGCTTCCTGGGTTCATTTTGTAAGATCTAGAAATAGATAAGTCTTGTATGGTGCAGGTACACTGTCTGGTGTGGGAGCTAATGAGAGTGATGTCATCCTTTCAGAGGGGCTCACCCAAACATGCACAAAGGACCTCACATTTAAAAGTATAGTAAATTTGGCAGTAATGTAATTTATAGGGGTTCTCCCAAACTTATATATTGGTGATCTATCCTCCTGATAGGTCATCAATGACAGATTGGTGGGGGTCCGACACCCAGCACCCCCACTAATTATTTGCTTCAGTAGCTTCCAGAAACAAAACAGTGGATGTCTGGCGACATATGCGGGCACCGGCCGTGTGCTCATCACAGTCAATAGGTCCGCAATCTGAAAGGTGCCCCACGGAAGCACTATGGAGTAATTCTGTGGGGTTCCTCTCCATGCCTCTGCACCACAAAAAAATAGAACTTGTTCTATTTTTTTGCGTTGCAGACGGATCAGGGACCCATTCAAGTTGAATGGGTCTGGATCCAGCGCGAGAGCCACACGGATAGTGCCCATGCATTAAAGGCACAGAACGGTTGAGCAACTCCTGTGTGCATAAGCCCTTAAAGGGGTTATCCAACACTATAAAATGCTCCCCCCATATGCTGAGCCCCTCACCATGAATATATTTACCTGGTTCCCCGCTCATTGCGCCGCTCCTGGTCCCTGCACCGCCGCTGCTGCTTCTCCCCGTGCACGGATGAAAACATCCGTGTCAGGGAGGAGCAGCCAATGGCAGGTGGGGACGGGGACGAGTCTGCCTAACATCGCGGGTGACTGCATATGGGGGAGCATTTTATTGTCTTGGATAACCCCTTTAAGGAGTATTTTCCATTAACAGTAATATAATTAAAGTATGCCCAATGTGAAGGAAATTAGACACCTCTCCCCCCGTTAATATTGATAAGATGTCTGGGTGTAGAAAGGTTAATAGTAATAATAATAATACTGCATATGTTTTGACTGTTTCCTGTGGTATCAATGAGCTTTACCACTAAATCACGTATGAGTCAGTCACTGGACTCTGCTGCTCTGACAACACGGGTAGCTTAATATAATAATCTGTAGTATTAAATACTAGACAGGGAAGTCATTGGCTTGGGAGGTTAATTGTACAGGAAAGCATTGCATGAAATAGGATTTTCTAGTCTGTTTTCACATAAAAAAGTAATTATGAAATTGCATATTTTGCAGGAAGCAATGCACTAGCAATTTTACCACGTGTCATCCAATGATAGTCTGTGCAGGAAGAGGTGGCTTAGCAGATGTTCTATGGCAATATGTATTTTCCCTAATGATACATTATGCTAAACCAGTGGCATTGTTAGGACCTTAAAAGATTTGGATCTTAGGCCCAGAGCATGTTACTGACCTTACTTAGTACAGTATGTATACATGTCTGGTATTATGTCATCTTTCATCTAATGTTCTTGATGGCATTTTAATACTATTGTATAAACAGTGGTGGGACTAGATTGTAATCCTCATGTAAAAACTGGCAAATGGAGAACACCCACAGCATAAGTTGAGAGTGCCCCCATAACGCTGAGAGTTAAAGTGCCCCCAAAATAGTAATAGCTAGTAATTGTAGTGAAAACTACAGCGTTCCCCTTGTTAGTCTCCATAATGAAACCCTCCATAACTGTGTCTGTCATAGAATACCCATAATTGTGCCAAAGAGCCCACATATTTTAAAATATCCAGTACACTGCTGATGAATTCACTATAAGAGTTCTTACATCCGTCCGAACTCAGCAGAAAGTCAAGGAGAGTAGGGCTGCCACTGCTTTAAGTGCTGCAATGATATGCTGTTGAATGTTATATTGCCATGGTAGGCACGATCCTATGGCAGCACCTTTGTGTGCCCAGCTCTCATGACGTTCCTGTGGTAAACTCTTTTAAAGGGGTTCTCCAGGAATGATTTGAAACGGCTGCAAGCAACCTGGTTGGACTGGTTGCCTCCACTTGCATTGCTGTCTTGGGAGGGTGAGGAGGAAGGGCCTCATTACGCTGCACTAAAATAGATGAAAATAATGTAATGCTGTCTACATTATGCAATTATGACTGAGCAGCCTGACAGGAACGCTCACCATTGTGTAGTATATGCAAGTACCAGAGTCTACCTTTTTAAACTGCAACAAAAAAATATATATATAAAATATGCCTATTGCAGTCTACTAGGCCATACTGAACCTGTTTATGCTTCTGAGTTTATATGAAGATGCACTGAGGTTTTTTAGAACATTGTACAGATATTGTCATCACTCACATCAGTCTCGGAAAGCACTGGTGCTCACAATCTAAATATATATTGGAAAATAAATTTCAAATTAACCTAGATTTTTGGCGAGTGGGAGTAAAAGAGAATATCCAGAGGTAACCCACTCAAACACACGGGGAACATACAAACCCCATGCAGATGTTGTGATTAGTACATACACTCACCGGCCACTTTATTAGGTACACCTGTCCAACTGCTCGTTAACACTTAATTTCTAATCAGCCAATCACATGGCGGCAACTCAGTGCATTTAGGCATGTAGACATGGTCAAGACAATCTCCTGCAGTTCAAACCGAGCATCAGTATGGGGAAGAAAGGTGATTTGAGTGCCTTTGAACGTGGCATGGTTGTTGGTGCCAGAAGGCTGGTCTGAGTATTTCAGAAACTGCTGATCTACTGGGATTTTCACGCACAACCATCTCTAGGGTTTACAGAGAATGGTCCGAAAAAGAAAAAAACATCCAGTGAGCGGCAGTTCTGTGGGCGGAAATGCCTTATTGATGCCAGAGGTCAGAGGAGAATGGGCAGACTGGTTCGAGCTGATAGAAAGGCAACAGTGACTCAAATTGCCACCCGTTACAACCAAGGTAGGCAGAAGAGCATCTCTGAACGCACAGTACGTCGAACTTTGAGGCAGATGGGCTACAGCAGCAGAAGACCACACCGGGTGCCACTCCTTTCAGCTAAGAACAGGAAACTGAGGCTACAATTTGCACAAGCTCATCGAAATTGGACAGTAGAAGATTGGAAAAACGTTGCCTGGTCTGATGAGTCTCGATTTCTGCTGCGACATTCGGATGGTAGGGTCAGAATTTGGCGTCAACAACATGAAAGCATGGATCCATCCTGCCTTGTATCAACGGTTCAAGCTGGTGGTGGTGGTGTCATGGTGTGGGGAATATTTTCTTGGCACTCTTTGGGCCCCTTGGTACCAATTGAGCATCGTTGCAACGCCACAGCCTACCTGAGTATTGTTGCTGACCATGTCCATCCCTTTATGACCACAATGTACCCAACATCTGATGGCTACTTTCAGCAGGATAATTGCGCCATGTCATAAAGCTGGAATCATCTCAGACTGGTTTCTTGAACATGACAATGAGTTCACTGTACTCAAATGGCCTCCACAGTCACCAGATCTCAATCCAATAGAGCATCTTTGGGATGTGGTGGAACGGGAGATTCGCATCATGGATGTGCAGCCGACAAATCTGCGTCAACTGTGTGATGCCATTATGTCAATATGGACCAAAATCTCTGAGGAATGCTTCCAGCACCATGTTGAATCTATGCCACGAAGAATTGAGGCAGTTCTGAAGGCAAAAGGGGGTCCAACCCGTTACTAGCATGGTGTACCTAATAAAGTGGCCGGTGAGTGTACATTACTTTGGAAACCAGGACACCAGCACTTAAAAGGAGTCTTTCAACTGTGTGTCTGTATTACATAAAAAGCACTTTTATTCTGCAGGAAAACAGCTCCCAAGTGCCCAGCTGAAAGTGAAACTAAAAACAACTTTCTCTCCTGACTGGATTTCTAACAGCTATATCTTCTGATATACTGGATATAATGCTGTGATTTTAGTATCATTTGAAAGCTTGGAATGCCAGGTCAGAACCATTTTTCTATCTGCTACCAAGATATGAGCAGCTAAAGCAGCCCTCCCCTCTTCAGTCAGGTTTGCTTTGAGCACTTGCAGCAGCAGAGCTGGGCACTTGGGAGCTGTTTTCCTGCAGAATAAAAGTGATTTTCCTGGACATGTAATACAGACACACAGTGCACACAGGTATGTCTAGGATGTGTATGTAATCTTCTGTGGGGCACTGCTGTTAGTTATATAGGTGAAAAGCAGGTGAAAGACTCCCTTTAATCTCATATCCTCACTCTAGTCATATTGCTGCATGCAGATTTTGGGGTTCAATCCACATGCAAAGTGCATCACTGCCACATGCTGACCATTCCTCCTTGCTTGTGTGGACCAGATGAAAGCTGAAAATTACAAAACAGAACAGAAAAATAAAACCAGAGGAAACTTTCAGACATTCATTAAAGTCTGTAATAGTAACAAGAATAGCATTGGCAAATGAGTAAGCCGGAAGTACACACAACAGTCTCAGAACATGTGGTAAGTGATGCATAGTGGATGATACAGCATACAGTAGAAAGAAATTCTGTCCAACAGAGAACCTAATAAAAAACCGTGAGCTTTCTTAAAGTTGACAGGAATGATGGTTGATATATGCCAAGGTCATATCCTTCATTAGCAACAACAGGATGTTTGTGAATTCACCAAATGATAGACCCTAGCTTCCAACTCTGAAGGCAGCTTCAAATGTACTGGACTTCAAAGACTCTGTAGTGAGAGGTCCAGGGTTGGATTGACCCTCCAGAGGATCCTGCAGTGGACCCAGTCTCTGAATCCATAAAGGGCCCCAAAGGTCCAGGAGAAAAATCCCATTTGGAAATGCCTTTGAAGCTAATCACTTGCCACTAGGGTCTAGTTCTTTATTTCTAAACCTGTTAGACTTTATTGATGATGGGCCCAAGGAACCCCAGTCTGACACATTATTGTCTCCGAATCTGAGCCCACCTTGACCTTCAGAAGAGCTCTAGGGAGGAATACCTCCATAATATGATGCTGTATGGAAGCCCACACAGCAACACACAGAGTACCTACAACTCCATTGGCTTTCTGGCAGGCTCCCTACTAAGTGCATGACATCTAACTGAAAGAAATAGTTAGTTCTCTAGGGACCCAGGTTGGTGTGCTAGCATATTGAACATGAATGTGTGAATAAAACAAGCACAAAACATAATAAAACACAATGCACACAAGACTTTTACGTTTATGACGTTAATTATATATCTGCATTTGAAGTTGTTAATGCAGAAATAATAACATAGTTACTGCAGACAGATCTTTAAATATAAATATGTGGTTACAAACATAACTGAGATGTTCAGACAGTTTAAATGCATAAGGTTTTCACCTAAATACGTCCATACTTATACAATCATGTTGATGTATTTGTTCAGACAAAGGATGTGTCATTTGTTTTACACCTTTAAATACTACCCTTGCATGAGTAACTACGCCCTGCTTATCATTGTTTACAATAGCAGGATTCTCCTACGTGTTCCAGGCCTGAAAATCATTTATTTACCAAATTATTCATTGAGAAATTTAGAAATGTATTATAAGGCTACTTTCACATCTGCATTTTACTTTCCGGTTTTCTCAAAACCAGAGCAAAAGGCTTCAGTTTTGTCTCCACTCATTGTCAATGGGGATAAAACTGAACAAACCGTAACAGATTGCACCAGAATGCATTCCGTTCTGTTCTGTTGCGCTCCCATGCCAGACACAAAACCGCCGGGATACTGATCAAGACGGATTCAGCATGAAACACAATGTAAGTCAATGGACCCAGACCTGGGGACCATTGACTTACAATTGTTTTAGTGCCAGATCCGTCTTGTTCATTTTAGAGATAATGCAACCGGATTGGTTCTGAACGGATGCAGACGGTTGTGTTATGGACCAGATGCGTTTTTCCTGATTCCCTACAGGATCCAGCAAAAACGTAGATGTGAAAGTAGCCTAAGGTAGAGAGCACGAGGGAGGTGACACTCAGTTGTCCTTTGTCGAACCCCCTCTTGTATTTTAAAGCATAAGACTAAGGCCTAGTTCACACTTCAGTGTTTGGTCAGTGATTTCCATCAGTGGTGCTGGGTAGGTGGGCACAGATGTATTTTGATCAAAATGTATTGGCTAAGAGTCTCAGATTTTATCAATAGAGTGAGGGCTTAGTCCATATGTTGTTTGCATCTATTGTTTTAGTGCATTGTTTTTTTTTTCCGTGAATTTCTAAATTTAGCCTTGTACATCCGCACATTTTACTATCACATGGTGCAGGATGTTTGTATCTGTTTTCCGTAAATATTTTTTTGATGTGTCTTGAAGAAGTGGCACCTTCTAGTGTGAATGCGCTCCTGTTACCAGGGGAGTAGCATTCATGTGCACTTTTGCCCCACCTATCTAAGAGGCGACCTTGATTAAGGTGGTACATATAGGTGTGTTTGCTCCTCCTCTCATTGTTGCTGATGCACACAGAGGTAACTAGGAGCAGCACACTATATGTGCAGGGTCTGCGCACCTAAACATAGATGCACAACCGCATAGGAAGGTTTAGCGTAGGACCTGCCTGACCTGAGACCACCGTGGCGCTGGGTAGGTGGGCACAGACGTATTTTGATCAAAATGTATTGGCTAACAGTCTCAGATTTTATCAATAGAGTGAGGGCTTAGTCCATATGTTGTTTGCATCTATTGTTTTAGTGCATTGGTTTTTTTTTTCCGGGAATTTCCTTTTCCATCAGTGATTTTCAGCCAAAACAAGGTGCGGGTCCAAAACACAGAACAAGTGAAGATTTTTCCATTCTACCTTATCAATGGAGGCTCCATTCCTTGTTTTGGTTGGAAATCACTGATGGAAATAACTGAAGTGTGGGTCCAAAGCTGAAGTTATAAGAACCTATAATCATCCAGATTATTGGGAATGTCCGTTCCTGCAAACGGTCATTCCCGACAATCTACCCATTTAAATGTGCCACCGATCACCTGATGAACAAGCATTTTGCTTGTTTGCATGTCATTCATGCAGGCACCTCCAATCATAGTTTCTGGGCAGCAGATCCTGTGGTCTGAACAGCAATCTGCTCCTCAGAAACCATGATTCTGTATGAGGATGAGGAATCGCAATAGCACCCCCTGAGAAAGCACACACCCCCCAAGAAAAAACATACCCTGGATCTGTACCAGAAAGGACACTTCCCCTGAGAAAGAATAACCCCAATCTGTAGCAGAAAGACCCCCCCCCCCCCCCCGCATCAGCCAGCTCGAGAAATCTAGAAGAGTAATTGGAGCAGTGAATGGGGAAATATCTGGATACCTGTGAGGTACAGGGCTGGTTCCTGCTTGTTAGAAAGAGATTGTCATGTTCTATATGATGTCTGATTTTAATTTTTTACTGTAATCATGGCATAAATCCTTTAAAAATGTCTAAGTATATACTTCATTGTCTAAAAATATGATTTGCAGAGAGCATGTATATGGAATGATCATAGTATGGAGGAATATACAATTTTTTCTGCTAAACTACTAAAATAAGACATGAGAATGAAATACAGTAAGAGAAAATGCAATTTATGAGGAAAATAAGAAAAAAGAAATCTGGTTTTAAGGAACATTTATTTCACATTCATTTCTCAAAAAAAAAGAAATAAATGACTATGGTAAAGAAAAAGATTATACAATAACCAGATAGCAGCATGAAGTAATTGTTTTAATTTGTTGCCAAATGACAGCTTATTACATTGTGACAAGTGCTCTTTGGATGTAGCTGATAGATCCACTTATATAAGGCCTCTTTCACACGAACGTTGTTTTTGCGGGCTTCGATCCGCATTTTTCACATGAAAAATGCGGACCCATTCATTTCTATGGGCCCGCAAAAAATGCAGGACAGCACACCGTGTGCTGTCCGCATCCGTTGCTCCGTTCCGTGGCCCGCAAAAAAAAATAGAGCATGTCCTATTCTTGTCCGTTTTGCGGACAAGGATAGGCAATGTTACAGTGGATCCGCAAAAAATACGGATGCCATACGGACGCCATCCGTTTTTTTTGCGGATCCGCAATTTGCGGACCGCAAAACACAACGTTCGTGTGAAAGAGGCCTAAATGAAATGTTCTCCATAAGCATGTACTGCTACATTCTGTGTATGATAAACTGGGATGAGGACTAAGGTGGAATAAATTTGGCTTTAGGTCACCCAGATGAGTGGGATTTGCAATAGCCCTTGAGTAGCCCTTGTCTTGTATGTAATTTTCTTCTGATTAGTAAACTGATTTACATTCTGAAGTTCAAAGATAAACTCCAAACTGAGAGTCAGGCAAATAACAACCTCCATTCTGAGTCCAGTTTCAAATAACATCCCAGGTGAAGCACTTTACTGCTTATTGGACAATAAAAAAAAAAAATTCTGACAACAGAATGGTGAAGGTGTATGAAGGGTTAAGGCCTCTTTCACACGAGCGAGTTTTCCGCGCGGGTGCAATGCGTGACGTGAACCCATATCACCCGCACTGAATCCTGACCCATTCATTTCAATGGGTCTGTGTACATGAGCGGTTTTTTTAACACATCACTTCTGCGTTGCGTGAAAAACGCAGCATGTTCTATATCCTGCGTTTTTCACGCAGCCCTGGCTCCATAGAAGTGAATGGGGCTTCAGTGAAAAACGCATTGCACCCTGAAGCAAGTGCGGATGCAATGCGTTTTTCACTGATGGTTGCTAAGAGATACTGTTTGTAAACCTTCAGTTTTTTATCACGCGCGTGAAAAACGCATCAAAACACATCGCACCCGCGCGGAAAAAACTGAACAACTGAATGCAATCGCAGACAAAACTGACTGAACTTGCTTGCAAAATGGTGTGAGTTTTCCTGAACGCATCCTTAACGCATCCGGACCAAATCCGTCACGCTCGTGTGAAAGGGGCCTAAGGCCTCTTTCACACGAGCGTCGCGGATTAGGTCCGGATGCGTTCAGGAAAACTCGCACCATTTTGCAAGCAAGTTCAGTCAGTTTTGTCTGCGATTGCGTTCAGTTGTTCAGTTTTTTCCGCGCGGGTGCGATGCGTTTTGATGCGTTTTTCACGCGCGTGATATAAAACTGAAGGTTTACAAACAACATCTCTTAGCAACCATCAGTGAAAAACGCATTGCACCCGCACTTGCTTCAGGATGCAATGCGTTTTTCACTGAAGCCCCATTCACTTCTATGGAGCCAGAGCTGCGTGAAAAACGCAGGATATAGAACATGCTGCGTTTTTCACGCCACGCAGAAGTGATGCGTGAAAAAAAACGCTCATGTACACAGACCCATAGAAATGAATGGGTCAGGATTCACTGCGGGTGCTATGCGTTCACGTCACGCATTGCACCCGCGCGGAAAACTCGCTCGTGTGAAAGGGGCCTAAGAGTTTCCTTCATTTTGATACTGCTATGGCGTACCTTCCATGAAAGCAGACAATGTGACTGCTATGGAGACCAAGGAGGTGGCAGCAACCTACAATTAACTCCTGTTCCCAACATGAAAACACTGCACTTTCACACAGCCACCACTAGGGGGAGCTCAGGGCAAATAGATTTTTACAGCTTTCATTGTAGTCAGTGGTAAATGAATACTTTTCTATGCAATGAGCCTCCCTAGTGGTGGCACCAGGCAGGTAGTTTTATAATAAACCGAGGGAACCTTAAACAATGTATTTATGCCAGTTGTGTGGTGAAAATGCATTGAATTAGTGTTTAGAATGAGCCATATGTATGAAGCACCTGTCCCACTTTTTAACATAGTAGTCCAATAAAGGGGTGAGATGGAAAGTGACTTTTTTATTCATTTTTTTGTACATAAAATTTCTTCTGCTTAATAAAAAAAATTTGTAAACATCATGAGAAATTTGAGGCATTGCACACACTGTAGCATTCCACATTGCCTGGGAGAGTTTGATGCATGCACACTTGGACACTGGGTAGGGCAGTGGCCATGCAAAATTTTGCTATGTGGCCGTATGAGATCTGTATATGCCCCTGGAAGCTTATGCAAAATTTGCAAAAGGGCCCCAAATGACCATGCACCATTTATATTACTGGTGGCACAGTTTTTTTTCGGTCTCCTGGGCACCCAGGCTTGAATGCAACTTCTACCAGTTCACCTCTATAGGTACGCATCTGTATGGATAAACTGACACTGTCTATGCTCAAGGACCAGGGCATATAAGGCTCATGTACATGGCTGTATTATCAATCTACTGTATGCAGTTCAAACAAGAGCGGATTTAAGGGGAAGGGGGGCAATGGGAGCAGTCACCTCTACCTAGACCTCACTGCTACACTGGATCCTGATGTCATCACCTTTGAGGTGTGTGACCAGTGCGACTGCAATACTCTTCCAAAATGAATGGGGTATCAATCATGTAGATGGTGTAAGTGTACCACTCATCAGCAGCACTGACACAAAGAGTAGACTGCATCTGAATGATCATGCTCCTGGGCTGAATACTTTTGCTCAGAGTCGCCCTCTTCCCTCATTATAAACTCCTTCCCACTGGCAAACAGTACTGGTTCAGTGATGTCTATCACCCCTGCC
This sequence comes from Rhinella marina, assembly GCA_900303285.1. Lineage (NCBI taxonomy): Eukaryota > Metazoa > Chordata > Amphibia > Anura > Bufonidae > Rhinella > Rhinella marina. Next base: position 1,534,326 of record ONZH01020898.1, on the reverse strand, counting down.
AGGCTCACTAATGAACTGCCAGCAGCATGTGTGCCAGGACCACCACCAGCGAGCAGAACATCAGGGGAAGATTGAAAGTGCTCATCCAGCCACTGTAGCCACAACTGTGACTTTTCAGCCACTTTTCATGCAGAAATATCAGTGAGTCTGTGTGCTGGGGTGACTTGTTTTGGACTGTATAAGCTTAAAGGGGTTTTCTAGGATTTTACTTTTGATGGACTATTCTCAGGATAGGCCATCAATATCTGATCAGCGGTGGTCTGACATTCTGAACCCCACTGATCATCTGTTTTCAGAGTAACTCCAGTGCTGAAAATACACATCTCTGCCCATTATGTAGTAGATGGAGCTGGTAAGGCCCCTTTCACACGAGCGAGTTTTCCACACGGGTGCAATGCGTGACGTGAACCCATAGCACCCGCAGTGAATCCTGACCCATTCATTTCAATGGGTCTGTGTACATGAGCATTTTTTCTCACGCATCAGTTCTGCGTTGCGTGAAAAACGCAGCATGTTCTATATTCTGCGTTTTTCACACAGCCCTGGCTCCATAGAAGTGAATGGAGCTTCAGTGAAAAATGCATTGCACCCTGAAGCAAGTGCGGATGCAGTGCGTTTTTCACTGATGGTTGCTAAGAGATGTTGTTTGTAAACCTTCAGTTTTTTATCACGCGCGTGAAAAACGCATCAAAACGCATCGCACCCGCCCGGAAAAAGCTGAACAACTGAACGCAATCGCAGACAAAACTGACTGAACTTGCTTGCAAAATGGTGCGAGTTTTCCTGAACGCACCCTGGACGCATCCGGACCTAATCCGTGACGCTCATGTGAAAGAGGCCTTAGAGCAGTGCTGCTCCTATTCACTTCAATGGGAGCAGCATTGTAGTAACCAGCTTTGTCTACTACACAGTAGACAGAGCTACTATAGCCCAGAAGCTAATGCAGAACAGCTGATCTACAGGGATACAGGGGTGATGACTCTGGTCAGATATTGCTGGCCTATCCTAATAGAGGATTATATAGGACCCTATAGTGGTCTAATCTTTGCTGCTGGATCATATAAATAAGGCCTCTGTCACACGAACGTATTTTTTGCGGACTCCGATTCATTTCTATGGGTCCGCAAAAAAAAATGCGGACAGCACACCGTGTGCTGTCTACATCCGTATGCCGTTCCGTAGGCCCGCAAAAAAAATTGAGCATATCCTATTCTTGTCCATATTACAGACAAGAATAGTACTGTTCTATTAGGGGCCAACTGTCCCGTTCCGCAAAATACGGAATGCACACGGAGGCCATCCGTTGTTTTTGCGGCTCCGCAATTTGCGGACAGCAAAACACAACGTTCGTGTGAAAGAGGCCTAAGAAGTTTGAATTCTGGACCATCTATTCTTATAACTACATTGTGCCAATTTTTATTTTTCCTGCTAGACGTTATCAATGAATTGCTAGCAGTGTGCAATCAAGGTCCAGATGGGTGTTACCACGTTCATTGGTCACATGGCCTAGGCGCAGCTCAGCCCCATTGAAGTAAATTGGGCTGAGCTGCAATACCAAGGACAGCCACTATACAATGTAAGGCGCTGTGTTTGGTGAGCTGAGAGAAGACGACTGCTACTGCTGAGGTCCTGGGTGCTGGACCCCCACTCACATACGGATGAACTAACCAGATGATAGGTCAGTTAAAAGATCTCAGAAAACTCCTTTATGGTAGTGGTAAGCGGGTATGACCAGATTAAAGAAAATTTGCAGCAGCACGTTGCTGCATTATTTTTCAGCACCCCACGCCCCCCAAGTTAAGAAATTGGATTTGAGTTCAAATGCCCTTTACTGCAATATTTTTATATGTAAACTCACATTTAAATGTTTGGCTTATAGCAACTTAAAACATCACATCGTACAAATATATATAACCCTAGTTTCAGGAGTATATGGCCTTAAATTGCTAAGTTACATGTATCAACATGGTTATTATTAAATATTTCTTTGTTCTACAAAAAAAATTGGTGAAACAAAAAGAGGAAATAGCGAGAGAAGTATATAAACAGCTGGTAGAAGGTCAACTCAAATCTCCCCTTATAAATAGCACATAAGATAATGTATGAATATTGTGATGTCAGAAGAAGAATCTGTATTTGAAGAGCATGTCAACCGTTATCCATGACATAATAGAGCATGTGGATGTAATAGAGGGGTGCCTCCCACTCAGTGCCCTGTTACCTGCCCTTCGTGGCATTTCCTACAGGGGAAACAATGATTTACTGGCCACTCTCTAGGCAAGATCAGCTGATTGCTGACTGGTTTTGTCAAAGAATATGTGTCCTTGCCCCAAGTGATTAACTCAAAATTTGCGGGCCCGCTATGTAGTTAGGGGTTTTCCAACAGGAAACAAATCCTTAATGGGGGATCAGCAAAAATTTAGCCAGAAGGCTTGTACCATGTATCACTGAGATCAGTGATTGGCTGCAGCTGTCATGTGGTCAAGCGGGCACATCATTGTTGCCGCACAGTATACAAAGACTAACAGGGACCATGGTGAGGAATTTATCAGGTGAGTAACTGATCTTTTTTTTACTTTTTTTTGGCATGCTCCCTCCTTCCTTGGCTGAATTACTGCTGGTCTCCAGAAACCCCTTTAGGCAAAAGACTTTGGTTCATATTCTCTGTTAAAGGTGTTGGCCCAAGATTGAAACTTATCAGGGGGCCTCATGAGTACAGGGTGTCAAAGTACCTTGAGCGAATGGAGTAGTGGTCAATCATGCTCCATTCATCTCTATGGGGCTGCTTGAGATAGCATAGTACTTTGGCAGACTCACACCTATGAGTGGGATCTGGCCAGTTCTCCTGAACTGGTTGTTAAAAAAACACCTGGTTCAGAGAACTGAGTAGAAGCAGGAAACTGACCCAGATCCTCACCTTCACTGCATCAGTTCCCTCAGGATGCCAATAGAGCTGATATCTATGGCAGAGCAAGGAGCCACAGACTACCTGCACTGCCATTCTCTAGGTGGCTGATGCCTACAGCCTAAAAGACTACAGAATAGGGTTCAGGACATCAGTGAGGCCTCAGCCACACAACTCTTTGGGGGATCAGGATAAGGTGATTTGGTTTTTCTTTTTTTTCTGTGAAGAGGTACTATAAAGGGTGAGGGACCACAGAACTATTAATGAGGGGGCACTACTAATGATGAGGGGGCACTAAAAACTGGACCTGTCAAGACACAGGCAGGACAATGGTAAAGTGATGGGAGGGGGCATTTTGTTATATTGCTTCGGTAGGGAATGTGTTGTTAAAATCTGATTCCCACTCCTGCCCCCAACGATCAGAAACTTATCATCTATCCTGAGGAGGCTAACCCCTTTTAGTCCAGATGACCATTGCTTTGCAGTGTGCGACTTTGAATGAATTGTTCTCTTTCTCCACCAGCTCCGGGATGCTGGGCCTGGAAACATAGCTGAAAGATAGTATGTTGTTTCTGTGTGATGTAGTGATGTAGAGAGGAGGTGTACTGACTTGCCTGGCAAGCAGCAGCTAGTGTTTTCTCCACTAGCTGATAGACCAGGGAGAAAAAGCAAAATGAAGCATAAATCAACAGGCACATAAACAGTCAAGAAACCGGCAAAAGTAAGGCAGCAGACTAAAAGAAGAGGGGATGTAAATGAACTCTTACAAGCTCTGCCTCAGATGTAAGGCAGCTATCCTATAAGTCAATTTGCGACCTTCTAAATAGGCCTTGAGACATGACTTGGATAATAAGCCAGCTTCTCATAAGACACATCCTTTTCCCAGAATTCCAGAGGAGTGTTGTCTGGTCTATAAGACTCCTTACGCCATTTTATAGTATTCCCCGCATACTAAGAGCAGTCACCAAAGTACTACAAGAACAAGAAGAATTGAGTGAGGTAAGTAACATCATGTGACATCACAGCAGACGGGTGCAGCATGTTCTAGTAACCCCCATATTAACCTCTCAGAAAGATTTAGCAACTGACCGCTGGACAGAAAAAGTGATCACACTGCTATGACTGAAACGGAGTGAGATAGATGTACATTATTACAATGTTAGCGGATTATGTCATTTGAAACCTTGTAACCGTAAAGTGGTTTGTAACATTTTCAAAGTGTGGAAAAGAACAATGCATAATTCATACTTTTGCTCCATCATTATGTGCAGAACACTTACAATGGACAATTAGAAAGACCACTGCAAAATCTCTCAAAATACTGTAATTTTGTATTTCATATATAACATTGAGAAAAACGCAGAGGTCTACTAGGGACACATTTAAAGAGTCCTTAAATGCCTGTTTTAATAGCTCCATGCATTCCCCATGTAATAACAATTCTGGAGCATCTATTCTTATGTATGTATGTTGTGTTGTTCCTTTATTATTTCTGCTAGAAGTTATGAATTAATTGCTAGCAGTCTGCAGTAAGGATACAGAGGGGTGTCAATTGGTTGTGGGTGTGTACCTGCACAGACTCACTCTATCCAGTCAGTGCTGCCATTATCAGACTGTGTAGGTACACACCCCCAACTAGTTACCTCCCCTCTGTACCCTTACTGCAGACTGCTAGCAATTCATAACTACTGTAAGTAGAAATAATAAATGAATGGCACAACATATAGACATAAGAATAGATGTACAGACTAGCCAATCAGATGATTAAATCGCCAGCAAAAGGTTCTGATCACCACTGTTCATCACTGTGGGGATCAGAACCTTGAAAAGTATGAATGACAACAACCCCCCTCCCCCTCGCACCCCCATACGGCTGACACTCTGCTGCAAAGGCCGATGTTGGTGCTGCACCAATGTTGGCCGTTTAACCCCTTCCATGCTGCGGTCCGTAGAGACCACTGTATGGAAGGGGTTAAACAGAGGGAGGGCGCTCCCTCCCTCTCACATCGGCCGCTGCGCTGCTGTGGTAGCGTCCCGATGGTTACCATATCACCTGGACGCCTTCACAGGCATTCAGCCTTGCCATGGTATCTAAACCTGACAGGTCCTTCCAGAGGCAGCAGTCTGATCGAGCTTAGCATACTGCAGTGCATTGTAGAGCCATCAGACCTACTTGTTCTTCAAGAAACAAATGGGTCTGGGTACAAAAAGTGCTAAAAAAAAGTGAAAACAAAAGTAAAAAAAAAAAAAGAATCATGGTACTTTTACCACATGGTGAACACCATTAAAAAAAAAAGAAAAAAAAAAGACTATAATGGAATTGTAATTTTGCCCACCTCACTTCCCAAAAACTGGTATAAAAAGTGATCAAAAAAGATATATTGCCCCCAAAAAAGTACCAATCAAACCGTCACCTACATAATACAATCATCAAAAAAAATGGCTTTCAGAAAATGGAGACAAAAAACATTTTCTTCAAAAATACTTTTATTGTGTAAAACCAAAATGCAATAAAAAAATAGACATATTAGTTATCAATGGTATTAGGTATGTTGCGGACAAGAATGGGCATTTCTAACAGAGGGCAAGATGTACCGATCTGCAAAATATGGAATGCAAGTGGCTGCTATCCATGGTTTGCGGACCGCAAAAACAGCTACTTCCATGTGCATAAGGGTTAAAATAGCATCAAGATGTTCTGTGATGGGTCCAAGTTGGCGCTGCCTCCTTCATCCTACTGCACTGCTACTGGAAGAGAAGGAGGACACAACCGCATCATGGCAAGAAAGAGGCGGCGCCAGTTCGGAGTACAGCAGGGGCGGGATTCAAATTTTTAAAAACAGGTTACCTACTCAATGGTGGACACATGGCGTCACGACACATGTTTACATATACATCACATATATGCAACACACATACACATAAATACACCATATACATGGTATACATACATAAATACACCACATATACAGTACACACACATACCACCCAACTTTTAGGAGCCAAACTATGGAATGGAAGCGCTCATCTCCAGCTCCCACCGCCAGGGCACCAGATCTGTAATTTTAACAACTGGATCGGGAGAACCTGAGGAAACTGGCTGAATCCCATGCCTGGAGTACAGTCTACTGCAGGTAACATCTACTGCATTACCTGCTCTTAGAGAGTTATAACTATATCTGTACTCAGAGAATTAGCAGTGTGTTCTCTGTGGTGTTACATAGGATTGCAGGTCACATCTATTACATTATCTGTACTCAGAGGGTTATCAATGTGTTATCTGTCAAAATCAACCCAGCAGTAGCCTGGTGGCTAAGGCTACTTTCACATTAGCGTTTTTAAATTCCGGTATTGAGTTCCGTTATAGGGGCTCAATACCGGAAAAAAACGCTTCAGTTTTGTCCCCATTCATTGTCAATGGGGACAAAACTGAACTGAAGACAACGGAATGCTCCTGAAAGCATTCAGTTCCATCTTCAGACCGGAGAACAAACCGCAGCATGCTGCGGTTTGCTCTCCGGTCCAGGCATCCGCACCAAGATGGATCCGGAATGACCCCCAATGCAAGTCAATGGGGACGGATCCGTTTGGTGTGGACACACCAGTAATCCGGATCTGTCCTCCATTGATTTGCAATGGGGGGTCATTCCGGATCTGGCTACATACATACAGACATACATACAAACATACAGACATACATACATACTCACATACTCCAGGGACGCCGGCAGCATGTCTTCACGCGCCTCCTGCGTGCAGCTATGACGTTTCCCCACTGCGCCCAGCAGAGGGCGCTTTGGGGAATCGTCATCACTGCGCGCAGGAGGCGCGTGAAGACGTTCTGCCAGCGTCCCTGGAGTATGTGAGTATGTATGTATGTATGTATGTATGTATGTATGTCTGTTTGTATGTATGTCTGTGTCTTGTTTCAATGTGTGTCATGTGTGGGGCCGGAGCGCTGCTCCGGCTCCACACATGTATAGCGTTAGAACGGATCCGTTGGCACCCTTTAGGTGCCGGATCCGTGCTAACGCTAGTGTGAAAGAGGCCTAAGGCTTCTTTCACCTTAGCGTTATTGCTGGATCCGGCAGGATTCAGCAATAACGCTTCCGTTACTGATAATAAAACCATGTGGATCCGTAATGAACGGATCCGGTTGTATTATCTTTAACATCGCTGGGACTGATCCGTCATGAACTCCATTGAAAGTCAATGGAGAACAGATCCATTTACGACTGTGTCACACCGAACGGATCCGTCCCCGTTGACTTGTATTGGGGGTCATGACGGATCCGTCTTGGTGCGGATTCCCAGGACGGAGAGCAAACCGTAGCATGTTGCTACTGGAGACACAAGTGAACTGAACGGAATGCACTTAGGAGCATTCCGTTCTCTTCTGTTCAGTTTTGTCCCCCATGGCAATGAATGGGGGCAAAACTGAAGCGTTTTTTTCCGGTATTGAGTTCCGTCATAGGGGAAACGCTAGAGTGAAACTAGCCTAACAAAAAAGATATAGCAGCACATAAAGCACTCTTGTTATTTTAGAATGCCATATAACCACTATGATTAGGTATCCACAGTCAGGGTTAGATTATTTTTTTTTTGTTCATATTTGTGAAGGCAAAACTAGGAGTGCATTGAATAAAAGAGAAGGAGTAACACCTGTCCTATATAAAGGACTTTGTTCCCCTTTATGATCCACACCTCAAAAAAAGTCAACAAAAAACCTAAACAAAAGCTGAGTGTAGAAAACCAGCCTTGGGATGCGTCTCTGCAGCTGTAAACACACACTGGGAGGTCCAATGGGTTAGGGGCCCATTGAGATGTTGCCTCACCCTTGCTGAACCCCTAGCTAAACCACTGATCATACTGATGTGAATAAAGCACTTGGGGGAAGACAGAAGACTAGCCTCTGGGTCTGTGTCTCTCAACTCTGCAGCTCACTCCTTCTACCTCTACCCTCTCCATAAACTCCTGCTCAAATAGCCTGGACCGGCAGGAGCACCGATCCGGGCTGTTTAACCCCTTACATAGTGCAAGCAATAGCACCCACCACATGTAAGCGGTTACAGAGGGAGCTGACTCCCTCTGTCTCGGCACCGGCAAACAAGATTGATCGGCTGGATAGGGAATTCACTGGTGACGGATTACCTTTAATGCCATCATGACATCTGCCGTATATGTAAGGTGGAAATCGCAACTTTAAACATGGCGTGTGCTTGCACATGCAGCGTGCCCCATAGCCCCCAGGTTTCTGCTGTTTCAAACAGCAGAGACCCATGACACATGTATGCGGTCAGCCATAAGTCTGATCGCATGGGATAGCGTCAGCCATAAGTGGGAGCCTTGCGCTCCAGTAACAGCGTTCCCCAGCTGAGATCATGGAACCTGTTATGCTGTTCTAATAGCTTGAAGCCTCAGGCAGGCTGTGGCAGCTATTAGTGGAATATACCAATACAGGACACTAGGTGGCAGCACTGTATTGTTATTTTGAAAATGAATTGTTCAATGATGGCTATATAGCCATCAATGAACACAATTGGCAATCTAATGACTGCGATTTATAGTCACCCAGGGTTTTAAAAAATATTAAAAAAAAACAAAACATAAAAGTTCAAATCACCTCCCTTTCCCCATAATCAAAATCAAAATACTTAACCGATTAAAAAAAATACAAAAATCATGGACCCAGCCTCGTGCGGAAACACCTGTACTATGAAAATATAACAATATTAATGCCCTACAGTGAATGATGTAATGGGAAAAATATTAAAATATCCAATTTGCCATTTTGTTACTTCAACTCCTCAAAAAATTTTTTAAAAGTGATTAAAAAAAGTCACACACACTTCAATATGGTGTCACTGAAAAGTTCAGGTCGCCCCATATAAAAAAGAGCACTGTTCTATTAGTGGCCAGCTGTTCCGGTTCACAAAATATGGAATGCACACGGCCATCATTGGTATTTTTTGTGGACCGCAAAATACATACGTTCATGTGATTATGAAAGTTGACTGAGTGTATTGACTTTTAGTAGGGATGAATCAATTTCAAAGTGATTAGCATTTTGGAAGAGCTCTGAAGAATAAAACCTTCGTCTCTATAACTGCAGTTTTCCAGATAAACTGTATTGACTTTTTCCTCTTGCCATCGTTCTCTGATACTTTCTTTGACTAGAGCCAAATGTATTATACTTCACCTTTGCTTGAACTTTGATTTATTAGAACGGCAGAGAGAATTTTGCTTCATAAATTCTGCAAGGTCTTGTATCTTGGGAAAGCAGTGTAAACCACGAGTCAATGATATTCTGGTATTATGTGCCATGTATTGTTCAAAATGAGTGTATTGAGCCGCATGCTTTTCTTTTAGCTTTTGTTTTGCATTCTCTCTATCGATTCCCAACACAGTGAAAATAAAAATGCATTCAGCTTTCCCTATTGATATGGTCTCAGTATCATCAGTACAATTGTACTTTGAGATGGAGCTAAAATCACTGGTTGTGGTACGTCTGCCACTTCTCCCACCTCAGGTAGACGTCTACAGAAACAGACCCCTGTCCTGAGTATTTGTACAATGTATCATATTGTATGTAAGGCTAGTTCCGTACCTGCGGTAAAGCTATCCGGTGGGGAACAGCCTGCCCGAGTTTACCGTAACTGGCTGCAGCTCTATAATGGGATCCATCCGTATTCCTGCATAAGCGCCGGGTTTCGGCAGGACAAAACTTTGTGCACGCATCTGTATTTCTCTGGCCAAAACCCAGCGCTCATGCCAGAAACTGGACGGATACCCTCCGTATCCCATTACAGTCAATAGGGTCTGGCTGTGCACTCTAGTTCCTCTGCCAGATAGCTTGTGGTTTTTAACTTACAAATACCCATCATGTCAAAGTGGCCTAAGGGTATGTTCACACAACATTGGATTTTTGGTTTTTGCTGTGTATTGCCATAGTTGGCAACTTTCCTGAATTTGCAGAGACTGTCCCGGCTGTCCTGGAGGGAAAATGGGCATGACTGTTGATAACCCATCCCATAAGTGAGCATTCCCATGCGGAGTTCCCAGAGGTGGGTTTCGGATGCCTTGATTTGACCAAATTGGTAAGTAACGTACTTTTCGCTTTCACTTTATATTGTAGAGGGAAAATGGTCGTGCGTCTTATAAAGCGAATACTAATGAGCGCTTCCATTATGGAAGCGCTCACTAGTATGCATTAGGTGCCGGGAGCGGGGATGAAGCGCTACAAGCTCTCCCGATACTTACTCTCCCTAGTATTCTTGCTAGGGCTGGCTCTACACTGTCCTGACCCCGTATAGCGTCAGGACGTAGTGAGCGCACTATGACCTGACGCTGCACGCAGTCAGGTGACAGAGCAGTGCAGGTCGGGAAGACAGAGGAGCACGACTACTGCCAGAGATGAAGAGGAGTCGCGGCCTTGGAAAGTTAAGCAGAGTTTTTTGTTTTAGTCTGATGGGGGTCTAAAAGGGCTGATCTGAGATCTGATGGGGGTCTGAAAGGGCTGATCTGAGGTCTGATGGGGATCTGAAAGGGCTGATCTGAGGTCTGATGGGGATCTGAAAGGGCTGATCTAAGGTCTAATGGGGGTCTGAAAGGGCTGATCTGAGGTCTGATGGGGGATCTGAAAGGGCTGATCTGAGGTCTGATGGGGGTCTGAAAGGGCTGATCTGAGGTCTAATGTGGGTCTGAAAGGGCTGATCTGAGGTCTGATGGGGGTCTGAAAGGGCTGATTTGAGGTCTGATGGGGATCTGAAAGGGCTGATCTAAGGGCTAATGGGAATCTGAAAGGGCTGATCTGAGGTCTGATGGGGGATCTGAAAGGGCTGATCTGAGGTCTGATGGGGGTCTGAAAGGGCTGATTTGAGGTCTGATGGGGATCTGAAAGGGCTGATCTCAGGTCTAATGTGGGTTTGAAAGGGCTGATCTGAGGTCTGATGGGGATCTGAAAGGGCTGATCTGAGGTCTGATAGGGGTCTGAAAGGGCTGATCTGAGGTCTGATGGGGATCTGAAAGGGCTGATCTGAGGTCTGATGGGGGTCTGAAAGGGCTGATCTGAGGTCTAATGAGGGTCTGAAAGGGCTGATCTGAGGTCTGATGGGGGTCTGAAAGGGCTGATCTGAGGTCTAATGGGGGTCTGAAAGGGCTGATGGGGGTCTCATGGGGGTCTGAAAGGGCTGATGGGGGTCTCATGGGGGTCTGAAAGGGCTGATGGGGGTCTCATGGGGGTCTGAAAGGGCTGATCTGAGGTCTGATGGGGGTCTGAAAGGGCTGATAGGGATCTCATGGGGTATGACATGGAGGTTTGGGGGTCATGGGGGTCTGATGTGATGTCCTGATATTTATGGGGGTCTGATATGAGGTCTGATGAAAAATATTTGTATTATTTTCCTACTCTAAAATCTGGGGTGCATCTTATCATCAAAACACTTTTGATACCCACACCTCATGCATGATTGATGGCTCCGACCATATGGTATCAGACATGAATGTCTATGTCTTGTCCCTGTTTTTTAGCATTAGATGAGAGTCCTGGAAGTGTAACCAGACATTTGTGGTATATATTGTATGCTTAATACGCCAGAAATACAGTACTTCAGTTGGTACTACACCTTAGATTTATTTTTAGGCCCTTGGGATGGGTTCAGTCTAACAATTTGGCCCCCAACCAGAAAAAGGCTGTGCACCTCTGGTGTAGACATTGAGGAGTGAGGAAGGCCTTGGGGTCCAGAGAACAAATTATTTTGTGAGACCAATACTCCAGAGAGACTTCAAAGACAAAACTACAGATATTCTGAGAGATTACAGCATAACAGTAGGCATAGTGACCAGCAACCATAGATATCCAGACCCTGCTGCAGGTGAGGGACCACAGCTCAGACACCCATGACCTTTTATCACATCCTGGACAACTAAAAAAAGCCTGCATCACACAATTGACACCTACAGCCACAAGTGCCAGCTTTTAGCTGTTAACCAGAAATTCAGGGGAGAGACATCAGCAAGATAGCATACCAGTATTGTCATCTTCTGTCACTTTGCCAGCCACCATACCTCATTATCTAGGAAGGGAAATTGCTCTGTGTACAGACTACTGCTGGATGTACTACGTCTATTTTGCACTTTTATTCTTCTACTTTTAGCCTGATTCATTATACCACCTTTCACTGCACAGATCCCCAGGGAGGGAGTACACAATGACACATCATCTAATCAGGGCCACTACCACTCCCATCCTCTGCACTGGCTTTTCAGGGACTCATTGCATGTTCATTTGGCAGCAGAATACACTGTTCTGCCTACTGCCCACAGTTTTTTGAGCAGTGGATTTTAGTCATGTGACCATAGCTTTAGGGTACGTTCAGGATATATTCATATGGCTAAAGTCTACCACTGATTCAATGGCAGATTTTTCCACAGCTGAGTCCACATTCAAATCTCTGTCAACAATTTCCCATTGACTATGTGCACACCTTGTAAAAATGGTAGAATTATTTTCAGCAGCTGATTTAAAAAAGTTTGAGAAGTGGAATGTTACTTCTTAGAAGCAGATTTGATTGTGGATGCCATAGAAGTCAATAGGAAGCAGAAAAACTCACTCAAAAACTCCTGTAAGGCCATTGTGTTTTGCGGATCTGCAAATTGCAGATACGCAAAACACGGATACCGGCCCACGTGCGTTCCGCAATTTGTGGACCGCACATGCCGCAGCTATCATAGAAATAACTATTCTTGCCTGCAATTGCGGACAAGAATAGGACATGTTGTATTCTTTTTGCGGGGCCGCGGCATGGAGCAACGGAGCTGTCCGCATCTTTTGCAACCCCATAGAAATGAACGGGTCCCAATCTAAGCCGCAAAATATGCGTCTCGGAGGCCGGGAAAACAACGGTCGTGTTAATGTAGCCTTAGGGCTCATGCACACAAACGTATTTTCTTTCTGTGTCTGTTCCGTTTTTTTTGCAGCCTGTATGCGGAACCATTCATTTCAATGGGTCTGCAAAAAAACGGAAGGTACTCCGTGTGCATTCCGTTTGTCCGTATTTCCGTTACGCAAAAAAATAGAACATGTCCTATTATTGTCCACATTATGGACAAGGATAGTACTGTTCTATTAGGCGCCAGCTGTCCCATTCCGCAACGTGACGTTTTATGGTGGACTTCAGTGGTACCCAATGGACCACTTGGCTGTAATGGGATCTGTTGGGTTGAAAGCCTGGGATTTTAGAGTTCACATTTACGTTTAGCCTTCAGCTGGACTTTCTGTTGCAGTTTAATCTCTGGAAATCATCCAAAAATATATCTTTTGAACTGGTGAACCCTGTTGCAAGGGTTCAGCTTGGGCCCCCCTTCCCTCAGTGCTTTGTGGCCAGGGGCAGGGGAGCACCTAGCCTTCGTGCTGCCTGCAAAAATTGAAGTGGCATCGCCCCATGCCAAATTCTTGACCTAATCCTTCCCTCCAACCAGAGGTGTAACTTGACCTGTATGCACTTTGTACAATACTGGTGTCTTCTTATGCGGGACAAGGGTCTTTGGGGCCCCTCAAGCTCCTGGGCCCGATAGCGACTGCTACCTCTGCATCCCCTATAGCTTCATCCCTGCATTCGGATATTGGAAAAAATCGCAGATGGAAAGCAGCTCTGTAATATGAATGCTGCCTTACTGGGACCACATAGGGCATTGAAATTTTTATTGAGTCTGCAACAATGGTTTTGACTGAGTTTCAGGTGGAGATGTGACCTCAGCCTTATGATTACCAGCCCCATATCAAACTTCTATGAGGCAGAAATAGCAAGACAGGTTCCCAGGAGTGAAACCATTTTTCAGGGGTTCCCCTGTTGGGTAATTCTGGGCTAAGCACATGAAAGCTGGTAATGCAGCCCCCAGAGCACGCACGTAGCCAGGAGGATGCCAGCTATCTCTAGGATTCTGCAGGAAAGAACACACAAGCGCCGCTGCTGCCTCCAGCCGTCTTCTTATTGGCTGAGACGCTTTAGGCGGGGACATTCTGAGCGTTTTGATTGGTTGCCGTGCGTTCCCTAGTCTGCAGCGTTCGGAATCCTGGAGATGCTGATCCGCACAGCTCAACCTGAGCCAGAGGCGGCGGAGCTCGGCAGTGTCACAGGCGGAGAGAGCGGCCGGACCGGCAAGTGACAGCGCGGACCTCAGCACACCATGGACACGGACTCTGGGGACCTGAGCGAGGGGGAGCTGTCACCAGGTAACGGCAACGCCAAACTTGTCTGCAGCACAGCTGACTGACAGCCTCACGTCCCGCTACAGATCAATCAACTTCATTGAAATGGGCGGGAGGCTGCATTCCGCTGGTAATTGGGGGGTTAACCCCTTTTAGCGTCAGTGGCTGCAAAGGGTTAGCAGGAGAGAGCATTGTGACTCCCAGGGCGTGGGTGCTCTGCACGTGGGGCAGGAAGTTTGTTAGGTCCATGCGGTACCTGAGCGCCTGTCTCTGGTCGTAGCAGGTGCTGCGGATTATAAACCGCAGTCAGTTCACTGCACGGTAGTCACTATGCTAATGATAGAGCTGCACAGGGTGGGACTGAGGGGGATGTAGCAGAGCTGGAGGTGCTGTTCACCTACCTGTTGTGTTTTCCTGGATGACGAGCTCAGCTCTGCTACATTCAGAGCTGTGGTCTGTCTCCTCTTGCCTCCCTGTAAACCTGACATCTACTGAAGTGACCAAGTCTGGTCCCTCAGCATCCAGCTACTAGGTGATTGTGATGTGTTCTCCCAGGTACCAAGGCTTTCACAGCACTGGGCTCGGCTGTCTTTCAGACTCATCACTTTTGGACGTGTATGGATTTGATTAGACTGGGTTCAGACTTACAGTTTTTGGTGCAGTTAATTGGAGTGGCTTCAGAAGACGTGTGACCTGTAAGAGGAGGATTTATACTTCTCCGTCCTGGTGGATCCGCTTCTGGCTTTGGCTGCAAAACTGCATCCAGAACTGTGTGTGTGATTTCAGCCTTACAGCTCGATGGCTTGTGCCTCATCCACGTGAGCCAGATCCCTGCGGAGGTGGCCGCCGGCTGTACTGTGAGCTGTGGCTTTGTGATCTGATTACTCTGGAGATGTAAGGTGTAGTAGTCCATTCACTCTCGTTCACATTTCCACATCTGTTTGAATTCCGTGGAAAATCCATCTGTGTTTCATCTGTGAGGATGTCCGCGTGTCTGTTTTATGTCATCTGTATTTCAGACACTGCTCAGTGCTTCCAGAAGACCAGTGGTCACTGACAGAATACGGATGCCATCTGTGTTATCAGTGGATTTCGAGGATCCACAGACTTCAGTGGTCATGTTTAGCCTGCATCGCAGATCGAAGTGGTGCATGAGGCTACGTTCCCATCCGCTTGGAGGTTTTTTCCACAGATTCCACATCTGCGCCGATAGAACATGTTATTTCTAGGTGCGGTTTCCATGTGGACACAGCCGGTACCACTTTCGGTGTTTGCTTCCACTTCAGCGCCGTCCATAGGGGCCAAACCGCAAACGGGTCCACAGTGTTCAAATCTGACAAAAGGCAAAATCCGCCCCATACCTGGTCTGGAATCACAATGTAGTATGTTTGAGCAAAAGTAATGGAGAAGTCGTCTTTCCTTCATACTTCTCATTCCCCCACTTCTGGCCTTGACTCCAAAAAACTGCAAGTGTGATTCCAGCCATATCCATGAACGTCACCCGGGACCCTCTTATGTGCCTCCGGACTGTATCCTAATGGCCTAATGCTCTAGGGAGATATGTTCTGCCAGCAGCTTTCTCCACGCTACCAATTCCACACACGTGAACGCCCGGCACCCCAGCGGCCATGTCTGTGTGGGTTGGGAGCTGTCAAACTATTTTAGCCAACAGCTATCTAAGTCTGTGTTCACATCACCATTTAGTTTTCCGTTCTTCTGGTCCATCTGAAGAAAACAAACAAACGCCAAAAAAAACGGACCCTGTATTTTAAAGGGGTTCTCCGAGTTATATATATTGATGACCTATCCTCAGGATAGGTCATCAATATCAGATCGGCGGGGGTCCGACACCCAGCACCCCCGCCGATCAGCTGTTTGAAGAGGAGGCGCGCGCCGTATCAGCGCTGCCTCCTCTTCATTGTTTACATGCTGGCCGACACTGGGGTAGTGGTGAGTAGGTGTAATTACACCTAACCACCCCATTCATTTCAATGGGAAGAATCACTTCCATAGACTTGTATGGGAGCGATTCTTCCCATAGAAATGAATGGGGAGGTGAGGTGTAATTACACCTACTCACCACTACCCCCATGTCGGCCAGCATGTAAACAGTGAAGAGGAGGCAGTGCTGATACGGCGCGCGCCTCCTCATATAGCTGATCGGCGGGGGTGCCGGGTGTCGGTCCTGAGGATAGGTCATCAATATATGTATAACTCGGAGAACCCCTTTAAGCATCTGTTAGGCCTCATGCACACGGCCGTTGGTCGGCCGTTCTGTGCATTGGGGGCCACAATTTGCCTCCATGCACGGGCAACATCCGTGCGGACTCCACAGATGGGTCTGTGGTTTGCCCGCACCGCAAAAAAATGTTGCATGACTACACACCAACCTTCCAGATTGCGGACTCAAGTGAATGGGTCCAGCTGGTGCCCTTGTATTGTGGACCGTGTGCATGAGCCCTTATGCTCAGTTATGTACATTTTGCATCTGTTTGAGCCATTTCTGTCTGAAATCTGTTGTTTTAGATAGGAAAAAAAAAAGTTCTCCTCAAAGTTTATTTTTTTTTCTGTCTAAAATAACGGATCTCAGACAGAAATGGCTCAAACGGATGCAAAAAGTGCATAACTCAGCATAACGGATGCTTAAAATACAGGATCCGTGTTTTTTTAGTTTTCAGTGGCAGATGCGCAGCGTTGTACAGGACCAGCACAGTGGAGGAGATCCTAAGAAACCCATCCACACGCTGTGTAATAAATGGCCCCATGGTGCAGACCTGAAATCTGCAGCTTGTCAGTTTAGGCTTTGGAGCTCCCGTGCGGATTTCACCCTTCGCAGTGTAGAGGATGAAGTCCACAGCCATTTCTGTGGCCAAAAATGTAATACCTGGGATATTGGGTTGTGATTTTTGTTTTAGAACCACAGCAAAAACTGCAGCGGACCTTTCTGCCGCACTTTCGGGCACGTGTGGACGTACTCCTAAGGCCGCCTGCACATGGAGCGGATTATGTACGTTTTTTTTTCCTGCACGGATTCTCCTGTATAAGATTTCACAAATCTCATGCACACTTTTGATTTTTCGTTCTGTGCGGATCTTGAAATCCACAGCATGTCAATTCTCTGTGCGGTTCTTTTATGCGGATTTCACTCTTTTCAATGGAAAGGTGAGATCTGCGACAAAACCGCATCAAATCATTACTTGCTGTTTTGGGAGAGGAAACGCTCTGGAAATCAGTGTAGATATCCCGCAACAGTGTGCCGGTAGCCTAAGGTGTATTCACATTTGGCAGATTTGTTGCAGAAAATTCTGGAACTGTCCCGTTTATGTGAGTGCAGAAATCCTTGTCTTTGCTGCTGACACAATGAACGGAGCAGATTTTCATCCGCAGAGATTTCTCGGACAGATTCTGCTCCAGAATGCCCAGTGGCTTTGGGCTTCTGCGATATAACCCCCCCCCCCTCCGCGTTACCTCTGACACCAGTCCTGGCCATGACGGCTAACCTCTACAGAGATGACATGAGACGTCTAGAACTGGCTCTAAAGGGTCTTAACTCTTAAATCTGGTTACACACTGTACGTGAAGCGCTCAGACTGTAATATACTGTTCTGTGCCCTGGGAGAGGACGTTCAGACAAGGACGAGACTGCCGGCACTGCCCGCTATGTAAGCGGGGTCATTCTGTGCCTCTAGGACTATGGACCTGCCTTCTGTTCTGTGGTGGCGACAAGGGCTGTCACTTCTTCATTAAGCTGATCTCGGCCTGCTCAAGGACGGCAGCCATGGGAAAAGTAGTTAACAATTCCTGCCCACATGTGGTACCGGTATGAGTGCAGGGTGGTACCACCTGGTATGAGGGTGAAAAATCACTGCCATAGTCTAGTTTTTAATTTTTTTGTTATAAATGGGCCCGCGCTGATTGTGTAGCTGCCCCTAAGAACACACAAGGAGAAAGCAAGCACAAGTAAGCGCTCTAATAAGCAGTGGATGGGCACCAGAGCAGTAGGCAGCAATGACGGCAGCACTACATAGCTTTATCCAGTCGCCGCAGAGCACTGACTGATGGGGCGTGGTTCTGACAGCTGCTGCTGCCGCCACAGGGCATGGCCACCTGGTACTACTGTGCAGCGGCCTGAACCGCACGGCCACGGGAGTTCCAGCAGTATTCTATTAAGGGCTCACATGGGCACCAGTTGTTTGTGGAACAGAGGCACAGAAGTGCCAAAAATAGAACTTGAATGGATCTGCATCCGTCAATCCCTCAAATTATGGTCCCCAATGCATGGACCGTGCGGCACACATTCGAGTGCATGAGCCCTAAGGCTGCTTTTACACAGTCAGTGTTTGTTCAGAGATTTCCATCAGTGATTATGAGCCAAAACCAGAAGCCGTAAACAACACAGAACAAGTGCAGATCTATCCCTTATACCTTATGTCTGTGGAGGCTCCAGTCCTGGTTTTGGTCACAATCACTGACCAAAACACTGATGTGTGAACTAGATCTTAGGCTACTTTCACACAGTCAGTGTTTGGTCAGTTTTTAATCAGTGATTAAAGGTATAAGGGATCCGAAATTTTGCAGCCAGCCCTATGATAGAAATACCCATTCTTGTCTGAATAGGTCATGCGCTATCTTTTTTTGTGGGGCCATGGAACTTACAGTAAGTATGGATGCGGACAGTACACAGTGTGCGGCCCCATTGAAATGAAAGGGTCATCATCCGTTTTGCAAAATTGCGGAACGGATGCAGACACATAAATAGGGTCGTCTGAATGAGCCCTAAGGGACAGATTTGCTCCTGTTCTGTATTGTTGACTACTTCTGGTCTTGGCTCGTAATCTCTGATGGAAATCACGGATCAGTCGATGGTGGTCTGAGATCACAGACCTCCTCAATGTGATCCTCTCGCATCTATCTATGACCCACGAGAAGATCGTTTAGATTGGTTTTCCCCATTAATGTTCTGTGCGCCACTGTCGTTGTTTCCATCATACAGTCTTGGACATGAGACTGAAATGTGGCGGTGGTCTGTAGGCAGCAGCCGCAGAACATGTGACTGATCCCCTTTAAGTAGCCCATACAGAGCACACAAAACTATATTTCTCCTGTTGAATTCCCAGGTACCTAACAGAACAGCAGCGGAATAAAGCAGCAATAAAATCAAATAAATTGTATTAAACGGAGCGCCATATGTTTCTGTGCCCTTTTCACCATTTATTTCATTTAAAGGTTTTTTTTTTGTTTTTTTTTTTTCCAGCTGCTTTGTTTTTTCAGCCAGAAAAGTCCCATGGATCTGAGGGTGGTGTGAATAGTCTCTGGTGTAATGTGCCGAGTGCACTTGGATTTCATTGTGGGGTGGAGTTGCCAGAGTGGTTGTAAAAGTGACAGACTGCAGGAAAACCCTGGCAATGGAGTTCTTTACCTAATATGAGCTTGTCTGCGTGCACCTCCATCATCTCCTTACCTTGCTACTCCTCCACATATGATGACGACTACCGTACTGAGAACGAGGGTGGTGTCTCATCTTAAACTGGCCGGTGATAAGTCAAAGTCTTAAAGGGCTTTTCCAAAATTGTATGTTAAGTGTTTTAAGGGAGCAGGGCTAAAATTAGTCACTGACCATTCAAAAACTTTTCATATATCATAGTGACATGTCAAAGGTTTTAATCTGTGGGGTCTGAATGCTGAGACCCCCGTTGATTGCTAGAACGAGGAGAGAGAAGTGGTCACATAGCGTACGCCATGTCCTCGCAGAATGGAAACAGGCTCATCTACGTCTATAGGCCTGTCTCCTTCATCCAGCAGAGAGAGCGTTCTCCTAGAGATTAGTTAGGGGGTCTCGCCACTCAGCCCTCTCAAAACCTTTGTTTTATGACATGCTAAGTGACTCTTTAATGAAAAAAAACCCTCCCTTTTTAAATGTCAGACCTCGCCCTCCTCGATCCCGCACCACCGCTCTGGACCTGCCGCAGCCAGATGCCATTAATTGTTCATGTGAGCACTGCAGAACTGGATAGTTATCTTTCCATTTTCCGCTGCTGTTGCAGTACTTACGGTGTAACTTCTGGTCTGAACACAAAGGATGACCACTGACATAATTAAAGAGGACCTTTCACCACTCCTGACATGCCTGTTTATTATTTCTACTAGAAGTTATGAATGAATTGCTAGCAGTCTGCAGTAAGGGTACAGAGGGGAGGTAACCAGTTGGAGGCGTGTACCTGCACAGACTCACTCTATCCAATCAGTGCTGCCATTTTTAGACTGCAGGTACACGCCCCCAACTGGTTACCTCCCCTCTGTACCCTTACTGCAGACTGCTAGCAATTCATTCATACCTTCTAGTAGAAATAATAAAGGAATGGCAGGACATACAGACATAAGAATAGATGTTCCAGAATTGTTATCACATGGGGGAATGCATGAAGCTATTAAAACAGACATGTCAGGAGCGGTGACGGGGACAAAAACACCACCTGTTTAACATTACATAATCTTGTGTTTCCCGCTTTTCATATTTCCCATAGACCTTCAGGATAGGATAGGACATCTGGAGCTGGCGTTTTTACCACAAGAAGTGCAAAAGTGCAGAAAATCAGGAGAAAAAAAGTAAACCTAAATGCTACAAATTTTCCAATCTCAGATCTGAAAAAGCTGGGCGACATTTATGGCAGATATATACTATAAGGCTACTTTCACATGTGCGTTTTTGCTGGAGCCATCATGGATCGCCATGATAATACAACCATCTGCATCTGTTATAAATGGATCCTGTTGTATTACCTCTAAAATATCTACCACAGATCTGGCACTAAAACCATTGTAAGTCATTGAGAAAATGGATGCTTGCAGCATTTTTCTGCCCACGATGGGGACACAACGAAACAATGAATGGGGACAAAACTAAAGTGTGTATTTCCTTGTGTATTTTATTTTTTACCACTTCATTACCCAGCGATTTTTGCATTCAGTTTTTCCAGAGCAAAAACGTTGTTATTTATTCCTTTCACATCTCTGCATGAGGACTTTTAGCGTTTTTCTTTGCGGGATGGGGTGGAATTAAAAAAACATAACTGTAATTCTGCCACAGTTAAAGGGTTTAGTTTTCCATATGTGGTAGAATTGAATCTCCAAATCAGTACAGTTTTAATACTTAAAGGAGCTGGTTGTTAGGGCTCATTATGTTGATTAAAACTATACCTTTCTTTTGTCTGTATGTTAAATGACTGCAGAGAAATCGGTGTTTTTATTCATATTCAAATGAGCGATTTGACCACCGGGGCTGAATATTCTGAGGACTGCTCTGCACACGTCCCCTTCCCCTTGATTGACAGGGCTAGACATGCTGAGGGCAGAGCTATGTCCTAGTGTCTACATATCTACATATATCTATATATGTGTATTATACACACTGTGCTATAGCTTCACCACATTGAGATCTGCTCAGAAAGCTCTTCTACATATCACTGCTTTATTCACAGGCAGAATGTGTGATTATACAGACACCAGTAATGTGTGTTAGCTTATAAGCGTGGGAAAACACTCATCTTTATGTGGTAATGTTATAGCTTGGTGGTTATGTGATTAGTTTTGGATGTAGAGATCCCAGTTTTGAATCATAATTTTCTTCAGATATTTTTTTCCTTCCACATTTATCTTATAAGAAAAGTCTATGTCTTTATCATATTGAGAATAATAATAATTATAAGACGCACTTTTGGAAGCGCTCACTACTATGTATTAGGTGCCGGGAGCAGGGAAACATACTCACACTCCTGCGCTGCAGCTCCGCTCCGTTTCCTGCGCTCCTCTATCTTCTCTGTCGGGCGCTCCACTGTCCTGACCGCATACAACGTCAGGACATACTGCGCGCACTATGATCTGACACTGCACGCAGTCAGGTGACAGAAGAGCGCCGGACCCGGAGCGGAGCCGCGGCAGAGGAGAGGTGAGAGAGTTTTTTTATTTTATCCTTATGAGGCTGATCTGAGGTCTGATGGAGGCACAGTGGGCTAATATGGCGGTACAGTGGGCTGATCTGAGGTCTGATGGGGGCACAGTGGGCTGATCTGAGGTCTGATGGGGGTCTGACATGGAGGGCTGATGGGGTTCTGACATGGGGGTCTGATGTGATGTCCTGAAATGTATGGGGGGTCTGATATGAGGTGTGATGAAAAATATTTTCTTATTTTCCTACTCTAAAATCTGGGGTGCGTCTTATCATCAGGTGCGTCTTATAAAGCGGAACATACGGTATATATGATTTTAGTATAGCCATTTAATATGGTTTTGAATAAGAGAAAAAAATAACAAAGTTTATAATTTACATCTCTATATCCAGGTCAAACCAGTATACCACTAAGTTATAGCATCACAATATAGAGATGCATGTTTTTTCTTTACTTATACACTAACACATATTACTGGTGTCTTTATAATCATATATTGTGTCTGAATAAAGCAGTGATATGAAAAAGAAAGTGCTGAGCACAGGGGTGTTACAAAGCAGTGCTCCAAGGACTCAGACCCGCCCCTGGTGCTCCAAATTACTCATTTGCTTATTAATAGAATGTCGATATCTCTGCAGCTATTTATCATACAGACAAAAGAAAGGTACAGTTTTAATCAGCATGATGAGCCCTACCAGCCAGTATGTCTGGTTTAATAGAGTTTATTCTGGTGACAGGGCCGCTTTAAAATGTACCTAATCTTTTAACAAACTCTGCATTAATCACAATACTATATCTTTCCATTGTATCACTTGTATCTGGCATTTGTGTGTTCTATACGTCTATTGCAGATCTGTCAGATATGATGGGTAGAGACTAGCTCATCCACTGCACACAGAAAGTAAACTTCTCTTACGCGCTCAGAAGCAGCCCCAGGATAATGGAGGATATATAGTGAAGTACTGACCTGCATTGGTTGTGAATTTAGCACTAGTGCTGAGATAGAAATCTCCTGTGTAGCTGTGCAGTCTCTTTAGTGTCCTGTCTCATTCATGCTGCTGCTCACTCCTCTCCATAGACTTGTATTCCATGTAATATGATCATCCTATGGAGATGCACTTTTTTGAGAGTAAAAAAACAATTAGCAAAGGGTTTTGCTAATAGATAGTTACATCTATAGAGTTGTATGAGGGCTCATTTTTGCTGCACTTTAGTTTTTATTGATGCCATTTTTGGAGTGTGTACATCTTTTTGATCACTTTTTATTCATTATTTTTTTGGGGAGATGCAGTGACAAAAAGAGGCATTTTTTCCCCATTATGATATGACTGTCCGGGATAAATGTGTTTTATTTTTTAATAGTACAGACGTTTTGGAAAGCCGTAGTACAAATAATATTTTTTTTTATTGTTTATTACCGTATTTTTTGCTTTATAAGACGCACCCCAGATTTTAGAGTAGGAAAATGAGAAAAAAATATTTTTCATCAGACCTCATATCAGACCCCCCATAAATTTCAGGACATCACATCAGACTCCCATCAGACCTCAGATCAGCCCAGTGTGCCCCCATCAGACCTCAGATCAGCCCAGTGTGCCCCCATCAGACCTCAGATCAGCCCAGTGTGCCCCCATCAGACCTCAGATCAGCCCAGTGTGCCCCCATCAGACCTCAGATCAGCCCAGTGTGCCCCCATCAGACCTCAGATCAGCCCAGTGTGCCCCCATCAGACCTCAGATCAGCCCAGTGTGCCCCCATCAGACCTCAGATCAGCCCAGTGTGCCCCCATCAGACCTCAGATCAGCCCAGTGTGCCCCCATCAGACCTCAGATCAGCCCACTGTGCCCCCATCAGACCTCAGATCAGCCTATTGTGCCCCCATCAGACCTCAGATCAGCCTATTGTGCCCCCATCAGACCTCAGATCAGCCCACTGTGCCCCCATCAGACCTCAGATCAGCCCACTGTGCCCCCATCAGACCTCAGATCAGCCCACTGTGCCCCCATCAGACCTCAGATCAGCCCACTGTGCCCCCATCAGACCTCAGATCAGCCCAGTGTGCCCCCATCAGACCTCAGATCAGCCCAGTGTGCCCCCATCAGACCTCAGATCAGCCCAGTGTGCCCCCATCAGACCTCAGATCAGCCCAGTGTGCCCCCATCAGACCTCAGATCAGCCCAGTGTGTCCCCATCAGACCTCAGATCAGCCCAGTGTGTCCCCATCAGACCTCAGATCAGCCCAGTGTGTCCCCATCAGACCTCAGATCAGCCCAGTGTGTCCCCATCAGACCTCAGATCAGCCTAGTGTGTCCCCATCAGACCTCAGATCAGCCTAGTGTGTCCCCATCAGACCTCAGATCAGCCCAGTGTGTCCCCATTAGACCTCAGATCAGCCCAGTGTGCCCCCATCAGACCTCAGATCAGTCCAGTGTGCCCCCATCAGACCTCAGATCAGCCCAGTGTGCCCCCATCAGACCTCAGATCAGCCTATTGTGCCCCCATCAGACCTCAGATCAGCCTATTGTGCCCCCATCAGACCTCAGATCAGCCTATTGTGCCCCCATCAGACCTCAGATCAGCCCACTGTGCCCCCATCAGACCTCAGATCAGCCCACTGTGCCCCCATCAGACCTCAGATCAGCCCAGTGTGTCCCCATCAGACCTCAGATCAGCCCAGTGTGTCCCCATTAGACCTCAGATCAGCCCAGTGTGCCCCACTGAATTATCATATCAGTTTATGTGAGATTCTTTATATTCCTATGGAGCCATGCAAGCTGCAGGCCTCAATAAGAACTGCATATGTAATAGTTTCGGATTGTTAAGAGAGTCTGAAACCTTTACAGAGAAGGAATAGCTTCCCCAATCTCTGTTGGGGTCTGATAGCATAACTCTCCCAGGGGAAAGCCGCCTATGCATTATCGCGGATCACAAAGATTTAACCCCTCAGATGCTGTGGTCAATTGTAACATGGCATTTGAGGTGGCCTTCCCCGTGCTCAAACAACCTCCCCTTGTGGCGATTGGGGATGCGGCTCTTCTGCTGTGGTAAGATGGGTCCCGCTGCAAGTGAATGTTCTATAGATTTCAGTGTTAAATCAATGCAGTCTGTAGGACAAGCAATCTAACACTTACTTATTAATGTCAGCTAGGGTGACTTTTTTTTAAAAAAAAGTTAGTTTTTAAAAATATAAAAATTAAAATAACCCCTCTCCATAATTAAAATATAATAAACATCATTGTGGTGTCCCAAAATGCCCAAACTATTAAAATATGAACATATTCATCCCATACTGTAAGAGAAAAAATATAAAAATGGCCGTTTAACTTTTTTTTGTCTCTTCACCGCTCGAAAAAAAATGGAATAAAAAGTGATGACAAAAATCATACACACAATGCAATATTAAATGGTGCCATTATAGAGGACAACTTGTCCTGCAAAATTCAAGCTCCCATACGGATATGTGAATGGCAGAATAAAAAAGTGATGGCTCTGGGTAGGCAGGGAATAAAAAACTGAAACGCAAAAATGGAAAATGGCTCATTCCTGAAAGAGTTGAAGACGCATATAGTCGTTCAGCGGTAGGGAAGTGGTTAAAGGGAGAAGACTGTTTTCCAGTCTCTAAGTATAGACAGCACGATGAGGAGTGTCAGATCCATTTCCTCATGACCGGACCACCGTCATTACACTAATCAGGAGTGGAGAGCATCTTGCCTTAATGATATATTAGCGGCTGCACAATAAACATACATTGGTTTTTAGCGGAAAGGGCCTGGACTATGTAAGAGCGTGTCACACATAACATGTTATTATACAGCAAGCATAATTAGGGGTTTACTGGGAAATCCAGTGGAGAGAGAGGCACAATTATCTCGGAAGAGATTGTCACCAGTTTGTTACTTGTCATCTTCAGCATCATTAACGTGTGGCTGGTTGGTTCAGGCATCTCCGGGCTCTCGTCTGACAGACTGAAGGATGCACACTTTGTACATTATGGGATGTCTCGTGCACGGCAGACGTCGTCACCTCTGTGTGCATCTAATACGTATTTCTCCATCTCTGCTGCCATCAGCTTGGCTTCTCCTTCAAACGGCAAGGATGAGAGGATGAGCTTTGTAGGATAGCCACGGTCAGTTTACATGGATTAGGAGCTTGACAGAAAGATAGCGTTAATTGCAAAGGATTGCCCCAAATATGTATATATATCTGTTTAAGTCTCCATGTCTGATGCCGTAAGGAGCTTCCACTTCTTACAGATTGCAGAAGATAAGTAACTATATAGTAAGCTGTTGTTTTGGGGACTGGAATGGACTCCATAAGCCTTTATGGTATCCTTCTGCAGTTTTGATCTCTAGTAAAGGGCATCTGTCAGCAGATTTGTATCTATGACACTGGCTGACCTGTTACATGTGCGTTTGGCAGCTGAAGACATCTGTGTTGGTCCCATGTTCATATGTGTCTGCATTGGTGAGAAAATCAAATGAGCCTCTAGGAGCAACAGGGGAGTTGCCGTTACACCTAGAGGCTCAGCTCTCTCTGCAGCTGCCACGCCCTCTGCACTATGATTGACAGGGCCAGGTATGATGGTGGTTTCACTGCCTGGACCTGTCAACGAAAGTACAGGGGGCGCGGCATAGGAAAGCGGACCAGTGGTCCTGTGGGTGACGTTATCCGATCATCCATCGGAAAGAACTGGCATGTTGAGGAGAGTGACTCTGTGCTGGCTAATAGACAACCCATAGTGTCTTTCAAGTTACTAAATACATATGGGATGTCCTTATCAGAAGCCACAAAATAAGAATTGGTTACAAGTAGGGATGAGCGAATCGACTCCCGATGAAACATCCGAAGTCGATTCACATAAAACTTTGTTTGACTACTATACGGAGCGAGCACTCTGTACAGTATTAGAATGTATTGGCTCCTATGAGCCGAAGTTATTACTTTGCCTAGTCTTGCGGGACTTCGGATTACTAACTTAAGAAATTAATTTCTACTGTAAAAAACCTTTTACCGAATTTGGGTTTGGTTCCAAGGTACCACTTGGAGGCAGCTATAGATGTGGACAATGCTGCTTGTCTCACACTAGAACCTTAAAGTACTGGGCGGTGAGCTGGTAATTAAAGATGTGATTACCTGTAAACGAAGTATGTTGTATATGCAATAATCTGTAAGGGTGCATTCAGATCGCCGTTTAGCTTTCCGTTCTGCTTCGTCAGAAGAAGAGAGGGGAAAAAAACAGGATCCTGTTGCATCAGTTGTCATCTGTTCAAGCCATTTCTGTCTGAGATCTGTTTTTTAGACGGGGGGGGAGTCCTGCATGCAGTACTTTTGTTTCCGTTTAAAAAACGGATCTCGGGCGGAAATGGCTCAACGGATGATAACTGATGCAACAGGATCTGTTTTTTTTTCTCTTTTCTCTCTCTCTCTTCTTCTGACTGATCAGCAGAGTGGAAAACTAAACGGTGATGTGGATGCACCCTAACATAGGAAAAACGCTTCACCTGAGGTGAGATTTGAGAAACTTGTAGAGTCGCTACATACAGAGCTTTTAGCCCCTGGTTAATTGATCATATGCAAAAGCTTTACAATGGAAATTCAGTTTTTAGGCCTACTAAATGTACAACAGGAGGTAGTTGGGGGGGACGCGATATAAACAGTTTTTGCAGAGAGGAGCCAATCTAATTTTGAAGACTGCTCGGCCTAAACTACAGAAACAACCTCAGCACATTTTTAGTATAATATATACTGTTGATTAAAGGGGTTATCCACTTTTAGTTATTGTTGACCAATGTGTTGGGGAGATGAATATATGGTAATATAATATAGCCTTTGTTAAAATTCTGCATCATTTTCTATATTTCATAAGGTATGCCCCCTTGTTGGCCAAGTACAGTACTGTCCACACAGAGGTCCTGCCCATAAGATGGCCGCTGATGGAGGGTCATGTGACCAGGAAATCATCTCCATTCAGATACACTGCACTAAACTCCCACAGAACAAGTGCAGACTGCAGGTGCAATGTAGCACCTGAATGGAGGAGACATCACATGGAGGAGATTTCCTGCTCACTTGACCTTCCATCAGCAGCCATCTTATGGACAGGACCTCTATCAACGAGGCATAATATAAACAAAGACTATATTAGTAATTTCAATATAGTCATCGTACCTCCACATAAATGACATATATCTGACCTGTCTGCCATGTAGATGTAGGTGCATAAAGTCATCCAGCGTATAACTAGACTCACATCACTCGCCTGGCTTCAGTGAAGGAAAGTTCTGCTCATTCGCAGTTGGTAATGTGACCGTTTGTAACATTTGGCAGGGCTGACTTTTATTTTCGTGATGAGTCAGCCGATGAAGTCAGCTTAATATCATATATACGCGTTTTCTCCTTGTATTCATCGTGCTTCAAAAGCTGCTCTGAGTCGCACAAGCCAAAATGTTGATATAGTGAGGTTTTTTAGTTATTTTAATATAATTCAGCATGAAAACTACTTAAGATTTCTAGTTTACTTTCTATTACACAAATTATCCAGTTGTGAGATATTCTCCTTACTTCATTATAATGGTGCCCCTTCTCTCTCTCCTCCTTGGTGTTTAATGATTATATTAATGTGCACTTCCACCTACTTAGGTGGTCGCACATGCTCAGTTCCCACCTTCAGCTGCCAACATCCATATCTATTTTTAGAAGCTTTGACGGTTACAGGGAGATCTGCAGCCAAAAGACATCCCCCCTGAGAAAAATAACATACCAAGGAGGAGTTGTAACCATATGAATCTTTCTATGTGTGAATGTAATGATGAGATATGTAAGTGATTACAATATTAGAGCAATAGTATAGGTTTATTGGGGAAAACTGTACAATTGAAGGCAGCTATAGTACCCTGCTGGGCTGCCTCTAGCCTGGACACAGGATGAGATATGGTTGGGTATGGAGGCATACAGGTTCTGTATCTTGCAGCACATTTGACCACAGATGTTGATGCTGGGCCTGTAGATCCTGTACATTTGTAGGTTGCTGAAGCTGGTGTCCCAGCTGGTCCCAGAAATGCTCGATTAGTGATAGATCTGATGACCAGGAAGGCTATGGAAGTGTTACAATCTGGTGGAGATTCCTGGGAAACCCTTACTGTGTGTGATTGAGTATTATCCTGCTGGAAATGCCATTTGGAAACCCTGCCATGAGAGGAACACATGTGGCTGTAGAATGTCCTGCAGATATTGCTGAGCTGTTTGTGTCCCTTGTATCACTACTAGGGGTGACTGACTGTCATATGAGATGACTCCTCAGATTATCATACCAGCAGTTGGGGGGTCATTGTGTGACTCCACAGCAAAGGCAGGATTTAAGTGCTCACCATGAGGCCTCCATACTGAAACCCAACTGCTGTGGGATCCCAAACAGAACCTGGATTTGTCGTAAAAATGATACAGTCCCCGTTCGTAGCAGTCCAGGTTTCTTGTTCACAAAACCTTTGCAAACAAAGGGAACAGTGGCTGGCTGTCAATGGCAGAACAAGTAATAGGCGCTGTGACACCAGATTTCTTTTGGCTAAGTGCCTTGAAATGGTCCAGGCAGAGACGGGTGTGTACATAAAGTAAGTGGTACGAATAAAAAACCACAACTGGGGTGTAAAAGTAATGTGTCAGAGAGGCAGAGTCCCTCATAAGCAAAAATGGGGAGAGGTTCACCAATCTGTGAAAAAATGTTTAAAAATTGTGGAACAGTTTCAGAAAAATGTTCCTCATCGTAAACACTTTGAATATCCCACCATCTACAGTATATAATATTATCAAACGATTGAGAGAATCTGGAGAAATACAATTGTGCAGGGACAAGGCCACAGCCACTTGGTGCTCATGATCTACGGACCCTCAGGTGGCACTGCATTAATAACAGGTACGATTCTGTACTGGAAATCACTGCGAGGCCTCAGGAGCACTGAACATTGTGAACACGGTTCAATGTGCAATCCACAAATGCAAGTTACAGCTGTATCAAGAAGAACTTTATCCAAAGAGGTATAACCAGCTCACTAGTGCCCTGGTGCTAGAGCCAGCACCCTGCCTAAGCTACAATCAAGAGATCGCACTCAGCCAGCCAGATTCCTGGGAGATACCTCTCTAGAGCATGGCCAATAAGTCTCCATACCATTCAGCACTGCTAAAAAGTCTCCATACACAGCTGGTCTCTTGGAAGAAAAGTTAAAGAGATCCAGAAACACTGCTTTATTTTCTGGGCCAAAGTTCATTTAAAATGGTCTGAGGCAAAATGTAAAACTGTTCTATGGTCAGATGGATCAAAATTTGAAACCATGAACGCCATGTTGTGTGGACTCAGGAGGAGAGGGATCGTCCAGCTTATCAAGGCACAGTTCAAAAGCCTGTATCTGTGATTATCAGGGGTTGTATTAGTGCCTATGGCATGGGCAGCTTACATCTGGAAAGGCACTATCAATGCTGAACAATATAGAAGAGGTTTTGGAACAATGTATGCTCCCATCCAATGTCCCTTTCAGGGAAGACCTGGCATATTTCAGCAAGACAATGCTGAATTGGCCTGAACTTTCACCAAAAGATAACATTTGGTGCATCATGAAAAGAAAAATCCTGTAAAGAAAACCCAGAAGTGTTGAGCACTAGAATCCTACATCAGAGAAGAATGGGACAACATTCCTCTTCCAAAACTCCAGCAATTTATCTCCTTACTTCCCACTTACATTTACAGACTGCTGGTAAAAGAAGAGGGATGCTGCACAATGGTAGATATGGCCCTAATTGTTTGTCATCAAGTTCTAAATGAGTTAATTTTCTTCATGAAATGCTAAAATGTCTCACCTTCACCCTCTGATATGTGTTCTGTGATCTATTGTGAATAGGATCTGGGTCTATGAGATTTACAAATCATTGTATTCTGTTTTTATTGACATTTTACACAGTGTCCCAACTATTTTGGAATTGGGCATGTATTTTTCACACTGCTTTAATTACCCTCCTTGGAATTGAAAATTAAAATGCTTTCCCATTGTGCAAAAGATATACTAATTATTGATGGAAATCCATGTCACAGTTACCTTTACATATAGAGTTGTCCTTCAGTTGGATCATCCTTATATAGCACTAGGATGTGTTATATCATACTCACTATGCATAAAAATATAGAAATGTGTGTATTTGGTCTGGTTAGCGGCAGTAGTAAAAGCTGTGATATACCGTTTTTTTCTCTTTATAAGAAGCACCCCAGATTTTAGAGAAGGAAAACGAGAAAAAAATATTTTTTATCAGACCTCATATCAGACCCCCCATAAATTTCAGGACATCACATCAGACTCCATGCCCCCGTCAGACCTCAGATCAGCCCAGTGTGCCCCCGTCAGACCTCAGAACAGCCCAGTGTGCCCCCGTCAGACCTCAGATCAGCCCAGTGTGCCCCCGTCAGACCTCAGATCAGCCCAGTGTGCCCCCGTCAGACCTCAGAACAGCCCAGTGTGCCCCCGTCAGACCTCAGAACAGCCCAGTGTGCCACCATCAGACCTCAGATCAGCCCACCCAGCCCCATAACAATAAAATAAAAACCTCTCTTACCTGTCCTGTGCCGCGGCTCCGCGCCGGGTCCGGCGCTCCTCTGGCTTCCCGGGCCGGCGCTGCACTGTCCTGACTGCGTACAGCGGCCTTAGAAGCCAGAGGAGCGCCAGACGCGGTGCGGAGCCGCGGCGCAGAACAGGTAAGAGAGGTTTTTATTTTATTCTTATGGGGCTGCGTGGTCTGATCTGAGGTCTGATGGGGGTGCGCAGATAAAACATACAAGTGAGCGCTTCCATGATGGAAGCGATCACTACTTGTATTCGCTTTATAAGACGCACCTCAAAAGTGCGTCTTATAAAGCGAAAGATACGGTATGTAAAGCCTTTACCCAGGACAAGCAGTAAATGCTTTTGTCAGTGTTATTTCGAGGGTTGATTTTTCCATACAGTCTTCCAATGTCATTTGGAAGTCTTTGACTCTCAGGGCAGTCCCCTGGCTGGAAATGAATGGAAACATGTTACGCATTGCAGATGTCACTTCTGAAGCTACTACAGAGAACATGTTCAACTGTCGGGAGTAACCATTAAGGAGTGCATGACCCAGGGGATAATGTTCTTGGGTGAAAAAGACTAGGACAAGGATTAGAAATACAGTGTAAAGGCCACATATGGCAGGTTTCCTGCAGCAGAACATTTTCAGGGTAAAATTGTGGGGATTTAGATATGGACAAGCTGCCAATTTGCAGCAGATTTCATCCTCTGCATTGTAAAAGGTGAAATCCTCGCCATTATATCCACAACATGAATGCTACGGATTTAAAATCCACACCACATGTCAAGTTATGTGTGGAAATATGTAAGATCAATGAGCCTCTGAAATCCAGGTACATTTTAGGCATAGTCCTGTTTCTAGCAGGATTTTCAGCTGCATAACCACCTGCATAATACATACCAAAGCGCCTGTTCACATGGAGGATTTTGATGCTGTTGAAATCCTCCTTATATCCCACGGTAGAAACCACAGCAGTTTCTGCCACAGTTGTTTATTTTGGATGTTGCAGTCCCGCTTGCAGCTTAGTGAATGGAGCTACTGTAAATCATGAGCGGGCACTTGCCCCGCGCAGTGCTGTGCCAAGATGGAACATATTCCTTCCTGGTGCAGTCACGGCTTTAACCCCTGAACCCTTTTAAAACTGAACTTTTTTTCTCTGTGTTTATAGAGTCATGCCTTTTTATTTTTCCGGTCACCTAGCCATATGAGGGCATTTGCCAACAAAAAAATAAAAACTTTGAACATCGCCATTTTTACATCGCCATAGTCTGATCCCCATCTTTTTTTTTTTATAATTTCTACCCAGCTGTGTGGGGTCTCATTTTTTGCGGGACGATCTGTAGTTTTTAATAATGCCATTTTGGAGTGTGTGGGATCACATTGTATTCAATTTTCTTTTGGTAAGTGAAGCGATGGAAAAAATGTCGAAACAAACAGTAGTAGGAGCGTTTGCGGCCACCTGCAGACCCCCATAGGAACTGCAGCTCCAATACGCCAGGTCTCTTCAGAAAGACTGCGCATTAGAACTAAGGACTGGTTTCCCCGATTGCCGCACGCGGGAAGTGATCCTAACCCTATTTCGTGTTTTTTGCCATTTTCAAGCGTGACCACATCATCTAAAGCAGAGATCTCAAACTCGTGGCCCTACAGCTGTTGTAAAACTACAACTTCCATCATGCCAGGAGAGCCTACAGCTATTGGGGCATGCTGGGAGTTGTAGTTTTGCAACAGCTGGAGGGCCACGAGTTTAAGATCCCTGATCTAAAGGGTTATATGCTTGTGAACGGCATTATTGCCAATCACAAACATTAGCCGTGGGCCTCTGCTGTTTGAAGCAGAAGAGATCCGACCGGCTATGGCACCTGGTGTACTCGCGAGCAGGCGCCATAAATAAAGACCATCCCAATTCCGTATATGTAAGGGTTAAAGGGAATCTGTCACCATGATCCTGGACTATTCTCTACAGTAATAGATGGGTAGTACTGCAGATAAGGAGTCCAGATTTCTGTTTTTTATTTTTCAACTGTCCCCCATTCTCTCGCTATCAGTGCTGAAATACATTGTCAGGACTGCTATGCGCACAGGATTCTTTTCCATTATGTCTGGACTGTGTATTTCAGTGCAGCTTTGAGCGCTGACATGAAGGGAAGCAGGAATATGGGGAAAATGAAGGGAAGTAGGTGCACTACTCACGTGTTACCTCAGATAACAGTCTAGAACCACCGCGAACTGCAGTGCTGCCTCGCATTGAAAACAATAGTCACCACTCAGCCTCTGGCAGGATTGTGACTTGGTGTGAGTGGGATCAAATAGCGTATTTTGGAAAAATCGGCTTCTAAAATGGCTTCACAGCAGTGACATTCTACCCCTATAACACAGAGGAGTAGAGGAGTGGAAGTATGCATCATGTGAACTATGGCACACATCTCCAACTGAATACCATGAGGAGATTATAGTGTTATAGTAGTGTATTGCGGAGCGAAACATGAGGGTTTAAAACGCCAAAATATTGCAAAATGGGGCTAAATTTGGTGTCTAGGTTTAGAGAAATGATCTGCTCCTATCCTGACGAGGAGGCCTGGCTTACTCGTGGTGTGGCTTTGCGGAAAGGGATGTGGTCTAATTAGTAAAATGTGGCACCAGGATTGCGGTCAAAAAGCAAAATAACCAATAGTCAGTATAAAGTGAGAGAAATGTGTCCTTCCTAGCAACCCTTTCCTCATCCAGCCTGAGCCCCCGTGATAAATCTGGGGCAGGTCTGGACACTATAGGATTAGTACGTTTGCACCATTGTCTCTAGATCCACGTCCAAGGTCTTTCTGTAAAACAAAGCTTGGCTCCAGGCATAATGCTTCCTAACATTTTATGAATAATGTGTGTATGACTGTAAAATAAACAGCAACGGGCCTGTTACCTCAGTGTGTCGCCAAGAGATTAGAACGCGGTGGAAAGGCCAAGTGTAACTAGCGTCTTCAGAGCGCAGTGTAAACACATTCACGCCATAAAGCATGTTCTAATGATTAAGATGACGGCACATCCAAGAGCTTGAGCGGTGCTGGGGTCGAGCACTACTCGCAACCGGCAGATTGCTTCATTTGTCCTTAATAAGTACGCTTCCAATATCCAGCATCTCATTACTTACTAAATATGTTAGTGGAGTATTTTTTTTAAAGATTTGTAAGTACCCTAAATGTTACATTATGTATACATATCCAGATGAAAATGAGGAAAGATCTGTGTATAAATATATATTTGGCAATGAAAGAATAGTCCAAAAATAATCACATCCGCATCACTGGCACATTCATTTTGTATGCTGAAGATAAGACACATGGTGCTACCTTAGTCTTAAAGTTAATTAACATTCTACATTGATATGCCCATGTATTATTGTAATAATCCAATCCATAGACATCCAGATATACCCAGGGGCGGTCTTGGCATTTCTGGGGCCCTAAGCGAAGTTATGTCCGGGGCCCCCCCCCCCCCAATGACGCGTCACGCCCCTGATGACACGCCCTCTGATGACATGCCCTCTGATGACACGCCCCCTCCCCAATGACACCCCCCCCACACACACACACACACATCAAAGACTTTTTTAACAATAAAATACTGTCAAACGATTAACAATTAACTCACTGTTAAACAATGAAAGAATGTGTTTTTTCCACACTTATCATATATCACTCTCCTATCTGTTATTCACACACACACTTGTCATATATGATTCTTCTGTTTGCCTCTGTGTCTCCTGTTTTATTTTTCTCTGTCCCTTCTTTATCACTGTCTTCCCTGCCGGCGCGCACTATGACCTGACGTCTGGTCATAGTGTGCGCCGGCAGGCAAGGCAGTGGAGCAGGGAGCCTGAGGACAGCGGCAGCCAGAACAGGTAAGTATGCTTTTTTTTAAGTGGCTGGGTGGGCTGGTCTGAGGGGAGCCACAAGACGCTGGTCTGAGGGGGGCACAACCCTGGTCTGAGGGGGGCACAAGACGTTGACCTGAGGTCTGAGGGGGGCACATTGTGTTGATCTGAGGTCTGATGGGGGCACATGGGGGCACATTGTGTTGATCTGAGGTCTGATGGGGGCACATTGTGTTGATCTGAGGTCTGATGGGGGCACAAGACGCTGATCTGAGGTCTGATGGGGGTACAAGACGCTGATCTGAGGTCTGATGGGGGCACAATGTGTTGATCTGAGGATTATTATCCCTGTACGGTGACATCACTGTGTTCATTATCCCTGTACGGTGACATCACTGTGTTTATTATCCCTGTACAGTGACATCACTGTGTTTATTATCTCTGTACAGTGACATCACTGTGTTTATTATCTCTGTACAGTGACATCACTGTGTTTATTATCTCTGTACAGTGACATCACTGTGTTTATTATCCCTGTACGGTGACATCACTGTGTTTATTATCCCTGTATGGTGACATCACTGTGTTTATTATCTCTGTACGGTGACATCACTGTGTTTATTATCCCTGTACAGTGACATCGCTGTGTGTATTATCCCAGTGCAGGAAGAGGTAAGTGGTCTGTGTTTGTGTGTTTGTTTTCTATTTTTCAGGGTCGTGAATGCAGAGGACTACGTCGGACCAGCTTTTTTTTTTTTTTTTAATAAAATGGTCAAACAGGGGTCTGGGGGAGTGTTTATTTCAATAAAATGTTTTATACTTGTGTGTGTGTATTTTTTTTACAATACTACAGTTTTAGTAATTACGGCTATCTACAGACGGCCCTGATTACTAATACTGGGCTTAGTACTTGCCGGTATGGCAGGCCAGCACTAACCCCAACATCTATTACCTCGGCACCCACCGCCACCAGGGGTGCCGGGAAGAGCCGGGTACCCGCAGGACCGGACCTTCAAAATTGAGGGTCTGGCTCTGGGGCGGCTGCAGGCTGGTACCATTAGGCTGGGAAGGGCCAATAACCGTGTCCCTTCCCACCCTGGTAGTGCCAGGCTGCCGCTGCTGGTTGTATCTGGCTGGCAAAGGAAAAAAGGGGGGGACCCCACTCCATTTTTTTACAAAAATAAATAATTTTAAAAAAATGGCGTGGGGTCCCCCCCCTTTTTTCCTTCGCCAGCCAGATACAACCAGCAGCGGCAGCCTGGCACTACCAGGGTGGGAAGGGACACGGTTATTGGCCCTTCCCAGCCTAATGGTACCAGCCTGCAGCCGCCCCAGAGCCAGACCCTCAATTTAGAAGGTCCGGTCCTGCGGGTACCTGGCTCTTCCCGGCACCCCTGGTGGCGGTGGGTGCCGAGGTAATAGATGTTGGGGTTAGTGCTGGCCTGCCATACCGGCAAGCACTAAGCCCAGTATTAGTAATCAGGGCCGTCTGTAGATAGCCGTAATTACTAAAACTGTAGTATTGTAAAAAAAAATACACACACACAAGTATAAAACATTTTATTGAAATAAACACTCCCCCAGACCCCTGTTTGACCATTTTATTAAAAAAAAAAAAAAAAAAAAGCTGGTCCGACGTAGTCCACCGAATCCGACGTAGTCCTCTGCATTCACGACCCTGAAAAATAGAAAACAAACACACAAACACAGAGCACTTACCTCTTCCTGCACTGGGATAATACACACAGCGATGTCACTGTACAGGGATAATAAACACAGAGATGTCACCGTACAGAGATAATAAACACAGTGATGTCACCGTACAGGGATAATAAACACAGTGATGTCACCGTACAGGGATAATAAACACAGTGATGTCACCGTACAGGGATAATAATCCTCAGATCAACACATTGTGCCCCCATCAGACCTCAGATCATCAGAACTTGCCCCATCAGACCTCAGATCATCAGAATGTGCCCCCATCAGACCTCAGATCAGCGTATTGTGCCCCCATCAGACCTCAGATCATCCCACTGTGCCCCCATGAGACCTCAGATCAGCGTAATGTGCCCCCATCAGACCTCAGATCAGCGTAATGTGCCCCCATGAGACCTCAGATCAGCGTAATGTGCCCCCATAAGATTTCAGATCAGCGTAATGTGCCCCCATGAGACCTCAGATCAGCGTAATGTGCCCCCATGAGACCTCAGATCAGCGTATTGCGCCCCCATGAGACCTCAGATCAGGGTAATGTGCCCCCATGAGACCTCAGATCAGCGTAATGTGCCCCCATGAGACCTCAGATCAGCAGAATGTGCCCCCATGAGACCTCAGACCAGCGTAATGTGCCCCCATCAGACCTCAGAGCAGCGTATTGTGCCCCCATCAGACCTCAGAGCAGCATATTGTGCCCCATCAGACCTCAGAGCTGCTCATGGGGCCCCCATCAAACCTCAGATCAGCGTATTGTTCCGCCATCAGACCCCAGATCAGCGTATTGTGCCCCCATCAGACCTCAGATCAGCAAAATGTGCCCCCATCAGACCTCAGATCAGCTTAATGTACCCCCATCAGAGCTCAGATCAGCGTATTGTGCCCCCATCAGACCTCAGATCATCCCACTGTGCCCCCATGAGACCTCAGATCAGCGTAATGTGCCCCCATGAGACCTCAGATCAGGGTAATGTGCCGCCATCAGACCTCAGATCATCCCACCCAGCCACATAAGAGTAAAATAAAAAAGCTTTCTTACCTGTCCTGCGGCTGCCCTCCGGTTCGGCGCTCCACTCTCTTCCCTGGCTGGCGCGCACTATGACCTGACGCTGCGCAGCGTCAGGTCATAGTGCACGCCGGCCAGGGAACAGAGTGGAGCGCCGGACCGGAGGGCAGCCGCAGGACAGGTAAGAAAGCTTTTTTATTTTACTCTTATGTGGCTGGGTGGGATGTATTAGGAGGGCGGGCGGTCTTGGGCACAACAGCGGAGCGTGGGGGCCCCCTTAGACGTCGGGGGCCCCACGCAAATGAATAGGATGCGTGGTGCCCAAGACCGCCCCTGGATATACCGACATGACTTACCTGGAAAGGTATGTGGCTAAGAAATAACAGTGGCCCAGATTTACTAATATATCTGCGCCAACAATCTGTCTTTAAAAAGTTATGCATTTTTCTACATTTTTTTTTCCCCCCCAACAGGCTCGGAAAAATTGGTTGGCTCTTCACAGGAAAGGGATGTGTCCTGAGATGCACCATTTTGCATCAGAGTTTTGATGCATTTCTGGCTCAAAGTAAGCCAAGAGAAGTCAGAGAAAAGTGTCTATCCTGTCACCAGATTTACCCTCCAGCCTGAGCCCCTGTGATACATCTGGTGCAGGTCTAGACGGCCGGTCTAATCTTGCGTCATCTACAGGATTAGTAAATCTGGGCCAGTGTGTGCCAACATTTGAGAGAAAACCAGCTAACCAATATGGTGGTGTACAGTTAGACAAGTGTCTAGGCATGTACCAAATGTATCATCCAGTGAGAGCCCCTGTGATAAATGTGGCACATCTGTACACTGCCTATAGGTTTGCGCTGTCTATTAGGTTAGTAAATCTCCCCCATGATATCCAGTTTGTGTTTCCAGTACATCTCTTTCTCTGGCTGTGCTTCTTGTTCTTGACG
Organism: Rhinella marina; assembly: GCA_900303285.1. Lineage (NCBI taxonomy): Eukaryota > Metazoa > Chordata > Amphibia > Anura > Bufonidae > Rhinella > Rhinella marina. The sequence goes on along the minus strand of ONZH01020898.1, from coordinate 1,495,153 downwards.
GCACCCTGGCTGAATACAGGCGTGACATGATCAGCTTTTTTTAAAACAACATAATTTTGCGATATTGTGTCACAAGATGTCTGTCCTACGTGGGGACACCCAGTGGTTGTGATGTGGATTGGAGTGTATCCTATTATTGTGTTCAATTTCTTTTATGATATATTGGAGTCCTTAAAGAAGCACTTCCAATTTTTTTATGGTTTGCCCCTTTAATAAACTACATATGAGGGATAATTATTACAGTGCATCACTTACCAGCCCCTTTATTACAGAATAACTAAGGCCTTTCCTGCCATTGTTGCATCTGTGACCTGCAGTCTGAGCAACGGATTCTTATAGAGTCTTCTGTCAGCCAGAAGCAAGTCTCTCCGTGCAAGTCTATGAAACTCACATTGAGGCTGTCATAGACTTGCTTCTGACACATCAGACACTATAGGACTCCAGTGGTCAGACTGTAGGGATCATGATGCAGTAGGGGAGTTTGTTGTTCTGCAGTTAAGCAGTCGGCAATGTGATCCACTGCAGTACCCTATCCTTTCTGTAATGAAAAGTTCAGAGTGCTTCTTTAAACCCCTTTCAGAAGGTCAAGTGAGATGTGTGGAGCAGGGTCATTGGCTGGTCATGCTCTATATGTGGCAGGTGCCACCGGCTGCAATGACAGGCCGGTGGCAGTTCTCAGACATTTAACCCCTCAGATGCCCTGGTCAATAGCGTCTGCGGCATCTGAGCAGTTAGACAGAGGAATCAGGCTCTTGGTCGGAGCCCCTGAGGCAAAATCCCGCTGAGGCACTGCCTGCAGCATCCCATAGACTACAATAGTATTATACACAGCCCTGTCACCTGCAGTGCATCCCACATCTGCTGGAGGGTGCATGGGGGAGGATCCATAGAGTGGACGTGACAATCGAGGTGCTCCTGCAGATGCTGAAATTGGGTTCAAGTCTGGGGTATTAGGAGGCCCGGGTAGTACTTGGAAGACTTGGCCATGCTCTTCCAACCAAAGTCGGACATTTCTAGCCGTGTGACAGGTTGCATTGTCTTGATGGAAGAAAATCAGCATGTATGGGTGTATGTGATCTGCAAGGATGGATTCATACCCAAATCAGTTGAGTGCCACCACATGGATGAGTGGTCCCAGAGGACGCCATGAACACATTCCCCAGACCTTAAAACTGCCACGGCAGCAGCACAAAGAGTTCTGCTGTATCTGTATACACCTAATGTAAAATGTATCAAAATACTGCGGTGTGAACCTGGCCTTACGAGGTCTAGCTGCTAAAACACAACGGAGGGAATTTATCAAGCTCTGCACGCCAGAAACTTTGTCTTCAAACAAACAGATTTGCACAAAAATGTTGCAGCGTTTTTGTATTGTGATATTGTGTGTTCCGGTTTTCAAATGTGGGTGGGAAAATGTTGTTTTTTGTTTTTTTTTTGGTAGTTGGCTATGATAATTAGTTTCACTCCAGATTTATCGCTGGGAATTAAAAAAAAAAGTGCAAAAAAAGTGCAAAAAAAGCCCACGTTTTCCATTTTCTTCAGTGGGGGGTGGTGTAGAAAACTGGAGCAGCGTTTCTAGACAGAAGTGTTCAAAGATGCACCAAATCAAACAAACAAATGAAATGTGACGCAAAGTACGGCAATGCAGACTTGAGGAAAAAGGACTCAAAACTGACTCACGATAAGTTTCTCTATATATCTCATAAAAGGTTTCATAGCGGCATGATGACTTCTTCCTAGCTGCTTGGCTTCTGCTACTCATTATGGTTAATCAAATGGAAGATTTCCAGTTAGTTTTGGGTCCTTGCAATTTTTTTTTGTAATTTGACAAATGACTCAAAATCTTATTTTCTGAGAAATAAAGAATGCAGGCAAAATATTTTTCAAGTATGATTTGATTGCCGTCTCCAAAGCTGCACTCAGCACAGACTGTCTTTTGAGGTCACTGTGAAGCATAATTACATTTGTGTGAAGACCAGTCATCCAGCAATTCATCTTTGTCACATGATGAGATACACAAGGCATATTTTAGTCAGAAGTTTATACTGTGTCCATTAAACTGTACAGGAATGATGTTTAGAGTTCCAAATGTTAAAGTGAGCATAACCGTACTCATAAAAGATGCCATTAAATGAAGGTGCATTTCCACTTATTGCCTATAATTACTGTACTGTCACATCATTTTGCATAAATGAATAGGACAGATGAACATAAGAAACTTTGTAATGTATCTTAGCATAGAAAATTCCTTGATCTGGAACAGCTATCCCCTTCCTTTTTTCAAATCGAAATTATTCCCTGAAATAAATGAGAAGTTCATTTCAACATGGGCTGCCTGAAGGATCAGATTACATCAGCCCATAAACGTCTACAGAGAGGGGCAGGAGAGGAGAAGTGAGCTGCAGTGAGAGAGACAGACTTCATTCAGCATCGAATAGCAAGTGATATATCTCACTCTAAGTGCTTTATTCACATCTATGCTTCTCAGTACTTCTCTATAGTGTGCTATATGATCGTTCTGCATGAGAGAGATTTAGTAGAATCTCCTGTCCCTATATGCAATCTGTGAGGAACAGCTAGCTCAGAGACAATTAGAAATTCTAGATGCAGCACACATCGATGCTAAAATATGCCAGATATAAGCCATACAATAGTCAGATATAGGCCGCTTTTACCCATGCATATTTGAATCCGTGTTTTAAATCCGCAGTGTGTCATATTTGTTTCCAAATACGTACATTACAGTCTATGGGAGAGCATCAAAAAATGCAGGGAGGAAAGAATACACATGTAAATTGTGAAGCAATACAGATAACAATACTGATGATATATCATCAGGCCTCCGTGTGTAGTCCAGAGCCGGAATACTGACCGATTTCCATACGCTCGTGTGAAAGAGGCCATAGTGTTGTCACTCATGTATACACATCAGCCTTTTCTGAAAAATTATCTGAAAGTGTAGGTATGCCTTAAAAAATGTGTTTTATGAAGACATCACATGTACCCATCCAGTTCAAGTCCAAGCCATTTACAACCCACCCACCTTCCTGAGAAGACACACTTTCATTTTTTAGTACATATGGCTTTCAAAGCATTAACTTTTTTTTTTTTTATTATTTAAAGAATTATTGCTTCTTTTGTTGGTGATATATGAGGATTTCTTTTTATGCCCTTTTTTTATTATAGTTATTTTTTTTTTTTTTACCCAGAAAAATGTAAGTGAAGGGGTAGAAGCTGCAGTGTGGGCTAGTGGTGGTGTCCTTTTTTTCTAATCATTATTATAATTTTCTTTTCATTTTGATTTAATATTTTTTTATGCACTCCAGGTCATACAAGACCTTTGGAAAGCATTTTAACATTACCTTTTTAAAATGTTTGTTACTATTACTGGTCTCTGATTTTTCGTGTTACTGGGCTGACACATTAGCACCCCTTACAGGAGGAATACAGGCTCCTGAGCCACACAGCAAACATGCCGAGAGGCGGCCGGAATAAATAAAATAAAACTACGACATGTTGTAGTTTTATTCCAGCTGCCTCTCGGCATGTGTGCCGTGCTGCAGCGGGAACTCCGACCTGCCCCCATTATAGTGAATGGTGCCAGAGTGGAGCTCCAGCGGCACGCGTGCACTAGCGGCAGCACGGATCCGGCAGGCTGTTCACCCGCTGGAACAGCCTGCCAGAGAAGGCTGCCGCTAGTCTGAAAGTAGCCTTGGGGGTATTCCCATCTGGATATTCATGGCATATCCACTTAAATGTCCTATCTTGAGAACAAGGGTCCCAGGAACCTAATTTAGCGGCTACTGTGAATGGAGAGCTGGTCGTGCATGTGCGGATCTAATCATTGACTTTGATGAGAGTCCCAGAATATGATGAGTAAAAGATGAAAAAAAGAGAATCATCTAGTCAGATGTGGCTCCTGTTCCCTGTGCTTCCCAGAAGGGTGAGGTTATGTGCCGTTCCTACACATGTCACTGCTGAGGTCATTGATTGGCCAGCAACACAGACGTGTGTATATACAGCACATCCCAATTCTGTTATGGTGGGTACCACTAGCCACAAGGCCAGGAGCCATGTCACTGGAACTGGGACGCTCTGAGCAGGTGAGAGCTGGCCATGGCATAGAGCAACTACCGAGAGCTTTCTATCACTGTGACTGAGCCACAGTCTATACGTTACATGAAAAGTCCATTGATTCCACTGAGTGCCACGTACAGTAAGTAATACTTAGGTTCTCACTTGGTGGCATTGTGGTAGAACTGAAAACTTCTTACTAGGGCCCCTCAAAGATTGCAGCAGATTGCTGGTCTCAGAGGGGCCCCTTGTGATCAGTTTATCTTCATTAGACTTGTCCAAAGCAAACAGTTGCTTAAAGGGCCCCTTACACAGGCCAAGAATCTGCCAGATAACCGCTAAATGGTAACACTCATTAGCAATTATCTGACGGTATAAAGGTGCCGCCCATTACCTAATGAAAGAGCAAAATGCCCGTTCATGGGGTAATAGATCATACGTGAGGACACAAAAATCATTTTTGTCGGCAGCAGATTGTGCTGTGTAAGCATGCTCTGCTGCCGACAATCGAGTCTGTATGGCATACTGTGGAGGAGATCACTACGTATAAAGGCAGCGGTCTCCTTCACTGACAATCGCCTGCTAAATCATCCCATCTAAAAGGATCTTTACATGTGATATATCATTGTAAGTATGTTCTTATACTGATTTGTATTTATATGCTTTATTCTTTGCTCAGACAACTAAATTCTGCCGGTTTCTACTAAATCAGACTGATCACTGAGCCAGTTCACGATGTTGGACACTATTCTTGATAAGCTTGGCCATCATCCAACAAGACAAAACCGTTCACTGAAAAGTCACTTGAAATATTAAAACATAACCTTTTATACCAAATATGAACACAAGGCAAAAATCTGTGCTCCGCCTAGAGCACCCCTAGTGTCAACCAAAGCTGGATAATCACCGGAAAAAGAGCAGCCCCCCGTCCTGTCCTTGTCATTCTGCATTAAAACCTTATGTATGGATAGTATAAGAACTAGGAAGAGACGACAGGTACAGTAGTATGTACAGTATCGTCATCTAAACAATAACCATTGCTAAATAGAAAAATATGGTAAAAAAAAGGCAATATATATCACACATGCATGCTATTCATGGTACAGTATGTTAAATAATGAATGGTACTCTTCATATTCTTTGAAATCAGACCACTTGAATCTTCCTTTGCCTGACATCTGCCGTTGGGGAAAAGTGTGGCACCCCCATTCACATTAGATGGTCGACTGATCCCGCCAAAGTCCTGGTCCCGCTGTTTGGCTAGCTTTGGAAACAAAGGAACTGTGTGGGCAGTCCTGAGGGTATTCGTGTATTTTACATAGAAGCAGATGATATTTTAGTGTTTACGCAGCTTTTTCTCACAGTTTACTGATTATTAACATAAGTAGGGGATGTGTGAAATGCAAGAATTATTGCATATTTAATGGCGCACATAACGTTCCAGCTTATTATACTACAAAGTTGATTCAGAGGAAGGCAAAAACCTCCTGTGCGGTAGAAGCCAGTTTCCTCATTTTAGTGGCAAAAATTCCTTCCAGATTCCAATCACCCAATCAGAATAACTCCCTGGATATGTTGAAGAGAATCAGGCCCAATACTGACTCCTGTGGTACCCCACTAGTGACAGTGACCCAATCTGAGTATGTACCGTTAATAACCACCCTCTGTTTCCTATCACTGAGCCAGTTACTTACCCACATACAGACATTTTCTCCCAAGCCAAGCATTCTCATTTTGTATACTAACCTTTTATGTGGTACAGTGTCAAATGCTTTGGAGAAGTCCAGATATACGACATCCATTGATTCGCCGCTGTCAAGTCTAGAACTTACCTCCTCATAGAAACTGATTAAATTGGTTTGACATGACCGATCCCTCATGAAGCCATGCTGATATGGAGATATTTGCTTATTTTCATTGAGGTACTCCAAGATAGCATCTCTTAGAAAACCTTCAAATACTTTACCCACAACAGATGTTAAACTTACCGGTCTATAGTTTCCGGGCTCTGTTTTTGGACCCTTTTTGAATATTGGCACCACATTTGCTATGCGCCAATCCTGTGGAACACTCCCTGTCAGTATAGAGTCCTTAAATATCAGAAATAAGGGTCTGGCGATGACATTACTTCTTTTAGGATACGGGGGTGTATGCCATCCGGTCCTGGTGATTTGTCTATTTTAATCTTTTCTTTTTTTTTCCCAGAAATTTTCTGTGACTGAAAATCAGAAGTCCTTACCGCCAAAACAACAACATTCAAAATGGATGGTGCTGATTTTCAGTTGCAGAAATTTCTAAAACAAAATCTGTCACCTGTGAAGAAAATAAAAACTGAAAAGTATTGAGTGCATATGAAATCCTGAAAAAAGATGGATTCAACCAGTTAAATTAAAGAGCATCTGTCAGCATGATCAACCCTGTTAACACAGGCATACAGAGTGGTAGGGTTGATCATACTGATAAAAACAGTACCTGTATTCTGATTATCCCTGGATCCATTATGGAGAAAACTGCATTTATATTTATATGCATATTACCTAACCATGTTTCTCCCGCTGCTCTCCTAGCACCGCAGGTTCAAACTGAGCAAGCGCCAAGACTGGTCATCTCATGCCTGCGCTGTACCTTCCGTCTAGGTAGACACTAAAATAAGCACCAAGACCAGAAGGCACAGCGCAGGCAGGAGAGTACATGTCTCGGTGCTAGGAGAGGAGCAGGAACTGGAAGACTAGTCCTGTCAATCCAGTGAAAGAGGAGAAGAACTGAAGCTGAAGGGAATGTAACAAACTGGTGCTCTAAGGGCTCTGGCCAGCCCCTTAGTGCTCCAGTTATGTCATTTGCATATAAATAAAAATGTTGTTTTCTAAATTTTATCAGCATGATTACACTTACTATGCTGTATGCCTGTTTTAATAGGGTTGATTATGCTGATATATTTATATGATATATGTGCTTTAATTAGTTGAATAATAAGGTATGTATTATATACTGTATGTGTGTATATGTGTGTGTGTATGTATATATATATATATATATATATATATATATATATATATATATATTACAATAATAGATCATTAAATGCTACACTCATGATGAGAACAGATGGAAAACAGCAGTAGGAGGACACGTTCCCGGGAAATTATTTCTTTGGCAGAATCTCCATTTTTAATAACACAGTTTTCCAAACCCAAAAGGAAAAACAATTAACAAACCTCTATTGTGATGTAAAACTGAGTGATGCATTGTGTTGTTGTCTCCTGTGATGACCGCTATCTCAAAAATAGCACCAGGATAATTAAAGTACGTGCCTCTTATTTTGTGATTAGACTGCAGATCTTGCCGTGAATGGCCGTACCTGAAACACAGACGATACGTGACAGATCATTATTACCAGTACCATGGAACTTTACGTATTAGAGCGCCAGGCTGCAGAATATGACACTTGTGCTTGTATTTGCAACTTGGAATTGACTGTGCTGTCAAAATTATACCCCATGAAGCCATTTAGTGAAAGTTGTGCTTATCAGACACGAGAAATAAATCCTACATAATCATGCTGCACACTCGGATGGTTTCTGATTGGTCGTACTACTTGTAATTCAGCCTTCCGGTATAAGTACCTGACCCCGCTATCTGGGTTCTGTATGGTTTCTTGTACATGCACCTGAAGACAGCGCAGTATAGCAAGTTCAAAACCAGCAAATCCAGATCTGGACAGTGGACCACTGATGACCTATCATTAGACAGAACAGGGCTTAGTGACGACTTTGACTCGGCCACTCCAAAACCTTATTTTTTTTTTTTTCTTTTGAGCCATTCAGAGGTGGACTTACTTGTGTGCTTTGGATAATTGTCCTGCTTGGAAGCCCAGCTGCGCTTGAGCTTTAGGTCACAATTAGTGTTGAGCGAGCATGCTCGGCCGATTTCCCGTTCGGCCAAGCATGCCTACGCTCGGGTCCGCTCGGTGTTCGGCCGAACATCGAGTGTACTCGAGCTCAATGTTCAAGTCTCTTCTCCGCGCTGTAATGTTGATTTGTACGCTAATGTGTACAAATTCAGTTAATTAGTATACTTTTACGAGTGAAAGGAGTAAAAGAGGAGAAGTCGCGATTCTGACCTTTTTCTATTAACCAGACACTCTCCCCTCTTCCGAGCGGGGGGTGCCTGGTTTAGTCCCATTGACTAACATTATGCTCGGGTGCTTGGCCGAGTACTCGAGCAACTCCTCGCTCAACACTTGTCACAATCTGATTTTCTGATCGAGAGCAGAATTCATGTTTCCATCAGTTAGGACAGGTAGTCCAGGTCGTGTAGAAGCACAGCAACTCCAGACCATCACACTGCCACCACCATATTTGACTGGTGGTACAATGTTATGGGGGGAATGTGGTGTTAGGTCCCTTTACATGTCTGTAAGCTATATCTGACAAAAAGTTCTACCCTTCATTCATCAGTCCACAATATTATCTCAGACGTTTTGGGGGTCATCTAGATGTTTTTTGCTACATGCGAGATGAGCCTTTGTTTTTGTTTTTTGTTTTTTTTTTGTCGTTTGTATCGCTTTCCCAACAGATGTCATTTTTGCCCAGTGTCTTTCTTATTCTGGAACAGTGTGCATTAACCTTAAACGGGCTGTCTCACTTCAGCAAGTGGCATTTATCATGTAGAGAAGAATAATATAAGCCACTTACTAATGTGTGCATGACCACCACTGATGGATTGCATGGTGGTCTGTAACCATGGAAACGAGCAGTGTATAATGTGATGAAAAAATAAATCCAGTCAGCAAAGGAAGCAATATGGATAATAACAATTCATTAGTAAGTGCCTTGTATTAACTTTCTCTACATAATAAATGCCACTTACTGAAGTGAGACAACCCCTTTAACTGAGGCAGGTGAGGCCCTGCAGTTCTTGTCGTGTTCATTTGTGACCATGTGTATAAGAAATCTGTGTGCTCTTTGTGAAATTTTTGGTAGGCTGGAGACCCGGGAAAGATCACCACTGTTCTCTCCATTTGTGTATATTGACTCTAACTATGGATCGTCTGAGTCCCAGAGCCTTAACAATGTTAAACCTATTTTTGGTGGTTATTTTTAATTTTACGTGTCACTATCTGTATTTAAAAAATGTATATAGCAATAGGTCATAATCTCCTGTTCTGTAAAAGTAACTTTTCAGTAGCTATTATCACTATCATCACAGGCAGAATTACAATGACAAGTAACACTTCTGGATAGGGTTGGCGTGATACTAAAATTTTGATTCGGTTTCGATACCATAAAAAAAGTATTGCGATACTCGATTCGATACCACACGGAAAAAATGAAAACACCATAAAAGCTGAGTGCATTCCGCATTTTATGGAACGTCTGGCCCATAATAGAACAGTTCTTTCCTATTTTTTGGGGGGTACAAAGTGACTAAAATATGGTAAATCGCACGTTTTTGTTTTTGTTTTTGTTTTTTTTTTCTTTTTTACTGTTACAGCGTTCACTGCATAGGAGATTTTTTTAATAGTTTTGACTTTTTGGATGTGGCAATATGTAAAACGTTTATTTATTGTTTATATATTTTATATGTAAAATTGGGAAAGGGGGGATATTTTGGTGTGTTTTTTTTGTTATTGTTTTTTTTTTTTTTTACTTTTTATTAACTATTAGCCCCCTTAGGGGCTAGAACCCTTGTCCTATTCACCCTGATAGAGATCTATTAGGGTGAATAGGACCTCACACTCTCCCTGCTGCCCTGGGCTTTGTGCACACAGCAGGAAGGAGCTTACCATGGCAGCCAAGGCTTTACTAGCGTCCTGGCTGCCATGTTAACAAATCAGAGCCCCGCGATTACACTGCTGGGGCTCAGATCAGAATCTACCACTGCACCACCAATGAAGAGGAGGGGAGGAGACCCTGTGGCAACTGCCACCAATTACTTTTTTTTTTTCTTTTTTTTTTAATAAAGTTGCAAGTGCCTGTTTTTGCGCCGCCCTCACCACTTTTTTCCAAAACAGAGCCTAGCAGGGATGGGAAAGGGGCGTGGCCAACAGCTGAGACAAATTTTATCTTCATTTACGCCAGTTTTGTGGTGCAAATGAAGCCAGAAATCTACAGCAGTTCAGCACTCTGCACCCTCTGCTTTTACTAAAGAAATTATTTAACAGGTCTTCATTAGGATTTGAACTCCAGACCTTCTGTATGTCAGGTAGAAGAGTAGGGGGACGTTCACACGGTGGCTTTTTAAGTGGAATTTTGGCGTGGACAGCCACACCGAAATTTTGCCGCGTCCTCTCTGCCTTACATACATCTTTATAGGAGGCATCGGTGAGGATCGTGGATGGCAGCACTTTCTCCCATTAAGATGTATAGGGGGCAGAGGGGATGCGGCCGTCAGCGGGTTCTCAGCAAAAATTTTGGTGCAGCTGCCCGCTCCAAAGTTCTGCTTCAAAAGCCGCTGTGTGAACATCCCCTCAATATTACACTTGAGTCCTGCTGTGTTGGAAGGGCTGAATCTTCTGTGCTTACAAAACTATTTTCTTCACAGTCATAACACTAAATAAATAGGATATTACTGGATGAAAGAAAAAACATATTGCCCCATCTGACAACAACCATAAATAATATGTTCACTATATTGTACATGGAAAGTAAAAATTCTATTTTTCTGCCATAACTTTTATTATAAACATTATTTTACCGGTTTCAATGAGATTTGAACCCCAGTCCGTCTGTTCAGTAAACAGATGCGCACTCTATGGAAAGATGGGATTTTTTTTAATGCCTTTAGTTTAGTTTCTGGGGGGTTTTTTTATTACCGTATTTTTCGCTTTATAAGACGCACCCGATGATAAGATGCACCCCAGAGTAGGGAAATAAGAAAAAAATATGGTCAGGACAGTGCAGCGCCGACAGGAGGAGACAAGGAAGTGCTGGACCCAGAGTGGAGCCACGGCACAGGAGGGTGAGCATCTGAAGCGCTTCCCGACACCTAATGCATACTAGTGAGCGCTTCTATAATGGAAGCGCTCACTAGTATTCACTTTATAAGAGACACAGGAAAAAGTGCGTCTTATAAAGTGAAAAATACGGTAAATATTACAAAACAGTATTTAATATCCCTGTAGTCATAACTTGTACAATATAGTGATTATATTATTTATGGTGATTGGTAAAGAGTGTGCAGCCCTGAAATTTCTGCTGGAAGCCCCAGATCCAAGCTTGCTTGAAGCCCCGCGGAATGGCTACTCTATTCATTTTGGGAACTTCACATGGTACCAGGTCAATGTTCTCATGATGGATGGGAGTCCCATTGGTATGACCCCCACAGATCTAGTAGTTTTCCCTTATCCAGATAGGAGATAACATAACCAGAATACCGCTCCTTCTCCAGATCTGAGCTCTTCATGTTCTTTCCTCCTCATGGCTTGGTTTTGGTTCTGATATAGATTGTCAGCTATGAGACTTTATATAGATAGGCCTTCGTCTTTTCAAATCGTCCAATTAATTGAATTTACCACAGGTGGACTCCAGTCATGGTGTAGAAACATCTCAAAGATGATCAAGAGAAATGAGAACAAGTGCCATAGCAAAGGGTCTGAAAACGTACAGTATGTCCATGTAAACTTTTTGTTTTTCCTTATACATACATTTGCAAAAAATGTTTTAACTTTTTTATTATGGGGTATTGAGTGCAGATTGATGGGAGAAAATGTGATTTTTTTTTATTTTATTTTTTTTTTTATTTTAGCACAAAGCTGCATAAAATTGCTAGAAGAGAAATTTACTAACATTTTGTGAAACTAACGTAATTTGCATTCCACAATGCACGGGCACTGACTGTGGGGCTGCTGCATTCAGATCGTGGACCCATTTATTTGAATGGGGTCCGCAATCCGCATCCGACGTTCCGCACCGCATAGAAGTAGTGCATGCGGTACTTTTTGCGGTGCGGAGGTGCGGCCAGAAACATCTGAGTCTGATCCGTGCCTCTGCTCCGCATCGCATCTCTGTAATGGCCGGACCCATTGAAGTGAATGGGTCTGCGATTCATGATGCGGGCCGCAATACCGACACGGGGCGGCACCAGTCGTGTGCATGAGCCCTAAAGCTGAAATATCAGTGTGGCTTTAAACCTTTGCAAACTGAATGAGGATGATGATGGTATGAGCATACCGCTATATGAAACACATCTCTCAGATCCAAGCTGTTCCTAATATCTTTTCTTAATGTCATTGATTCTGCATAATTGTTGGCAGCAGAACCTATAATTGTGTATTTTATATACTTATGAAAGTCAAATCAGACCAGGTGGCTGCGTTTTTCAGCTTCTAGACTGCGGAGAGCCAGGGAATGGGTGAATATTTCAGATAATACAGTAGCTTGCTGTGCGATACTGCATTGCAGATGACAGGAGAATATTCTTAGTGTTTAACTGCTCTTCTTCAGCAGAGATTACACATGTAATAAACCTGCATTCAGAGAAGTAAATTGTCTTCCCATAGTATGCTCATAATGTTCAAAATGAAATTATTCTAATTTTCATACAGGGAAATATATGAATAAATTGACAACGCTGTGTTACCGTTCATCTTGTATGGTGTGTCTCTAAGCACTGAAACTGCAGCACTGGTGACATGGTTAATGCCCAGTGTCTATACATTCAAGTATTTCCTGAAGGAATAACATGGGAACAGAGTTCCGAGATGACAGGTTCTCTTCCAGTGTCTGGTAAGCAAAAACCAGTCCATGAGCAACAAAAATGGTGGAGAGCCTTAGGCCTCATACATATGACCGTAGCAGGTCCATGTCCGTATTGCCGCCCACAAACAGGCAGGCCGCGGAGACTGAAGTGGTGTAAAAATGTAAAATGTTGTAAAATTGTTTAGTAAAAAATCACGGAGCCCTATAATTGTGATTTTTTTTTTATTTATTTAATTAATTTATTTATTTTTTTAGTTTATTGGGCCTAAAATACAGGGCTTGATAAATTTACCCTATGTGTGAAGCCACTCTAAGCCTGGCAGAACATATGGATTCTGTCAGGGATGGCATTCAGCTCTATGGAGTCAGAAACATGGAATATAGATGTACAGTATGTCAGGGGTGAAAAAGATACAGAAACTGCAAGCTGCTCTATGTGAATGGAGCCTATGTAGCAGTCACTGAATCCTTTTCATCTTCTGTCTCCTATTCTAAAAACACATATATTTTAAGGGTTTCTTCCAGACATTTCTGAGAGCTTCTTTCAGGCCATAATTTTTTACAGGTCGTGGTGGAGATTCATTACTTGGATTCCCATGAGAAGATTTTGTGTTTGTCATAAAACAGGAGTTTAAAGAGACATGGTGCATTACTATGATTTATTGTGCATTTATGATCCTAGTTGGAAAATGTTACAATATTGTTACTGTTCTATCTGGCTTTTACATGCGGAATGCATAGAAGTGTAATATTTAGATGCTGTCAGGGGTTTAAAGCGGACCTGTCACCACAAAATGCAGTGCAATCTGACAGCAGCATGGTATAGAGCAGGAGGAGCTGTGCAGATTGATAGTAAAACTTGTCATTTATACATTTATATCTTAGGGTTTTTTTCAATTCCTGTGAAAACCTATCGGTACAGGTAAGAGATATTATCAGTGACTGACAGCTGTCTCCGTATACCCACTTATACACACAATGATATCAATCACTGATAACACCTCCTGTACCAATAGCTTTACTAAATCTTTTCCCACAAAACTATATATCAAACAGCTCAGCGTCTCCTGCGCTATAACATGCTGCATTAATTTTCTGCGGGCAGGTCCATCAGGGGTGCAGAGGTAGCAGTTGCTACTGGGCCCTTCAGGGGGCCCAAAAACCTTTCTGCCGCATAAGAAGACACCAGTATTAAAGAGGCTGTCCAGGCTTTTACTATTGATGACCCAGGATTGCAGATCAGTACTAGGATTACACTGACTGAACCCCACTATAATAATGTCACTTTGTTAGTTTACTTTTTTTTTTTTTTTTTAAATCTCCATTAAATTTATTCTAACCATGCTATGGAGGTTAGAATGTTAAAATTGCGTCGAACGTCAGCCGATACAGCAGCTAGACAGTAAGAAGCCTTCCTATGGCAGATTGAAAACTGGACCTCAGGCGGTCGTGTAGAAGCAAATCCAACGCCCAAGTGCCCTCTTGGCAGCGTTCCTAGTTATAGATTGGTGGACAGGCAGAAATCAGAGTAATCCATGCGGACATTTCCCTACAGACACAATGAGCTGCGCGGTGAAGGTTAACCTCAGAGAGACACTGGCAAGGGCTGGTATGGGGAAGAACTCAACCTTCATGTTGCTATTAGTAGCATGCTTGTTTCCTGGAGCACGTCTTGTAATGAAAGCCCTTTTTGCACTGGTGCCCCCTCAAAAGTGCAGCCCTAGTTTACTAATTAACTGCTGAATAACTGAGACCTGAAGCTCTGAGCTACAGATGAATTGACCCGCATGAGGGCCACTGGGCAAAATGATTCACCAGTTATTCTCATTGATTCGCTCAGAGCTGGCACCGTGCATTCTATTGACAGCAAAACCGGGTGATTAATTTCATTCTGTATTATTACTGCGTGTACTGCTCTTCAAAAGCCATAGGCAAAGCGTACATCGGAGGCTTGCCCAGTCTCCAGGCTACATTTATTATGCTGATTATGTTCTTTCTAACACTCTTCATTATGTAAAAGACTGTTTTGCTGGTTATTTAGGTTAATTTTTCTTTTTTTATTGTGCTTCTTGTTTTTATGTATAGTATTAGTCCTGGTCTTTATTGCAGTACTCATGGGAGACTGGCAATTGTGCCCCTGTGTAGGATTTACTTTGCATTATCATTTTATGTGCTTTTTATTCAGGGCTGGTCAATATGGCCTTACATTAACATTTCTTTTTTTTTCCAGTTTAAAAGAGTTTTATAGGATCTTTATATTGATTGCTTGTCCTCAGGATAGGTCATCAGTATCGGGTCGGCAGGTGCCCGACACCCCCGTTACTGAATATGGTAGCTCCAGCACTGGAAGTACACGTCCTTTGTGTAGTGGACGGAGCTGGTTACTGCAGCACTGTTCCCTTCGAAGCGAGTAAGAGCACCGCGGCAGTAACCATTTCTATCCACTACACAGTGGAAGGAGCTACTCAGAAACAGCTTATTGGCCGGGTGCGGGTTGTTGCCCCCCCCCCAAACTGATATTGATGTCCTTTCCTAAGGATAGGCCAGCAGTTTACAAATTCCCAGAAAACTCAGTTAAAGGGGTTGTCCAATGAAAAATATTCTACAGTTTTCACACCAGCAAATGGATCTGAATACTTTTGTAATTGCATGTAATTAAACATTTAGCATAACCACTGAGTTATTCAGTAAAATCTATCTGTAATGCGACACCTGCTCATTGTTTTTTTTTCTTATTTCTTTGACCTGCTCACTGAGATGGCCGCACATGCTCAGTTACATCCTTCAACTGCCTCCTGAGCTGTGATAGGGAGAGCTGAGACACGCCCCCTTAGCTGCAGTAGAAGACACACTCCCCTTGAGCTGCCAACTTTATATAAATCTAGCAGACCAATGAATCTGGAGATCTCTGGATCCATGTGAGGTACAGGGCTGGTTCTAGCTTTGTTAAAAAGAGATTGTCATGTTCTATGTGATATCTGATTTTCATTTTTTACATTATTCATGGGATAACCCCTTTAAGGACTAGTCTCGATTTTAATACCAATTTTCTGTTTTTTTTTTTTGTTTTGTTTTTTTAATAGAGAATTTGCAGGGTGCATGCTCGATCTGCTGCTTCATAAGGACATAGGAACGGGACCCCCGTTCTCTGGATTAGTGGAGGCCCCAAACGTCATACCCACATGAATCAGTTACCCTTCTTTCTGTGACAGCCATAACATTTTTTTTTTTTAATTTATGTATCCACTTGAGGTACATATAACGTGTTGATTCACTTTTATTAATAGTTTTTTGGGGGAGGTGATGGGGGGGAAGCTTATCTGTATTTTTTGTTTGCACTTTAAAAATACTACTGCACACAACAGTTGAAAGGGAGATATTCCCTCAAAGTAGCTGTATAGGGTCTTGTCTTTTATGGCATGAGATGTAGTTTTCAATGGTACCATTTAGAGGTACATGTGACATATTGATTAAAACTTTTTAATTAACTTTTTTTTTTGTAGGAGGAAATGGGAAAATCCATTCAGTTTTTATTATAGTGTTTTCTTTATTTTATTCACCAGGCAGTTTAAATAATGTTATCTTTATTAACCAGAATTTTGTAGCCTGAGATTGACTGACTATTGGGCAGTGCCTGTGGCACAGCCTAATAGGCATACACCCATGGCATGCCTGGGGGCCTATGTTTGACTTTTTAAAGTTGATAAAACTGGCTTAAAGGGTTTTCTGAGATGTTCATACTGATGAATAGGCCATCAGTATCCTGTCGGTGGAGATCCAACACCCGGGACCCCCGCTGATAAGCTGTTTGAGAAGGCACCGGTACTCACAGTAGCGCCGCTGACTTCTTTCAGCTTCTCCTCAGCCAGTGATGTCACATGGCCGAGGCGCAGATCAGCTCCATGGAAGTGAACGGTGCTGAGCTGTGATACCAAGTAGAGGGGCTATACAATGAACAGTGATGTGTTTGGTGAGTTGAGAGAAGACCCCCACCTGTGGATAGGTCATCAGTAATAAAATGTCAGAGAAGCCTTTTTAATCAGTTTGACAGTCTAACCAGGTCTATTTTTTTTCTACCCACTTTTCAAAATTAAAGTGAGAGGTGCAAAAACTCAAATTTTTCTGCAAGTCTCTATTTTGTGACTCTCTGAAGCCACTATTCTGAGGTGCGGGGCTGGATAACTCCCCCCCCCCCCCCCACTGTCTTCAGTGGTTTTGTATCTGGTCCAGCATGATGCATATTGACTCCTGGCAGATTAGAAATGCTCTTAGACTTTGTAAGGAGGAGAGGACTTGTGCAGTCATTCTGGGAGACGCGAAGAAAGAATCAGAGATTACAGCTTAGGCTTGAAGGATTCCTTCTTGTGCGATTATAGAGGATTTACGAAAGTGATGGAGTTCACTCAGCTGTCTCATAGAACCGCACGAATGATATGTAAATCTCTGAATACTTGCTGCACATATGTACATAAACCACCGTGGTATGCCGTACATTACCTGCATTAATAATTCCCATTGAGTGACCCTCTCTGGTTATTACCCTGTGTGTGGTCCGGACACGTCTAATGTTTTAATGTGAAGCTTCATGTGGTATTAGCGGACTGAAATCTGCTTTACATGTTCAAACAGCGATCAGGATATAATTAGAAGATACCAGATAGAAATACACTGCCTTCCTATACATCCAGATTATCACCTCCTGAAATAGCTGCCATATGTGTTAATATGATATTCAGCTTCATACATCTAGAATTATATAGATATATACAGCTATTATACAGCTATACAAATTAATCTCACTTTAATTTATATTTTCTCCTAGACTGTAGTACCTAAGTAGTCTAGCAGCTATTTACTAGCCCCGGGAAGGATTTGCTAATTATGTCATGCTAAGCATTGCTGTGTTGAGCATTTAAAGAGGACCTTTCACTTCTCCTGACATGCCTGTTTTAATAGCTTCATGCATTCCCCATGTAATAACAATTCTGGAACATCTATTCTTATGTCTCTATGTTGTGTCATTCCTTTATTATTTGCACTAGAAGTTATGAATGAATTGCTATTTGTCTTCAGTAAGGGAACAGAGGGGAGGTAACTAGTTGGGGAGGTGTACCTGCACAGTCTGAACATGACAGCACTGATTAGATAGAGTCAGTCTGTGCAGGTACACACCCCCAACTGGTTACCTCCCCTCTGTTCCTTTACTGAAGGCAAATAGCAATTCATTCATAACTTCTAGTGCAAATAATAAAGGAATGGCACAACATAGAACCATAAGAATAGATGCTCCAGAACTGTTATTACATGGGGAATGCATGAAGCTATTAAAACAGGCATGTCAGGAGTAGTGAAAGGTCCTCTTTAAAGGAGTCTTCCGACCCCTGAAAAAGATTTAGAGAGGGGCCTGTAAGTGTTTTACACTCACTTATTGAATGCTGATCTGTTTCAACTCCTAGGCTTCCTTCCCTGCTTCTTTCTGTATCGGGTTGACATCTGTGGTCAGGATGACCACTGCAACCATTCAGTGGCCTCAGCACAGACATGCGCCTCTGCAGTGTGTTCCTCTCGCACTTCCCCAGTGATTCCAGTAATATATAGCACCACGGTATGCCATGCCCACTTCCCAATTTCCTTCTCCACTGCCTAGAAAGAGATATAGCCATGTGACTGATGAACATCACGTCACTGGACTGAGAAGAGGCCACTGCACTCAACAGAGCACTGGATCTCTTCAAACAGCTGATCGACTTGGGTGCCATGCATCAGATCCTCACTGATCAGATAATGGTTACCTATCCTGATGATAGTCCATCAATATCAAAATGCTGAACGACCACCTTTAAGTTTTATTGTGCAAGATACTATATAGATACTTGGTATTGTCATAATTGTAACAGCCCATAGAATATTGTTATAAAAGTTAGTCACAGAACTTTGAAGTTTGGAACTTTCTGTGTTGATAACTTTTGAACCACAAGAGATATTGCAAATCTCTGAGAAAATTCTGGTCTTCTTTGATATGCCACATGACCCCCTTCCCATTGGAATAATTTTCCCTTGATCCAATATGGCGGCTTTTAAGATGTTACCCATGGTCCGGACATAGCCCAATAGATAGGCCCCCTCACCCATTACTTGCTTGGGTATTCAGATATTTCATTTCCCTTTAATTTCTGAAACAAAAGGGGGTCGCACTGAATGTGTAATATATATATATACAGGGTGGGCCATTTATTTGGATACACCTAAATAAAATGGGAATGGTTGGTGATATTAACTTCCTGTTTGTGGAACATTAGTATATGGGAGGGGGAACTTTTCAAGATGGGTGGTGACCATGGTGGCCATTTTGAAGTCGGTCATTTTGGATCCAACTTTAGTTTTTTCAATGGGAAGAGGGTCATGTGACACATCAAACTTATTGAGGATTTCACAAGAAAAACAATGGTGTGCTTGGTTTTAACGTAACTTTATTCTTTCATGAGTTATTTACAAGTTTCTGACCACTTATAAAATGTGCTCAAAGTGCTGCCCATTGTGTTGGATTGTCAATGCAACCCTCTTCTCCCACTCTTCACACACTGATAGCAACACCGCAGAAGAAATGCTAGTACAGGCTTGCAGTATCCGTAGTTTCAGGTGCTGCACATCTTGTATCTTCACAGCATAGACAATTGCCTTCAGATGACCCCAAAGATAAAAGTCTAAGGGGGTCAAATCGGGAGACCTTCAACTGCTACATGATGATGTGTTTCCCTCTTTATGCACTGAAGCTGGCACATTCCCTTAGTTTTTCCAGCAAGATGGTGCACCACCACATTATGGGTGTCAGGTCAGAGCATTCCTAGATGAACAGTTTCCTTGAAAGTGGATTGGTCGTCATGGGCCAGTTGAATGGCCCCCAAGGTCTCCCGATCTGACCCCTTTAGACTTTTATCTTTGGGGTCATCTGAAGGCAATTGTCTATGCTGTGAAGATACAAGATGTGCAGTACCTGAAACTACAGATACTGGAATCCTGTGCTAGCATTTCTTCTGCGGTGTTGCTATCAGTGTGTGAAGAGTGGGAGAAGAGGGTTGCATTGACAATCCAACACAATGGGCAGCACTTTGAACACATTTTATAAGTGGTCAGAAACTTGTAAATAACTAGAATAAAGTTATGTTAAAACCAAGCACACCATTGTTTTTCCTGTGAAATTCTTAATACGTTTGATGTGTTACATGACCCTCTTCCAATTGAAAAAACTAAAGTTGGATCCAAAATGGTCACCATGGTCACCCCTCATCTTGAAAAGTTTCCCCCCTCCCATATACTAATGTGCCACAAACAGGAAGTTAATATCACCAACCATTCCCATTTTATTTAGGTGTATCCATATAAATGGCCCACCCTATAATTAAACAATAAAAAAATCATGGACATTGCCACATCCCAAAATGCCCAAACTGTTAAATTATAAATGTATTTTTCCTATATGGTGAATGCAATAACAGGAACAAAAAATATAAATGGCTGATTTGCAGTCTTTTTGTTGCTTCTCCTATAAAAAAAAAAAACAAAAAAAAAAAAAACACACACCCAAAATGGTATCGCTTAAAACTACAGATCTCCCCACAAAAAATGAGCCCTTAGAAAGCTCCGTAGATATAAATATAAAATGTTATGGGCATCAGTGGGAATGTCGTAAAAACAAAACCCATAAATCTGGCAGGATTGCGGGGTTTTTTTTGTTTTTTTTCCACATTTGGAATTTTTTTTTTATACCCCTGGCTAGGTGGACGGAAAAATAAAAGTTTTGGCTCTGGGAAGGCAGGGAGTAAAAAACGGAAACACAAAAAAAGAAAATCGCCATATTAGGAAGGGGTTAAGGCCTAAAAAGTTTTCCTTATTAAAGGGATTTTCTTGGGAAAGGTAATCATAACTTATCCTCAGGATAGGTCATCATTATCACATCAGCAGTGGTCCAAGTCCCGGCATCCCCGCCAATTGGCTGTTTTAAGGAGGCAGCTTTCCAAGGACAGTCCTGCACATCGTATAGTGGCAGTGCGTGGTATTGCAACTCAGCATTTGACTTGAATAGGGCTGAGCTGCACTTAGGCCATGTGACCAATGTACAGTGATGTCACTGGCCTAGGAAAAGGCTGTAGCACTCAAGGCCTCTTCTAACAGCTGATCGGCAAGGGTCCTGGGTGTTGAACCCCCACCCCCGCAGATCTGATACTGATGATCTATCCTGAGGATGTAATATATACCTTTTCCTGGATAACCCATTTAAAGGGAACCTGTCACGTCAGAAACACATTTAAAACGGAGAGCATTACCTTATAGTAGCCCCCAGTCTTTTCCTAATGATGGGTTTGATGTGTTAAACTGAGGCTCATTTGGTGAAAAAAAACAATCTTTTAAGCGCCATCAGCGCTGTCTTTCAGGTCCCTTTCAAGTCAAGGGGGCAGTGGCTTCCTTGCTTGAAGTCAAGGTAAGCACGCCCCCTCTCTGGTGATTGACATGATGCAGTAAGGCGCGCTCCCATGTCCTGCTGCCCGCCTGGCTTTAGCGCAGCAGGAAGCTAAAAGAATAGCGAGCGCTCCCGCTCGCACTGGCTGGCGCATGCGCAGTGCGCCGCTAAAGCCGAGCGGCCAGGACATGGGAGCGCTGCATCCTGTCAATCACCAGAGAGGGGGCGTGCTTACCTTGACTTCAAGCAAGGAAGCCACTGCCCCCTTGACTTGAAAGGGACCTGAAAGATCGTTTTTTTCACCAAATGAGCCTCAGTTTAACATATCAAACCCATCATTAGGAAAACACTGGGGGCTACTATAAGGTAATGCTCTCCGTTTTAAATGTGTTTCTGACGTGACAGGTTCCCTTTAAGGGGTTAAACCAGTTACATACAAATGGATTTTGCTATAACTGATTTTCCATGAAAAAAAAAATCATTTCAAGGGTAACTTTTCCTTCATCTGTGTTGATAACCAGCAACCAAGAATAATTTTTCAGTAGGTTTGATGATAATGGTATAAATAGATCCCATTGTGTTGTCACCATAGAAGCAAAGGATTATTCAACAGTGTCTCCACCCCAACTGTGTACACTTTGTCACTTGACATTTTTTTGCTTAAAACATTAACATTGTGGACAAACTAATATCAATTTGAAGAGCCCTTCAGGAAGCAGAAGGATGTTAAGTAGCCTAAGGGAATGTGCTTCCACTGAGATCAATAGAAGCTGCACGCTAGGTGACAGCAGTAATTTGTAAGTGCACTGCATATCTATTGTCCTGGGAATAGTCTAATTCTGTTTGTCTTAAATATTTTATTATGTGTCCTTTTGAGTGACACAACATATCTCCTAGAACTAGAGATGAGCGAGCATACTCGTCCGAGCTTGGTGCTCGTTCGAGTATTAGGTTACTCGTAAGTACACGCAGCTCGGACGAGTATCTCGCCATACTCGAGGAAATGGCAACTTCCGCATCGTGCTTTTTTGGCGCCTATAAACACAGCCAATCACAAACCAGGAGACTCTACAGTACACCCAGCATCACGTGGAGCCCTTACATGTCGATAGCAGGGGTTGGCTGGCCTGATCAGGTGACCCTGGAATATACTAGTGACTGGCCGCGGTGCTCGGCTCAGATGCCGTCTGGATGTCGTTAGGGATAGAGCTGCTGCCTTTCAGGGACAGTGTTAGGGCCTGAATTTAGTTCTCTGTTAGGCAGGAATCACCCACAAAGAACCCAACAGCCCTTCTAAGGGCTAGAAGAATTTTTTTTTTTTTGTCTCCTGGCTTGGCTGGCTGGCTGGCTGGCACTAGTAGTGCAGCTATCGCCATATCTAACCCTGTTTTTTTTTTTTTTTTTTTTATTGTTCTATCTCAGTGATACAAATCCATTGCACACAGCAGTGTGGAACCATTCTGTGTGTCACAGTTCAGCACACTCACTCCAATCCATATATACTGTCCAGGTGACACTTTCTGTACGTCACACAATACAACCAAGTCATTTGCTACCAATATCATCTACAGCTTGATCCAGAAAACTCTCTGTGCGACATTTGTCTGGGTCGCAGACTAAATAGCCACCTTTAACAGGGTGTCAGTCAGTTCTACCATAGTTCCTGCACGTCATGTTCCCAAAAAAACAAAATATAAAAAAAAAATTATTTTTTCAGTTGTTTTTGTTCAGTGATACAAATCCATTTTACTCAGCTGCGTGTAACTTTTCTGTGTGTCACAGTTCAGCACACTAGCTCCCATCCGTATATACTGTCCAGGTGACACTTTCTGTACGTCACACAATACAACCAAGTCATTTGCTACCAATATCATCTACAGCTTGATCCAGAAAACTCTCTGTGCGACATTTGTCTGGGTCGCAGACTAAATAGCCACCGTTAACAGGGTGTCAGTCAGCTCTACCATAGTTCCTGCACGTCACGTTCCCAAAAAAACAAAATTTTATAAAAAAATATAAAAAAAACAAATATTAAAAAAAAATTATTTTTTCAGTTGTTTTAGCTCAGTGATACAAATCCATTTTACTCAGCTGCGTGTAACCTTTCTGTGTGTCACAGTTCAGCACACTCGCTCCAATCCGTATAATCTGTCCAGGTGACACTTTTTGTACGTCACTTAATTCTACCGGACCTAACAAGTTTGTGGGTTTCAGTATACCAGGCCCGTGTAATTTTTTTTTTTTTTTTTATCATACACCTATATACAAAAAATGTTGAACCCCAGGGCTAAAGGTCGTGGGCGTGGGCATTCAATTACTGCAGGGGGCAGAGGCCGTGGTCCTGGGCAGGGTGAGACAGTACCTGCTGATGAGGGAGCAGGGGAATTCCGCAGAGCTACACTCCCTAGCTTCATGTCTCAACTTACAGGGACATGTGGTAGAGGACTGTTGAAACCACAACAGTGCGAACAGCTGATCTCGTGGATTGCGGATAATTCTTCAAGTAATTTGTCCACCAGTCAGTCTTCCACGCAGTCCACCCACGTTACCCAAGGGAGCACTCCTATGGCTCCTCCACCTCAACCTCCTTCCCCCCAGTCTGCCCCCTCCCAGGAAAATTTGGAATGCGATCCGGCATACTCTCAGGAACTGTTTTCTGGACCCTTCCCAGAGTCAAAACCACTTCTCAGGTTGCTGCTGACCTCGTTCCCGATGCCCAAGTTTTCCAACTGTCGCAGTCTGTGGGTGGTGATGATGATGATGACAATGTTGACTTAGTGGAAGAAGTTTGTAAAGAGGTGTCAGACGATGAGGAGACACGGTTGTCAGACAGTGGTGAAGTTGTTGTGAGGGGAGGAATTCCGAGGAGGGAGCAGACTGAGGAATCGGAGGATGACGAGGTGACTGACCCAAGCTGGGTTGATATGCCGAGTGAAGACAGTGCTTCTGAGGCGGAGGCGAGTGCTGCACCAGAACAGGTTGTAAGAGGCAGTGGTGTGGCCAGAGGGAGAAGCAGGGCCAGAGCTGGTGCATCATCAGCACCTGTTTCACGTAGTGAAGCTCCCGTGGCGAGGCCTAGATGTTCGCAAGTCTGGAGGTTCTTTAAAGAAAGTGAGGATGACCGACGGACTGTGGTGTGCAACCTGTGCCACACCAGGATCAGCAGGGGTGCCACCACTACTAGCCTAACCACCACCAGCATGCGCAGGCATATGAGTGCTAAACACCCCACTCAATGGAACCAAGGCCGTTCACCACCTCCTGCGGGTCACACCACTGCTCCTTCCCCTGTGTCACTCGCTGCCTCTGCTAGTCAACCCCCCGCGTCACTCGCTGCCTCTGCTAGTCAACCCCCTGCCCAGGACCCCGGCACGAGCGCCTCCCGCCGGAAAACCACACCTTTGCCTCCACGATCCTCCACAGTGTCCACCAACGTGTCCCAGCGCAGCGTTCAGCTGTCTTTACAGCAGACGCTGGAGCGCAAGAGGAAATACAGTTCCACCCACCCACATGCCCAAGCCCTCAACGTCCACATCTCCAAATTGCTTAGCCTGGAGATGCTGCCCTATAGGCTGGTAGAGACCGAGGCCTTTCGAAATCTCATGGCGGTGGCTGCCCCTCGGTATTCCGTCCCCAGCCGCCACTATTTTTCCCGATGTGCCGTCCCAGCCCTACACCAGCACGTGTCACAGAACATCATCCGTGCCCTGACCAACGCTGTTTCTGAGAAGGTCCACCTAACCACGGACATGTGGACAAGTGCTGCCGGGCAGGGACACTATATCTCACTGACGGCACATTGGGTTAACTTGGTGGAGGCTGGGACCGAGAATGACCCTGGGGCCGCTCATGTACTGCCCACACCGAGGATTGCGGGGCCTACCTCGGTCACGGTCTCTCAGATGTACTATGCCTCCTCCTCCGACCCCTTCTCCTCCACCGAATTACCATCCGTGGGCACGGCGCCTTCAGTCGGTAGCTCTAGGCGCAGCAGCAGTGCCGTGGGTAAGCGCCAGCAGGCGGTGCTCAAACTGCTGAGCTTAGGTGACAAAAGGTGAGCTTAGGTGACAAAATGAGCTTAGGTGAGCTTAGGTGACAAAATGCCCTGTAACAGCCCAAGAGCTGTTACAGGGCATCACGGCGCAGACCGATGTGTGGCTGGCACCGCTGAACCTCAAGCCAGGCATGGTTGTGTGTGACAACGGGCGTAACCTGGTGGCGGCTCTGCAACTCGGCAGACTGACACATATGCCATGCCTGGCCCACGTGTTCAATCTAATAGTTCAGCGGTTCCTCAAGACATACCCCAATCTGTCTGATTTGCTCACCAAGGTGCGCCGCATCTGTGCGCATTTCCGCAAGTCGAGCACAGATGCTGCCACTCTCAGGGCAGCGCAGCGCCGCCTACAACTGCCCGCTCACCGACTGTTGTGCGACGTGCCCACGAGATGGAATTCCACATTAAACATGTTATCCAGAGTTTACCAGCAGCGCAGAGCGATTGTAGACTGCCAGATGTCATCTTCCACCAGAACTGGTAGTCAGGTCTCTCAGATTCCTCAAGTCTACAATGAGGAGTGGACTTGGATGTCTGATATCTGCCAGGTGTTGAGCAACTTTGAGGAGTCAACACAGATGGTTAGCGGCGATGCCGCCATTATCAGCCTCACCATCCCGCTGCTTTGCCTGTTGAAAAAATCACTGCTCAGCATCAAGTCGGATGCTTTGCGCTTGTCACAAGAGACGGTGGAGGAAGATACGTCGCTTGATAGCCAGAGCACCCTCCGGTCTGTTTCTCAGCTCGTATCGGAGGAGGGGGAAGAGGAGGAGAATGTCGGCGAGACAGTAGAGGGTACCAGTACTCAGTCCTTAACTCTTGAGCGTGTATGGGCTGAAGAGGAGGACTTGGAGGAGGAGGAAATGGAGAGTCAGGTCAGTGAGGAGAGGGAATTCTTGCGTGTTGGGACTCTGGCACACGTGGCAGACTTCATGTTAGGCTGCCTATCCCGTGACCCTTGCGTTAGAAGAATTTTTTCCAACACCGATTACTGGGTGTTCACTCTCCTGGACCCACGGTACAAGCAGAACCTTTCCACTCTCATCCCTGCAGAGGAAAGGAGTATGAGAGTGAATAGGTATCAACAGGCCCTGGTGCACAAGCTGAAACAATTCTTCCCATCTGACGCCGCTAGCGGCAGAGGGCATGGTTCTGTGGGCCAAGTAGCGGGGGAGAGGAGGCGAGCAGGCAGCTTGTCCAGCACTGGCAGGGGAACGCTCTCCAAGGCCTTTGCCAGTTTTATGTCACCCCAGCAAGACACTGTCACCTGTCCCCAGTCTAGGCAGAGTAGGGGGGAGCTGTACAGAAAGATGGTGAGGGAGTACCTGGCTGACCATACCAATGTCCGTAGCGATCACTCTGCTCCATACAACTACTGGGTTTCAAAGCTGGACACATGGCCTGAACTGGCGCTGTACGCCTTGGAGGTGCTGGCCTGCCCTGCCGCTAGCGTGCTGTCAGAGCGGGTATTCAGTGCAGCTGGTGGCGTCATCACCGATAAGCGTACACGCCTGTCAACTGACAGCGCTGACAGGCTGACGCTTATTAAAATGAACAAAGCCTGGATTTCACCAGAATTCAAATCTCCTCCGGGGGAAAGCAGCTAAAGATTTAAATAACTTATGTATCCGATTCCTTTTCTCTACTCCTCTTCTCTACTCCTCCTCCTCCTCCATATCGTCTTTGCCTAACGCTGACCCAAAAAACGCCATTTTTTAGACGTCCAACTGGCACTCTTTTAGCACAATTTTTCAGGAGGGCCCCCTACAGGCCCTCTCTTCAAACAAATTTTCAGGAGGGCCCCCTACAGGCCCTCTATTCAAACAATTTTTCCAGAGGTCCACCTACAGGCCCTCTATTCAAACAATTTTTCCAGAGGTCCACCTACAGGCCCTCTATTCAAACAATTTTTCCAGAGGTCCACCTACAGGCCCTCTATTCAAACAATTTTTCCAGAGGTCCACCTACAGGCCCTCTCTTCAAACAATTTTTCGGGAGGGCCCCCTACAGGCCCTCTATTCAAACAATTTTTCCAGAGGTCCACCTACAGGCCCTCTCTTCAAACAATTTTTCGGGAGGGCCCCCTACAGGCCCTCTATTCAAACAATTTTTCCGGAGGTCCACCTACAGGCCCTCTCTCCAATTCCAGTTCCAAGTTTTATTTGCGCATACTGCATACATTTTTATTGTTGGGATAGGTGTGAAAAATAATATTACTTGCGAATCTATATTGCCCAACATTGGATACGGTAGCAAGTAGAAGACCAAACACATGCTGCTCACAGGGTTCAGCAAATTCCTGGTCCACCCGCAAATTCTTTGTCCACAATGTCAAGGAGGACGAGGTTCTGTGGATGAGCAACAAGTCCTTCTGTACTGAAATCGCCGACAAAGTCTCCATCTAAGAACACACAGGCCATTGTGGAGAGAGCGGCACAGCTCGCCATCAAAGTGAGGAACCCCAACGCCAGACTGCGCAGAGAAGATAACGAATAAATATCTCTGTGGTTATTTTTGCTAAATAAAAGTTAAATAAACCCCCCAAAAAATTCATCTGTTCCTGTGCCTGATCCACCCAAGTTGAATCTGTCCCATCATGAGAAAGTCCCCCCTGTAACTTGCTTCCCATACGACTACCTCACCCCCCGACACCTGTGTCTCGCCATTGTCCACCACCTCCTCAGACAACACTGGTAAATCCACACTGTCAGCACACGGAAACAGCAAAAGGTCTTGCGAATTGGGGCAGAGAATGTTGTGGGCTAGCACATCAGAGAAGGGGTGACTATGGGGTTCCAGGGAGTACGTGACCACATGCAATCTCCACTGGCTCTTCCAGCGAAACCTCCTCCCCCTACATGCCCTCTCTCCAAACTATTTTCCCGGGTAGGGGGACGTATTAGATATTGTACGGATTTTGAATTGCCTCCTGCGATAGACGGGAATCGAACCCGGATCAACTGCTTGGGAAGTAGCTATGCTCACCACTATACCACCAGCAGGCACAGCAACTGATAAGTACAGATACTAAACTTGATTTCAGCTGCAGTGCCAGCATGAGCAGTGGTGTCACCTGCAGGCGGTGATGGACCTTCGTTGCACCTAGTTGGGTGCTTCCCTAACATGTGATGGGTATTTGCCTCGCCTTTCTTGGTCTGGGTGAGCACAATTGCCATGAGGGTAACCACCAGGCTGTTGCCTGAAAATTTGGGGTAATGGTGGGATTAGGCAGCCTCAGAGGCATCCATGCATGCTGCCCCTGCTGTTTCCTGTCCATTTCCGTGGTGTTTACATCATTTTCTGAGGTTTCCAGGTTTTCACCCAGCCTTCCCTAGGCAGAGCCTTGGTCCCCCGCAAAAATGCTCGAGTCTCCCATTGACTTCAATGGGGTTCGTTATTCAAAACGAGCACCCAAGCATCGGGAAAAGTTCGACTCGAATAACCAGCACCCGAGCATTTTAGTGCTCGCTCATCTCTACCTAGAACATCTCACAGCCATGTCTATGAGGAAGAAAACACACAGTAATTCTGCAGCTTCCATTGTTTTCCAGTTTAGAACTTTTGTGAGCTGGAAGGAACATGTAATTAACATTTAGATGTCCATTCTTTGGGTTGTGTGTGAAGCTAAAGTATGTCCGGGATTCTGGGATACAGTACTCAAATGCTTAATACAAAATTTGAAGAGGCTCTCCAGTTTTTTTTTATTTTACATACATTACTAACTCGCACCAGTATTCCAGCAGTGTAACTTGTTACACCCTCACCCAGGTGCATCTCTTCTTTTGACCTTTTTCATTATGGGAACCTGGTCATGTGACCTTTATCGGCCTTTATCAAAAATATTGTGCCATTCTGTCACAAAGGGTTAACTGTTTTTCTAGCTGTGTAGCTGGTACTTTTTGCCTATCTTCATATTACTAAGAGGTCATAGACGCTTATTTAAGCCACATTCTTATCAGTAAGATAAGAACTGATCCATGAGTGTTTATAAGATCAGAGATAAGGAGCCCGTCAGCTCCCCAAATGACAAAAAAGAGAGAAAATCCACAGGCTGCTACTAGAGCATCTCAGCTACGTACAGAAAAAAGGGCTCCATATTTTTTTTTTAATAAACACCAGTTGAAAAATTTATTTTAAACTCAAAATAAGTACAATGCAATAATAAAAAAATGGCAATTAATTTTACTGGGGGCCGCCTGCAAGGAGGATATTTTCTGTCATCAAAAATAACGGATCTCTGACAGAAAAGTTTGTCCACACCTTCTCATTCAAAGAGTTTTCTGTATTTTCATGACTATGAAAATTGTAGATTCACACTGAAGGCATCAAAACTATGAATTAACACATGTGGAATTATATACTTAACAAAAAAGTGTGAAACAACTGAAAATATGTCTTATATTCTAGGTTCTTCAAAGTAGCCACCTTTTGCTTTGATTACTGCTTTGCACACTCTTGGCATTCCCTTGATGAGCTTCAATAGGTAGTCACCTGAAATGGTATTCCAGCAGTCTTAAAGGAGTTCCCAGAGATGCTTAGCACTTGTTGGCCCTTTTGCCTTCACTCTGCAGTCCAGCTCACCCCAAACCATCTCGATTGGGTTCAGGTCTGGTGACTGTGGAGGCCAGGTCATCTGGCGTAGCACCCCATCACTCTCTTTCTTGGTCAAATAGCCCTTACACAGCCTTGAGATGTGTTTGGGTTCATTGTCCTGTTGATAAATAAATGATGGTCCAACTAAACGCAAACCGGATGGAATAGCATGTCGCTGCAAGATGCTATGGTAGCCATGCTGGTTCAGTATACCTTCAATTTTGAATAAATCCCCAACAGTGTCACCAGCAAGGTATCCCCACACCATCACACCTCCTCCTCCATGCTTCACGGTGGGAACGAGGCATGTAGAGTCCATCCGTTCATCTTTTCTGCTTCGCACAAAGACACGGTGGTTGGAACCAAAGATCTCAAATTTGGACTCATCAGACCAAAGCACAGATCTCCACTGGTCTAATGTCCATTCCTTGTGTTCTTTAGCCCAATCAAGTCTCTTCTGCTTGTTGCCTGTCCTTAGCAGTGGTTTCCTAGCAGCTATTTTACCATGAAGGCCTGCTGCACACAGTCTCCTCTTAACAGTTGTTGTAGAGATGTGTCTGCTGCTAGAACTCTGTGGACCTGGTCTCTAATCTGAGCTGCTGTTAACATGCCATTTCTGAGGCTGGTGAATCGGATGAACGTATCCTCCGCAGCAGAGGTGACTCTTGGTCTTCCTTTCCTGGGGCGGTCCTCATGTGAGCCAGTTTCTTTGTAGCGCTTGATGGTTTTTGCGACTGCACTTGGGGACACTTTCAAAGTTTTCCCAATTTTTCGGACTGACTGACCTTCATTTCTTAAAGTAATGATGGCCACTCGTTTTTCTTTACTTAGCTGCTTTTTTCTTGCCATAATACAAATTCTAACAGTAGGACTATCATCTGTGTATCCACTTGACTTCTGCCCGACACAACTCATGGTCCCAACCCCATTTATAAGGCAAGAAATCCCACTTATTAAACCTGACAGGGCACACCTGTGAAGTGAAAACAATTTCAGGTGACTACCTCTTGAAGCTCATCAAGAGAATGCCAAGAGTGTGCAAAGCAGTAATCAAAGCAAAAGGTGGCTACTTTGAAGAACCTAGAATATAAGACATATTTTCAGTTGTTTCACACTTTTTTGTTAAGTATATAATTCCACATGTGTTAATTCATAGTTTTGATGCCTTCAGTGTGAATCTACAATTTTCATAGTCATGAAAATACAGAAAACTCTTTGAATGAGAAGGTGTGTCCAAACTTTTGGTCTGTACTGTATATATTTTTTTATGACGGGTCAGAAGTATGAAAAACAAAATGGTGAGGTGAATGTGGCCTAAATTGTTTACATCCATACCCTGTACACATAGTGCCACCAACTACTTTAAATTACAACCCTCCACCCCCATACTGCGTGTGCTGACTCCAGTGTAATTCCGTGAGATGCAGCTTCATCTCCCTGCCTGGGTGTGTAGGTTGTGTAGAACTCTGTGTTTTTAATCAAGAAGAAATAAAGAATTGTTTTTAACTTATTTTGCCAATCCAGAACATTTTTGTGCATCTCCAGAAAAGAAAAGGAGGTTCACGGAGGTACACAGAATTTTATGAGTGGCGCATTATGGATCTATACCGCGCCAATCTGTATGGCAAGCATGTGCATGACTTCTTATACCATTGTTTTTGCCCAGCCCAAACTATTGTCAGATTTATTTATTTTTTAAGATGGAAAAAATGTGTGAATCTAATGAAAACTTTTGACTAGCATTAACTTTTACATGACATTTCAGGATATTATAGCACTGAGTAGCTCAGCCTCCAATATGTAAAGGTAAATGGATTTAATGGAATGAATCATGGTTATGGTCTGTACACGTGACCGGTATGATGAAAACCCTACTACATGTTAGACAATATATGTAGGTAATCAGTTCTCCTTTAATACAAGCACATACTCCATGGTCAGAAGTGTCAGTCCTCCTCAATTATGATCTCTTTTATTGTCAGAAATGAGAAGCAATCGCTGCAAGTTTTCCTGTTGTTGGATAAAAGCTTTTGCTGAAAAAGACAGCTGCATGAGCCTGACAACTTCCTGGGAATGAATGTAACATATTTGAAGAGTCAGTTTTGAAAATAGAAATAATTACACGTTTTGCCAGTGAAGCCCTTTTCTGGAAACACGTGTTGTACAATGATGGAAAGCTCTCGGCAGCGAGCGATGTAACCCTCTGTAAATTGACTGTAATTACAAAGTTATCAGGACAGAGTTTGGTCAGTCTAGTTATTTGGCCGCAGCAAGCTGAGTAGAAAATAACATTTAACACGTCTCAAGGCCTGGCACTATGTAATCAGGATTATTTATGACAGGGCAAGATGTACAGACTTTCCTGTCAGCGAGGAGTTAATGTCATCTTACATTTTATTCTTCTGACAGCAAATTAACCCGAAGACATCTGCTTCTCTGCAATGACTGTCCCGTACTGTCCCAGTGGAGAACATATTGTAGGAAATTTTGCTGCGGTTAAAAATCATCAAAAATGTGTCCATTACCATATTATGCCAAGGCTAAATGTCACGAAATCAAGCTCCCCCGCTTGGTTTTCACAGGTATAAGTATGGGTGCAGTGCGTTCTTAGATTGCAAATACTGTAAACTAATGGATGAGTATGAAGGCCCAGATTCTGCTGGGTTGCATCACAGCGACCAAACACGTTGCTAAACTTGGTAGATCTCTCTACACGGGTCACGTATGCCTAGTGGGGGGGGGGGAAATTAGGATGCACTGGAGAAGGTTTATACATGCACATAATTATCTCTGTAACATATTCTAAAGGAGATATCAAGGATTTGAAAGCATTCAGCTAACAGGAAGAAATGTGATAAAGTAAAAAAAACTCTAAAGCATTACTCACCGACAGTGTTTGTTGGTTTTCCTACAATAGTGACTTGCTGTATATCCGTGTGACTGCTGCAGCCAGTGGGGGAAATGCTGATGGGTTGTAGGATGAGGCGAGAGATTTAACGTGTACAGAAAGTCTTCAGACCCTTTCACTTTTTTCAAATTTTGTCATGTTGCGGCCTTGCGACAAAATAAAATAATCAGCCTTTCCACCATCGTTCTGAACTAAATACCCCATTTGAAAACAAAATGTTTGAAATCTTTGCTAATTTATTAAAAAGCTAACTGGAAAAACTAACATAGCATTGACATAAGTATCCATTGTCACCTGCTGACACAGACAAGCTCAGGGGTGGCCTGGAAGCTTAAAGTGGCCCTGAAAAAAAAAACAGTGTCCCCAAGTTGTAGGGCAGTCCAAATTGACAGAAGGTGGGGCCACACAAGCCACAAGTATGGAGGGACAACAATAAAACCAAATGCCACAATACTGCCTTATCACCATTCTGAGGACAGTGATACAGATGAGTTCAGAAGTACAACGGCAGCCACTGGCCAGGTACATAAAGCACCTGGTGCTCCTAGCCTTAATTAATGCTGAGTGCATCAGATAGTTATGCGCATGGCCAGCAGCTGTGAGGAGAGCTCAGGTGGCCCCCTGGGCAGCGGCCCACTGGGAAATTTCCCTGAGGGGTATATGGCCAGTCCGCCTCCCTGGATGAGCTGAAGTAAGGATCAAGGCTGTAAGAGTAGAGGTCAGTGCAGGCAGTACACATATAAACAAGGCCAGGAATACAAGTAGTGTGGTAACCGTAAGGAGCAGGAAACACTCTCTGAAGCATGCTAAGAACAAATGAACCTTTCTTCTCAGGATAGTTGTGGACAGAGGTAGACCCTAATGAAGCCTGGTGTGAAAGTTGGTTGGCAGAGTCAGCGTAGCTTAGTTCATACTGACCCTTTAAGAGCCGAAGAGCTGGGACATGCCTGTGACCTGCAGACAGGGCAGCCTCTGAGCCGGTGGACTGTCACACTAGACTTTATATACAGTCATATAACCTGGTGTTTTCCACCATTCTTATGCTCACTCTTATTGCATTTTTCACATTGAATTGTTTCTGCTCTTTCGGCCTCATGTACCCCAGGATCTACAAAGTGTATGGCTTGAGCGTCGCATGTTTCCTTTATTAGTTCAGTATGGATGTGGCTTTGCTGGCTGCAGTGGTGACCTGCAAATAATTGGCTGAGTGGGCATTTCCTATGGGAAACTGAATAGCATGCTGTAATAATAGGTTAGATATAATATAAGTTATGATGTATGGTTTTCACAGACTGCTCTAGATTATACAAGACCTGTATGAGGAATACTAGTCATAAAGAATATTATAGCATTTAATGGTAATTACTAGGAACTCTGAACATGGAGCTCAGAGGTGCTTTCCATCAGCTATGTACAGTTTTAGATATGATTGCAATGCAATTCTGTATCTTTACTACAGAAGCATAATCCTAAGAACAAGGATAATATATTGGCAACAGAACTATTCGTATGTCTGATGCATCCATGTCCCTACAGGCCTGCTAAAACACTGTTTTGGAAATCTACATGATCCTATGGAAGAGAAATTTTTTTGAGCCATTCATAGTTTCTCATTTATTATTGATACCAGCAAGCAAATGTACATCTAATAGCACATATGGTGTGATGATGCCTAAGGTTAGGAGTACAGTATGTGACCAGACTGCTCCACTCAAAAGAACATTCAAAATGTTACCTAAGAAAACCAGGAGTGCCCATTGATTCTACCCATATTGTACTTCTGGTTGGATTTTCTATTTGGTAGATTATATGTATCATGTAAGTTCCAGATCAAACACCACTATGTCTTGCTCTTGCTAACTTAAAAAATATCGTAATTCCCAGTGTAATGGAACAGACAGAGTGAATAACCTAAACCCAGGGGCATAACTCCCATAGTGGCAGACCATGCGACTGCTATGGGGCCCATGGCAAGAGGAGGCCCATTCTTAGTTGGGATTATCTCCTCTTCTACTGGAGGTGAAAACGTGGTCAGGACTCTACCCTCTAAAGGAACAACTTTTAGCAAATGAAGCAGTGGAAAAATGGCCCAAGGGTCACTGAAAAGGGTTTAGTCAGAAACCCTTCTGTCCTGTGTGAGGGGCCTGGTTTGATCCTTGCTATGGGGCCCCTACTTCGCTATGTACGCCATGGCCTAAACCTACAACACATGACAATCCCTGGTGGCCAAATGGACCTTAGTTGCCTAGTCATTTTCTGGTCTCGGATTTTTTTTTGTTGGTGGTGATTTTATTTTCTAGGGATTATTATGTTTTTCTTGGGGCGGTTTCAAGCGGTCAATTTTCCAAGACCCCACTCATGCCCCTAAAAAATACTAGAACACTAGAGATTTGACAAATGGATTTCCTTTACTGAAACACAATGGGAGTCATTTACTATTCTAATTGTGGCATTTTTTTGCCATAGTTTAGAGTCACAATCTTGGTGCACACAGTTCTTGGACACTTGTATTATTTGATGCACCAAAAAGCAGGGATTTTTTTAATATCCTCAACATTTCTCAGTTTTATACTAAAATGTATGGTCAGCTTTTGTCTACCTTCTAGATTTTTTGTGAATATGAAATCCATTATTCTGGCATATAGAAGTGGCACAGATTAGACTA
The DNA here is from genome assembly GCA_900303285.1 of Rhinella marina. NCBI lineage: Eukaryota > Metazoa > Chordata > Amphibia > Anura > Bufonidae > Rhinella > Rhinella marina. The sequence goes on along the minus strand of ONZH01020898.1, from coordinate 1,459,699 downwards.
ATTTAGAGTTGGTGTAAAGTTTTTTGGTGGACAGAAATTTTGGCACAGAGACAGTTTTAGTGGACAGGGCATGTGGACACATTATTGTCCTAATCTAAGACAATAAATAGGTGGTATAAACTGGACAGTCTATGGATGTCCCAGATTTATCATCCAGCGTCAGCCACTAGTGATAAATGATAATGCATTTTCAGATTGTCTGTTTACTCTGTCTAAAGGTTAGACAGGATTAGTAAATGACCCCCAACTATAAGAGGACTCAGCATTTGAGGGGTCATATACCCGTCACCCTCAATACTTGTTGGCCATTCTGTGTATCTTTTATAGTTTGCATGATTTGTTTCTCAATTAATGCTTGTCTGTACATTTTGGATGGCAGGGCTGACAATTTTAAGATCTGTCAGGTAAAACACAGTGGTAAATGTCATTGGTAGAGGAGCCTGACCTGTAAAATCTGTCAGTTTGTGAGGAATATTAATACCAATCTCTCATGTAAGGGCCTGCATAATGTAGCTACAAGTCTGTACTACTAGTAGCCGAAATGGCATATCACCATCCCGACAAGTGGCGAGAGATCACACCATTGAGTTTTATGCTGGTCTATGATATCCCCTGCGCTGCTAGAGGATGCACCCAATTTATCCATGCCTCACCATAAATTAGGCACATCCATACTTCTAAAAGGAAATCTATGCAGGCTCCAAGTAAACTGGAGTAAGATAAATATCCTGAAATTGGCTAGGGCGGGTGGCATAGAAATGACTCTACATATAGGCGCCATGGCTTGTAAGGAGCCTTTCACGTGGAGTTTTGGAGAGTGGACACTCTTGCCGAAATCCCACCACCAACCATGTCCTTTCTGCCTCAAATTCACTTCAATAGAAGGCAGTGGCGAAGAATGTTGAGTGACGGTTTAAAGCCGCGGCCGAGCTGGGAATGGACCGGTCTCTTCTCAGCACAGTCGCAACTTTAAAGAGGACCTTTCACCACTCCCGACATGCCTGTTTTAATAGCTTCATGCATTCCCCATGTAATAACAATTCTAGAACATCTATTCTTATGTCTGTATGTTGTGCCATTCCTTTATTATTTGCACTAGAAGTTTCCTCTCCCTCCAGGACATTGTCCAATCGGAAAGGGACACTCGGTGATATATCCGGGTGTTTTTTGTATTTTTCCTCTTTTCATGTTCAGACTGTGCAGGTACACCTCCCCAACTGGTCACCTCCCCTCTGTTCCTTTACTGAAGGCTAATCGCAATTCATTCATAACTTCTAGTGCAAATAATAAAGGAATGGCACAACATAGAGACATAAGAATAGATGTTCCAGAATTGTTAGTACATGGGGAATGCATGAAGCCATTAAAAGAGGCATGCCAGGAGTGGTGAAAGGTCCTCTTTTAAGCTGAAGCTCCATGATCCTCAGCACTGCCTCCCTTTGAAATGAATAGGAGGCAGAAAGCCGCAAGAAACCCTGTGGCTGCCGGTAAACTTTCAGCACAACTGTCCACCCCAATGTTCCACAACAAAAGACACCATGTAAATGGCCCCTAAAAATTTGCAAACCCAATATCAGAGAACTGTTGTGGGGGAATGATAAATTCCCTCCACATGTCCATTGTATTCTGCCCACCTGATAGCTACACTCACAGCATTTATTTGTGCCATTTTGACTGCTAGTAGTATGAGACTGTAGCTGTAATATGCTGCCCCTGCATACAAAAGCATCATAAACTGACAGGGGTTGTCTCACTTCAGCAAATGAGAGAGACAACCCCTTTATAATCAGAACATATTAAGGAAAAAAAACACTTTATATTTGTGTCTTCAGGTTTTAGTGATTGTATCATTTCAGCTAAGGAGCCATTTTCATGCTTGGTATAATGGTGCCCAGTCACTGACATCTCTCTACATATGGTAAATGGTGTCACCTGTGACTGCATTCAGGCTTTTTGTCCGCTATGTAGAACAAATTATTGACAATTAAATACATTTAACATGAAACAAACCAAGTGACGCTGTCTTATGTTTCATACACAGGACCAGAAATTTTCAGCTCCAAGAGCTTTGCGGTACAAGCTCAGAAGAAAATTCTGAGCAAAATGGCTACAAAGACAATGGCAAATATGCTTATCGATGATGTAAGCAGCGAAATCTTTGATGAGCTCTTCAAAGCCACGAAGGAACACGTGAGGAATAAGAAAGAGGCTCACAAAATCCTAAAGGACCTTATCAAGGTTGCTGTCAAAGTTGGCATTCTGTATAGGAATAACCAGTTCAGTCCTGAAGAACTGGAAATTGTGGAGAAATTCAAGAAGAAGCTCAACCAGACGGCCATGACAGCAGTCAGTTTCTATGAAGTGGAATACACGTTTGAAAAAAGTGTTCTTTCAGGACTCCTGCAAGAATGCAAAGGCCTACTTCACGACTTGGTACAGCGCCACTTGACGCCAAAATCCCATGCTCGAATCAACAGGGTCTTCAATCACTTTGCAGATGTTGAATTCCTTACCGCCCTTTATAGCACTGATGGAAACTGCAGGCCGTACCTCAAAAGGATTTGTGAAGGCATCAATAAACTGCTTGATGAAAGAATTATTTAAAACTGTCTTCTCTTTTCTTTTCTTTTTTTTCTCTGGTTCTGATAATATGCTAAGGAATGGCTTTTTCTGAGATGTGGATTGCCAGTGGCCAGATTAGAGCACAGATGGCTGTATTGGGAATGTTTATTTTGGTCTTGGGGCATGTTGTGTACCGCACTCACTGAAGGAGGCCTTCACCCACAACCATTAAACTGTGTGTCCTTATATGAACTCCGATAGAAGAGGAGATAGAACTTGAACTTCCTTTTTCTTCATTGATATTTGTCAGGTGTTAACTGGGCCTTTTTATTCTCAGAGATCTACTTGTTTCATACTATGGCCTCATTCGTTGCTCATATGCCCTTGTTTGACCATCGTTCAATAGAGACAATATATTAGGCCGTCTGGCATTAGTTTATATGTAACTATTAAGGATTTCTTATTAAAACAGTCTAAATGGCCTTAATCTAAAAGGAAAAATGCAGTGTTCTAGAGATACCGTGTATATATATCAGAAGCACCATACACTTTTCTGTGGTTTCAACTTAAGCTGATTTCATAAATAGCAAATTATAAAATGATGCCTATGACCAGTATTGCTTCAGCAGATCGAGCACACCAGGCCACCCAGAACTAGTTTTTTATGTTTTAAACCAAAAAAAATTTGCTAACGTGGCCACTGGCTTTCACTGTACAGGGGTACAACTAAAATATAACTGTTAAAAGTCCATCACAATTAAACATCAACAATAAAAAGTCACAGTGATCAATTATGGACCAGGGCAGACAGGGTGTGGGGAAAGCAATGGGACCCTCCAAGTGTGGTAATATAACCAATGGTCACTCTCCAACCAGACATGGAAAGAGTCCAAAAAGCTGATGAAAGGGGGTCTAATGACACACGGAAGGTGTCCGCCCCAAGGTAGGGGTAAGATTTAGATGATCCTGGTACCTGATGTAAAATGTGTGGGATAAAATATGACCAGCCCTAATCGCATCACACTGAACTGACTTTTGCAGAGCTTAGGCCCTAAAAGGAGCAGCTTACAGATGGTGCGCTTTTGAACCTTTTAGACTAACCCTGATTGCATATCCCAAACACATTTCTGCCAATGGGTAAACCAGCTTCATATGGTCAGGTTCAACAGAAGTGCTGGACAGTAAACCACAATGACTGATGACAAAGTTGGCAAAGGTTGTGGTCAGACCAGCAGAGTAGACTGGCATCAGCTGACTCTTTCCATGTCTGGTTGGTGAGTGACCCTTGTTATACTTTGGTTTAGAGGGTACCAATACTTTCCCCACTTCCCTTTTGTCCTGGTATATTATTGGTCTCGGTGGCTTTTTGTTGTTAATCGTAATTGACTTTTCAAGGTTATTTTAAGTGGGCTTGTATACAGCGATTTCTGTTCTTGGGTTGTGAGACCTTGGCTTGTTCTATACTACAGTTACTGATTTGGTGTTACATCATGGCCAGAGTTACAGGGTTCACAGCAGGGCCCCCAGTATGTGAAGGCTTGATAGGACTGGGTAAATTTCATGGAAAAAACTTTTTTTTAATTTCACTTGAGCAATGTTTTTGTCCAGGTGCTCTCTGAGTTTAGAATGGACATTAAATGGGTATAATCACATGGGCAACCTCCCACACAGACCGTTTTGTTTGATAGGTCTATGGTAAAAGCAGACAGCACATGGACTCCATCCATGTGTGATGCATTTTAAATTTCATTAGTGTCTGGGCGGATCACAGACTAGTTTGCTATTTCTTGTGTAAAACTGGCCTACGTCTTATTTTTCCACTTTTCAATTAGGTTTCTTTACCTTCGACTTTAGGGCAATTGTAGGCCATCTACAAGTGGGTCAAGGTCTCAGATGTGTAGTGATAATGCACCAATGCTGCCTATTCCCAGGTTGCCATTAATGTCATACTCTCAAGAATAATCCTGTAAGAAGTTTGAAGAACTCTACTGCTGAAATAATGAAGTGCTGCTGAATAGCTCCAAGTCAACGAACTCCTATATGACAGAAGTATGGAGGCCGCACCCATGTGGCCCCTGGAATCACCAGACATTGCTTTCTGTTGAAAACACATTTGGTTGCACTCATAGTAGATTGTGGTGTTTAAAATAATAGTGTCCCAGAGCTCCCATAGTGTGCCATGTAAGATGTTCCATTTCCAATTCAAAATAATTCTCTATTTCCATTCGTAGGTCATTGTAAAACAAGACTCGGTCAAGTCACATATTTTTCTATGACGTATATATAGCTCTGGAAAAAATTAAGAGACCACTGCAAAATTCTCAGCATCTTTAGTTTTACAATTTATGGGTATGGGTTTGACTAAAATGAGCAGTTTTATTCTATTCTGTCTAACTGACTACATTTCAACGTATTTCCTAAATTCCAGATAAAAATATTGTATTTTAAAACTATTTATTTATTTTTTTTAATGACAACTGGTCAAAATAAAAAAACAGTTCCAGTAATATCAGACCTCAAGTTCATAATTATTTTTAAACAACACAGTACTAATATTTCAACTTAGGTGAAGTCCAAATCAATATCAATTCCAATCAATATTTTGTGGAATAATCCTGATTTTTTTATTTATTTTTTTTAATCACAGCTTTCATACATCTTTGCAGGCTTGCCCATCAGTCTTTCACATTGCCACTCCAGGCGCAGCTTGGCTTTGTTTGGCTTGTGATCACCCTTCTTCCTCTTAATCACATTCCACAAGTTTTTAATGGGGTTCAGATCTCGAGATTGGGTTGGCCATGACAGGGTCTTGATCTGGTGGTCCTTCATCCACACCTTGATTGACCTGCCTGTGTGACATGTGGCATTGTCCTGCTGAGAAAAAAACAACTGTTAAAGGTGTCAGAGCAGAAGGAAGCAAGTTTCTTCCAAGATAACTTTGTACGTGGCTTGATTCATGTGCCTTTCACAAAGACAAATCTTCCTGATTCCTTGCTGGAAACCCCCAAATCATTACCAATCCTGTACCAAATTTCACAGTGTGTGCGAGACACTGTGGCTTGCAGGCCTGTCCAAGACTCCATCTAACCATTACACAACCTGGTGCTGGGCAAAGCTGAAAACTGTACTCATCAGAGAAGATGACCTTACTCAAGTTCTGTTCTGTCCAATTATCATGGTATTTTGCAAACTTCAGGCCCGGCTCTTCCTTGCTTCTCATTGATGAAGGACTCTTTTCAAGCCCTGCCCCTAGAAGCCTGTTTTGAACCATCCTTGCCGTACATTTCATCCCAGCTCCCGCTTACCAGGTCATCCTCCGATTGTTGAGGGAGATTCAAATGAGATTGCTGTCATCACAGTAAGTAGGGAGTTGTTTCCACCCTCTGCCAGTCCGTAGCCTTGTTGTCTGCAATGTTTGTTGCTTGACTTCGTTCTTATGAACGGTCATCAAGGATGGAATCAACCGGACGTTCATTCTAGCCCAGTAAAGCTCAAATAGCACCCTTCTCCCCACTCAGAACTTTTCTTTTCAACTCTTTTGGTATGGTGTATAGTTATTCTTTTATTACACTTTTTGGGTACTACCAGCACTGCTTTTGCCATCCAGCTAATCCAGTGATGACTACAGGACTCGTTTTTTTACTATTGGTCATTAAATAAGATTTGGTTCAGGTCAGGGATCAGCAACCTCCAGCTGTGATGAAACTATGACTCCCAGCATGCACGGTAACTTTGCTCTTCTCAGAACTCCCACAGAATTGAATGAGGCAAGCTGGGAGTTGTAGTTTCACCACATCTGGAGTGTTGGAGGTTGCTGACCACTGGTTTAAGTGATCAACTAATCATTACCTCAAAAAGTAGAATGAGGGGTGAATGTGCTGGAATTCACCAGACACTGGAATGGAATAGGTGTCATAGATGTGAAGATGTTGATTTAAGAAAGAATCGGAGGGGTCTCTTAATTTTTTTCCAGAGCGCTGTGTGTATATGTGAACATATTTGCAGGGCTGATAAATACTGTATACAAAATATATATCTTTTGTGTATTAACAACTGATATTTCCATCCTAGAAAGTAATATTAATTAATTAATATTAATTAATTGCTAATCTGTTTGACGTGAAATCTGCAAACATTCATAAGATAATTTTGATAATTATAAGAATATATAGTGTAGGTGTCAGTGCATTAATGCATGACACATCCGGTACCATGCAGAACTGCAGCTCTGTGTGGAATCACACGAGTTCCCTGTGTAAAACAGGGAACTTTTTTTAAGCCTGTATGGAGGCTTCTCCTGGATCTGTATAAATGGATCAGATCTTCCAGTCCCCACTGACTTAGGCCCCATTCAGACGACCGTGTTTCACGGCTGTATACGGGCCGTGAAAGCCCGGCCTGTGCTGCCCCAGAGGACGGGAGAGCACGGCGTCATTGGTTGCTATGACAACGTGCGCTTCCTGAGGCCGCCGCCGTACAGTGAAACACTGTACACGCAGTGCTCCCGTCCTCTGGGGCAGCACAGGCCGGGCTTATACGGCCGTGAAACACAGTCGTCTGAATGGGACCTTAGGAGGATGAAGTACCATCTGTATGACAATCAATTAAGTATGACTTTTTTTATACACTGGCATATGTAGTGGTTGTAAATCAAAATGAAGAACCTTCATGCATGGTATTACAGATCTATTTTCATTCCACCCCACAATGTGGCTGGCCATGTGCACCCTCAGCAAACTTGTGCGGCCATTATAGCCACAGTTGGGTGTGACTTCGCCTCATTTGGCCAGCTGCACCGTGGGGTTGTACCCTAACACACAGAACTGCTAATGTGTCTGATGCTCTATGCTGTGATAGTCTCTACTACTCAATTAAAGGGGTTGTCTGGGCTTTTACGATTGATGATATATCCTCAGGATAGGTCATCAATATCAGATCACCTGACACCCCCGCCGATCAGCTGTATGAGACCATAGCCCTTAGCAGCGGACAGGAAGAGAAAGGAGACTGCACGTGCACACTGTGTGTGCCATCTCTTCAAACAGCTCATGGATGGGGGTGCCAGGTGTCGGACCCCGCTGATCTGATATCGATAACCCATTTTGATTTCCCCAAAACAAAAAATGATTCACTATTATAGTAATGAAAGCTGTATCACTGCAGTTTACAAATTTCACAGTTAAATAAATCCACCACCACCTAGCTCTGTCAAAAATTATATAAGCATTATATCATACCTGATCTCAGGGACTGTGGCTTTAAAATCACAGTGTTTGTGTCTCCTACTGGAATGCAGGAAACATCAGTTTGACAGTCACTACGCAGTGCACATTGTGTATGAGTGATGTTAATAAATATACAGATATATATATATATATAAATTTATTTAAAACAAGCTCCTCTTTGGCTCAACCGTGGTTATAACTCATTTTGGAATACAGCTTCATTACTATGCTTTATACAGTGAAAATATATCCAGTGTCCTGAAACTATCAATAAGACAACTAGAGATCTTATTCTCGCTCTTCTCTCCATGTAATACATTGATCTACATTTATTAAGGCTGATGTTTTACATGGTAATCTTAAAGGAGTTATCCCACAAGTTTAAAACTTTTTTTTTTTACTTCCTTATCTGGAAGACTTCCCTTTCTGTGGGTGGGCAGCAGTTCACATGAGATAAGCAAGCACCCACATATTCCAGGAAGCATTGCGATTAACTCGTTAACCCCTTCCTCTATGCATTATATAGCGTCACTGTGATGGCAATCTCATCAGGTCATTTTCTGTAGCAATGTGCAATGTTCCCTTAACATCAGTGTACCTGAATGTTTCAGCTGCTAATTTAAAGAAGCCTTCGCCTAAACAGGGTATGTAAATGTCATACAAACAATTGCCTAATAATAGTGCAGATGATACTGTATATCTCCTCCAGATTTCTGTGTGCAGTGATCAGAAACAGGACTTTGTGTGATTCAATGACTTGCAAAAAGCAAACATTTCCCGTGTATGATTTGTCAGAATGTGCTGTTTCTATTGACTAAATATATATTTAATGTTGTTTGTTGACCTCGGGCCTTACAGTGTTGTCCTGTTGCTTCATTTTAGCTTAATGTAAACTTCAAATAGCTTTTAGGCGGCAGGAATCCTACATAAGACAGTACTAGATGATGAGTTAGTCACTGTCTCCAGTGATCAAATAGCCTAACATGTTGCGACTTTCACAAAATGTATGTCCCACTTCTCTACTGTAGACCTGAACTGGAGAAATCACAGAACAGCCTTTTTCAGACAAAATGGCAGCATTCTAGTAGAAGTGAATTAGGACCAAGTCAAACAACGGTTCTAGTCAAACACTTTAGTGCCACTATAGAGGCTTTTTTCATGGACCAATAATCAGGCCATCGGGGTTGAGAAATATTTGTTCCTAATAACTGGCCTGTGTAAAAGGCGCCGGCAATTATCCGACAAACGAGCTAATGAACAAGCTGATTCATCGGGTGATCATCTATCAGAGAATGACAGCTATCTCTGTTTACATACTTATACAGAGAATGTTATCAATAACTGATAACACCTCTCCTGTGTACAATTATCAGTGACTGACATTTATCTATGTATACACACTTACACAGAGAATGCTATCAATCACTGATAACACCTCCCCTGTGTACAGCTATCAGTAACTGACAGCTATCTATGTATACACACTTACACAGAGAATGCTATCAGTCACTGATGACACCTCCCTGTGTACAGTTATCAGTGACTGACAGCTATCTATGTATACACACAGAGAATACTATCAATCACTGATAACACTTCCCCTGTGTACAGTTATCAGTGACTGACAGCTATCTCTGTATACACACTTACACAGAGAATGCTATCAATCACTGATAACATCTCCCTGTGTACAGTTATCAGTGACTGACAGCTATCTATGTATATACACTTACACAGAGAATGCTATCAGTCACTGATAACACCTCCCCTGTGTACAGTTATCAGTGACTGACAGCTATCTATGTATACACAGTTACACAGAGAATGCTATCAATCACTGATAACACCTCCACTGTGTACAACTATCAGTGACTGACAGCTATCTATGTATACACACTTACACAGAGAATGCTATCAATCACTGATAACACCTCCCCCATGTACAGGTATCAGTGACTGACAGCTATCTATGTATACACACTTACACAGAGAATGCTATCAATCACTGATGACACCTCCCCCATGTACAGGTATCAGTGACTGATAGCATTCTCTGTGTAAGTGTGTATACATAGATAGCTGTCAGTCACTGATAACTGTACACAGGGGATGTGTTATCAGTGATTGATAGCATTCTCTGTGTAAGTGTGTATACATAGATAGCTATCAATCACTGATAACACATCCCCTGTGTACAGTTATCAGTGACTGACAGCTATCTATGTATACACACTTACACAGAGAATGCTATCAGTCACTGATAACACATCCCCTGTGTACAGTTATCAGTGACTGACAGCTATGTATGTATACACCCTTAGGGCTCATGCACACGGCCGTGGCCATATTGCGTCCCGCATACTGCGGGTCCGCAATACATGGGCACCAGCCGTGTGCATCACAGATCGCGGACTCATTCACTTGAATGGGTCCGCAATCCCGGAGATGCGGAATAGAGTGCTTCCGTGGTGTTTCTGGCCATGCCTCCACACCGCAAAAAAGTAGTGCATGCACTACTTTTTTGCGGTGCAGACAGTGGGATGTGGATCGCGGACCTCATTCATGTGAATGGATCCACGATCCGAATGTGGAGGCCCCACGGTCAGTACCCCTGTGCATTGCAGACCGCAAATTGCGGTCCACAGCATGGGCACTGATGGCACACATTCGTGTGCATGAGCCCTTAAACAAGGGCTATCAATCACTGATAAGACCTCTCCTGTGTACAACTATCAGTGACTGACAGTTATCTATGTATACACACTTACACAGAATACTGCTGCCAGCAGGATGCACTGCATTTTGTGGTGACAGGTTCCCTTTAAGCTTAGCCCCATTGGAGTGCATGGGGATGAGCTGTGATGCCAAGCACAGCCACTATACTATGTATGGCGCTTTCACCTGAGTGCGGTGGCTCCCTGAAACAGCTGATCAAAGGATAGGTCATCATTATCTTTACCTGAATAGTCTGTCTAGGCCTGCACCAAATGTATCACAGGAGCTCAGGCTGGATGATGAATCTGGTGCAGGGATAGACACTCTTCTCTGACTCTTTACCAACTATTGTTTGGCTTAGTTTGAGAGAGATTTTTATGCCAGAAATGTTGCACAATTTTGGTGCAAAATGTCACATTTTAGTGGCATTCTAGTAGAAGTGAATTAGGACCAAGTCAAACAACGGTTCTAGTCAAACACTTTAGTGCCACTATAGGGGCTTTTTACATGGACCGATAATCAGGCCATCGGGGTTGAGAAATATTTGTTCCTAATAACTGACATGTGTAAAAGGCGGCGGCAATCATCCGACAAACGAGCTAATGAACAAGCTGATTCATCGGGTGATCATCTATCAGGGACTGACAGCTATCTCTGTATACATACTTATACAGAGAATGTTATCAATAACTGATAACACCTCTCCTGTGTACAATTATCAGTGACTGACATTGTTGGACTCTGTGCAGACACATTTTATAAACTCTCTAAAATTAAATTCTTATTTACTAGTTAAAACTAGATAATGAAACATATATATATATATATAATATGTTTTGACACTATTTTCTGGTTGTAGATATTATTTTATGTGCATGATTGTGTGGGCCTCAATCCTGCCTGAACTGCTGTTAACAAAATTTATATTAGTCACATGAATCATAGACCGCAAAGAACATGAGATGTTTATCATTATGCAGGGAGGGAAAGTAGATAAGCTGTAACATCACCAATTGTAAAGGGCATGATTTTGGGTTGTTATCTATTTGTTGGTGGTACCTGCCAGTGATAATAATTAGCTGGCTGCTGAAAAGTGATTTGTACAGAACAAGAAGTGTCAGCCTATTAGGTTTATTGGTCAGCGTAATAAAATCAGGGTTTTAAGATTTCTCTTTTAAATATAGTGACCTAGACCTCCAATTACCTGACTGAGGTTAACTTTTTTTTATTTCTTTTTACACATTTTATTTTAGATTTTTTAACCATAGTGCCCAGTGGGTGATTGGTAATAGACAGCACACGGACACCATGCATGTGCAGTCCATTTAAAACAGTCTTGTTTTTAGTGTCCTACATCAGCCATCTGAAGAAGCCCAAAAGTTGCACTGTAACCCATGGCAGACAAATAGATTCTATCTTGTTAGGGAAACTGACAGCAATGGGCAAGAATTCTCTGCCTGGAGTAGTTTTTGTTTTATTTTTTCTTTTGTGATTTTTTTTTTTTTCACGCAGTTGGTTATGATTTTTCAACACAAGAATTTGTAAGAAAGTATTTGCTGTCCACCTTATTGTTTGTTCATCTTACTCCATTGTTTTAATATTCTAAAAAATGTTAAAAAGAGGGAACCTGAGGAGTCACATAAATATTTTTTTTTACATTACTGATTTAAGGAATAAAGTTATCAAACACCTATATAGAATATCAAGCTCCTGTGTGCTCTGCCTATCACTTTCAAGCATGTTGCCTTGGTACATAATTTGTTCTCACTTTGTAAATAAAATATTCAATTTTTCAAAGTCGGTGACTTTATTATGATTATGATTATTAATTCTACACTTAAAGGGTATTGCACACATATTTGATAACTGTTGGCTGAACTCACCCGGCAAGATGGTTGGCTGGTAAGCAGGACTGGCCAATCATCTAATGTGTATGGATGCCTCCTAAAGGCAGATGTGGGGACAGATGATGATAGGGCAGTTGGATTTCATCTGCCCAATCCTTTTTCAGGAAGATAAGCCATTGCCAGTAATGTCTGACAGCAGTTTACTTCCCTCTCTCTCCATTAGCAACACATGCACACTTGACCAAGCCTAACATACACGTACTGTATGAGGGATAAGGAGAGATTGTTTTGGCTGAAAGCTAACTAATGTGTATGGCAGGCATTATACTACTGCCAGTGCAGGCGTGTTGGCAGATAAGTCTCTGAGTCTCTTGTGTCATTAAAAAGGATAGGTCATCATTATGAGAGCAGCAGGGGCCCAGGAGTCGGCTGTTTGATGAAGCCGCGACGCTCACTGGAGCATTGATGAGCACAGCGGCCTCCTTGCAGATTACTAATCACAGCACCATCCACTTCATAATGCCTGGTCGATCCTCAGGAGAGGCCATCAATATCAAAATCTTCTTTAAAGCAAAGTCCAGTTAAGATCTCAAATAGGTTGTTGCATAGTGGGCTTGGCCATGAAGAAAGTCTGTGGTAGCCTAAAACACACCTCCTGTCTCATCAGCGGCTTTGGGTCTATGGCTCTTCCACAAGTCTCACAAACGATCTGTGTCCACAGTGGTTGCAGCGCAGACATACAAGTTCAGAAAAGACAAGGGCCCACATTAACTATTTTGTGGCTGAATTCTGGCATACTTTAAATTCTTTAAAGAAATAAAACACTCAATTTTGGCACAAAGTAAGGCCTCATTCACACGTCCATGTCTGCGATGAAATCCGTGATAAGATGATCAGTGATTCATCCATGAAGATTTCTGTGAAGGATCCATGTTTGGGCCGTGTGTCCATTTTTTGCTCTTCATGTGTAATCTGTGCTCCATGAACACTGCACGGTTGAAAATTAATTTCCAGAGCATCTCCTACCAATGGAACATGGATGGCGTCCGTGTTACATCCATGTTTTCAAGGCCCATAGAATATAATGGTCGTGACGGATCCGTAAACATGGATAAAATAGGACATTCTTCCATGCTAAAAAACTGATGTGTGAATACACCAAGCCAAGTGAGTACAGGCCGTTTTACATCGGCAGATTGATGATGTAGCACGTTCACTGGCACACATTAAGAACTTTCATACAGGCAGAAAATTTCCTGAACAAACGGCCACAGAAACAGTTGTTCACTACTTACTTAGATTGTGAGCCCCATTGGGGACAGTGTGATGCTGTCTGTAAAGTGCTGCGGAATATAGTAGCGCTATACAAGTGCATATAATAAATAAATACGATTATTCATGCTGCCGTTCATTTACATTGTTATCTGTGGCACATCCCCTCTTCACACAGGAAGATGTGCAGACAAAATGTTACTTTTTGCAGCTGCGTAAAAGATGTAATCAGCTGAGTGTTTCCTCATTTGTGGGCAGATTGGAGGGACTTTTGTACAGTGTAATCATCAGAACCATGCATTCAGCTGATCACTGACCTGTGTAAACCTCCAAGTTCAAAAAATACAGTTTTTCAATTGAAAAAAATGCTTTTCAAAGGAAAATAATTTCATAATTACAAACTTTGCCACTACATCTCTTACCGACCCACACTAATCAATTTTATAATTTATCCCACACAGTGAATGCTGTAAAAAGAAATTCCAGAATTTTTTTTTTTTTGTGGTGAATAAAAAACAGTAAGTCTTTAAAAACATCAGAGTAGTAGACGTGGGAGGCTTACGTGTTTTGGATAGTATAGGTACATCCTTACTAGAGATGAGCGAGCAGTGCTCGTTACGAGCACTGTAATGCTCGGGTCCCGTGTGAAATGCCCGCAGGCATTGCGGATCCGTCCTCATCTGCATGTAAGTCAATGAGGACGGATCGTTTGGTATGACACTCATACCAAACGGTTCCGTCCTCACCCATCTTAAAGTCAGTGGGGACGGAACCGTTTGGTATGAGTGTCATACCAAACGATCCGTCCTCATTGACTTACATGCAGATGAGGACGGATCCGCAATGCCTGCGGGCATTGCAGACGGGACCCGAGCGTTACAGTGCTCGTAACGAGCACTGCTCGCTCATCTCTAATCCTTACTAATAGTTCAGCGTTCGTGTTATCTTAGAGTTCCGTAATGGATTCCGTTACTACGAACCATAACAGAATTCTATGACGGCATGTACCACAGAAGACTATAAGAGGCATTCTGTATTGCATTCAGTCATAACAGAAGTCTATGGCCAGCATGCAATACAGAATGCTTCTTATAGGCTTCCGTGGTGCATGCTGTCATAGAATTCCGTTATGCTCTGTGGTAATGGAATCCATTATGGAATTCCGTAGTGGCTGGAGGACCCCTGGTTTCCCCAGGTCCAGCCACCACCGTGTGCGGCCACTGCTCCCATTAATTTCTATGGGTCCGACAGATATAGCCAAACCAGCACTCAGCTACTTTTGGAGGCCCCATACAAATGAATTGAGTGCGGTTGCACCCTCCTTCACTTTGCCGGATGTGTTTACGAGATCTCTGGGACCCACACGTATCAGACAATGGGGGAATATCCTAGCAATATGCCCTCATTATCTGAGATGGGAATATCCCTTTAATATGTGATGTCCATTGGTGGGACAGGACGTTTGAGAAAAGCAAAGCTGGAGGAAATAATTGAAGATACAATATCACTGTTTTAAGAACTTTACTTAGAATCCCTTTTAAAGGCACCAACAGTAGTAATACGTCTCAGACAATTCAATGGCAAGAAAACACAACTGATTGCATTGCTTAAAAGAACCAATAAAAAGGCAGCCGCGCGTTAGTCCACTGGGACAATACCAGCCCCTTGTATATAAGTATAGACCTGTTGTACTTGATCAAGCAGACTGGCATCATGCAGATTACGCTGCATTTTGCAATCTACATTCAAGTTTCTACTGGAGGATTTTGAATCTTTATACAATGCTGTAGAAGAGACACCATGCTGCATGCATCAGTAGAATCTAACCATGAGCTAGAGAGACAGGTCTTCAGGATGCAATAGACATGAACCTAATGGAGGACAGGCGTTCAGGTGGACCTCTAATCTGCAGCTAATCTGGGTTGTATGGTAACCCCTTCAGGACCAGACGATTTTCAGTTTTTTTACTCCCAGCCTTTCCAAAGCCATAACGTTTTTATTTTTCCATTCACAATGCAGCGGGGGTGGGGGGGTGGGGGGGGGAGAATTCCAAATGGGGTGGAATTATAACCAAAAACAAAAAAACACACACATCAGATTCAACCTTTCATTTTTGACAGCTCATTTGGAAAATGAAAGGTGGAATCTGATTGGTTGCTATGGGCAACTAAGGCAGTTCTACTTTACACCAGTTTGATAAATGACCCTGTTTGTGTATGACTTTCTGATCACTTTTAGAGATGAGCGAACGTGCTCAAAACAAGCACTGTACCGCTCGGCTCCCCTGTGCTCGCATGGGCGCAGGCAGCCGCTTCCATCCTCCTCAGGAGGACGGAAGCAGCTGCCTGAGCCCATGCGAGCGCAGGGGAGCCGAGCGGTACAGTGCTCGTTTCAAGCACGTTCGCTCATCTCTAATCACTTTTAATTATTTTTTTTGTGAGAGCTGAATGAAACAAAACGGCGACATCTTTAAGTACCTGACCGCCGGCGTAAATTTACATTAGCGGTTGGGAAGGGGTTAAAGAACTGAATTACATGGGTTACATTGGCTCTTATTAGCTCAACAGTTTGCACTAATGACATCCTTAGTTGCCTCCAGAGCTAACAACACACTGTTTGTGGCATCCTACTGGACCGCCGGCCATAGAGAGTTGAAGTGAGTCTACTCTGCCAAAAGAAGATGGGCACCCCATTTTCGCCCTTGTGTGCAGTAGTTCACAATGAGCACAGCTTTGTCTAATGGACCTTTGGTCGCTCCTTACAATGTATTCTACAGTTAGCCTTATATTTATGTGCATAAATTAATCTAAAACAAAAATGCATCACACTTTGATCGATTTTAAAGGGGGTTTCCATATCAGATTGGCAGGGGTCCAACGCCCGCCAATCAGCTGTATGAGGAGAAAGCAGGCGCCGTGCACATGTGCCGTCTCCTGTCTCTCTTCCTGCTCACTGCTGCTATGTCTATGGCAAGCAGGAAGAGAGGCAGGAGATGGAATGGTGCATGCCTTCTCCTCATACTGATGATTTGCGGGGATGCTGGGAGTCGGACCACAGCCGATCTGTTATTGATGACCTATCCGGAGCATAGGTCATCAATATTAATAGCCTTGAGAACCAGTTTTAAGGGGGTGTCACCTATATTTTCTGCCATTTGAAACCAGAAAGTGACACACATCATTTTTTTCTAATCCTTTATTATTTTCTGATTGTGGTATTTTTCGTTCCGTTTCCTGTACAAGATTATGGGGCCGTCCATCTTGCCTGAGCTGTTGTTAACAGCATTTAGAGATATGCTTCACAGAGCCACCATGGGCCATAGACACATAGGGGGTCATTTATCAAGCTGGTGTAACGTAGAACTGGCTTTCTTGCCCATAGCAACCAGATTCCACCTTTCATTTTCCAAAGGAGCTGTCAAAAATGAAAGGCAGAATCTGATTGGTTGCTATGGGTAACTGAGCCAGTTCTACTTTACACCAGTTTGATAAATGACCCCAATAATATATCGGCCTGGGAGCCTTTAAATTTGAGTTGCATTTTAAAATGAAATATATCCAGCAAGGTCTTACAATACATTTTTGCAGTCTGTCCTGTACAGTCAAGTGCCTGATTTTTCATTAACTTAATTAAAATATCTGACGTTGCAAAGAAAATCAATCCGAATGTGATTGTCCGAGCTACAGACTGAAGGTCCATTTTCTCCTGAGTCACAGCCTTCTAATCCATTAATAAAGGAGACTTTATAATACATATTGCATTATGTAATTTGGACAAGTGGCTATTAAAGATGATTCTCCAGATATGACTTCACACTGCATAGCTTTTACCATTGTTTTACCACATTAGTTGCTCTGCCCTATGTGAACACTAAAATCATAACATCAAAACTTACTGTAAGGCCCCAAACACACAAACTCATCAGTTAGGTCACCAGTAGAGATGAGCGAACGTGCTTGTAACGAGCACTGTACCGCTCGGCTCCCCTACGCTCGCATGGGCGCAGGCAGCCGCTTCCGTCCTCCATGCGAGCGCAGGGGAGCCGAGCGGTACAGTGCTTGTTAGGGGCGTAGCTAAAGGCTCATGGGCCCTGGTGCTAGAGTTCAGCTTGGGCCCCCCTTCCCTTAGTGCTCTGTGTGTCTTCTTATGCAGCACAAGGGTCTTTGGGCCCCCTCAGGCTCCTGGGCCCGGTAGCGACTGCTACCTCTGCACCCCCTATAGCTATGCCCCAGGTGCTCGTTACGAGCACGTTCGCTCATCTCTAGTCACCAGTATTAAAGTCTTGGAAAAACCCTTCAATCCCTCTAATGACCAGGCTATTTTGCACCTTTGTGACCAGGCTGATTTTTGGAAATCTGACGTGTCACTTTATGTGGTAATAACTTTTGAATGCTTTTACTTATCCAAGCTATTCTGAGAATATTTTCTTGTGACACATTGCACTTCATATTAGTGGTAAATTTGAGTCAATATAAACCACCTTTATTTATAAAAACATCTTAAATTTACAGAAAATTTGGAAAAAAAATGTAATTTCTCAGCTTTTAAGGCTGATCGTGATTCCTCACAAAAAATTACTACTTTAAAGTTATTACATTTCCCATATGCCTTCTTAATGTTGGCATAATTTTGAAAATGTCATTTTATTTTTTAAAGACATTAGAAGGCTTAGAATTTTAGAAGCAATTCTTAAAATGTTTAAGAAAACTTCCAAAACCCACTTTTTTAAGGACCAGTTCAGTTCTGAAGTCACTTTGTGGGGCTTACGTAGTAGAAACCACCCATAAATTACCCCATTTTAGAAATTACACCTCTCAAGTTATTCAAAACTGAAAAATGGAAATGAAATTTCAAAATTTTTGGTCAGATATTCCATTTTAATCTATTTTTTTTCCTGTAACACAGCAAGGGTTAACAGACAAACTAAAATCAATATATATTACCCTGATTCTGCAGTTTACAGAAACACTCTATATGTGGTTATAAACTGCTGTATGGGTGCCCAGCAGGGCTCAGAAGGAAAGGAGCACGATATGGTTTTTGGAGGGCAGATTTTGCTGGAGTGGATTTCAGGCACCATGTCACATTTGAAGCCCCCCTGATGCACCCCTATAGTACAAACTCCCAAAAAGTGACCCTGTTTTGGAAACCACCGGAAGAGGTGACAGTTTTATTGGTAGTATTTTGGGATACATATGATTGTTGATCGCTCGATATTACACTTTTTGTTAGGCAAGGTAACCAAAAAATGGCTGTTCTGGCACAGTTTTTATTTTCTGTTTTGTTTTTTTTAAAGTGTTCACCTGACAAGTTACAGCATGTGCTATTTTTATAGAGCAGGTCGTTACGGACGCAACAAAATCAAGTTTTTGTGTCTTCATTTTCTGAAAGCCATATTTTCTTTTCCATTTTTGGCAATTGTCTCATGTAGGGGCTCATTTTTTGCGGGATGAGGTGACGGCTGGATTGGTACTATTTAGGTCTATATTGGACTTTTTGATCGCTTGATATTACACTTTTTGTGACGTAAGGGGACACAAAAATGGATAGTGTATTGCAGGGTATTGTGATTTAGTGAGCCTGATCAGGCTCCTGCCTCTGGCAGGACCTGTCAGGCTTAGATACCATGGTGTCCAGTTGCCATGGTAACCATCGGGACGCTGCCATGCACCATACACTACTGACATGCAGAGAGCACTCTCCCCGTTAATCCCTTCCATACAGCAGTCCCTACAGACCGTGGCATGGAAGGCCGGTGCTGCTCGGCCATCCTGAATAGGGGGGATCGTGACATTGTGGGGGCTACTGGGACTCCTCAAAATGCAGCCACTTTCTTCTCAACACTCACTGAGGGATTGAGGAGATCGGAGCTGCGCTGTAGGATTTGAGCCTGCCGCCAAGCAGGCTCATACTGCGATTGGTCAGTCAAATCCGACTGACCAATCATAGCAATCACAGAGCAGGGACCACTCCGATTGGTCCCCTGTCGGGTGGCCGGACAGCTTGGCTATCCGCGTCACCAGTTTGCTTGCCAATGTCACCTGATGACGGTGACACTTTGATTTAATGACGTACTGTGTATGTCATAGGTCATTAAGGAGTTAAAAGCACATACACTGATAATTGCTATTAAAGGGATGACTTTCTAGGTGAAAAATTGTTCCATTCCTATTATTCTTGCCTATAACATGATTAATACTAAGTTTTTTTTTTTGTTTTGTTTTTATATAGCAGCAGCGACAAATGTTTAGAGGAAGTGCCTGGTATTGTAGTCACACATGGACTGAAGCGACACAATATTGGGGGTCATTTACTAAAAACTGGCGCCTCACACGACAGTCAATAAAACCCCACCGCATTAAATGCTGCTAATTTATTAAGAGGTGCATGCCTTTAAATAAATTTGTTGCATCTCTGCTCTCCTTGCACAAGAAGCTGAAACGTGTATAGCCAGTTTTCTGTCGTAAATTATAGTAAGGGCCCTTTCACACGACCGCATGCCCTCCGAGACATACGGTCAGTGAGCGGCCATATGTCCCGGAGCGGCATAGATCGTGTGCACTGGAGCGCACAGCATCATAGATTACTATGATGCTGTGCACGTCGGGCCGCCCGCGGGACTATTGTCCTGCACTCATAAGATCATATGAGTACAGGACAATAGTCCCGCGGGCGGCCTGAAGTGCACAGCATCATAGTAATCTATGATGCTGTGCGCTCTGGTGCGCACGATCTATGCTGCTCCGGGACATATGGCCGCTCATGGACCGTATGTCGCAGAGCACATACGGTCATGTGCAAGGGCCCTAAATGTGAGGGCCGTGGTGGGCTACAAGAATTTGTGACTTTTGTACACCAGAAAACAGGCATACTTTGTAGACCTTATGAATCATTGCTATATCTATAATATCTGTGCCAGTGCTACATGCAGACAACTGCACCCTGCTCACAATATCATGCCCAGGACTAGCAACCAGTGCACCGCAGCTTGCTGTCTGTGAATTGCACCAATGTCACAAGTATGTGTTACATGTCACCCAGCAGATATTTTGGGTGCTGTTCACAATATCATGATTTTTTTTATTTTTTACAATGTAGCCATTAAAGCTTGGTGTATAAAATTGACCTTAATAGGATCCATCAATGTGCCAAAAATAGTGCTGTAGACTGGGCTACTCTGTCCATCAAAGATATTGGAACGTTCTGGGGAACTAAATGTGAACAAAGCCTTATTTCTGTGTATTACTACATATGTAATAAATGATAAGAATTGTCCTTCTGGTATGCTGAAATGTAACACATTGGGACAGATACTCATTCACACGACCCCAAGTGTTTTGCAGTCTGCAAATTGCGGATCCGCAAGACACGGATACCAGCTGTGTGCGCTCCGCAATTTGTGGACTGCACATGGCCAGCGTTATATAGAAAATGGCTATTCTTGTTGCGGACAAGAATAGGACATGCTCTATATTTTTGCAGCGCCGCAGAACAACAGATGCATGACGTGCTGTCTGAATCTTTTCCAGCCCCGTTGAAATGAATGCGGATCCATTTATAGGGTCAGGTGAATGGGTCCTAAGACTGGTGTTACAAGCGCCAGCCTTAGTATAAAGTAGATCAGTGAAGAATGCGCCGAATTTATTAAAAACCACGGACCTCTTAAAGGGGTTGTCCCATGAAAAATATTCTACAGTTTTCAAACCAGCACCTGCATCTGAATACTTTTGTAATTGCATGTGATAGGGAGAGCTGAGACACGCCCCCTTAGCTGCAGCAGAAGACACACTCCCCTTGAGCTGCCAGCTTGATATAAATCTAGCAGAGCAATGAATGAGGAGATCTCTGGATCCATGTGAGGTATAGGGCTGGTTCTAACTTTGTTAGAAAGAGGTTGTCATGTACTATATGATGTGTGATTTTCATTTTTACATTAGTCATGGGATAACCCCTTTAATAATTAGGCACATTTCCAGGCAGTCCACGCACCAGAAGTTCAGATCTACACCAGCTATGAGAGGGCATGGGATTGAAATATCATTTAAACCTGTTTCTACTGCTGGGCAGTCGGAAGGCCATGAACCTCCCCAAGCCCCGCTCATTTTCCCACGCCACTTTTGGAAAGTGTCAAGATAAGTGAAAAGCCATAAGTTATGGTGCAAATATGTAATATTCCCCAATGTCCCTGAATAAATCTTGTGCCCTTTCTATATGTTTGTGAAGGAAGCATGCCGCATTAAAATTCCATCCAGCAGTTAGTGAGAGGAGAACGGTAGCACAGCAGGGGATAAATACTTTGAGGTATTCTCACACTGCTATGGTGGATACTGATGTCGCAGTGCAGCACATAAATAATAGGCTTCTCTTGTGAAGAGAATGACAAAAAAAAGGTAAAACGTGAATGTCCATCAAAGTGCAAATGATCAAGTATTAGCAACAACCTGCAGGTAAAAAAAAAAAAGTTTATAATAAAAATAAAGCAATATCCATCTCTCCAGAGTCCTTAGCATCACGACCTCTCTGACTATGTTCCTTTGGTACAACCACATAAAGCACAAGATCCAGAAGAGGAGGCACTGCTATGCTCAGTGTTGTGTTAATGCGTTTTGGCAGAGGTGAAATAAAGAGTCTGATAGAGTAGAAGACGACGATCTTATCCACACCACCAATATACCCTCCTGAAGGTGGCAGTGCAGCAGAGATGGTACAGAGGGCATCAGCTGGCACGCAGCTATCCCTTCATCACCTGGAAGACACAAGGAGGCCCTCAAGATTAACAAGCAGATATGAGTACCAAAAGAGGCTAAAAACCAAAATGCATCACTATGTAAATTATTATCTATACCCTATGGAGATAGAGGCAAACTTATTATTAACCCATTAAAAGGTTTCTACCCATAAATAAAATTACCAATACTCACAATAATATTCTATCGTATACCCTATTCTCTGTCAGAGTACCACTCTATCTTTACTATACAGTAGGCACTGTGCACCACTTTAAGAGCTGTCTAGGGGTATGAGGGGACTAGCCCACACTACACACTATGCCCTGGCACTTGCTTATACTACATATTGATGAGTTGTCCTGTCAGGCTGCTCAGCCATGATGGCATATTGTAGGCAGGATCACCATAGAAATCTACTGTACAACAGTGTACTGAGGCCCTGCCCCATCACCCCCCTAGACAGCTCTGCAAATGGTGGCAACCAGGCCTGCTCATATTCTAGTACAGGTTAGTTAGTTACGGCCAGTTTAATTCATTCCCACCTCCTTTAATTTCACCTTTAATGGTTTTGCTGGGAAACTGAACAATTACTATGTGGTTACCCACAGATTACAGGTGATAGGGGAAAGTCCTAAAAGGGGAACACTTTGTGATCAGGATATTGTCAAGGGAGCCTTCTAACAAGTAGGGACCACTTTAATGTTGAGTGTCCCATGAGAGGTCGTATTACAATAATCTACAATTATTGTACGCTGGAAGCCATGACCTATAATTTCTGTTAATCAAGGACTGAACAAAATAATCTAGATGCTGGTTTAGAGTCAAATTAAGGGTTTATCCCACAAAAAGCATTTGTCAGCTATCCACAGGGTAAAGTAATATATGTCAGATTGCTGGTGGCATGACAGGCGAAACCAACAGTAAACCTGATAAAGGAGGGTCTTATATTAGGCTAATGCTCCATTCACTTCAATAAGACTGATGGAGCTCTGTCTGAGCCCATAGAACTAAATAGAGCGGTGGAGCTTTCTGTATTACCACTCCCATTCAGATAGGGGACTCATGGACCCTCCGTTGTTGGGATCACTAGGGGTGCCAGCTGTCGAGTCCCTAGCAATCTGATATTTAAAGTTCCAGCATTCCTAGGGTTAATCAGGGGATCCAGGAGCCAGGGAGCAAATCCATGAAAGGATTTTTTTTTACTACTATATTGATGGCCTATTCTTACGACAGGTCATCAATATTGGATCATTGGGGGTCCTACTTTTTATAATGGTTGTTTCGATGAGGGTCCTACTTTTGGTAGTGGGTGTTACTGTTGCTTAAAGAGGACCTTTGTACAGAGGAGTGGTAACCAGTTGGCGGTGTGTACCTGCACAGACTCACTCTATCCAATCAGTGCTGCCATTTTCAGACTGTGCAGGGACACACCCCCAACTGGTTACCGCCCCTCTGTACCCTTACTGAAGGTTAACAGCAATTTATTCATAACTTCTAGTAGAAATAATAATGGAATGGCACAACATAGAGACATAAGAATAGATGTTCCAGAATTGTTATTACATGGGGAATGCATGAAGCTATTAAAACAGGCATGTCGGGAGTGGTGAAATGTCCTTTTTAAACTTGCTGAAGCTCAATGTAAGTCAACTGAATGGGACTGAGCTGCAATACTACAGTCATGGGCAAAAGTTTTGAGAATGACACAAATATTATATTTTCACATGATCTGCTGCCCTCTGGTTTTTATGTGTGTTTGTCAGATGTTTTTATCACATACAGAAATATAATTGCAATCATATTATGCAATTACAAAAGCTTATATTGACAGTTAGAATGAGTTAATGCAGCAAGTCAATATTTGCAGTGTTGACCCTTCTTCTTCAGGACCTCTGCAATTCTCCCTGGCATGCTCTCAATCAACTTCTGGACCAAATCCTGACTGATAGCAGTCCATTCTTGCACAATCAATGCTTGCATTTTGTCAGAATTTGTAGGTTTTTGTTTGTCCACAAGTTCTCAATGGGATTAAGATCTGGGGAGTTTCCAGGCCATGGACCCAAAATCTCTATGTTTTGTTCCCTGAGCCATTTAGTTATCACCTTTGCTTTATGGCAAGGTGCTCCATCATGCTGGAAAAGGCATTGTTGATCGCCAAACTGCTCTTGGACGGTTGGGAGAAGTTGCTCTCAGAGGACATTCTGGTACCATTCTTTATTCATGGCTGTGTTTTTAGGCAAGACTGTGAGAGAGCCGATTCCCTTGGCTGAGAAGCAACCCCACACATGAATGGTTTCAGGATGCTTTACAGTTGGCATGAGACAAGACTGGTGGTAGCGCTCATCTCGTCTTCTCCGAATAAGCTGTTTTCGATTGTTTGGGACATCTGGAAAAGGGGATTCATCAGAGAAAATGACTTTACCCCAGTCCTCAGCAGTCCACTCCCTGTACCTTTTGCAGAATATCAGTCTGTCCCTGATGTTTTTTCTGGAGAGAAGTGGCTTCTTTGCTGCCCTCCTTGAGACCAGGCCTTGCTCCAAGAGTCTCCGCCTCACAGTGCGTGCAGATGCACTCACACCTGCCTGCTGCCATTCCTGAGCAAGCTCTGCACTGCTGGTAGCCCGATCCCGCAGCTGAAACACTTTTAAGAGACGGTCCTGGCGCTTGCTGGTCTTTCTTGGGCGCCCTGGAGCCTTTTTGGCAACAATGGAACCTCTCTCCTTGAAGTTCTTGATGATGCGATAGATTGTTGACTGAGGTGCAATCTTTCTAGCTGCGATACTCTTCCCTGTTAGGCCATTTTTGTGCAGTGCAATGATGACTGCACGTGTTTCTTTAGAGATAACCATGGTTAACAGAAGAGAAACAATGATGCAAAGCACCAGCCTCCTTTTAAAGTGTCCAGTGGTGTCATTCTTACTTAATCATGACAGATTGATCTCCAGCCCTGTCCTCATCAACACCCACACCTGTGTTAATGGAGCAATCACTGAAACGATGTTAGCTGGTCCTTTTAAGGCAGGGCTGCAATGATGTTGAAATGTGTTTTTGGGGGATAAAGTTCATTTTCTAGGCAAATATTGACTTTGCAAGTAATTGCTGTTAAGCTGATCACTCTTTATAACATTCTGGAGTATATGCAAATTGCCATTATAAAAACTGAAGCAGTAGACTTTGTAAAAATTAATATTTGTATCATTCTCAAAACTGTTGGCCATGACTGTAGGCACAACCAAAAATGCAAAAATACAGAGCTGTGCCTGTTAGCAAAAAGGGGATGTAACTCTCGCTGGTGTACCATGGTCCTTCAGTGATGCGATTGGTATGGGTGTCGGGAGTCAGTTTCCCAATGCTATTGATGTCCTGTCCAATGAAGCAACATTCAAAGTTCACGGGAGAAGTATGACTTTTGGAAAAGTTATATTATAACTATATCTAGTACAATAGAATTTATTTCGCTTTTCATTATTCTTAGATATCCTAGCGATATGCCCCCATTGTATGTGATTTTTACAGACTGCAAGAAAAGAGGAAGAGATGAAGTCAGCAGTATTTTTAGAGACAAGAATAAAAATCATGTGCTTTATTTGATGTATGTGAAATAATCTAATAATAAATTTAATGTCTTACTATAAAATGACATTTTTGAGTACTATACATCTTATTGGTCACTTTGATACTTAGTATGTAAGAGGGTGTGCCCCCAGGCTTTATGATAAATTGAAGGACCTCACAGGACACACCCATGAGAGAGGCTCCATTCCATACACCTGGTATCTGTATGACCTTTGTCTTTCTCTGTCACCAGGAGAAGATACCAGCCAGTAATATTAAAGAGGACCTTATACTGGTCCTGACATAACAATATTAGTACCTGCAGCGTAGAGCATAATCAGTAGATGTCCCTGCACTCATTTTTTTTTCAGATCGGCTGCTCCGTTGGGGTGCTTTACCCTTTATTCTCTTTTGCCGCCCTTTATGCTAATTAGTAGCATCTGAACAGGGAGGAGGGGACGGCCAAGTTTCTCAAGGGGCGTCTCCTTCTCCCTGTGAGCTGCCCAATCGCAGTGGAGAGCATCACAGCCAGGGGGAAAAAAGGTTTAACTTCTCCCTGGCTGTGACGCTCTCGGCTGCGGGAGACGCCCCTTGAGAAACACAGCTGTCTCCTCCTCCCTGTATTGATGCTATTAATTAGCATACAAGACGGCAAAAGAGAACGAGGCGCACAGCGCTCCAACGAGGCAGCCGATCTGAAAAAAAAAAAAATTAGCGAAGATCATGCCCTACACTGCCAGATACTAATATTGTTACGTCAGGGCCGGTGAAAGGTCCTCTTTAAAGAATTGGAACTCGACAGACAACTAGTAAAGTACCCTCAATTATTGGGGACCTAACAAAAATCCTGCAGCAACAGTTTTTGGTGCCCCTTGTGAGGATCCCCACAGAAGTTCAAGAAGACAATCGAGGAAGAACTCTGGTCCCACATGAACTGGGAACAGCACTGGAAACTGATAAGTAAGACTGCTAGTTCATACTGTGACTTCCCGCTTGTGGTGACCATTATTCAAATGTAGCCTGGTTGTCTCTGAAGAACACCCTTGTCTGTGGAGCAATGCATGAATGGGTTGTGTGAAGACTAGCTTTAGTGAAAGAACGGTGTGTCTATGTAGAATATCTGAGATATGGGAGCGTTTGTGATGTGTAATACCCCAGTCCTAATACTGAGATAGCACTAAACGGCTTGACTGCCATTATTATTATGTAACAACTTCTATTCTTATACGTGTGTTAAATGTAAGAACCCAAGTGCTCCAATTCACAGCCAGACCACATACGGAAACCATGGCAACAATACTTACAACCTGTCGTTCCTCAAGCAGAGCATCTGACAGTATATTGCAGCACTCATCTGATGGGCTGTTGGACTAAGATTACAGACTCTTCCCAGGGAAGAAGATACTGTATAAGAAACAGCAGCAGAAGGGACTAAGGACACATTAACCCTTAGGCTGAAGTCAGAAAAGAACCTAGGAGGAGGGTCTGTGAGCTTTAACTATATCTTGGAATGAAGGGGTCCGGATGCTCATTCTCTAAAAAGGCCCAAAACCATTTTGTTGTGGTTGTCAGAGATTTCTGCAGTAACCCTGAATCTGAAACAGCATTCTTTGAAAGAGCCACTGATTTTTACAGTACTGTGTCAGACGTGAGATGGTAATAGCAGGGATTAGTGGGGTAATGGTAATAAAAGTATGGTAATAAGGAATGGATAGCTTTTCTCCGTGCAAAAGCTGCTAAAATGGTCATTTAAATCCATTATCTTACATCAGCTTCTCACTCCCATCTAATATCCAGAAGAAGTAGTCAATTAGTTAAAGGGATTCTTTCATCATGTTTTCATGTTTTAAATTCCTCATATAGCATTATTGCGCACATGCACATGTATAAAAGAGCACCTTTGATGTATTTCTTCCGTGTAGAGAAGCTGAAAAAACGAGGTTATAAACTTATGCAAATTAGGTCTCTCAAGTGTCCAGGGGCGGCGTTATGGCTGTAAGTGTCCAGGGGCGGCGTTATGGCTGTAAGTGTCCAGGGGCGGCGTTATGGCTGTAAGTGTCCAGGGGCGGCGTTATGGCTGTAAGTGTCCAGGGGCGGCGTTATGGCTGTAAGTGTCCAGGGGCGGCGTTATGGCTGTAAGTGCCCAGGGGCGGCGTTATGGCTGTAAGTGCCAGGGCGGCGTTATGCTGTAAGTGCGCAGGGGGTCGGCGTTATGGCTGTTAAGTGCCCAGGGGCGGCGTTATGGCTGTAAGTGCCAGGGGGCGGCGTTATGGCTGTAAGTGCCCAGGGGCGGCGTTATGGCTGTAAGTGCCCAGGGGCGGCGTTATGGCTGTAAGTGCCCAGGGGCGGCGTTATGGCTGTAAGTGCCCAGGGCGGCGTTATGGCTGTAAGTGCCCAGGGGCGGCGTTATGGCTGTAAGTGCCCAGGGGCGGCGTTATGGCTGTAAGTGCCCAGGGGCGGCGTTATGGCTGTAAGTGCCCAGGGCGGCGTTATGGCTGTAAGTGCCCAGGGCGGCGTTATGGCTGTAAGTGCCCAGGGGCGGCGTTATGGCTGTAAGTGCCCAGGGGCGCGTTATGGCTGTAAGTGCCCAGGGGCGGCGTTATGGCTGTAAGTGCCCAGGGGCGGCGTTATGGCTGTAAGTGCCCAGGGGCGGCGTTATGGCTGTAAGTGCCCAGGGGCGGCGTTACGGCTGTAAGTGCCCAGGGGCGGCGTTACGGCTGTAAGTGCCCAGGGGCGGCGTTACGGCTGTAAGTGCCCAGGGGCGGCGTTATGGCTGTAAGTGCCCAGGGGGGTTGGGTAGGCCAGGGCGGCGTTATGGCTTAAGTGCCCAGGGCGGCGTTATGGCTGTAAGTGCCCAGGGGCGGCGTTATGGCTGTAAGTGCCCAGGGCTCTCTGTGATCTGCACGCCTAACCCCTCCCCATGGTGTCCTCTGGCCCGTCCTGTAATGATCTTGTGTCATCCTCTTCAGTTCTCGTCTGCACACTTCACCGCCAGGCCCTGGCACGCGCAGTTCTCTGGCCCCTATGAGCAGATGCACAGACATCACTGTCCTCTACTGGCATGGGCACTTACAGCCATAACAACGCCCATGTTCATTTACGAGGCCTTATTTTGCATAAGTTTATAATCTCTTTTTTGCAGCTTCTCTACATGGGACAAATACATCAAAGGTACTGTTTTATACATGGCATTTTTTAAACTTATCGCAGGTGCTTTTTAATAAAAAAAAAGGGCAATATATCTCTGCCCCCTGACAACACAGCTTGTAGAAGTACAGTAGGTGGTACGGACTGCTTATCAGATCACTTACCAATGACTTCCACGACATAAAGGTTCAGCACTTGTTGTATGGCAAGCAATACTTCAGAAAGGGATTGCTGTGGACTGGAGATTTGGATTTTCTCCTTAAGTTCATTAGATAGTGTCAGCCACATTTTACCAAAATTTTCAGTGGAAATCGTAAGAGGTCTGAATAAAAGAAAAAACAACTCTAATTAGAACCACATCTAATGTACCTTACAGACTTTCCCACCTCGTGACTTGTGGGCCTGAACGCAAACTGCCATACTATTACAGCATCATGATGGTGTGGCAGGGTGCTTACCTCGTGCCATGAGCAAAGGATGCAACTGTAAATTACAGCTGACATGCTTATGAATCGGGACCACAAAGAGCTCCAATCCCAACCATTTAACCCTTTAGATGCTGCAGTCAATAACGACCACAAAATCTAAGGGGTTTATTTGACAGAGTCACTGTCACTATCATCAGATCCTCACAGTGTATCTCAGCATGTCAATGGGTTGTCAAAGCAGCAAGGGCCTAATGAAGGCTCCCATTTCTGCCACCCTTGGAAACCCGTGTCGGGTCTAATGGGATGCCTGTCAACTTTAGGCTGACTGGCATTATATATTGCAGAATGGAAGTAGTGCAGTGTATAATACTAGTTATTGAGTCCCCTAGTAAACCAAAAAATTAAATTACTTGAACATATATAGAAAAAATAAATAAACACAAAAATCATTGTCATTTCTTCCACTAAAAAAATAATGATGTAAAAAATGTTAAAAAATAATTAAAACCTCAACGTATTTGGTATTACCGCATATGTAGCGACCCACTCATCCTGCACTGTTAATGCCATAAAAAGCTAAGGATAAAAAGCAATGTAAGAATGGCTATTGTTTGTTCACTGCATCTTCAAGAAACAGAATAAAAAGTGATCAAAAAAGTCATAAATACTCAAAAATGGAACCAATAAACACGCTCCCCACAAAAAAACAAACTCTCGCACAGAAAACTGAAAAAAACGTATAGGTGTCAGAATATTGCGACACAAACTATCTGAAAATAAAATCCTGTCTTGCAGAATATAGGCAACATGTTATTTATGCTGCAAAAGAAAAAGGAAAAAAGTAATGAAAATTTAAAACATAAGAAAAATTGCTACACCGAAAAATGCAATCCATCCTGTGAATAGGGGATATGTTTGTATCTTGGGGCAACCCATTTATGGATGTCGGCTATTTTGGCTTTAAGGATGCTGCAATTTGTTTTCTCATCGCTGCATCTGTTATGGAAGGATCCGGTTGTATTATTTTTCGTAGCTGTAGCTTGTAGACAGCTTGTTTTATGCAGGACAAGTTGTACTTATTAACAGCTTTTATTAATGATGTTTTTATGGGAGCTGGAATCTCCTCTTTTTGTATACTGACATTGCTGCAGGTCTGAGATTCCGAGCATCCACAGAAGCACACAGGTGAGCTGAATCTTATTTTCTTATACAACCGTTTTGGACTATATCTAATGTATGGAAAACCTTTAATAGATTATTTTGAGAGGGGAGTTAAAAAAAAAACAGCAATGGAGCAATATTTGGCGTGTTTTTTTATTTTATTTAGTTTTTATGGCGTTTGATGTGCAGTATAAATGACAAATTAACTTATCTGCGGGACAGTATTGGTGATACCAAATTTATGCAGTATTTAGTATTTATGTAAGTATTTAGGGGGTCATTTATCAAACAAATACACCTACATTAGGCAAATTTCTGGTGCAGACTGCAGCACAAAAGGACCTTTGTGCCGCAATCTGCGGCTTCTCCTCACTCACAACAGGTCTAAAAAAAAGTGGGCATGGCGTGGGTGGGGAAGGGGATGGATCTGGCAAAGTTATGTAGAGGCCGGCGCCTGTTCATAACTCCAGCTATAGGGGTTATTAATACCGGCCTCTAAAACGCCATTCTTAATAAATGTGCCCTTAATACTTTCACACAATAAAAAAAAAATTGTTTTTGTGTCACCATATTCTGACAGCCTTTTATTTTTAACTGGCGTGCTGTGTTTTACGGATGAGTTAAATTTTCACTCCCACTGTTTTCAAGACTTCTTGATGATTTTTCCTTCAATTTTTCAGGAGGTGGAATGAACAGAAGCAGCAACTCTGGCAGTGTTTTTGTACAACATTCACCATAAGTAGCAATTACATTTTTAATTTAATTAAAAATATTTTTAAATATTTTAGTTAAATTGTATATAGTTTTTTTTTTTTATTCTCTCAAGGTGACCAAACAATGCGATCACTTGACTGCTTCTATAACACACTTCCGTATTGCAGTGTGTTAAAGAGGACCTGTCACCCCTCCTGACATACCTGTTTTAATAGCTTCATGCATTCCCCATGTACTAACAATTCTGGAGCATCTATTCTTATGTCTCTATGTTGTGCCATTCCTTTATTATTTCTACTAGAAGTTATGAATGAATTGCTATTTGTCTTCAGTAAGGGAACAGAGGGGAGGTAACCAGTTGGGGGTGTGCACCTGCACAGTCTGACTCTAGCCAATCAGTGCAGCCATGTTCAGACTGTGCAGGTACACCTCCCCAACTGGTCACCTCCCCTCTGTTCCCTTACTGAAGACAAAGAGCAATTCATTCATAACTTCTAGTGCAAATAATAAAGGAATGGCACAACATACAGACATAAGAATAGATGCTCCAGAATTGTTAGTACGTGGGGAATGCATGAAGATATTAAAACAGGCATGTCAGGAGTAGTGAAAGGTCCTCTTTAAGCCTGTCAGTGTAACACTGACAGGCAATTAGGCCTCTGGTTGTAAAGACAAGTAATGGATGCCTCTGCAAAGCATCAGGAATATGGGGACAAATGGAATCCCCTCTTAGATGCTAAGAACAATAGGCCAAGATTGGAGTTATCTTTAATACTGGCTTTGTGGCAGAGTGTCAGCTCCTGAGCCCAAGCCATCACGGTGCCGTATATGTACAATATTTGTGGAAAGTACCCACAGCTACTCATATATTTATTTTACCTGATAAAATCAGACAGCACAAAATATAATGAAAATTCAAGCTGAGAAGGCACTTCTGACTCTGCCAGGTAAGTGACACGGCCACTGATGAACTCTTTCTTGCATGGCTGTGCCGGGTGCACACTACCCCAGCACTGATGCACTTCTTTTGCCTCCAGATGAGAAAGCTGGCAGCAAAGACTCTGGGAAACCTAAAATAAAATGACATGAGAGTAATGAAGCACAGCAGCAGAGCATTCCAACACATCACTTATACATTGCGATCTTTATGTCCTCAAATCAAGTGCACCCTATATACTCATCTGTTGTGGCACTGATATCACACCCTGGACACAGCAGTTTTCCTTCCTAAGGTGAACTTACCATAAGAATCTCAGAGTCTTCCAATTGCAGATTAATATTTTTAATGGCCGAGCTTGTGGGATTAACAATTAACAATACAAGCAGCAAACAGTCTTCTTTCCATACTTTACTGGAGTACAGCATCAGAGTCCCACAAGCCGCCAGCTCAGTGACAGCAGAGTGTGAATGCTGGGCAAGCTCAGGAAGTAAGGTTGGCACAGAGAGAATGGTGCTGGCTCCTTGGGTGGGTGAAAACGTTTCCAGGTTAGAGTTTGCAAACAAAGAAGAAACTTTCCCATCTGCTGACTTCTCTTCAACTGTTTGTGAAGGCAACAATCTAGAAGGGACGGATGAGACGTCATTTGGTACCGTCCGTGCTATGTGATTCTGCTCTCCAGGGGAATACAAGAGTGGTGCATCCTCTTTTTTACTAAACTTTGATTTTCTTTTAAACTTTTGTGTGGTCTGGTCTGGTTTACCCATCTGTGAAAACAGGAAGATCACACACTAATTATAATACATGAACACATTTTTAACCATTTGATATAACTAATTTGCGTCTGTTAAACCCGGCACTCCCTCTAGCGCCTGGCAGCTGCTTTTCCCCATACTCATTGAATTATAACAAAGAGCAGGCCCAGAGCAGAGGAAAAGATGAAAATGTTTCCTCTGGAACTGATCAGGAGTCCTGTCTGGACATTTATGGCATATCCACAGGATAGGTGCGAGTCCTACCTCTGGGACACGTTCCTTTCTCAAGAAGGGATCCTGTCAGGAATGGAAAGGTAATACACCTACAGTCATGTGCATTTATGGAAAAACATCTATTTTAAAATTCATCACCCTTTGATCTTAAAGAGGACCTTTCACCACTCCTGACATGCCTGTTTTAATAGCTCCATGCATTCCCCATGTAATAACAATTCTGGAGCATCTATTGTTATGTCTGTATGTTGTGCCATTCCTTTATTATTTGCACTAGAAGTTATGAATAAATTGCTATTTGTCTTCAGTAAAGGAACAGAGGGGAGGTGGCCAGTTGGGGGTGTGTACCTGCACAGTCTGACTCTAGCCAATCAGTGCTGCCATGTTCAGACTGTGCAGGTACACACCCCCAACTGGTTACCTCCCCTCTGTTCCTTTACTGAAGACAAATAGCAATTCATTCATAACGTCTAGTGCAAATAATAAAGGAATGGCACAACATAGAGCCATAAGAATAGATGCTCCAGAATTGTTAGTACGTGGGGAATGCATGAAGATATTAAAACAGGCATGTCAGGAGTAGTGAAAGGTCCTCTTTAAGAAGAAAAAAAGAAATGGATAAAACCAAGAAACTTAATTAACACACTTTGGCTACTTATCCAGATGATAACAGAACATGTATGCTTACATTCACACTTTTTATTATGC
Organism: Rhinella marina; assembly: GCA_900303285.1. NCBI lineage: Eukaryota > Metazoa > Chordata > Amphibia > Anura > Bufonidae > Rhinella > Rhinella marina. Next base: position 1,425,710 of record ONZH01020898.1, on the reverse strand, counting down.
TGAACTCAACTAGGCAATGCGTTAAAGAGGTCGCAGAATAAGAAGATCTTAGGGTCAAATCATCCTTCTCCAATACTAGCTAAGTGATAGAGGGTTGCTGTGGGGCTAATAGGTACTACAATGGAGAACTGAAGAACGTTCTCTGGGGGGATACATGTGTTATATCCACAACATGTTTTTATGAACACTAATACAAATCTATGATACAGCAGACCTTTGTTTATCCCAAAAACTAAGACTGGCATCCACTTTAACCTCCTCTTACCTGATGACACATTATGAATCCTCCAGTGCCTCATATAGGAGGTCTCAATACCAGGAACAGACTGGCCATAGACTCTTATGCGTCCTGAGTTAATTAACAAATTAATGGGATTTCCTGCAGAAAACATCCTTTTGCACATACTGAACAGAGCACCCCAGTGCAAACACTGCCAAGTTCCATATGTACATGCCCCCACCATACATTTCTGTGCAGGACACTGGTGCTTTGCATAGACAGATGTTCCCACAGTAGAAAAAGGCTATATACAATGCTCTGGCGTCCAGAAAAGACAGAGACGGCCCTTGTACTGACTTGAGCGCCACTGCAATTTGATTATTGGAAGTCTGACCTCCAGGAAACGCAATGATGAACACCATGAAGGACAGTGGCGCTCAGACATCCATGGACTATCTTAGTCTTGTGTTAGTCCTGGAGAAACCCTTTAACTATACTTACACATATTCAATAGAACGAATTGTGTGCACAGAGCCTCCTATTATACCCAGTAGCTATAAACCCATATCTAGATGTCATAGCAAAATCAATAAACCTAAGTGAACTGGGTAGATCCTTCAGCAGATGGGAACTTACCAATGAGACAGCATTAGAGCCGAGGCCCACAAACAACGTGGAAGCTAACAGTTTCTTCTCTTGCTCTTCCTCTGAAATAAGCGCCACTGATGGTTCTGAAGGAGTAACAGCGGGTTCTTCATCCTCCCCCATTGATATACCACTCTCCAATGGAGGTGAACTAGACTCGGTTTCACCAGCTTTACTTTCCTTTTTCAATAAGTAGCCTTCTTTTCCCCAAACTTTCTTTATACCATCCATCTTCAACCGATTTTCCCTACATAGGAAAAAAAAATAATACACTGTATGTAGATACAGAAAATTCTGAAAACATTTTAGCAAAGCTCAAACAGTAAAATGCGGTTATAGAAAAGGAAATACTATGTGACAAACCCTAGAGAGGAAGCCATATGCTGGTCACTAAACTGTCAAAGACAAAAGTAATGGCAATCACTCATCACAACTGGATATAAGCGATTACAGCTGATTCTGGACGTACACATAGGTCATGACTGCAGTCGAGTCACATTATTATGACCGCTTCCTACTTTCAGTATGTAGCTCATGAAGGAAGTCACGTGTCATGATCTGGCTTGGTGGGTAGATAAGGTATGTGATAGGCTGTCTGCACACATATCCCTTGTTGCAGTCATGGGTAAAATGGGCGATTTATCAGAGTTGCGAAAAGGGATGATTATTGCCTTTCAGGCTAAGGGTCGAAGTATTTCAGAAACTGCGCAGTTTGTGAACTGTTAATGTGCTACCGTGGTGAAAGTGTATCGTGAGTGGACAAATGGCATCACTGTGAATAAGCAGAGCACTACGCTTCACTGAAGAGAGAGGTGAATGTCAGCTACGAAGGTGGGCGAGGGCGGACTGACGCGCTACAGTGGAGAAGCTCACCGCCAAAATGAACTAGGGGGCCACCAGACATGCGTCATAAACAGTTCAGTGAACCCTACTGGGGCTCCAAAGCAGACGGGTGGTTGCTGCACCTCTGCTAATGAAGTTGCATTGGCAGAAAAGTCTACAATTTTATATGATATATATGCTGTTTCAATTATTTCTATAACGGGATGTTTGGTTTGCACAGTCCCTTACTGCATTAGCCCTCATTCACATGACAGTATTTTTCTCCCGAGCCACTTTTTTTTTTTTTGGTTTGCACACAGATCCATTAATTCCTATGGGGCAGCAAAAAATGTGGACAGCTCATGGATGTCATCTGTGTGCTGTCCCGCAAATTATAGATCATGTCCCATTCTTGCCCATTTAGCAGACAAGTATACGCATTATTACTATTGGGCCCATGAAAAAATGCGGCATGCACATGGCCTGTATCCGTACTTTGAAGATCACAAAATAAATATGGTCGTGTGCATGAGGCCTGAAAGTGGATGTCCTGGAGCTCTGTGATCAGCAACCTCTACTCTATGGTAAAAAAAACATTATATATGGTCACTGAGACAGGGCCTGGCTTTAGAGAATACACAATATAAACTATAAATGCCCTTAAACATCACAAGGAACTTTTCAATAAATAAAATGAACACTACTGAAAGATGTGGTCCAGTAATATAACTGGCATCATCTCATCTATTGTTCTGTGAATATTACATTACTTAATTGCTGTCCAGGGTGTTTTCTGTATTAGTGGGCTGTTTCTTCTCCCTTTCTTACTGCTATAGAAACTGGTGTAAAGTAGAACTGGCTTAGTTGGCCATAGAAACCAATCAGATTCCACCTTTCATTTTCCAAAGGAGGATAAAATGAAAGGCGTAATCTGACTGGTTGCTATGGGCAACTAAGCCAGTTCTACTTTACACCAGTTTGATAAATCTCCCCAAATGTTTTTAACTGCTAATTACTATTATTACTAATAAAATAACAAACAAATAGCAAATAAAGAGATAAACTAACAAATAAAGAGATATATTTTTTATTATATTAGTGTTCATGTTATTTATTATTTATTAGAAAGTACACAAGCCAGGTCCTCTTGACCCTTCCCACTATTGCATCCATATACCCTATTATGGCATACTGTTGTCTGAATCAGATCACCCCTTACAAATGACTGTTAGATACTTCTGAACGCTTCATGTTCCTCCCTCCAGTGTCCCACTCAGTGCACTTACTCTTTTTGTCCAATCTCACCACTGTTTCCAGAGACTTCAGATAACACAGAGATGGCAGAAGGTGAATGGCCATCGGCCAAACTGATAGAAGGTAGACTGGGGGAAAAGCACAGTCCATAGGGCTCTAGGTTTAAAGCTGAGAAAAGAAAAGTTTTATAACTAACAGGTAACATAGATAATTCCCTTATGTAGTTTATCTTTATCAGGCGACATTACTGAATTGATGTAAGGACATCTATCTACAGAAAAGACCGTCAGATCTCTATAATCCAATCCCACAGAATGGTTTCCATTGCTAAACAGGCTGTATCACCAATAGGTGAAGATATTACAGGTATGCAGACTTTTAAGCAGAAGGGCCGCTCCATCAGTATTAGATCGGTGAGAGGCCTACTCATGTAAGGGCTGAGGCCTATTCTTGGTTTACATTGGTTTGTACTATCCAACACTCTACTTTTGGAATTGCAACTTTGTCCAATTCACTTGAATGATATGGGTGGGTTCACTTCACATTTTACGCCTCTGTTTGACGTATACATTAGAAAAAAAAAAAAAAGGATACAAAAATGCAGCACACCACGTTGTTGTATTCTGCAGAGTCTGTTTGTTTTTTTTTTACAATGGAACTCTATAGTGAGCGGTTGCCACTGTATGGCATGAGTCTGAGGCATCCGTTTAACGTTATACGTTTTTTGTATATGTTAAACAGATGGGGAAAAAACGTAATGTGAACCCACCCTAAGCCATCAATTTTCAAAAACTGAATAACCCTTTACACACACATTTGCACTGGCCTTAATGGGGCTCCAAAAAACATCAGGTTTTTTTAGGCCATCTGTATTTTCTGTCACTTTGATTGTGCCATTTTTTCAGGTGTTTTGCCTATTTTCTTCATGTCATTTTTTTTGCCTATAGAGAAGCCAGTAGCAAAACAAAAAACAAAAAAAATGCTTGGGTGTCCTGTGTTTCATATTTTGCATAGACCTTCGGCTAACATTTGGAGCATGCATTTTTACCGCAAAAACACCACTAAAAATGGAAAAGTGCTAAAAAATGCCAACAAAAATCTGTGTAAACCCACCCTAAAAGGGGTTGTGCAGTGCTACTATACTGATGACCTATCTTCAACATGGGTCATCAATACCATATCGGTGGGGGTCTGACTCCTGCCACCCTCACTGATCAGCTCTTTGGTGCTGGTAGCACTAGTGCGAGGGCTGTTTCTGCTTCAAAATGAACTGTGCGCCATCTCCTTTGCATCAGTCGTGCAGTAGAATTACAACTGAAGATAGGTCATCAATATAGCAGCACTGCACAACCTCCTTAAGAGGTTTCTGACATCTAGAGCCCCAGGAAAATGGGACATCTCGGTTATATCTAGCAACACATCCTCAGTAATAAACAAATTGACTTTATGACTTCCTCAAACTGTATATACAATGTAATAAAATCAGAGCTACAATTAGATCCAATCAGTGGATAATATACTGTAATAGGTATAATGTATAAAGGAAGAAACCGTCGGTAATCATTATAGCTGTACAAGCCCTGATCGAATAAATAAAGGTATAATAAATTCACAGTAATAACTAAATAGAATTAAAGTATTATGAGAAACAATACTGTCCTCCACACACAAGCAGAGCTTTCTATCACAATGGAGAACAGATACAGTATGGCTACAGTTGGGTAGAGGTCAGTAGCTGGAGAGCACAGCTATCCGGGAGGTCGTTGCAATGTTATAGACACGTTATTAAGACTCTATCCTCTTAAACACAAGTGGTTACTCTGATGAAATATCTGCTTCCCATCTGGTCTATATGCGTTCTGCGGCAGTGAACCTCAAATAAACTCGGGATTACATCAGCGCTGGCTAAGCTTAGATTTTATCCACTTCTGTAGGTGAAGTCACACACAAAGCATCTAGCATCATGACCTATTCACATAACAGAAGTACAACCCTCCCTGGATCAGAAGCTTTATACACCGCCATATATGCTAGTGGCAAAACAGTTTCTTCAAGAGCCTGCATCTTGGGAGTATGTTTCTGTAGGGCTAATTCATCTCCCTCCCACAAACTCAAAAGCTTCTTCCAGGTAAAATACGCCAAAAGAAACAGAATAATCAGGAACGGTTATTCCTTATATCTAATTTCACTATATGACAGTTTTATGTTCTGGAGTTAAAAATGATGAGTGGGGGCTGTATGCTAGTGAGCCAGTTGATCCTTCTGCTACCTTAGATTTCTGTTTAAAGAAGAACTCCCGACAAAAATTTTATTCCATGTCCTGCTAGAAATGTACATGATATAATCTGTAGTGAATGTCATTTTCTTACCAGTGTCTGAATTTTTGACTTATATCATCCTGAAGTTTCTTATCTGTGTCATGTGACCAGCAATTAGACCCACCAACTCACACATAGACTTATGTGTGGACAGGAAGTCTAATTCTCTATGTATTCCTATGAGACTGAAAGTGAGGCTCCCATAGGAATGAATAGAGCAGTTACTGGCTTTCTGTCCTGGGTCAGTTGGAGGTCAGGGAGTTGGTCACATGACCCAGCTACAATAAGAAGAGAGGTTTTTACTCACAGAAACAGTCACTGATAAGAAAATGACAATCACTATAGATTATATCATGCACCTTTCTAACAGGTCAGAGAATAAAAATTTTTGCGGGAGTTCTTCTTTAAGTGCGCGGACTGCTAGCTGCACAGGGGATATCAAGACCAGCGCAGAAAGCGTCAGGCTTGATTAAAGGGAGTCTTTCACCTGTTTTTCACCTATATAACTAACAGCAGTGCCCCACAGAAGATTGCAGACACATCCCAGACATACCTGTGTGCACGGTGTGTCTGTATTACATGTCCAGAAAAAGCACTTTTATTCTGCAGGAAAACAGCTCCCAAGTGCCCGGCTCTGCTGCTCCAAGTGCTCAAAGCAAACCAGACTGAAGAGGGGAGGGCTGCTTTAGCTGCTCATATATTGGGATTGGTTCTGACCTTCTATGAAAGCTGACATTCTAAGCTTTCAAATGACAGCTGTTAGAATTCGAGTCGTTTCTAGTTTCACTTTCAGCTGAGCACTTGGGAGCTGTTTTCCTGCAGAATAAAAGTGCTTTTTCTGGACATGTAATACAGACACAAAGTGCACACAGGTATGTCTGGGATGTGTGTGCAATCTTCTGTGGGGCAGTGCTGTTAGTTATATAGGTGAAAAACAGGTGAAAGACTCCCTTTAATCTTCCAGAATCCATTCCGTCTTAAGCAGTGAGGAACGTGAGCACTCAGACCTCCACCGATCAAAATTTTTGAAATGCCACTATGACCATATGAAGAAAAAAAAAAACTTTTTTTTTTTTTTTTTACAGTACAGGGACCCTTCAAGTCTTAGATGTCTTCTACTTCAGGTTGTAAATTTCTGTGCCACTTGCAAACCAAATAAACTTTAACAGTATAAAATGACCTCATCGCAACAAACATTTAGGGGGAAATTTTTTCAATGCCCGCAGCGGACGCCAATCGTGATAAATCAGGGCCTTAGAGTTCCGCATGATCAGATATCTCTCTGATGAACACAGTATTATTCTGTTAGAAAGTGTAATTCAATATCAGCTTGAAGCCAGGAAAGCACTGGATAATCACCAAAAGCATCAGGAGCTATTCCAAATTATGCACAAGACTAAATATTAGTCAACGAGTAGCGCCAAGTCACAATGATAGTGACCACCGACATTTCAAGCCTTTCAGATGAAATGTTTTTACAAGGTCTTTAGTTACATCTGAGAAGGATTTTGTAGGTCTACTTTAGATCTCATCCTCAATTCCCTCCCACTTTAAACATGAAGGCTGTGTCATACAGTACATTAAAGTGTAGCTGCCATTTATTTTATTTTTCTTCTAATGTGTAGAGACAGTGATAGGGAACATTTTATTAACCCCTTAAAGACCGGGCCTATTTCCATTTTTACATCTTGGATTTTTCCTCCCAACGTTCCAATAGCCATAACTTTTTTATTTTTCCATTCACATAGTTATAGGCTTATTTTTTTGCAGGACAAGATGCATTTTTTAATGCCACCATTTAATTTACCATGTCTTGTATTAAAAAATGGGAAGAAAATTCTGTGCAAAATTGAAAAGAAAACAGAATTCCGGAAAGGTTTTTGGGGTTTTGACATCACAGCGTTCACAATGTACTAAAAATGACCTGACGTCCTTATTCTGCGGTTAAATACAAATGCAGCAATACCGAACTTAAATACGGTAGTTTTTTTTTCTTTTACTACTTTTTAAAAAATAAAAACTTTTGGAAAAATCTAAACCACAACTTTTTTTATATTTCGATCTTCAGAACTGTATCAGGGCTTGTTTTTTTTTACTGTAGTTATTATTGGTACCATTTTTTGTAGTATGTAAGATTTTTCGATCACCGTTCAATTTTGGGGGGGGACAAGATGACAAAAGGCAAATGGCGTGTTTTTCATTTTTTTTCAGTTATGGCGTTCACCGCACAGGATTTTTTTTTCTTTTTATATTTTAATAGTTCAGACATCTTCGGATGTGGCGATACTCAATGTTTATTTTTTTTATTGTTTATATATTTTTATATGTAAAATTGGGAAAGGGGGCGATTTAAACTTTTAATATAGAGGTGTTTTTTTTTTTAAAAATGTAAACTTTTTTTCACTTTATTTTTTAAATAACTATTAGCCCCCTTAGGGGCCTAGTACTGGAGCTCTATTAGGGCGAATAGAATTTTTACACTCTCCATTCTGAGCTGTGCCTCGTGAATAGCTCAGAATGGAGAAAGCCATGACAGGCCTGGATCGCTTCAGCAGCATCTAGGCTGCCATGGCAACCAATTGGAGCCCTGCGATTTCACTGCTGGGACTTCGATGGGAAGGAAGAGGGAGCCGCATCCCTCTGCCTTCACTCAAAGGTGACCCCCTCTACAGTGCCCCATCTCCTTAAAATGGGACCTCCACAGCAGCCCACCCCCTAAACCAGGGGTAGGGAACCTCCGGCTCTCCAGCTGTTGTGAAACTACAACTCCCAGCAAGCATACTCGCTCTGCTCTTCTAAGAACTCTCATAGAAATGAATGAAGCATGCTGGGAATTGTAGTTTCACAACAGCTGGAGAGCCGGAGGTTCCCTACCCCTGCCCTAAACTTTGACCTTCACAGCAGCCTGCCCCTTTAACAGTGAGTTCTACAGCACCTCACCCCCTTGACAGTGACCTCCACAGGGGCCCACCCCCTAAACAGTGACCTATACAGCACCCACCCCTTAACACTGACCATAGGTTATATTCCCCTTAACTGACCTCCACCATTACAGGCCCCCTTAACAGAGACCTCCACAGTGTCTGCCCCTTTAACAGTGACCTCACAATACCCCGCTCCCTTAACAGTGACCTCACAGTACCCCGCTGCTCTTTTAATAGTGACCTCCACAGTCCCCTCCTCCCTTAACAGTGACATCTACAGCTCCCTCCCCTTTAACTGTGACCTCCACATCATCCTGCCCCTAGGGTGGCCTGATGTCCAGTTTTAGGCCGGACAGTCTGGCTTTCAGACTCCCTGTCCTCCGTCCTGCGGAGGGCCTGGAAGGACACGGGGATGTCCTTTTGAACAGCTCACTCTCAGACAGCAGCACTGTGCACTATGAGCATGAGCTGCAGGAAGAAAGTCACTCTCCCTTCCACCCCTGCAGCTGACAGAAGTTGATTTTTAAAGAAGAACTCCCGCAAAAATTTTTTATTCTCTGACCTGTTAGAAAGGTGCATGATATAATCTGTAGTGATTGTCATTTTCTTATCAGTGACTGTTTCTGTGAGTAAAAACCTCTCTTCTTATTGTAGCTGGGTCATGTGACCAACTCCCTGACCTCCAAATGACCCAGGACAGAAAGCCAGTAACTGCTCTATGCATTCCTATGGGAGCCTCACTTTCAGTCTCATAGGAATACATAGAGAATTAGACTTTCTGTCCACACATAAGTCTATGTGCGAGTTGGTGAGTCAAAAATACAGACACTGGTAAGAAAATGACATTCACTACAGATTAGATCATGTACATTTCTAGCAGGACATGGAATAAAATATTTGTCGGGAGTTCTTCTTTAACTTCATTTTTTCAATCCCCGTCAGCTGTGGAGTGGGAGGGGGCGTGACCTAACTGGGTTGAGGGCGTGGCTTTGCTGGACCTGGGGGTGAGAATTTTAAGTCCTTCTTTTGAGGGTGGCCTGAATTACAGGTCGATGACATGATAATTTATGAGGAAACACAGTGGGTAGCAGTGGAAGAAAACATATTTTATTACTACTACCCTAGGCTAATGCATTAAGGATGATGAATTAGTCTAAAACATAAGTTATATTTATAGTAACTGGAATACCCCTTTAACAGTGTCATTCATAGCGCCCTGCCCCTTTAAAGCAGACCTACAGAATTGAAGGAAAATGGCTGGATTGTTATGGAAACCTGGTATGAAACAGTGTGTGTGGAGACTAACTGCCTGCTAAGCTTCTATTGGCTGATAAGGGTCATGTGACCAGGCTTCTATTGGCTAATGCATTTTTCTGAAATATCGCAGGAACGGTACGTCCTGGAGAGCTGAGACCCGTTCTAAAACCTTCCCAGACACCTGATGTATATATATTTGCTCTGCTCTCCTGTCTCCTGCTATTTTGACACTGATCAGCATGGCCAACTCTGCACTTCCCGGAACATAACACGTTTCATCCAGGGACTCCTGGTTCAGGATTGCAGTTCCAGAATAATCCTGTACCCCAGGTGCACTGAGTAACTAACCAGCCCCCAAGAGATGGGGCAGTCAGTGCTACTATTGAGAAGCTGAATTACAGCACATATAACTATTGGTTGGCTTACATTTAGACAGATCATTACCTCAGAATTGCGCCAAAATTTTGGCGCAAACTAGGGCATCGTATGCGTCACCCTCTTCCCATGAAGCTCCACCTACTTTTAGCTAGGCCCCATCCCCTTGTCAGAAAAAAGTGTAGAAATCCTAGATTTGCCAATTTGCGTCACTTATTTTTAGACAGATTTTTGCCACACACACAGGTAAATCTGGGCCATCAGGTCTGCTCAAACAGTATGGACAGTAGGGCTTGAGTGATATTATTGTGGCCCCTAAGAAATTTTAACTCCCAGCCAAAAAGACGTCAATCAAGCTATACTGAGTGTGTCTGGAGAGCAGAGACAGTGAATGTTCAGACTTCTATGGAAAGTTTTCTAGGCATGCTCTGTGACCTATAGAGGTCGTTATACAAGGAAACAATAGATGAGCTCTGACAATGACCTATTGGGAATAGAGGATCCTGTCTTATCTATACACAGAGGTGATATCATTACAGGCAGGATGAGAATGACTGATAAGCAGGTAACTGCAGTAAAGTGATCTGTACAGACCAAGACGAGGTCCCTATTATTAGGCTTGAGGACCCATAGTAACGATCGTTAGCGATTATCTGGCCGTGTAACTGTACCACTGTTTACCCGATGAATAAGCGAAACACTTATCCATCGGGTAATCCGATCGTTTGTGCGCACGCAAAAATAAACCTTTACTGGCACCATATCGTGTCATGTAAACACCATCTCCTGTCAGCGAACAACGAGTCAGTATGAGGAAGAGCGATAGTATTAGCGATCACTCTTTCCCACAACCGTGGAGGAGATCGCTGGATGTAAATGCACCCGTCTCCTCCGCTAGCGATCAGCAGATTGTCGGGAAGGAACTGCTGTAATATCGTCCCTTGTAAAGAGACCTTTAGTGGCCAGTGGGAAAACTGCAAGATATTTGTTTAAATATATTGCCATGGAAAATTAAAAATATCAAATTCTTTAAAATGTGCTTATCATAAAAATGTGATTTAAACAATGGTTCATTTTCTGATGACACATCCCCTTTAACTATACTTTATGTAGGAAGAACACGACATGTCCAGTGTAATCTAGCTGGACACATACCTTTTTCCCGAGACAGCTTTTCCTCTTGGCGCTGGTGCTGAGGCTTATAAGGGGCTGCACCATTACTAAGAGCTTCAGCCACAAACCCATCCATAAAAGACAGAGAAGCATCCACCTGCAACCCAACATTGTAAATGTATGATCCATACACAAGTAAGCATATTAGAGATACAAGAAAACGGTATGAAACATACGAAAAACTAGCGTATGGCCAATCGTATTCTCCCACAAGACTATGCACTGCTGCACTTCCCAGAACATAACAGGTTTCATCCAGGGACTCCTGGTTCAGGATTGCAGTTCCAGAATTAGATAACTGACACTTCTAGGGGGAGCAGTAAGAGGGTAAGCAGGGGGCAGCACAATACAGATTGATTGGGCTTTCTCGGTCTGTGACAACCCAATGTGAAATGATACACTATAGGAATCCGGCATGTTTTAGATATTTCTTTAAGTACAAAATATTAACTCAGCATAGCGAGACAACAGAGGCTGGATCAGCCTTTATAGTTCATGTCACTGTAAATGACCTAATACTGCTTAGTACCAGCGCTGAATACATTAGTGTGAACTCATATTTACCAGTAAGTCGTCACAGCAGGAACTGAGTGGAAAAAGGCTGTGGATTAGCGGCCTATCCTCCCACAGTGCTTTTAATTCGCAGGCCTGCTGCCGCATTGCCGTGTCCAGGCAGGTCGAGAATTCTTGGATTAGCTGATCCACTAATGAAGAATGTGGGGCGACAGCCGCCAGCTTTGTTATTGCAGTCATGACCCAGGCCATGGTTTCAGAGGTGGCAGAGCTTTGTAGCAGGACTTTGTGCAGTTTAGATATTACTGATTCTGTAGGAACCTGCTTTGCCAGATAGGAATATTCTCCTAGTACCTGAAAACAGCAAATTCTGTGCATGAGAAATGCTAACAGGAATGTACATTTATTGTCAGCTTTCTTTAACCAGACACATAACGACTCACTTCACATCACATTTTGTCATTAGGCACATACCCCATGGGAAGGCTATGACATGTCCCACTGTAAAAACAGTATACCACCTCACTATACCACTGTATACCAATATGTATCAGCCTATGCCACTGAATACCAATGTATATCGGCCTGGCAACGGCCAAATGGACACTTTTTGGCCTCCATCATGTGAATGTATACCTATGGATATGTTAGGTGCATACCTGGAAGATTTTCCCACTAACTTGTATGTTAGTGGAGCAGACAACATGATAGTAAAGTAAGATAAATGTCCTCAAGAACAGTACCAAGGCTGTAAAACAGATAAACCATGTATGTTCGTTCTACTGGCAGCAAACAAGATCTGCATGCATTCAGCTTCCCGTGAATCTATAGAGTACACATAAGACAAGAAAACCATGTCTGCTGACAGGACCCTATGAAGCAGCGCTGCTCCCATTCAATTCAGTGACCAGCTATATCCACTACACAACAGACTGAGCTGTGTACTTTCGACTAAAAAGTACTAAAAGAGATTGTGGGTTAAAAGGGGGCAAGGATTACATGCCCAATATATGGCACATGATCCGTGAAGTGCATGGTACAGAATTACACTGGAAGCGCAGCGCTTGCTTGGTAAGTATTAAAAAAAAAATGATTGTCATACTGTCTGCACTCCTACTTTCTTTCTTAGTAGAGTCATTTATGAAGACCTGCTCTGGTGGATCCGCCAAAGCTATGAAGAGGCGTCGGCCTCTCCATAACTTTGCTGACTTACATTTAGACCATTTTCTATGCCTAAAGCAGGTGTAGAAAAAGATGAGACGCCCCCTTCCCTACTCACACACACAATTTTAGACCAGGAGTGAGTGAGGAAAAGTCCCAGATTTTGTAAGTTGCACCGCCATCTGCACCTGAAATATGCCTAATATAGGCGTATTTTTGTATAATGAATGACCCCCAAAGTGCCATTTTGCAAATGAAGAGAACATCTACGAGACCTGAGAAAAGGGCATTGACTGTTTCCAAAGACATTTTAATGATCTAATGAATGGCTTCAGTATACATCAGGGAATCTGAAAAAAGGTGCGGCCATCTTGGATGGCAGAAGAGGAGCCCTGGAACGGATTGATCTGCAACTGATCTCCGAATACCCGATAATGGCAGGCTGTCAGACACCTCTGGCAGAGGTTTATCTCCCAAGAACAGATAGATCAAGCATGTTGAGATCAGCCCAACAGCTGCTATTAGTGAAGAGTCAGGAGGTCCCCATCAGATGTTATTCACACATCCACAACTGTTTTGCGGTCTGCAAATTGCTGATCCACAAAACATGGACACTGGACATGTGTATTCTGCATTCTGTGGACCGTAGCTGTGGACAAGAATAGGACATGCTCTATTTTTTTGCGGGGCAGCAGAATGGAAGTGTGGATGCGGACAGCACATGGTGTGTTGTCTGCATCTTTTGCGGCCCCATTGAAATTAATTGGTCCGTACAATTTTGCAGAACGGATGCGGACCCATTTATGCAGATGTGTGAATGCACCCCAATAGGTATGGTCAGCTTTAGTAATAAATACTGTTTAAAAAGAACCTGTCATTTTGGAATGCAGTCCTATTGATATGCAGTTTTGCTAGCAGAGTTACGGTATTACTGGTATTTCATTTATGTAAATCCTTGCTCTGTGTTTAGGAGTCCAGTGGGCGGTCCTACTCCGGTATCTGTCATGCAGGGAAGCAGCTTTCAATCACAGAACCGCCCACTGGTCCCCTACACTCAAAAAGAACAGTTATTGAAATGAATAAAAAAAACCAAGTTATACTGAATCTTTTCCCAGAAAATGTGATGAGCTCCTCCTTTTCTACATTAAAACTGCATGTACAACCTGACAGGCCTCCTTTAACAGCCCTGCCAAGCAGACATGAACGACGTGTAACTGCCCTGCAAAGTTAGAACCAAAGCAGTATTATTTTAATGAAATCCACAACTAATTAAAGTCAACTACTTTCCAAATATTTCCCGTAAGGAGATTTAAACTTTTGCAATTTGGGAAATGTTAAATATCGCTGGACTTATTCTAAAATCCCCGGCTAGCAAGTAGAGAGTATAATTAGAAGTTAGCCAGTGTGAAACAGCCAATTTACATGGCAGCTCAGAAGCGAACAGCCTGGCCTATGAATAGAAAATGCTAATGTCTGCTTCATGTATCCAAGCACAAATACAGGCTTTCCACTAATATCTTCCTCACCCAGCTGATAACCTGTAGGAAGCGCTGGGGATAATGCACATTCTCCATTTCCAGCAAGGCGAGATAAGACTGCACCGCATACAGCCTCAGCTGTCCATCTTCCTTTTCATCACCAAATCCTGGAGAGATGAAAAATGAGATGTTAACCACAGAGAGCACAAGCCGGACAAAGAGACTCCGAAATCAACTTCCTTCACCCTTACAAACTGTAAAACTGTCAGTCTTGGGAAATGATACAGAAATGGTGCACGGCCACAATGATCCCCGGGAAACCTTCCGCCTCCAGTTGTTATAATTTAGCAAGATAGCAGAAATGCTGCCGGAGGCTCCAGGGAAAAATAAACGGATACAAGAACACAAAGGAGGGGAATGGAAAGCAGGTCTCAGCAAAGCACAAAATATTCTGCTTATTAACAGCCACCCTGCCAAATAGAGACCTGCAAAGTCAGCACAGGCTGTAATGAATTACACAGAGGGGGCTGTCTGGGCACAAATATGGAAGGTATACTGCTAGAATGTCATCATGGTCTGATCTGTAAAAGTTAAAACCGATGTGACCCCCATCCATTTGTAGAAGCGGTGTGTCCACCTTGTCCAGCTTTCTTCAGAGACCACGTTGAGGCCACGTAGCCTCCGTAAAAAAAAAAAAAACCATAGCAAAGTTGACAAGTGGTATGGTGCTTTACCTCTGAAAGAGGTCACACAGACAGACGTTGATGGTACATTTTAGCAATAGGTCATTAGAGGGGTATTCCGGTGATATTAAGTAATTAGATCAGTGGGGATCCTACCGCTGGGACCCCACAGATCACAAGAACAGGGGTCCAGTACCCTGTGGAGCCCCCAAAATTAACAGAGCAGCTGGTTGGGCATGCGTTCAGCTGCTCAATTCATGTCTATGGGAGTTCCAGAGATAGGCAAGTACAGCGTTCTCATAAAAAAAAGAATGAAGCAGCGTGTGCACGCCCAGCCGGCCCCTATTCTTTTGATCAGTGGGGGTCCCAGTGGTAGATCGCCCACTGACATGATAGTTATCCCCTATCCTGTGGATTAGGGATAACATAATATGACTGGAATACCCCTTTCATATATGTGCTACAACACCACCCGTTTGGTTAAAGGGGTATTCCCATCTCACAAATGTAGTTTGTATAGTTAGATATAGCCATACCAATATTATTACTAATAGAATGTATTTATATAAAATGTACCGTTTAGAAGATTTTCCTATTTGTATATCCATTGTCCCACACACATCAGTCAGGCCGTTGCCCCTGGTTACGACCACTGCAGCCATGTATTAGTGGTGGTCGGCTTGCTCTTGTTCAAACCCGTTCTGAGGTAACTGCTGTATTGTGAACGCACATTACATGATCATGCGCAGACACATCTTAGGGTTGTAGCATTTTTGTCTGCGCTTCCAAAACGCAGATAAATGGATCCTGTTCCAAGATCAATTCATCTCTATGGAGCAGGATCCGTTTATAAAGTCTGCGCTTTGGATGGATCCTGACCATTGTGTTTTGGACTGGTAGCGTCCAAAAAGCAGATGTGAAAGTACCCTAAGATGTGTCTCCATATACTCATGCAATGTGCGTTCACAATACAGCAGTTACCTCAGAGCGGGCTGGAAAAGGAGCAAGCTGGCCACCACTACTACATGGCCGCGGTGGCCGTAACTAGGGGCAACGGCCTGACTGATGTGTGTGGGACAATGGATATACAAATAGGAAAATCTTCTAAACGGTACATTTTATATAAATACATTCTATTAGTAATAATACTGGTATGGCTATATCTAACTATACAAACTAGATTTGTGAGATGGGAATACCACTTTAACCTGTAACATCTTTAAAAGGGATGGCCAACTTTCTATGACTTTTTGTCTGTCTCTCCCCACCGCTCCCCCAAGACCACCCAGCTGGGCTGTGGAAAGGAGCATACAGTACTTACCCGTTCCCTGCAACTTGGTTCACGGCTTCTCCAGTCCCCACATGTACACTTCTGGTGGACAGAAGTTGCGTGTGCCGCTGCAGCCAATGACCGGCTAAAGTGGTGAGGTGCCCCCCGAGCAGCATGTCACTGGGTTGGGTGACGGTTAGCCAAAAGGCTTAGAAAGCCAGACAACCCTTTTACTCACAAGTAAATATGGGTGGCTCTTGAAATTGGACTGCAGCACACACAATCATTAATGTAAAACTACACCATGATCACATTGAGGTCCACAATACACACGACGGAATGTAGCGCCACAGAAGCTACAGATACCTTGCCCATGATGCTGCCACCTGTACAGCCTGAATTAACATTCATTAGGCTGGTGGTGAATGCATCATAAAATCTGCATATATTACATGTGGATTTTGGTGTGGATTGTGCCATAGGTTCATGGAGACATTCTCCCTGCATTATAGAAAGTAGTGAAATGAGCAACAAGCAATGAGCATTCTGCAGACTGAAAATCCACAAAACGCTTGTTTTTTTCCAAAAAGAAAAAGGCTAATCAACAATATAACAAGTTGATTGGTGCTGGTTTAAAGGGTCTTCTCCAGTGCAAACTGTTTGGGGAAGAATGACATTGGTTAGAAACCCTACAGTTTTCACACTGTTGGTAAGCAGAGAATCAGTTGAGCATTTTTCGGCTGTCCTTTGCCGGCTGATGAGGGCAATGATCAAGAACGAGAGTTCTTATGAATATATTATGGATGCAAGGTAAAAGTATAGCGGATGCCTATTGTAAATAATCCATTCCATGAAAGAACGCTTAGCATCAAAACGCGTCAGCTTGACATCCTCCTCAATGGCATATGAAAGGTGCTTACCATCAGCCAGAAGTCGTAGGAAGTTGTTAGGAATATCTGGGTGCACCAAATCCCCACCAATGGAAAACACTACATTCATTGTCTCCACAAACCACTGATTGTTTGGTGAATACGTAATAATATTGTCAAGGAAAATCATTTTATTATTAATAAACCTGGCCACAAAAAGGCCACAAACATAGAGAAGATGGCTCTGAATACAGCCCACAGAGTTAAAGGGTTTCTGTCACCAGTTTTTTCGGTATGAATCAGGCTGACATTAGAGATGTGCTAATGTCACCTGATTCCAAATATATATCTGTTTTATTTACGGGTGCCTCCATTTTTATATAAAATGAACGTTTTATGCTAATAAGGCCTCTAGTTGCAAGGGGCGTTACCCCTGCTCCTAGAGGCTCTGTTGATTGACAGGCCCAGGCAGAGAAGAACAGAGCCCCTTGCACCTAGAGGCCTTATTAGCATAAAATAAAAGTTCATTTTATATAAAAACAGATATATATTTGGAATCAGGTGACATTAGCACACCGCTAATGTCAGCCTGATTCATACCGAAAAAACTGGTGACAGAAACCCTTTAAAGGCTATGGACACCTTTGACACCAAAAAATATTTGAGTAAAAACAGGCTGCAATCTTCATTCCTCCATCAATTTTTAGACCTCCTGATATTCAACCTGCTCCCAGTTTCAGACTTTTCTTATGTGGAAGTGCTCCTCCTAATAATATGTGCTAAACCAGTGCGTCCAGGATGCTGTTGCCTTCACTACATTCCCAGACTTCCCTTTTACATTTACTGACAGACACTGATGCTGATGAAAGTGTTATCCCACCACAGAGTTTGCCATGTATGCTCTGCTTTCTCTTTACACTTGTACACAACCTACGAGATTTTTCCCCTTCAGACTGCCTTGTATGTGGCTTCCTCCATATCTACAGCCAGTATAAGCCGCTCTCCTTGGATGCTTTCACCCTCTCCACATTCTGCTGTGCACAACCTCCTCCCCCTCCTTGCTGCTATCTCAAAGAAAAGGGGAGATAGAGCAGAGAAAGTCTTCAGAATCAGGAGCAGAGCTCTGATGGATTTCTGTCAGATTCAACAGCCCCAGCAGCTATGTAACTGAAGGACTTGCAACACTTTGCAGAAGGAAAATAGTAGGCAATTTTTGATAAAAAGGCTATTTAGCAAGTTGCTTCATTTTGCACTTAGAATGCAAGTGAATGGTTGCTGAGGAAGAGGTTTTTGGGAGCGCCAGCAGTGAAACAGATGTCTGGATGCTGGCTTTACAGCTTAAAACCATACTGTATATTAAAAAAATAAATCAACAATTTTTGGGACCATAAGGAATTTTTAGCAAGAAAATAAACTTGCTAAACAGTGCCTGCATCTTATAGTTGGCAGTCAGGGTGGCCATGCAATGTAAGACTTCTCTGACTGCTTAACCCCTTCCCACCCAGCGCATGTACGATACAGTGTGGGCCTTTAAAGATGGCGCCCACTCGCAAGCGCAGAGGGCCCCATGGCTGCTGTGTGCCTGTTGCTTTAAGCAGCCGGGGCTAATGTATGTGAGCAACAATAGCGTCGATTGCACACATTTAACCCCTCTGATGCCGTGGTCATGCGTGACACACCCCCTAGTGAGGTCTCCAAGCTGCAGTGAGGGAGATAAAAGCCCCGACTAACCCCAGCTTGAGGATCTTTGAGGATGTCACAAGTGGGAGGAGTCAGACTAGGAAGAATACTGTGGTTCTAATTTGACAGAAATGTGATTTATTTTTTATTAAATTGATTGTGTGCGTGAGAGAGAGCTGAATATGCATCAGCTGTGCATGTAGCAGAGATGTGTATGTATATATGTGTATACCACAGAGCTGTGTGCCTGTATTTGTATAATGATGACAGAGTTAAAAAAAAAAAAAAAATAGCACCCCAAAGTTCAAGACCTATAATTCCCCCTCATATGGCCCGGCCCCTCACACAGATTGTTTTTACCTATCTTCACGGCACCCGCGGTGCTTCTGATGATCTCCCTGTTGCGCAGATGTTAATATCCGGGGAGGGGGTTTTGGGGGCAGCCAATAGTAGGCCGCGATGGGTAAATCGCCATTTGGACGCTTTTTTCCGCCACACAATTCGCCGTATTGGAATTTTTTTTTATATATTTTAAAAGTACGGGCGTTTTCGGTCACGGTGATACCCATGATGTCTATATTTATTGTTATTTAGGTATTTATTTTTTAATTATACGGAAAGGGGGGTGATTTGAACTTTTATATCTTTTTTATTTTTTATATATTTTTTAACATTTTTTTTTATTTTTTTTACTATTTGAAAGCTCAAATATGGGCTTATATATTGTGGCTTTTTTTTTTTTCTTTATGAGCAATCAGGGATTTTCTAGACTCAGAAATCCAAGAATTGCTCATTTCTTATCCTGGCCTGCCATCTAGTGGCCAGAATAAGAATTGCACTTTGAAAACTGTAATCCTCACCAGCGAGGATTACAGTTTTCATATGGTGTACAGACACCCCGATTGGCCACACAGGGTGTCTGTACACCACCCGGAAGCGAACGCTTCCGGGTTCAGACGCAACTAGATGCCGTGATCACGGCATCTAAACGCCCAGGAAGACGCCGCCGATATAGTAAGTAGCGGCAAGTCTCTGCTGTTAGAAACAGCAGAGACTTGCCGGCCATGACGCCCGCCGCACTTACATGTACGGCGCTGGGAGTGTAAGGGTTAAAGGAAATCTGTCACCAGGATAATGCAGGAAGGAGCCCAGGCATGCCTCCTACATCACATTCAAGCCATAACCCCGCCCCCCTTTTCCCTGTTCCCAGCATGAGGGCGGACCTGGGCACTAGCAGGAGGCGGGCCTGGGATCCTTCCTGCAAGAGTGATGCCCCTTCGAGCACCTTACTGGCTCAT
Source organism: Rhinella marina (assembly GCA_900303285.1). Taxonomy (NCBI): domain Eukaryota; kingdom Metazoa; phylum Chordata; class Amphibia; order Anura; family Bufonidae; genus Rhinella; species Rhinella marina. Next base: position 1,405,770 of record ONZH01020898.1, on the reverse strand, counting down.
TTGCATACCATATAACATCTATTGCTGGAACAAAGGCACATCTGGAAATAAGGTACTAAGTGCCATTAGGCCATGGTTTTACTTCAATAGCAATTATCCTGGTGACAGATTTCCTTTAAAAGGGTTGTCTGGGATTTACATATTGATGGCCTATACTCAGCCGGACCCCCGCCAATCAGGCTCTCAGGCTTTCTCTGTGGCCTAGGCGCAGCTCAGCCTCATTCAAGTACAGTGCTGTGTTTGGTAAGCTGAGAGGAGGCAACAGGGCTCACTGGAGCGCTACGGCCTCCTCAAACAGTTGATCAACGGGGGTGCTGGGGGTCGGACCCCCACCAATCAGATATTGATGACCTTTGCTGAGGATAGGACATCAATATGTAAATCCCAGAGAAGCCCTTTAATATTAAAACTGCAAATTTGGAGTTTTGTTAATTTAGTAACAGTTTAGATTTGTTCTTAAAGGGGTTCTCCGGGAATTAAGAAAATGAAAATACTTAAATATTACTTTATTATAAATATATTCCCAAATACCTTTCATTAGTTATAATGGCTTGTTTTGTCTATGGAGCAACCAATAGGGGAAATAAAATGTCCGCAGTCCTATTAATACACACAGAACCTGTCCTAATCACACAGGAGGACAAGTTACTTCACAACATTGAGCTGAAAAGCTGCCTCATCATCCTCTCTGTTCTGTTGGAATGGAGAAGATGAGGAGACATGAGAGGAGGTGGAGATGTGGCTAATGAGCAGCAGCTCTTGTATGCAGTCTCCATTACCACAGACTCGCATTACCACAGTCTGTCCTGTCCATCCTCTCTGTACTTCATGTCTCCTCATGAACTCCATTCCTAGAAAGATTCAGCTGAAGATCTTCTCCTCTGTATTCAGGATCATAATCCATGACAAGCAGAGCAGAGAGTAGGATGATGCAGCTCTTTACCTCATGAAGTAACTTGCCCTCCTGTGTGATTAGGACAGGTTCTATGTGTACTGGTAGGACAGTGGCCATTTTGTTTCTCCTAATGATTGCTCCCGAGACAAAACGAGCCATAATAACTAAGGCAAGGTACTTGGAAATACATTTATTATAAAGTAATATTTAAGTATTTTTATTTTCTTAATTCCCGGAGAACCCCTTTAATATATGATTTACTATGTAAAAAGGATATTTTTCCGCCAAGTCTGCTACTTTTCCAACCAGTGCAATTACTGTATATTCATCTTTACTTTGCGTTAAATATTCCAGCATTTTCTGTACAATAACGGTCACATTCTGCTCATTGGTGATCCGATACAGAAGCTCCAGCGTCTATAAAGAAAAAAAAAATCACACATAGCATTTTAAAATTTCGCTCCTGACATGTTTATTTTACTAATTACAGTCCTTGTATTAAATAATAATTATGGAGCTTTTCTTAGAACTCTGTGATGAGTTCCTCTGTTATTCTTCCTGGAAAGCATGAACAAATTAACAACTGACTTACAGTTCCCCTTCTGACAGTCTGACACTGTCCAATCAATGATCTCCCAACTCCACCATAAGGCCATGTGCACACATGGGAGATTTGTTGCAGATTATCAATATAATGGATTAAAGAGGTTAAAAAAAAAACATGCATGTGCGGCAGAGAAGAAAATAATGCACGGATTTCAGGGCATATTGCAGATTTTAGTCTATCACTGCTGCATGTGTACAAGGCGTAACAGTCACACTGAATTTGGCTCAATAGCCTTGTAACTGCAATAAGCTGAATGACAGCAGGCAGAGCTCTTGAATAAAACATGTGGAACTGATACATAACCCTAAATGTTATCACTTTTCACCACACAGTAAATAACCTTTATTTGATAGAAGCGGAGTACTCCTTTAGTACATGTGTTATTATCCACATACCTCTCTTTTAATGATGGGATCAGGGTGGTCTAAGCACTCAATTATTGTCATCTGGTGCTGAAGAGCCAGGTTAGGGTCTTGCTGGATAACATATGTAAGTGCCTTCAGTCCTATGGGAGAAAACCATAACTCTGACAACAAGACTCACAATACTGACAGAAAATTATTGGCTTCCACAATAAGAAGATTAGACACTATCTTTATCTGAAGAAAATACATAAATTGCAGCCACACACCGCTACCAGATAAAGCACAAAATGCCATAGTGATATAGTATTCCAAAGCTCATGCTATGCTTGTATAATAAATTAGAGACTCTTGGCAAATACATTTTGTACAAAATTATCTGAGCCCATTCACCACAGTCAAGGTGGTGCCTTTATCTGGTGCCTTCTCAAACAGCTGATCGGCGGGGGTCCTGGGTGTTAGACCCCCGTGAGCAAATACTGATGACCTGTTAGTGGTACCTTTTCATTGGAGATCTGACCTGCCAATGTGAACAAGGTCAGCAGTTGTTTTTAAGGCCCGATGATATGATGCCCACATCAAAATGTGTAACCCTTTATATTCAATATTATTAATAAATTCTTCAATTTTATTTACTCTGCATCCCTGGCTTTTTTTGTTTTATAGGTCTAATGCTGCATGGCCAATGTGATGTGCTATGTTGCCGCTATGTTTCTTCTTTTAGATACAGTATATGCTTTGTGACAGCTTTCTTATGTGTTTTAGACCCTTTTGTGCCTTGTTTGGTGGGATGAAGCAATCAATGTGCATCAATATTTCACCAACATTTTGGTGCAAAGTAATGAAACCAATAGGTGGTCTAAAGTTGACAAAAGTGTCTAAACATCCCTCTTGCATGAACCACTGTGATAAACCTGGAGCATCTTATGCTGTCTATTTTAAGGTTACACTGTCTAAATATTAGGAGTAGTACATCTGCCCTTGTGGCTGACGTTCTCACATACAGTAATTACTTAGACACAATCTCAAGGTAGTCCATTAGCACAGTGAAAATACACAATTCCCGCTGACATGTTAGGGCTGCATGTGAAAGGAATGGTTTGCTGTAAAAACTCTCCCTGCAAGATCCGGTCTATGACTCTTACTACCTGCAATTGCTACAAATGAATACAAAACGTAAAATGGTTTCCAAGTGCACGGAATTATCTTCCTTCCATGTTCCAGTGGTTACCCAGCCCCGATAATGACCCACCAATGTCCCCCCAATGCCTGGGCCCCTCATATACATTATACTTGCCCTGCTCCCCGACACCCGTGTCACTACTGATCCCCACACGGCCGCCATTGCATCTCCCCGTCGCGCAGAGCAAAATATCCAGACGGAGTCGGGGGAGCCAATAGTAGACTGCGACAGAGATGAACCTCCCTAGCATCGCAAGGATCAGGAGCAACGCGGGTGCTGGGGAGCAGGCAAGTATAATGTATACCAGGGGGTCGGGCATGGGGGGGGGGTTCCCTTTAATGGACATGGCATATCTCAGACACTCACCATATATCTGTATTCAAATTATAGTCCAACTGAAGAACAATTACAATTGCAACAAATGTCAGCAATTATACTGTTAACCCCAGCAGATGAAAATATGTCAAAAAGACACAATTCAATCAGTTAACGTTGTCCAGAATGCACACACAGAATTATAATGAACCACTATAGAAACCTGCTTTTTAACTTAAAGGATATGAAAACCTTCAGAGGCATTTTTTTATGATTGCACGTTACTCATTTTGGGCTAAAAAAATCATTTTTCAATTTGCCTTTATTATACATGTTCAACAGTTTTTGTTCTACAGGATTATAGCGTACCTGAGTTTTCAAAAAAAATGTTGCATAATGGCTGTCTTTTTATATAATCAAAACTGTGAAGAAACTGGTGTTTTGTGGGCATCCCTAAAGTCTCTTTCAGCCATATTATTCAATGTTTCAGCTGCACAGCTAGATGCATTTCTCTCAGAAGCAGTGGGTGTATCCCCTCTACCAGTACTGTATGTAATGACTTCACTTCCCTTACTTCCTACTATCTTTGTTTTCTTCCAGGGAGCTCAGAAAGCTGATAAGGAGGGAGAGGTCAGACTTACAGACACAGAGGAGGCTCCTATAATCTTCAAAAGCAGTGTGGATGCAGAGCTTCTACCAGTCTCAGGAGTTCAGCTAGCTCTGACACTCCCTCATTTCCTGTGCGTCATCTTCTGTTACTATGGAAGGATCTTGTCTGACAACAGGCAGTGGACTGCATATTAGATGGTTGACCATCTTGCCTCCTTTGCTGGCTTGATTCATTTTATCACCATATTATACACAACTCGTTTCTAGGGATTATGAACACCCTGCAATCCAGCAGTAGTGGTCATGCTTGCACAGCTTCTAAACGCTCATTTAAGACATATTATTGTCAGTTTGAATAAGAATTTTTAGACGCTAGTCTTAATAAAGCCCCATAGCTGGCGGTTATGAAGAGGTGCAGGTCCCTCTATAACTTCGGTGGATCCAGCGCCACTTCCTGGCTGTCTTACATTTAGACCATTTTCTATGCCTAAAACAGAAAATGATGAATGAGACGGGTCTGCTGGCCCGTCCCCATCCCCGCCCACTGGCATAAGTGGAGAGAAGACGCAAATAGCGGCACAACTAACCGTTGCTCGCCATCTGTGCCTGAAATAAGCCTAATATAGCCGTATTTCAGTATAATAAATTACCCCTATTTCCCCAAAGCTGTTCATAGCCTTTAAGTATTTTTTCTGTATATTTCCAACAAAAACATTTTTTTTTACATGAAATCATGAAAGGCTGCAATTACCATGCTAGACTATAGGTGTCATGGTTTCAGATATACATTGACAGACATGGGGCATCACAATATGGCGCTCACTAGCATCTCTTGATTGTGTGCACATTTTATCATCACTATGAGCATGAACACATTTGATTTTGCCTTTTTATCTAGAAATCACAGGTGTCCCCAGCATAATAGTATACACGGCTAGCCAGCATGTAGAAGGATAACATTGCGGCACTGCTACTTATCACAAAGCCCAGATCTATTCTTCCGCACATCTGAAAGGAAAAGCTGCTCTATGAATACTGAATAGTAGCTACTCTGGAAATGAAGACATTTAAGTAAAGGAAATGAAATGAACATTTAGCATTTTAGAGAACATTTCTAAGATTAATATTGTAGATAATAAGAGGAGATTGGCAAGACAGCACCAGGCACTGAAACAGAAGGATACTTCCCTACATGCAAAGCAACTGCCAAGTCGTTCCAACCCCCACATATATAAAGACCAGAGGCGGACTGGCCAGTTGACCAATGCCTAGGGGGCCACCTGAGCCCTTCTGGGAATAACAGGTTCTTATGCACCTAGCCAATGGCTACAGGTGCCCTCCTGAACGCAATCACCGCCATCAGGACACTGATACAGTAGAATACTGTGGAGAGGGCGGCAGTATTTTGTGCTGCACTGTGGTATTGGTTCTGCTGAAGCACTATGGTATTACACGTCCTACCTACTTCTGTTGCCCCATTTTCTGTTAATTTGGACTGTCCTACAACATGGGGCCACTCTTAGGTTTTTTTTCCAGAGCCACTTTAAAGGGAAAACTCTGAGGGTCATTTATTATACTGAAATATGCCTATATTAGGCGTATTTCAGGCACAGAAGGCTGCACATCGATTAGTTGCGCCGCAATCTGCAACTTCTCCCCACTCACGCCACATCTAAAAAAGTGCGCGCGACATGGATGGGGAACGGGATGGGCCGGCAGACCCGTCTCATTTACCATTTTCTACACCTGTTTTAGGCGGCTCACATTTAGAAGTGGCGCTGGATGTGCCAAAGTTCTGTAGAGGCCAGCGTCTCTTCATGACTTTGCTGATCCACCGCCAGTGCAGGGGCTTTATTAAGACCCCCTCTACTTCTATTACACGGTCAGTATTTGTAAGCCAGAACCAGGAGTGGAACCTACAGAGAAAAAAAAAGCAAATCTTTCCATTACACTTTTTCTCTGTAGGTATCATTCTTAGTTTTGGCTTACAAATACTGAATGTGTGAAAGTCGCCTAACAGGAGGACTAATGCACTCTTTGAAAATATTTTTGACAAAGTTCTTAATGTACTATATAAATGACACTGAATATCAAGCCTGTTGGCCAGGAACTGGGGGGCATTTTTTTTAAAGATTTTTTTGTAAAGTAAAATACAGTGAGGCCATCAGCTTGGTTAAGTAAATAAGAGAGGGACTTATCATTCCCCCTACCCCATCTCGTTTTTGTGACAAAATTTTTGTTGCAAGTGGAATTTCTACGCCTCCGCGCAAACTTTCCAAAAACGGGGTGCGGCAAAGGCATGGCAATTAGGAACAGTTTTCAGACATAAATGAAGACAGAAGTCTGCGTCAGCTCGGAGCATCTTCTAGCAGCACAGACCGGCATAAAACATTGATCTGTGATAACTTGGGTGGGTGATTTATCTTATTTTTTTCTCCTCTCCTTCTTTCTTCTTCCCTCTTGTGTTTGTGGACTGATATTCATAATGATACTGATCCCTGAATTTTCTATTGCTCTGTATTACATGAACATCATATGGCAGATATGATGTGACTTTTTGCCACTTTGTTTCCTCTGACAGTCCTTGTATCTGTTAAATTTGCTAAACCATTAATTCATCTTTTGCACTTACCTAAATACTTGAGGTTGATTTTTGGAGACAAAACAAACTTTCCAATACACTTGGCAGCTTTCTCAAATAAATCAGACTTTGGGTAAATTGTATAAATAGTTTGTACACATTCAAAAAGGATAGCTGAAAGAGAAGGACGGAAGAATCATATAAAATATCTGATGAAATTAATATAACAAGGTGTATAATGCCAGCCACTGTATTTTACTTTTTTCCCTTTAAATGGTCTATGGATACAACAATTAAAGGGTTATTCTCATCTTAGACAATGGGGGTATATCGCTAGGATATGCCCCCATTGTCTTATAGGTGCGGGTCCCACCGCTGGGACCCACACCTATTTCCAGAACGGAGCCCCCGAACTGAATGAGGGCGCACTGCGCATGCGCAGCCGCCCTCCATTCGTTTCTATGGGGCCGCCGAAAGTAGCGTCGGCTCCATAGAAATGAATGGGAGCGCACCGCGCATGCACGGCCCGGCTCCCATTCATTTCTATGAGCGGAGCGGGGACCTGCGCCTGGTGGTGGCCGGACCCCCGGAAACCCAGGGTCCTCCAGGCGCAGCGCTCCCTGCTCCGTTCTGGATATAGGTGCAGGTCTCAGAGGTGGGACCTGCACCTATGAGACAATGGGGGCATATTCTAGCGATATGCCCCCATTGTCTAAGATGGGAATACCCCTTTAAAGAGGCATTCCCACTCGCATCATCATGCACGGTCTCCATCTGCTTGGACACGGAAACCAGCAGCCGACCCACCTCATGCAAGAGGAGGGTCAGGGAACCCATATTCTGGAGACATGTGTGGGTCCCTGAGGTGGGGCATTTATGGTTTACCATGTTTAAACGCCATACTATAAATGACTCAGATGGAGATACTACTTTAAAGAGCACCTATAACCACTCCTTGTCTGTTCTAGTATATAATTGTATACAACACGAAATGATCATTCTGGAGCATTTATTCTTATGCCTTTGTTATACCATGCCTCTATAATTCCTGAGTAAAGTTTATGAACAAAGATACTAGTTCGGGGTGTGTCCTTGCATAATCTGGCAATTTCTAATCAGCGCTGACAGTGTTAGACTGTGCAGGGACACGCCCTCACTGGTAACACATAATTGTACCTTTATTCACAAACTTCTAGCAGGGATAACAGAGGAACAGAATAACATACGGTTATAATAAAAGAACTGTTATTGAATAGGGAATGTAAGTACCGTATTTTTTGCCCTATAAGATGCACTTTTTCCCCCCAAATACTAATACGAATGCTAATGATTATGTACAGTAGGACCGGGGAGAGGTGAATACTGGCTCTGTACTCACCGCTTCCTGTTCTTCATCTGCCAGCACCAGACGCTGTGCTGTGACCTCCGCACAGCATGAGGACATAGGAATGCTTTGTGACCTGACGCTGTGCAACGTCAGAGCATACCACAGCACAGCAGGAAGAGAGCTGGATCTCAAAAGCGGCGGCTGAGTCCAGAACAGGAGAGGAGAGGTCTGATTGGGGGGGGTCTGGTCTGAGGTCTGATTGGGGGGGTCTGGGTCTGAGGTGATGGGGGTCTGGTCTGAGGTCTGATGAGGGGTCTGGTCTGAGGTCTGATTGAGGGGTCTGGTCTGAGGTCTGATTGAGGGGTCTGGTCTGAGGTCTGATTGGGGCGTCTGGTGTCTGATTGGGGGGTCTGGTCTGAGGTCTGATTGGGGGGTCTGGTCTGAGGTCTGATTGGGGGGTCTGGTCTGAGGTCTGATTGGGGGGGTCTGGTCTGAGGTCTGATTGGGGGGGTCTGGTCTGAGGTCTGATTGGGGGGGTCTGGTCTGAGGTCTGATTGGGGGGGTCTGGTCTGAGGTCTGATTGGGGGGGTCTGGTCTGAGGTCTGATTGGGGGGGTCTGGTCTGAGGTCTGATTGGGGGGTCTGGTCTGAGGTCTGATTGGGGGGTCTGGTCTGAGGTCTGATTGGGGGGTCTGGTCTGAGGTCTGATTGGGGGGTCTGGTCTGAGGTCTGATTGGGGGGTCTGGTCTGAGGTCTGATTGGGGTTCTGATCTGAGGTCTGATTAACATTGAGGGTCTGATCTGAGGTCTGAGGTAGGATCTAATTAACATTGGGAGTCTGATCTGAGGTCTGTTTGGGGTTCTAATTAACACTGGGGTCTGATCCGAGGTCCGTTTGGGGGTATGATTAACATTACTTTTTTTTTATTTTCCTCCTGTAAAACCTAGGTGCGTCTCATGGGCAGGTGCATCATATAGGGAGAAAAATACAGTAGTTATTGAAACAGACCTGTCTTCCCAGCTATACAAGGCATGCATGACATTTTAGCTAATCTCATGGAAAGTAACAAACCCCAATTATTATGCAGCAGGCTAAACAGAAGTATGAGAAACTTGCATTTACCACTATTACTTTTTGGGGGGAGCCAAATGCTCTCCAAATGTCTGAATTATTCACAGATATTGTTCAGAGGATCTATTCTCTCCAATACGTAGACAGGCCATCCTGAAGAGGATGAAAGGCTTACCATAAGTGATATTGTGATTTATTTCTGCTCTTCGCAATGATTCATCTAGTATGTCATAAATAAGCTGGCTGGATCTTCACAAAAGACAAGAAAACGTATTTATAATGAAGCCTTGAGCCACAGGATCAGATATAAGCATACACATAAACATGTAATGAAATACAAGCCATGCCACACATACAGTATAAAAAATAACTGTCTAAAACCAGGAAAAATGATCTTCAGACTTGACACAAAGAATGAATATCACATTGGTAAATCTATACAGTTGAGTCACATTATTATGACCACTAGCTAATATCCAGATTAACCACCGTGTAAACATGGACAGCAGCTAGACGGGCTGCAAGACTCAGTAAGGTCATCCCACAGCTGCTGGAGGGTCCATGGGGAGGATCCATAGAATGAACACGATGACTGAGGTGGTCCCACAGAAGCTCAAATGCTCAAGTCTGAGGCATTAGGAGGCCCGCTTAGAACTTGTAAGTCTTGCTCACGCTCTTCCAACCAATGCCGGACATTTCTAGCTGTGTGATAGGTCGCATTGTCTTGCTGGAAGATCCCATCCGCCCAAAGGAAGACAAACAGCATGTATGGGTGTATATGATCCACAAGGATGGAATCATACCCAAATCAGACCTCCACATGGATAAATGGGTCTAAAGAATGCCCAGACCATAACTCTGCCACCATTAGCTTGTGTTCTTCCAGAAATGGTTGCAGGTTGTTTGTTCTCTGAAGTTTCTCGCCTGACATGCCAATGTCCATCTGTTCAATGAAGTAGAAAACAGGACTCATCGGAGAAGACAACCCTTTGCCAATCAGCGGAGGTCCAATTTTGATACTGCTGCAAACATTGGTGCATTTTCTCCTGATGTAACTTCATTACCAGAGGTGCAGTGACCATTGGAGTCCCATATGCAGTAGGGTTCGCTGAACTGTTGTTTTAGACACGTCTGGTAGCCCTGGGTTCATTTTGGCAGTGAGCTGCTACACTGTAGAGTGTGGATCCTCCCTCGTGCACCTTTGTAGTCAACATTCACCTCTCACATCAATGGCACGTGGTGCTCCACAGTTTCCACGTCACTAATTCACAATTTTGCCATTTGTCCACTCACGATACACTTGCACTACAGCAGCATGCAGTTTACAAACTGCGCAGTCTCAGAAATACTGACAACCTTGGTCTGAAAGCCAATAACCATCCCTTTTTGCTCACGACACGACTTCCTTCATGAGCTACACACTGCTGCTGAAAGCAGGAAGTGGTCATAATAGTAACATAGTAACATAGTTTATAAGGCCGAAAAAAGACATCTGTCCATCCAGTTCGGCCTGTTTTCCTATAAGTTGATCCAGAGGAAGGGAAAAAACCCCTGTGAGGTAGAAGCCAATTATCCCCACTTTAGGGGAAAAAAATCCTTCCCGACTCCGATCAGGCAATCAGAATAACTCCCTGGATCAAGGACCCCTCTCTAGTAACTATAACCTGTAATACCCTCCAGAAATACATCCAGGCCCTTCTTGAACTCTTTTAGTGAACTTACCATCACCACCTCCTCAGGCAAAGAGTTCCATAGTCTCACTGCTCTTACCGTAAAGAATCCTCTTCTATGTTTGTGAACAAACCTTCTTTCCTCCAGACGCAGAGGATGTCTCCTCGTCACAGTCACAGTCCTGGGGATAAATAGATGATGGGAGAGATCTCTGTACTGACCTCTGATATATTTATACACAGTTATTAGATCTCCCCTCAGTCATCTTTTTTCTAAAGTGAATAACCCTAATTTTGATAATCTTTCTGGGTACTGTAGTCCACCCATTCCAGTTATTACTTTAGTTGCCCTCCTCTGAACCCTCTCCAGCTCTGCTATGCCTGCCTTGTTCACAGGAGCCCAGAACTGTACACAGTCCTCCATGTGTGGTCTGACTAGTGATTTGTAAAGTGGCAGGACTATGTTCTCATCACGGGCATCTATGCCTCTTTTGATGCAACCCATTATCTTATTGGCCTTGGCAGCAGCTGTCTGACACTGGTTTCTACAGCTTAGTTTGCTGTTCACTAAAATTCCTAGGTCCTTTTCCATGTCAGAGTTACCCAATGTTTTACCATTCTGTATATACTGGTGACTTGCATTATTCCTTCCCATATGCATAACCTTACATTTGTCAGTGTTAAACCTCATCTGCCACTTCTCTGCCCAAGCCTCCAGTCTATCCAGATCCTGCTGTAGCAGTGTACTGTCCTCTTCTGTGTTAATTACTTTACACAGTTTAGTGTCATCTGCAAAAATTGATATTTTACTGTGCAAGCCTTCTACAAGACCATTAATAAATATATTGAAGAGAATAGGGCCCAAAACTGACCCCTGTGGTACCCCACTAGTGACAGTGACCCAATCTGAATATGTACCGTTAATAACCGACCTCTGTTTTCTATCACTGAGCCAGTTCCTTACCCACATACAGACATTTTCTCCCAGGCCAAGCATTCTCATTTTATATACTAACCTTTTATGTGGTACAGTGTCAAATGCTTTGGAGAAGTCCAGATATACGACATCCATTGATTCGCCGCGGTCCAGTCTAGAACTTACCTCCTCATAGAAACTGATTCAATTGGTTTGACATGACCGATCCCTCATGAAGCCATGCTGATATGGAGTTATTTGCTTATTTTCATTGAGGTACTCCAAGATAGCATCTCTTAGAAAACCTTCAAATCGTTTACCCACGACAGATGTTAAACTTACCGGCCTATAGTTTCCGGGCTCTGTTTTTGGACCCTTTTTGAATATTGGCACCACATTTGCTATGCGCCAATCCTGTGGAACACTCCCTGTCAGTATAGAGTCCTTAAATATCAGAAATAAGGGTCTGGCTATGATATTACTTAATTCTCATAGGATACGGGGGTGTATGCCATCCGGTCCTGGCGATTTGTCTATTTTAATCTTTTTAAGATGTCGTTGTACTTCTTCCTGGGTCAGACATGGCACTTTTAAATAATAATGTGACTCGACTGTGTGTAACCTTAAAGGGAGTCTGTCACCTCATTTTCACCTATATAGCTAACAGCAGTGCCCCACAGAAGATTGCACACACATCCCAGACATACCTGTGTGCACTGTGTGTGTGTGTATTCCTCGTTCAGAAAAAGCACTTTTATTCTGCAGGAAAACAGCTCCCAAGTGCCCGGCTCTGCTGCTAGTGCAAACCAGACTGGAGGGCAGCTTTAGCTGCTCATATCTTGGGATTCGTAGCAGATAGAAAAATGGTTCTGACCTTCTTTAAAAGCTAACATTCCAAGCTTTAAAATGATACCAAAAGCTCACAGCATTATATCCAGTATATCAGAAGATATAGCTGTTAGAAATCGAGTCAGGAGAGAAAGCTGTTTTTAGTTTCACTTTCAGCCGGGCACTTGGGAGCTGTTTTCCTGCAGAATAAAAGTGCTTTTTCTGGACATGTAATACAGACACAAAGTGCACACAGGTATGTCTGGGATTTGTATGCAATCTTCTGTGGGGCACTGCTGTTAGTTATATAAGTGAAAATGAGGTGACAGACTCCCTTTAAATAATGACCAATTCCTACACATGAAGGGGATGCAGTGCTCCACTGAGTTGAATGTGCTCTTGTTTGCAATGGCATACCATCTGGGTGGGCACTGTATAGCGCTGAAAGTCAGCAGAGGGCTGAACTCAACAACTCCATCCACCTTTGAATATGTCACAAGATCCATTTTAGCTGGATTTCTCCTTTAACCACCTAACTGTTTTGCCTGAGTCCAGCTCGGGCAGTGTGAAAAGTAGCAAACTGGAGGGGGGAGGGCTGTTTTAGATGGTGATATCTCCTCAATGGTAGCAGCTACAAACATGCAGTCCAGGCTTTCGTACAAGACTAAAAATGACAGCTAAAGTCCAAGCAACAGAGGAGAAATCACTGTTAGAAACAAAGCCGAGAATAATGGCGGGTAAAACCTGTTTTTACTTTCGCAGTGCTCGGGCTCCGGTCATTTTAACATCAGCGTGAGGGTTTAGCCATATATTATCAATTACATTTACCGTTGTAGTGCACCTTTTTCTGTGATTTGTTTGATTATATAGTTTGTTACATCCGCACTATTGGTTTTCTTGTGCAGGATGTTTTTGTGGTACATGTGGTCCGCTGCAGGCTTCCTCCATTGTATGCATTTTTGCTGGGGATTGCTGTTAGCAACGGATCACATATGCAGGATTTGCTTCCCCGGTTTGATATGCGCAACAGCATATGGGGTTTTGAGCACTTCTCTGCAATCTTAGACCACTGTTTTTCCGTGATTGTACTTTCGCTTTCAGCTGCATTCACAGCATCTGTCCTGAACATACTGCTGTCTGTTTTCTGTCGGTATTTTCTGAAAGCTTGGAAAGTCTGCTTTCAAACAAGACCAGTTGCTTGGTTCTAACTGCTACCATTCAGGAGATAGCAGCATCTAAAGCAGCCCTCCCCCCTCCAGTTAGCTACTTTTCCCACTGCTGCAGCTGGACTCTGGCAAAACAGTTAGGTGGTTAAAGGGGTATTCCCATCTCACAAAGGTAGTTTGTATAGTTAGATATAGCCATACCAATACTATTACTAATAGAACATATATATATATATATATATATATATATATATATATATATATATATATATATAAAATGTACTGTTTAGAAGATTTGCCTAGGCATTGCCCCACACACATCAGTCTGGCCGTTGCCCCTAATTACGGCCACCGTGGCCATGTAGTAGTGGTGGCCAGCTTGCTCCTTTTCAAACCCGCTCTCAGGTAACTGCTGTATTATGAACGCACATTGCCTGAGCATGCACAGAAGCTACCACTCCAAAACCCAATGGTCAGGATCCGTCCAAAACGCAGACTTTATAAACAGATCCTGCTCCATAGAGATAAATTGATCTTGGAACAGGATCCGTTTCTCTGCGTTTTGGAAAAGCAGACAAAAATAGTATAACCCTAAGATGTGTCTCCGCATGATCATGCAATGTGTGTTCACAATACAGCAGTTACCTCAGAGCGGGTTTGAAAAGGAGCAAGCCGGCCACCACTACTACATGGCCACAGTGGCCGTAACCAGGGGCAACGACCTGACTGATGTGTGTGGGACAACTCCTATACAAATAGGGAAATCTTCTAAATGGTAATTTTTATATAAATACATTCTATAAGTAATCATATTGTTATGGCTATATCTAACTACAAACCACATTTGTGAGATGGGAATACCCCTTTAAGCAGAATAAAGTAAAACTATGAACATAATACAGGATAATAATATACTAACATTCCCCTTTAAAAGTGTCCTGTCTGACCTAGGAAGAAGTACAGCGACGTCTTAAAAAGATTAAAATAGACAAATCGCCTGGACCGGATGGCATACACCCCCGTATCCAAAGAGAATTAAGTAATGTCATCGCCAGACCCTTATTTCTGATATTTAAGGACTCTATTCTGACAGGGAGTGTTCCACAGGATTGGCACATAGCAAATGTGGTGCCAACATTCAAAAAGGGTCCAAAAACAGAGCCCGGGAACTACAGGCCGGTAAGTTTAACATCTGTCGTGGGTAAACTGTTTCAGGGTTTTCTAAAAAATGCTATCTTTGAGTACCTCAATGAAAATAAGCAAATAACTCCATATCAGCATGACTTTATGAGGGATCGGTCATGTCAAACCAATTTGAGTTCTAGACTTGACCGCGGCAAATCAATAGATGTCGTATATCTGGACTTCCCCAAAGCATTTGACACGGTACCACATAAAAGGTTAGTATATAAAATGAGAATGCTTGGCGTGGGAGACAATGTCTGTATGTGGGTAAGTAACTGGCTCAGTGATAGAAAACAGAGGGTGGTTATTAATGGTACATACTCAGATTGGGTCACTGTCACTAGTGGGGTACCACAGGGGTAAGTATTGGGCCCTATTCTCTTCAATATATTTATCAGTGATCTTGTAGAAGGCTTGCACAGTAATATATCAATTTTTGCAGATGACACTAAACTGTGTAAAGTAATTAACACAGAAGAGGACAATATACTGCTACAGATGGATCTGGATAGACTGGAGGCTTGGGCAGAGAAGTGGCAGATGAGGTTTAACACTGATAAATGTAAGGTTATGCATATGGGAAGGAATAATGCAAGTCACCAGTACATACTAAATGGTAAAACACTGGGTAACTCTGACATGGAAAAGGACCTAGGAATTGTAGTGAACAGCAAACTAAGCTGTAGAAACCAGTGTCAGACAGCTGCTGCCAAGGCCAATAAGATAATGGGTTGCATCAATAGAGGCATAGATGCCTGTGATGAGAACATAGTCCTGCCACTTTACAAATCACTAGTCAGACCGCACATGGAGTACTGTGTACAGTTCTGGGCTCCTGTGAACAAGGCAGACATAGCAGAGCTGGAGAGGGTTCAGAGGAGGGCAACTAAAGTAATAACTGGAATGGGTGGACTACAGTACCCAGAAAGATTATCAAAATTAGGGTTATTCACTTTAGAAAAAAGACGACTGAGGGGAGATCTAATAACTATGTATAAATATATCAGGGTCAGTACAGAGATCTCTCCCATCATCTATTTATCCCCAGGACTGTGACTGTGACGAGGGGACATCCTCTGCGTCTGGAGGAAAGAAGGTTTGTACACAAACATAGAAGAGGATTCTTTACGGTAAGAGCAGTGAGACTATGGAACTGTCTGCCTGAGGAGGTGGTGATGGTAAGTTCACTAAAAGAGTTCAAGAGGGGCCTGGTTATATTTCTGGAGTGCAATACTATTACAAATTATAGTTACTAGAGAGGGGTCGTTGATCCAGGGAGTTATTCTGATTTCCTCATTGGAGTCGGGAAGGAATTTTTTTCCCTAAAGTGGGGAAAATTGGCTTCTACCTCACAGGGGTTTTTTGCCTTCCTCTGGATCAACTTGCAGGATAACAGGCCTAACTGGATGGACAGATGTCTTTTTTCGGCCTTATAAACTATGTTACTATGTTACTATGTAACATCCTGATGTGTGTTAAATCTAATAAAAGCCTTCCACTGGTATCATCCAAATAGTTTTACCCAGGGTCATCTTTTCCCAGCAGTCTCAGGATCCTCAAGAGTTGGATTTGTAGCCAGGGTGCGGGAACACTGTGATAATTGAAGTCTACAGGGAGTTTTCCTCCAACCACTTGTTTCAAAATCGTCACAAATGACCCCGTTAGATCCTTGTATCCAGATGGGTTATCCTGTGCAGAATTAAAGGCATTAACAAATCAGAAGTTAAAGAAGCTCTCCAACAATGTTTTGTCTATAGAGTGCAGCATAGACTACTAATGAAAGAACAAATTTTAGTCTTGTGTTTACTGATATCACCTCATCTGAACCTTATGGGTTGCCTGCCTGTTCTCCTCCGTTATGGGTCCCCTAATGCAGCCTGCATTTCCCATTATACCTCTGGCTTTCACAATGTAGTTGCCGAGAGTCCTATCTAAGGCTACTTTCACACTAGCCCTCACTAGGGGTGTCTGGCAGTCTGTTCTGGCAGGTGAACAGCCTGCCGGATCCGTGCTGCCGCTAGCGCATGTCTGCAGCCGGAACTACGCTCCGTCTCCATTCACTATAATGGAGGCGGGCAGAGTTCTGGCCGCAGCATGCCAAACATGCCGAGAGGCGGCCAGACTAAAATTACGACATGACTGCCAGACACCCCTGCCGCTAGTGTGAAAGTAGCCTAAGGGCTGTAACAGATGGATCAGTGACATGGAACCTCTGTGCTCTCACACTGCGCTGCACCATGCATTCCAAGCTGGAACATATCAATAGAGACTTGCCTTCCTTCCGTACCGGGGGCGTACCTCTTTCCATCCACAGCACCCTGATCCCCTACCATAAGCCAGGGATTAGATTCTCTTTTTAATACAAACCCCCTATTCCTTTTTTTGTTAGGTTATTTACCTATTGGATTCACAATTTTTTTATACTTGCGTTCCACAGTTGGAACGCATAGAATCTTCCACTTCTGATCTGAATGTCACGTGACCGGAAGTTAATCAGCGTTCTCTTGCATATGGAATCCACCAAACTGATGGCATGCACCTATAAACGTAAGTTCTTTTGTATGTTTTGTATTGTCTGCTCCTGAAGAAGGGGACACCTTTATAGTCCCTGAAACGCGTCAAGCTACTTTTGGAATTAAAGCACCTTTAATACAAGAGTCCTTCGGTAAATCTTTTATCAAGGACGGGGTGATTTGACAACTATATAAACGATCTCGGCGATCGGAGGAGGTAACAGTGACAAGTGTCTCGCGCTTATCTTGCTCCATCCCCCTCCCTGGTGAAGTAAGTCCTTTGTTACCTGATATTACTCCTATGGGAAGTATATATATCTCTATTTTTTTTTATTTTTTTTTTAAAGGCTGTTTTCTGTATATAAATATTTCATGAATGTATAACTTTGGTCCCTATTACACCTATTGATATATGCATGAGCTAACTGATTCTCATTACTACGATTGGTGGTCTCAAAATACTCTTGGCTCTAATTTAGCTCACAAATGGTCCTCTTTACCATTCCCAGGGATGTCTGCCCCTACACTTTGTGGTGTAAATATTTTGGGACAGTTCTGTGTCTACTATTCTTCCATCCTTTGGCGCCCCATACACTGAGTTTCTTTTATTGCAGCTGAGGCACAGTTTTCTAGTGAACCCATGCCTTCTTTTTCAGTGGGTTGCTGCCTAGGAGTTTCTCTCTGCAGCCGTACCTCTCCTTTTGGATCATCCACTTCTCTTCTGGCACTTCTCCCCTGTTCCCTTACTTCTCCCTTTCCCTTCCCCACAATCTACCCGTTTTCCTTACCTTCTTCTCCTCCCAACATCCACTTACTCCAATTTTTGCCTTTCTGTTTCACACTGCTGAGTCTCAGGGTAGCCCTACATGATACAGCTTCAGCCTGTCTCCCCTACCTCCTGCTTATGATACATTTCTCACTGTCAGTTTACAAACAGGAGACAGGGACAGAAGAGTGAAGCTGTACCTCACAGCCATACACCGGAGACTCTGCACAAGGCCTCATGCACTCGACCGTATTTTAGTCCACATCCAATTCATATTTTTTGCAATTAGCACATGGAACCATTCATTTCTATGGGGCCACAAAAATGCAGACAGCACATGGATGTCACCCATGACCTATCCGCATCCATGCAGCCCCTCCTCAAATTATACAGATGTACTACTGTTGTCCGATTTGGGGACAAAAATAGTCCTTTCTATGATAGGGACCAAGGAAAGTGCAGGATGCACACGGTCAGTGTGCTAACTGCAAAATACATATGGACGTGTGCATGTAGCCTAAAGCACATACTAATCGTACAGACAGGAACTGTGAGTCTGGGAAACCTTAAAGAAGAACTCCCGACAAAAATTTTATTCCATGTCCTGCTAGAAATGTACATGATGTAATCTGTAGTGAATGTCATTTTCTTACCAGTGTCTGAAGTTTTGACTTATATCATCCTGAAGTTTCTTATCTGTGTCATGTGACCAGCAATTAGACCCACCAACTCACACAGCACCTTATGTGTGGACAGGAAGTCTAATTCTCTATGTATTCCTATGAGACTGAAAGTGAGGCTCCCATAGGAATGAATAGAGCAGATACTGGCTTTCTGTCCTGGGTCAGTTGGAGGTCAGGGAGTTCGTCACATGACCCAGGTACAATAAGAAGAGAGGTTTTTACTCACAGAAACAGTCACTGATAAGAAAATGACAATCACTACAGATCATATCATGCACCTTTCTAACAGGTCAGAGAATAAAAAATTTTGTGGAGTAGTGGAGATTGAAAGTAGGGCAAGGTCTGGACTGGTGGTCAGGCTGGGATCATATGATCCCTTAATGAATGGTTTCATGCTGCGGGGATGAAACAAATTACACTACACGAATACTGCTGGTAACCTAATGTTAGATGTCCAAAAGCAAATTTGCAGAAGCGCTGCTTTACCATATTGTTTACCTGAAGACATTTTTTACCTTTATAACCTGCAGATAAATATGCAGAGAAGCAGCCATGACACCGACATCCCGGTCGCATAATGCCTTCCTGAACTTCTCATGAATGTGCTGTACTTGAGTGGGTGCAATAAGGTAGAATTTATACAATGCCAGGACAGCTTTCCTCCGCACTATTTCTCTAGAAGAAGTGAAAAAAAAAAGTCCAAAGATGGAGCTAAATGTAGCTATATGGAAACACAAGAACTAAATACACACTGTGATAAATGTCTTACTTTGAATGCTGAAGCTTGTCTTCAATGAGTGGTAGAGCAGCAGGAATCATTTCCCGGGGAAATATCTGGCTCACAACAGTCAGTGCCATGCACACCTCCACAAGGTTAGTGCTCTGTAGATCCTGTCAGAGGGCACAGGTTACTGGACAATGCTTTACATCACTATAAACACTGTATAGTATAGTCCTTAGACTTATAGCCTTCGCCATGAATTCAATGTCTGATTTAAGTCGCAAAATTAATTTACACAATTAACTTCTCTACTACTACATATGACAAGGATGGATGAAACATTGTACACACTTTAAACTTCAGCAGCCAATGTGACATTTTCAGTTGTCTGGTAATAAAAACTTTCCCATCACTAGAAAGTTTAGATTACTTACCGGTAATCATTTTTCTTTGAGCCTATGACAGCACCCCTGGAGAGACCGCCACCTTCCTTAGGACAGGAAACAGATCACCGGCATCGCTTTAAAAGAGGGACCACCCCCCTCATCTCCAGTCCTTTCCAAGAATTTAAGGGAACAGTGCTCATATCCAACAATACATCCATAATATAACTAAATTTATGATCCATAATCTATCTAAACACCAATATAAAAAAAAAAATGCACTTTTTTTTTTTTGGGGGGGGGGGGGGGGGGGAATGCATCGGGGTGCTGTCATAGGCTCAAAGAAAAACGATTACCGGTAAGTAATCTAAACTTTCTCTCCTCGCCTATGACAGCACCCCTGGAGACTAGGCTAGAAGTCAGGGTGGGACTACCGCCTGTAGTACCTTCCGGCCGAAAACCAGCCCATCATTGGAAGGTAGCTGCAGCCTATAATGCCGAAAAAAGGTATGCGGGGTACTCCATGTGGCGGCTTTGCAAGTTTGCTCCAGAGAAGCCGAGGCCCTCTCCGCCCAAGAAGCAGAGACCGCTCTCGTCGAGTGAGCTCCAAACCCCTCTGGGGGAACTTTACCGCTGGAAGAATAAGCTAGGGAAATAGCCTGTTTTATCCACCTGGCGATAGTTTGAGCCGTAGCGGAAGAACCCTTCCTAGTTCCCTGAAACAGAACTAACAAATGCGACGAGGATCTCCAGGGGGAAGTGGTCTGAAGGTATTGTAAGAGGCATTTCCTGACATCCAGGCAGTGAAACTTCCTTTCTTTCTCATTATTTGGTGAAGCACAAAAAGTGGGCAAGACTATCTCCTGTGACCTATGGAATCTGGAGGAAACCTTTGGTAAAAAGGGAGGGTCAGGAGAAAATACCACCCTATCTTCCGCAATAATCAAATAAGGGGGATCAATTGACAAAGCTGAAATCTCACTGACTCTTCTAGCAGATGTTATGGCCAGGAGAAAGGTAAGTTTAAGGGATAAAAGTTTAATGGAAATTTCCTCTATAGGCTCGAAAGGAGCCTCCGTGAGGGCGGACAAGACCACGTTTAGGTCCCACGGAGGAACCCTCGATCTACAGATCGGAGACATTTTTGAAATGGCCGTAATAAATCTTTTAATCCAAGGATGGCTGGCCAATTTATATTCAAAAAGGGCACTTAACGCAGAAATCTGCACTTTAAGAGTACTAGGTCTAAGCTTTTTCTTCCAACCTTCCTGCAGAAAATTCAAAATTAAAGGAATGTCAGGGGTGGCCAAAACATCCACAGGTCTATCCGCGAACCTTAAAAAAACTCTCCAGATTCTGAGATAGATCTCGGAGGTAACTTTTTTGCGACTAGATAAGAGTGTAGAAATGACCTCGTCAGAGAGACCTTTACTCTTTAAGATGTTCCTCTCAAGAGCCAGGCAGTCAAGTGCAGGTTGGAAATTTCCGGATGGACTACCGGCCCCTGAGAGAGAAGACCCTCCCTCTCCGGGAGAACCCAAGGGGAAGCAATCGACATCCTGCGTAGTTCCGAAAACCAGACCCTTCTTGGCCAGAAGGGGGCGATCAAGATCACTAGTGCTCTGTCCTCCTGAATCTTTTTTAGGACCCTTGGCAATATTTTTAGGGGGGGAAAGGCAAACAGAAGCCCCTTCTCCCAGGACTGAGCGAACGCATCCACCGCCACTGGAAGATCCTGCGGGGAAAGGCAAAAGAAAACCTCCACTTTTCGATTCTGCCCACTCCCCCTGGCAAAGGCGGTGACGGCTTAGATAATCTGCCTTTACATTTTCCTTTCCCTTTAGATGGACTGCAGAAAGAGAGGCTAGAGAACTCTCCACTAGATGGAAAATGTCGTGAGCTAGATTCATTAAAGACTGAGACCTGGTGCCCCCCTGCCTGTTGATGTATGCTACAGTGGTCACATTGTCGGAGTAAATCCATACATTTCTCCCCTGAATGAACTGGCGACACTGGGAGAGGGCCATCAGAACCGCTTTCAGCTCCTTGAAATTGTGAGACTGGGACTGTGAGGGGGGATCCCAGACACCCTGAAACAGGGAGGAACCCAGGTGAGCTCCCCACCCCCTTGGGCTGGCATCTGTGGTCAAACAGATGACATCCCTTCTGCACCAGGGAACTCCCCTCTCCAGATTTCGGAGATCCAACCACCATCTCAAGGACGAAATGGTCTGGGGAGAGAGGGTGAATACAGAGTCTAGAGACGTGAGATCCCTGTCCCAAACCTCCAAAATCTGGAGCTGGAGTGGCCTTGAATGGTACTGAGCCCATTCCACCCCCAGAATAGCTGCCGTGAGAAGCCCTAGTACAGACATGGCTGCTCTTATGGAGACGCTCTCGAGGGAGATAAGATTCTGGACACTGTCCCTGATTGACAATCTCTTCTGAATCGGAAGAAAGGACGACTGGTGTGTCGGGTCCAACTCCACTCCCAGGAACCTGCATCTTCGTGAAGGGGTCAGGCACGACTTCTCCAGATTCAGCTCCCATCCCAGACTCACCAGGACCTCCTTGAGCCAAACAATGTTGGACTGGAGAGTCTGGAATGACTAAGCCACCAGTAGAAAATCGTCCAAGTACGGGACTATGACCACATCCCTTTCCCTGATATGGGCCATCATTTTGGAAATGACCTTTGTAAATACCCTGGGTGCCTGGGACAGGCCAAAAGGAAGGCCTGAACTGGAAGTGCCTGATCTCTGATGACACATGAACTGCAACCCTCAGATATTTCTGATGAACCGGATGAATGGGGACGTGATAATAAGCGTCCCGGGGATCCACAGACACCATGAAACAATTGGGCAGGAGATAATTTAGGGTCGACCTGACGGATTCCATATGGAACTTCTCGTACACCAGACTTTGATTCAACAGTTTCAAATTTATTATGGTACGGAATGAGCCATTCGGCTTCTTTACCAGGAAGAGAGTTGAATAAAATCCCTCCCCTTTTTCTTGGGCCTGGACCTCTATCAGCACCCTTTTCTGAAGAAGGTAATCTACTTCTAACAGAAGAGCTGATTGTTTCTCCTGGGACCCCCTGAAGTCTGTGGTCACGAACCTCCGACCTGGGGAAGAACGAAATCTCAGCCTTAGCCCCTCTCCTATGACCGATAGAATCCATTCGCTGTTGGAGATCCTCTGCCACCGAGGTAGAAACAGAGACAGATGACCCCCAACAGGCGGCCTGGCGTCATTGGGACTGCTTTTTTGAGGCTTCTGAGCTGGAAAAAAGGAACCCCTTAGACTTCTTGGTATTTACTGGGAATTGCCTGGATTTTTCTTTAGACCTGAACCCTTCCCTATTAAATCTAGGTCTAAAAGATCTCCTAGGGGCCTGCTGACTGGTAGGAGGAAAACTTTTCTTTTTGTCAGCCGCTTTTTCCAACAGATCGTTCAGGACAGGCCCAAACAGAAATTCCCCCTCACACGGGATAGCACATAACTTTGCCTTAGAACTGACATCTCCATTCCAACCTTTAAGCCAAATAGCCTTCCTAGCAGAGTTGGAAAGGGCGGAGGCCCTGGCAGACAGCCTGAGGGAATCCGCCGAGGCATCAGACAAAAAATCTACAGCATTAAAGATAGTTGGAAAAGATGCCAACAGCTGATCCCTAGGGGTGCCTCCCTTAATGTGGGCTTCCAGCTCCTCTAGCCATACCCTCAAAGATCTGGCGACAGACGTGGCGGCAATAGCCGGCTTAAAAGCGCCTGCAGAGGCCTCCCAATTTTTCTTGAGATAAACATCTGCCCTTCTATCCATCGGGTCCTTTAAGGAACCCATATCATCAAATGGAAGAGCTCCTCTTTTAGACATTTTCGCCACTGGAGCATCTAACTTAGGAGCTCTATCCCAGGCGGCTGTTACTTCATCATCAAACGGGTATTTACACTTGACTGATCCTGGGATGTAGAACTTTCTATCAGGCTTTTTCCATTCTTTAGCAATTACCGCCTGTATATTTTTGTGTACATCAAAAATTTTCTTTTTTCTTGGCCCTAGGCCCTCAAACATTGAGTCCTGTACTGAAAGGGGAGCTTTCTGCTCATCCAGTCCCATAGTCACACGCACCGCCTTGACCAGGGTATTAATGTTGTCGGCGGAGAAAAGCGGTTTTCCCGCAAATTCAGAGTCTGAGGATTCTTCAGACGACGGACGTTCCCCCTCCTCCTTTAAGCCAGACAGAACATCACTGTCACTAGAAGGTGCAGTAGCAACCGTGGCTGAAGTACTAGGGCGATTCTTCCTTAAACCACTGACCGACGCTTTAACCTCTTCCCGGATCATTAACCTAATATTTTCCATCATGGAGGGGGCCTCATCCTCCACCAGCTTGCTCACACAGGCTTGACATAAAGGTTTTGACCAGGAAGAGGGAAGCCTCTTTTTACACACTGCACACCCTCTTTCTTTGGTCCTAGAACTCTTCTTAGAGGATTCTTTAGGGACTTGGATACAAACACAAATACCCCCATAAGTCTGACCACATGAAAACTGTCCAGGGGGAGAGCCCCTCTTACCCCACCAGGTACCGGTTCATTGGTGGTATCAGTGGGCTCAGCGCGCTGTGTCTGCTCCATAATTCAGGCAAGGAGCAGGAAGCTGGCTGGGTTTTTTAAATACGCGCGCTCCGCAGGCCCCGCCCTTTCCCGCGTGTGGAACGCATAATCTCCACCGCCACCGGAAGTCTCGCGCGAGGGGTGCTGTCATAGGCGAGGAGAGAAAGATAAAAATATCTAATGGTTATTTTAGACTTTAGATTTTCTGCCCAATAATTACTAAAGAGCATTCCTATTAGTGCTCGTTAGTGATCATTTGGCAGTCTAATACTGCCTCCGATTGCCCGATGAACAAGCAAACACTTGTTCATCAGGCAATTCAGATTTTTCAATGTGCTGGAAGATCTGGATTTGCCAGCAGCAGACCGTGCCGTTTAATCATGATCTGCTGCCAGGACACCGATGTCCTGCATGGGGATGAGCGATAGCATAGTGATCGCTCCTCCCCATGCTGCAGAGGACATTGCTGTATGATGTCAGCTGCTAGCTATCTGAAAATTGCCAGGAGGGAGAGCTTCCCTCGTGACATCAGGGAGTCTAATAGAACCTTAAAAGGTGTTCTCCGGGAATTAATAAAATGAAAATACTTATATCACTTTATTATAAATATATTCTCAAATACCTTTCATTAGTTATAATTGCTCATTTTGTCTAGGGAGCAATCATTAGGAGAAATAAAATGGCCGCCGTCCTATTAGTACACACAGAACCTGTCCTAATCAGCAGGACAAGTTATTTCACAACACTGAGGTAAAGAGCTGCCTCATCCTTCTCTCTGCTCTGCTGGTCAGGGATTATGATCCTGAATACAGTTTAATATGAGCTTCAGCTGAATCTCTGTAGGAATGGAGTTCATGAGGAGACATGAAGTACAGAGAGGAGGTGAGGATGTGGCTAATGAGCAGCAGCTCTTGTATGCAGTCTCCATCACCACAGTCTGTCCTGTCCATCTTCTCTGTACTTCATGTCTCTCAATGAGCTCCTTTCCTTCAGAAATTCAGCTGAAGATCTTATCAGCTGTATTCAAAATCATAATCCCTGACAAGCAGATCAGAGAGGAGGATGGGGCAGCTCTTTACCTCAGTGTTGTGAAGTAACTTGTCCTCCTGTGTGATTAGGACAGTTTTTATGTGTACTAATAGGACGATGGACATTTTATTTCTCCTAATGATTGCTCCCTAGACAAAACGAACCAATATAGCTAATGTAAGGTATTTGGGAATATATTTATAATAAAGTTATATTTACGTAGGTATTTTCATTTTCTTAATTCCCAGAGAACCCCTTTAAGTACTGCACGGGTACCTGGAGCGATCAGCTAATTCCCAGATGGCTTTCTTGTAAGGAGTGGTTGTCCAGATAGACCACCTCCTTTAAATTTGACTGTAAACTATTGTCAGATGTTTTAGTGTGTGGATCTGATTCCCTTATATCTACAGTAAATATAAAATACTAATGACTGTGGACTACAGATGTCACATAACCCATTAAAAGAAGCATAAAAACTGTAAAAGTTACCTAACAACAGTAAAGTAGACTTTTACCTTCAGAACAGTATTTACAAGCAGAAGCAGCAACTCATGATTTTCATGTAGAAATAATGACACTGCCAAGTAGCCTGCAACAAACAACAGGATATCAAGGTAGATAAATAGCATAACCCAACACGTAAACCATTTACAGTGTGTCCCCCCTACAGAGCAACACATGAGACCATGCAATCATAGATGGAAAGAAGCAGAGCCACATAATAGAGGCAGTGCACGGTATTGCAGCATTGTCACTTTAATGGGATGAAACTGCAATAACCTGCACCAGCGGTACTAAGCAGTCAGTGTGTTGGTAGATGAGCCATGTAAACAATAAACTTTAAAGGGGATGTGCACGTTTTCTGGGGGGTTGGCAAACCCCTCTCTTGGACAGACCTGCGAAGGGAAGCATACTTACAGTGGGGAAAAAAAGTATTTAGTCAGCCACCAATTGTGCAAGTTCTCCCACTTAAAAAGATGAGAGAGGCCTGTAATTGACATCATAGGTAGACCTCAACTATGAGAGACAAAATGAGAAAACAAATCCAGAAAATGACATTGTCTGATTTTTAAAGAATTTATTTGCAAATTAAGGTGGAAAATAAGTATTTGATCAATAACAAAAGTTCATCTCAATACTCAATATATCCTTTGTTGGCAACGACAGAGGTCAAACGTTTTCTGTAAGTCTTCACAAGGTTGACACACACTGTTGCTGGTATGTTGGCCCATTCCTCCATGCAGATCTCCTCTAGAGCAGTGATGTTTTGGGGCTGTCGCTGGGCAACCGGACTTTCAACTCCCTCCAAAGGTTTTCTATGAGGTTAAGATCTGGAGACTGGCTAGGCCACTCCAGGACCTTGAAATGCTTCTTACGAAGCCACTCCTTCGTTGCCCTGGTGGTGAGCTTAGGATCATTGTCATGCTGAAAGACCCAGCCACGTTTCATCTTCATGGAAGGAGGTTTGCACTCAAAATCTCACGATACATGGCCCCATTTATTCTTTCATGTACATGGATCAGTCGTCCTGGTCCCTTTGCAGAGAAACAGCCCCAAAGCATGATGTTGCCACCCCCATGCTTCACAGTAGGTATGGTGCTCTTTGGATGCAACTCAGCATTCACTCTCCTCCAAACATGACGAGTTGTGTTTCTACCAAACAGTTCTACTTTGTTTCATCTGACCATATGACATTCTCCCAATACTCTTCTGGAACATCCAAATGCTCTCTAGCAAACTTCAGACGCGCACGGATATGTACTGGCTTAAGTTGGGGGACACGTCTGGCACTGCAGGATCTGAGTCCCTGGCGGCGTAGTGTGTTACTGATGTTATCCTTTGTTACGTTGGTCCCAGCTTTCTGCAGGTCATTCACTAGATCCCCCCGTGTGGTTCTGGGATTTTTGCTCACAGTTCTTGTGATTATTTTGACCCCACGGGGTGAGCTCTTGCGTTGAGCCCCTGATCGAGGGAGATTATCAGTGGTCTTGTATGTTTCTGATTATTGCTCCCACAGTTGATTTCTTCACACCAAGCTGCTTGCCTATTGCAGATTCAGTCTTCCCAGCCTGGTGCAGGTCCACAATTTTGTTTCTGGTGTCATTCGACAGCTCTTTGGTCTTCACCATAGTGGAGTTTGGAGTGTGACTGTGACTGTTTGAGGTTGTGGAGAGGTGTCTTTTATACTGATAACAAGTTCAAACAGGTGCCATTACTACAGGTAATGAGTGGAGGACAGAGGAGCCTCTTAAAGAAGAAGTTACAGGTCTGTGAGAGCCAGAAATCTTGCTTGTTTGTTGGTGACCAAATACTTTTTGTCCCCACTGTACCTGCTTCCCGACTCCCGTGCTCACTGGCCCGTACTGCTCCGCTCGGGTTCCAGGATGTAAACTTCCATTTTGATGCTACTGCAGCCAATCGCTGGCCACAGTAGTGACCTGCTCTCCTTGCATCACATGACCATTTATTATTATGCAAGTGGAGCAAGCCACCACTGTGGCCTACAACTGGCTGCAGCAGCCTAAAATATAAGTTTGCATCCAGGGACCGGGCAGAGGCCAGAGAGTGCAGGAGCAGGTATATATGCTGCTGTTAGCTGGTCTGCCCAGGAACGGGGTTTGCCAATCCCCACCTGAAACCAAACATGGACAAGCCCTTTAAGTCCACTAACAGAAGAATGGTACATACCGACTCGTTTTTCAAGTAGGTTTCCTTGTTGAGCTAATTTAATGGCGTGAATATAACCAAATGAAGCTTCGTATCCAAGCATTTCACAGTAAATCAATCTCACCATGCATTCCTTCATCTGCCTCTACAATGTAATTAAAAAGTCAAGGTTAGGGGAAAGATCAATACGACATCAAGTCAGACATTGTATATAGTATTCAGTGTATTCAAATATCACAAGCTAGGATTTGTGTTTATGGCCATGTGCAACCGGGAAACTTTAACCTAAAATAACTCTACTTATTTTAGGTTAAAAATAATTTTTTCAGTTGGTTTTACTTTTCAACAGTTCTCACTTTCAGTGGATCTGCTGACTGTTTCTCCTCTCTTCTCAGTGAGCGTGTCAGGGAGCTGCTCTGATGGCATGATCTGTAGCTCTTATCTCTGTAGCCTTTATCTCTAAACTCCTGGCAGCTCATAAACAACCACTGCAGCTAAATTTGTATCAGTCTGCTAAGAATGTAGCTGTAATAAGTATTCATGAGCTGTCAGAGATAATGCACTAACTGACAATTGGGAAGCAATAGGCTGCAAATACACTGTAAGTGATCCTGTCAAGAAGCTGCTCTGAAGGCTCGATCTGTAGCTCTTATCTCTAAACTCCTGGCAGCTCAAACACCCACTGCAGCTAAATTCATATCAGTGTGATAAGAATGTAGCTGTAATAAGTATTCATGAGCTGTCAGAAATGATGCACTAACTGACAATTGGGAAGCAATAGGCTGCAAATACATTGGAAGTGAAAGCTGTAGAAGAAAACTGTTAAAGACCAATTGGGAAAACAATTTTTAGCCCAAAATGAGTAGAATGCAATAATAAAAAAAAAGTTGCTCCCAAAGATGCCCTTGTTGCAGTGTGGCAATTCAGTAGTCAAGGACGTAATTCATATGTCCTTGCTGACAATCTCAGCTTTAAAAGAAAACCAAGGTTGAGGCTCTATCCAGGATATACGGCGAGTTAGAGCCCTTAGAAAGAATTCTCACGGAAAGCTGCATATACCTGCAGCTTTCATTCCTGACCCGATTTCTAAGTGCACTACTTGCAATTTTCTTTACTTGTCTTGACCTTGGTCTTGATTTAAAGCTTTAAAACAAGACCTGGCTGTTACACAGCCTGATATATGACCCAGAAACCAGCTCTCCCCTAGTTTAGCCAGCTGAGATATAAGCCAGTATGGAGGAGGAGAGGGGGAAGAGGCTGCTTAGAGGAGAGACACAGAGCCTTCTCTCTCCCTGTGTTAGGCCCCATTCACACGACCGTATATTTGCGGGCCCGCATTACTGCAGACCCGTAAATATACGGGGGCCGCCCGGCGTGTGTTCTGCAGCGCTCGGAACACACGCCGTGCAGCCCCATAGAAAATGCCTATACTTGTCCGTGCGCACGGACAAGTATAGGACATGCTTCAAAAGAGCCGCGGCATAGAAGTGAATGGGGCCGCATCTATGCCCGCAATTTTGCGGATAGATACGGCCCCATTCATATGGTCGTGTGAATGGGGCCTAACTGTACATGTTCCCATGGGGAGGATACCATGGACTTCATACTTGCTCTCTGATTGTCCCACACGGGGACCCTTTTTTCAGACAAGATGAGTGCTTGCTCATGTAATCACCCTTCTACACCTTATTAGACTGTTTATTGATGTCATGACACCAAACACATCACAAACATCAGTAGTTTACATTTTGCACTGCCCCTATCCTGTCCATACATGATCCATGGAGTAAAATATACAGATACCAGTTACACACTGCAGTAACAGAGAAGAATATCTAATAGATTTCTGACAGATGTCAGAAAATACATTTTCGCTCATTGACTGTCGCCAAAAATAACTGTTTTCAATTACTGTATATTTTTTAGTACTCAGACATTTCAGACGGGTGTAATACAGAGGCTTTTTGTGCCCATATAATGGAGGCAACATTCAGGCCTCCCGCGGTTCATCAGAACCATTGTATGGCGCTCTAACTAATTTTCTTGTGAACTGCCGGCGGACTAATAATGTACCCATATTGTATCCAGACACAAAGATCAGGATTACTGAAATCCAACATGCCTGATCCTTATTTGCTCCCCAAACCCCATGTATGCAGACCTTTATCAGACAAGCTGTAGTCAAAGCAATGAAAGACATTGGAGACTAAGAGGAGTAAAGCAGATATGATGCTACACTAGGGCAGTCTGTACAGGAAGTAATGTAAGACATGAATAGTACGGGGTGTTACCAGGGTGGTATGAGGCGAGGAAACTGTTGTTTTCAGGTTGGCAAGTTCTTGCTGGATCAGCTTTTCTTCCTCCTAAAAAAGGCACAGAGGTAGTCAGCATTAATGTACCATGCTATGTGGTTGGACATGTGCTGGTAACTGCTTATTCTAATGACTTTTCTGGTCGTGCACATGAGCACACGGTGATAAAGACACTAAAGGGATTATCTGGGAACTGAAAAAGAGGTCATCTATCAATTTAAAAGGATTGTCTGGGGTGGGGGAGAATGGGTTAAAAAAAAAAACACCGATGCTGTTCTGATGCTTACTGGTTCCCCACTAATTTTCACTTTCAGGTCCCTCTGAAGATACAGGGTCACTGCTGCTGCCAGTCCTGTCTGTGGGTCAAGACAGGACCTGACAGTGGAAACCAATAGGGGCCCAACAAGCATCAAAACACCAGCAGGGGATCAGTGAGTAACATTTCTTTTTTTTTTTTTTAACTCATTCTGCAATTCTTCTAAAACATTTTATCCTGCTGAACAACCCCTTTAAAGAGGTTTTCCAGAATTTTAATATTGATGGTCTATTCTCAGGACAGAACCTTGATCCCTGATCGGCTGGGTCTGACACCACACACCCCCACCAACCGGCTGTTCTGCAGTAGCTCCAGATATACAGCCGCAACCAGTGTGTAGTGCAGGGATCAGCAACCTCTGGCACTCCAGGAGTTCTGAAACTACAACTCCCAGAATCTTCCTTTCATTTTTTACAGGAGTTATAAGAACAGCTGAGCATGTTTGCATGTTGGGTGTTGTAGTTTCACAGCTGCTGGAATACTGAAGGTTGCTGATCCCTAGAGCAGTGAATGGAGATGGTAATTGCAGCACTGCTCCCATTGAAGTACATTACCCAACCACAACTAAAAAATTGTGGCCTGTGGTCCCAAACCATGACCTCGTGCATAGTGTCAGTGCCATGTTATAGAGCACTGCACCAATATATGTGCTCCACTGATCAGAGGTCCACAGCTCTTCAGCTGGAGCAAAACTACAACTCCCAGCATGTGCTGGGACAGATCATTCTACTACTAAGGGTCACAGGTTTGGGAGCAATGACATATGTGACTAGTCCAGACAGTGCTCTCAGACTGTAGAGCCTCACTATCAATTATAATCTGTCTGATCCCAAGTACAGCAAGATCTATAATGACAACTAGACCGACAGACGGGTAGATAGATAATAGACAGAGATGATAAAGAAAATAGATAGACATAATACAATAGACTGATAGATAGATAGATAGATAGATAGATAGAATAGACAAATGCAAAAAAAATAAAATAAAAAAAAAATATATATATATATATATATATATATATAGATAGAATAGACATACAGGATGCATAGATATAGATAATAAATAGATATTAGAACTGACAGCAGGCAGTGAGTACAGGGCATTACAGCTGCCTCCTCCCTCTCTGGCACTGACAGTCCTGTACCTGTCTGGAGGTGAGCGCTGTGATGCTCCGGATCAGGCCCCCCAGTTTGGAGCCAGGCCCGGGCGCAGGGTCCTGCAGGAGCAGGCCGGGCAGAGCGCTCAGGGTCCGCTCCACAATCTCACTCATCTTCCAGCTCCCTGCTCACAACAACAACCGGCATCATCCAGCACTTCCGCTTCTGTTCAACACAACATAACTTTATTCAGAACTACTTGCAATGCATACATGCAATGACCGCTGTGCGGACACTAGATGGCGCTCCTGTATTGGATTGTATGTACTACACTACTATATAATGAATTCTGCCACTTCTGCCAGTCTCCTTTTCTGTGATGGAGAATCTTAGTAAATTACACAGCAAAAGATACAGAAAAGAAACTGGAATAAGAAAGAGTAATGCAGTGTGAGCAAGTCTACCTATTTTCTTTCACTGCACACAGCAATGTCTGTATTTTGGCCACACAATATGGATGGCATCATGTGCATTCCGGATTTCTCTCAATTTTAGGGCTCGTGCACACGACCGTATTTTGTATGTATTTTGCAGTCCACAAAAAATACTGATGACGTCCGTGTGCATTCCGTATTTTATGGAACGGAACAGCTGGCACCTAATAGAACAATACTATCCTTGTCCGTAATGCTGACATGTTCTATTTTTTTGTGATACGGACATACAGAAATGGAATTTACATGGAGTAATTTTCTAACTGTGTGGGTCAGTGTGCTATCTGTGAAGAAAAAGACAGTCCTGTTTGTGAGCCCTAAGGCCACATTCACGTTTCTGTGTCCGTTTGATGTCCGTGCAAAAATCTGTCCGTGTTTTATCCGTGAAGATGTCTGTGAAGAATCTATGTTTGGTCCCTGCATCTCTTTTTTGTTCTCCATATTCCACTGACACTGCTCAGCTGAAAATTCTTTTTGGAGCATCTCCTACCAGTGGTCTGTGAAAAACAGACCAAACATAGATACCATCCGTATTCTGTCAGTGGTTTTTCACTGACTCAATGGGTGTGTTTGCTTGGTATCACAAAACCACTGATGTGTGAACAAACACATGAAAACCAATGAGTATGTGTGCTGTCCATAAATAAAAAAATGCAGGTAGCAAAGGTCTTTAAAAAAATGAAAATGTGAATGAGGCCTAATAGTAGCCATTGGGCTTGTGACTAAAACTGGCAGAATGTTTACTTATTTCTACCTGTCATCTGGAAATAACTTAACCATTTCGCGCCCGGAGCTTTTTTCGGTTCTGCATTTTCGTTTTGCGCTCCCTGCCTTCAAACAGCCATAATTCTTTTATTTTTCTGTTCACATAGCTGTATGAGGGCTTGTTTTTTGCGGGACAATGTGCTTTCCAACGCCACCATT
The DNA here is from genome assembly GCA_900303285.1 of Rhinella marina. Classification (NCBI taxonomy): domain Eukaryota; kingdom Metazoa; phylum Chordata; class Amphibia; order Anura; family Bufonidae; genus Rhinella; species Rhinella marina. The sequence continues at coordinate 1,372,524 of ONZH01020898.1, read as the reverse complement.
TAATATTGCATACGGTGTAGTGGGAAGTGGGAAAAAAATTCCAAACCGGGTGGAATTGCAAAGAAAACGCTATTCCGCTACAGTTCTACGGGTTTCTTATTTACAGCGTTCGATGTGCATTAAAACTGATCCATTACTTTCATTCTACTGGTCAGTACGAATCCGTCAATACCTAATATGTATAGTTTTTCCTGCGTTTTCATAGTAAAAGTTGCCCTTTTTTTTTTTTTTTTTTTTCCCTTGTCAAATCTTGACCCCTATAACTTTTTGGTATTTATGTGTACAGAGCTGTATGGGGGCTCATTTTTTGCGGGACGATCTGAAGTTTTTATTGATACCATTCTGGGGTGTGTATGACTTTTTGATCACTTTTTATTTAATTTTTTTTAGAAAAAAAAGCGACAAAAAACGGCAAATCGCCATTTGGACGCTTTTTTCCGCCACACAATTCGCCGTATTGGAATTTTTTTTTTTTATATTTTAAAAGTAAGGGCGTTTTTGGTCACGGTGATACCCATGATGTCTATATTTATTGTTATTTAGGTATTTATTTTTTACTTATACGGAAAGGGGGGTGATTTGAACTTTTACATCTTTTTTATTTTTTATATATTTTTTAACATTTTTTTTTTTTTTTTTATACTATTAGAAAGCTCAAATATGGGCTTATATATTGTGGCTTTTTTTTTTCTTTATGAGCAATTATGGATTTTATAGACTCAGAAATCCATGGATTGCTCATTTCTTATCCTGGCCTGCCATCTAGTGGCCAGAATAAGAATTTCACTTTGAAAACTGTAATCCTCACCAGCGAGGATTACAGTTTTCATATGGTGTACAGACACCCCGATTGGCCACACGCAACTAGATGAAACGCAACTAGATGCCGTGATCACGTGTGATCACGGCATCTAATCAACCAGGAAGACGCCGCCGATGGCGGTAAGTAGCGGCAAGTCTCTGCTGTTAGAAACAGCAGAGACTTGCCGGCCATGACGCCCGCCGCACCCGCGAGCGGGCGCCATGTGCCCGCATCGCCCCAGCGCCGTACATGTACGGCGCTGGGCGCGAAGGGGTTAAAGGTTGTTACAAGTTATCCTGTGAATAGGGGTAACTATTAGATCAATGTGGAGTCCTACCATTTGGACCCCCACCATTCACAAGAACAGATACCCCTCAGAGACCCCCAAAATGAACGGAGCAGTAGGTCAAATATGACTGCTGCACTGTTCATCTCTAAGGGGGTTCCGGAGACAGCTTAGTACATGGGGTCAAATTTCTACAGGGATGAATGGAGCAGCAGTGTGCATGCCCAACCTGCCGCTCCATTCATTGCAGGCGGTCCAAAGGATACAGGATCCCTGTTTTTATGATCGGTTGGGGTCCTCTGAGGATAAAGGATGACTTGTAACAACCAAAAAACCCCTTTATTTACGCACTCCAGTGATTTTTTTTTCTTCTATTATAAACCTCCTGTACCCATCATGCCGGTGTACATGTTTCAGTTCAGTATTCAGTCTTTTTATCCAGTCCGTGCTCCTGTCAAGTACCCAGCATGCCCTCCTTGTCTGTGCCTCCACCTCTACCCTCCTCTGTGTCTAACTTCATATAAATTTACAGTGTGCTCTTTGGATCTCCAAAAAAAAACAGTTTCAAGTCCTTGTGCCTGTTCAGATTGGCTGCGGTTTTCCTGCATCTTTGCTATCCTGAGTTCCCAGTGCTTGTGCCGAAGTCTCTGATTGTCATGAGTCAGCTGACGACAACAAGACTATCCCAGGAGGTAGCGGTCTGGTTGCTCCATGCAGCAAAGTCCACATGTCCCCTGTACATGGGTTAGAGGGTGAATACCAGGGGAGCACGGGAATAACGCCCTTAGGGTAAGCCCTAAGTTTGAATTAAATTACTTAAATAAATAAAATATTTGATGATATTCTAACTTATTGAGGTGGACCTGTATATAAAGAGATGTATGAATGGTTATTGGTAAATGAACTAGGCATAGGAGAACTAGATTACTTGTCTACCACTAGGTGGCGAGCTAGTACTGTGTACAGCTCCACTGTCTGGGCTGCATAAACTACATGGACAATGTTATTAAACAGTGGTTGTCAGCATAGTCAACCTTATTAACCCTTAGGATACCTGAAGTTTTTTCGTTGTAATTTTTCTTCCATATCTTCCTTGAGCTATAACTTTTTTATTTTTCCGTTCACATAGCTGTATGAGTGATTTTTTTTGTGGGACAAGTTGTACTTTCTAATGCCACCATTTAATATGGTATACAATGTAGTGGGAAGCAGGAAAAAATTCAAAATGGGGTGGAATTGGAAAAAAAAAACAATTCCTCCACCGTTTTACGGGTTTTGTTCCCATTTGTGGCAAAACTGACCTGCGCCTTTCATTCTCTGGGTCAGTACGATTACAACGATACCACATATGTTTAGGTTTTTATGTCTAAATAGTGTAAAAATAAATGTAAACTTTGAGAAAAATTTTTTTATTTTACATCACCATATTCTGTCCCCCATAACTTTTTTATAGTTATATCTACTGAGCTGTATAGGGGCTCATTTTCTGCGGGACAATCTGTAGTTTTTTTATTGATACCATTTTTGAGTGTGTGTTACTTTTTGATCAATCACATTTTATTATTTTTTTTTTCAAGAGAACCAATGAAAATATGGCATATTGGCCATTTTGACCCTTTTTTCCATTACATCATTCGCCGTATTAAAATATATTAACGTTTTCAGTCGTGATGATACCCATGATGTTTATATTTTTTGTTATTTATGTATTTTTTTTATTCTACAGAATATATTTCTATTTTTTTATTTAATATATTTTTAACAGTTTTTTGAACTTTTTAAAAAATAATTTGGAAGCTCGTATTTGAGCCTACAAAATCCCATTTTTTCTACTTTCTAAGTCATGGATTTTTTACATCCATTAATTGTTCAGAATTGCTAATTTCTTATGTTCGAAATAACATAAATAAGAATTGCAGCTTAAATGTCCTGGATCTCTTCGGCGAGACCCAGCACATTAAAATCAATTACCAGCATCTTCATTGGCCGCAGAGGATGCTGGTAAGAAGTCCGGAAGCGTGAGCTTCTAGGTTTTTCACCCTTTAGATGCTGTGATCTCACTTGATCATGCCATCTAAATGCTTTATTGACAGCGATCGGCATTATTCACAGTCGCGGTCATCAGCTGCGGGTCTCTGCAGCTGCTGTTTGAAACCATGTTTGTACTTCGCTTCAGCACCATACATGTACGGGTCTGGTAGTGAAGGGGTAAACTAGGTATATGGTCTGCTAGGGTTGATCATGCTGAAGAAAACCAAAAAATTATTTTCTTTGTAGTTTACATGGTTGTGGAGAAACATGAACTTTAATGTTTATGCAAATCAGGAGTTGGAACACCAAGGGGTGGGCTGTAGCGGTTGAGCACCACTACAGCTACTCCCCTAGTACTCATTATACTCCCCCCTCAGCTTTAATTAATAGGGCTAATAGCCATGTGCCGGAACATAGCTAAAGGTTCATGGGCCCTGGTGCAAGAATTCAGCTTGGGCCCTCAGTGCTTTATGGCAAGGGGCAGGGGAGCACCTAGCCTTTTTGCTACGCAAAATTTGCCAAATTTTCAACCTAACCCCCTCCCTCCAGCGCTACTGTTAAAGACATACTTGGAAAACATTACATAGAGCTCTACAAAACACTCAATACAGTACTACATACCACTTACATCCAGTGATGTCTTCTCTGACATAGATGTTCACTCCTCATTTTATCCCTTTGGACCAGACCACCATGATGATTTCTTTTAGCCATCTCTTGTCTCCGAAGAGTTTGACAAAAAATACTTTGGTTCATACTTTTCCCATCATCCTTCCACCTTCTCAACGTCCCAATACTGTGTCCTCTGTGCTCCCCAATACTATACTGCAGAAACAGATAATACCCCTGAAAATACTAGTACCACACATAAGTGCCCCTTAAATAATTATTGGCACACAGTGTCCTAAAAAATAACTGACCTCAGATCAGATCCCCCAAATCAGATCCTCAGACCCCCATATCAGACCCTCAGACCCTCATCAGACCTCAGATCAGACCCAAAATAAATAAATTCACTTACCTCTCCTGCTCCACTGCTACTCTCCAAGTCTTTCAGTCTCTCCTTCAGTCCCCGTGCTGGTCTTCTCCAGGCCCACACAGCACAGTGACCTGACTGCGTACAGCAGCAAGTCATAGTGTGAACACTACGTCCTGACACTGTACGCAGCGAGGACAGTACAGCATGGACCCAGAGAAGACCAGGGAGTGGGGTGAGTACAGTGCTTCACTCACCTCTCCCCCCATCTCCTGCATACTAATGAGCACTCACTAGTATTCACTTTATAAGATGTGCAGCACATTATAAAGTGAAACATACAGTAATAGCAGTGTGTCACTGGCAAGGGGGACCCTGTGGGCTCCCCTAGCTTAGTCCCCGGTCGCAATTGCGACAGCTGCAACCCTTATAGCTATGCCAGTGGCCCTATCTAATGATGCCTGCCACTGTGACACACTGATAACACCATGTAACAATTTTCCCAAAAATTCCCAATGTTCCCAGTTGTTAAGTGTGTTTTCCTCATTGTTTGTACCCAAAATGAATAGAAAAAAGTTATTATTCCCTGTAAACTTTGCTTTTGTGGTCAGCACAATTATATTTTCAAATTGATCTATTTTTAAGGATATTCGCCATATTTCAAGATACTTAAGAAGCTTCTGGAATTGTGAGAACTATCAAGAAGTTTCTAGAACTGTCCAGAATTATCTAGAACTTTCTAGGACTGTATAGAATTGTAGGTAGCTGTATAACTACAGTTATATAGGGCCACTATAGCCCTTCCTGAGAGACGGAGAGACATGATCTAATTGATTGGGATTGCATAGTAAGTGGGCAACAGCCATCACAGACAAAGGGGAATTGACCTAGACAGATAGGTGTGAATTCATTCTCTATTCAGATTCTGTAGCTCACTCGGTGCACCTGAAAGAGGAATACACCAGTGTCAAGATGTTGCTAGGTGCCTTGAAGTATGATGAGTATGGCTGGGAAGTTATTGGAGATTTCAAAATGGTGTCATTCCTGATGGGCCTCCAAGGTGGTTTTACTAAGTATCCTTGCTTTATTTGCCTTTGGGAAAGCCGGGATACTAAAGCGCACTACCATAGGCGGGACTGGCCTCAGCGGACAGAGTTCACTGTGGGGAAGAACAATGTAAAGTGGGAGCCACTGGTTGACCCACGCAAGGTGCTGATGCCACCACTACACATCAAGTTGGGGCTCATAAAACAATTTTTCAGGGCTCTAGATAAGGAGTCGACAGCTTTCAATTACCTCCAAGATCTTTTCTCTAAGCTGTCTGAAGCAAAGATCAAAGCTGGTGTCTTCGTCGGACCACAAATCAAGAAGATCATAGAGTGCAGTGAGTTTCCCAAGAAGCTGAATAGGAAGGAGAGAGAGGCTTGGAACAGTTTTGTCACAGTGGTTCGCGGCTTCCTAGGCAATCATAAAGATGAAAACTATGTACAACTGGTCCAGACTCTGATAAAGAACTATGCTGCAATGAGCTGCAGGATGTCACTCAAAATCCATATCCTTGATGCTCATCTTGATAAGTTCAAAGAGAACATGGGAGCTTATTCAGAGGAGCAAGGCGAGTGCTTCCACCAGGACATTATGAACTTTGAACGCCGTTACCAAGGACAATATAACGAGAACATGATGGGCTACTATATTTGGGGATTGATTAGTGAATCTGATTTGCAGTATAGTCGTAAATCTCGGAAAAACACACACCTCTGAACAGTTTTTGGTAATCTGTGTAAATTTGCAATGCCTATAGTGTTCTTAGTCTGACTATATAAATGAGAAGATGCAAAATCGTCTGTTTCTATAATAAAAATTCATAATTTTCGTTGCCATGGTCACAAAAGCGAAGTTTATGATGAATGTAAGCAATTTTTAATTTGTTTTAGACATAAGCAATTGGAATATAACATTAAAAAACTGGGAACCAAACTTGTGTTACATTGTGTAATCATTGGTGGTCCAGCCACCGGTATGTCAGTCCACTGGGAATGGAGGTGCCGATGGCATCACACACAGTGGAGGAGCGCTGCAGCTGAAAGTTAAGTTTTATCTCCTTCCTGCACAACACTCGCTCCACTGCCACCAATGACTCCATATAGCATATACAGCACTGGACCACCAATGATTAGTAGCGTGTCACTTTTTGTTATAAAAGATTTAATGCTGCTCCTTGGGATGTTCAATTCTTGAGATATTTTTTATAACCCAACCCTGATCTATACTTCAACACAACTCTGTCTCTGTTGACAGATACAATACAAGCTCTAGATAGCTAGACCGCAACTGGTTAACAGTCCCTACGCTATTTAAGTGCAGAGACAGAGAAAGAAACAAAGAAAGACAAACAAAATAGTTGTATCAAATGAGAGATAGAGAGTCGTTAGAAGACAAGCCGGGGTCAGAGGAACGAGCAATCCAATAAGCCCAGGAACACAGCTAGTGAGTCAGAGACTATCACTGGCAACTGTGTATGGCCAAGAAGGGATTTAAATAGAGAGTCAAGTCTCTGCATCAGAACCTGATAGGTCCATTGACTCAGAGCTCCATTAGTCAGACACACTAGACACAATAATAGAGCAGCTGAACTAATCAGGCCACTGCTAATCCCACCCAGTACACACCCGGTGCGGGAGAAACAGAACATTGCATGCTGTTACTAAGGATACAGTCATGTCACCAGGAGGCTTGACTCAGCAGCACGTCTCTCCTGGCATTGCTGTACTGGGGCTGAGGATAGCGCTGCTGGAGCCCAGACAGGAAAGCAGGTTACTGTTGGGTTAGGCCTAGATCAGCACTAGCTGGACCATCTGTATGGCCACAGATTATGTGGCCCCATGTTTACATCTCACACCTCAATCAGCCAGCACGGAGGCCAAGTCATTCTACAGGAAAAAACCCCGGCAGCTTATTACCCAGATCACTCAAATCCCCCAGACATCATGGAACCGGGAGTTCATAAGGTATTATGAATTGCCCGTCTCCACCTATAGCCAGAACCCAGGCAGATCCGTTGGTACCAGAGCCATTTCCCTTTGACCTTCCGGTCTGGAGCTATGAGCTATAATGGGTTTTGTGGGTCTTTTTGGCTACCAGGACCAGGAAGGAGGAATGAACACAAGATAACTTTTCCAAATGCCTAGATGATAACCAATTTAAAGGGATTTTACGGGTTTTTAATAGTGACCTATATTCATCAATATCAGATTGGTGACTCCCAAGATCCACGCCAATCAGCTGTTTGAGGAGGCTGTGGTGCTCCAGTCAGTTCTGCATCCTCCATGCAGCTAATCAAACACTCCACAGTATTGCAGCTTAGCTCCATTTACTTGAATGAGGCTGAGCTGTGCCTAGGCCCTGTGACCAATGTATATGACGTCACTGGCTTAGGAAGAGGCCGCAGCACTTACAGGACCGATGCAGTCTCTTCAAACAGCTGATCGGTGGGGGTCCAGATAATAATATATCATAATATTATATATATATATACCAATATATATATACCAATGGTATATATACCAATGATTATTCCAAGACCATTTAATTTGTAACCTCTCATAAAGAAAACCTATTTTCATTTGTCCTATTAACCATAGCTGAGACCCATTAACCGCTTCCTGACATCCTCTGTACATGTACAGCGCAGCAGACAAGGCGTTCCTGCATCACGCTGTACATATACAGCACAATGGAAAATGACCACCATGTCTACAGCCATTGTGAGTTAAGTTGGCTGCCATATTAGCTAAATGCCCTGTGAGGTTTCACGATATCACTGCATCAGCGATTCTTACCAGCGAATCGCAGCTACCGCACTGTAAAATAAATACTGAAGAATAATGAAATCTTCTCTGCACATCACCATTTCAGTAAGTACAGTGCAGTAGTACAGATACAGTGGTGACAGATTCCCTTTAAGGCCCAAACTAGGCCGGTCACTAAGGGGTTATGGGCCTTTTATATGGGTGGATGACTGGTCACACGAATGTTCATCGCAATCACTGCACTGTATGAACAGTCTACTGATCAACCGGCTAATGAGCAATAGTTGAGAATGTGCTGCCACATGTTGTAAAGTGTATGAGAGGAGGCAGGTACAAGTAATTGCATTAACACTGCTCATTTACCACCTCACAATGAAAATAAAGGTAATAAAGAGTGCCAGTCGTCAATCGTCATCCATAATGGACAACAAATCTGACCCAGTGAAAGGACTCTTAAAGGGATTGTCTCACTTCAGCAAATGGCATTTACCATGTAGAGAAAGTGAATACAAGGCACTTACTATTTTATTGTGATTGTCCATATTGATTACTTTGCTGCCTTGATTCATTTTTCCATCATGTTATGCACTGCTTCTTTCAAGGGGTTATGGCCACCTCTGCAGCACAGATACGAGGTGGCCAGGAATGGGGGATGCTGGGCATACGTGGCTTTGCGCACTTCCGCCGTCCTGGCCACCAGACAGCCTGGTGCTTTTTCCTATAGTATACAAGTACGACCACCACTGATGGATTGCAGGGTGGTTATAACCATGGAAACGAGCAGTGTATAATGTGATAGGAAAAATGAATCCAGCCACCAAAGGAGGCAATATGGACAATCACAATACATTAGTAAGTGCCTTGTATTAACTTTATCTACATGATAAATGCCGTTTGCTGAACTGAGACAACCAACTTAGGCCTCATGCACATGAACGTGTGCCGGCTGTTCTGTGCACACGTTCATGTGCACAAATTTGCGGTCCCCAATGCACAGTTAACTTCAGTGCAGTTTCTGCAGATGGATCCAGACCCATTCATGTTCTATTCTTTTGCGGTGTGGAGACACAAACAGAAAACCAGGAAAGCACTCCGTAGTGCTTCCCTGGGGTTCCGTGCCTCTGTTACACACCTTCCGGATTGCAGACCCATTCATTGCGGACCCAGTGCCCGTATACTGCGGACCCGCTGTTTGCAGGCCATAATAGGGATCCAGCCTGCCTTGAGCTGCATTTGCATGGGCCGTTTGTCATGCAGATTAACGGGAACGAACGTTCATATGAATGCTTGTTCCCAATAATCTGCCCTTGTAAAGGTACCACCTGATGAATGAGTGAAATGCTTGTTCATTGGGTGAAATGATCATCATGTCTGGGCAGTATATTGTGCTGTGTGAACAGCACTTTGCTGCCCGGAAACGATGATTCTGTATGGGGATGAGCAATTTCAGCACTCATCGCTCAAACACATACAGTTGAGGTGATTGCTGCATGTAAATGCAACGCTTCACCTCAACTGACGAGCAGGCAATTGTCAGGAAGGGATGTTTTCTTCCCAATAATTCTCTCCTCGTCGCCTCTGTGTAAATGCAGCATTAGTGTTCATTAGAGATGAGCGAGTAGTGTTCGATCGAGCTGGTATTCGATCGAATACTACGATATTCGGCGTGCTCGATTTCTTTCGAGTATAACGGCGATGGCGCACTTAGAATTCGTTTCCCCTCCCACCTTCCCTGGCGCTCTTTTTCCACCAATCACCATGCAGGGGGGGTATGACAGGCACGCTGAGCACGCTGGCAGCGCGAAAACGGCGTCTACATGCATTGGCTGGAAAAACCATGTGACCTCGAATATTAAAAACTCAGCTCTTCCTGCTCGTTCGCATATGCTGCGTGAACTTAGTCAGGGACAGAGGCTGGAGAAGGGAGAGACAGGTTTTAGCTGTTGGACAGGCAGGAGCGTGATTAAAAGCCCTTATCAGGGCTACTATAGTGCAGTACAGTGATAGCTTTACTACAAGATACACTTTACAGAGAACGGCTGCCGTATTCAGGGATAGCTGCTGGAGTAGGGACAGAGAGAGGCATTAGTGGTGTATTAGGTGCTCTGCTACATACCAAACTATATTTGGCACTACTGCTGTGTACCTTGAAATATAAAATATATAGGCCTTTCAATTGGCAACTGTACTGTGCGTTCTCTTGCAAAGTAATTTCTCAAACCTGGTGTTCATACACACCGTCTGATCACTTAGTACACGGCTGTGTACCTTGAAATATACAATATATAGGCCTTTCAATTGGCAACTGTACTGTGCGTTCTCTTGCAAAGTAATTTCTCAAACCTGGTGTTCATACACACCGTCTGATCACTTAGTACACGGCTGTGTACCTTGAAATATACAATATATAGGCCTTTCAATTGGCAACTGTACTGTGCGTTCTCTTGCAAAGTAATTTCTCAAACCTGGTGTTCATACACACCGTCTGATCACTTAGTACACGGCTGTGTACCTTGAAATATACAATATATAGGCCTTATAATTGCCAACTGTACTGTGCGTTCTCTTGCAAAGTAATTTCTCATACCTGGTGTTCATACACACCGTCTGATCACTTAGTACACGGCTGTGTACCTTGAAATATACAATATATAGGCCTTATAATTGCCAACTGTACTGTGCGTTCTCTTGCAAAGTAATTTCTCATACCTGGTGTTCATACACACCGTCTGATCACTTAGTACACGGCTGTGTACCTTGAAATATACAATATATAGGCCTTATAATTGGCAACTGTACTGTGCGTTCTCTTGCAAAGTAATTTCTCAAACCTGGTGTTCATACACACCGTCTGATCACTTAGTACACGGCTGTGTACCTTGAAATATACAATATATAGGCCTTATAATTGCCAACTGTACTGTGCGTTCTCTTGCAAAGTAATTTCTCATACCTGGTGTTCATACACACCGTCTGATCACTTAGTACATGGCTGTGTACCTTGAAATATACAATATATAGGCCTTTCAATTGGCAACTGTACTGTGCGTTCTCTTGAAAAATAATTTCTCAAACCTGGTGTTCATACACACCGTCTGATCACTTAGTACACGGCTGTGTACCTTGAAATATACAATATATAGGCCTTATAATTGGCAACTGTACTGTGCGTTCTCTTGCAAAGTAATTTCTCATACCTGGTGTTCATACACACCGTCTGATCACTTAGTACACGGCTGTGTACCTTGAAATATACAATATATAGGCCTTATAATTGGCAACTGTACTGTGCGTTCTCTTGCAAAGTAATTTCTCAAACCTGGTGTTCATACACACCGTCTGATCACTTAGTACACGGCTGTGTACCTTGAAATATACAATATATAGGCCTTATAATTGGCAACTGTACTGTGCGTTCTCTTGCAAAGTAATTTCTCATACCTGGTGTTCATACACACCATCTGATCACTTAGTACACGGCTGTGTACCTTGAAATATACAATATATAGGCCTTATAATTGCCAACTGTACTGTGTGTTCTCTTGCAAAGTAATTTCTCATACCTGGTGTTCATACACACCGTCTGATCACTTAGTACACGGCTATGTACCTTGAAATATACAATATATAGGCCTTATAATTGCCAACTGTACTGTGCGTTCTCTTGCAAAGTAATTTCTCATACCTGGTGTTCATACACACCGTCTGATCACTTAGTACACGGCTGTGTACCTTGAAATATACAATATATAGGCCTTATAATTGGCAACTGTACTGTGCGTTCTCTTGCAAAGTAATTTCTCAAACCTGGTGTTCATACACACCGTCTGATCACTTAGTACACGGCTGTGTACCTTGAAATATACAATATATAGGCCTTATAATTGGCAACTGTACTGTGCGTTCTCTTGCAAAGTAATTTCTCATACCTGGTGTTCATACACACCGTCTGATCACTTAGTACACGGCTGTGTACCTTGAAATATACAATATATAGGCCTTATAATTGGCAACTGTACTGTGCGTTCTCTTGCAAAGTAATTTCTCATACCTGGTGTTCATACACACCGTCTGATCACTTAGTACACGGCTGTGTACCTTGAAATATACAATATATAGGCCTTATAATTGGCAACTGTACTGTGCGTTCTCTTGCAAAGTAATTTCTCAAACCTGGTGTTCATACACACCGTCTGATCACTTAGTACACGGCTGTGTACCTTGAAATATACAATATATAGGCCTTATAATTGGCAACTGTACTGTGCGTTCTCTTGCAAAGTAATTTCTCATACCTGGTGTTCATACACACCGTCTGATCACTTAGTACACGGCTGTGTACCTTGAAATATACAATATATAGGCCTTTCAATTGGCAACTGTACTGTGCGTTCTCTTGAAAAATAATTTCTCAAACCTGGTGTTCATACACACCATCTGATCACTTAGTACACGGCTGTGTACCTTGAAATATACAATATATAGGCCTTATAATTGGCAACTGTACTGTGCGTTCTCTTGCAAAGTAATTTCTCATACCTGGTGTTCATACACACCGTCTGATCACTTAGTACACGGCTGTGTACCTTGAAATATACAATATATAGGCCTTATAATTGGCAACTGTACTGTGCGTTCTCTTGCAAAGTAATTTCTCATACCTGGTGTTCATACACACCGTCTGATCACTTAGTACACGGCTGTGTACCTTGAAATATACAATATATAGGCCTTATAATTGGCAACTGTACTGTGCGTTCTCTTGCAAAGTAATTTCTCATACCTGGTGTTCATACACACCGTCTGATCACTTAGTACACGGCTGTGTACCTTGAAATATACAATATATAGGCCTTATAATTGGCAACTGTACTGTGCGTTCTCTTGCAAAGTAATTTCTCATACCTGGTGTTCATACACACCGTCTGATCACTTAGTACACGGCTGTGTACCTTGAAATATACAATATATAGGCCTTATAATTGGCAACTGTACTGTGCGTTCTCTTTCAAAGTCATTTCTCAAACCTGGTGTTCATACACACCGTCTGATCACTTAGTACACGGCTGTGTACCTTGAAATATACAATATATAGGCCTTATAATTGCCAACTGTACTGTGCGTTCTCTTGCAAAGTAATTTCTCATACCTGGTGTTCATACACACCGTCTGATCACTTAGTACACGGCTGTGTACCTTGAAATATACAATATATAGGCCTTTCAATTGGCAACTGTACTGTGCGTTCTCTTGAAAAATAATTTCTCAAACCTGGTGTTCATACACACCGTCTGATCACTTAGTACACGGCTGTGTACCTTGAAATATACAATATATAGGCCTTATAATTGGCAACTGTACTGTGCGTTCTCTTGCAAAGTAATTTCTCATACCTGGTGTTCATACACACCGTCTGATCACTTAGTACACGGCTGTGTACCTTGAAATATACAATATATAGGCCTTATAATTGGCAACTGTACTGTGCGTTCTCTTGCAAAGTAATTTCTCATACCTGGTGTTCATACACACCGTCTGATCACTTAGTACACGGCTGTGTACCTTGAAATATACAATATATAGGCCTTATAATTGCCAACTGTACTGTGCGTTCTCTTGCAAAGTAATTTCTCATACCTGGTGTTCATACACACCGTCTGATCACTTAGTACACGGCTGTGTACCTTGAAATATACAATATATAGGCCTTATAATTGCCAACTGTACTGTGCGTTCTCTTGCAAAGTAATTTCTCATACCTGGTGTTCATACACACCGTCTGATCACTTAGTACACGGCTGTGTACCTTGAAATATACAATATATAGGCCTTATAATTGGCAACTGTACTGTGCGTTCTCTTGCAAAGTAATTTCTCATACCTGGTGTTCATACACACCGTCTGATCACTTAGTACACGGCTGTGTACCTTGAAATATACAATATATAGGCCTTATAATTGGCAACTGTACTGTGCGTTCTCTTGCAAAGTAATTTCTCAAACCTGGTGTTCATACACACCGTCTGATCACTTAGTACACGGCTGTGTACCTTGAAATATACAATATATAGGCCTTTCAATTGGCAACTGTACTGTGCGTTCTCTTGCAAAGTAATTTCACGGATGTGAAGGCAAAATATTGTAACCAAAAAAAAATAAAATGCGGCGGGGGGCTAGCGGAATAGGACGTGGACGAGGACGGGGGCGCGGAAATGCTGTTGGGGGCCTTGTTGAAGCCAGTGGGGATACAATGCGTTCTGGTGAGGGTCAGCCAGGATCCCGCTCATCCAGAATCCCTGCCTTTATGGGACAGTTAAGCAGGGGGCGGGTTACACCGCTGTTGAGGCCTGAGCAGGTTGAACAGGTGGTGCAATGGATAGCCGATAGCGCTTCCACACAGTTGTCCACCAGCCAGTCATCCACACAGTCTCACTCTGACCCTCCTTCCTCCACACCTGGCCAACAGAGTCATCCCACCATTGACCCCTCCCAGGAGCTCTTTTCGGGTCCTTTTTCAGATGTGCCGGAAGAATCCCAGGAGCTAGCAGAGGAATTTGTTTGTAGTGATGCCCAAACACTTGAGTTTTCGCCATCGCCTGCTGATGTGGACCCTGAGCCAGCATCTGTTATCATGAGCGATGATGATGATGATGAGACGCAGTTGCCATCAAGGGAGGCTGTTGGAATGTCCAGTGGGCAGGAGGAGGAGCAGAGTGAGGAAGTTGAGGTGGTGGATGACGAAATGACCGACCCCACTTGGCCAGGGGTGATGTCCAGCGAGGAAAGTAGTGGAGAGGTGGTGGTCTGCGCAGCACCGAAAAAGGCAGCAAGAGGCAGAGGGATGTCCAGAGGCAGAGGGATGTCCACAGGCAGAGGGATGTCCAGGGGCAGAGGACAGTCCAGACAGAGAAGTGAGGCCACAGCCAGCAGGGCCGAAGCTGTTCCCGGCAGCGGGCAGTCGCGCGAAGCTCCCCCATCGAGGCCTCGTACTTCTGTGGTGTGGAGATTTTTTAATGTTTGTGCGGATGACAAACTGAGCGCGGTTTGCACACTCTGCCTCTCAAAACTGAGTAGGGGCTCTGAGAAGAGCAATCTGACCACCTCAGGCATGCGGCGTCACTTGGAAGTCAAGCACTGGGCTGAGTGGGAGAGAGCAAACGCAATACAACCTGCGCCCGGTCTTGCTGCCACTGCCTCTTCCCCTGTGTTGTGTGCTGCCACTGCGGTCCAGACCTCCAGCCAGGACACCTCCACATCTGCCTCTGCCTCGGCTACTTTGGGGCCTTCTCCTTCAGCCTCCCCTTCCCCCGCCTCTTCGCCTGCACCTTCACACTCCTCGTCCCAACAACTGTCCATCTCGCAGGCGTTCGACCGCAGGCGGAAGTACGCCTCGAGTCACCCCCAAGCCCAAGCCTTAAACTGCCACATCTCCAAACTGCTGGCCCTGGAGATGTTGCCGTTTAGGCTTGTGGAGACGCAGGCCTTCCGCGACCTGATGGCGGCTGCCGCACCTCGCTATTCCGTCCCCAGCCGCCACTACTTTTCCCGGAGTGCCGTCCCCGCCCTGCACCAGCACGTGTCGCGTAACATCAGGCGGGCCCTGAGGTACGCAGTCAGCGCAAAGGTCCACTTGACCACCGACTCGTGGACAAGCGCTTGCGGCCAGGGACGATACATCTCTTTGACGGCACACTGGGTGAATGTAGTGGAAGCGGGGACGGGGTCGCAAACAGAGACGGCCTACCTACCACCCCCGCCCAAGATTGCCAGCATGGGTTCTGATAAACCCCCCTCCTCCTCCTCCTCCTCCTCCTCCTCCTCTGCCTTAACATCGCCCTCAGCCGCTAGCTGGAAGCGTTGCAGCACTGGCGCGGGGAGACGTCAGCAGGCGGTGCTTAAGCTCATCAGCTTGGGCGACAGGAAGCACAGCGCCCCAGAGGTGAGGGACGCCATATTGCAGCAGACGGAGATGTGGCTGTCGCCGCTGCAGCTAGGACCAGGCATGGTCGTGTGCGATAACGGCCGTAACCTGGTGGCGGCTCTGGAGCTTGCCGAACTCAATCACGTACCATGCCTGGCCCACGTTTTTAATCTGGTAGTCCAAAAATTTCTAAAGACTTACCCCAACCTGGCAGAGCTACTGGTGAAAGTGCGGCGCTTGTGCGCTCACTTTCGGAAGTCAACTGTAGCTGCTGCTAGCTTAAAAAAACTCCAGCAACGCCTCCATTTGCCTGAACATCGGCTGTTGTGCGACCTGCCGACTCGCTGGAATTCCACCTATTCCATGTTGGCCAGGGTGTGTGAGCAGCAGAGAGCATTGATGGAGTACCAGATTATGAATCCACGCGTGCCTCCAACTCAGCTCCCTCAGTTTGCCAACCACGAGTGGCCATGGATGGCAGACATATGCGATGTACTGCGTATCTTTGAGGAGTCCACCAAGAAGGTCAGCAGTGAGGACGCTATAGTGAGCGTAACCATCCCGCTCCTATGCGTCCTTAAAGAATCGCTCATCGCAATAAGGGAGAACGCATTGCACGCAGAGGAGACGGGGGTAGGAGGAGACGCAACGGAGCTACACAGTCAGACCACACTTTTGTCTGCTTCACGGTGGCAGTTGCAGGAGGATGAGGATGAGGAGGAGGAGGACGACGTGGAGGTGGCTGTGGAAGAGGAGGAGGATGCTGGCGGCGAGGGTAGCAGTCAGGCTGTGTGCGTCCCATAGGTTCAGCGCGGATGGGGCGGAGAGGAGGCGGAAGAGGAAGAGGAGGAAATGGCAAGTGATCCTTCTGGTGGGGGCAGTGACGTCATGCCTATTCAGAGTCTGGCACACATGGCTGACTTCATGCTGGGCTGCTTTTCCCGGGACACACGTGTTGTCCGGATAGTGGAGAACAAACTGTACTGGGTCTTCGCACTCCTGGACCCCCGGTATAAAGATAACGTCTCCTCTTTTATTCCGGTAGAGGAGAGGACAAATCGATTGCTGGAATACCAGAGGGAACTCGTGCAGAACATGATGGAGATTTTCCCACCCACCATCGCTGGCGGCAGAGAGGAGAGGGTCTCCCAGAGTCCCACAACATCTATCAGGCCCACAGCCACCAGGGGAACACTCTCCAAGGTGTGGGACACGTTCATGGCACCCCCTCGTGCAACTTCCATCACTGCGGGGCCCGCTATCAGCAGGAGGGACAAGTATCGGCGGATGTTGCGGGAGTACCTGGCAGACCGTACCCCTGTCCTCCCCGATCCCTCGGCGTCCTACACTTACTGGGTCTCCAAGTTGGACACGTGGCTGGAACTGTCCCTGTACGCCTTGGAGGTGCTTGCCTGCCCTGCCGCCAGCGTGCTATCAGAAAGGGTGTTCTGCGCAGCCAGGGGCATTATAACCGATAAGCGCAGCCGCCTGTCAACCGACAGTGCCGACAGGCTGACGCTAATCAAAATGAACAGCAAGTGGATTGACCCGGACTTTGCTTCTCCAACAGTGGAAAGCAGCCAAAAGTGAAGTGCCATCTGTATGAAGTGCCATTTCCTCCTCCACCTCCTCCTCCTCCTCCTTAACCGCCGTAGAATTGCTCCGTAAATAAGAAAAATTTATATATTTATGGCTCACCTCTTGGGCCTCCACAAAATGTTTAAGAGGTGTCACCTCTTGGGCCTCCACATAATTTTTAAGAGGTCTCACCTCTTGGGCCTCCACAAAATATTTAATAGGTCTCACCTCTTGGGCCTCCACAAAATGTTTAACAGGTCTCACCTCTTGGGCCTCCACAAAATGTTTAACAGGTCTCACCTCTTGGGCCTCCACAAAATGTTTAAGAGGTCTCACCTCTTGGGCCTCCACAAAATGTTTAACAGGTCTCACCTCTTGGGCCTCCACAAAATGTTTAACAGGTCTCACCTCTTGGGCCTCCACATAATTTTTAACAGGTCTCACCTCTTGGGCCTGCACAAAATGTTTAAGAGGTCTCACCTCTTGGGCCTCCACATAATTTTTAAGAGGTCTCACCTCTTGGGCCTGCACAAAATGTTTAAGAGGTCTCACCTCTTGGGCCTCCACATAATTTTTAACAGGTCTCACCTCTTGGGCCTCCACATAATTTTTAAGAGGTCTCACCTCTTGGGCCTCCACAAAATGTTTAACAGGTCTCACCTCTTGGGCCTCCACATAATTTTTAACACGTCTCACCTCTTGGGCCTCCACATAATTTTTAATACGTCTCACCTCTTGGGCCTCCACAAAATGTTTAAGAGGTCTCACCTCTTGGGCCTCCACATAATTTTTAAGAGGTCTCACCTCTTGGGCCTCCACATAATTTTTAAGAGGTCTCACCTCTTGGGCCTCCACAAAATGTTTAACAGGTCTCACCTCTTGGGCCTCCACATAATTTTTAACACGTCTCACCTCTTGGGCCTCCACATAATTTTTAATACGTCTCACCTCTTGGGCCTCCACAAAATGTTTAAGAGGTCTCACCTCTTGGGCCTCCACATAATTTTTAAGAGGTCTCACCTCTTGGGCCTCCACATAATTTTTAACACGTCTCACCTCTTGGGCCTCCACATAATTTTTAACACGTCTCACCTCTTGGGCCTCCACATAATTTTTAACACGTCTCACCTCTTGGGCCTCCACAAAATGTTTAACAGGTCTCACCTCTTGGGCCTCCACAAAATGTTTAACAGGTCTCACCTCTTGGGCCTCCACATAATTTTTAACACGTCTCACCTCTTGGGCCTCCACATAATTTTTAATACGTCTCACCTCTTGGGCCTCCACAAAATGTTTAAGAGGTCTCACCTCTTGGGCCTCCACAAAATGTTTAAGAGGTCTCACCTCTTGGGCCTCCACAAAATGTTTAAGAGGTCTCACCACTTGGGCCTCCACAAAATGTTTAAGAGGTCTCACCTCTTGAGGCCTCCACAAAATTTTATCAAGGTCTCACCTCTTGGGCCTCCACAAAATTTTATCAAGGTCTCACCTCTTGGGCCTCCACAAAATTTTAACAGGTCTCACCTCTTGGGCCTCCACAAAATTTTATCAAGGTCTCACCTCTTGGGCCTCCACAAATTTTTATCAAGGTCTCACCTCTTGGGCCTCCACAAAATTTTTAACAGGTCTCACCTCTTGGGCCTCCACATAATTTTATCAAGGTCTCACCTCTTGGGCCTCCACAAAATTTTTAACAGGTCTCACCTCTTGGGCCTCCACAAAATTTTATCAAGGTCTCACCTCTTGGGCCTCCACAAAATTTTTAACAGGTCTCACCTCTTGGGCCTCCACAAAATTTTATCAAGGTCTCACCTCTTGGGCCTCCACAAAATTTTTAACAGGTCTCACCTCTTGGGCCTCCACAAAATTTTATCAAGGTCTCACCTCTTGGGCCTCCACAAAATTTTATCAAGGTCTCACCTCTTGGGCCTAAACAAAATTTTTAACAGGTCTCACCTCTTGGGCCTCCACAAAATTTTCCATGAGCCTCTGGCCAGCCCACGGCCTCTTCCTGCCTTTTGCGGTCCTACGCATCACTCAACATCCCCACTGCTTTACCTGCTAGACATGACACTGGGCCAGGTCGGGTCACTGACATCTCAAGCGCCAACAATTTGGGCATTTTAAGGCTTCTGCATGTGTTTGAGTTGTTTTTACATTTTAAAGAAGACATGTCTGACCACATCTCACACACACACACAATGACAATTAGGGGTGGGGTCTATTTGCTTTCCCCCTTGCCTATGCCATCTGTGGTTGTCATAGGCAACGTGATTTTAAGGGGTGCAGAATTTCATCTTCTTTTTTGTCTAGTTTGGCTTGGGGTCCATGGCAATGTAGAGGAAAGAAGGTTTCCTTGTATGGTCTCACTTTACAGAGAGGTTACATTGTCTTTGGAGTGTATTGTTGAGAGGCTGTGATAGTGGCGTAATAGTGCGACTTGGGCGCGTTATATGCACCCAGACATGCTTCCCCTGCTGTCTCAGTTGCATTCCAGCAGTGTTGGCATCCTTTTCTGAGGTTTCAGGGTGGACTTGGTGACCTCCAAGTGGTCGAATTGAGATTTCCAAGTGGCGAGCATTTTTTTCCCATAGACTATAATGGGATTCGATAGTCGGTCGAATAGTCGAATTTCGCGGTCTATTCGAATCGAATTTCGAACTTTCGAATATTTCACTACTCGCTCATCTCTAGTGTTCATAGATGAAACACTGTGCTTTATTACAGAGCTCCTGAGATATAAGAAATGGACATGTTTTCTTGATGACTCAACCTTGCTTAACAAGGAGTACACCATTCTTCCTCAGATAAACATGACCACCTATCAGATGAGCTAGTCCTACGTCATAAGCCAATTCCATCCTAATCTAACAGTGTTATAAATAGTGCTTTATTAAGGAAAGCATAATAGATGTCAAGTGTTATCCATGACGGCTAGCTCTGTTTGACAATTGCCTTATATGTGGCAAATGTTGACCATTCCAGTATGAGAACAAATTGTAATCTATTGTAAAGCAATAATAATACAAATATCATATCCTCTACATAAAGTGATTTTGAAAATTGATCTTTAAGGTCGCAATCAGCTTTGAGTAGCTAGATTGGGGTGCTGTGTCTAAGGGATCCCCTGGTTTTCACCCTTAAACCATGCAAGGTGGTATGGACTTTGCTGCCGGAGGACCCACCCAGGTGTTGGCCCCCAGGACAGTAACCTTCTTGATTGATAGGACCAGGTTCCTGCATAGTCATCTCACCTGGCTCTGTCAATCAAGAAGTAGATATAGGAGTTGGCAGAGGAAGGAGGAGGAGCAAAGGTGCACACAGTGGCTTGGGTCCACCCTCTGCGCACTTAACTGCTCATTTGCATATGGATTAAAAGTACATTTTCTCCAGAATGAAGCAACAGATCACTAAGTAAAGCGTATCATCACATTCAGATGAGCTAGCTTTTCGTTTTTACCCATCTGGAACAATTTCAGCAATCCTTCAGGCCAGCGAAAGTGACCCTGTTAACAGTGAATCTAAGAAGGTGAGATGTACTGGTCTATCAGTTATGTGGATGAATCCCATCTGGGTCATACGTTTTAATTCATTCAGACACAATTTTGCTTTTTCTTGTGTAGGTCATCAGTATCTGATCGGTGGGGTCCAACACCTGGGACTCCCACCGATCAGCTGCTTACCCTAGGCCAGCGACATCATGTTCATCGTTCACGTGGCCTAGGCGCAGCTCAGACCCATTCAAGTGAATAGAAAGCACAGCTGCTGTACAAGGTACAGTGCCGTGCTTGGTGATGTGTGAGAAGTACCCAGTGCTCACGTGCCTTCTCAAGCAAAAGATCTGTGGGGTCCTGGATGCCAGACCCTCACTCATCAGATACCTTTAAAGTAATTTTGAATGGACAGTTTTTACTACAGTTCTCCTGAATAATATCTGGTAATGTTAAGTCAGGTCAGAAGTATCTGCTGAAAATCTGATCCAAATGCTCAGCATGTGAACAACATACTCTGTCTAAGGAAGAGTTGAGAGGATCTTGAAATGTGCTGCCGTTTTTTGGACTTTATTTTTCACCTATTCTATCAACCATTTTCTGCTCTCTCTTTATCAAATATACTGAAATAAAAAATGATTGTCAGGACCAGCGCTAGTGGGGGGCAAACTGGGCAACTGCTCAGGGCCCCATCCTAGAGGGGGCCCACTGTTCAGCCCCACAGCCAGGCCATTTAGCTGTGGAACAGAGTGGGCAGAATGCAGCTGAGCAGCACACGCGGCTAGAGAGTGGCGAGTACAGCACCAGCTTGTTAGTCCTGCCAGTCCTCAGGTCAGCCTTCATGCCCTGTCAGAGGAGCCAGTGGAGGTAGAGCGGAAGCAATGCAGGACTCGAGAGCCACATCACATCACTGGCTTCTCCTCCATCTCTTGCATGTTGTACTGAGGTGACATTAGTACAAGAGGTGGAGCCAGTGATGCAGTGTTAGTTGTCACAGTCATTGGTGTAACTAGAAATGACTGGGACCAACAGGAAAATTTTTGAATGCCCACCCAGCAACTTCTTCACAACCCCCACTCCTGTGGCTAGTCAAAATCGCTCTCTCAGACCAGGCCTGGCCACCACTCCATCCGTTTCCTACAGTGTCTCTGTATAAAATGTCACTTTATAATACTGTTGAGGGGGTCCTGACAATAAAATCATTTAGTCCTCCTTCTGGGTGGGCCCCTTCTGAGTTTGGGCCCCAAAACAGGCGCTTCCCCTGCTTCCCCTACCGCTACACCCCTGGTCACAGTTCCTACTACACATACTGGGGGGCAGGGGCTGAACCTAACTCATCCTCACCCACCACATAACCCACCTGCCCCAACACAGAATCAGGTCAGGAAAACCACTGTACTAGAAGAAAGGTGTTTTTTCTCTGTCCAGCAGCAGTGCAAGAAGTCAGGGATAAGAATTTGAACTACAACACTGTAATAAGAAACCCATGCTATTGCAGTTGTAGTTCCCATGGAGCCTGGCAGGTGGCAGAGCGCCATAAAAACATAGCAAATCTGCAATGAACTGCAATGGCAATTCATTGAAATGTAAGGGAGAAACAATTTAAAAATTGTTTCTTATAGTCTCCTAGGGTGACATAAAAAAGTAAAAAGTTATAAAGTTTTAAAAAATTATATATATATATATATATATATATATATATATATATAAATTTAAATCACGCCCCATTTCCCCATAATTAAAATAAAAATAAACAATAAAAACATAAACATCATATTCATCGCCGTGTCCCAAAATGCCCAAACTAAAGCATCAAAATCACTGATTTGCGTTTTTTTTCGTCGCTTCACGTCCCCAAAAAATTGAATAAAAAGTGATCACAAAATCATACACATTCCAAAAAGAAATCAATAAAAACTACATATTGCCCTGCAATAATTGATCCCTCACACAGCTCGTAATTATAAAAAAGTTATGCAAAAAATTTCAGTATTAAAACACAAGAAAGACTATATAAATGTGCTCTCAGTTCAGTTTTGCCACATAGAGAATGTCATAAAAACAAACCGCATAAAACTGTGGTGGAATAGCGTTTTCTTCCAATTCCACCATTTTGATTTTTTTCCCAGCTTCCTACATATTAAATGGTGCCATTATAAAGTACAACTTGTCCCAGAAAAAACAAGCCCTCATACTGCTATGTCAATGGAGAAAAAAAAAGTTATGAATCGAAGAAAGCAGGGAGTAAAAACGGAAATCCTCTGGAGCTAAAAGGGTATATATATATATATCCCTTAGGGGACAGCATAATGCTAGTGTCAGTAAAGTGCTGCGGAATATGTCAGCGCTATATGAGTGAGTATAATAAAGATTGATAGATTGACAACACAAAAGAGAATTAAACCAAAACCACCGAAATATATATAAAAAAGGGGCACAGGTGCACGCTACCTTGGCTGCAGCACAATGTGTAGAACTACAAGTAGCAGCACACTGCTTATTGCACACACACAGGTAGACGGTGAATACATGAAACTGTAAACTGCTTAACTGCTATACTTACTGTATGAAAAGTAGAAGCTCTTTGCACATATTTTTAAAGAATCTACCACCGACAAGGTGTCTTCTAACAGACGGGACCTACTCTAATTGTCTTGCCTCTCCTGGGCTTTTGGCCTATAGATTTCAGGGCAAACTGTTTGTCAGGATACAGTTTAATACTATATAATAACTACAATTCATTGTGTCATTTACACAAAACAATGAATTAGATGTTCCTTCCTGTCCCATACACTCTGTGTACACAGGCTCTGACATCTCCCTGACAGAAATCTCCTGTAATACCGGAAGGAGGGGGGAGCAATTACACTGCATGTTGTAAACATCTTCCACAGAGTGCACCAGTCACAATCAGAGGTGGCAGACAAGTCCATCATGTACAATGGGTGTGTCCTCATTCACCAATCACAGGTCCTCAGGCTCCAATCAGAGGAGGTTTTACATCCCAGGCAGTAGTAAAGGTCACAATGTCCTGCACAGCAGCATTGGTGCTGCCAGGCTGCTCTCCAGTGACGCACACTGGAGCTCTGATTCCTGATCTACAAGCAGGGACATAGCACATCCCATTCATACGATGATGCCAGCTGCTGATGAACAATAGAAGGCAGCTACCCTTAGTATTCCTGCTCAGCTAGCAACACAGACAGCTCTCATCTGGGCAGTGCAATCTACATTCAGCAGCAGTGCAGTGAACAGCTCTCATCTGGGCACAGTGCAGTTTCAGCACCAGAACAGTGGACAGCTCTCATCTGGGCAGTGCAGTCTACATTAAGCACCAGAGCAGCGGACAGACCTCACCTGGGCAGCAGAGTCCAGATTCAGCACCAGTGCACTGGACAGCTCCTGCACAATTTCAGCACTACCGCAGTGGACAGCTCCATCCTCTTTACCTCTTATCTGGAGACCACAAGCAGCCCCTCTTTTCTACCCCGTTCATGATAGCATTGATTATCCTGGCACAAGAATAGAAGACAGTCGCTGCATTCAAGTATCAAGCAGGGTTGGACAAGGACGCCGGACTTGGTGACAAATGGCTCTTAAGCCTGTTCTTTCCTTCTGTGTCCTTATTGGAGTGGCATGTTTAGTTCATGGATTTCCTAAACCAGACACCAGCCAAGGTAATTCTACTCTTTATTATGTGCTTACTATTTAGGATCGATTACATAGTGTTTATGAGCCAGATGGTCTATAGTAGTTCTGTGTATTGCCCTCAAGAAAGATGTAAAAGAGAACGTCTAGGAAGAGAGTGCGGCTCAGATGCTCTATTTAATCCAACGATTAAAGTAATCCAACTAAATCTGTTGTCACGAATCAACTCTTAAAGGAATAAAGCACATTTTTTTGTAGAAAGCATGAATAGTTTTATATATGTGTGTATATACATATTATGAGTTAGTAGTAATGTTCCTTCCTCTGTATCCCTTCTAGACAAGGCTCTGCATAACAGAGAATTAAGTGTAGAGAGACCACTGGAAGAACAGGTACGTTTTCAGATTTTGACCTGATTTATTACAATGTGCCTAGAGAATTTCTACTAATAATTTCTAAACAGTAAAAAGATTTAAAGAATTGTGTTCAATGGTTAATGAGCATTCGCCTGATAGATAATTATTTCATTGTATGTAATGTTTAAATGTTATTGTTATAAATTATAGCCACAGGAAAAAAAAATTATATATATATATATATTGTCATAAGTTCATTATAAAACAGTTGCACTGGTGAAAATGCAACAGGTGCACTATAGACAACATGGTGCACAGGAAACTATTTGTTGCCTATTTACCTGACCCATGCAATGTTTTCTAACATACATTGCAGACTGAAGACTGCAGACTTTGAGGGATTAATGAGCATTAGTTGGCAGTCTGCCCGCTCCTGCAGCTTTATTTGAGAGGAAATAACCAAATAACTCTGAGCCCTGGAGGCCATACTAATGCTTTTCTGTTTTATTCATCATTTCCCCCTTAGATTGCTGAGGCGGATACAGTGAGCAGAGGAGCCACAAAAGGTAACATTTATTAGCATGGGATCAGCATGGAAGAAAAGTCACTTCTACAGTTCTTGTTCTTTTTCCATCCTGTAGATAAAGTAAAAAATGATTCCTTTGTGGATGACTTGAACTTCTTGATGTCAGCGGCTGAAAAAGAAAAAGACGTCAAAAGAAGTGGTTGGACAAAAAACGACCGCAGGACCTCTATGGACGAGACAGACTCAACAAAAAACATAAAGCCAGTGGAGTATTTTGACTCCACTAAAGGTGGATTGGATTATAAATATGAAGGTATTTGATAATCATCATAGCCATGTGAGATAAGTGGCCGTGATAAAGTGATATGTATTATGTCATCTGTAGGTTATGACTAAGCCATCCATCCATTAGTGGAAGTCATGTATCGTGTACAGGAGAAAGCCAGCCCCAATTAGCTTCTGATCTGTCATAGATACACATGAAATGGTCACATTACTGCAGTCAGTGATTCATTGGTATTGATTTTAAAGAGGTCTTGTCACTAAAAAAAAATGCAATGCAATCTGACAGCACCATGTTATAGAGCAGGAGGAGCTGAGCAGATTGCTTACGTAGTTACATAGTTAATACGGTTGAAAAAAGACATAAGTCCATCAAGTTCAACCAAGGGATATTTGGGGACGTGAATCCCAGTAGGAAATGAGACTCAGATTTGTACACATTTTCATAAGCATTATTGTTGTTTACTTTTAAGAATTCATCTAAACCATTTTTAAGACCGTCTGCTGTTCCTGCTGTGACCACGGCCTGAGGAAGTCTATTCCACAGATTCACAGTTCTTACAGTAAAGAAGCCTTGACACCTTTGGAGACTGAACTTTTTCTTCTCCGGTCGGAGGCAGTGCCCCCTTTTGAGGGCATTTTACATGGAACAGTTTTTCACTGTATTTTTTATATGGCCCATTTACATATTTGTATAGGTTAATCATGTCCCCCTTAGACATCTCTTCTCAAGACTAAATAAATTTAATTCTTTTAATCTTTCTTCATAACTAAGACCCTCTATGCCCCTTATCAGTTTAGTCGCTCTCCTTTGTACTTTTTTCAGCTCCTGGGCATCCTTTCTGTGGACCGGTGCCCAGAACTGAACTGCATATTCCAGATGAGGCTGCCCCAAAGCTTTGTAAAGTGGTAATATAACATCCCTGCCCCATAAGCCCATGCCTCGTGATATATATTTCTGTGGGAAAAGAGTAAGTAAAACTGCTCTAAAACATGGTGCTTCCAGATTGCATTGCATTTTGTGGTGTCGGGTCTGCTTTAAAGTCTAAAAGGACTCTATTTTAAGGGTTCTTTGTCCATTTCACCTAATGCATAGTTGTTACTAACCTATGGAAGGGAGATAACCCCTTTAAACCAATTCAGCACTACTCAGAGATTGTTACAATTGAAACATCCTAAAGATAGGGCTATTCAATGGAGTAGTGCATTAGAGATTTACAGCAACTGAAATATCAAAACAGTGTCAAAGGGTTTAATCATTAAATGGATTCTCCGCCTATTTCAATGAATGCGTAGTTGTAACTAACCAGTGGAAGGAGGATCTTTTATATACTACTTACTCATCCCTGGTTCCTCAGATACTGCCATCCATACTGTGCTTGGACAAGCCCCCTGTTACTAACTATTTAGAGAAAAAAATATTAAAGTGTGAAGAGGGTATATAAATGTGGAGTTAGTAGGTGCAAGTGTTATGATAGTATTGCCCATAGAAAGAGGAAATAAAATTAATCAAAACAAATGAGATAATTACAATAACACATTTTTTTAATTGCATGGTGATTTTATTATCTACGTACTGCATGTATGGCTTCCAGTACATGGGGAGAATGATACCGGCTTTGCGAGAGAGCATGAATGACCATAGATTTAATATGGTGTGTATCACAGTATTTTCTACCTCATCATGATAGTAACCCCGATCTTTTAAAAGTTACCCCATTGGATCAAATAAATTATTTTTTTTTACCATTTTATAACACGTTGTAGTAGGGAAAGTTTTTGGATTTTTTAATTAAATACACTAGTTCCTAATGGGTTGAATGAGGCTATAGAAAGAACTGACTAAAATACAGGATAATGAGGGATATTTATAAAGACTGGCGTTCTCATACACCAGTCTTGATCCTTCTGTACCAGACTGAGATGTACCTAATTTATTAAGAGGTATATGCATCTCTGGCTGTCCACAAACCAGAAACTGAAATATAAGCCAGCCAGGTAAATGCATTGATAAATGCCCCTCAACATCATTTCTGGTAATAGGACAGTGAAGTGGAGGAGGGGGGTAGTAGTTATTTACAGAATAAGCTGAAGTGATGTGTTTATTCCTGATGAAGGGGGGAGCCCCATAACAAATTGGGTGAATTATGGAATTATGAATTATTATTAAAAATATTAAATTACAATTTATTATTAAAAATGTTAAATAATAAATGTTTTATCCCTTTGGACACTAGAATGAATACTAGGAAGTGGCTTAGGGCCACTGTGTTTGGAGCTAACCCTCCTCGGAGACTTGAGTAAATACCTACATCCAAGCTGTAAGCCTAGAAGAAATATGAATTCTACTCTCCCTAACTGTGTTTTTTAATATGTTTTATAGCTCATAGTAAATGGAAGGAAGGTAATACGCCTATTTTGTACCCCTGTTTTAGGCATAGAAAATGGTCTAAATTTAAGCCAGCAAGAAAGTTGTCTTACATTTAGACTAGAGGTCGATGCACTGAAGTTATGGAGAGGCTGGCATCTCTGCATAACTTCGGCGGATCCACTGCCAGATACAGTAAAGGGCTTATAAAAACGCCGGTCTTAATAAATGACCCCCATAGACTTTACAGCTATACATAGGACTTATCAAGAAATGGCTTTTTGGGTGAATTTCATGTTTGTAAATGACCTATATTTTATATATATGGTTTTACCATTACTAGATGCTACTAAAGCTTTGTAGCTAATGTCTATAGTGCTCAATGTACTTGTCAAAAACCATAGGATGAGTTTTAGATATTAAATCAGCTAATGAGACTACTTTTCAACTATATTTTGATATGCAATTATACAGTAGATCTATTTCTTTTTATGATTACTTCTAACAACCAGTTTCATAACCATTTCCCTATGAAGGCTGCTAGTATATGAGCGGAAATGAAAATATGATTAATTTAATGGGGGCTTGGAGCTTAAACATTCAGCGCTAATGAAGGAGACATTAGCAACATTTCTCCACATTGCATATAATTAGATGGCTGAAAGTAGGTCAGAAATTATTTATTCTTTTAGATGATCCGGATGGGCTTCACCAATTAGATGGGACACCACTCACGGCAGAAGATATCGTTCAAAAGATCGCTATGAGAATTTATGAAGAGAATGACAGAGGGGTATTCGACAAGATTGTTTCTAAGCTCCTAAACCTTGGACTGGTAGGTGGAAATCCTTCATACCTGCAATGTATTCTCTATATAAGTGATTCTCAGCTGGAATTTGGAACTTTCCCTAAAAGTTCTTCAGAAGACCTATTCATTTTGCAGCAGGGATTGCAGATTAATTTCAGAGGTACACTGGAATGAAGTGACATGCTACATAAATAGGAACGCATATTTCTTTGCAGTAAATCGCGTGGCACATCATACACTTCTATCTGTTGGCCCCTTTATAAGCTTACCCACCTTTACAATAGAGAGCATATTGCATGCATAAGTACAATGAGTGTATATGGTATTAACAGATATATGGTAAGATTCCTGCAGTATAAATGTATTTCATGTTTATGTGCAGTGGCGTACCTAGAGAAGTAAGGGCCCCATCGAAAGGATCAAACCGGGTTCCCCACACAGGACAGAAGGGTTTCTGCCTAAACCCCTTTCAATTACTCTTGGGCCATTTTTCCACTGCTTCATTTGCTAAAAGTTGTTCCTTTAGAGGGTAGAGTCCTGAACAAGGTTTCACCTCCAGCAGAAGAGGAGATAATCTCAAACCTCTTGCCCTGGGCCCCATAGCAGTCGCATGGTCTGTCGCTATGGTAGTTACACCTCTGTTTATGTGATATCTATTTGTATCTACAATATCTGTTGCCATCAAGTATTCAATCCGGTTATAAAATAGCAGAAAACATGGAAAATGAGTGGAAATATAAGAAACATTATTAGCACTTCCTGACTAGGTAGACAAGAATTGATTCTGTATCACATTGATTTTTTTCCTTTCCTCTGTCATGTGATAGCAGACGGGAAATCACAGTTAGATGTCACAAGTGAAAAAATATTTAAAATAAATTAAGAAAATCCCTGTCAGATTCTAAAGGTCAGTGAAATTGATGTTAATAGAGGATCGCTTACAGTATAGCACCAGTGCTGCTCAAGTTACAGTCAATGGGTAAAGCTAGTAGAAAAAAAAAAGATGCAGAAACGGCAGCAGCATGTCTCACAGAGCTCTGCAGACAATAAATTAGGAAATTAGACGCCAGCAGGTTTAATAAATCAATTCCACCAGCAAAAGAGAGATGATAAAGCCAATGCTTATCGTTATATGCAGGACATGAACTGGGTGACTAATAGAAAGGAAGGGAAACCACTGGCAGCAGCTATATTGATGACGTCTGCCATGAGCCTTCCAATATTTTCTGCAATTTCACCTACTAAATATTAGCAATGCAACCAGGTTTTATAACGCACAGCTTTTTATGGAAGTATCAAGGAAGCATTATACATGTCTTATCCGAATTCATATAAATTTCATGCTGTAATCGTTTGCTTCTGTAAAGAGGAAAGCAGCAAACTGTTAACATAATGTAACAATGTAACTCCATAAGTAACACAATCTGGTCTTTTTATAGGAAACTAAGGTTTTAGTTATGTTTTAAAACTGTATATGACAAAAAAGGTGCAAATCCTTAATTCATTTTTCCATTGCATTACTGCTCATTTCCAGGGGTTACCTCAGTGCAGATACGAGGCCAGGATGGGAGCTGCTGCGCATGTCTGCATATGTGAGCTCCCACGGACCTGACCACCACATAGGCTGGCCCTTTTTCCTATAGTGTGCAATCACGACCATCACTGCTGGACTGTGGGGTGGTCGTAACCCCTGGAAACGAGCAGTGTATAATGCAATTAAAAAATGAATCCAGCCAGCAAACGAGGCAATATGGACAATCACAATACATTAGTAAGCGCCTGGGATTAACTTTGTCTACATGATAAATGCTATTTGCTGAAGTGAGACAACACCTTTAAACATATTTTATAAATTGAGGACCCATGGAGTATAAAATAGGCTACACAGTATCTTGTTGCACTATACTTCTCCTGGCAGTCTTTATTCCTGAAATGATCAAATGACAATATATTTGCTTCACTTGATTTTATTGGAAAATGTCGAAAAACCTGATGTTAAATGACCTGTAGACAATGAGAAAACTGGGCCATGTTGGGGAAGATTACTACATTTGACAGCTCTAGGTCCTTGTTACCTTAGGGAAAGTAAGCTCTATGAATCCTGTACTGTATATGGCACAGCTTTCAAGGAGCCAAGCCTTGAAAAGGACCTTGAAATGCCAAACTGTGACCTGTAACTACTGTTTTCTCTGATGGGTTAATAAAGATAACATTTATTGGAGTCCGGTGGTTAGCATTTTGTAAGCTGTGCTTAGGCTACTTTCACACTGGCGGCAGGCCTGATCCGGCAGGTGAAGGGTGCTGCCGGATCAGGCCTGCCGCAGTGACATGTGTGGAGCCGAAACCGCGCTCCGGCCCCACACATGTCACACAGTACATACAGACACACACATAAACATACACACACATATAGACATACAAACACACATACATACTTACATGCTCCCCGGCAGGTCTTCGGAGCGTCAGAGGGACAGGACGGCTCACACAGGTCACGATTCCGCACAGCGCCCTCTGCTGGGCGCCTGGTGGAATCATGACGATTCCACCAGGCGCCCAGCAGAGGGCGCTGTGGGGAATCGTGACCTGTGTGAGCCCTCCTGTCCCTGACGCTCCGAAGACCTGCCGGGGAGCATGTAAGTATGTATGTGTGTTTGTATGTCTTTATGTGTGTGTATGTTTATGTGTGTGTCTGTATGTGTCTATGTGTAGCCAGATCCGTAATGGACTCCATTGAAAGTCAATGGAGGGCGGATCCGGTTACCATTATGGTCACACCAGACGGATCCACCCCCATTGACTTGCATTGGGGGTCATTCCGGATCCGTCTTGGTGCGGATGCCTGGACCGGAGAGCAAACCGCAGCATGAATGAATGGGGACAAAACTGAAGCGTTTTATTCCGGTATTGAGCCCCTATGACGGAGCTCAATACCCGAATTTTAAAACGCTAGTGTGAAAGTAGCCTTAGGCTACTTTCACACTTGCGTTGTGGTTTTCCGGTATTGAGATCCGGCACAGAATCTCAATACCGGAAAAAAACTGATCAGTTTTGTCCCCATGTATTCTGAATGGAAAGAGATCCGTTCAGGATGCATCAGGATGTCTTCAGTTCAGGCAGCTTTCAGTTTTGTGAGCGGACACAAAACCGCAGCAAGCTGTAATTTTGTGTCCGGTCATAAAAACTGAAAGAAACTGATCAGGTACTGAAACCAATGTTAGGCTACTTTCACAGTAGTCTATTGAAGTCCGTCATAGGGGCTGAATAGCGGAAAAAAACGCTTCAGTTTTGTCCCCATTCATTGTCAATGGGGACAAAACTGAACTGAAGACAACGAAATGCTCCTGAAAGCATTCCGTTCCGTCTTTAGACCGGAGAACAAACCGCAGCATGCTGCGGTTTTCTCTCTGGTCCAGGCATCCGCACCAAGACGGATCCGGAATGACCCCCAATGCAAGTCAATGGGGACGGATCCGTCTGGTGTGACATAAATGGTAAACGGATCTGCCCTCCATTGACTTTCAATGGAGTTCAGGACGGATCCGTCACCTACACATACAGACATACATACAGACATACACATACATACTGTGGGGAATCGTCATAGCTGCGCGCCTCCTGGACGTGAAGACGTGCGGCCTGCCTGGAGTATGTAAGTATGTATGTGTTTGTGTGTATGTGTGTGTATGTATATGGTACTGTGTGACATGTGTGGGGCCGGAACGCGGTTCCGGCCCCACACATGTCCTTGCGGCAGTCCGGATCCGACGGCACCCTTCACCTGCTGGATCCGGACTGCCACTAGTGTGAAAGAGGCCTAAGTCAATGGTGACAGTCCGTTTTTTTAGTAGACTAAAAAACCGGATACGTCACCCATTGACTTTCAATGTATTTAGTGCCTGATCAGTTTTTTTCAGTTTTGATATCACACAACTGCATCCTAACGGAATGGATGCATCCCGATGTGCAATATCAAAACGGATCAGTTTAATTCAGGTATAGAGATCCTCTGTCGGATCTCAGTACCTGAATTAACAACGCAAGTGTGAAAGTAGCCTTAATTGTATTGAAGTGAAATTGAGTGTGTATTGAGGTGTAAACCCAAGTGGCATGGACAATTTATGGTGGCTATAGGGTTCACATAATATATTTCAGTAATTCAACAGGGATTGGACATTTATACTATCTACTAACGTAACCTACCCCATATTTTATAGCACATTTACACATTTATAGCACATTTATACATTATTTTATGACACATAGCAAATGTAAATTCTACTATAGTAAAATAATTGTCATAGTGTGATGCACAGTATATAACATTAGTTATTTTATTCATATTTTTTTCTGTAACACAGCACATTCTGTAGTGCGGTACAGGGATTATCATCACTCACTGTCTCAACTGGGCCTCACAATCTGAAATTCAAACTAACCCATCAGTATGTTTTTTCTTTGGTGCGTGCCAGGAAACCTTCCCAAACACATGGAGAACATACACACTCTATGCTGACGTTGCCCTTGGTCAGATTTGAACCTAGGACTGCTGTGCTACAGTATAAGGCACCAGTGTACTGCCCAATAGCCAGTCTGGCATATCATTTTTGTGACCAATGTATTCTCCGTCCATTAGGGAAAGTAATACTACTGCACTGGCAGAGATGGAGGTTTCAGTGATGGTGTATACATGGAATATCCCATTTGGCTTGACCTGAAGTTGGCAACACTCCTGTTTAACTGATTGGGCGGTATGATGTAATGAACTAAGTATAGTTTAATGAGCGCCCTCTTCTCTTCCAGATTACAGAAAGCCAGGCATACACATTAGAAGATGAAGTGGCAGTTGTTTTACAGCAAATAATTGCTAATGAGGCCAAAAACCGTGAAAAGGAGTCAGAGGGCCTTGATTATCCTGCCGTCAGAGCGGACATCGGTGGAGATGAGAAGCAGGAGGGAAGAATGGTAATTCTTTTACATGGCTGAATAACAAATGTGAAATATGGAGGAGTCTTTAGCCTGAGGAAATAATTACTTTACTGTAGAACACAATAAAAGATGTTCAGCGTAATGCTATGTGATAGTGGGCAGAAATTCAATTGTATGAATGAAACAACTGAGCTAGCAGACGATTAGACTGAGCATGGGGAACAGACATCGCATTTGGAATACAAATAATCATCCAAAAGCACAAGCTACGAGTCTGTTTAGTGTACAGCCAATTCTCTAACAGGCACTAGACATAGATTTTATTTTCTATGTAAATTCAATGTAACTACAACGTCATTCTTAACAATGATTATCTGCGATAAAAAGAAACCCCAACCCATATTTAATGGGCAGAAGGCTCATTCCCAAGTGGCTTGTTTTTTTGTTTTTTTTTGTCATGTGATCCGTATCTATGCAGCACATAAAATCATCGTTTGTCAGTGGCACATTGTCCTATGTAAACAGGGATGTGCTGCTGACAATGAATGTGTATGGGGATGAATGATCGTAGTAGCGATTGTTCATCCCCATATGGAGGGGATGATTGTTGAAATTCTGCTTAACGTGCAAGCAATGATTGGGAACAAATGGTTTGTTCCCGATCATATCCCTGTGTATTAGCCCATTTAGATGGCCCCATCCTGGAGGTTGATCAAAGGGGTTTGATAAGATTAGAAAGACATGGCTGCTATCTTCTAGAAACAGCGTCACTTGTGTCTTTTTATTGCAGAATTTACTTGAATTTACACGCGGCCAGTGGACAAGAGAGATACTGCTTTTTTAATCTAATACAACACCTTTAATTTTATTATTATTATTATAATCTGAGAATCATAAAATAATATCATTTGACAGCATATCAAAGCAGTTACTGCAATATCACCTTTCACCTGGAGCTCTAGTAGTTAAAATAGTAGTTAACAGACAGTATACAGTATAGTCCTATTTTCTCAATAAGAACGACCCACCAAGTCTGATTTAGTGTGAACAAGCCCTAAAGCTGCTTGCTGACCAAATCTAAAGCTAAGCTGATGATTGAGTAAAAATCAATACGGGTTAGCCTGCGCAGGAAAAGTTGCAAGGTTGTTGGCATTGCCTTGCTTCATGCAGCAATCTGTTCACGTCTGTGCTAATCATTTCTGTTCTTCAGCTCCGTCATAGGAGCCGAACAGGAAACATGACAGCAATGCTTGATCCATCACATGATGATCACCAACGGCATCTGATGGATTCAATTGACTGTTTTGAGGTCTGTTGGGTTTCCATCATGGTGTCATTTTACAGGGCGAAATAACTCAGCATGCTACATTTATGACATAGTCTGCAATGGAGGATGCTAAGAGTTAGCTGAGTTCCTTTGAAGATCAAAACGTATTAAAAACTGAAAAATTACCTCATTTTCAATCAGTTTTTCCAAACAAAAATCACCTGTTGATCTTAATGATAAAAACAAAAATGATTGTGGTAGAACTGGTAGAAACTGCTAAGATTTAGCATCCTTGGGTTTGATTTGAAGCTCCTGGGCCTAATTCAAAATCTGTAATGGAGACTTCACCTTCAATTTATATATTCTATGCCCCTGTTGTCACAGGTCCTATAGAAATTAACAGGATCTGTTAGGTGCCTCTCCTGACGGTTCCATCACTTTTAACAGCAAGAATATTGCAGTACAATATGCCTTGCTGCAAATACCATATGCCACTCCAGGTGTTCTAATAGTCCTAAAGTGGGACTGGAAAGTCAATGACAGCTGCAGCCGCTGTGACTTCAACTTCTACTCATTCATGCATTCATTACATTTCACCAGAAATTACAAAATAAATGATCCCATGACGCCATCTTTAAAATAACTTTCTTTACACTGTGAAGTCCCCATAAAGTTTAGTTACTACAAAAATGAATGACTATTATGAAGACATTAACTCTAGTTTGATTAATATCCTTGAGTGCTTACCGAATACATCACATAATTGTATCACAGAGGCCTCAGGAGAAGGAGTCATCTGAAGGAAACAACATCGGCGATATCGACTGGACTCCGGCAGCCACTTTGGAGAGGAGGAATGACATGCCGCCGGAAGAAAATTTTGAAGATCTTCAGTATTTCCCAAATTTCTATCAACTTATAAAAAGTCTAAATTCAGGTAAATATTAAATATATAAAGAAAAAAAGAGAAATTTCAGTCAGCACATATATAAATATATATTTGTAGACTTTATTTTCATAATAATATATTTAATAAAATTACATATTACATCGCCTATTACGATATCTATTTCCAGAAGTTTTTAATTTCTTACCACAGTAAGGACAGATCAGTTCTTTTGGTTTTATACTTTTAAGAGCAACCTTTTAATTCCCCTTTTTATTTCTCAGAAAATGATGCCAAAGAGAAGGAAACATTGATCACTATTATGAAAACTCTTATTGATTTTGTGAAAATGATGGTAAAATATGGGACAATTACGCCAGAAGAAGGAGTCAGTTACTTGGGTGAGTAGTACCACCATTCTTTCTTATGACTATTAATTATTTATTTGGTTTACGCACGTATATAGTGCTTCTATATTCCGCAGCGCTTTACAGACGTTAGCATCACACTGTCCCCAATGGGGCTCACAATCTAAGTTCCCTATCAGTATGTCTTTGGAGTGTGGGAGGAAACCGGAGTACTTGGAGGAAACCTACACAAACACAGGGAGAACATACAAACTCCATGCAGATGTTGTCCTTGGTTGGATTTAAACCTTGGACCCCAGTGCTAACCATTGAGCCACCGTGCTGCCCTTATACTACCCATATACAACAAAAATCATAGAACATACTAGTTGTTTACATTGGCCACACACAATAAGCTAAGCATTCATATGTTGTGCAGCTCATTTGTCAGATTTGCTGTGTAGACTGGTTCTATTGTACTGCTGAAGGCATAGATATAGCAGGATAGTTACACTATACACATAACTAAGGCCCTATATGCATCTGACCTGTTATTTCCTACATGGCGGTATGCATACTTTAAAACTAATTTTTGAGGTGGCAGACTCCCTTTAAATGAATGAAATACAACAATCTGCTCAGTTCCTTCTATGCCACAGACAGGACCGCATGACAGGACCACTTTGATATCTAATACACTCAAGCCCATCACTGTCATATAAAATGAGATAGAGCCGGAAATGAATTTGTAAATCAATGAGAAACAATGTTGGCTGATCGGCTATATAGAATATTTAATATCCACTAGTTTATTTAAAGGGGTATTCCGGTTACCAAAAATATAACGTATGTTTTAGACTTCATCATCAATAATTACCTAATATAATATAAATTTCACATATTTACCATTCAGTAGTTATAAAAGTATTCTTCCTCTGCTCCCACTGTGTTTCCTCATGTTACCATGGCATCGACCTGTAGTTCTGAGCGTTTGTTAGGTCGAGCAGGCTCAGTGTGTTTCTATCAGTTCTCTAGCTAAATGTTAGTGTGCTGATGATTACTGAGTAGAGGGGGCGTGACCGCACTGTGATATCAGGCAGCCAATCAGTAATCATCAACACTCACAGCAGGAGAGCTAGGGATTGTGGGGATTGTAGTTCTGTGAGGGAAGATCAGGAGCAATGATACTCTGTGTGCTGCAGGCTCACGCAGCAGCTAGACAAATGGATTGCAAGGTAGATTGAAGCTCTGGTTATATGTACAGGTATGGGTTCTGGTTGGGTCACAGCCTGCAGCCTTAATGCAGTTTTTTAAAAAATTAAGTTACTTTAACAGAATACCCCTTTAAGGGGGTTATCCCATGACTAATGTAAAAAAATGAAAATCAGACATCATATAGCACATGACAATCTCTTTATAACAAAGCCAGAACCAGCCCTATACCTCACATGGATCCAGAGATCACCCCATTCATTGCTCTAATAGATTGATATCAAGCTGACCGCTCAAGAGGAGTGTCTCTTCTGCTGCAGCTTAGGAGGCGTGTCTCAGCTCTGCCTATCACAGCTCAGGAGGCAGTTGAAGGATGAAGCTGAGCATGTGCGGCCTTCTCAGTGAGCCGGACACAGATATAAGAAAAAGAACAAACAGCAGGTGGCGCTGTACAGATACATTTTATTAAATAACTCAGTGGCTATATAAATTATTTAATCACATGTAATTACAAAAGTATTCAGATCCAGGTACTGGTTTGAAAACTGTAGAATATATTTTGTGGGACAACCTATTTAAAGCTTCAAGGAATCTAGGGCAGCTTGCTATCTCTTGGTACAGTAGATGAGTTTTTTAAAGGCTTTTTTTAGGAAATGGTTCCAAGGATTACACGCAATAAGTGAGATCAAACACATTTCTCTAAATCAAGTCTAACACTGGAATAGCTTGCTTTTCAGCCCTGAGATTTGAATGACAATATCAGTAGTGTATGATGCTTTTGGGGAGAAAATTGTCAAGGCCTTGTTTGAAACAGAGCTAAATGACTAATGGCTCTGGTTCCAGCAGCATACCCATGATGTCTGCAGTGGACAAGATACCACATCCTTTAAGAGCAAAGCAGCCAGAGAGGGGATGGCCACAGAAAGAAGTGGAGCTTGGGAGCAACAAGAGCAATGGTGACACCCTCGTTGCACCAATGGTCTAATTTGCATATTGAGAAAAAGTCATCATAACTCAGGAATGGAGCCACAGATAAACAAAAGAAAAACAGCGTTTTAATCAGGTGAACCACAGCTATGAGTCTATGCAAACAGTTTCATAAGGAGGCTGCTGGTGACATTCCCTTTAACTACAAGATAACATTGTAAGAATATTCATTGTAGGTATACAAGGATTTAATGTTGCCTTTGTGGAGACACTCTTATAAGTACCACATACAAATAAGTAATGGATACGTCAAGGACATCTGCATATGAAGGTTATTGATATTTTTCAATCTTGCGAAATAATAGACAGATGTAATTTCATGCCATGTGCATAATGGGAAATATTCAGTAAAGAGCACAGCGGTACTATGGATCTGAATGACAATAAGATAACCTCTGCATGTTCTTGAATACTCAGCAATATTTTAACGATCCACTAAAACTCAAGGTCTCTTAAATTCTCCTTGTCAATTTATTTCGAACCGAAAATTGTGATCTAAACAATAAATAGCAGCCACGATGGCAGAATGATGTAGGATGGATCGCCCTTGTGAATCTCCTTATCCTTCCATAACCTTGGCTCCTTTTATCTCTGTGCATCTGCGTGATTAATATTTATGTACGTAGAAAAGCTATCAGTCTCCAGTAAACTATTTTATACAGAGGAGATTGATGTCTACACATACTCTTTCATTTCAGTTCTCTTTTTAAAATGCTGAAGATTATTCAGTGATTTTAGCACAAATCTCAGGAACAAGTGGGGACAGTCATTTATCATGAGGGGAATATTTGAAATCAATTCTGCTTGAGTCTGCGATGGTGTACTTTGCACCAAATTTATCAAATGTGGCACCTTAGTTAAACCTAACGCTTTGTCTAGCAATGCTACTCCAGTTTTATCACGCCACATCCCTACTTGAATAATGCTTTAAAAAAAGTTGCACTGATAAATCTTTTCCAAACTGCAGTGGTGTAAAAATGCAAAAAGTGGCAAAATGGTTGCAGAAGTAAGCTCAAAAAGTTGCAAAGCCCTATTGCTAGGATATTCCATCAATGTTAGATAGGTGCATGTCCCACCTCCAAGACTTCTATCTCCAGAATGGGCTTCCTGAAGTGAAGGAGAGAGCACAGCGCAAGGGCGGTCACCCTTTTTTTTCCAATAGCCGGACGCTGGCTCAGATAGTTCCAGTAGTCCTATAGAAGTTTTTGGAGAGGTGGCCGTGCATGTGGAGTGTGTCCTCCATTCACCACTACAGGACTTCTGAGAATAGGCAAGTCATCCGCTCGGCTATTTTTGAAACTTCCATAACAGTGGATGGGACAAATGTATTTACACTGCACTAGTGCTACAAAGGAGACAGCATGCAGGTAAACAATGAAGAGAACGCAGTGCTTGCACACGAACATAACCTCTTCAAACAGCTGATCGGCGGTGATGCCGGGAGCTAAACCCAAACTGATCTGATATTAATCACCTGTCCTGAGTATAGGTCATCAATATCTGTAGCCCAGCAACCCTTTTAAAGGAAAATATGTGCAGCGAGCCCTGGAGGATCCACTGTAGAGGATGGGGGTGGCCCTGATGAGGTTTTGTGTCATGGTGTACTCCCTCAGGCCATGGCTGCCTGGGGATTGGCCCAGTGGAAATGTAATACTGAAGAATGTGGCCAGAATTTATCTTCTAAAAGTCTCTTTTACTGAGTTCAACGTAGAACATTAAATACATTCAATAGAGGCAGATTTAAATACAAGTTAATACAAGCCACTTATTAATGTATTATTATTATCACAATATGGACAATCATAATACATTAGTAAGTGCCTTACATTAACTTTCTCTACGTGATAAATGCCACTGAAGTGAGACAGCCCCTTTAAGTACAATTTTCTGGCAATGATAAGGAATATGGAGGCAGAGGCTTGGCTGCAGTTTAGCACTAGTATCGTACTGGCCTAATGTTAGTCATAGGCATCTTAGTCGTAGACCCTCCCTGCTGGATGTAGCTGTTCCTCTGGTTCAATTTGCAAGATATCAGGTTAAACTGGATGGACACGTCTTTTTTCAGCCTGTGTTACTCCACTGTCTGTCTTCTCAAGGATTCATTTGAGGCATGATCAAGTTAATATCTCTGGAGAATCTCTTTAAGAGCAGGAGCTCTGCAGTGTGCTTCCTCTTCTCTCTGTCTTGGTAGGTACTTCCCCTCTTGGCAGGAAACAAGACCAGCCCACTCCTACTAAGAAGGAAAGAACAGGATTAGCTCTGTTCCTTGCAAACCATTGACAACCATTACTTACTGGTGATCACAGCTAAACACATACAAAAATACATAACAGTTTAATATAATACAAACTATATATAACTGTAGCACCCAGAGGTCTGGGTTCCTACGTATGAGTTTAGCTCTCTGCAAAAATCGCAACAACAACACTTAAGTCCAAACTGTCATCATGATTAGACCCGCGCAGAAAAAACTGAAACACCGAATGCAATTAATAAAACTGATAAAACTGATTCTACTTACATGCAAACCATCAGTTTTTCCCTCACTCGTTCTGTATCACTCATATGAAATAAGCCTGGAGATCCTTTGCTGTTACTATATTCAGTGACTACAATTAATTATGTAAAGGTGAACATCCAGACAGATCAAAGCAGTGTATTAAAAATTAAGTAATGTATTAAGCGATATCAAGTTTCATATCCATTACCAGGAACATAGTGTGTGACTTAATGCCTTTAGTAAGAGAACAAATAATGAATCCATTACTGGAAGTGCTTCCTATAAAGTAAATATACTCCTGTACATTTATAAAAGTATATCCCAGCTAAGAAGAGCCAGGGCTTTCTGTAATTACCAATCTGTTCTTCAAGTTCATATTAAAAAGATGAAAATGCTGTTAAATGGGATTGTCTGGGACATTTAAAACAGTTCCTGATTTCAGAGTATGTGATGAAATAACCAAATGCTTATTAATCAGCTTTTAAATCCACAATCACTCCTGCGCTGCTATTCTTTACGGTAAGAGCAGTAAGACTATGGAACTCTCTGCCTGAGGAGGTGGTGATGGTAAGTTCACTAAAAGAGTTCAAGAGGGGCCTGGATGTATTTCTGGAGGGTAATAATATTACAGGTTATAGTTACTAGAGATGGGTCGTTGATCCAGGGAGTAATTCTGATTGCCTGATTGGAGTCGGGAAGGAATTTTTTGCCTTCCCTTGGATCAACTTGCAGGATAACAGGCCGAACTGGATGGACAGATGTCTTTTTTCGGCTTTATAAACTATGTTACTATGTAACACTCCTGCACTGCCACAGGGCCGCTTCTAGCTTTTCTGCTGCCTGAGGCGAATAATGAAATGGCGCCCCCTATAATATATGGGGTTAGGGGCCAAGGTCACAAGCAAGGTCCGTGGGGGGTTGCACAGATAAGGGCCAGGGTGGCGCACACAGGGAACAAGGGGGCAGCAGAGACAAGAACCAGAGAGGTGCAGACAAAGGCCGGGAGATGGAGTGGGGCACAGATAAGGGCCCAGGGGCGCACACCAGGAAGTGGGGTACACAGGTAAGGGCCAGGTCCCAGGGGCGCGCGCAGACAGGGGCCAGGGAGGCACAGACAAAGGCCAAAGGGGCGCAGATAAGAGCCAGGGGCTGCATTGAAAGGGCCAGGGTGGCGCACAGATAAGGGGCAGGGTCACAAGCAAGGTCTGGGGGGGGTGCACAGATAAGGGCCAGGGTGGCACACACACAGGGGCCAAGGGGGCACAGACAAGGGCCAGAGAGGCACAGAAAAAGGGGGCACAGATAAGGGCTGGGGGCGCAGACAAGGGCCAGGGTGGCGCACACAGGAACCAAGGGGGCAGAGAGAAGGGGCAGGGAGGCGGCAGCGCAGACAAATGCCAGGGAGGGGTGGCACAAATGAGGCCCTGGGGCAGACAGGGGCCACGTAGGCAGACTAGAGAGAGCCCAGATAGGGGCCCGGCCCCGGCCCATGGGAGCGTGTCTTATTCCTCGGGGCCCCAAGCCCCTAAATATGTGGGGCTTGGGGCCCATAGGCCTGGGCCATGGGGGACACATACAAGGCCCGTGGAGGTGCTTTGGGGGGGGGGGCAATATAGGCCTGGGT
This sequence comes from Rhinella marina, assembly GCA_900303285.1. Taxonomy (NCBI): domain Eukaryota; kingdom Metazoa; phylum Chordata; class Amphibia; order Anura; family Bufonidae; genus Rhinella; species Rhinella marina. The sequence continues at coordinate 1,329,887 of ONZH01020898.1, read as the reverse complement.
CATGATGGGCATTGGGGCGGCACATACAATGTGTGCGCTGGCAGGAAGGCACACAGGAGTTAGGGGCTGCGCTGACAATGGCAAGGGGGGCACAGGCAGCAGGCACAGATAGTCTTACCTAGGGAATGTAATCAGGGGCGTAGCTAAAGGCTCATGGGCCCTGGTGCAAGAGTTCAGCTTGGGCCCCCCCCCCCTCCAGCGCTGGTGCACCTAGCTTTTCTGCCGGCCAAGTCAAAAATTGAAACCCCCTTCCATGCCAAATTCTCACCCTAACCTCCTAACATTACGTGTATCACTACAGAACATACAGGGTAAGGCTACATTCACACAACCCATTCACTTAAATGAGCACTGTGTGCTGTCCGCATCTGTATGTCCAGTCCTATTTTTGTCCATTTGTGGACAAGGATAGGCATTGTTACAGTGGATCTGCAAAAAAAACGGATGCCATATGGAACATCATCCTTTTTTTGCGGATCCGCAATTTGCAGACTGCAAAACACAATGTTCGTGTGAATGTAGCCTAATACAGCGCCCCATACCTCGTACATCCAGTGACGTCTCCTCTGATGTAGATCCTCTCTTTCCTCATCTTCTCCTTTCAGACCAGGTGCCATTTTTCAGCCATTTCTCATCTCTGCAGTTAGACAGAAAAAAATCTTAGTTTACTACTTTTCCATCATCCTCCCGTCTTCTGGACAAATCATCCTACCACCCCCAGTACTGAGCCACTAGTACCACACAGATAGTGCCCTTCAATAATTATTGGCACACAGTGTCCTAAAATAACTGCGCCCAGCAAATAGTGTGAACATAACGTCCCCCAGAAATAACTGCGCTGATACTGTGCCAGGGTGCCCCCAAAGTCCCAACTAATAATTCTCTGCCAGAGTGCACTTGTTAGTAATAGTGCCCCCAACAGTACTAATGTCCCCACTGTGCCCCAGAAGTAATAATGCTTTCAATGTGCCAGTAAGAAATGCCCCATGTGCCAGAAAAATGCCCCCAGTGCCAGTAAAAAATGCCCCCAAGTGCCAGTAAGAAATGTCCCCAGTGCCCCCATGTGCCAGTGAAAATGGCCCCAGTGCCAGTAAAAATGCCCCCGTGTCCCATGTGCCAGTAAAAATGCCCCCAGTGCCAGTAAAATGCTCCCAGTGCCCCCATGTGCAAGTAAAAAAAAGCCCCCAGTGCCAGTAAAATGCCCCCAGTGCCCCATGTGCCAGTAAAATGCCCCCAGTGCCCCCATGTGCCAGTAAAATGCCCCCAGTGCCCCCATGTGCCAGTAAAAGTGCCCCCAGTACCAGTAAAAATGCCCCCAGTGCCAGTAATATGCCCCCAGTGCCCCCATGTGCCAGTAAAAATGCCCCCATGTGCCAGTAAAAATGCCCCCAGTGCCCCCATGTGCCAGTAAAAATGCCCCCATGTGCCAGTAAAAATGCCCCCATGTGCCCCCATGTGCCAGTAAAATGCCCCAGTGCCCCCATGTGCCAGTAAAAGTGCCCCCAGTACCAGTAAAAAATGCCCCCAGTGCCAGTAATATGCCCCCAGTGCCAGTAATATGCCCCCAGTGCCCCCATGTGCCAGTAAAAATGCCCCCCATGTGCCAGTAATATGCCCCCAGTGTCCCCATGTGCCAGTAAAATGCCCCCATGTACCAGTAAAAAAATGCCCCCAGTGCCAGTAATATGCCCCCAGTGCCAGTAATATGCCCCCAGTGCCAGTAATATGCCCCCATGTGCCAGTAAAAGTGCCCCAGTGCCAGTAATATGTCCCCATGTGCCAGTAAAAGTGCCCCCAGTGCCAGTAATATGCCCCCAGTGCCAGTAATATGCCCCCATGTGCCAGTAAAAGTGCCCCCAGTGCCAGTAATATGCCCCCATGTGCCAGTAAAAGTGCCCCCAGTGCCAGTAATATGCCCCCAGTGCCCCCCATGTACTAGTAAAAATGCCCCCATGTCCCCCAATAGAGCTCCGGTCCGTGCTACAATAAAAAAATAAACACTAATACTTACCTCCATGGAGCTGGCAGCGATGCGATGCAGGCCTCTTCCGGCCTGTGTCCCGCGCTGTACGGCTCAGGCGGCGCGATGACGTCATCGCGCCGCCTGAGCCGGCCTCTGATAGGCTGCAGGCCCAGTGCCTGCAGCCTATCAGAGGAGCGGGCAGGGGAGACGCCTCTCCCTCCCCTGCCCCGCAGTAGAATACAGGACTCAGGAGGAGAGGTGGGGAGCGCCAGGGAACACGGAGCGGCATCCACCAGCAGTGTTTAACTGCTGTGTGGATGCCGCCCCTCAGAAATACGTAAAACTGCCGCCTGAGGCGAGATCCTCATCTCGCCTCATGGCAGAAGCGGCCCTGCACTGCCACTCTAGTAGTCCTGCCTATCTATAAATCCCCCACCACTCCTGTGCTCCCACCCTGGTGGTCCTGTCTATCTATAAATCCCCCGCCACTCCTGTGCTCCCACCCTGGTGGTCCTGTCTGTCTATAAATCCCCCGCCACTCCTGTGCTCCCACCCTGGTGGTCCTGTCTGTCTATAAATCCCCCGCCATTCCTGTGCTGCCACCCTGGTGGTCCTGTCTATCTACAAATCCCCCGCCACTTTTGTGCTGCCACTCTGGTGGTCCTGTCTATCTATAAATCCCCCGCCACTCCTCTGCTCCCACCCTGGTGGTCCTGTCTGTCTATAAATCCCCCGCCACTCCTGTGCTGCCACCCTGGTGGTCCTGTCTGTCTATAAATCCCCCGCCACTCCTGTGCTCCCACCCTGGTGGTCCTGTCTGTCTATAAATCCCCCGCCACTCCTGTGCTCCCACCCTGGTGGTCCTGTCTGTCTATAAATCCCCTGCCACTCCTGTGCTCCCACCCTGGTGGTCCTGTCTGTCTATAAATCCCCCGCCACTCCTGTGCTCCCACCCTGGTGGTCCTGTCTGTCTATAAATCCCCCGCCACTCCTGTGCTCCCACCCTGGTGGTCCTGTCTGTCTATAAATCCCCAGCAACTCCTGTGCTGCCACCCTGGTGGTCCTGTCTGTCTATAAATCCCCCACCACTACTGTGCTGCCACTCTTGTGGTTCTATTCATCTCTTAATCCCCCACCACTCCTGTGCTGCCACTCTGGCGATCCGGTCGATCTATAAATCCCACACCACTCCTGTGCTGCCACCCTGGTGGTCCTGTCTATCTATAAATCCCCTGCCATTCCTGTGCTGCCACCCTGGTGGTCATGTCTATTTATAAATCCCCCGCCACTCCTGTGCTCCCACCCTGGTGGTCCTGTCTGTCTATAAATCCCCGCTCATCCTGTACTGCCACCCTGGTGGTCCTGTCTATCTACAAATGCCCCGCCACTTCTGTGCTGCCACCCTGGTGGTCCTGTCTATCTATAAATCCCCAGCAACTCCTGTGCTGCCACCCTGGTGGTCCTGTCTGTCTATAAATCCCCCACCACTACTGTGCTGCCACTCTTGTGGTTCTATTCATCTCTTAATCCCCCACCACTCCTGTGCTGCCACTCTGGCGATCCGGTCGATCTATAAATCCCACACCACTCCTGTGCTGCCACCCTGGTGGTCCTGTCTATCTATAAATCCCCTGCCATTCCTGTGCTGCCACCCTGGTGGTCATGTCTATTTATAAATCCCCCACCACTCCTGTGCTCCCACCCTGGTGGTCCTGTCTGTCTATAAATCCCCGCTCATCCTGTACTGCCACCCTGGTGGTCCTGTCTATCTACAAATGCCCCGCCACTTCTGTGCTGCCACCCTGGTGGTCCTGTCTATCTATAAATCCCCCACCACTCCTGTGCTGCCACTCTGGTAACCCTGTCAATCTATAAATCCCCCAACACTCCTGTGCTGCCACCCTGGTGGTCCTGTCTATCTATAAATCCCCCACCACTCCTGTGCTGCCACTCTGGCGATCCTGTCGATCTATAAATCCCCCACCACTCCTGTGCTGCCACCCTGGTGGTCATGTCTATTTATAAATCCCCCACCACTCCTGTGCTGCCACTCTGGTGGTCCTACCAATTTGTAAATCCCCCACCACTCCAGAGGTCCTGACAATTTCTGTTGCGGTCCTGCAGCAATGACATTGCAATCAATCTAACATGACCACTGCAGCCAATCGTCAGACAGTTATTTTAGCATCTAAGGCTATAATACCCTTGTGTCAGGCAGGGGATATGGGCAACCCCTATCTCACCCCAAATCCCCTGTCCCTGCCTACTTGCCTCAACTAGGCTAGGCCCTAGCGGACAACCAGACGGCGGTACCTAACCTGAATAGGGAGGAGGGGCCTAAGACACAGAACTACGACAGAGCACATAAGGAAATCAACAGTCCGAGTAACACCGGAAAGAAACGTCAGGCCAACAGCAAAAGCAAGCGGAGGTCAATACTTAGCCGAGGTCAACCAGGAAGTATGCGGTACAGAGGATATATCAGAACGGAGTCCAGGAACGAAGCAGGGGTCAATCACAGGAGGTCACGAAGCACGAAAGGATGAGACGAAGGCGAGGTCAGAACACAGCAGGATATCAACAGCAGGCAATAGATGCAGACGTTCGCTGGTGCAGGAAAAACCAAACACTGGCAACTAAGGGGTGGAAATGTAATGCCTAAATGCTGCCAGAGATCCCGCCCTAATACCAGATAGGTGCAGGGAGACTGACAGCCATACCAGGCAACAAATAGAACACAGGGTAAGAAGCAGAGCCCAGCACCTGCTTGATGACACACAAAACATAAAACAGCAAGGCAGAGGAGTCAGGCGGAAAGCCAGGACCGGCTCCCCTGCACATATATCAAATAGCAGAAGTGGATGGACCAGCAATGCAGGCAAGGAGACCCACAGCACTGCTGGTCCTGACACCTTGGTTTTACTAAACCGAACTTAGATTACCATAGGAACATATGATGAAATAGGTTCAGTTCAGCAGAATTACAGGGTCATTTACACTTACTTCTACTGCACCAGTGGACTCTTTATATTGTGCATTTGTTTCAGACAGGAGCTGTGCCCCCTCTTTTTCGCTGTAACTGTCACTAATGTGTAACTGAGAAGAGGTTGTGGGCAGCATTCGCGCTCCTCAAATTAGGATCTGGGGTCCAGATCACATAAAGGTTAAGAATAGCTTTAAATCAGGTTGGAAGATCATTCAGAAGCAGAGAGAAAGGGACTGGAGACCAAGTCGTGAAACAGCCAGTCTGACAGATTTGCTAATGAATGGCATTCTTCAGTCTGCTACATTGTTATGTTCACAGTTGTTGATTTGGATCTGCTAAGCCTCTGGTCCAGAAGAGCAGGACTCTAGCAGCATGGATAGTTGACCTTGATGCAGCAGAATTGGAGACCAGATGCTAGAGATTGATGTAACGGAGTCAATGGTGTAGCAGAGCTCATGAGTTTTCAGAACCGATGAAATAGCAAAACCGATGATGTGGCAAAGTTAATGATGTAGCAGAGCTGAGAATTTATCAAAGCTGATGATGCAGCAGAGCTGAGAATTTATCAAAGCTGATGATGTAGCAGAGCTGCAGTGGTGTGCAGTAGCAGAAAGAGAGTTCATGTAGTGGTTAAAATATAGAATTTGGGTGGCCTAGTGGAGCAGAATTAATGCGCAAGAGTGCTATGGGAGAGTCCAGATGTCAGAGTTGGATAAGCAGAGCTCTCATCCATAAACACAGAAAGCAGGGATGCTGAAGACTTCCTTAATAATCAGGTGGCATCCTGGCACTTGAGCCAGGTTCAAATAACACACCAGACTGACATCATGGCATGGACAGGTTGCTGCGGGAGCCCAGCATGCTAAAGAAGAAGCTGGACCTCCTGGAGGAGAGGCGCAATACAGTGTCCTGTACTAAAACCAGGGAAGGTGAATGTACTGGAAAACTTGCAGGTTGCAAGATTCAAACAGTCCAAAATTGTTAATAAGAATCTATTACAAAATATTTTTAGCCCAAAATACAGGCAATTGAATAAAACAAAATTATGTAATGCTCTAAAGCAGGGGTGCACAACCTGCGGCCCGGGGGCCACATGCGGCCCTTGATAGCATTCTATGCGGCCCCCAACCATCTGGAGGCAGACATGTATGTCTATGTCTTGTGGCTGCTCACATGTATTTTTCATGTATTCTTCCATTAGATGGGAGTCCTTGAACTGTAACTAGACATTAATGGTATATACTGTACATTCAATATGCCATAAATACAGTATTTTAGTTTTTAATACCCCTTTAAATTTTATTTTCGGCCCTTGTCATTGTTTCAGTCTGGCAATGTGGCCCCCAACCTGAAAACGTTGTGCACCCCTGCTCTAAAGTAAAGAAATAATTCCTTAACATGCAATCAGTTCTAGGTCAAGCTCCTCACCGCCGGCTCGCCGCTACCCAAGATGGTAGATGGAACAAAATTTATTGGATCATTTAAACTTTTTTTGTAATAATAAAACTGAAAAGTGGGGAGTCCAAAATTATTCGGCCCATTTACTTTCAGTTCAGAAAACTCACCCCAGAAGTTCATTGAGGATCTCTGAATGATCCAATGTTGTCCTAAATGACTGATGAAGATAAATAGAATCCACCTGTGTGTAATCAAGTCTCCGTATAAATGCACCTGTTCTGTGATAGTCTCAGGGTTCTGTTTAAAGCACAGAGAGAATCATGAAGACCAAGGAACACACCAGGCAGGTCCGTGATACTGTTGTGGAGAAGTTTAAAGTCGGATTTGGATACCAAAAGATTTCCCAAGCTTTAAACATCCCAAGGAGCACTGTGCAAGCGATCATATTGAAATGGAAGGAGTATCAGACCACTGCAAATCTACCAAGACCCGGCCATCCCTCTAAACTTTCATCTCAAACAAGGAGAAGACTGATCAGAGATGCAGCCAAGAGTCACATGATCACTCTGGATGAACTGCAGAGATCTACAGCTGAGGTGGGAGAGTCTGTCCATAGGACAACAATCAGTCGAGCACTTCACAAATCTGCCCTTTATGGAAGAGTGGCAAGAAGAAAGCCATTTCTCAAAGATATCCATAAAAAGTCTTGTTTACAGTTTGCCACAAGCCACCTGGGAGACACACCAAACATGTGGAAGAAGGTGCTCTGGTCAGATGAAACCAAAATCAAACTTTTTGGAAACAATGCAAAACGATATGTTTGGCGTAAAAACAACACAGCTCATCACCCTGAACACACCATCCCCACTGTCAAACATGGTGGTGGCAGCATCATGGTTTGGGCCTGCTTTTCATCAGCAGGGACAGGGAAGATGGTTAAAATTGAAGATGGAAGATGGATGGAGCCAAATACAGAACCATTCTGGATGAAAACCTGTTGGAGTCTGCAAAAGACCTGAGACTAGGACGGAGATTTATATTACAACAAGACAATGATCCCAAACATAAAGCAAAATCTACAATGGAATGGTTCAAAAATAAACATATCCAGGTCTTAGAATGGCCAAGTCAAAGTCCAGACCTGGATCCAATTGAGAATATGTGGAAAGAGCTGAAAACTGCTGTTCACAAACGCTCTTCATCCAACCTCAAAGAGCTTGAGCTGTTTTGCAAGGAAGAATGGGCAAGAATTTCAGTCTCTAGATGTGCAAAACTGATAGAGACATACCCCAAGCGACTTGCAGCTGTAATCGCAGCAAAAGGTGGCGCAACAAAGTATTAATGCAAGGGGGACGAATAATTTTGCACGCCCCACTTTTCAGTTTTATTATTACTAAAAAAGTTTAAATGATCCAATAAATTTCATTCCACTTCACAATTGTGACCCACTTGTTGTTGATTCTTCACCAAAAATTTAAATGTTATATCTTTTTGTTTGAAGCCTGAAATGTGGCAAAAGGTTGAAAAGTTCCAGGGGGCCGAATACTTTCACAAGGCACTGTATGTCCACTTTTCCACCCACATTTCAAAACTGGAGTGAGTGGTGTAAAACTGCAAAAAGTTTAAAAATTTTTGTGCAAGTCCAAAAAGTCGCAAAAGTCCTATTTTCCAACTTTTTGAAGCCAGAATTCTGAAGTGTAGCCTGTACTGTTTTGCCATTAGTGAAACTACAGGGATCCCAGTGCACCAAAGATGATTTTGCTAGACGCTCTTTTTCCATTTTCAGAAAATTGTATTTTTTTTCTCACTTTTTTATATTTAGATGTATTGAATCAAGAAAATTGGTTCCAGAATGCAGTTTCTAAAAAAACAACTTTTATGATCATATATTTATGAAAATGTGAGATTAAGTAACGAGGTCAGGGATTTCTCTGCGATAGCTGTTAGCAGTATCCATGAAACACAACACGTATCTCCCAGGCTGAAATGGCTGCAAAATATAATAACAGAGTGGATTCAACTGGATGTACGACCAATTTACATTAAAACCTCTATATATCATTTTATACAAACACCCGGCAAAGCCAGTGTCCACTAATTGCATTATTTATTCCTATCAACACTGTGTTGGACCAACCTATATGTCCTGTACATGTGCATGCTGTACTCTGGGACTCACGCAGTTAAATAGGTTATAATAATGGTCATTTTGGCTGCGTCAGTGCACTGAATGACGTCAAGCTGTTCTTTGGCTCATCCAGCACTACAAATAGCAGCAGAAAAAGGAAGCTTCTGTAACATCATGACCTTCTGTTAGTTAATGTCATATTAGCAGCAGCGATTGGAAAAGGCCAGTGTGTGCTCCTACTGCCAGCCACCTCCTCAGATGCTTCCTTTCTCATTATTTGTAGAATTTGTCTTGATTACAGATCATAGCTTTGTGCCTCTATAGGTCCCAATGAAATTAGCAGCTCAAATAAAGGACAAACAGTACAGACCATAAGATTGCGATAATTTCATTTTTGCGTTCTGACTATGTAGGATATAACCTCATCCACAAAATATCAGTCATCATTAGAGAAAAACCTAAGAGTAACGTAGAGCGCATACAAGGAATCAACTAAGAGGGCAACCATGACCTTTTATGGCTCCATCACTGGACATGACAAGAGCTAATGCTATGTAGATGGATTTGTTCAAGATTTTATCTAAAATGAACGTTTTTCATAGAGACATTTTTCAAATACTGAATGGTTACAGGGTCTGGGAGCCAGAAGTGAGTGGGCTGCCAATAAGTTGTTCTGTCTTGGCCTCTCGATTTTGATACAGGACTAGGGCAGCAAACTGGATCTTTACCTAGAGCAGAGATCAGCAACCTTCGGCAGTCCAGCTGCTGTAAAACTACAACTCCCAGCATGCAAACATGCTCTGCTGATCTCACAACTCCCATAGAGTGAATGGAGGATTCAGGGAGTTGTAGTTTCAGAACATCTGAAGTGCCGGAGGTTGCTGATCCCTGACCTAGAATAAAGGCTGGCATACACTTGAGACAATGACTGGCCCAATAGCATCCAATCAGTCATCCATGGGATGATTGAGCACAATGGTAAATGTTCAGCCAAATTCATGCCATAAACATGCAGTTTCATCCAACAACAGCCGAAATTCTCTAGCATGGCCAATTACATCTTCAGCAGACAAGAGTCATCAGCATTGAGCTTGTTTTTCAACAACAGTTGGCGAAAATGGCCATAATCAGCCATTCTGGACAACGTTTGTCTCATGTATGGCCACTATTAATAAGTGTCCCCAGTGTACATACGTAGAGGTGTCTGCACTAGGAAAGAGACTGTAGTCTTTAAATGCTACTAAAATAAGGCTAATCTGACTTTCGGAGAATGTCAAAAAACAAGCTGTCGGCAACCACGGATGTATTACAAGGAACCTATGTTGTCTAGTGTCCCTAACTGCTGCCCGAAATATTCATTTATTGTTTTCTCTCATTTCTGTATTTTGCAATATTGAAAAGAAATTCAATGAATTACAACAGGGAAACATATAGGCGGGAATGTATCACTTTTGTCCGCCAGAATTGGTGTCCAAATGGTGCAAATTTTGACGTAAGTGCTGTGCCAAAAATTCAACCTTTTGACTTTGTCCACCACCCTTGCCATGTTTACAAGTGGGGCGGGGTGTGGGCAGTCGGAGGATGCCCAACTCAAATAACCACATCAGCACCAAAAGAATGGAGCACATAAGACCAGAGATCTGCCCCAGGTCCCTTGCTGGTGCAGATTTCTCTTTCCTGTACATAGAAATCCTAATATTGTGCCAGAATTATAATCTTTTAATAATTCTGACATATCACATAAGAAATGCCAGTCTTAATACATCTCTCCCATAGCTTGGTATATAGTACTTTTGTTGTATTCCATATGACATCCCAAGCCTTAGGCTGGAAAAACACATTAAATAGCTATTGGACAAACACTGTTTGGCTGACAGATATCTCTCAGGCCCCTCCATACACTAGTTGCGACAATGTTAGTACCTTAAATGGCAGTGTCTTGACTTCCCCATATACTTGCACACTCTGTCTGAACAAAGGATCAGACATGTTGAAATCTAACATGCACTACCTTTCTTTGCCCTTGATATTTACTGGAGAATCTGAACACCATCTGCACATTATATAGTCAGATGACGTTCACCTTTATTCACATATTTCCAAGAACTAAAATAAAAAGACTTGGAATCTGGGTAGCAGAAAAGCTTGTATCAGAGGGATGGGGTTAAAAGAATATTACTGGGCTTCTTTATAAGCCCTAGAACTAGAAAAGTCAAATAGAATACCGGAATGATAAGATCCTGCAAAGCCATTAGGACTCTCAGTTGCCTGGAAACCATCCACAAACGCAAGCCTGGTGCCTGGGATGAGTCACCTCCAGCAATGCCTTAATGTCCCTCAAAGCAAACACTGTCCACCTGTGCACAGATGGCTGTGATCCTATTATGTAGCCATGGTAGAGACAAATGAGCTCTTTCTTGAGCTGTGTGTGGACAAGCAGGCGGCTGGTTTGCATTATTGATGGACTTTGATGGATAAACAGAAATGTGGTGTTGGAACAAGGTTAGAAAGTAATTAGGAAACCAGCAAAAAGTGGTGTCCATCCGGGTAAATGAAGAGATTTTACTTTTACTATGCTAAAATCGGAATGTTACAAGTCATAGCCTTAAAAAAACAATACCTGACATTGGTTGGCGTAAGGACTAGAGATGAGTGAGTAGTGTTCGATCGAGCCGGTATTCGATCGAATACTACGATATTCGGCATACTCGATTTCAATCGAGTATAACGGCGATGGCGCAATTAGAATTCGTTTCCCCTCCCACCTTCCCTGGCGCTCTTTTTCCACCAATCAACATGCAGGGGGGGTATGACAGGCCCGCGGAGCACGCTGGCAGCGCGAAAACAGCGTCTACATGGATTGGCTGGAAAAACCATGTGACCTCGAATATTAAAAACTCAGCTCTTCCTGCTCGTTCGCATATGCTGCGTGAACTTAGTCAGGGACAGAGGCTGGAGAAGGGACAGATAGGTTTTAGCTTTTGGACAGGCAGGAGCGTGATTAAAAGCCCTTATCAGGGCTACTATAGTGCAGTACAGTGATAGCTTTACTACAATATACAGTCTGTAAAGAACGGTTGCTGTATTCAGGGATAGCTGCTGGAGTAGGGACAGAGAGAGGCATTAGTGGTGTATTAGGTGCTCTGCTACATACAAAACTATATCTGGCACTACTGTTCTGCGTTCTTTTTGGCTGCAAAACCCTGTTATATACCTAGTGTGTATATGCACCATCTGATCTGGCAGTATACGGCTGTGAATTTTTTTTTTTAAATACAGTTTATTTGGCTCTAGTGTTCTGGGTTCTGTGTGCCTGCAATACCCTTTTTGTATACCAGGTGTAAATACCCACCGTCTGACCTGTTAGTACACAGCTGTGTACCTAGAAATATAAAAAAAAAAAGCCTTTTCATTGGCACCTGTACTTTGCGTTCTCTTGCAAAATAATTGTATATACGTAGTGTTCATACACACCGTCTGATCTGTTTGTACACGGCTGTGTACCTAGAAATATATTTAAAAAAAAAGCCTTTTCATTGGCACCTGTACTTTGCGTTCTCTTGCAAAATAATTGTATATACGTAGTGTTCATACACACCGTCTGATCTGTTTGTACACGGCTGTGTACCTAGAAATATATTTAAAAAAAAGCCTTTTCATTGGCACCTGTACTTTGCGTTCTCTTGCAAAATAATTGTATATACGTAGTGTTCATACACACCGTCTGATCTGTTTGTACACGGCTGTGTACCTAGAAATATATTTAAAAAAAAGCCTTTTCATTGGCACCTGTACTTTGCGTTCTCTTGCAAAATAATTGTATATACGTAGTGTTCATACACACCGTCTGATCTGTTTGTACACGGCTGTGTACCTAGAAATATATTAAAAAAAAGCCTTTTCATTGGCACCTGTACTTTGCGTTCTCTTGCAAAATAATTGTATATACGTAGTGTTCATACACACCGTCTGATCTGTTTGTACACGGCTGTGTACCTAGAAATATATTTAAAAAAAAGCCTTTTCATTGGCACCTGTACTTTGCGTTCTCTTGCAAAATAATTGTATATACGTAGTGTTCATACACACCGTCTGATCTGTTTGTACACGGCTGTGTACCTAGAAATATATTAAAAAAAAGCCTTTTCATTGGCACCTGTACTTTGCGTTCTCTTGCAAAATAATTGTATATACGTAGTGTTCATACACACCGTCTGATCTGTTTGTACACGGCTGTGTACCTAGAAATATAAAAAAAAAAAAGCCTTTTCATTGGCACCTGTACTTTGCGTTCTCTTGCAAAATAATTGTATATACGTAGTGTTCATACACACCGTCTGATCTGTTTGTACACGGCTGTGTACCTAGAAATATATTTTAAAAAAAGCCTTTTCATTGGCACCTGTACTTTGCGTTCTCTTGCAAAATAATTGTATATACGTAGTGTTCATACACACCGTCTGATCTGTTTGTACACGGCTGTGTACCTAGAAATATATTTAAAAAAAAAGCCTTTTCATTGGCACCTGTACTTTGCGTTCTCTTGCAAAATAATTGTATATACGTAGTGTTCATACACACCGTCTGAACTGTTAGTACACGGCTGTGAAGGCAAAATATTGTAACAAAAAAAAAATAAAATGCGGAGGGGGGCTAGCGGAATCGGACGTGGACGAGGACGGGGGCGCGGAAATGCTGTTGGTGGCCTTGTTGAAGCCAGTGGGGATACAATGCGTGCTGGTGAGGGTCAGCCAGGATCCCACTCATCCAGGATCCCACTCATCTAGCAGAGGAATTTGTTTGTAGTGATGCCCAACCACTTGAGTATTCGCCATCTCCTGCTGATGTGGACCCTGAACCAGCATCTGTTATCATGAGCGATGATGATGATGAGACGCAGTTGCCATCAAGGGAGGCTGTTGGAATGTCCAGTGGGCAGGAGGAGGAGCAGAGTGAGGAAGTGGAAGAGGAGGTGGTGGATGACGAAATGACCGACCCCACTTGGCCAGGGGTGATGTCCAGCGGGGAAAGCAGTGGAGAGGTGGTGGTCTGCGCAGCACCGAAAAAGGCAGCAAGAGGCAGAGGGATGTCCAGAGGCAGAGGGATGTCCAGAGGCAGAGGGATGTCCACAGGCAGAGGGATGTCCACAGGCAGAGGGATGTCCACAGGCAGAGGACAGTCCAGACAGAGAAGTGAGGCCACAGCCAGCAGGGCCGAAGCTGTTCCCGGCAGCGGGCAGTCGCGCGAAGCTCCCCCATCGAGGCCTCGTACTTCTGTGGTGTGGAGATTTTTTCATGTTTGTGCGGATGACAAACTGAGCGCGGTTTGCACACTCTGCCACTCAAAACTGAGTAGGGGCTCTGAGAAGAGCAATCTGACCACCTCAGGCATGCGGCGTCACTTGGAAGTCAAGCACTGGGCTGAGTGGGAGAGAGCAAACGCAATACAACCTGCGCCCGGTCTTGCTGCCACTGCCTCTTCCCCTTTGTTGTGTGCTGCCACTGCGGTCCAGACCTCCAGCCAGGACACCTCCACATCTGCCTCTGCCTCGGCTACTTTGGGGCCTTCTCCTTCAGCCTCCCCTTCCCCCGCCTCTTCGCCTGCACCTTCACACTCCTCGTCCCAACAACTGTCCATCTCGCAGGCGTTCGACCGCAGGCGGAAGTACGCCTCGAGTCACCCCCAAGCCCAAGCCTTAAACTGCCACATCTCCAAACTGCTGGCCCTGGAGATGTTGCCGTTTAGGCTTGTGGAGACGCAGGCCTTCCGCGACCTGATGGCGGCTGCCGCACCTCACTATTCCGTCCCCAGCCGCCACTACTTTTCCCGGAGTGCCGTCCCCGCCCTGCACCAGCACGTGCCGCGTAACATCAGGCGGGCCCTGAGGTACGCAGTCAGCGCAAAGGTCCACTTGACCACCGACTCGTGGACAAGCGCTTGCGGCCAGGGACGATACATCTCTTTGACGGCACACTGGGTGAATGTAGTGGAAGCGGGGACGGGGTCGCAAACAGAGACGGCCTACCTACCACCCCCGCCCAAGATTGCCAGCACGGGTTCTGATAAACCCCCCTCCTCTTCCTCCTCCTCCTCCTCTGCCTTAACATCGCCCTCAGCCGCTAGCTGGAAGCGTTGCAGCACTGGCGCGGGGAGACGTCAGCAGGCGGTGCTTAAGCTCATCAGCTTGGGCGACAGGAAGCACAGCGCCCCAGAGGTGAGGGACGCCATATTGCAGCAGATGGAGATGTGGCTGTCGCCGCTGCAGCTAGGACCAGGCATGGTCGTGTGCGATAACGGCCATAACCTGGTGGCGGCTCTGGAGCTTGCCGAACTCAATCACGTACCATGCCTGGCCCACGTTTTTAATCTGGTAGTCCAAAAATTTCTAAAGACTTACCCCAACCTGGCAGAGCTACTGGTGAAAGTGCGGCGCTTGTGCGCTCACTTTCGGAAGTCAACTGTAGCTGCTGCTAGCTTAAAAAAACTCCAGCAACGCCTCCATTTGCCTGAACATCGGCTGTTGTGCGACCTGCCGACTCGCTGGAATTCCACCTATTTCATGTTGGCCAGGGTGTGTGAGCAGCAGAGAGCATTAATGGAGTACCAGATTATGAATCCACGCGTGCCTCCAACTCAGCTCCCTCAGTTTGCCAACCACGAGTGGCCATGGATGGCAGACATATGCGATGTACTGCGTATCTTTGAGGAGTCCACCAAGAAGGTCAGCAGCGAGGACGCTATAGTGAGCGTAACCATCCCGCTCCTATGCGTCCTTAAAGAATCGCTTATCGCAATAAGGGAGAACGCATTGCAAGCAGAGGAGACGGGGGTAGGAGGAGACGCAACGGAGCTACACAGTCAGACCACACTTTTGTCTGCTTCTCGTGGCAGTTGCAGGAGGAGGAGGAGGATGAGGAGGAGGAGGACGACGTGGAGGTGGCTGTGGAAGAGGAGGAGGATGCTGGCGGCGAGGGTAGCAGTCAGGCTGTGTGTGTCCCATTGGTTCAGCGCGGATGGGGCGGAGAGGAGGCGGAAGAGGAGGAAATGGCAAGTGATCCTTCTGGTGGGGGCAGTGAGGTCATGCCTATTCAGAGTCTGGCACACATGGCTGACTTCATGCTGGGCTGCTTTTCCCGGGACACACGTGTTGTCCGGATAGTGGAGAACAAACTGTACTGGGTCTTCGCAATCCTGGACCCCCGAGATAAAGATAACGTCTCCTCTTTTATTCCGGTAGAGGAGAGGACGAATCGATTGCTGGAATACCAGAGTGAACTCGTGCAGAACATGATGGAGATTTTCCCACCCACCATCGCTGGCGGCAGAGAGGAGAGGGTCTCCCAGAGTCCCTTAACATCGATCAGGCCCACAGCCACCAGGGGAACACTCTCCAAGGTGTGGGACACGTTCATGGCACCCCCTCGTGCAACTTCCATCACTGCGGGGCCCGCTATCAGCAGGAGGGACAAGTATCGGCGGATGTTGCGGGAGTACCTGGCAGACCGTAACCCTGTCCTCCCCGATCCCTCGGCGTCCTACACTTACTGGGTCTCCAAGTTGGACACGTGGCTGGAACTGTCCCTGTACGCCTTGGAGGTGCTTGCCTGCCCTGCCGCCAGCGTGCTATCCGAAAGGGTGTTCAGCGCAGCCGGGGGCATTATAACCGATAAGCGCAGCCGCCTGTCAACCGACAGTGCCGACAGGCTGACGCTAATCAAAATGAACAGCAAGTGGATTGACCCGGACTTTGCTTCTCCAACAGTGGAAAGCAGCCAAAAGTGAAGTGCCATCTGTATGAAGTGCCATTTCCTCCTCCACCTCCTCCTCCTCCTCCTTAACCGCCGTAGAATTGCTCCGTAAATAAAAAAAATTTATATATTTATGGCTCACCTCTTGGGCCTCCACAAAATTTTTAAGAGGTCTCACCTCTTGGGCCGCCACATAATTTTTAAGAGGTCTCACCTCTTGGGCCTCCACATAATTTTTAAGAGGTCTCACCTCTTGGGCCTCCACATAATTTTTAAGAGCTCTCACCTCTTGGGCCTCCACATAATTTTTAAGAGGTCTCACCTCTTGGGCCTCCACATAATTTTTAAGAGGTCTCACCTCTTGGGCCTCCACATAATTTTTAAGAGGTCTCACCTCTTGGGCCTCCACATAATTTTTAAGAGGTCTCACCTCTTGGGCCTCCACATAATTTTATCGAGGTCTCACCTCTTGGGCCTCCACATAATTTTATCGAGGTCTCACCTCTTGGGCCTCCACATAATTTTTAAGAGGTCTCACCTCTTGGGCCTCCACATAATTTTTAAGAGGTCTCACCTCTTGGGCCTCCACATAATTTTTAAGAGGTCTCACCTCTTGGGCCTCCACATAATTTTTAAGAGGTCTCACCTCTTGGGCCTCCACATAATTTTTAAGAGGTCTCACCTCTTGGGCCTCCACAAAATTTTTAAGAGGTCTCACCTCTTGGGCCGCCACATAATTTTTAAGAGGTCTCACCTCTTGGGCCGCCACATAATTTTTAAGAGGTCTCACCTCTTGGGCCTCCACATAATTTTTAAGAGCTCTCACCTCTTGGGCCTCCACATAATTTTTAAGAGGTCTCACCTCTTGGGCCTCCACATAATTTTTAAGAGGTATCACCTCTTGGGCCTCCACATAATTTTTAAGAGGTCTCACCTCTTGGGCCTCCACATAATTTTTAAGAGGTCTCACCTCTTGGGCCTCCACATAATTTTTAAGAGGTCTCACCTCTTGGGCCTCCACATAATTTTTAAGAGGTCTCACCTCTTGGGCCTCCACATAATTTTTAAGAGGTCTCACCTCTTTAGCCTCCACACAATTTTTAAGACGTCTCACCTCTTGGGCCTACAAACAATTTTTATTATGGCTCACCTCTTGGGCCTTAATACAATTTTTAAGAGGTCTCACCTCTTGGGCCTCCATATAATTTTTTCGAGGGCTCACCTCAAGCTAACTTTGCGCACTCATTAAAATATTTTCACAACAAGGACCTAAGAGCCCTCGATGGGAGAGCTTTGTGTGGGGGCCTGTTATAGGGAAGAGATGCGGCCCTGCGGGCTCTAGCCTGCCTTCTCCATGAGCCTCTGGCCAGCCCACGGCCTCTTCCTGCCTTTTGCGGTCCTACGCATCCCTCAACATCCCCACTGCTTTACCTGCTAGACATGACACTGGGCCAGGTCGGGTCACTGACATCTCAAGCGCCAACAATTTGGGCATTTTAAGGCTTCTGCATGTGTTTGAGTTGTTTTTACATTTTAAAGAAGACATGTCTGACCACATCTCACACACACACACAATGACAATTAGGGGTGGGGTCTATTTGCTTTCCCCTTTGCCTATGCCATCTGTGGTTGTCATAGGCAACGTGATTTTAAGGGGTGCAGAATTTTATCTTCTTTTTTGTCTAGTTTGGCTTGGGGTCCATGGCAATGTAGAGGAAAGAAGGTTTCCTTGTATGGTCTCACTTTACAGAGAGGTTACATTGTCTTTGGAGTGTATTGTTGAGAGGCTGTGATAGTGGCGTAATAGTGCGACTTGGGCGCGTTATATGCACCCAGACATGCTTCCCCTGCTGTCCTAGTTGCATTCCAGCAGTGTTGGCATCCTTTTCTGAGGTTTCAGGGTGGACTTGGTGACCTCCAAGTGGTCGAATTGAGATTTCCAAGTGGCGAGCATTTTTTTCCCATAGACTTTAATGGGATTCGATATTCGGTCGAATAGTCGAATTTCGCGGTCTATTCGAATCGAATTTCTAACTTTTGAATATTTCACTACTCGCTCATCTCTAGTAAGGACTAAATGGAGAGAACCTGTTTCTTCTCCCACATTAAAAAAAATTAAGATACAAACAAAATTGACAGTAGGGTATGGGCAGACACTGCAGAACCTGCATGGGACTGAAGGCCTAGTAAAGCTGAGGTGTTAGCTTTAAGATCTTTGACCTTTGGCCACCACATGTTGGGCTGCATGTGGACCCTGGAACATCTGCCTGAACCAGGGTTGGCTCATAAAGAGATCATTAAGAGAGAAAGTATAACTGGCACATTCTCTTTCTCCTCTTTCTCTCCTCTTTCTCTTGTGAATCTACATCTGGTTTCAGCTTCAAAACTGAACAAAACCTGTGTGGGCAAGGTAAAAATTTGACACGATGAACCATTGCAATGAAACACAAAATGCAATGTAGATGTAGAAGCACTAGAACAGGGGTGCAAAACCTGAGGTCTGGGGGCTACATGCAACTGACAACGTCAAAGTTATCCCTGTGGGTGGCTGTACATCTGTAGTTTCCATGTCAAAGAAGAGGAGAAACACACAGCTCAGGAGCAGGGACGGGCAGGTACTAAACAACAGTCCTCCTTAGGATCATCTCTGAGTCCCCCATATATCAGGAGAATGGGGACCCTTGATGTATTTTTCTTAAATACTGTTTCACACTCGCGGTAGCCTTTCCTGGCAGACTGCCGTGCACCGTGCTGCAGGAAGTCTACTCCAGTCCCATTCACTATAATGGGGGTGGGCCAGAGGTCCGGCCACAGCACGGCAAACAAGCCGAGAGGCGGCCGGACAAAAAATACAGCATGCTGTTTGCCATGCTGCCCCCATTGTAGTGAATGGGGTATTTTACTTTGTATATTTTACTATTGTTAAAACTTTAATAAAAACTACTTTATTTAGGCTACTTTCACACTTGCAGTAGCAGGGTCGGAAGCCTCTGCCTAGCGGTGTAAAAAACATAAACAAAACAGCCTTTGCCCTGCACAATCCAGCACAGGGCAAGGGCATCGGAGCATGAAATGTAATATCAGGAGGCTGCCTGGGTGAGAATGGGGGTATGGGCGGATTCAGCTCTGAACTCAGACAACCCAAAAATGACATTAAAAAATTGCCACTCTTTAAAATTGGCTAGAAAAGTGGCCAGGGATCATCCGGGCTTGGCCTCCCATGGCCCAACAGATTTATGGTAATTTACTTGAAAAACTGGTATAAATTATGGCTGAAATCTACACCAGATCACGGCCAGCACTGATTCAATTTTCTGAAGCACAGACTCTTAAAGGGGTTATGTCAGGTCAGACGTTGATGGCATATCACTAGAATATCAAAGTCAGATAGGTGTGGGTACCAAAATGAAACCCCAAAAGTGAAGAGGAAGCCTCTGCACATGCGCAGTGAGCTCTCCATTCAATCCCATGGAAGTTCTGAAAATAGCCAGACGAGCTCACTAAGCTATGTTTGGAAGTCCCATACAAATAAATGGAGAGCGCACCAAGCAAATAGAGCCACCATTCCGTTCACTTCTATGGGACTGCTGGAGATAGCCGAGGCAGATATTTTTGGCAGTCCCATATAAATGAATGGAGGGCAGATGCACATGCGCAGCTGCTCTTCATTCACTTCAGGGGATCCGCACATATCTGACATTAGTGACATAGCCTAGAGATATGCCACCAATGCCTAAATTTGGCGCATCTGACTCCAGCTCACTTTTTACCAACAATGGCATATGAAATGCAAAACTTAGAAAATCTGCCCGATTGTGTTCATAAAAATACCCCTCACTGATGAATATTACTTTCTCTATATACTTTATTTCATTAATGATAAGTGGTATGAATATTCACATTCCGTAAAATCTCTGCTCACTGCTGTATATACTGGACTATTGGATAAGTATTTATTAAGGTACATGGACCAAATATTGCTAATAATTTGAAAATAATTTATTTGCAGAAAATCTGGATGCCATGATAGCTGCACAGACAAAGAGCAAACTTGGAAAGAATGCAGTGAACAGAGTGCTAACAGGTAAATGAGCTAATCTCATGTGTTGTTTGTTCAGTGGGTTCCATAATTATTGTAATAAGTAGGCAAGATACCTAGAATTTTCCAGCACACGTTTGCCGGCATCAAGATAACATAATTGATGATTGTGAATTATCTGCTTGTTTCCATTACATCACTACAGCTTCCCCTCTCCCTCCCATATTCATGCGTATTTGCCTAAATGTATGTGTATCATTGACAGAACCTGCTGGAGCCCATTATAATGCCTCATTCACACATAAGTGTTTGGTCAGTGATTTCCATCAGTGCTTTTAAGCCAAGACCAGGTGTGGCTTTATACACAGAACAGGTGCAGATCTTTCCCTTATACCTTATGTACAATGTGGAGGCTCCAGTCCTGGTTTTAGCTCAGAATACACCTTAATATAACTTAATATAACTGGAACACCCCTTAATATAGCCGGAATACCCCATTAAGCATTAGATAAATTCAGGCTAAGCCTACAGATTTTAGCACACTTCCCAAGGGCATGACAAATAACCCTTTAGCAAAATGTTGAATGGGAACCCATACCAGTATAAACCATCTACAACAGAAAACTGAGAAGATGAAAAGCTAAAAGGGGCCCCTCACAGAGGTTATACTTACCTCACTCCCTGGCTCCCACATCACTTCTGATGCTGACATGGCCGCCACCGCATCTCTCCGCTGCGTGGATGAAAACATCCAGAGACGGGGGCAGCCAATAGCAGGCGGCGATGGGAACGTGCCTTCCTAACATCGCAGGTCACACTATAGAGGCTCATTCCGATCGCAGCCTGCTATTGGCGCGACTCGGATGCCGGGGAGTGAGATAAGTATAACCTCTGTGAGGGGCCTGGGCATATGGGGGGGCATTATAGATCTTGGATAACTCCTTTAAGATTATTTTAATTTAATTAATGAACATTTATAATTCACAGTAATGTCACAGTACAGGCATCATATAGGCATAAAAAACACAGAAAAGGTCATGATGTATACTGTGACATCACCGCATTAAAAAAGAAACATAATGATGCCATTAGGGTTGAGCGAATTGAGCTGCTGATCATAGATCCGTGGTCAATTTGTTGAAAAACTTTGTTCGTAATGCCATTTCTGAACAGCATTAAAATGTATGTGTTCCGTGTAGGAAAACTTTGTCTTGGGCGAAGTTGCACGATACTTCGGACTTTGGTGTTCCTATCTGTGTATTTAAAAACATTTTAAAGTAGGAATCCAAAGTCGGCTTTATTGCTGGCTGATACCTTGGTATTCGACTTCGGATTCCTTTTTTAAAATGCAGTAGAGAAGGGGGGTGGCTAACATGCATCTCAGCTCCTCAGCCTTCCAGTGCTGACACGCCCCTCTGTGCACTGAAGCCATAACTTGTATGAAGAATAAAAGTCTTTTTGTTTTCTAAGGAATGCCACAAATGATTTTCACAAGACAGATCTAATTTTAATCAGTAAGATCAACCTCACCAGTCAGTACTTGCTGACAGGTGATCTTTAAGTCCCCGCACATATGGAATGATGCCCCTTTTTACCTCCAGTTTGAATACAGTAGGTCTCTCTTGTCTGTGACTGTCTATGGCTCAATACAGCAAGTGTGATGACGTCACTGCATCCCTCCTGCCTGAGCAGGAAGCTGACAGCAGCGCCACCATTGCAGTTAACTCTATGTGCATCTTGTGGACACAGATACCGTTGAATCAGGACATGCAGAGGTCCAGACAGCTGTCATCTGTAGTCCACCTCTATATGTTTTATATATTGCTATACAGGGGAGTTCTGAACCCCAAATCTTCCCTGCCTTTTAGGCAATCAAAAAATACTCACAACTGATTCTGTGCCACATTAATGGCTAAAAATGTTGCTTATATATAACAAAAAAAAAATGTTACTTTCTGATCATGTGTGAAGGTATTTTAGTTGTCAGTTACCTAATTTCCCTCACGTAGCGCCTTCTGCTTCAATACTCTCAACTCTGTGTAATTCATCATAGTCTCCATCATAAATGTATTCTCTTTTCACCATTCATCAATTATCACGTATCATTTACTGTACCAGCTCTTCAGACATCACAGTCTTGTTTGGTTCCAGTAATCATATTTAGACTGATGCTGCCGTTCAAAGTGAATCTGTCATCAGTTTGCTGCTTCCCTATGATAGCAGCATAAACTGGTGACAGATCCCCTGAGCAAAACGCTGGATAACGTACTTGAATTTTGAACATCTCCATAACCAACTGAGGGCTGGACTCAGCATAATACAGAGCACATGCATCTGGCCGCAGGGGAGGTGCAGGGAAGAGATAGGAATGGTCATTTTGGCCCAGAGAGGGGTAGTACTCACAGTTCTCATTCTGATCCCCACTTTCGAACTCCCTAGGGCCGTGCAGTGACTGGAGGGTGCATCCTTTCTTCCCTTGCGGCACACATTGGTATTGGGGCTCCTACTTGGGGGTAGTTGAGGTAATCAGTAGGCAGAGTGCAAGGATGGAGGCTAGCTCTAAGGGCCGACCAATGTATCGTGATATCAATAAATAGGCCCATTTGTTGCAAAAAAAAAAATTTCTTAACTGAGTTGATGATGAGAGTTGCGGTAGCAGTAGCAGGAATAGCACTCAATTCAGAGATATTTCACAGGCAATATTTTTCCCAATTGCCATATATAGGCAGCAACAATGTTGGCAGTTGTAGTACTCCCAGTCTCTCTCACTCACTAAAGACCTTTTGCAATCACTCCTAATGACCATAGGCATGTTATTCCGGTATTATTATTCCTTTCTGTAGTTCCCGAGCTAAGGGGTGCAGAATAAAGACCAGGATGGCCAATCCATATAAAAGTGCGGCAGGTGCTTGAGCAATATTCCCTCTCCAAGTCCCTTGCCATAAATGGGCTCTACCTCACCGACGTTATCTTGCACGGCCTTCATATAATGTTAGACCTAACCACAGTATTAAACCTGGTAACTTTGAATTAACTCTTTCAGCAGTAATTAACCCGTTGCAGTCCATTTTGCCCCTGGGTACTGCACTTGTTCTAAGGAGTCCTCATATTTATGAGCTCCCAGCATTCCCTGCCAACTGTTGCTGATTGACGGCTCTCCATCTATAGCTGTCACCGGTGGGAAAGTGCACTCGGATTGAGGGCACTCCACTGTCCTGCTTGAGCATTTTCATCAGGGTATCTGATACTAGTTTATGCTGCTATCTCTAATACTGCAGAAGTAGTTTTAGATATCTTAGGGCTGTTGTACACCAACAGATGATCTGACAGATTTTCTGACCAATCATTGGTCAGAAGGCCATTTACACACACCAACTGTTGGTCTGACTGAACAGATATTGGTCAGATAATCTGTTGGTGTAATACAGCCCTAAGATATCTAAAACTACTTCTGCAGTATTAGAGATAACATTGTAACCATGCAATACATATATATAATGGGGTCATTTTACACATCACTCTCAGTAAAAAAACCCTGTTGGCGGAAGATCTGAACAATTTCCTCTTCAGCTACCTGTGTGCCAGAACTGAAATGTGCT
The DNA here is from genome assembly GCA_900303285.1 of Rhinella marina. Lineage (NCBI taxonomy): Eukaryota > Metazoa > Chordata > Amphibia > Anura > Bufonidae > Rhinella > Rhinella marina. The sequence continues at coordinate 1,306,026 of ONZH01020898.1, read as the reverse complement.
CCAGCCAAGAGCTGGAGTACATTTCTGGCATAATACCAGTTTTCTGGCGCACATGTTAGAAGAGTTGGGCCATGGAGGTCCTGCCTGCGGCCCGCCTCCTCCCACCCACATTTTGGAAAAGTGGTGAGGGTGTCGGAAAAGGTTAAAAAGATGCAAGTTTTTACACAAACCGCCACTTGCAGCAGAATTTGCAGTTTTCAGCTATAATAAATGACCCCCAATGTGTATTTATGCAATATTTAGATGTTAAAGACATAATAATGCCATGTGCTATGTAAACAGTACAGTAAAGCAGAAGGCACATTATATTACAATGCAATTCTTAAATATTCTGAGACGGGGTTAAAAGAAAGTGAAGTATATGAACTTGGCCAAGAACGGAATTATTTATTCATCACCAGTCTCTTAAGATAAGCCCTGTCTTCTCCTGATGCAGGTGAGAAAACAGATGAGGAATCTGATAGCACAAAGGAAGCTGCAGCCATCATGGAAAAAGAATATGAAAAATTAAAGGATTCAACAAAACCAGAGGAGCCAAAAGAAACTGCAGGAGCCAGTAAGAAACACAGAGGTAAATGAATACAGGAGCAAAGTGACCTAATACATACATTTAATTGTTTCAATGAGAGTCCACTTATCATAAAAGGGATAAGGCTGAAGACATGAGGATGTGTCTTAAGTTTAACATGCAGTCTTATAGGAGTTTTATTGTAAAGTAACATCCAGGAGACTAATGCATGTTCAGTGTATTACATGCTGAGTTTTAGTGAAGTTAGATAAATGACAGGGACTAAAATCAAACTTGTGCCCCTCTTCATATGGTTTAATTAGTCCGCAGGCTGTCAGTGTCCCAAGGCCAGTTTTTACATAAAAGAGCGACATTATAGGTCCAGTTCATATTTATATCAGGTTTAGCCAGCTTTAAAGGGTTTGGCCCATCTCATACATTGGGGATATATTGCTAGGATGTGCCATCCAATGTCTGATAGGTGCTGGTCACAAAGTTAGACCTGCACTTATCTCTAGAAGAGAGCCCGCAAAGTGAAGAAGAGTGAACCACATACAGTATGTACAGCTGCCCTCCATTCATTTCTATGGGAGTGCCGAAAATATCCAAGTGACGCATTCAGCTAGAAATGAATAGGAAGTGCACTGGCAAGCACAGCCACCGATCTTTTCCGCAGTCCCATAGAAATGGGTGGAGGGCAGCCGCACATGAGTGGTCCACCCTTTTCTTCATTTTGCGGGCACCATTCTCTCCTCAGGATAGGTCAGCAATATCAGATCATTGGGGTTTAAACGCCCAACTTCTTGGCAATTAGCTGTTTGAAGAGGCCGTGGTGCTCTAGTGAGTGCAAGAGCCTTGTCCTAGGCCAGTGACATCAAGTTCAACGGTCACTGGAGCAGTTCAGTCCCATTCAAGTGATGGGAGCTGAGCTGCAGTATCCAGCACGGCCACTATACAATGTACGGCGCTGTGCTTGGTGAGCTATGAGGAGGCTGCAGTGTTCAGGGGAGACCCCTGTGGATCTGATATTGATGACCTCTCCAAACTGGACCTCCCAAAATCTCATACACATTAGATGATTGTTGGCCAAACATGATTTTTTTTGCCAAGTCCACCATGAACTTCCACACTCATTTCCATTGCGTAAAACCAGCCTTACACTGTCTAAAATTGACCATACACAGCAGATGGTCATATGGCTGTGGTTGAGTGATGTTCATCTAAAATTTATGAGAGTGTCCCAATTTCCCATGGAAAAAAGAATTATAGCAATTTGCGCCTATGTTGCATGTTGATAAATGCCACCAACACTTCTGGTCGACTGTCACAAGAATATCCCGGATCTTTATTATCATTGTGGATGAAGCGTACATTATATTAGGAACTAAAAGATCATAATAGACCTAACACTGAAAATTATTTAAGCTGTTTTTCCTCTTTGGTAAAAATCCATTAGTTTCTGCACGCATGAAGAAGAAAGGTTCTTGAAACTATCAAAGCTTCATATTTACTGAGGATATCACATGGGTATTCACCAGGATCAGTCTCCTTGTAAATTAGGTCTTAAAATAAGGTTATGTTCTAGGAAAAAGCAAGAACACTCTGATATTAAATGGATTCTGAAAATAGCATTGCTGCGTCAAACTGCTTATTATCCCATTATCCATCAATCATTAACAGTCTCTGCGCTTCTCTCCAGGGAAGGCTGAAACGTATTTAGAAGCAATCAGAAAGAATATTGAATGGCTGAAGACTCACAACAAACAGGAGAACAAAGAAGGTAACAAATTACAGACAATTCACAGTACAAATGATACTATGGACGGGGAGAATCACAGGAAAAGCAAAAGGGAAATTGCTCAAGGTCTTCACCACTTAGGGCCTCCACCATTCACCACCTACAAATACTCCTAGAAGGAAGGGAATCTAAAAAGTTTATAAAGGGGGCTTCATGCTGTCCAAACCTCAAGCATCATGAAATCCAGACAGGCTCCATGGTTACATATAATTTTGCTTTAATCTAAAATACTACAGGGTTAAAAACGAGCCACGAACAGGGAGGAGAGTCATGGGGCAGCTCCTTACATGGCTTAGGTTGATTGACAAGTCTCTCCATTTATACAAATAGAGCATATTCTTCTATGGCAGCTCTACTATGGCTCTTTACAAAAAATGAGCTGTAATACAACCATGTGCATGATTCCTAAGGACTGGTAATATGACTCAATCCAAAATAATTTAATTGCTGTTTCCCCAATAGCAGATAGCCCTGGGTCACAGTCGGAATCCCTCATATGCATTACAGAGTTAATAGTCAGTAAGAACTGCTGGCAAGTGATCCAATGTCTATGGTTGGAATAAAGGGATTATCCCATCTGGACAATTATGATATATTGACAGGATATATACCATATGCCATAAATGGTGATAACTGTGGGTCCCACCTCTTAGACCCACTCCAACCTTAAGAATAGGGCCAGTGGTGAACAGAGAACATGCCGCACTTGCGCAGTGTCCTCTTCATTTACTGTTATGAGACTTTAAAAAATAAAAGTTCTCCAGTAGTGGATAGAGAGCCAGCCACACATCCGCAGCCACCCCTCTATTCACCTCAATGGGACTTCTAAAAATACACGAACCAGCACTTGGCTATAGCAGTGAATAGAAGGGTGGTTGCACATGTGTGACTTACTCTCCATTGACGGTGGGGCCCTGTTCTTGATATAGCAGGTGTTAAAGGTGGGATGCACAGGAATTGGAAATTTTTTGGCATATCCTATTGATATACCATAAATGTCTAGATGAGACAACCCCTTTAAAGGGGTTTTCCAGCAGTTAACTACAGATGACCTACCCATTTATGCACGAGTGCCGCACACCTGCATCTGCTAGCTGGGGCAAGGGTAATATGTAAGTCTCTGGGCACAATTTTGTGTTTCAAATAATTCTCCAGAGATTGTACCTCCCACCAGGAAGTGATTTGCTCTTTGTAGACCTTTGCTAGATCCCTGAAAGCTGTTTTAAATGACGGTATATATTTTTTCTGTACAAATGATCTCTCCGAAAATACATCATTGGCTTCTGAAAGCCATTGATTCTTATCTAGGCCAACGGACAGAAAACCTGCCATACCCTGAAAAAAGCCAAAAACAAAACACGATCCAAAATCTCAGTGAAGCACCTTGAATTATGCTTGAAATCCCTTCTGGAGCCACAACAAAATATCTACGTATAAGGGGAACCACTTAAAACATGACCTTTACTTCTTCAAGTAAAACAAAGCCCACATAGATACAAATTAACAAATGTGATGCAAAATATGTCACAAACCAGTGCAATAAAGAAAAATAGCAGATATACCACTTAGATGAGAAATAATTCTTCAAAACAAGCTAGTCTAGGGGTGCTGGGTGGGTAGGCTAACCCACCCTATATTTCACCCTATCAACTCCCTACCTTACTGCTCGAGGGTAAGGTACGGACTTGATAGCTCCGTGTCTGTACGGAAAAAGAATTTTTAATATTGTTAGTTGACTGCTTTAGCCATGCCGATGCCAAGTGTCTTTGACCAGACAGAGATCAGTTTGTGGCCTCTACTAGAACATCTACTGTAACAGCTGACTTCCACACAACCCTAGGAAAACCTGGTTGGGAAAGAGCCTGATGAACAGTGTCAGACTGGGGTTCCTTGGGTCCACTGGAGGAAATTATTCTCAGGGTCCAAACCCCATATTATCCATAAACTTGAATAGGTTTTGAATCAGTAGACTCTAGTGGCAAGTGATTGTCTCCAAAGGCAGCTCCAAATGGGATTTTTTCCTGGACCTTTGGGGCCCACTATGGCTGGGCCCACCAGAGGATCCTCTGGTACTCTGGTGGGTAAGTCTGAACCTGCCGACGAATATGACACTATAGAAATGTGTGATTCACTAAACTACTAATCACAGAAGACCACAAAAAGTTAATATGGTTTCTTTTATTTCTAGATTATGATCTTTCAAAACTGAGAGACTTCATCGACCAACAGGCAGACACCTACGTAGAAAAAGGAATTCTGGACCAAGAAGAAGCCAACGTAATTAAGCGCATCTACAGTAGTCTGTGAGAAGGACACTGATGAGTGGTCTTTACTACCATGGGAAATAAGCTTTAGATTTAGAAACTCTCACTATGATCTAAAACCCACACCTTTCCAATGTACTGTTAGAAAACAGGTTGATTTACTAAAGATATGAAACTGTTCACAGAGCAAGTTGATTCCTTTGGACTTTTCTTCTCTTAATCTAGGTAATTTAACAGAAATTGAATAAAACATCATAAAAGATGGTATAGGGTACATATGTGAAGATCCTTAAATGGCTGCTGACTTTAAATTAACCCCTTTTCAATGGCTTTTGAGCCTGTTAACTTAATTCTAGGTGGACCTCGGATTGGGACTCTGCCATTTGCACTGGAGTACTATATGGAGGTCCATCCTTTACAGTGAGCAGTCTAATGGAATAAGCCTAACCCTTGTTCAGCACCAAACATTCATGAAACTCCCCATAATTAGGTAATAAAGGAGAAAGCAGAATCTGAATTCTTCAAATGAATATGTACAAGGTGTGGAGTACCCTCATAAACACTATGATAATGTATGGCTTCACTGCTTATAGGAACAGGACCTGCACAGATTGGAGGTGACTCTAGTAGAGGCAACTGGGTCAAGCAAGAATGAAAAGAAGGCAGTCCAATTGACTAACCAATGCCCAATCAATATATCATATGCCGTAGCTCTAGGAAATCACTAGTTCTTGGTGAATCGTGAGACCTTATGTGCTGATGACAGATGCACTTTAATAAATCAGCCTGTTCGATCCCTTTGCATCAATCTAATTTGTGACCAGTCTCTCCTTTATGACAACTTTGGCAAACTTTACGCCATGTGCTTGCATTTATATCAGTAGTTCTGTAGTCAGACTGCTTCAATTCCACTCATTTGTGGAACTAGGGTAGCCTGGATTTTCATAAACAGTGAACCTTTCATAATCATCTCAATATTAGATATGATACCCTGACTAAATGAAAGGAGTTTTCTTGACCCCCAAATTTAGATAACAGCAGGAATTGTAATAAAAGAGCACTCCTCTGGCGCTCCCCCTCCGCCAGTCTTTGTTTTTGGTGCCGCAGAAATAAGACCCCCAACTAACTTGTGTGATCGATGCGGCAATCACTGGCCTCGGGGGTCATATGGGGTAGTCAGGGATGTCACTGCAGCACAGAGACCGATGACGTCCCCGACTACATCATGTGACTGCTGAGATCAGTCATCCGCTGCAGCGATCACAAGGAGTAGTCGGGGAAGTCATTACTGCAGTGCTGGAAACAGAGATTGACAAGCACTGAAATGGAGAGGGGCTGACAGATGAGTACTTTTTCTTTTAGTTAATAATTTCTGCTATCTAAAATTTTTGACGTGTTGGAAAATCACTTTATTTTCTATGGAAATCTATAGGAACCTCAGTATTTGTAGTCAATAACATCTCCGCATACAGACATAACAGAGATGAATTACAAATTAGGCTCTACTACATTTGTGTATGTTACACGAAACTTTGTAACTATAATAACACATTGTACAAACGTTCATGGAGGATTCATCTCTGCTACATCTGTAGGTCGGGTGGACATTGTAATAAACAATAAAAGTGATTGACGGAAAAAACAAAATTATACAATGGTTTACAAGTCACTGTATCTTATAATCAGTTGTACATGTTCTGTGTTGTACCATATACCTGTATGTGCGAGGCAGTTCAGCAATGATTCACGTCTGCTCATTTGTATAATTCATTCTTCATCTAAATTTGATTAAACTTTACAAGAAGAATATTTTGCAATAAGACATTGAATGGCACTCCTCTGTTCATTGTATGCATTGTATTCAGAACTGCATAAAGACAGGATCCTTGGGTCAACAAAGGTTTAACTTTACCAAAATGTAGTTTGCCTGTGCCAGTAGCTGTTTAGCTTACTGCGACTTGCCATTCCGAATGCCCGGTAAGTACAGGTGAAGCACAAAAAAACACAAACTTTATTTATACTTGCCGTGCGGCAGAAAACTGCAGCAACTCACAGTAAACCAAGTGCGGATTTTGGAGTGGTGTAGCAGCACGTAACACAACAACATGTAATGGCACCTTTACTCTTTGCATTCTTGTAATGGTTAGTAACCAGTTCCAGAGTCGGCACTAGGACTGACATTGCCGCTTCCTGATCTGTATACGCTGCGCTCATTCAGGGCTGTGTATACAGCAATGGGGAAGGCAGGGATGGTAAAAAAAAGGCCCTGCCTTCTCTGTGGGGAGTCCTTCCATCACTGACAACTGGGTGATGGCCCCTGCCCTGAATAAGTGCATGGGACCTAATCTGATAGTAAGACAAAATAGGTCAAGACCTGGGAGTCAAGTCAAAGAACTAAAGGGTCAAAACCAGCAGATAACGTCAGAGACAAAGTCAGAAGACAGAGGCGAGGTCACAAACAGCCAGGAGGTTGGAGATCCAGAGGGTATACAACAAAACTGGTGAGGAAGGAAGACTAATCACAGGCAACTGTGGCCAGCAGCTGCCTGTTCAAATATCCCGTCACCAGAAAGCACATGACACCAGTTATGGGCGTAATTGACCCGGGGTCCCTGCTCCCTGATAAACCAATCAATCCCACTGTCAGCTGGGCTGCTTGCCATGGTACCAACTTAAAACCAAAAAGCACAACACCCAACAGGAAACCAGCATTATAGATTTATTTCTGGGTATTGTCAGTAAGGAGCTTGAGAAATTGGAGTATAAATATGTGAACCATGAACCCAATCTCAACCAAGCAGAAATAAAGGCCATGACTACATTAGAACTTGATGATAAAATTATAATAAAACCTTCAGATAAAGGAGGCAACTTGGTAATTTTGAATCATGCACAATATATTGAGATGTGCAATTCAATTTTACAGGATAAGTGTTCGTATACCCAATAGAAGGGGATACCCGCAATTTGTTTTGACTGAAGCATTTAAGTATGCTTCAGAGAAAGAGAGGACAGAACTACTGGATCCTGAATTTAATACAGGAAGGAAAGCTGAGGGCAAATCCATTATACGTATTATAGGGACATATGATGACCAATGTCCAAAAATACGTAATATTTTATCTAGACATTGGGACATCCTGAAAATGGATTCGGATATTAAAGACATAATACCAGACCATCCAGCCATTACAGTTAGATCTTTAAGAGATCGGTTTATACACAGCCATTACCAACCCCCCAAAAAACAAGGTGCCTGGCTAAAAAGGAAACCATTTGGTACATACAGGTGTGGCGGCTGTATAGCATGCTCTTATGTACGTGTCACAAAAACTTTCACCAGCGTGACAACCAATAAAACCTATGAAATTCATGATTTTGCGAACTGTAAAAGCATTGGGGTGGTTTACCTATGTACATGTACATGCCCCCTTCAATACGTGGGTAAAACCACAAGAGTTAGAAGACGTATAGGGAAACACCTAGGTGATGTAAAACATAAAAGGGACACCACTATCGTTCGACATGTGCATGAAGCCCATGAGGGAAATCCGAGATCTCTCTCCTTTAATATAATAAAAATAATTCATCCATCAGTTAGGGGTGGGAACTTGGACAAGATAGTTCTCCAAAAAGAGACGCAATGGATGTACAGACTAAAGACGGTTAGCCCACAATGACTGAACGAGATGTTGTCACTTACTAGCTTCCTATAAAAAACTCACCCATACTCATAAAAATCTATAAATGTCATAAAACTGGAGTAAGCTTCATAAAATAGTCCTAAAAATCAGTGTAAATGCTTAAGGTTAGAATAAGATACATCAAACCGGAAATGGTTTAACTCTTTATTAAACAATATAAAAAAAGGGGGTTATCTTTTTAAGGGTCACCAGAATCCGAGGAAGGGACCCCTGTCACCCCCCCTTTTTCTGAGTATTTATTCCACAATAATAGCCAGTAATTAATAAAAAGGGTACGAGATGCATAATTATAATGATATTAAGCATCTGGTACCTCTAAAACATACCACTTCCCCAGATAGGGTTTAATACTTACCTTGTTCCTATATATATACATATACAATTTCTATTTAACAAAGTTTAAATTATGAGTGCCACTAGTAAAACATGACCAATACCGGGAGTAGAATACCATTCATTATGATATCGAAATATTACTACTGCCGATAGTGAAAATATTATAAGAGAACAGGCGCAATATCTGGGTAAAGGTTTGGGATGAAATAAATCACAAAAAAAGAATATTAATGCACGAAAAATACATGCAAACAATATATACTGTATAAACTAAGGCCTCATTCTAATATGATAAAGTCTGAGACTCTTAGCCAATATATTTTGATCAAAACACATCTGTGCCCACCTACCCAGTGCCAAGGTGGTCTCAGGTCAGGCAGGTCCTACGCTAAACTTACCTATGCCGTTGGGCATCTATGTCCAGGAGCGCAGACTCTGCACATATACTGTGCTGCTCCTAGTTACCTCTATGTGCATACAGCAACCAATGAGAGGAGGAGCAAACACACCTATATGTACCACCTAATCAAGGCGCTCAAGGTTTGCGATGTATCGGCCCCTGTAGTGCGTGCGCAGTAGCGCAGATGAAGACAATCTGCCCTTAGTAGTGGAAACTGCCTGTGATAACCCAACGTATGCGCAGTACAACACGGGCGCATGCACAATGGGGAAGAAAGCACGCCAAGCGTGGCAAGGGGCAAGGTAAGATAGGGTATTTAAACCTGCAGCGAGCAATCGCTTCGTGCTGCAGGCCATTATATCAACTGGTCTATATCACAACCGCCATTGAGCAGACTAATACAAGTCCCCTGAAGAACCTGCTATGTAATAAGGGGAAACGCGTTGGGATGCTCTTTACTTTTGGACCTAACAGTGCACATGAGGACTGAGACCTACATCTAAAAGGCATTGGAAAGTATGGGATCACCTGAACACAGGAAGGGACAGTTAAAAGAGGGAAAGCCACCGATAAGTGGGGCCGCCCATCTCGGGGCGATTACTCCGCTTTCAGGCAGGGAAACTGCAGCTTTCCATGATCTCATCGGTACCACCTATCTGGATGATCCAAGATTCAGCGATGCTACAACATCTCTAACTCCTCAGATGCCGTACTCGGGTGATGCAAGGTCCAGCAGTACAGGATATCAGGATCCAAACTACCAAAAGAAGTTGGGTCACCTGCAGGGTTGCCAACCTTTCTTTCAAATCTTTCTGGACAACTGAACCAAAATTTACGGACAGCCCAAAATTTTTACGGACATAATAAACCACACCCTTTTTTAGAGGACACACCCCTTTTTAGAGGACACACCCCTTTTTACGCCCTCAAAATGCCCTTGAATAAAAAACACTGCAGAATAAAAAAGGATTGTTCAGTAATTTAAAAAAAATCCATCCCTGCTGCTAGTCTGAGTGCTTTGTTTATATGGCTGCAGTGATGATGCCTGTAACACGCTAGACTTTCTGACATCATTTCTGCTGCCATGTCAACAAAGACTAACAGGGATCTAACGGGCAAGACTGATGTACAGGTGTATGGCATGTGACCCCTGCAGCCAGTCCTCACCATAGACCACTGACTGGTGATTGGCTGCAGCAGTAACATGCCATATACCCTGCTGCAGTTAGTGAACAACTGCAGAAAATGGCGTTGAAGGAATAGGTGAGGCATATTTGGATGGACATTACATTCACCAATACCAAACACACAAGATGACACCATCACATACCTCTTAAACCCAGTGACGTCTTCCTGACGTAGAAGTTCTCTTTTCTCATCTTCTCTATTTGGCCCAGACCGCCATGATGAGTTCTTTCAGCCACTTCTTCTCCCTGAAGAGTATGCCACAAAGACACCTTAGATTACCCACTTTTCTATCCTCCTTCTCCTCAGTGGTGCCCCGACATTGTTATCCTGCTGCTACTCCCAATACTGTGTCCGCTGTGCTCCCCAATGTCCCCAGATATTATACTGTAGAAATAACAGTGCCATATAGATGGGGCCCCCATAGTAACAGTGCTCCCCAAAGTCCCACTAATACTAATAATTCTCTCCCAGAGTGCCCCTATAGTGATAATGCTTCACGAGTAGCTCTTTTAGCAGAAGTGCCCTCCATATTGTACCAAATAATGATAACACCCCCAATAGTACCCCTGGTAGTAATAATAATTCCCCATAATAGAAATAATTTTCTCATAGTACCTGAGCAGTAGTGCTCCCAGAAATTATAAGGCCGCGCTATCATGCTCCCAGTAATTATAATACCCCTTATAGTGCCCCCATAGCTTAAACAGTCCCCTATAGTGCCCACAGTAGTTCAGATGGGCCCCTGTAGTACCCCCTCTAGTTTAGATGGCCCCCTGTAGTGCCACCACTAGTTTAGATGGCCCCCTATAGTGCCCCCACTAGTTTAGATGGCCCCCTGTAGTGCCCCCACTAGTTTAGATGGCCCCCTGTAGTGCCCCCACTAGTTTAGATGGCCCCCTGTAGTGCCCCCACTAGTTTAGATGGCCCCCTGTAGTGCCCCCACTAGTTTAGATGGCCCCCTGTAGTGCCCCCCCACTAGTTTAGATGGCCCCCTGTAGTGCCCCCACTAGTTTAGATGGCCCCCTGTAGTGCCCCCACTAGTTTAGATGGCCCCTTGTAGTGCCCCCACTAGTTTAGATGGCCCCCTATAGTGCCCCCACTAGTTTAGATGGCCCCCTGTAGTGCCCCCACTAGTTTAGATGGCCCCCTGTAGTGCCCCACTAGTTTAGATGGCCCCCTGTAGTGCCCCCACTAGTTTAGATGGTCTCCTGTAGTGCCCCCACTAGTTTAGATGGCCTCCTATAGTGCCCCCACTAGTTTAGATGGCCCCCTGTAGTGCCCCCACTAGTTTAGATGGCCCTCTGTAGTGCCCCCACTAGTTTAGATGGCTCCTGTAGTGCCCCCACTAGTTTAGATGGCCCCCTGTAGTGCCCCCACTAGTTTAGATGGCCCCCTGTAGTGCCCCCATTAGTTTAGATGGCCCCCTGTAGTGCCCCCACTAGTTTAGATGGCCCCCTGTAGTGCCCCCACTAGTTTAGATGGTCTCCTGTAGTGCCCCCACTAGTTTAGATGGCCTCCTATAGTGCCCCCACTAGTTTAGATGGCCTCCTATAGTGCCCCCACTAGTTTAGATGGCCCCCTGTAGTGCCCCCACTACATTAGATGGCCCTCTGTAGTGCCCCCACTAGTTTAGATGGCTCCTGTAGTGCCCCCACTAGTTTAGATGGCCCCCTGTAGTGCCCCCACTAGTTTAGATGGCCCCCTGTAGTGCCCCCATTAGTTTATATGGCCCCCTGTAGTGCCCCCACTAGTTTAGATGGGCCCCTGTAGTGCCCCCACTAGTTTAGATGGGCCCCTGTAGTGCCCCCACTAGTTTAGATGGGCCCCTGTAGTGCCCCCACTAGTTTAGATAGCCTGCAGTAATGCCCCCAGTAGTTCAGATAGCCCCCTTTATTGTGCCCCGGCCCCCCAGTATTTATATTGTCCCCATAAGTAGTAGTACTCCCCTATAGTGGCCCACCCAGCAGCTTAAATGACCCCATACCTTAATTAAATCCTAGCAGCACCGTTTAGCCTGGCGCGGGCGGCGGGAATGCTGCAGTAAAGAATTAGAAAGAAAGCCGGGCTTTCATTGGTGGTCAGTGTGGGGGCGGGCTCCTCCTCTTGACTTCCGGCACTTTTCCTCTCCTCTCCAGCGTCGCGATGGTTCGGCTGTCGGCTCCCATTGCCCTGCATTGCGCACGCATGCACGGTGCAGAATTCAGGTTTCAAGCCACAGGTTTCACGGACGGTGTTTTTTTCTGCCGGACGCTACGGACGGCAGAAGAAAACACCCAGGTTTTGCGGACTGTCCGTAAATTTACGGACGGTTGGCAACCCTGGTCACCTGGACGTCCTCACCCTCAATGGTCAACAGAATCGTAAGTGACCATATATGTGGTATGACCAGCTATTTTTCATGAACAGACCTCGCACTGTGAACATTGTCCATTTTATTCAGTATTATTTTGCAATCTTTGCATCTTTGTTTTTCTGTTGTGGGAATTTATTTTAAAGGTATACAATAAATTTGATGTTTTAAAGGGTGAAGTAATTAGCTCAGTGATAAATTGTTATAAAATACCCTAGCTAACTAACCAGTAATTTTTTCAGTAAGCTGGTTGCCATGGTAATTGAGTGATGTAAGTGGCACTGCATTAGAGAGGCCATGATATCGCCATTTAGAAAACAGCCATAGTAACATAGTTTATAAGGCCGAAAAAAGACATCTGTCCATCCAGTTCGGCCTGTTTTCCTACAAGTTGATCCAGAGGAAGGCAAAAAAAACCTGTGAGGTAGAAGCCAATTTTCCCCACTTTAGGGAAAAAAATTCCTTCCTGACTCCAATCAGGCAATCAGAATTACTCCCTGGATCAACGACCCCTCTCTAGTAACTTGCACCTGTAATATTATTACCCTCCAGAAATACATCCAGGCCTCTCTTGAACTCTTTTAGTGAACTTACCATCATCATCCAAATAACTTTTTATATCACCAGACAACCACAATAAAGAGGTACTCCATATTTTTTTCTTTGCCTAAATAGTACAGTATGCCTTGTGTATACATTTTTTATTTGATGTGAAATGTGTGGATTGTCAGCCATCTTGATTCCATCTCCCTCAGATATGGTTTTCCGAATGATTCCTACATTTCCCATCATGGTCCTTCCAGTTCCCTCTAGGGCAGAGCAAGTGTCAGTCTGTTAAAGTGGATTAGATTTTTTTTTTTTTAACCCAGCAAAATTGGTGCTGCTAAGTGAGGGGGGGATTCCTAATTTATACTGGGGACCTTTTTATACCGAGGAACACTATTGGCGGGATTTTATACTAGAGGAACACTATTCAGGGGCATTTTATATACAGGAGGCATTATTGGGAGATTTCATATACAGAGTGGCACTGTGGGGGCCTTATATATTAGGGTTACTATGGGGGGCATTATAGACACTTTGGGGCACTGTGGCGGTGTACTGAGGGCACAGTAGAGATGCTTAAAAAAATTAATTAATGCAAGTCATACCTTTTTAACGGCCATGAAAAACAGATGCAAAACGGCTATGGAAAAAGGATAAATGGACATGAAAAGCAGTGAGTCAATTTTTAATGGCCATTTTTTGTGAATGTAGCCTTACAGGCAGGAAGACCAGTATGAAGCTACATCTCATAGAACTACACTGGAGCATAAGCACACACATGGATGACATAGACAGGTGGAGTCAGGAGGTTTATATACAGTTGAAACCAGAAGTTTACATATACTATACAAAAAGACACATATGCATGTTTTTCTCAATATCTGACATGAAATCAGAATAAACCTTTCCTGTTTTTGGTCAATTAGGATTACCATAATTATTATTATTTGCCAGAATAATGAGAGAGGGAGAATGTTTTAAGGCATTTTTATTACTTTCTGTAAAGTCAAAAGTTTACATACATGTCATTAATATCTGGTACAATTGCCCTTAATCCTTTCATCCCCGGAGGTCTTTTCGGTTATGCATTTTCGTTTTGCGCTCCCTGCCTTCAAACAGCCATAATTGTTTTATTTTTCTGTTCACATAGCTGTATGAGGGCTTGTTTTTTGCGGGACAAGTTGTACTTTCCAACGCCACCATTTAATATTGCATATGGTGTAGTGGGAAGCAGGAAAAAAATTCCAAATCGGTGAAATTGCAAAAAAAACGCCATTCCGCTACAGTTCTACGGGTTTCTTATTTACAGTGTTCGATGTTCATTAAAACTGACCAGTTACTTTCATTCTACTGGTCAGTACGAATCCGGCGATACCTAATATGTATAGTTTTTCCTGCGTTTAGATGGTGATAAAATAATTATAAAGTTGGCCTTTTTTTTTTTTTTCCTTGTCATATCTTGACCCCTATAACTTTTTGGTATTTATGTGTACAGAGCTGTATGGGGGCTCATTTTTGCAGGGGGGATCTGAAGTTTTTATTGATACCATTCTGGGGTGTGTATGACTTTTTGATCACTTTTTATTTAATTTTTTTTAGAAAAAAAGCGACAAAAAACGGTGAATCGCCATTTGGACGCTTTTTTCCGGCACACAATTCACCGTATTGGAATTGTTTTTTTATATTTTAAAAGTACAGGCATTTTAGGTCACGGTGATACCCATGATGTCTATATTTATTGTTATTTAGGTATTTATTTTTTCATTATACGGAAAGGGGGGTGATTTGAACTTTTATATATTTTTTATATTTTATATATTTTTTAACATTTTTTAAAAATTTTTGTGATTATTTTAAAGCTCAAATAGGAGCTAATATATAGTGTTTTTTTTTCTTTATGAGCAATCAGGGATTTACTAGATGGAGTTAAATCCCAAAATTGCTCATTTCTTATCCTGGCCTGCCATCTAGTGGCCAGAATAAGAATTGCAGTTTGAAAACTGTAATCCTCATCAACGAGGATTACAGTTTTCATATGGTGTACAGACACCCCGATTGGCCACTCGGGGCGTCTGTACACCACCCGGAAGCGTAGGCTTCCGGGTTCAGACGCATCCTGATGCCGTGATCACGTGTGATCATGGCATCAGAAGGTCCAGGAAGACGCCGCTGATGGAGGTAAGTAGCTGTTTCTAACAGCAGAGACTTGCCGGCCATGACGCCCGCCGCACCCGCGACATGTACGCTGCTGGTCGGAAAAGGGTTAAACTGTATGACTTGGGTCAAACGTTTTGGATATCTTTCCACAAGCTTCTCACAATAGTTCGTCGGAATTTGGGCCCATTCCTCCTGACAAAAACTGGTGTACCTGAGCCATGTCTGTTGGCTGCCTTGCTCCGACCTGCCTTTTCAGCTTTGCCCATAAATTTTCAATAGGATTGAGATCAGGGCTTTGTGATGGCCACTCCAAAACATTGACTTTGTTATCCTTAAGGCTACTTTCACACTGGCGGCAGGCCTGATCCGGCAGGTGAAGGGTGCTGCCGGATCAGGCCTGCCGCAGTGACATGTGTGGAGCCGGAACCGCGCTCCGGCCCCACACATGTCACACAGTACATACATATACATACACATAAACATACACACACATATAGACATACAAACACACATACATACTTACATGCTCCCCGGCAGGTCTTCGGAGCGTCAGGACGGCTCACACAGGTCACGATTCCCCACAGCGCCCTCTGCTGGGCGCCTGGTGGAATCGTCATCTGACGATTCCACCAGGCGCCCAGCAGAGGGCGCTGTGGGGAATCGTGACCTGTGTGAGCCGTCCTGACGCTCCGAAGACCTGCCGGGGAGCATGTAAGTATGTATGTGTGTTTGTATGTCTTTATGTGTGTGTATGTTTATGTCTGTATGTGTCTATGTGTACCCGGATCCGTAATGGACTCCATTGAAAGTCAATGGAGGGCGGATCCGGTTACCATTATGGTCACACCAGACGGATCCACCCCCATTGACTTGCATTGGGGGTCATTCCGGATCCGTCTTGGTGCGGATGCCTGGACCGGAGAGCAAACCGCAGCATGCTGCGGTTTGTTCTCCGGTCTGAAGACGGAACGGAATGCTTTCAGGAGCATTCCGTTGTCTTCAGTTCAGTTTTGTCCCCATTGACAATGAATGGGGACAAAACTGAAGCGTTTTATTCCGGTATTGAGCCCCTATGACGGAACTCAATACCGGAATTTTAAAACGCTATTGTGAAAGTAGCCTAAGCCACTTTGTAACTTAGTTTAGATGGTGGTATAACCCTTATCTCTAAACTATTAAGAGGTCATTAACACTTTCATATCAGTAAGATAAGGGCAGAGAGTAGAGATAAGGAGTCCTTCAGTTCCCCAGATGACAGGAAAGACAGAATATGTCAACTCTGTGCCTAAAAAAGGATGCCATATTTTTAATAAAGACTAATTTAAAAAAAAATTATTTTTAGCTCAAAATGAGTAAAATGCAATAATAAAAAAAAAAACTGTCCCCAAAGGTGTATATAGCCTTTAACGCTCTTACCTACATGTATACATTGTAATAAGCTATAAGCAGTATTAGCAGTGTAGCTGTCAAGAGTGCTCCTACTACTGAAAGGAAGCAACGCCATAAACCATGTGTTCAGCTGGAAATTAGGGAACTACCGTACTTGTAAATCAATTCCTTAATACATAACTATCAGAACTACTTCCCTTATGAGTGGGAGTGATTCTAATAATACAGTAGGACAGCTGCAGGAAAATCTTTGTCCTGTATGCCTGGCAGCAGGGTACAGAGTTCCTTTTATTTCTCAATGGGGGTCATTTACAAAGTGTGCCACACTACTTTTTGGCGTAAAATAAGCTGCTGACCTCCATTTTGTAAATGTTTGACACCAGTGCGGCAGGTCAGAGATGCGCCTGATTTATTATGATGTATCTGCCTCTTAATAAATTAGGCACCGCATGCCAGTGCAGGGAGATCAAGACTGGTGTATGGGTGTGCCAGACGTGAGAAATGTCCCCCATAGTTTGCGACATTTTAATGGCACTTTTCAGGTGTAAGGGAGATGGAGTCTCTTAAGCAGTCATCGGAGGCTTACACCTCCATACTCAGTAGCTCTACAGGCTCTTTACCCTGTGTGCAAATGTGTAGTAGCATTTTTCTATCTGGAACATTTAGGCCCAGATTTACTAATCTGATAAATGGCATAAACGTAGACAAGCACCAGATTTATTACAGGGGCTCGGGCTGGATGATAAATACACACTTTTCTCTGAAAACAATCGTCTTTACAATGCATTTCTAAAATGTCAGCTTTACCATGGATGATTTATGTATCATAATCAGTTATATTACATAACAGATGAATTCATAAGGGAAAGGTGCTTTTTTTAGGGGATGTGCACGGAGCCAGAAGTATTTCTGGATCATGAAAGTATTGAACTGCATATATAATGCATATATAAGCTTTCATCGCACTCCACAGTGACGAAACGCCAGCTAAAAGGATAAAGCCGACAGATGTCAAAGTATCTATACACATGAACTGTACATGAAAGGTTAGCTCAAGGACAGGTATGTGCTCTGCCTCATTTCCTAATAACCCTTCTGTTTATCTGAAAGGACATGTCCATCTAGTGCTGAGGGCCAGAAGCTTGCATTAGGGGTCACCTCATCTTCCAAAAAACAATGTAATAGCTTCCCATATAATGTAAACCTGAAGAGACAAATTTTGATCACCAGGGATTATGCCTGTGACCTCCACAAGTGGTTAATGCAATTGGTCACCTGCTCATCTAAGGATGGCACTCAATGGGACGGCCGCGATGCGGCGCCTGCAAACTCACCACCCAGCACCAGCTAATAGCCACATCTTTAAATGTAGGGGTATGAGTGGGAAGGTTGTGGCCACCCTGTGAAGACCCAGCCTTAAAAATGAACTTGCCCCATCTTATTTATGGGCCCTACATGTAAACTGCATGGTGCATACACGGGGGGAAGAGTTATCTAACTGGTGTAAAGTAGAACTGTCTTAGTTGCCCATAGCAACCAATCAGATTCCACCTTTCATTTTCCAAAGGAGCTGTGAAAGGTGGAATCTGAATCCAGTTGTACTTTACACCAGTTTCATAAATCTCCCCCACTGAAACCAGCTGGGAAGATGATGCCCTGACAGAGTCTCACAGTGCTTATTGGACAGCGTCAGAGCGAGGAAATAAGACACTGCCTGAGGAAACACTGTCCTGTAAACGCTCCCTTGGCATCCATAATGTGATCGGGGGGCCATATCTCAAGAATGGAAGGAACTTGAGTGATAAGTTACATGTGAGAGGTCCTCTTTAATGCCATGCCCCTTCAGCTCAAAGACCTCCTGGATGTCCCATGCATGGAGCGCATTTTACCACAGAGAATCTGCAGTTGTCTCTATCCTGAGAGATGCTGAAGATATTCTCTGTGACACTTGAAGTCAAACTCAATTCTTCACACAGCTGTATACAATAACAGGGTGTGAACGGTAATTTCACATTACGAGGCACAATTCATCAACGTCCAGCAGGTTTATTCACACAATGACAGATGATGGCCCTATTAATACCACACATCAAGTGACCCACTCAGGAAGACCTATTATTGTAATGAAATCTTATAGATGCTGGCTGCCGTTTACCGTTCTGTATGTCCGTAGACTGAAACACGGAAAAATGTATTTCTGCTGGAAAGGAAATAACCCTCTGTATGGCACTGGAAACATACAAAGCCTATAGATGGTATTACAACCCTGAGCTGTAGGGTGCCATATATCTGCTTGAAAAGCTATGGGAATGTTACATTTTAGACAGATCTATGGGTTTGACAAGCAGTAAAACATGTAAAGGGGGTTTTCTTACTTCAGCAAATGGCATTTATCATGTACAGGAAAGTTAATACCAGGCACTTATGGTACTAATGTATTGTGAATGTCCATATTACTTCCTTGGCTGGCTGGATTCACTTTTCCATCACATTATACACTGCTCGTATACGGGGGTTATGACTAGGGTTGAGCAAAAACTTTGTTAAGAATATGGGCTCCATCCTACTGTGAAATGTACGTCCTCAACATAGGTCTTTCAGAAGTTTCAGGAAATATTGCGAGACTTACTTCGATAACGTATCACTTCGTTTATTCACCGAACCAAAATATTTACTGTTTATAATTACTGTATTAAAATACTAAGCCGAACTCTGTTTCGTACCTCATTAATGAAGCAGAGTTCAATCAGCAGGTGAAGGAGTGTTTGCTCATTCATCGAGTAATCGGGGTAATTATTGGGAACAAGCATTTCTACAAACATTCATCCCTGATAATTGACCTGATTATCGGTAGGTGTAAAAGGACCTTTCGGCTCTGTTCAAGACCTCATTCTTTATGTTTGCCAAAAGAGCCGTGAAAGCGCCCAGCACATATTTAACGTATCCACAGAGCCCCCCCTTCTCATACCTGGGCCGGACTGTACAGGGAAGCTAAGTCTGCTGAGCTTACCTACACACAGGAAATAAATATCTCTATCTATGCATCTATATAGATATATAGTCATTATAACTGTATATATAAAGTATGAATAAATAATAAAGGACTACAACAGAAGACTCAGAACAGGATATTTTAAGATTTTTAATCAATATAGCACACTCAAAAACAAACTGCATCCTCTCAGCACATGAAAAAGTAAGAATGATAAAACAAACTTGCATGTTAAAGGGGGCCCCTGACAGGTCTGTTTTAGTAACTACTTAAAGAGGACCTTTCACCACTCCTGACATGCCTGTTTTAATAGCTCCATGCATTCCCCATGTACTAACAATTCTGGAACATCTATTCTTATGTCTCTATGTTGTGCCATTCCTTTATTATTTGCACTAGAAGTTATGAATGAATTGCTATTTGTCTTCAGTAAAGGAACAGAGGGGAGGTGACCAGTTGGGGGTGTGTCTCTGCACAGACTGACTCTAGCCAATCAGTGCTGTCACGTTCAGACTGTGCAGATACACACCCCCAACTGGTTACCGCCCCTCTGTTCCCTTACTGAAGGCAAATAGCAATTCATTCATAACTTCTAGTGCAAATAATAAAGGAATGGCACAACATACAGACATAAGAATAGATGTTACAGAATTGTTATTACATGGGGAATGCATGAAGCTATTAAAACAGGCATGTCAGGAGAGGTGAAAGGTCCTCTTTAAATTGCCCTTGAGAGAATAATTCCAAAGCCTTCAGCGTTGTACTGTTCCTCTGCTATTCCTCCCGCAAATTTATGAATAAATTGACAAGTGGGTGTTATCCAATCAGTGCTGCCAGTGTCATACTTTGGAGGGACACACCTTTCTGATAAGGTGAGTGATAACACTCAGCGGTCAATTTATTCATAAACTGTTGGGACGAATATTAGAGGAACGGCACAAAACAGTTTTAGGTAAATATGTTCCAGAAAACGGACACGTCAGAAGGGGTGACCGGTCCTCTTTAAAAGAACAAACACTAGTTAAATAAAAAAAATCCATAATAAATTCAAATCATTGAATCATCCTCAATCCTCTCAAAGAGTCAAGTTATTACAAATTCCTTTCTGCTGTTCTTTCCCTTGCAGTATTCAAAAAGTGACAACCTTAAGTGGTTAGCATTACTAGTTCCATGCCTGTTGTCAGCAAACTTTTCAACTATGAATGGTATATTTGCCTAATGGAACAAAATATGGTAGAGGGGTGTACAACCAGCGTCAGGCTGGGGTCCCTTGTGCCCAACCCCCATATCATCAGTAAATTCTAGTCGATTCGTCATTCAAAGAAATAGACCCTATTGGCAAGTGATTGGCTCCAAAGGCAGCTGTAATTTTTTTTCCTTCTCCTGGACCTTTGACCCCCCCCATGGTATTATAGCCTGGGCCCTGGAAGCTCCTCTGGTAGTCTGCTGGGCCAGTCTGACACCATGTACAATGGAATGACTAGATAGGCCACACATTTGATGATGGATCAGTAAAGGCCACTAATTTCCGTTGTCACATTCGGAAGAAGCCATTCTTTTTAACTGTTGCCCTTCAGTAATTAGACTTCCTAATTCACACAATTGCTTGTATGAAGACTGAAGCTGATTTCTCTAAGAAGTTGTAGGACAACTCAATAATTCAGTTCTGTTTTCAGTAATAGTGCAATAAAAAGAAACCACACAACATCCACACCATATTGCAACGTAACACTGCAGCTGTGCAGTTCGGAAACAGTCTTCAGAAGCGGGAACAGTCCCTTTTTAAAACACAACTTGGAACTCAGAACACAGGGTAATTTATCTCCCAAATCTGCTACAAGATGTCGGCAATGAAAAGGCGGTAACTTGATTGTGAATGCGGTATAATAAGGACACTGAATAGTTGTGGATAAAAGAACAGGAATTTCATTTCAGTGCAATATAGTAATAAAATATCAGCTATGGATTTCATTTTATAGGAAGTCTCTTTAGATATTCTGTTGGTGGGTCTTCGGTCAGCTTCCACTGGATGGTAAGTCACACAGGAAGGATACTTATCACTCAGTGCTGATAGGAGGCAGTTGCATAGGAGTCCTCCGCTTCATGCCTAGAAACATAGAGAAACATACAATGTCAATCAGCTGCTTCTAAGGCTACCAGGATATTGTCATGTATTAAACGAGGCAAGGACTATGGGACAGGGATGTAATATTACCACTTTACAAAGCATTGGTGCGGCCTCATCTGGAATATGCAGTTCAGTTCTGGGCACCAGTCCATAGAAAGGATGCCCAGGAGCTGGAAAAAGTACAAAGGAGAGCAACTAAACTGATAAGGGACCTGGAGGGTCTTAGTTATGCAGTGGGTGGTTTTAAAAAGGCCTTCGATTAATTCTTAAAAGTAAATGCTTATGAAAATGTGTAGAAATCTGTGTCTCACACTCTTTCCTGAAATTCACATCCCCTATATATGCAAATCACTGTAAGGTGAATCAGTGCAATCATAGGAAGGTCACTTAAAGGGGTTGTGTCACAAAGCAGATTCTACATTTTTCAAACCAGCAACTCAATCTGAATACTTTTCCGATTGCATGTAATAAAAAAAATTAGTATAGCCACTGAGCTATTCAATATTATGTATCTGTGTAGCGCCACCTACTGTTTGTTCTTTTCCTTATTTTTTGTCAGTCTCAGTATGCTGGTTCAACAGGCTCAGTTTAGATCTTCAACTGCCACCAGCCATATATTCTGTTACAAGCTGTGGTGGTTACAGGGAGAGAGCTGCAGCGGAGAGGACACGTTTCTGAGCTGCCAGGCTGAAGATGGAGCTATTGGAGCAGTGAATGTGGAGATCTCTCGACCCATGTGAGGTACAGGGCTGGTTCTAGCTTTGTTAGAGAGATTGTCATATACTATATCATGTTTTTCCATTTTTTACATAAATCATGTAATAACCCCTTTAAATGGGAGCTGAGCTGCAGTATCCGTGATAACACAGATAACGGAGCTGTGCTTCGGACACCATTCCCTGTCCATTTCTGATGCAAGCTGCAAACATCTGATCAGTGGAGATGCAGAGTGTCGGACCCCAACCCATCTGATAGTGATGAGCCAATGGGAACCTGATATTGACAAGCGAGGCATGGACATGTATTCTAGTCTCTTATTATATTACAGATGCTGATTGTCCACCATTCATTAATAAATCATCGGCCTATTTGAAGATAGTTGCTTGTGTGTGACTGTTGCACGCTTGTTATGGGATTTTAGGGATCTTTTAGGAGAAGGCACTGTTTTTTCCCTCCTCCTTTCCATTTTCTTTTGGATGCCTTTTAGATGCTTTGTATAAATTTTGCATTCACTCCATGTGACGTTCAAAATATCAACGGTACAAACATACAATGGCTCAATTCTCTATGTTAGTAGCAATAATAACAGGGACTGGCGATCATACTATTTCCATCTGCAGCAGTGCAGGTCCAGGGTTTATCAGGTCATCCCCCTTTCCGGAAAACCAGCCTCAAACTATTTTGTAACATCTTAAGGGTGCATTCACGCGACCGTCATTCTGGGTCCGCATCTGTTCCGCAGTTTTGCAGAATGGGTGCAGACCTTTCGTGTCAATGGGGCCACAAAAGAAGCAAACAGCACACTGTATGCCATTTGCATCCGTTGTTCTGTCCCGCGGCCCTGAAAAAAAATATAGAACGTGTACTGTAGTGCCGGCCATGTACGGTCCTCAAAATGCGGAACACAGAGGTATCCATGTTTTGTGGAACCGCGATTTGCGGACCGCAAAACACTTAGGGTGCGTTCACACGACTGAAAGTCCTCATGTGGGTTCGCAATTTGAATGGGTCCGCAATCCGGATGTAGTGATGCGGCCTTTGCACCGCAAAAAAAAAAAAAAAAAAAAAAAAAAAGACCATGTTCTGTTCATGTACATAAGGTGTAATGTCCAGTAGGGAGGTCAGATGGTTCACACAGTGTACCACCTCCACCACCTGTACCACCACCACCGAGAAAGGGCATTGCTGTTAAAGGGCTATAGTACGATACCACCTTTATGAAAAGCACATCAATCAAAGATATATTGGCAGGGTATTACATTTACCAAATAACCAATATACCGTCCTCAGGGGTATGCATTCACACTGCGCCTGCACTGTATGTTTGCAGTATATAGTATAGTGTAGTCGTCTACGCTTTTCTATACAGGCAACAACTAAAAAAGTTATATTGTGTGGTTTTTAAACATGAAAGCCACTGCCAGCCTACAGAGTGGCAAACATCTGAGTTTTCTGTTGGGAAATCCTCCTGACATATACCTCCTGTAGTGTGTTAAGGCTGGCTCCAAACTTTTCTGACTCTTAAACAGGGCTGTGGAGTTGGTAAGCCAAAGCCCCGACTCCGACTCCTCAATTTCCCCTGACTCCTACTCCCTCATACATGGAGCATGTTTAAGTGATAACTTTAAACAAATTTGCATAAAATCAATAGTACAGATAAGTCATGACAAAAACAGTTTGTAATCTATCAGGCTTCTCTGGGTACAGCTCACTTAGGGCCTAATCAGAGGCGTAGCTAGAGGTTCAGCACATGGGGGGGCCAAACATACTTGAGTGGGCCCCCCACTTATTGGCTTCCCAAACGCACGTTTCCAACTTCACAGGCACATACTACTAGTTGTGGTTATAATACTGTATTAGCAAGATGACTATATAAACTGCTAGATCATCTATGCTGTTAAGTACAGTACAATAGACTTTCTACATACCCTACCACATAATGCAGTAAAATATAGGATTAATAGGAGTAAAAAAGGGGACTCCTATGTTAAAGGAAATCTGTCCCCAGCTTTTACATCACTAAACTAACAGTCCCTTGCCCCCATCAGACCTCAGATCGGCTTAATGTGCCCCCATCAGACCTCAGATCAGCGTATTGTGCCCCCATCAGACCTCAGATCAGCAGAATGTGCCCCCATCAGACCTCAGATCGGCTTAATGTGCCCCCATCAGACCTCAGATCGGCTTAATGTGCCCCCATCAGACCTCAGATCGGCTTAATGTGCCCCCATCAGACCTCAGATCGGCTTAATGTGCCCCCATCAGACCTCAGATCGGCTTAATGTGCCCCCATCAGACCTCAGATCGGCTTAATGTGCCCCCATCAGACCTCAGATCGGCTTAATGTGCCCCCATCAGACCTCAGATCGGCTTAATGTGCCCCCATCAGACCTCAGATCGGCTTAATGTGCCCCCATCAGACCTCAGATCGGCTTAATGTGCCCCCATCAGACCTCAGATCGGCTTAATGTGCCCCCATCAGACCTCAGATCGGCTTAATGTGCCCCCATCAGACCTCAGATCGGCTTAATGTGCCCCCATCAGACCTCAGATCGGCTTAATGTGCCCCCATCAGACCTCAGATCAGCGTATTGTGCCCCCATCAGACCTCAGATCAGCGTATTGTGCCCCCATCAGACCTCAGATCAGCGTATTGTGCCCCCATCAGATCTCAGATCAGCGTATTGTGCCCCCATCAGACTCCATAATGGAAGCGCTCACTTGTATTCGCCTGATTGTACTAAGGCAGGGGTGCACAATGTTTTCTGGGTGGGGCCCACATTGTCAGACTGAACCAACGTCAGGGGCCGAAAATAACATTTAAAGGGGTAGTAACAACTAATATACTGTACTTATGGCATATTGTACATACAGTATATACTATAAATGTCTAGTTACACTTCCAGGACTCCCATCTAATGGGAGAATACATGAAACATACATGTGAGCAGCCACAAGACATAGACATCCATGTCTGTTATCAGATGGTTGGGGGCCGCACAGAATGGTATCAAGGGCCGCATGTGGCCCCCGGGCCGCAGGTTGTGCACCCCTGTACTAAGGCGATCCCTGCTGGGCCCTCCCAGAGGTATTGGGCCCGGAGCATCGCCTCCCCTGCCACCCCCCCCCCCCAGTAGCTACGCCTCTGGGCCTGATGTATGAAAACTGTCTAGGTCTAAGACTTTTTTTGTTGCCCATAGCAACCAATCAGAGCTTCCCTTTCATTTCTCCAGAGCACTATATGAAATGAAAGGGGAGCTCTGATTGGTTGCTATGGGCAACAAAGAAACTTCTACACCTAGACAGTTTTCATACATAAGGCTCTGGGTGTTTTACATCAGCAGATGGAAGCCATTAGAGCAGCTAACCTCTCCACACATGAGCTCAGAGGAAACATAAAGCATACAGAGAGAACATGCACTGGACATAAAGGGCAGTACACAGTCATCTCAACTAAAAGCCTAAATCCTTAGATCAGGAATAGAACAGACATTTATAGGACATTTCATCATTTTCACAAATTCTTATAAAAATATATTCAGCACTTATTGCACTGAACTAAATGTACTAATTCATTATATATTTTAGGAGTCGGTCCATTTTATACCGACTCCACGACTCCGACTCCACAGCCCTGCTCTTAAAGGGGTTGTCTCACTTCAGAAAATGGCATTTATCATGTAGAAGAAGTGAATACAAGGCACTTACTAATTTATTGTGATTGTCCATATTGCTTCCTTCGCTGGCTGCATTAATTTTTCCATCATATTAAACACTGCTCATTTCTATGGTTATGACCACCCTGCAATACATCAGTGGTCGCTGTGCTTACAGGGGTATTCTCATCTTAGACAGTGGGGGCATATTTTTAGGACATGCCCCATTGTCTTATAGGTGCGGTTCCCACTGCTTGGACCCGCACCTATATCGAGATCGGAGGGGGGAGCGCTGCGCCTGGAGGACCCCCAGGTTTCCCAGGGCCGGCCACCACCAAGCGCAGCTCCCCTGCTGCTCCCACAGACATGAATGGGAGAACACTGTGCATGCACAGCCACCGCTCCCATTCATTTCTATGGAGCCGACGGAAATAGTCGAGCCAGCACTTAGCTATTTTCGCTGGCCCTATAGAAATGAATGGAGGGCGGCTGCGCATGCGCAGTGCGCCCTCCTTTACTTTGGGGGCTCTGTTCTCAATATAGGTGCGGGTCCCAGGGGTGGGACCCGCACCTATAAGACAATGGGGGCATATCCTAGCGATGAGAATGTCTAAGATGAGAATAACCCTTTAATGTGTATAATGTGATGGAAAAATGCATCCAGCAAGCAAAGGAGGTAATATGGACAATCACAATACAGTAGTAAGTGCCTTGTAGTCACTTTCTCTACATGGTTAATGCCATTTGCTGAAGTAAGACAACCCCTTTAAGGCCCCCATATCCATTAGTGTATTGTCAGCCGAACCCAACGAGAAAGGCAGGTTTGGCTGACAGTCTACTGTCTACGGCAGACAGCTACTGAATGTGTAGGTTATTACATTTACTTATATGAGAACTCAGTGAAAAAGAAATCCTTAAACAAATATTTCATCTGAAAGACTGATCAATGTGACCAATTTTCCATCAGAACATGAGCTGCAGATAAAAGCTATGGATCTGTGACATTTACACTAGGCTTGTATGGTGTTGATTCTTCAGTAGCTTTAGATACACTCTCTTTCATTTCCTGCTGTCTGATCTGCTACAGAAAAGCCCGTACAAATAGGTCTCATAAGTAGACATGAGTTCAGAAGAACAAGTCCTCTACAAAGGGACGGCTTTCTGTGTAGAATTAAAAGGGGGGATTTCCGAGAATGTCATAAATGTGTCCAATACCAGTAATTATACTAATATAACAGTAAAGGGATTGTCTCACTTCAGCAAATAGCATTTACCACGTAGAGAAAGTTAATACAAGGCCCTATAATGTATTGTGATTGACCATATTGCCTCCTTGGCTGGCGGGCTTCAATTTTTCCATCACATTATACACTGCTTCTATCCAGAGGTCATGTCCACGGCTGCAGCTCAGATACAAGGAGCAGCTGTGCATATAGGCGCACCCACAGTCTAGGTCACCAGAGAGGTTGGTGCCATTTTCTATAGTGTGCAAGCACGACCACCAATGGTGGACTGCAGGGTGGTCGTAACTAGAGATGAGCGAACGTGCTCACCCGACGGAAGCAGCTGCCTGCGCCCATGCGAGCGCAGGAGAGTCGAGCGGTACAGTGCTGGTTACGAGCATGTTCGCTCATCTCTAGTCGTAACCATGGAAACCAGCAGGGTATAATGTGATGGAAAAATGAATCCAGCAAGCAAAGGAGGTAATATGGACAATCACAATACATTAGTAAATGTATTAACTTTATCTGCATGGTAAATGCCATTTGCTGAAGTGAGACAAGACCTTTAACTAATTTGGTAAATCCTCAGGCACCTCATGGGTGCAGCACACAAACCGGCGTGGACCACCAGAGTGGTGGGAAGTTTATATTGTATTGCTTCTTTTTTATTTGAGAGCAATGCCTAGTGTTTTTTCTCCCCAATTCTTGGAAAATCACTACAGTATATAACCACTTCAGAAACTGATTGATTTAAAGCGAGTCCCTACTCAACTCCCTACATAGACACATAGCTAACTGATCTGAGGCTGCCTTCCTGAGTTATCATACATTTTCTTATTATGCAAATCAAGCATTCGGTGCAATAAGGGCATCACCATTGCTTTTGTTGCAATCTCCGCTCCTTCCTGCGACCAGCCCCTCCCTCGCTGCTTTGATTGACAGGGCCAGGCAGTGGCAAAGCAACGAAGAATGGCCTGGTCAAAGAAAGAAGAGGAACATGTGTGCAACAATAGCAATGGTGACACCCTCACTGCACTGAAAGCCCGATTTGCGTAGGAGTAAACCGTACCATAACTTGGGAACGGAGTCTCAGATCGAGAGAAAAACAGTGTTTTAATCAGGAGAGCCACAGCTTTGTGTAAATAATTGGATAAGGAGGTCGCTGGTGATATTTACCTTTAACATTCACACTGCAGTTCAAATTCTGTGCGGGTGAGATCTGCCGCTACTGAGATGTGGATTTACCAGTGTTTATGCCACATGTGGTTGTAACCTTAGACTGCTCATGGGAGACTAAAGCCCCATTCACACGACCGCATTATTGCGGACCCATTTAAAATGCCTATACTTGTCCGTGCATGCGGACAAGTATAGGACATGTTCTATCTTTTTATGCGGAGCCGCGGCACGGAGCTGTCTACGTGCCGCGGCTGTGCGCTCCCATAGAGGTGAATGGGGCCGCTTCTATTCTGCAATTTTGCGGAATACATACGGCCCCATTCATACGGTCGTGTGAATGGGGCCTAAGGGGGAGATTTAACTCCTGTGCATCAGAAAAACGTGAGGCAAGGCATGTACAGCAATTTATTTGCGCAAACAGAATTCTAGCGTATTTAGCTTTACAAATCTCCATTATTTTTTAGCATAAGGATAGCCACCTGTCTGTTCATGACTTGTACCAACACCAACCCGGAGATACAACCTTTAGATTCTTTTGTGCTATTTTTTTATTTTTACATTTTCAACATGTTATTTCAGTATTAAAGCCTTTGCAGCTTGTCGTAAAGTGTACACTAACGTCTCTTCATGAATGTCATCCATATACTGTGATGGCTCATCCACATTCTGCATATATTTTTATAGTCTCTTAATAATATAAAAATGAGTTTCTGTCTGTCTGTCTGTTTTCTATGCACGACCAAACTACTGGACCGATTTTCACCAAATTCGGCACACAGGTACATCAGGTGTCCGGGAAGGTTTTAGACCAGGTCTCATCTCTCTAGGACATACCATTCCTGAGATATTCCCAAAATATGATCTTCAATAAGCCAACATTACCACTGGGAACTTTGGTTTTAACCCCTTCAACCCCGGGCCTGTTTTCACCTTCATGCCCAGGCGATTTTTTGCAAATCTGACATGTGTCACTTTATGTGGTAATAACTTTGGAACGCTTTTACTTATCCAGGACATTCTGAGATTGTTTTCTTGTGACACATTGTACTTCATGACAGTCATAAATTTGAGTCAATATATTTCACCCTTATTTATGAAAAAATCCCAAATTTACCAAAAATTTGGAAAAATTAGCAAATTTGCAAATTTCAATTTCTCTACTTTCAAAATACACAGTAATACCTCCAAAAATAGTTATTATTTTACATTCCCCATATGTCTACTTTATGTTGGCATCATTTTATAAATGTCATTTTACTTTTTTAGGACGTTAGAGGGCTTAGAAGTTTAGAAGCCATTTTTCAAATTTTCACCAAATTTTCCAAAACCATTTTTTTGAGCACCAATTCAGATATAAAGTGATTTTGAGGGGCTTACATAATGAAAACCCCCATAAATGACCCCATTTTAGAAACTACACCCCTCAAGTTATAAAAAACTGATGTTACAAACTTTGTTAACCCTTGAGGTGTTCCACAAGAATTAAAGGAAAATGGAGGTGAAATTTCAAAATTTCAATTTTTTGGTAGATTATTCATGTTAATAATTTTTTTCTTGCAACACAGCAAGGTTTAACAGCAAACTAAACCTCAATATACATTGCTCTGATTCTGCAGTTTACAGAAATACCCCATATGTGGTGGTAAACGTCTCTATGGGTTTGTGGCAGTGGTCAGAAGGAAAGGAGCGCCATAGGGATTTTGGAGGCAGATTTTGCTAGAATGGTTTTTAGGCACCATTTTGTAATTGAGAGACCCTGATGTACCCCTACAGTAGAAACCCTCAAAAAGTGACCCCATTTTAGAAACTACACCCTTCAAAGAATATATTAAGGGGGGTACTGGCCACTTTGGCCCCCTAAGCGTTTTATGGAATTTGGAAACACTTCGCTATGAAAATGAAAAGTTTCATTTCTTCCAATAAAATGTTGCTTTAGCCGCAAATTTTTCATTTTCACAAGAGGTAACAGGAGAAAAGCACCCCATAATTTGTTCCCCATTTTCTCCTGAATACGGCAACACCCCATGTGTGGTGGTAAACTGCTGTTGGGGCACATGGCAGGACTCAAAACAGAAGGAGCGCCATATGGATTTTGCAGAACAGATTTTGATGGATTGGTTTGCGGGTGCCATTGATTTTTTATTTTTTGAGTTATTGTCTTATGTGGGGGCTCATTTTTTGCGGGACGAGATGACGGTTTGATTGGTACCATTTTGGGGTACATAAGACTTTTTGATCGCTTGGTATTACAGTTTTTGTGAGTCAAGGTGAAAACAAATAGCTGTTTTGGCATGGTTTTTTTAAAAAATTTTTTTACAACATTCACCTGGGGGGCTATCTCATGTAATATTTTTATAGAGCAGGTTGTTACGGACGCGCCGATACCCAATATGTCTAACTTTTTTATTTTTGGAACGTTTTACACATTAGATGCATTTTAGAACAGAATAAAATCTTTTTTTTGTGTTGCCATTTTCAAAGAGCCATATTTTTTTAAGTTTTCAGGCGATTGTCTCAGGTAGGGTATCGTTTTTGCAGGACAAGATGACGGTTTGATTGGTACCATTTTGGGGTAAATACCCCTTTTTGATCGCCTGCTATTACACTTTTTGTGAGGCAAGAGGGAAAAATATGGTTGTTTTGGCATAGTTTTTATTTTTTATACCATTCACCCGGGGGGCCATCTCATGTAATATTTTTATAGAGCAGGTTGTTACGGACGCGACGATACCCAATATGTCTGACTTTTTAATTTTTGGATAGTTTTACACATTAGATTTATTTTTTGAACAGAATAAAATCATTATTTTGTGTTGCCATTTTCAAAGAGCAATATTTTTTTCAGTTTTCAGGCGATTGTCTCAGGTAGGGTATCGTTTTTGCAGGACAAGATGACGGTTTGATTGGTACCATTTTGGGGTAAATATGCCTTTTTGATCGCCTGCTATTACACTTTTTGTGAGGCAAAAGGGAAAAAAAATGTCTGTTTTGGCTTAGTTTTTTAAAAACTATTTTTACAGCATTCGCCTGGGGGCCATCTCATGCAATATTTTTATAGAGCAGGTTGTTATGGACGCGGCGATACCCAATATGTGTATAATTTTTATTTTTGGAAAGTTTTACACATTAGATACATTTTTGAACAAAATAAAATATTTTTTGTGTTGCCATTTTCTGAGAGCCATATTTTTTTATTTTTCAGGCGATTGTCTTAGGTAGGGTCTCATTTTTTGCGGGACAAGATGACGGTTTGATTGGTACCATTTTGGGGTACATACGCTTTTTTGATCACCTGCTATTACACTTTTTGTAAGGGAAGGTGACCAAAAAATGTCTGTTTTGGCACAGTTTTTTTTTTTTTTTTTTTTTTACTGCGTGCACCTGATGGGGTGGATCATGTGCTATTTTTATAGAGCCGGTCGATACGGACGCGGCGATACCTAATATGTCTATTTTATTTTTTTTTCACTATTTTTTACAATTTTTTTTTATATTATTTTGTAAAAATGACGTTTTTCTTTTTTTGGAGAACTTGAAACTTTTTTTTGTAAAACTTTATTTTTTTCACTTTTTTTTACTTTCTTATTTTACACTTTTTATTCACTTTTGGGGGTCTGATCCCCTTACAATGCATTACAATACTTAATAAGGGAGTTTCCATAACAACCAACCAGGTAATTATCAGCAGCTGAGGATCTCATCCATTTCTATTCACTGACACTGTTAAAGGTATTCCGGTTACCATAAATATAACTTATGTTTTTTTCTATTACTACAGTTCAGTAGTAATAAAAGATGTTTTCCTCCACTGCTGCCTATTGCGTGGGCTCATAAATAAGCATGGTATTGACCTTTAATTCAGGCCACCCTAAAAGAAGTACTTAAAACCCCCGCCCCAGGTCTCACTAAGCCACACCCCCAACTCTGTCAGGCCACACCCCCTTTCACTCCGCAGCCAACAGAGATTGAAAAAATAAAGGTAAAAATCAACTTCTGTCAGCTGCAGGGATGGGTGGGAGGTTGACTTTCTTTCTGCAACAACACGCACAAACATTAAATAAAATAGATTAAATACACCCATGCGAAGCCTTTTGCTAAGCCACGCCCCGTCTGTCAGGCCACGCCCCCTCACTCCGCAGCCATTCTGCAACGACACACAGAAACATTAAATGAAATAGATTAAATGCACCTATGCGAAGCGCTTTGCTAAGCCATGCCCCGACTCTAAGGCCACGCCCCCTCCCACTCCGCAGCCAACAGGGATTGAAAAAATAAAGGTAAAAATCAACTTCTGTCAGCTGCAGGGATGGGTGGGAGGTTGACTTTCTTTCTGCAACGACACACAGAAACATTAAATGAAATAGATTAAATACATCCATGTGAAGCGTCTTGCTAATCCACGCCCCCGACTCTGCCAGGCCACGTCCCCTTCCACTCCGCAGGCAACGGGGATTGAAAAAAATCAGCTGCAGGGGTGGGAGGGTGAATTTCTCTCTGCAACGACACACAAAAATCGTAGATGAAATTGACTAATTTTAGACTACGACCATTCAGTACTAATAAAAGATGTTTTTTTCCACTGCTACCCATTGCGGGTCCCCATAAATTACCATGTCATCGACCTGTAATTCATGCCACTCTGACCCCCGCCCCAGATCTCGCGAAACCACGCTCTGACTCTGTCAGGCCACGCCCCCTCCCACTCCGCAGCCAACGGGGATTGAAAAAATGAAGGTAAAAATCAACTTCTGTCAGCTGCAGGGGTGGGAGGGAAGTTGGATTTCTTTCTGCAACGACACACAGAAACATTAAATGAAATAGATTAAATATACCCGTGCAAAGCAATGTTTTCTTCCACTGCTACCCATTGTGTTTCCTCAAATTACCATGGCATTAACCTATAATTCAGGCCACCCTGAAATGAAGGACTTAACAACCCCCCCCCCCCCACCCCGTGTCCCATTAAACCACACCCCCTCCCACTCCGCAGCCAATAGGGATTGAAAAAATGAAGGTAAAAATCCATTTCTGTCAGCTGCATTGACCGGGTCTTTCTGCTAGTCTTCATATAAAAAAAAAAAAAAAAAAAAAAACACAAGAAAAATAATGTGCTTTATAATACAACCATAAAATGATAGGTTAATTCATCGACGAGAGCATACCTGCTGGAGCCACCTGTATTCTGCGGCAGACGGGCTGCCAGTAATCTATTGTCATCACCGGGGGAAGAGACGTCTAAGCAGTCCGTTCCCTGAAATCAATGGACTGTCTGACTGTAGAGCGGCTCTTTATGGCACTCTGGCTAATGCAGGGGAGCCATGAGCAGGGAAATTAAATCTAGGCCAATTTCTTGCCAGCTGTATTAGTAAAGATTTTATACAGCACAAATCAACCGTACAGCAGAAACACGCAGATGGAGGCGAGCAGAATAGGAAGAAAGCCGCAGACGAGACATCATGGCCTGTCAGACAAAGGCAAGAAGAGCGTTCTAGGCAGATGGCCAGAGAACATGCCGCAAACCTTATTACTGAGATTTCAAATAAGAAGCAGTAACGGAGCTCATCACCGCGCCCACGCCTACCCGTCCTCTTCATTACATTGTTCTCCTCTGCCTCTTCTCACCAAAGTGGTTTCAATTACGCTTCTCCGGACATCTCTTCCTCTGACCTCTCGTCCCAAGTCCCCACACCCACACATCCATCTAGAAGCTAAAAGTCGAGAAATAAATTGGATAAATATAGCACTCTGCTTATGTGGTCCAATCCAGATCCAGCTGTATATGGCTCCTACTTAAAGGGGTTGTCCATTCACCGATACCTTTTATGAACAGTAAGCAATGGAATAAAATAAGGAAAAACACTCAGGATACCAACCCCCAGCACCCTGTGATAATGTTCTCCGGGGATTACAGTTGATTTTCTCCAGATTTAAGAGTTAGAAAAAAAAAAGAAAAGTCACTTCTGGAGCACCATGAGCATATTGAAAAGGTACTGTAAGCAATTTGTATCACAAAGGTCATATAGGTTCTCTTTAAGGCGCCTTTACTTCAGCCAACTTTTCAGACACAGTATGAATGGTTCATTCCCGATAATTGCCTGCCCATCAGAGGAGGTGAGAGATGCATTTACATGCAGCAATTACCTCCACTGTATTGGGATGAGTGATCTCTACAGTACTTGCTCATCCACATACAGATTAGTGGTTTCTGGGCAGCGGATCCCTTTTTACACAGGACGATCTGATGGCCAGAGATGAGGATTTGGGATGCTGCATCAACAATGCTTTTATCTGATTCGTTTGTTTTTTGGGTATTTGGTGACACCTTAAGTGTTCTTGATCATCAACTAGTATAGAGAAGGGGGCATTTATTTTATACCACTGTAAGTGATTTGGAAAAAAAAAAAAAAAAAAAAAAAAAAAAAAAATGTATATAGCCAGACAATCCCGTTAAGAAGAGATCAGACATCTGCAGCAAATCAGATTGATGTTTGGCTGCTCACAGAGTAAATCCAAAAGAGAATTACCATATTTTTCAGACTATAAGACTCACTTTTTTCCCCCAAAAGTGGGGAAAAGTGGCATGGGGGTCTTACAGTCCGAATGCTAATGACTACTTTCATTATGGAAGCGGTCATCAGCATGTGGCAGGACGTAGTGTACACAGTGCAGCACGGGCTGGAAGAAGCTGCGCCACGAGTCCTGGATCTGCAACCTGTCCGGAGAAGGCGAGATAAGTTTATTACATTTTTAACGTGTGCTCTGAGGTCTGATGGGGATCTGATCTGAGGAAGATGGAGGCTGGAGGGGTCTGATGAAGAACTGGTATGATTTGGGGGTCTGCTCTGGTATAATGAATTATAGTACACATTTACACAATAAGGAAACCTTTTAAGATTGGACAAAAATATAAAAAAGTCTCTATATATTGCATAAAAGCTCAAAATATATGTCAAGCTTGAAATACAGTAACTGTGCTAGGTTCCCTAGCCTCCGAGCTAATGCAGCATGACATGCATGACTAGCGATGGCATATGTGAAGAGTAATCATCCTCCTGTCAGCATTATGTAATGAATGCATTAGGCTGTAATTCAGTTAGCGCTCTTCTCTGAACGCATCCACTTCTGATGGCCATTGACAGGCGTTTATACACGGATGATTATGGAGGAGACACAGCAGGGAAGGAAGTCATCACAGGTGTCTGAAGCCTTCTACGTGTGAAAGCAGCAGCTGTCATCTCCATCACACTTGCAGCGCTCTTATATAACACGAATAAAGGGAACACATACTATACAACAGTAGCTGGCCTGATATTAAAGGGGTTCTCCAGGACTGAACAATCCTAAGGACAATATCAGATAGGTGGGAGTCCGAATCCTAGAAACCCTGCAGGAGCTCCAGGTGGCAGAAACAAGCACAGCTCCACTCACTGTATAGTGGCCGGGTCTGGTTACTGCAGCGCTGCTCCCTGACAGGGACCTGGCAAACCCATTTCCATTACCCCAAACCTATAATAATGAATAAAAACTAAACACAAAGACTGCATTATTAAAAGAAATATAGGACATACTTCCTGTGATGGAGAATGCAGACACGTAGGCATGAATCATATTTGCATCACTTATGCTCCAGTAATTTCTATTATGCATACACAGGCTGCAGAATATAATTTATTCCCAGGACATGTAATTCATGCAGATTAGCCTTATCACCTAAGGCATTATACTCTCACAGCGTCGTTCCACCTCTCAAGTTACATTACAAATGATATTAGGTTTCTAGAGAAATAGCAATTCCTGGTATACTACTGCACAGAAGTCCGAGGCACAAGATTTACATCAGGGATTTGCTCCTAGATGTTTCTGTCCTGTGTACTGGCAACATTTTTTTTTGTTGTAATGATAGTCAATGGTGTTGTGGTGAATCAAACTTGGATGGATATTTGTGCAACAGTCATGTCACAGTGCGGCACCATAGACAGTCGTGTTTGAAAAATGTATTTACATTATGTTGAAAATGTAATTTGTACTCTATCCCTTTGTTCTATCTACAAAAACTTTTATAATGAAAACCCAATAAAAGTTACTGAACAAGAAAAAATGTAGTGTGACAACTGTCAGAGTGTAGCCCTAGCCTGAACGACGGAGGTGCCAGGAGTCAGATAGCAGCCAATCTAATATTAACCCCTTGCTGAAATCTGAAGTACTAGTATGTCATGATGATCAGGCAGCACCCGATCAGTACAGGGGTCCAGCTGTGACTGAGGGCTCATTCAGGCGGCCGCATGGTATCTGCAAAAACGCAGATCTGTTTTTTTTTGCGAATTAGATGCTGATCCATTCACTTCTATGGGACCCTTTTCTTCAATTCAACGGCTCCGCATAACAAATGAATTATGTCCTATAACTGTTACTGAAAATAAGGACGTGGCCCCATTGAAGTGATGCTGAACTGTCCGCAAAAAAATGGATATGCATTTTTGTGGACAGCATACAGTTGTCTGAATGAGCCCCGAGAGCCAGGACCCTGCTGTATCTGCCAGCATCGCTGATTAACCCCTTACATGCAGGGATCAACACTCACCGCAGCATATATGAGGTTCACAGAGGCAGGGGGCTCCCTCTGCCTCTCCATCGGTCGCCCACGTTGTAGTGACAGGGGTCCGGTGGCTGTCATGGCAACCCCAAGCCACACAAAGGCCTCAGGGTCTGCCATATACAGAAGCCTATGACGCCCATCCACCAGACTAGGTCTAATAGGCACATAGTCAGTGTAAAGCCCCATTCAAATAACCATAAGGGGTCTGTGTACATATTGGAGGTGCACAAATGGCAGGTCCACAATACACGGTCACCAGCCGTATGCACTCCATGCACGCGACGCAAAATATGGAAAAGATAGGATATTTCTTATCTTTTGCAGAGTGGAGGCATGGATTGGAAGGCCACAGAAACAGTTGGAAGCGCTTCTGTGGGCTTTCGGGTCAGTACTTCCAACATGTTCTATCATTTGCCGTAGTGGGTCGCTCCTATACAAGTGTATGGGAACAAGCTGTCCCATTGAAATGAATGGAATGGCTTGGGTGTAATTACACCAGCTTCAAGCAACTGATATTGATGAACTATCCTGAGGATAGGTCATCAATTAATAGAACTTGGACAATCCCTTTAAATATTTTTTTTGTCATACTGCTAAAGAACCAAATAATCCTACAGATAAACAGTGCAGGACATTACAGAGAACCAGCAAAATCTGTGCAATTTGTGGGACAGTCCTGGTTCCCACAGTATCAATCCAAGAAATACTTGAAAAAAGTCCTAGTTGTAAACCAGGGGTTGAAGTGTCGCCATTTCTTTGTATGTCATTGGATTGATAAAGACAAAGAACACTGAATGTGGATGATGTGGCTATATGTGTTTTTCCAGGACACAGGGGAGGCTCCTGCTCCAGCCAGTTGTCCTACAGCCAGCTGCAGGAATGTCAGGAACAAGAGGGGCACATGGGACACAGAGGGAATATTGCAACCCCAACTCCAAAAAAGTTGGGATGCTGTGCAAAATGTAAATTAATGTCTACAAAAACAGAATACAATGATGTGAAAATGTCATAGACCCATATTTTATTCACAGAACACATATCAGAAGTTGAAAATGAGACATTTTACCATTTTATGGAGAAAATTAACTAATTTATAACTTGATGGCCACAACACATTAAAAAAAAATGGGACATGTCTACCATTGTGTAGCATCCCTCTTCAGTCTGTAAATGTAAGTGGGAAGTGAGGGGATAAATTGCTGGAGATTTGGAAGAGGAATGTTGTCCCATTCTTCTCTAATGTAGGATTCAAGCTGGTCAACAGTCGGGGTTTTCTTTACAGGATTTTTCTTTTCGCAATGCACAAGAGGTTATCATTAGGTGAGAGTTCTGGAGTGCAGGCAGGCC
Source organism: Rhinella marina (assembly GCA_900303285.1). Lineage (NCBI taxonomy): Eukaryota > Metazoa > Chordata > Amphibia > Anura > Bufonidae > Rhinella > Rhinella marina. Next base: position 1,267,545 of record ONZH01020898.1, on the reverse strand, counting down.
AGTTCAGTACCTGGGCTCTTTTTTCTGCAAAGCTGTGCTGTTGTGTGCAGTATGTGGATCCCTGAGAGAGACATTGTCTGGATGGAAGCATATGTTGTTCTAAAACTTCTATATACTGTTCAGCATTGATAGTGCTTTTCCAGATGTGTAAGATGCCCACACCATAGGCACTAATGTAACCCCATACCTGTGTAACCCCATGAACTGTGCGCTGAAAACAAGCTGGATAGTTCCTCTCCTCCCAAGTCCGCAGACCACGACATGAGTGGTTTCCAAAAGGAATTTCACATTTTGATTCATCCACAGAACAGTTCTCATTTTGCGTCAGTCCATTTTAATTTGTTTTTGCCTAGAGAAGACGGCAGTGTTCCTGGGTCGTGTTGACATATGGATTCTTCTTTGTATGATACGTACAGCTTTAAAGAGGACCTTTCACCACTGTTGACATGCCCGTTTTAATAGCTCCATGCATTCCCCACGTACTAACAATTCTGGAGCATCTATTCTTATGGCTCTATGTTGTGCCATTCCTTTATTATTTGCACTAGAAGTTATGAATGAATTGCTATTTGCCTTCAGTAAAGGTACAGAGGGGAGGTGACCAGTTGGGGGTGTGTCCCTTCACAGACTGACTCTAGCCAATCAGTGCTGCCATGTTCAGACTGTACAGGTACACACCCCCAACTTGTTACCTCCCCTCTGTTCCTTTACTGAAGGCAAATAGCAATTCATTCATAACTTCTAGTGCAAATAATAAAGGAATGGCACAACATACAGACATAAGAATAGATGTTTCAGATTTATTATTACATGGGGAATGCATGAAGCGATTAAAACAGGCATGTCAGGAGTGGTGAAAGGTCCTCTAACTTGCATTTGTATTGCACAGTGAACTGTGTTCAGAGAATGATTGCTGGAAGTTCTCCTAAGCCCTCGCAGTGATTTCCAGTACAGAATCATGATTGCTTTTAACACAGTGCTGCCTGAGGGCCCATAGATCATGACCATCCAGTAGTGACTGTCGGCCTTGTCCCTTGCGCACATGGATTTCTCCCGATCCTCTGAATCTTTTGATGATATTATGTATTGTAGATGGTGGGATATTCTTCTCAATTTTACATTGAGGAACATTTTGTCTGAAACTGTTCCACAATTTTTAAACTCAATTTTTCACAGATTGGTGAACCTCTCCCCTTCTTTGCTTCTGAGGGACTCTGCCTCTAGAACGTGTTTTTGTTTTTTGTTTTTTTTTTTTATACCTAGTTGCAAGTTGCTCCTCCAGCAGTTTTTTTTTTTATTAGTACCACTTACTTTTTTGAGATGCGTTGCTGCCAAGTTCTAATTTTTTTTCATGAAATAGTAAAATGTCTCATTTTTAACATCTGATATGGGTCTAAGATTTGCAAACCATTGCATTCGGTTTTTATCTACATTTTTCACACGGCATCCAAGCTTTTTGGAATTGGGTTTTTGTATTTCTCAGTTTAATTGTAACATGAGATAATATTTTTCATGTTTAGTTTCCCTTTATATCTGTACTGGAGGCATTTACTGCACACATTACACGTACATCAGTGTGCTAGGGATCAAGAGTTCATTGAGACACATTACTGACTGCAGTACATTAGACCAGAAGACAAAATGAGTACATCCGCCCTTTGATCCAGAATGTACACTAAAATTGTACATCTCTGGGGCGAAGCAGACTGTCTCACAATGTAATCTGCAATAGTCTGTATGCTACAGCATTCTTGTGGTACACTGTAATGTTCCTGTCAAATATGAATTGTAGGAAAAGAAGGGGAAAAACAAACTGCAACAGCACTCTGCAAACACAAATACTAAAGTAACTACAATAGTGCCATACTCACTATAGAAAATGTACTAATGCTACATTATAAATGAGAGATTCTTGTAAAATACATTTTGTACAAAATTATTTGTGCCTGTGCCTGTCAAGGGGATCTCTTTAGGAAAGGAACCTACACTAAATACCACCTCCATTGGTGCCATACTGGCCTCCATTAGATTCAGGGAATGCAGGTTCCACATGCATGCTAAGCCCACACTGTATTATACCTCTTATGGTGCCACAATGGCCTCCATTAGATTCAGGGAATGCAGGTTCCACATGCATGCTAAGCCCACACTGTATTATACCTCTTATGGTGCCACAATGTCATGGGAATGCAGAGTGTGGGCTAGTTTGGGCTCAGCATGAATGTAGAACCTGCATTTCCTGAATCTAATGGAGGCCCGTAAGGCACCAGCGGAGTCTGTTTTTGCCAAGAATCTTACATTTATAATGTAGCATTAGCACTAGTACATTTTCTATAGCGAGTATGGCACCTTTGTATTTACTTAAGTATTTGTGTTTGCAGATTGTGCTTTCAGCCATGGCGACATGCACCCTCCCAATGGGATGTGCAGACTAACCTCCATGTTCTTCTTTGTAGGAAAAGGAGGGGGCATGTTTAATCCAACCCACCACTGTGTAGTTGTATCTAATAAATTACTAAAAGCAGCTCTGACGAGTCCAACATAATGAGGGACTTTTATCAGGGTTTACACGCCAACACGCGGCAGGGCAGAGATGTCCCTGATTTGATAAGAGGCGTTTGCCTCTTAACAAATCAGGTGCATCTCACACCAGCGCAGATAGATCAAGACGGTCAGTCCTGATATATCTCCCCCAGTACTTCCCAACTATGTCATCAGCATATCACAATACACAAACTATGGTACTGGTAGAGGTTCCCTTCTCTAAATGCGGACAAATAACTGATCGTAGGAGGATGCTGAATTTTGCTCTCCATCTGCACATATTTGTGAATTACCTGAGGTATTCTTCTTCTTTCAGTCTTTTGGCTGCCTGTGTGGATCTCTTTATCTGCAAGTCCAGTCTATGAAGGAAGTCTTTGGCAGATAGCTCTTCATCTTGTGTGACTACTGGTCGGCCGGTTTTGGGACTGCTGATTGAAGGGGTATGATTTGCTGGAGGGGACACCTCTTCTTCACCCACTGCATTGCTATCCTCTTGACATTCATTTTCTGGCGAGTCCAATAAGCTTAGTCCATTAAAAAGAGAGGGCTTCTCTGATATAACGGGAATATTTAAGGACTTCCTCAAGAAGATACAATCAGTAGAAAACAGTTTGTTGGCCCTTTTAATCTGTTCCATCTAGAAAATAAATGGAGAAAACACATTGTTTTGTCACCAATTCATATTCAATAATTATATATAATGTTAAAGGGGTCTTCTAACTGAATAAAATGTATTACAAAGGGTAAAAACGGTATAAAATACCTCCCCTCACAATCCAGTTCTGATGCTTCCCGATCCCCTGTTGGTTTCTCCTTTGTGGTGCCTTTCAACACGCAGGAAACGACCACTCATGAATGAGGCGGGTCACCAGGGCGGCCACTGACTGGCTGGGTGGTCATGTCCTGTGTATCCAGGGGGACCAGAAAGTTTAAATATCCCATGTTATTTTACACTGTTCTGAGAAAAAAATAATAATAATAATCAGCCGGACAACGGCTTTGAAGCGAACCTGTCACCTCTCCTGACATTTCTGTATTAGTAACTACTTGCATTCCCCATGGAACAATATCTATAGTTATGACCATGTTGTACGTTCATCTATTATTCCTCCTGGAAGTTATGAATGAATTACTTTGCAGTTTGCAACAAAGGTCCAGATGGGGGGGGGGTCTGTCCTTGCCCAGTCTGCCAATATCCAATCACTGCTGCAAGGGTCAAACTGTGCAGAGACACATCCCCAACTGGTAACATCCATCTGGACCTTCACAGCAAACTGCAAACCATTCATGACTTCTAGCAGGAATAATAACAGAATGGTACATCAGAGTCATAAGAATAGATGATACAGGGGTTTTTCCAAATGTTTTTATTTACTAATGACCTACCTTCTGGATAGGTCAGTATCTGATCAGTGGGGGGGGTCTGACACCCGGGACCCCCACCAATCAGCTTTTTCAGAAGGCACCGGGCTTCTTCTTGCTCACCAAGCACAGGACGGTACATTGTATAGACGCTGTACTTGGCATCACGCTCAGCCTCATTCACTTCTATGGGGCTGAGCTTCTCCTAGGAGAGGCTGGAGAAGGTGCTCACAGGAGTGTTGGTGCCTTCTCAAACAGCTAATTGGCTGATCCCACAGGGCAGATACTGATGACCGATCCAAAGGATAGGTCATCATAAAAAAAATTAACACACTTGGAAAACCCCTTTAAAAAGTTGTTAAATAGTAGTTGATCAAACAGACATGTCAGGAGAGGATATAGGTCTTCTATAAATTTAAATAGTCAGTACTGGAAAGTGCAGGATGTAGACTACGAGTCAGGGCCACCATTGCTCACAGTGGATACACATATATTGGATCATGCTTTATACAGCACTGCGAGGGCCTCTGCCTCCGGACGATGACCCACAGGTTTCTTTACTGTTGTGCATAGTCACTCACAGGGCTGTGGAGTCGGTAAGCCAAAGCCCCGACTCCGACTCCTCAATTTCCCCTCACCCCGACTCCTACTCCCTCATACATGGAGCATGTTTAAGTGATAACTTTAAACAAATTTGCATAAAATCAATAGTACAGATAAGTCATGACAAAAACAGTTTGTAATTTATCAGGCTTCTCTGGGTACAGCTCACTTAGGGCCTAATAAGAGGCGAAGCTAGAGGTTCAGCACATGGGGGGGGGGGGGCGAAACATATTTGAGTGGGCCCCCCAAACGCACGTTTCCAACTTCACAGGCACATACTACTAGTGGTTATAATACTGTATTAGCAAGATGACTATATAAACTGTTAGATCATCTATGCTGTTAAGTACAGTACAATAGACTTTCTACTAGAGATGAGCGAGCAGTGCTCGTTACGAGCACTGTAACGCTCGGGTCCTGTGTGAAATGCCCGCAGGCATTGCGGATCCGTCCTCATCTGCATGTAAGTCAATGAGGACGGATTGTTTGGTATGACACTCATACCAAACGGTTCCGTCCCCACTGACTTTAAGACGGGTGAGGACGGAACCGTTTGGTATGAGTGTCATACCAAACAATCCGTCCTCATTGACTTACATGCAGATGAGGACGGATCCGCAATGCCTGCGGGCATTTCACACAGGACCCGAGCGTTACAGTGCTCGTAACGAGCACTGCTCGCTCATCTCTACTTTCTACATACCCTACTCTAAATACTCTACCACATAATGCAGTAAAATATAGGATTAATAGGAGTAAAAAAGGGGACTCCTATGTTAAAGGAAATCTGTCCCCAGCTTTTACATCACTAATCTAACAGTCCCTTGCCCCCATCAGACCTCAGATCGGCTTAATGTGCCCCCATCAGACCTCAGATCAGCGTATTGTGCCCCCATCAGACCTCAGAGCAGCAGAATGTGCCCCCATCAGACCTCAGAGCAGCAGAATGTGCCCCCATCAGACCTCAGATCAGCGTATTGTGCCCCCATCAGACCTCAGATCGGCTTAATGTGCCCCCATCAGACCTCAGATCAGCGTATTGTGCCCCCATCAGACCTCAGAGCAGCAGAATGTGCCCCCATCAGACTTCAGAGCAGCAGAATGTGCCCCCATCAGACCTCAGAGCAGCAGAATGTGCCCCCATCAGACCTCAGAGCAGCAGAATGTGCCCCCATCAGACCTCAGATCAGCGTATTGTGCCCCCATCAGACCTCAGATCGGCTTAATGTGCCCCCATCAGACCTTAGATCAGCGTATTGTGCCCCCATCAGACCTCAGATCGGCTTAATGTGCCCCCATCAGACCTCAGATCGGTTTAATGTGCCCCCATCAGACCTCAGATCGGCTTAATGTGCCCCCATCAGACCTCAGATCGGCTTAATGTGCCCCCATCAGACCTCAGATCGGCTTAATGTGCCCCCATCAGACCTCAGATCGGCTTAATGTGCCCCCATCAGACCTCAGATCAGCAAAATGTGCCCCCATCAGACCTCAGATCAGCAAAATGTGCCCCCATCAGACCTCAGATCAGCAGAATGTACCCCCATCAGACTCCATAATGGAAGCGCTCACTTGTATTCGCCTGATTGTACTAAGGCCATCCCTGCTGGGCCCCCCCCCCCCCCAGAGGTATTGGGCCCAGAGCATCGCCTCCCCTGCCCCCCCTCTCCCCCCAGTAGCTACGCCTCTGGGCCTGATGTATGAAAACTGTCTAGGTCTAAGACTTTTTTTGTTGCCCATAGCAACCAATCAGCGCTCCCCTTTCATTTCTCCAGAGCACTATATGATTGGTTGCTATGAGCAACAAAAAAACTTCTACACCTAGACAGTTTTCATACATAAGGGCCCTAGGTGTTTTACATCAGCAGATGGAAGCCATGAGAGCAGCTAACCTCTCCAAACATGAGCTCAGAGGAAACAAAGCATACAGAGAGAACATGCACTGGACATAAAGGGCAGCACACAGTCATCTCAACTAAAAGCCTAAATCCTTAGATCAGGAATAGAACAGACATTTATAGGACATTTCATCATTTTCACAAATTCTTATAAAAATATATTCAGCACTGAACTAAATGTACTAATTCATTATATATTTTAGGAGTCGGAGTCGGTCCATTTTATACCGACTCCACCAAAATGGTGACCGACTCCGACTCCACGACTCCGACTCCACAGCCTTGGTCACTCATCATCTGGAGGTGGGGGGAGGAGAGCAGGGGCATCTGGCTTTTGCTCATGCACTAAATGAATGCTACTAGTAATGAATGGTCAGCCACATGAAGGCTGCTCTATTTACTGTAGAATAAGCTAAAGTGAAGGTCCAGGAATGAGCAATGCCGGGCAGAAGAAGATATCTCATCCATAATTATGTGGCCGTTCAGAACCAGACAACAGGAAATACTGAAATACTTATATTAAATCCGTGTCTTTCTGCGGAAGCCCTGGCTGTGGCTGAAATTTCCAGGATGTAAATTCAGTTACTGTACTGAGGCCCGTGGTTAGCAAAACGGACATGCCTGTTTTACTAGCTTCATGCATCCCCCATGTAATAACAATTCTGGAGCATCTATTCTTACGACTATGTTGTGCCATTCCTTTATTATAAGGGTAAAGGGGTGAGGTAACCAGTTGGGGGTGTGTACCTGCACAGTCTGACTCTATCAAATCAGTGCTGCCATTGTCAGACTGTGTAGGAACACACCCAACTTGTTACCTCCCCTCTGTACCCTTACTGTAGACTGCTAGCAATTCATTCATAACTTCTAGTAGAAATAATAAAGGAATGGCACAACATACAGACATAAGAATAAATGTTCTAGAATTGTTATTACATGGGGAATGCATGAAGCTATTAAAGCTATTAAAAACAGGCATGTCAGGAGCAGTGACAAGGACTCTTTAAAGGGTTTCTGTCACCAGTTTTTTCAGTATGAATCAGGCTGACATTAGAGATGTGCTAATGTCACCTGATTCCAAATATATATCTGTTTTATTTACTGGTGCCCCCATTTTTATATAAAATGAACTTTTATTTTATGCTAATAAGGCTCCTAGGTGCAAGGGGCGTTACCTCTGCTCCTAGAGGCTCTGTTGATTGACAGGACCAGGCAGAGAAGAAACACTCAATTTACCATAGATTTTAAGGACCTTCAATGATGTCATGACCATGTGATCAGTCACATGGTTAGGATCACACAAACAGCCTGTCTCCTGCTAAACCATGTGACTGATCACATGGTCATGACATCATTGAAGGTCCTTAAAAATCTATGGTGAACTGAGTGTTTCTTCTCTGCCTGGTCCTGTCAATCAACAGAGCCTCTAGGAGCAGAGGTAACGCCCCTTGCACCTAGGAGCCTTATTAGCATAAAATAAAAGTTCATTTTATATAAAAATGGCACCAGTAAATAAAACAGATATATATTTGGAATCAGGTGACATTAGCACATCTCTAATGTCAGCCTGATTCATACCGAAAAAACTGGTGACAGAAACCCTTTAAATGATCCTTTGGAAATGTAGAAAATCCTCCATACAACCACGTTTCATGACTGTGCTGACAAACCTGAAACTGCAGCAGCACTGAACACAGTGAATGTGCCCTTGAGCACCATTTTTTCTCAATACATAAAACATTTTGCTTCATTACTAGCATATCCTAGCGATATGCCCCCATTGTCCAAGATGGGATAACCCCTTTAATGTGTTTTAAACAGTAGGTCATTTTCTGATGACACATTACCTTCAAGTTTTTATGTTAAACATATTGGCCCAGATTTACTAATAGGTCTGCTCCAAAAATCTGTCTAAAGAATTGCGCCATTTGGCACAGCTAGGACTTTACACTGTTTTCTGACATGCTTGACAAGGAGGTGGAGCTTAGCAGAAAGTGGGCAGTGCTTTGCAGGGGCTATATTTAAAAAATAAAATAAAATTCTGCAGTTTTCACACTGGCCACAAAGCACTTCCTGTTCTGTAAAGATTACTTTTCAGCAGTCATCTCGTTATAATCACAGGCAAGATTACAATGACAGATAGCACCTATGTACACAAAACAGGCTCCTCCATTCACATGCGGTTCCCTCTGCCTTCCAATTAGAGATCCTGCAGTGGCGGGGCTCCAATCGGTTGCCATGGCAGCCGGGGCGCTTCTGAAGCTCTCCAGGCCTGTCATGGCGATCTCCATGCTAAGCTATGCACGAGGCACAGCTCAGAATGGAGAGTGTAAAATTCCTATTCACCCTAAGGCCTCATTCAGACGACCGTATATCTGCGGGTCCGCATTAATGCGGACCCGCAAATATACGGGGGCCGCCCGGCGTGTGTTCTGCAGCTCTCGGAACACACGCCGTGCGGCCCCATTGAAAATGCCTATACTTGTCCGTGTGTACAGACAAGTATAGGACATGTTCTATCTTTTTATGCGGAGCCGTGGCACGGAGCTGTCTTCGTGCCGTGGCTGTGCGCTCCCATAGAAGTGAATGGGGCTGCATGTATTCCGCAATTTTGCGGAATACACACGGCCCCATTCATACAGTCGTGTGAATGGGGCCTAATAGGGGTCTATTTGGGTGAATAGGAGACCCCATAGGGGTCAATGGGGTCTATTTGGGTGAATAGGAGAGGGGATCAAAAGATCCCAGGTTAATTATACATCTATATATCTATGATAACCACTAAGACGGGTACCTGCTCCAGGGATCAACAGGTGATTAAAGAAGAATTTTTGCAATACTTTCAAGAACTATATTGTTCTGATATTACCATTTCAAAAGACAACGTATTACTATATCTAGACACCTTAAAAATTCCTAAGTTAGATGAATCCAAAATGCAAGAATTAAATTGTCCTATTACTCTTCTAGAAATCACGGATACAATCAACAGCATTAGGCTACATGCACACGACCGTATGTGTAGAAAAAAAACGGATGACATCCGTATGGCATCCGTGTTTCCGTTTTTTTTTGCGGATCCATTGTAACAATGCCTATCCTTGTCCGCAAAACGGAATAGGACATGTTCTATTTTTTTTTGCGGAGCTATGGAACGGACATACTGATGCGGATAGCCCACGGTGTGCTGTCCGCATTTTTTGCTAACCCATTGAAATGAATGGGTCCGCATCCTATCCGCAAAAAAAAAAAAAAAAAAAACGGAACGGACGCGGAAACAAAATACGTTCGTGTGCATGAGGCCTTAAAGGTAATACAACTCCAGGGCCTGATGGCTTTCCATTTGAGTTTGGCTAGTTTCACACGAACGTTGTGTTTTGCCGTCCGCAAAAAAAACGGATGGCATCCGTGTGCATTCCGTATTTTGTGGAAAGGAACAGGTGACCCCTAATAGAACATTACTATTCTTGTCCGTAATACGGACAAGAATAGGACATGTTCTATTTTTTTTTTTGCGGGCTACGGAACAAACATACGGATGCGGACAGCACACGGTGTGCTGCCCGCATTTTTTGCGGACCCATAGAAATGAACGGGTCCGCATCTTATCCGCAAAAATTACTGTCATGTGAAAGAGGCCTTATATAGAAAATTTGGGAAAGTACTATCGTCAATGTTATATGAAGTGTTTATGGAAGCTGACAGAACTAACTTTCTTCCTAAGACTTTTTCGGAGGCCACGATCACATTGATCCAAAAGAAAGGTAAAGATCCTTCCTCGGTTGAATCTTATCGACCGATAACATTACTTAAAGGGGTATTCCCATCTCACAAATGTAGTTTGTATAGTAAGATATAGCCATACCAATATTATTACTAATAGAATGTATTTATATAAAATGGACCGTTTAGAAGATTTTCCTATTTGTATATCCATTGTCCCACACACATCAGTCAGGCCGTTGCCCCTAGTTACGGCCACCATCTGGCATTTGTTTTATGTTAAAATACGTTTGGAGATGGGGGCACCCGGGCCGGGGCACTTTTGGGATTACCTTTACAGGATCTGATCCCCCGCAGTCTCGGACTGCGGAGGATCAGATCCTTACAGCCAGCCCCCGTATCCTGTGATTGGCTAGTCTGAACAGACTAGCCAATCACAGCGATCGCCATTATGGGGGGAGCACGGCTCTCCCCGAGGCCTTTACTGTGGATGGATGGCTGTATTTCACAGCCGCCATCGCAGCATGTAAACCCCGCTGCACTGCGCAGCGCGCGTTTACATGCAGGACATACCGGTACGCCCTGTAGCGCGAACTACCTCGCGCCCAGGATGTACCGGTACGTCCACTCCACTCCTATCATGTCGCCAAGGGGTTAAAATGATAAAGGCCACCTACTTTAAGCTGCACAGTGGGGTGGTGTTCTCGGAGATGGGAGAACAGGTTTGAGGTATTCCCTCCTTTAGCTGCCACTTTGCGACCACATTGCTTACAAATTGGATTTCCATCTTCACGTGCATTCGGTGGGTATCCAAAGTAGTCCCACACTGCTGACTTTAGTCTTTTTTTTTTTAGGAGGACAGAGACTTGTTAAATCTGCACGCTCTGCCATTTTTACCGCTGTGTGCTTAATTAGCTGAAACGGAGCGGAATTGCGCATGCGCGGATGAGTTTCTCAGCAGGGTCACCTTTTACCGGTAATAAGCAAATGCCCACGGTTTGATAACCGTGCATTCCAATACCGTGGTATATCGTGGAACCGGTTACCGCTGCAACCCTAACTGTGGAGTAATAGAAAGTTTTTAGAATTTAATAAGATATCGGATCATAGTTTTTGGATTAAACACAGGTTTTTTTTGTTTCATACTTTTTCTCAAAGGGAAAACTTAAGACCCACAAGAAATAGGCATCGACGAGGATTGTAAACTATTGCACTACTGTCAGTTATCCGACACGTATAGGAGTACTAGCGACAAATTACTTTTTGAGGTTAAGATGAATAGGAATTTTCAGTTTCTTTATGAAAGATTAGGCACTCGATTGACACTGAGATATATAAGAATATTATTGACTTATTGACTTTATTATACTCCCCTGTTTCTCAAGAGAATAGGTCTGTTAAAAAATTCAACATGCCCTAAGTGCTCCTGTAATGACGCAGATATCATGCATATGATGTGGGACTGTCGAGTTATCAGGGGGTTCTGGCAGGAAGTTCTTGAGCGGATCAACTCCAGTTTGGACATTAAACGTCCTCTGTCTCTGGAAATTTTCATCCTGGGAGATGTAGACAAATGTCCTAATTTGGGTAGGAAGCGCGTTTCCCTAATGCATATATTAATGTTGGCTAGAGTAATCCTAGCCAGAAAATGGGGATCACAACATGCTCCCTCACTAAAAGCCTAGTTGAACTTACTCCGTGCAGTTATTAAATATGAAAAGATATATTACACTAGTATAGGTACCAATAACACATGGGATAAAATATGGTCACACTGGTCGGATCCCGTTTTGTAGGTTTTTTTTTGTTTTTTTCTCTCTCTCTCTCTTCCCCCTCGCTCCCCTCAATAGGAGGGGCGGGATGGTATGGGTAGTCGGTTGATGGGTGGGTGTGGGCACTCGGGTGGGATGGGGTTATGGATTTTTTGGTTGGGTCCAACCATAACGGTTATGACAGCCTTAACACTAATGAATGAATTTATAATTTTATACCCGATACTGATTTTATGAGGTATTCATAATGTATATTGTTGGGATGTAACTATACTGATATAATTTATTGATTGTATACTATCTTGATATTGTTAAATAAACATGGTTAGGATCACACAAACAGCCTGTCTCCTCCTAAACCATGTGACTGATCACATGGTCATGACATAATTGAAGGTCCTTAAAATCTATGGTGAATGGAGTGTTTCTTCTCTGCCTGGGCCTGTCAATCAACAGAGCCTCTAGGAGCAGGGGGTAACGCCCCTTGCACCTAGAGGCCTTATTAGCATAAAATAAAAGTTCATTTTATATAAAAATGGGGGCACCAGTAAATAAAACAGATATATATTTGGATTTAGGTGACATTAGCACATCTCTAACGTCAGCCTGATTCATACCGAAAAAACTGGTGACAGAAACCCTTTAAAAAATTAAAACATTTCCCCCTTTCCTAGTTTTACAGATTTTGTAACGGAAAAAAATGAAAACCATGCTATTCATCATTTTTTGTCGCCTTTCTCACCCAGAAAAAAAAATGAATAACAGCGATTAAAAAGTCATATGTACCACAAAAATGGTACCAATAAAAACTAAAGTCTGTTACGCAAAAAGCAAGCCTGCATGCAGCTCTGTAAACCGAAATATAAAAAAGTTACCGCTGTCAGAAAATGGTGATGCAAAGAAACCTTTGATTAGTGCAAAAGGTTTTAATTTTTTTCAATGTAGTAAAACCAAAAAAACCTATACAATTTTGGTATCGCTGGATTCGTATTGAGACGCAGAATAAGGATGTGATATCATTTTTAGCGCACAGTGATGTCAAAACGCCAAAAGCCTTGGTGGAATTATGTTTTTTTATTTTTATTTCAATTTAACCCCACGAAGAATGTATTTTCCTGTTTTCTAGTAGAAGACATGTTAAATTAAATGGTACTATTAAAAATGCATCTTGTCCCGCAAAAAATAAGCCCACATATGGCTTTGTGAACAGTGAAATAAAAACGTTATGGCTATGGGAACGTGGGGAGGAAAAAAACGAACATACAAAAGCAAAAATGAGCCAATACTTAAGGGGTTAAATGCTGTTAACAACAGCTCAACCAAGATGGCTGCCCCCCTTAATCAAGTTCAGGAAATGGAACCATAAATGTACAGAAAATAAAGAGCGATTAGAAAGAAATACTATGCGTCACTATCTGGGTTATAATTGGCAGAGAGAAATTATAGGTGACCGGGGGAAGGGGGGCTCCTTGTTGGGTTCCTTGAGAAGGAGAGTACTGCAGAAACTTTTCAAAGTCAGTGGCCACGTGCTGGTCATGGGCCTACAGCTGCAGAAAGGGAAGGCGCTTGTGGGTCTCCTTGCCTTAGATTACTACAGGTATGAGGAGCACTTCTTATTTTACAACAAGTGTTAGATTGTCTCTGAACTCTCCGTATGATCACACACACCGTCATGTTCTTATTTCTGTCCCCTACCAAAACTGAAAATGACTTCCTGCAGTCAACATGAAACGCTCTGAAGCTGCGAATTGTACACGTGGGTGCACAACGAGATCGTCAGGACAGACACGTAAAGGCCAATACTGTCTCAGCACATAGTCAGCTCCTCATGGAGAACGTCAGGCCTGTACGTAGTTCCAATGAGAGGTAACACAACGATATTCTCAGGGGTACAACAGCTGATCCAACAGGTGTAAGCAGTCAGACGAGCCCACGGATTTCAGTGGCACTGGCCTTCTGTGAATGTGCAGCCTTTCCGGTAATGTGGTAGGAAAGAAGGATTGGCCAATCAAAAGAAAGATAAACCACAGCTTACTCCTCTCTCCCCCCACGCCAGCGTTCTGGCGTATAAAAAGTCACAAACTCAGTGCTTGCATCTTTTTAAATGCCATTGCACCTAATCTAGGTGCAAGTGTTGTTTCTACACCATCCTTTCCAAAAGTGGGAGTAATGAGGGCCGGGAGGGGGGGCGGCCAGCAGGCTCAGCGAATTTATCTTCTTTTATGACAGTTTTCTGGCTTAAAAGGAGACCGAAATCTATGGCAGATAGGTACCCAAACTGCTGGAGAATGTGCATAATTTATGACGAGGCCTGTAGACGGATGGCGGGGGACAGGCCACGAGCAGGATCGGGGGGGCGTGTCCTGCTGTTGTCTATTGTATAATGTCAAGCAGGCAGTGCAGCCAGGGCAGGCCCTCCCCTCTCTGTATGATGTGTACAGCCGGGCTCCTCCACCCAGACATACACATATTAAATATCGCACAGCTCCTCCTCCTCTCTTCTTTTGGTGCCTTTAGGACTAGGAGGGAGGAAGTGAAGCTGTAACAGCTCCTGCCACGGAGCCACGTGGTGGACAGTCTGTGAAGCAGAAAAGGATGGCGAGTCCTGTCACAGGGAGGAAAAAGAATAGTTTAAGGACAGTAGCTTTATGTTGGGGCCCCAAGTATTAAGGACAGTGTGTCTATAAAGGATGAGGGGGAGACTCTAAGGCCTCTTTCAGACGAGCGAGTGTCACGCTCCGGACTTGCAGCGCAGCACCTGTCCTGACCTCCCAGCACTTCCAGGGTCACATAGTATTATATTGATTTATGATGCTCGTGTGAAAGGGGCCTAAGGGTTACATAGCGAGTTTTCTGCGCAGGTGCAATGCGTGACGTGAACACATAGCACCCGCACTGAATCCTGACCCATTCATTTCAATGGGTCTGTGTACATGAGCGGTTTTTTTCACGCATCACTTCTGCGTTGCGTGAAAATCGCAGAATGTTCTATATTGTGTTTTTCACACAGCCCTGGCACCATAGAAGTGAATGGGGCTGCGTGGAAAAACGCATTGCATCCGCAAGCAAGTGCGGATGCAATGCGTTTTTCACTGATGGTTGCTTAGAGATGTTGTTGGTAAACATTCAGTTTTTTATCACGCGCGTGAAAAACGCATCAAAACGCATTGCACCCGCGCGGAAAAAACTGAACAACTGAACGCAATGGCAGACAAAACTGACTGAACTTGCTTGCAAAATGGTGTGAGTTTTCCTGAATGCACCTTGAACGCATCCGGACCGAATCCGCGACGCTTGTGTGAAAGAGGCCTTACAGTTCTGGAATGTATTGTATTGCAGTGACAGCATTATGTCAGTGTTATCCAATACATTCCAGAACTCTAAGGGTTACATAGCATCATAATTCAATATAATGCTATGTGACCCCGGCCGTGCTGGGAGGACAGGACGGGTGCTGCATTGCGAGTCCGGAGCGTGACACTCGCTCGTCTAAAAGGGGCCCTACCTTCATCCTCAACAATACAATTTCAGCTGTATGATGTTTGTTGCAAGTGGCCTATTAGATGTAGGAGGGCTTAAAATTTTGGGCCCTGCCTTTATTTTCCTCAGACTCCCTCCTCTTTTGCAGCCCCATTAAAATGAATAGGTCCACATCTGATCCGCAAAAAACTCTCTACAGTCGTGAGCACAAGGCCTAAGTCTGTGAAATGGCGGCAAACAGCTCCCACATCTTATAGCGCGTGCATATGCTGTGTATAACACATCGAGTACTGCTACATAAGGGTTACTAGGGAGATGTAACAGTCACCAACCCCTCCCCCACAAGGAACACCTGGCATCCTGTAAATATTTTTCAGGACACGACTGCTTACATTGTTATGGCTTTTATTTCTGTCATGTAAATACTGGAGCACAACATTTCCCACATGTGCTGCCATCTAGTGCCCAACAGGCCACACTGCAGCCTGGAAAAAGGAAAGCAGCCGAGGCCAGGGATATGTTACCACCTCAGGGTCACCGGCAGAGGATTGATGGCAGGAGGACAGGTCTATTGTGTCCTCTGTGTCTATTCTGAGGACGTACAGCGCACAGCAGAGGAGAGAGGGTCATCTGGGGAGGGCGGTGACGTCACTGCCTTTCACATTCCAGGCTGTAAACCATCCCTCTCCAGCCCTGAGCAGAGGCTGAGGAAGTTCTCCTAAAAAGCTGAGCCATCAGAACCACCCCTGTCCATACACCCTAACAGAAGATATGACATTGTACGCACTAGTGCCACCCCTTCTAACCACAATGGACAATACTTTGGGCAGAGACACAAGCCCACGCTTACAGTACGGGTTTCTTCTACCAGTCCGAGAAAAACTTTAAATGCCTTAACAAATCTGTCCATGCCTACTCACTGAAGGCCACGTCCACGTTTTTAAATGTATCTTTTGACACACTTGGCGCACATCATGATTTGTGTGTTTTAACCCAAAATCTGCTTTAAACCCATAGAGCGGGAGCCTCAAATATTAGTAATTAGAGGGGATTTAACACTCATGCCTCTCCCTTAGGGCTCATACACACGAACGTGTTCCGGCCCTGCCCGTGCTGCGGACCTCAAATTGCGGACCCGTTCACTTGAATGGGGTCCGCCACTCGCATCCCTCTGTTCTGCATCTCCAGGATTGTGTACCCATTCAAGTGAATAAGTCGCCGATCGGTGACAGGGGTTGTTCTGATGGCCGGTGCCCGTGTATTGCGCACCCGCAGTATGCCCTTAGGATAGGGCCTAGACAAGCTGAGAGGAGGCTTGGCGCTCAAACAAGTGATTGGCGGGGGGCAGAGGTGATGGACCCCCATCTATCAGACACTAAGGCCCCTTCCACACAGGCGATGTTTCCGCACGGGTGCAATGCGTGATGCGAACGCATTGCACCCGCACTGAATCCTGACCCATTCATTTCAATGGGGCTTTTCACATGGGCGATTTTTTTCACGCCTGAGTTCGCCGTTGCGTGCAAATCGCCCTGGCCACATTGAAGTGTATGGGGCTGCGTGAAAATCGCATTGCATCTGCACACAAGTGCGGGTGCAATGCATTTTTAACGCATGGTTGCTTAGAGATGTTGTTTGTAAACATTCAGTTTTTTCTCACGCGCGTGCGAAATGCATCCATACGCTTTGCACCCGCGCGGAAAAAACTGAACGAACGTACGCAATCGCAGTCAAAACTGACTGCGATTGCGTGCGAATTGGTGCGGATGTGTGCCGATTTTCCGGAACACATCCGGACCTAATCCGTGACGCCCGTGTGAAAGAGGCCTAAGGCGTATCCTGAGGTCATCAATATAGGACTCTCGGAAATCGCTAGAAACACCACCGGGTAGAAGAGAGCTAGAATATGCCATCAATGTGTAGATTAGTGGGGCATTGACTCCCACATGTCACCAGAACCCAACTAATAGCACCCTAGGAACTTACATGCCCCAATGGCTCTGGCAGTCTTCCTGGAGGCATCACCGACAGCCCACCATACTCTACCATGTGGTACTGAAAAAAACAGATCTGACCTGAGAGACGCTGAAAGTCCTTGTATCGCTGCCTCTTCTTCCTAATGATCACCATGGATGTTCATGGCTCTGTAGAGTACTTGTGGGCACAGACCGGTAGTCATTTTTTAACCCTAGAATGCGTGACATCAGAAATCTTCATATTAACGTATTGGGGGCCTTTTAGGCCCCCATGCAAATCATATGGAAAACACACTTATATAACTTTTACAAGTTTATTTTAAAACTGCTAAATAAAATATGATTAGTAAACAACATTTTAATTATAACAGAAACTTGCTCTCAACATCGTATCTTATCTCAGGTCCTTAACAATTAGCTCACAGTGTATACTGTCCTCATTACTCTCTTCACAGCTTATTACTGTGTTCAGAAGGACCTGAGATGATGTCATGACTTTATCTCTCCCTCCAAAAATCACATGACATCCTCATATGGCATTATCCACACCCTGGCCCCTCCACCAGCATTACCGAGTACAAATAAAGTAACTTGAGGTACAAACACTACTGAGAACATAATAAAAAAATACATGGGGGCCTAAAAGGCCCCCAATCCGTACAGATGTGTTTTTCACCAAAAAAGCATTGTTACACCAAAATGCCTATGAAAAAAAATATATGAACAACTGGATATTACCAACAACGACATTCTTGAGGATTACCTGGAGTTTCAAAATTCTAACTTAAGTAATTTTGCAGATAATAACAAAAAAGTAAGCATGGGGGCCTAAAAGGCCCCCAATACGCATTCTAGGGTTAATCACGGCTATTTGCAACGTTGTTTCATTTTTTATATTAAGGGGCCCACACACGCTGGGCTCGCCTGTCACTGCTCTCTAGAGGGGGGAGGGGGACAAGCAGCCGCCAGGCTCCTCTGGTAGAAGCTTATCTTCCTTCAGACACTGAAATCCATCGACCAGACTCTGCCCCATCATCTGCCAGATGTCCCCGCTGACTTCTCCTATGTAGAGGCACCTTAAAGGGTTATTCTCATTTTAGACAATGGGGGTTTATCGCTAGAATATGCCCCCATTGTCTTATAGGTGCGGGTCCCACCGCTGAGACCTTCACCTATATCCAGCGAGCCCCCGAACTGAATGAGGGCGCACTGCACATGCGCAGCCGCCCTCCATTCTTTTCTATGGGGCCGCCGAAAATAGCCGAGTGCTGGCTCGGCTACTTCCGTCTGCTCCATAGAAATGAATGGGAGCGGTGGCCGCGCTTGCGCGCTGCGCTCCCATTCATTTCTATGAGTGCAGTGGGGAGCTGCACCTGGTGGTGGCCGGACCCCCGGGGTCTTCCAGGCGCAGCGCTCCCCGCTCCGTTCTGGATATAGGTGCGGGTCCCAGCGCTTGGACCCGCACCTATAAGACAATGGGGGCATATCGGTCTAAGATGAGAATACCCCTTTAAGAAGCTCTAGGACACAAAATGGCTGCAAAGGTGGACAAAACCATTACATGGGGTTCCCTCTAAAAACACCTTTATAGGATAGGAAATGGGTGTATCAGTATGGGGACCCCTAGTAATAAACAAATGGAGGTCCTTGAATCCCCGGCGAGAATGAAGCATTGGGGCACATGCTCAAACATTATTGGGTTGAATGTATTAAAGGGGTTTTCAAAAAAGCTGACATTGATGACCCATCCTCAGGTTAGGTAATAAATATCATATAGGCGGGGGCGTGACACCTGGGAACCCCACCGATCAGCTGGTTGTGGCCTCCTCTCTACTCAGCCAGCACAGTGCCGTACATTGTATAGTGGCTGTCCTTGGTATTGCGCTCAGCCCCATTTACTTCTATGAGGATAGGTGATGAGACCGATGAACATATCATCACAGGCCAAGGAAGACACTGCGGTCCTCGCTGGAGCCTCTCCAAGCAGCTGATCGGCAGGAGTACCGTGAGTTGTCACCCCCGCGGATCTGCTACTGATGACCTATCCTGAGGACTAGCCATCCATATCAAAACACTGGCCTCTCGGGTAGTTTTCTGCTGTCAAGCCAAGGAGCTCCTATCTGCGGCCTCTCCTCTTCCGTAAAAGCGGCGAGGGTGGCAGAAAATGGGGCTTGCAATTAAATTTGTGACTTTTCTATGAAGACCGATAACCCCCTCCCCCCTTTATCTTACTGACCTCACTCAGTGAGGGACCACCACATTCTGGCAGATTTGGAAAGAAGAACTGGGCAACCGTCAACATGGAGGACACCAGAAGAAAATCCAACAGACCCCATCATAAGGCTATGTTCAGATTACTAGCCTCCGCTGAGCACATCCATCAGGAGCGGTTCTTCTGTCCTCTGTATGGACAGTATTAGCGGTCTATGATAGACGCCGCAGTACGACATTCCTTACAGGCCTCTGTCTCAAGTGTTTACGTTGAAGGCCAATAACGTGATGTGAACACAGCCTTACGCAATGGAGTCCAGGGGGCAGCACTGCATTGTGACAAGCAAAGATACTGCATTGTACCAAGCCAAGTGTGAACAGAGCCTTAGTGCAACACCCGCAACATGGGCTCAGACCCACTCCAAAGACCTGCAGCCTGGCACACCCAGGGGCACAATGACATTTTCAGCTATTATGTGCCAACCAAATAGACAGGCTTGCTTACTATGCCCCCAATCATATTCACAGGTTTTACATACAAATCTACACCAAATCGCAAAGTGTGAACCCGGTCTGGAGGTGCATGTCCTTCCACTGCAGACATGGCAGACCCTCGGCTAGGCCCGCACCGCCACTTACCGTCACCCCGTACTTGAGGGCGATGCCCTGCAGGGTGTCGCTGGGGCAGACCTCATGCTCGATGAAGCGCTCAGCCCAGGGCGCCGTCACGCTGGCCGTGCTGCCATACGAGCGGGTTTTGGTCCGGGCCAAGCTCAGGGACAGCTCGGCTTCAGATTCGCTCTCCGAGCTGGGGAACACGGTGTAGCCGAGCCGGCTGCCTCCATCCCTGTGCGGCTGCAGCACCGGAGACAGTTCCGCCATCTTCTGCGGAGGAAGAGACGCTCCGGTAACGGTAACAGCACTACATGCACTGGATCCCCCACTAGCACCACCAGCAGTCGGCAGCAGGGGGCGCTGGTGTGATCCCGGGCGCACTGGGAGGAGTGGCTGTACGGTCTTGTATTATGTGCGGTGCCCCCGGTAATGTCGTGTGCAGCTCGGTCCTGCGCCGCCTGGGGCCCGCCCTCTGAAGGGATTGCCGTGTATACTGTGGCTGCATTTTTCCAGTACATCATTCACACCTGCGTGTCCGTGATGACGTCTCTGACGAGATGGTCGGTGCTTCAGTGTAGGACTGGCCCACAAGAAAAATTCACTCTGTATGGTTATGAGCAAATACTAGGGATGGGGACAGCAAGACCCTCAAGATGGATGTGGGGGAGGTTCCTGGAGGAAGAGGATACAGGCTGGCTGTCCTCTGTACCTACAAATAATGGCAGCCACCTGATGCCTGTATAGTAATAGATAGGCCGTTAGGCCTCATTAAGGGCTTGTTGACATCACCGTTCAGCCTTTCCGTTCGGAGCAGGAGAACGGAAAGGACGGATTCGTCACATAACTGAGTCGTTGCTATCACCGTTCAGCCCTTCCGTTCTCCTGCTCCGTTAAGGAGAACGGAAAGGACGGATTCGGCACATAACTGAGCGAACGGAGCCTAAGGACCCCATAGACTATAATGGGGTCCATTAGGTTTCCGCTCAGAAGATGATTATGGAGCTTAGACAAAAGTTGTGCACACGAGACTTTTGTATCAGCTTCAAAAATCATCTTCTGAGCGGAAACCTAACGGACCCCATTATAGTCTATGGGGTCCTTAGGCTCCGTTCGCTCAGTTATGTACTGAATCCGTCCTTTCCGTTATGGTCCTAAATGGAGCAGGAGAACTGAAAGGCTAAACAGTGATGTGAACGAGCCTTAACACGAACATATTTGTTTTTTGTGGTCCATATGCGGAACTATTCACTTCAATGGGGCTACAAAAATGGAAATGACGCGGAGTGCATTTAGTTTCCGTATGTCTGTTCTGCAAAAAAATAGAATATGTCCTATTATTGACTGCATTACGGACAAGGATATGAGTGCTCCATTAGGGCCTAGCTGTTCCGTTCCGCAAAATACGTTATGCACATGGCCGGTATCTGTGTTTTGTGGACCCGTAAATTATGGACCACAAAACATGCAGGGGTCGTGTGCATGAGCCCTAAGACCAGGTTCACACTTCAGCGGTCAGTTATTTCCATCAGTTCCGACCGGTTCGCTTGAACATAAGGGCTCTTTGCCCGTGCGGTGGACACACTGTCTTGAATGGGTCCGCAATCCGCAAGATATGGCAAAAGATAGGACATGTATTATCTTTTGTGGAGCGGAGGCATGGATTGGAGCCCACGGAAACACTACATAGCTGTGAGGGATTGAGTATCCATTTTGTATCAGGACTCCATCTTAAACTAAGATTAATTTGAAAGAAGAAATTTTTATGTTTCTGATAAGTTACTTACAGGAAATTGCAGAACTAAATATATATAAATATAACGTTCATTGTGAGGGTAACCACTTCTTTATAGGTTCAGAAATGCATGTATCTGACCTTTTGACATCCTCTTAAAACAGACACTTCTCTCTGTGATCAGGAAGATTGGGTGGGATGGAACAAAATGTGTGGTTTCGTTCAGTAGTTCAGTAAATGTCATGTTTGTAAAAAGTTACAGAAACTATGATCTGCACTATAGAAACTCTGCCCACCTATCTGCGGTTTTGTACTATAAAGAGCAACGTGTTCTGTCAATAAACGGGAAATATCTGATACAGCTGAACAAGTCTACATTTATTTCCTCTGAGCGCTCATCTTCATTAAATTGGGACCCCGACAATCATAGAGAAGGGGGTTTTGCCCCAACAATAGCGCTTCCATGGGCTTTCGGGTCCATGCCTCCGCACAGCAGAAGATAAGACATGTCCTCGCTTTAGCCGTATCTTGACTTCAGTGGGTCTGTGATCCACAAGATGTATGCGAAATATAGGACATGTCTTATCTTTTGCAGTGTGGAGACACAAGCTCGTGGAGAGACGAGGAAGCCCTTCCGTGTTCTTCCAGGTCCGTGCTGCAAAAGGTAGAACATGTCCTGTCTGTCGCCACATCTTGTGGATCGCTGACCCATTGAAGTCAATGGGGGAGATTTATCAAAACTAGTGTAAAGGAAAACTGTCTCAGTTGCCCATAGCAACCAATCAGATTCCAGATTCAATCTGATTGGTTGCTGTGGGCAACTAAGCCAGTTTTCCTTTACTCCTTCAACGGGTCCTCACCACGATGCCTGTGTTTTGCGGACCCGCGGTTTGCAGTCTGCAGCACCAAAGTCATGTGAATGTAGCCTTATGCTGAAGGTATTCAGTAGATGTAAGGTTGGGCAGGGACATACAGCATTATAAGTCATTATAATGCCAGACGGTCCTGTGAAAGAAGCAGGAGTGTGTTTTCCACACTGGACACACTCGTCTGAAATTGTCCTTAGGCCTCGTTCACACGAACGATACGGATTGTGTCGGAATCTGTCCAGGGAAAAACTGATGGTTTTGCACACAAGTTCAATCAACTTTTTTTCTACGACTGCGGTCAGTGCTTGTGGTTTTTCCGCCCGGTTTATATCTGGATTGCAACCATCAGTGATAAACCCATTGCGTCTGGAAGCACCGTTCACTTCTGTGGGGTCCGAGCTGTGTGTAAACCGCACAATCTAGAGCATTCTAAGATTTTTCCTGAACCCAGAGATGGCACTTGAAATCGACGCTCATGTGCACAGACCCATTGAAATGAATGGGTCAGGATTCAGTCTGGATACTATGCTTTAGTACACACATCGCATCCGAACGGAAAACTCACTCATGTTAAAGAGCCCTTAGGGTTCATGCACACGACCATGATCAGCTCAGGAAACAGCTGCATTTCCTGGATTGACCGAGGCTCCCCTAATCCGAACGGACTGTATCAGATATTTATCATACAATCAGTCTGATCGCTGTTGTACTGTACTTCCATCACCATGCGAGTACACTGCAACAGCCTCCGATCAAATATGAATGCCCCTTTCTTCTAGGACCATAGGGACCCGTTCACACTGAGCTTTTTGCCGCTGATTTTGATACATTTTCAGTGCAGAATCAGCGCCAATAAAAAAAATGCCATCAAACAGCCTCCTATTCATTTCTATGGGAAGCAGCACTTGCTTTGTTTTTTCACGTAAAAAAAAAGGAAGAACAAAAAGAAGCAGCATGTCCTATCTTGTCGTGGAATCCGCACTGAATCTCCCATCGTAAGGAATGCGAAGCGGCAAAAAACGCCATACGCTCTGAATGTTCTTTCCACAGATCAAAAACCGCGAGCAGAAATTCAGATTTGCACAAAAAGTGCACAAAAACACATACTGAAAAAAGCCACTTAAAATCAGCGTGGATTCCAGATTCGTTTTGAAAGCGTGTTTTTAAAGGGGTTGTCCGAGTTATTTTTTTTGTCCTTTTATGTTTCTAACTAATCAAATACAACAGCTTTTCCATACACTTTCTGCTTCTAAAGCTGCTGGTTTCTGAGGTTTCACTCAGGGTCACATGACCTGTGATGTCAGCTTGCCTCCCTGCTAATCTTGTATTCGTGCACCAGCAGATTAGAGCCTGTACACGAAATGTCACTGTGCTAGCCACGCCCCCCTGCTCTGCTATCTGCTCTCTCCCTGGATTCTTTCAGATAAAACATTAACCCCTTCAGTTAGAACACACTGAAGGCTTTACAACAGCAGCTGCAGAAGTAAAGAGACACAGGATCTGCTCTCCTCACCGAAAGACACAAAGCTGACACTGGAGCTGATCTGAAGGAGATGCAAAGTATTGTATTGTACAAGACAGGTAAGGGGTAAGATCCTGTGTGTATCAGCAGTGTCATTGTACAGCTGGGACTTGTAGTCCTACACATACAACATGCTGCTGAGTATTCCTGCAGACATGTCACTCAGGGCAGCATTTGCAGAGCAGGGGGAGGGGCAGAGATTGTTATTACTGCAGGTAAACAAAGACCAGAAGAGAACCGGGGAAATGAGGAAATAGAGATTTTTTTTTTGCCTAAAACTTGCTTAACTTAGTTATGTATTGCTGCCCATCAGATTTAAAGTACTATATATTTTTTTTCATAACTCGGAAAACCCCTTTAAGGGCCCATTCAGACGCAATGGTACGGCTGCCGCCCAGCGTGTGTTCCGCAGCGCTCAGAACACACGCCGGGCGCCCCATTCACAATGCCTATAATTGTCCGTGCATGCGGACAGAAACACGGAACAGACATACGGATCCGGACAACATCGTTTGCAGCTACTTTGATATAGTTGGGAATGCGTTCGACCCACCAAAAAATGTGGATAGGATAGCGGGAAAAAAAACTCAGTTGTGTGCATGAGCCCTAAGTGCCATGTGACAATTATCTGTTTTCATGGACAATTATTTTTAATGCTGTATAAAAGATCCAACCAGCAGTCATGTAGCTGACACATAGAAAGATCACGTGATTGAACATTTCTAGGAACATTAATTTCCTGGAAAAACTGTGGAGATGCTGATTTGTAAGCCTGCAGTCACAAGTGTGGTATTTCACTTCTCTATGTGAGTTCTTTAGGGAACAGTCACACAGGGCTGTCACATTGGGGTTTATTGTTGCAATTAAAGGACATCTTACAGCAGACTTGTGCCTATGACACTGGCTGACCTGTTACATGTGCACTTGGCAGCTGAAGACATCTGTGTTGGTCCCATGTTGATATGTGCCCACATTGCTGAGAAAAATTAGGTTTTAATATATGCCACAGGCAGTGATGACTTTTTCCGCACCTGGCCCTGTCAGTCAGAGTGCAGAGGGTGTGGCAGTTACAGAGAGATCTAATCCTTTAGGAGTAACAGCAACGCCCCCAGTGCTCCTAGAGGCTCATTTGCATATATAAAAATTTCATTTTTCTCAGCAGTGTGAGCACATATGAACGTGGGACCACCACAGATGCAGATGACTGCACAAGCCATCTTATTACCTTGTTAGCAATAATGTGCCCGATGCTCGACCAGTGTAAAGGGACCTTAAGTCACAGTTATAGGCACACAATATGTCAGCGCACGTCTGTGTGTTGTTTGTTCTCCAGTTCTGTACATGTATGGAAGGTGGACAGCTCAGGTACACAGTACATGCAGATATTGAACCACCTGTACTAATGTGAATGCGAAACAAATCCCGAATAATCCTTGTGTCTAAAACTCCATGACTTTTATTAAAGGGGTTGTCTGGATTGTTAATATTGATGACCTATCCTCAGGATAGGTCATCAATATCCGATCGGAGGGGGTCCGACTCCCAGCGCCCCCACTGGTCAGCGCCATGTCGTCTCCTGTCTGTCTTTCTGCTTGCCATAGACATAGCGGCAGCGAGCAGAAATAGAGGAGGCGCATGTGTGCACTGCGCCTGCCTTCTCCTCATACAGCTGATCGTCCAGGGTGTCGGACCCCGCCGATTTGATATTGATGACCTATCCTGATGGTAGGTCATCAATATTAAAAGCCTGGAAAACCGCTTTAAGTGTGCTTTAAAATCATCCAGCAGTACAATAAAATTGCTATGCATTTCAGATGTAGCAAAACCTCCTTCTTCATGGCTTATACACTCTTTTCTAAATACACTGTTAGGCCTCATGTACACGGCGTGTGCCGCTCGTGCCCATATTGTAGCCCACAAACGGCAGGTCCACAATATATAGGCACCAAAATGGGTCTGCAATCTGGAAGATATGGAGCGGAAGGCCACGGAACATGCTCTATTTTTTTGCGGTGTGGGCGGATCGCGGACCCATTCAACTTTACTGGGTCTGCATCTGTCAGCGCCGGCCACACAGACGGTGCCCGTGGATTGGGGCAATTTGCGGCCCCCAATGCACGGTGCAGGCAGCAAATGTTCGTGTGCATGACCCCTTATATGTGGTTCACTTCTAGCGTCATTTCCTCTAAGGGCAAGGTTCACAAACTCAGGTGATTCATATTAAAACCATTAATAGCGAACATAGTCTGCATATTCGGAACCTGTTCAGTAGATGGATAGAAGTTACTATGTCTACGTGTGCATGTCTCAGGGAATCATTAGTTATTGCAGCATATGACGTGTAGATACACAATTAATAAAAGACTTAAAAGGGTTTTCCGGGATTTTACTACTGATGACCTATCTTCTGAATAGTGTGAGAGATAGGTTTTTATATATATTGTGTAAAGCCTGTACTACTTGTCTTTGACCAATAGATGGCAGCTAATTAGCTATGTGAGTCACGTGAACACTCTCTTTGTTTTAAAGGGTTTCTACAGTTTTTAAAAACTGATGATCTATCCTCTGGATAGATCATCAGCATCTGATCGGCGGGGGTCCGACACCGATCAGCTGTTTGAGAAGGCAGCGGCGCTGCAGTAGCGCCGCGGCCTTCTCTGTGTTTACCGCAGGCCCAGTGACGTCACGACTAGTATCACTGGCCTGGGCGGGGCTAAGCGCTGTTCACATGAATGGAGCTTAGCCGCGCCCAGGCCAGTGATACTAGTCGTGACGTCACTGGGCCTGCGGTAAACACAGAGAAGGCCGCGGCGCTACTGCAGCGCCGCTGCCTTCTCAAACAGCTGATCGGCGGGGGCCCCGGGTGTCGGACCCCCGCCGATCAGATGCTGATGATCTATCCAGAGGATAGATCATCAGTTTTTAAAAACTGCAGAACCCCTTTAAGGTTTCAAGATAGCTGTAGGGGGGAGGTTGGAATGTTAATTTGCCTCTTTCAAATTAACCAATGAACTTAGTGTTGAAGTTGCTGAACTACACCCTTGTGTCAAAGAACCAATCACTCTGCTTAAGTAACACCCCTTTTTGTCTATGTCATACCTACTATATAAGTGACTGTCTCTTTAATAAACTGGCTCTTGCTTGGGGGATGTGAAGTATTTTCCATGAAACCAACTTGTATTTGTTTGGTATCATTGTGAAAGCAGTATGGCGCGCATACTAATTCTTCCAATCGATTTGGCACCACACAAAGAAGGCGAAATCGCGAGAATGGCGATCACAATAGTTCATCAGTATCTGATCGGTAGGGGGCAGACACTCGGGAACCTCCACTGATCAGCTGCTTGAGAAGCACCAAGCACAGCGCTGTACATTATATAGCAGATGTGCTTGGCCTCATTCACTTCTATGGAGCTGAGCTTCGTCAAGGCCATGTGACCAATGAATGTGACATCACAAGGCCTAGGAAAAGCAGAGAGAAGGCCGCGGTGCTCACATGAGTGTCGGTGCCTTCTCAAACAGCTAATTGATCGTACTGGTTTTTAACATGAATTTACACTCCCGCATTTATATGATCCTTTCCTATTAAGCCACATGTTGTTTTCTTTTTTTTGTCACAATTTGAGAATACACTTGGTGCTATCATGTTACTGTAAGAAACTTACCTGTCCGGGCTCCAGCGCTGCGATCCTCAGCCTCAGAATGGCCGCGCCGGGAGAGATGTGCTGCTGAACCATTCCTCCGGCTGACGTGACAGCATCCTTAGTAACAGGATGCAATGCTCTGTTTCTCCCTGCAGGGGGCATGTGTTGGAGAAGATTACCAGCGGGCTGATTGCTCAGCTCCTGTGTTATGTGTACTAGTGTTTCTGACCAATGGAGCTCTGAGTCATAGACCTACCAGGTTCTGATCCAGGGACTCTCTATTTAAACCCCTTCCTGGCCATACACCAGTCTCTGACTCTCTATCTGTGTTCCCGGTTCCTGTGCTCGTTTAGATTGCTCCTTGCTCTGACCCCGGCTTGTCTTCTGACCACTCTCTGTGTCTCGTTTGGTACTGCATAGCTTGTCTGCTTCTGACCTATTTACGTATAACTCTGGTATTGTTTTTGCCTGTCTTTATTATTTGTCTGTCTTCACTTAAATAGCTTAGGGACCATCGACCAGTTTCGGTCTAGCTATCTAGGGCTTGCACTGCAAGTAGGTAGGGAAAGCAGGCTGGGTTCTAGCTTTAGAACTCACTGCCTTGTCTGTCCTTACCTATTGTCATACCATCACCAAAAGAACAAGAATTGGTCTCAGAGATTTAATGACAATATTGATAATTGTTCCTAAAATTGGAGGCCTGAAAATGTATTTACTGTATATTCTAAGTTGTCTTCTGACTTGTTTTCCCCCATTTCATGTTCTCTATCTTTTTTGTGCAAGAAATGTTTTTTAATAGTTAGCAATTTCATGAACTGATTTATGTCCAACATAGTAATGTACATATCAAAGTGGGCAGTGGGTAAAAAATTCAGACCCTTAGTTAAAGGGGTTGTCCAGGTTCAGAGCTAAAGCAGGACATATCCCCATTTTCACCCAAACAGCCTCTCTGATATGCGCATTGGAGCGTTACAGGCTCCGATGCTCTCCCTTGCCAAGCACTGGATTGCGCATTTTTTGTTTATGTTTTTACACTGCTAGGCGAAGGCTATGTTATGGCTAAAAAGCCCATCCATTAGTGCCGGTGACATTACCGAATACACTGCTGGACGGAAGCCTCCACCTAGCTGTCCCTATGGAGAGCCCAGTTCATCACCTGAATTCCTAAAAAAAGCCATTGCCCCTCACAATTCAGCACATGGCAAAGGAGAGCATCAGAGCATAAAATGCTCCAATGCTCATATTAGGGGGGCTGTCTGGGTGAAAATGAAGATCTGTCTGGGTTCAGCTCTGAACCTGGACAACCCCTTTAACACCATGACTTGTGTCAAATATGATGCAGACTGCTTTAACTCAGTAATGTCCAAATCATTTTGTTGTATATCAATCTCCTCTTTCAGTTGACTTTTTGTTTGCTCATGTCTGGTATTTCTTTATACTTGGATCGGGCCCACTCAATATACTTATAGTTTCCATGAGCAGCGCCCGACCATACCTCTCTAGATTTTCCTTTATCCTGCGGCATAGTGTCTGATGAAGGCCTGCGAGCCGAAAACGTTTACACACATAACTATTGCCGTATATCAAATAAAATACAACTATCAATGAGCATTAATAACGTGCTGTGGTTATTACTTTGTATACATGATATACTGTAAGAATATAAAACAAAGCCTCATACAGCCATGTATACATGATATACTGTAAGAATATAAAACAAAGCCTCATACAGCCATGTCAATGATAAAGCGAAGTTAGGGTTAGAGAAGTTAGAGAAGTTAGGGCTGCTGAAATGCAGAGAGGCAAAAATGAAATAACTTATTAAGTTATTAAAGAGGACCTGTCACCTCTCATGTCTGTTTTAGTAACTACTTGCATCCCGCAACAATTCTGGAGCATCTATTCTTATCGCTCTATATTACGCCATTCCTGTATAATTCCTTCTAGAGGTTTACAAATAAATTGCCAGTAGTCTGCAGTAAAGGTACTTATGGGTGTTACCAGTAGCAGGTGTGTCTGACTCTATCCAATCAGTGCTGCTGGTGTCGGAGTGTGCAGGGACACACCCACAACTGGTAACACCCCTCTGTACCCTTACTGCAGACTGCTTACAATTCATTCATAACTTCTAGTAGAAATAATATAGGAATGGCACAATACAGAGTCATGAGAATAGATGATCTAGAATCGTTATTACATGGGCAATACAAGTAGTTACTAAAACAGACATGTCAGGAGTGGTGACAGGTCCTTTAAATGCCAGATCATTATTTCAATGGGTCTTTGTTTCTGAAGAGAAAATAAAGTAATTTTTTTTTTAAATTTCATGTCACTCAGATAAATCTAAAGCAGGTTTACTGACAATCTAGGTGATTGCTGGGAACCAATGTTCCTATGAACACACGTTTCCAGTGACTGCCCATTATAAATGTGCCACCCATCCCATCCTTTCTGTGACCCATGCAGTCATCTCTGATCATCCGGTGAAGACAAGAATCTGCTGTCAGCAAATAGTGAAGGCGACGGATGATTGTGAATGCAGCTATCATCTCTGCTCAATGGTCAGGCAATTATAGGGAGCGAACAGTTCATGCCTCTTCATTGGCTCCTGTTAATAAAAAGTACCACAATGAGTTCTCTTGGACACCTCACATTGACCAAGGAGATCCTGTCACTACTGAAAAAAGGGGCAGGGAACCAACATAACCTATTTCAAATCCTCCTTGCAAGTTGACTGCTTTCATGGTTGTAAATAGGGGCGGATTGGGCATAGACCTTACAGGGAAGTTTCCTGGTGGGCCGATGCCCAGGCGGCACCTAGACCCTCTGCAGGGCCGGCCAGTGGAAGTTTTTGGGGATGTATTTTATGCTGCTGGCAGTATTTTGTGATGGACTGTGGTATTTGGCTCTGTTTGGGTGGTATAATAAACCCCAACAAAAAAGAGAAACACTAACACATGTGCTCATCTATAATCAAATATATTTATTGATAACAAAGATAAAAATAAAATTCTCATACTAAAATCACATCATGATCAGATAATAAATGACGGTGGAAAGGAACAAGCACAAACAAACACGGACAATGCTGGATGGAATCATATAACATCCCAACACAGCTGAGTATATACATATGTTGTCACATAAATAAAGTGCCTAGTGCAAATATAGTGCACTCATACACTTCTCAAACAAGAGAAAAAAAGTCCCAGAACAATATATAACAAATCAGTTCAGTCTTTATTAGTCATATGTTAAAACAATTAAAATAGTATATCATCTTAGTTAAACAGTGGTAGTTTTAGGTGCCAGATATGAAAATTGGCCCAGCGGTGAACCCCCCACAGGTAGTTAAACAATATAACATATAGCATTGGCAATCATATACACATGCAATGTCTAATACACAAATAGAACCAACAGCTCAAAATAAGGTCAAATACACATTACCCGTGGAGTAGTACATCGATCCCCGACGCGCGTTTCGCCCTATCGCTTCATCAGGAGGAATAGTTCTGGGGCAAAACCACAACCTATTTATACCCACTTAATAGACTTTAGATAAATCACCTGTATACCATGTGTAATGCCGCCCGTAAATGCAGACCGGAAGTATCAAACCGGAAGTGAGATGGTATGGTGTAGTCTCATGGTAGAACATATAATGTTGTTATAACATGCTATTAGAAACGTTTCCATAGACTAATATAAGTGTTCCATGCGCTATATAGATAGATATCATCAGGATCTAAGCCCTATCTCAGGTGCAATACATACATAACTCCGGGTCCGCATACCGGAAATGACGTAACCGGAAGTAACCGTGCGCTCCAAACTGGAACGCACGGATATCCAAGTACAATACATACATAACTCCGGGTCCGCACACCGGAAGTGACGTAACCGGAAGTGACCGTGCGCTCCAAGCTGGAACGCACGGATGTCCAGACCGAGATTGTAGCAAGCAATCATGTGCGCCTCAGTCTGGAACACATGCCTCCAGATGTTTCACTATTGGAGCCACACCGTCCAGATCTAGTGCGGAAGTGGCATACCCGGAAGTGGCCGTGCACTCCAGGTTGGAACGCACAGAATCGGAGACCGGAGGTACAATAGGTCATACTCTATGCTCCACCATATGAAATAGAGACCTGCGATGTATATCACCGCAAATAACCCCAGGGGCGCATCTCACATAGTCCATGGGCATAATCCAATATCTCTAACTCAAGGTACCCACTAAATGGGATCTATATAGTTCGATATTCATATGTGCATACATTTTTATGTGTATATATATAGTGTCTAAACATCATATCATAAATAAAAAAATTAATAATAAATAAATAACAAATAATAAGGTGCCATAATGCACAACATCGTAAATATATAAATTTCTCACATTGTACAATTAATGCCCTACGTGAATAATAAGATTCCGATGAAATCTGAAATAAATTATCCCAAGTGTGTTCATTAACCTATTACAACACCTCCCAAGGTCATAATGCCTCAATATAAATAATAAATATATAAATCATGTCCCCTAAAATTGCGTGACACTAGTGCAAATATAGGTCAACCAAATAATTCATAGTAACTACAGTGATTGGTGCAACCTCACATTGCACCAAACTCCAACTGTGACCATATAAATAAATAATGTATATGAGGAATACCAACCAGTATGTCTGTCACCCCTTGGGTGGTATAATGTGCCACAATATGGTATTGCTAGTCCTCTCTACTTGTGTTGGTCCTGCCTTTCATCAATTTGGACCCAACTACAAAACGGGACCACTTTTAGTATTTTTTTCCAGGGCCTCTTTAAGTTCCCAGTCCGCCCCTGGTTGTAAATAGCCCCCAACCCACCTCAGAACTCTTGGAATGCACTTTCCTAAAAGGCTGAGACCCATCAGAAATGTCTTTCCAAGTAGACCCACACACCAAGTTCACCAGAGAATAACATATGAACAACACTGCCCTTCATACCCTGGAGTCCATTTACCTGTTTCAGTACATTTTACATGTCCGATTATATCTTAAGACCTCCAGAGACCTTTCTCCATGGTCTCCATGTCCAATATGACTTTCCTAAATATACTAGATGTACCATGTCTCAGGTTATTACTGCACTTCACCTTAACCACTTTCTTTATATCTTTCTTTTTCCTTTTTTTCTATTAATATTATTACTGGTGGCTGATCCAAATGGGTATGGCAGCCTCTTGACTTTCCACCAAGGGCAGATGTTGGGGGAAAGAAGGATCAAGCAGTTGGATTTATACTGTATACCACTATCACTCTTGTGGGCCTATTTCTCAACTTCCAATGTGTGAAATAGCATTTTTCTTCTGATCACTGTGTAATATACCTTTCCAGGAACACCCTTTAGCCTGATAATACAGTCATTCTACACATATCCCCTCACAGAATTGCTAGAATTTCACATATGACATTGTATGGGAAGCCTTTGAATGGATATAAAGGGAATGTGGTGTAGGAAATCTAGAAGACCACGTCACAGTCTCCATAACAACATGCCCACTCACAGTGAGTCACCGCCGGGTTTTGCTCAAACCTTTTGTCATTTTTGTGCAATTATTTGGTTTCCTCTCTTCATAGTATCAAATACAAACGATTGTAGGTTAATAAATCTGTAGGACAAGCACGGGAAGGCTTTGTAAATATAGAATCAAGACAGGACTCTTTTATACATCAAATGAAAGCACGTAAATAGCGATCGGCCAAAACATTAAAAACCACCTGTCTCATATTGTGTAGGTCTCCCTCATGCCACCAAAACAGCTCTAAGGCTACTTACACATCTGCGTTTTTAATTCAGGTTTTGAGATCTGGCAGAGGATTCCAAGACCTGAATTAGACTACTTTCACACTAGATCCGTCATAGGGTCTCAATACTGGAGGAAACGTACAAAACGTAACTGACAAGAATGGAGTGCTCCAAAATGAATTCCGTTCTATTCTTATACCAGAGAGCAAACCGCAGCATGTTGTAGTTTGCTTTCCATCCTGGGATGCGGAGCAAGGCGGATCTGTCATGACCCACAATGCAAGTCAATGGGGACGGATCCGTTATCTTTGACACAATCTGACACAATAGAAAACGGATCCGTCCCCCATTGACTTTCAATGGAGTTAATGATCCGTCATGGCTATGTTAAAGATAACACATGTTCATAATGGATGCAGATGGTTGTATTATCAGTAACGGAAGCGTTTTTGCTGAACCCTGCCAGATCCAAAACTGTGTCTGGTTTGCAAAACTGAACAAACCTAATCAGGCATAAAAATCAATGTAAGTCAATGGTGCCTGATCCGCTTTTTTCGCTACAGAAAAAAACTGATCTGACGCCCATTGACTTACAATAATTTTCATGCCTGATAGTTTTGATTTAATACAAGTGGAACCGGTCGAAACTGAGCCATCAGGATGTATCAAATGGAAGGATCTTTTTAATCCAGATTCTGAGATCCTCTGCCAGATCTCAAACACCTGAAGTAAAAACGCAGATGTGAAAATATGCTAAGCCATAAAGGCATGGGCTCTGAAAGTGTGTTGTAACTGGCACCGAGACATTAGCAGCAGATCCTTTAAAGGGGTTGTCCCACTAAAGCTATTCTATAGTTTTCAAATCATCCCCTGGATCTGAATTCTTTTGCAATTGCATGTAATTATAATTTTTGTATAGCCACAGAGGTGTTCAGTGAAATGTATCTGCCACCTGCTCTTTGTTCTTTTCCTTATTTCTGTGTCCGGCTCTCTGAGATGGCCGCACGTGCTCAGTTTCATCCTTCAGCTGCCTCCTGAGTTGCAGCAGGATGGACACACATTTTTTACAATAATCATGGGATAACCCCTTTAAGTCTTTTAAAGGGAATCTGTCACTAGCTTCATGCTGCCCTGTCTGAGGGCAGCATAAACTGGTGGCATAAGCCCTGAGAAAATGCTGGGTCACTGAGCTCTCTGCTTATGATAGGCCATCATAAAACTGTGACAGATCCCTTTAAAGAGTAACTTGGAACCACAGAGGAGAAGATATCAGGATAAAATAGCACTTGGACTTCTTCCAAAAAATGTTTTATTAAAATATTAAATAAAATTGCATAAAAATAAATGAATTGCACATTTCAGCAGTGGTCCTCAGCCTGAGGAAGGCGCAAAACTGCAATTGGGGAAAGGAAATTAGAAATATGTAAATGGTATACACAGGGGCGGGATTCAAATTTTTAACAACAGGTTCCCTACTCAAGGGTGGACATGTGGTGTCACGACACATGTTTACATATACATCACATATATGCAACACACATACACATAAATACACCATATACATGGTACACATAAATAAATACACCACATATACAGTACACACACATACCACCCAACTTTTAAAAAGCCTAAGGAGCTAAACTATGGAATGGAAGGGCTCACGTCCAGCTGCCAGCCGGATCTGTAATTTTAACAACCGGATCTGGAGAACCTGAGGGAACTGGCTGAATCCCGTGCCTGAGGATACAATACTTTGGGGAGGATAACCATCATCAATAGATTTCTTCTAGCTAACCAAGATGCATAATTCTTTATAACGCACTTGATTTAGTCAAGTGAAGGGTCGTTATTAGATTTATATAGAAGAGATGGATGAAGTTTGGAATGGGAAGAACCCTTAGCTAAACCAGAAATAGGTGGAGGGCAGTATTTCAGATATGTAAAGTTCCCCAGAATTATGAAATAATTTCATAGCATCAGGCAATGCTGTACCGGGATTTATAATGAATACCAACAGCTCATCTGTTAAGGCAGCTCTCCTGGGTGAGAGGAACCTATGGATATTGGCGGCATTGCCTTATGCTCTGAATACATGTCTCTATGGTTAAGATACAATTGACACCCTTCTTAGGTGCCATTGGAAACGTGAAAGGGGGCAGATAACGTGATACGCGGGTTCTGTGTATAAGGCCATAAGAGAGGTAATCGGTTTATCAGGGAAACCAACGAACAAAATGCAGAGGTCCAGTCTACCCGGCCGAATGGCTTCTCCGCATCTGTGGATAGAAAGGTCCAGACAAGTTTCTTTGACTGGACAAGCTCGATCAGAGATACTATTCTAGAGGTATTATTCCTCCTTTCACCTTATGCTATAATTACTGAGTAGATATACTTAGACATGATATGGGGCTATTACTCAGTCACTGTATATTA
The DNA here is from genome assembly GCA_900303285.1 of Rhinella marina. NCBI lineage: Eukaryota > Metazoa > Chordata > Amphibia > Anura > Bufonidae > Rhinella > Rhinella marina. The sequence continues at coordinate 1,231,367 of ONZH01020898.1, read as the reverse complement.
CTATTAGGATAAGTTTCCATTTAAAGGATTTACAGTGCTGTACGGTAGCACTGAGGTCAATGTGGAGAGTGTTCACACCAGTATCAGCACGTGACGTGGTGTGGATTTTAATTATGCAGCATGTCCTTTGCAACGCAGAAGATGATATGTGCAGCCAAACCGCAGCATTTCCACAATAGCTGCAGCAATATCCAGTTTGGTGCAGATTTTGGCCAGATCTGCTGTGGATGTGTAGCAGACGTACTACGTGGGTATTCTTGATCCACCAGCCATATCACATACAGTGATTAGAGTGTGCTGGTATCACAATGTGTTTTAGGAGAGATGCCCAGTTTTGCCTTGTTCTGTACTTGTGATTCATAGGTTAGATCAGAACAATGTTATTTCCTGAAATATCACGGCCATTGTTCTATAAAACAAAGCTTCTTGTTCAGGACTTTTTTAAGTTCTCAGTTCAGCTGCCAATAAGCAGCTGGTGTTACCGCATGGCAGACCTTTCTGATGTGATCAGATCACAAGGCTTCACAACAAGCCAAGCATTACAGGTGTTCATGCTTCTTGGTTCACGGTCAGACATGTCACATAATGTATTGTATTAGGAGCCGACAGACTTGGTACCCAGTCAGTGGAAGAAGACGTCTGTAGTAGAAGTTTACATTCAGCTCAATGAATCCAGTGCAGGGCAATAACTGAAAATGTATGGACAAAGTCATAAGAACCAAAGAAAATAACAGTATGTTCTGGAAGACAGAACCGTAGCTAAAGGCTCATGGGTCCTGGTTCAAAAGCTTATTTTAAACACCCCGATCCACAACTTCACATCCATGGCTTTCAGCTATATCATTAGGTGTCTTACCAGAGCCATTGATGCAGCAGTAGCAACCAGGGTTGTTGCTTGGGTCTTAATAGACAGGGACAGAAGCCTGCCCACATATATATTGAAGACAGCCCATCTATAAGACATCTGCTAGAACACAGCAGGCTTGGCTCTATGTATATTAGCTCTATTGAAGGAGTTTTCCAAGATTTTGATACTGATGACCTATCCTCTGGATTAGGCCATCAGTATCTGATGGGTGGGGGTCTGCCGATCAGCTGTTTGAGAAGGCACTGATGATCCTCTAAGTGCCACAGAGTTCTAGCAGCTTGCCAGCGCCATACATTGTATAATGGCTGTACTTGGTATGGCGCTCAGCCCCATTGAAGTGAATACACTTGTTGTGCCCCCTTTGTGTAACACAGTACTAGTGTCCACTTTGTAATCTTAATTTCCTCATTGTGCCCACCATAAAATAACAATGCCTCCATAGCTGGGGCATAGGTAGCAGTCACACCGGGGCCCAAGGGTCCTCCAGTCATACAAGAATATACAGTATCATAAATGATGCACAATAGCTGAGGGTACTGTTTCACATTTTGCATTCGGGTGGAGGAGCTCCAGGTTGTGCCTCTAAATGCCTTCATTGCTCCCCACAGCAACCCGCCCACTATAGTGCCTCCAGTATTAATAAAGCCCCCATTATGTGTCCCAGTAAAACTCCCCATAATACCCCCAGTAGTATTAATGTTCCCTATAGTGCCCCATTATAGAGCTGTCTGTAATACTAATGTTCCCATAATGCTTCCCAAGTTATAATAAGGATGCCCATAGTGCCCCAGTAGTGCTGCCCCAGTTATAATAATGACCCCTCCATAGTGCCCAAATAGTGCTGCCCCAGTCATAATAATGAGCCCTCCATAGTGCCCTAGTAGTGCTGCCCCAGTCATAATAATGAGCCCTCCATAGTGCCCTAGTAGTGCTGCCCCAGTCATAATAATGAGCCCTCCATAGTGCCCTAGTAGTGCTGCCCCAGGTTTAATAATGACCCCTACAAAATGCCCCAATACTGCTGGCCCAGGTATAATGATGGCCCCCCACCCCCCAATTGTGGCCCAATAATGCTGCCCCAAGGAGGCAAATGAAAATAACAAACACAAATAGTCACCTTCATTCCTCTGTCTGTGATGCTGAGTAGGACACCGTCTTGCCTCAGCTTTCAGTCTGCGTCCTGAGCTTCTTGCAGCCTGACTCAGCCGGCTAGATGATGATGTAATTGTGCCGACTGCGCTGGCCTCTGATCGGCTTTGGGGGTGGTGAGACATCGTCAACATTCAACAGTAACCCTGTCCTGAGAACGGTGATAGAGTTTAATATTGAGAGGCCCTAGCAACCCCAAATGAAAGTTTGCTGGCTGCTAGGGCATGTACCCCAAGGGTACAACTGCAATAGAGGAAAAAGTGAGTTAAGACTGCAATAGAGGACAAAGCAAAATGGTAAGAAATGCTGTTGGTAGAGGGAGGCTGGAGAGAACCATTCCCTCTCCTTTGAGAAGTATCCAGTGGTTATCTGCGCTGGACCTTGATTGTATGTGGATTAACAAGTCAAACAAATACGATTTAGGGCTGTATTACACCAACAGATTATCTGTCCAATCAGACCAGTGGCTGGTGTGTATAGCAAAAGATCTATCTGTGTAATAGGCCATCTGACCAATTATTGGCCAGAAATCTGTCAGATAATCAGTTGGTGTAATACAACCCTTACAAATGGCCATGAGCATGCTAAACTACCTCTTCCTATTTCCTAAATCACCATACATGCAAGCCGCTCATTCTGCACTTTGGTGGGGGTCCCAGATGAAGGGCTGCTTCCAAAATATGTACAGTCCCCTCTCCTGACATGTCTTTTAGGGCCCATTCACACAACTGTGTGAATGGGCCCGCATCTATTCTGCAATATTGAGTCGCGGCTCCGCAATAAATTATAGAACATGTCCTATTCTTATCCGCAACAGTGGACAAGAATATGCATTTTGAACAGGCCGCAAATTGCGGAACACGAGCCGGACGGCATCTGTGGTATTGCGGAAACGCATTTTTGCGGATCTGCAATACTACGGCCGTCTGAACAGCCCCTTACAGTGACTACTTCCATTCCCCATGTAATAACAATTCTGGAGTATATTTTCTCATAATTCTGAGTTTTGCCGTTCCTCTGCTATTCCTATACATGTATGATTAAATTGCCAACTGGATGTCAAAGGGTTGTGTCCCTGCACAGTCTGTCACTGCCGACACAGATTGGATAGTGTCAGCCTGTGCAGGGATATCACCCTCAACCAGTAACACTCAATTGCCAATTCATTCATAAACTTCTATTAGGAATAGTAGAAGAATTACATGACAGAGATTCCTGAGAATAGATGCTTCAAAATGTTCATTTCAAATGGAATATAATTATTTACTGAAGCAGATACGTCAGGAGAGGTAACAGGTCCACTTTGTGTATTTAATGCCACCAGCAAGTGATACTGCTGGTGTGCACATGAGCGTGGATCCGCAGTGTGATTTCTGCTCTGAGGACATTCTTTCAATTCTGTTTTGAGAGGGTTAAAGCATTTTCTGGGATCATAAAGTAGTTTTATAATAGCCATATTATAGAAATGTAATAAACAGTGGAATATAATTGCCACCAATGCAGATGTCAACAGACTCCAGTGCCCCTGGAAAATTCAGCAGAAGGATGTGGGACAGAAGATCCTTGAGAAAAATACAGTTTGTAATTATGTAGACATAGTATCAATTAAATAAAATGAAAGGCCTTCACCCAATACTGAGAATACAGGATGACGGAAACTTTCCATTCCAATAAGAACTGTTCTGTTTTCCTAATAACACACTGTAGAAAACCGCGCAAACATCTAACCCCATGATGCAATGTCATTTTTTAACATACCGTTCATTAGAAGTTTCCTGCCTTCCAAAAGTAATTTTTGTACCTGTACAGCAAATTTGACCTTTTAGAAGACTGACTTTTGTGTAACTGTCTTCAGTCTTTTAAGCGCAGATCCACATCAGATATATTGATATCCAGTAGCCTTAGTGTAAAACACTATTTTGACTCTGAGCTGTCCGCCCTGACTATGGACTGTTTATCGGATTGCCTCTGCCTAGCCTGACCTTGGCCTGTTCCTGACAGTTTTACCTGATCCCTCAAAGCTCCACACATATGTCTTTTGATCCTCATGGGTCAGCTGTCACTTGAATAGACACTACTCCAAGAGGAAGCAGCCTAGAGATTCTCCTGCAACAGATACCAGATCCCTGTAAAAGGCTTAGGCTTCTTTCACACTAGCGTGATTCTTGCCCGCACACTGAGGCCGGGACGGACTTCCCCCTGCTGGAACAGCCTGCCAGACAAGCCTAACGCTAGTGTGAAAGAAGCTTTAAAGGGTGAAAACCAGGGGGCCACTTAGATAACGCCCTCAGGAATGGCCCAAAGCCAAATCTGTTCAAGTGACAGATATGAACGCATAAACCATGTTTAACTTGTATATATAATAGTATCACTGAAACTTGCGACATTTCATGGAAAGAGGTCATTGTTAGAATATAAGTATAGAGTAAGGAACACATTAGTTATAAAGCAAGTATTAATGTTAGATGGACTTTTTTAAACTAGTTATTATACTTTTATACATTAAAAAAATGGAGATCTGCTATTCAGTGAGAAGAGATCATATATATACAGTGGTCCCTCAAGTTACAATATTAATTGGTTCCAGGACAACCATTGTATGTTGAGACTATTGTAAGTGGAGTAGTCGGTTCCAAAGCCCCAAAATGTCGTCCAAGATAAGAGAACATGAAGATTTAAGAAAAATAAGCAGATAACTCAGACAGATAAGACAAGTCCTTACATATAACATCCAAGACTAGCTGCCAACTAGCAACTAATACAGCTAGCTGACCAGAGAAGTGACCTTGATTGGTTGGATCTGAGACTGAGACATTGTATGTTGAGTCTAGTTTCAACTTACGATGGGTCAGAAAAAACCATTGTATGTTGAAAATATTGTATCCTGAGGCCATTGTATCTTGAGGGATCACTGTATATATATATATATCTTTAATGAATTTAGAAAATAACATTTTTAATTTGCTATGGCCTATGTGTGTAAATGAAGCTGCTTACTGAATACACAGCGTCAATACATTGCCATAATAATTTGGTTTCTTTCATCTATAATAATATTGGAATGGTGTTACATTGCCACCTGCTGGTGAGAAATAGAAATCTATGTGCCACACGTTACTTCTGGGTGAAAAGCTGAGTTTGCAAAGAATTCCAGGCTCTTAATGTGATGTCCCTAAGTTTGACAAAGAGTGTCCAGAATTGAAATACTTGCATATACATAATTAGAACAGTGTGCTGTATACGGATATATTGACTAAGTTTTTGTGTGTGTTTTGATACCTTTTGAAAATGCATATTATTTTCTCGATGCCTATTGAGTAGTATGATACCAGTGCTGTTCTCAGATATCTGTCACAGCATGAGTTACAAACGGCTAATGTATCTCTACCTACCTGTTTTCAGTTTTACTGTAGGTGGATTTTTGGCGTCTGAGTATTTTCTTCATCATACGGGCAGAGAAGGGAGAACTACAGGCTGTTGGAAGGTGAGAAAGATGTCAGGCTTAGCACACAACCAACAATCTTCACCTGTCCACAGTAAAAGTGTTAAATGTATGATCCTGGGAGTCCCAGCAATCACAACAAAGGGAGTCTCCGAGTCCCCTGTATAAATGGTGTAATGGTGCATGTGTAACCATCATACATCAGTTGGCTATTTTTGGCAGTCCAATTGAAATTAATGTGGTAGTCAATCATGTGCACTACCATCCCATGCACACAGGGGACTCAGGAACCCAACTCTTTTAACATCAGATCAGTGGCGTACCTCCAATACAAGCAGACCACGCAGCTGCTATGGGCCCGTGGAGAAAAGGGGCCTGCAGTGAACTAAAGGCCCTGCCCCCTAATTACACTCATTACTGTCCAGCTCCAGTATAGTACCCCTATCACCAGTGGGGAAAGCTAAAGGACCTGTGATGCTGTCCTCTAGTAAAAGAATTGCACAAAGCATGGTGTAGTTCCCAGGTTAGATAGGCCAGAACCTGGGATGACATCATCTTCAGCATCATAGGTCCTGTACATCTAGTAAAGGAACTGCACAGAGCATCATCACAGGTCCTTCAACCCCCAACATCGTGGAGAACTGCAGGATGAGCTCTTCACTGAGACTAGAATGGAGTGGTATGAGGAAGTCCCTCTCCTTTCTCTTCATTTGCACCCCATTCCTTAGGTTTACTCTCAGATCAACACAAAAAAAGATTAAACCAACACCTCCATGATATATAAATATAAGCACAGGTGCACGCTACCTTGGCTGCAACATAATGCTTAGAACTACAAGTAGCAGCACACTGGTTAATGCACAAAGACACAGGTGAACGGTGAATACATGAAAAAGTAAACTGCCTAGCTGCTATACTTACTGTATATTTCGGGCCCATTCTAACAGATGTGCCTACTTCTAACACATGCCTCTCCTGGGCTTTTCTATGCTATATATATATATATATATATATATATATATATATATATATATACAGTGCCTTGCGAAAGTATTCGGCCCCCTGGAACTTTTCAACCTTTTGCCACATTTCAGGCTTCAAACAAAAAGATATAACATTTTACATTTTTTATGAAGAATCAACAACAAGTGGGTCACAATTGTGAAGTGGAACGAAATTTATTGGATCATTTAAACTTTTTTTGTAATAATAAAACTGAAAAGTTGGGCGTGCAAAATTATTCTGCCCCCTTGCATTAATACTTTGTTGCGCCACCTTTTGCTGCGACTACAGCTGCAAGTCGCTTGGGGTATGTCTCTATCAGTTTTGCACATCTAGAGGCTGAAATTCTTGCCCATTCTTCCTTGCAAAACAGCTTGAGCTCTTTGAGGTTGGATGGAGAGCGTTTGTAAACAGCAGTTTTCAGCTCTTTCCACATATTCTCAATTGGATCCAGGTCTGGACTTTGACTTGGCCATTCTAAGACCTGGATATGTTTATTTTTGAACCATTCCATTGTAGATTTTGCTTTATGTTTGGGATCATTGCCTTGTTGGAAGATAAATCTCCGTCCTAGTCTCAGGTCTTTTGCAGACTCCAACAGGTTTTCATCCAGAATGGTCCTGTATTTGGCTCCATCCATCTTCCCATCAATTTTAACCATCTTCCCTGTCCCTGCTGATGAAAAGCAGGCCCAAACCATGATGCTGCCACCACCATGTTTGACAGTGGGGATGGTGTGTTCAGGGTGATGAGCTGTGTTGCTTTTACGCCAAACATATCGTTTTGCATTGTTTCCAGAAAGTTGGATTTTGGTTTCATCTCACCAGAGCACCTTCTTCCACATGTTTGGTCTCCCAGGTGGCTTGTGGCAAACTGTAAACAAGACTTATGGATATCTTTGAGAAATGGCTTTCTTCTTGCCACTCTTCCATAAAGGCCAGATTTGTGAAGTGTTCGACTGATTGTTGTCCTATGGACAGACTCTCCCACCTCAGCTGTAGATCTCTGCAGTTCATCCAGAGTGATCATGGGCCTCTTGGCTGCATCTCTGATCAGTCTTCTCCTTGTTTGAGATGAAAGTTTAGAGGGACGGCCTGGTCTTGGTAGATTTGCAGTAGTCTGATACTCCTTCCATTTCAATATGATCACTTGCACAGTGCTCCTTGGGATGTTTAAAGCTTGGGAAATCTTTTGGTATCCAAATCCAGCTTTAAACTTCTCCACAACAGTATCACGGACCTGCCTGATGTGTTCCTTGGTCTTCATGATTCTCTCTGTGCTTTAAACAGAACCCTGAGACTATCACAGAGCAGGTGCATTTATACGGAGACTTGATTACACACAGGTGGATTCTATTTATCTTTCATCAGTCATTTAGGACAACATTAGATCATTCAGAGATCCTCAATGAACTTCTGGAGTGAGTTTTCTGAACTGAAAGTAAATGGGACAAATAATTTTGCACGCCCAACTTTTCAGTTTTATTATTACAAAAAAAAGTTTAAATGATCCAATAAATTTCGTTCCACTTCACAATTTTGACCCACTTGTTGTTGATTCTTCACCAAAAATTTAAAATGTTATATCTTTTTGTTTGAAGCCTGAAATGTGGCAAAAGGTTGAAAAGTTCCAGGGGGCCGAATACTTTCGCAAGGCACTGTGTATATATATATATACATACAAACAATTGCAAGGTGTGGACCGCACAGTCTATTAAAGACGTATAAACTTGGTGCCAGTGGCTGTGGACACGGTCCAAAGTCCAAAAAAATATAAAAATAACTCCATGGCACTCCGATGTAGTGAATCAAAAGGTGTTTATTCACCTGATTGCTTTTTTTTTTTGCCGTTTCAGTCCAAAGATGCCGTGATCCCCAGACATGAACTCCGCTTCAGCCTGATGAAGGGCCCCACCTCTGTGGCCCGAAACGTTGCATCAGCATTTAAATATACCACTGGTGTTGAATATGTAAATAAAGCATTTTTCTAATAAGCATCAATCGGTGTGCTGTCTCTGACTCTAGAGAATACTCAGTCCACTCAATGGGACTTTTCTCAAGCAGTGTCAGTATTACAAGTGGTGCTCAGTGAATATTTATAGATCACATGATTTTATCATAAATTAATCAATTAAAACATTTATTCACAGTATACATTATATAATATAAAAAGTCACAGCAAAATATATTCAATATATATAGACAAAATAATGTGCAAAAGGAAAATCAAAAACATAGTGATTAAAACTCAAAAAATTCATACATTAGCGTGATAAGACATAATTGTCCCATTAAAAACACATGAAGTGCACACGTGGATTTCATCTATATAAAAAAATAAAAATGGAAAGGAACAGGGGGAAGGGAAGGGGAAGATGCACTTACCAGCGTGGACCGGTGTGTCCCTGTGTGTCCACGCCATGTCGGCGTGGTATACACCTCACTGCCCATGCGTCATCGATGCACCGCATGGTGGAACGCACATGTGATATGAAACATCCGATCACATGATCGGAGGATCAAAACATCGCTAAGTCTCCAATGGCAATAATTTACGCTATTTGGCGGAGAAATATTCGCGCACAGCGAATAGTCATACCGGCGCACATAGTAGATCCTATTGAATCGCCATCCCAGAGTGATCATATGTGCATACACATTGGCCACTCGGCAGCAGCGAAAATTCATATTTATGTTCATTAATGTGAACTGGTGTTCACTGATGTCATATGTTCACACATTACTTCATTGCCATATAGGTGAGCTACGTTTAGGCATCATTCGGCTAAGGGACCGTCATCAATCCAGTAATGGTAAAAGGTAAGGGGGACAACAATGGTTGCTTGCAGCACCTGGAAAATACCAAGTATTGCTTTACGTATAACAAGTATTTCAATGAATGAATATTGCCATATCATCATCCGAGTGCCATGATATATATATCTATGCACTCGAATACAAGACAAGGGACACCCTCTTCATTAGATCGTATATTGGCCCATGTCATAATCCATTAAATAAATTCCTAATTAGAATGTATTGTTAACATTCATGTAACTCATATAATCATATTGTTCCCCAATATATCCCAGAATCCGATGGAAGGCGGTCCCCAACACAGTCGTGCATGCAATGTCCCTAGGTCCAAGCTGGTTTAACATATACGTGCATGCCCCCAAAATTCAAATCTGTAATAGAGGAGAGGAAAGAATCATTTCCTTAAACAGTCAATAGGTAAAAAGATTATTTTTAGCACCACATTTTTTTCTCTCTCCGAGGATGCTACCCCTATGATTGCCGGATGCAGCCTACTATATGCAAGCCCAGGGTTTGAAATCCACATTGAGACCATTTGGTCTCAAGGTGTTGAGTTTCATAATCCAATGGATCTCACGTTTTTTAAGATATATTGTTCTATTGCCTCCCTTTCGGGAGATCGGAACATGATCTATCAACATACACTTGAGATCACACTCCATATCCATGCAAATCCATGCGTTTTTTACGAATCGTATACCTATGATGGTTAATACGAGTTTTAAAGTCTAAAGTTGTTTCACCTACGTATAACAACTTACAGGGGCACCACAAGACATAGATTACAAAGGTAGACTCGCATGTTAGAAAGAAGTTGATTTTATATGATCTCAAGGTAATTGGATGTACAAAAGTACTTCCCTTATTTAGATATTTGCAGTTTATGCAATTAAGACACGTAAAACAACCCATTTTTTGTGGGCGTAGAAATGTCTGTCCTAAGTTCTTCTGGGAACCTATATCCGCATGAACAAATTTGTCACGCAGGTTCAATGGTCTTCTATATGACATAAGTGGTATTTCTTTCAAATCTTTAATATCACTGAAACCATTTTTATTATGGACCAGCGTTTATTGATGATATCTTTTATTTTATGACTCTCTTCACTATATGTGGTCACTAGGGGGATCCTATTCTCATTTTTCTTTTGTTGTTTTTGATCTTTGGTGTCTATATCTACAGTCATGGCCAAAAGTTTTGAGAATGATACAAATATTAATTTTTACAAAGTCTACTGCTTCAGTTTTTATAATGGCAATTTGCATATACTCCAGAATGTTATAAAGAGTGATCAGCTTAACAGCAATTACTTGCAAAGTCAATATTTGCCTAGAAAATGAACTTTATCCCCCAAAACACATTTCAACATCATTGCAGCCCTGCCTTAAAAGGACCAGCTAACATCGTTTCAGTGATTGCTCCATTAACACAGGTGTGGGTGTTGATGAGGACAGAGCTGGAGATCAATCTGTCATGATTAAGTAAGAATGACACCACTGGACACTTTAAAAGGAGGCTGGTGCTTGGCATCATTGTTTCTCTTCTGTTAACCATGGTTATCTCTAAAGAAACACGTGCAGTCATCATTGCACTGCACAAAAATGGCCTAACAGGGAAGAGTATCGCAGCTAAAAAGATTGCACCTCAGTCAACAATCTATCGCATCATCAAGAACTTCAAGGAGAGAGGTTCCATTGTTGCCAAAAAGGCTCCAGGGCGCCCAAGAAAGACCAGCAAGCGCCAGGACCGTCTCTTAAAAGTGTTTCAGCTGCGGGATCGGGCTACCAGCAGTGCAGAGCTTGCTCAGGAATGGCAGCAGGCAGGTGTGAGTGCATCTGCACGCACTGTGAGGCGGAGACTCTTGGAGCAAGGCCTGGTCTCAAGGAGGGCAGCAAAGAAGCCACTTCTCTCCAGAAAAAACATCAGGGACAGACTGATATTCTGCAAAAGGTACAGGGAGTGGACTGCTGAGGACTGGGGGAAAGTCATTTTCTCTGATGAATCCCCTTTTCGATTGTTTGGGACATCTGGAAAACAGCTTATTCGGAGAAGACGAGGTGAGCGCTACCACCAGTCTTGTCTCATGCCAACTGTAAAGCATCCTGAAACCATTCATGTGTGGGGTTGCTTCTCAGCCAAGGGAATCGGCTCTCTCACAGTCTTGCCTAAAAACACGGCCATGAATAAAGAATGGTACCAGAATGTCCTCCAAGAGCAACTTCTCCCAACCGTCCAAGAGCAGTTTGGCGATCAACAATGCCTTTTCCAGCATGATGGAGCAGCTTGCCATAAAGCAAAGGTGATAACTAAATGGCTCAGGGAACAAAACATAGAGATTTTAGGTCCATGGCCTGGAAACTCCCCAGATCTTAATCCCATTGAGAACTTGTGGTCAATCATCAAGAGACGGGTGGACAAACAAAAACCTACAAATTCTGACAAAATGCAAGCATTGATTGTGCAAGAATGGACTGCTATCAGTCAGGATTTGGTCCAGAAGTTGATTGAGAGCATGCCAGGGAGAATTGCAGAGGTCCTGAAGAAGAAGGGTCAACACTGCAAATATTGACTTGCTGCATTAACTCATTCTAACTGTCAATATAAGCTTTTGTTACTCATAATATGATTGCAATTATATTTCTGTATGTGATAAAAACATCTGACAAACACACATAAAAACCAGAGGGCAGCAGATCATGTGAAAATATAATATTTGTGTCATTCTCAAAACTTTTGGCCATGACTGTAGTTGCTGTATTTTAAAAAAGAAAAAAAAGATTAAACCAACACCTCCATGATATATAAATATAAGCACAGGTGCACGCTACCTTGGCTGCAACATAATGCTTAGAACTACAAGTAGCAGCACACTGGTTAATGCACAAAGACACAGGTGAACGGTGAATACATGAAAAAGTAAACTGCCTAGCTGCTATACTTACTGTATATTTCGGGCCCATTCTAACAGATGGGCCTACCTCTAACACATGCCTCTCCTGGGCTTTTCTACGCTATATATATATATATATATATATATATATATATATATATATATATACAGTGCCTTGCGAAAGTATTCGGCCCCCTGGAACTTTTCAACCTTTTGCCACATTTCAGGCTTCAAACAAAAAGATATAACATTTTACATTTTTTATGAAGAATCAACAACAAGTGGGTCACAATTGTGAAGTGGAACGAAATTTATTGGATCATTTAAACTTTTTTTGTAATAATAAAACTGAAAAGTGGGGCGTGAAAAATTATTCGGCCCCCTTGCATTAATACTTTGTTGCGCCACCTTTTGCTGCGATTACAGCTGCAAGTCGCTTGGGGTATGTCTCTATCAGTTTTGCACATCTAGAGACTGAAATTCTTGCCCATTCTTCCTTGCAAAACAGCTTGAGCTCTTTGAGGTTGGATGGAGAGCGTTTGTGAACAGCAGTTTTCAGCTCTTTCCACATATTCTCAATTGGATTCAGGTCTGGACTTTGACTTGGCCATTCTAAGACCTGGATACGTTTATTTTTGAACCATTCCATTGTAGATTTTGCTTTATGTTTGGGATCATTGTCTTGTTGGAAGATAAATCTCCGTCCTAGTCTCAGGTCTTTTGCAGACTCCAACAGGTTTTCATCCAGAATGGTCCTGTATTTGGCTCCATCCATCTTCCCATCAATTTTAACCATCTTCCCTGTCCCTGCTGATGAAAAGCAGGCCCAAACCATGATGCTGCCACCACCATGTTTGACAGTGGGGATGGTGTGTTCAGGGTGATGAGCTGTGTTGCTTTTACGCCAAACATATCGTTTTGCATTGTTTCCAGAAAGTTGGATTTTGGTTTCATCTCACCAGAGCACCTTCTTCCACATGTTTGGTGTGTCTCCCAGGTGGCTTGTGGCAAACTGTAAACAAGACGTTTTATGGATATCTTTGAGAAATGGCTTTCTTCTTGCCACTCTTCCATAAAGGCCAGATTTGTGAAGTGTTCGACTGATTGTTGTCCTATGGACAGACTCTCCCACCTCAGCTGTAGATCTCTGCAGTTCATCCAGAGTGATCATGGGCCTCTTGGCTGCATCTCTGATCAGTCTTCTCCTTGATTGAGATGAAAGTTTAGAGGGACGGCCTGGTCTTGGTAGATTTGCAGTGGTCTGATACTCCTTCCATTTCAATATGATCACTTGCACAGTGCTCCTTGGGATGTTTAAAGCTTGGTAAATCTTTTGGTATCCAAATCCGGCTTTAAACTTCTCCACAACAGTATCACGGACCTGCCTGGTGTGTTCCTTGGTCTTCATGATGCTCTCTGTGCTTTAAACAGAACCCTGAGACTATCACAGAGCAGGTGCATTTATACGGAGACTTGATTACACACAGGTGGATTCTATTTATCTTCATCAGTCATTTAGAACAACATTAGATCATTCAGAGATCCTCAATGAACTTCTGGAGGGAGTTTTCTGAACTGAAAGTAAATGGGACAAATAATTTTGCACGCCCCACTTTTCAGTTTTATTATTACAAAAAAAGTTTAAATGATCCAATAAATTTCGTTCCACTTCACAATTGTGACCCACTTGTTGTTGATTCTTCACCAAAAATTTAAAATGTTATATCTTTTTGTTTGAAGCCTGAAATGTGGCAAAAGGTTGAAAAGTTCCAGGGGGCCGAATACTTTCGTAAGGCACTGTGTATATATATATATATATATATATATATATATATATATATATATATACATACAAACAATTGCAAGGTGTGGACCGCACAGTCTATTAAAGACGTATAAACTTGGTGCCAGTGGCTGTGGACACGGTCCAAAGTCCAAAAAATATAAAAATAACTCCATGGCACTCCGATGTAGTGAATCAAAAGGTGTTTATTCACCTGATTGCTTTTTTTTTTTTTGACGTTTCAGTCCAAAGATGCCGTGATCCCCAGACATGAACTCCGCTTCAGCCTGATGAAGGGCCCCACCTCTGTGGCCCGAAACGTTGCTATCAGCATTTAAATATACCACTGGTGTTGAATATGTAAATAAAGCATTTTTCTAATAAGCATCAATCGGTGTGCTGGCTCTGACTCTAGAGAATACTCAGTCCACTCAATGGGACTTTTCTCAAGCAGTGTCAGTATTACAAGTGGTGCTCAGTGAATATTTATAGATCACATGATTTTATCATAAATTAATCAATTAAAACATTTCTTCACAGTATACATTATATAATATAAAAAGTCACAGCAAAATATATTCAATATATATAGACAAAATAATGTGCAAAAGGAAAATCAAAAACACAGTGATTAAAACTCAAAAAATTCATACATTAGCGTGATAAGACATAATTGTCCCATTAAAAACACATGAAGTGCACACGTGGATTTCATCTATATAAAAAAATAAAAATGGAAAGGAACAGGGGGAAGGGAAGGGGGAGATGCACTCACCAGCGTGGACCTGTGTGTCCCTGTGTGTCCACGCCATGTCGGCGTGGTATACACCTCACTGCCCATGCGTCATCGATGCACCGTATGGTGGAACGCACATGTGATATGAAACATCCGATCACATGATCGGAGGATCAAAACATCGCTAAGTCTCCAATGGCAATAATTTACGCTATTTGGCGGAGAAATATTCGCGCACAGCGAATAGTCATACCGGCGCACATAGTAGATCCTATTGAATCGCCATCCCAGAGTGATCATATGTGCATACACATTGGCCACTCGGCAGCAGCGAAAATTCATATTTATGTTCACTAATGTGAACTGGTGTTCACTGATGTCATATGTTCACACATTACTTCATTGCCATATAGGTGAGCTAAGTTTAGGCATCATTCGGCTAAGGGACCGTCATCCATCCAGTAATGGTAAAAGGTAAGGGGGACAACAATGGTTGCTTGCAGCACCTGGAAAATACCAAGTATTGCTTTACGTATAACAAGTATTTCAATGAATGAATATTGCCATATCATCATCCGAGTGCCATGATATATATATCTATGCACTCGAATACAAGACAAGGGACACCCTCTTCATTAGATCGTATATTGGCCCATGTCATAATCCATTAAATAAATTCCTAATTAGAATGTATTGTTAATATTCATGTAACTCATATAATCATATTGTTCCCCAATATATCCCAGAATCCGATGGAAGGCGGTCCCCAACACAGTCGTGCATGCAATGTCCCTAGGTCCAAGCTGGTTTAACATATACGTGCATGCCCCCAAAATTCAAATCTGTAATAGAGGAGAGGAAAGAATCATTTCCTTAAACAGTCAATAGGTAAAAAGATTATTTTTAGCACCACATTTTTTTCTCTCTCCGAGGATGCTACCCCTATGATTGCCGGATGCAGCGGACTATATGCAAGCCCAGGGTTTGAAATCCACATTGAGACCATTTGGTCTCAAGGTGTTGAGTTTCATAATCCAATGGATCTCACGTTTTTTAAGATATATTGTTCTATTGCCTCCCTTTCGGGAGATCGGAACATGATCTATCAACATACACTTGAGATCACACTCCATATCCATGCAAATCCATGCGTTTTTTACGAATCGTATACCTATGATGGTTAATACGAGTTTTAAAGTCTAAAGTTGTTTCACCTACGTATAACAACTTACAGGGGCACCACAAGACATAGATTACAAAGGTAGACTCGCATGTTAGAAAGAAGTTGATTTTATATGATCTCAAGGTAATTGGATGTACAAAAGTACTTCCCTTATTTAGATATTTGCAGTTTATGCAATTAAGACACGTAAAACAACCCATTTTTTGTGGGCGTAGAAATGTCTGTCCTAAGTTCTTCTGGGAACCTATATCCGCATGAACAAATTTGTCACGCAGGTTCAATGGTCTTCTATATGACATAAGTGGTATTTCTTTCAAATCTTTAATATCACTGAAACCATTTTTATTATGGACCAGCGTTTATTGATGATATCTTTTATTTTATGACTCTCTTCACTATATGTGGTCACTAGGGGGATCCTATTCTCATTTTTCTTTTGTTGTTTTTGATCTTTGGTGTCTATATCTAGTTGCTGTATTTTATCCAAATGTGAATTTAACAGGTTTAACAGCAGTGTACTGACATGTGAGGTATGAGGTATAATAGATGCACTATGTACAGATATATAGTATATACAGCAGCGTACTGGCATGTGAGGTATGAGGACTAATAGATGCAGTGGGTACAGATATATAGTATATACAGCAATGTACTGACATGTGAGGTATGATGTATAATAGATGCAGTGGGTACAGATATATAGTATATACAGCAGTGTACAGACATGTGAGGTATGAGGTATAATAGATGCACTATGTGCTGATATATGGTGTATATACAACAGTGTACTGGTGTGTGAGGTACGAGCTGTAAAATATACCTACCTCACATATCAGTACACTGCTGTATATACTGGCCAGAAGTGGGTACTGGGAGTGGCAATGAATGGGGTATGGGGGCCCAATTCTTGCTATGGGGCCCAGTGATTTCTTTGTATGCCCCTGCATCAGATATTACAAAGTATACGTATTTATATGGACTATTATTTTTTGCAAAACCGCGGGCATAACACATAGGACAAGAAGTGTCATGGCATGTCAGGGGAAGGAAGATAGAAGATAGTCTTGGTATTATTTAAGTAGTTGTCTCTGTTCATGCTGGTGGCCTCAGCAAGCAGGTGACTTTGCTGGAGAAAGCTAAGGCCAGCCAGACATAGCCCCTGGTTTCTTTAATGTAGTGTTACATGGAAGCCATTTAGATGAATGGCTTTGTAATACAAATATGACTCGAGGTCACCAGAATGGGTTCTGCTTGTACAGAACAGGTTTCCATTCTGGTTCATAAAGGGGGATCCCGAGCGCTGAACCCCCTTTTTTGACATCCACATGTCTAAAAGGGTATATGGACAGGGGTTATCTTCATGATATTAATAAAAAAAAACAAATTCCAGCACTGAATATGGCTTTTATTCCATGGAACAGCGCTGTACTTGGTGCTGGAACTTTGCATTTGTTGGGATCCATTTGCAGAATTAAGCTCCGGTTAATTCTCTTTGCTCAGATGATTAATTGAGACAGAAGAGGGGTGAGTTGACCATGAGCGTGTGTGTTATATCTACACTACTTACAAGAAGTCAGGGATATTTGACTTGTGGGTGAAATTTCAGGATGAACGTAAAATTCACTCTAACCTTTACAGGTGGATTTGATGTGACTTCTTCTAAACTTCTGAATGCACATGTCCAACTGGTCAATGTTTCAGTACTTTTTGCACAACTTGCTGTTCTCTAACAAGGAGCTTAACTGCAAAATTCACAGGTGTTTGATCCATGAATAACCCAATAAATTTCCTGGTTCAATTAGAATTGGTATGTAAACAGTCCTCCTCATCATGCTGTTCACATTTTGACATCATGAGTTCAAGACGACACCTAACAATTGACCAACAGTGCCTCGCCATTGTGAGGCTTCGAGCAGGATGTTCTCATATGGAGGTGGCCACTGAGCTTAGAGTGTCAAAGAGTGTCATCAGCAGGTTGCAGGCACATATAAGGGAAGTGAGAGGCACCCAAGTGTAATGTCAGACGATTCAAAACCATTTACATCAGCATGATCTGAATGCTAGATGACCTGCAAGGGTACTTGACCACACCACCAGGCATAGGCGTTATTGTCTTCCATGAGCCAGGGAGCATCTACGCTGGACGAAGGACCAGTGGGTCTCAGTGCTGTTCAATGATGAACGTTGATTCAAGCTGAGCAGAAATTATGGCTGCCAACGATGTTGGAGACATCAAGGAGAGCTTTATGCATCAGCCACTGTTGTCACCAGATGAGCCTTTGGTGGTGGTGTTACAGTGTGGGCAGGTGTGTCTAGTCAATACAGAGCTGCCCTACACTTTGTGAATAGTACAGTGACAAGCCCAGACTACTTGAATAACATAATTAATCCAGTCATTGTGCCTCTACATGAACAACACAGGCCTAATTTCATCTTCATGGACGACAATGTGCCAGCTCTTCGAGGTTGCATCATTAGGGAATGGCTGCTGCAGACTGGGGGACCTCAAATGGGGTGACCTGCACTTTCTCCAGACCTGAATCCCATTGAAAACCTATGGGATCAGCTGTGTAGAGGCTCGTAACTCTGTACCACAGAACCTCAATGACCTGAAGGCCGCCCTTCAAGAAGAGTGGGATGCCATGCCTCAGCAGACAATAAGTCGACTTGTGAAAATCATGAGATGTCGTTGTCAAGCTGTAAGGCCACATGGCAAGTTATTGAGACATTGACATTTTAGTGGGGGTATACCCACCACTGGTGTTGGATTTTGTTTTAGTAAATTGTTTGAGATGAGGAAATCACCATTGCTGCTTCTACTTAAATGCCCTTCTTTCATGATAAAATATCACTGTAGCGGGAACTTCTTATGTTTTCCATAAATTTCACCTGAAAGCCAAATATCCCTAACTTTTTGTGAGTAGTGTACATGTTGTCTTCATGAGACAATCCCTTTAACCCCTTCGCGACCAGCGCCGTACATGTACGGCGCTGGGGCGATGCGGGCACATGGCGCCCGCTCGCGGGTGCGGCGGGCGTCATGGCCGGCAAGTCTCTGCTGTTTCTAACAGCAGAGACTTGCCGCTACTTACCGCCATCGGCGGCGTCTTCCGGGGTGACTAGATGCCGTGATCACACGTGATCACGGCATCTAGTTGCGTCTAAACCCGGAAGCGTTCGCTTCCGGGTGGTGTACAGACACCCCGTGTGGCCAATCGGGGTGTCTGTACACCATATGAAAACTGTAATCCTCGCTGGTGAGGATTACAGTTTTCAAAGTGCAATTCTTATTCTGGCCACTAGATGGCAGGCCAGGATAAGAAATGAGCAATTGATGGATTTCTGAGTCTATAAAACCCAGAATTGCTCATAAAGAAAAAAAAAAAGCCACAATTTATAAGCCCATATTTGAGCTTTCTAATAGTAAAAAAAAATTAAAAAAAAATGTTAAAAAATATATAAAAAATAAAAAAGATGTAAAAGTTCAAATCACCCCCCTTTCCGTATAAGTAAAAAATAAATACCTAAATAACAATAAATATAGACATCATGGGTATCACCGTGACCAAAAACGCCCGTACTTTTAAAATATAAAAAAAAAAATTCCAATACGGCGAATTGTGTGGCGGAAAAAAGCGTCCAAATGGCGATTTGCCGCTTTTTGTCGCTTTTTTTTTCTAAAAAAAATTAAATAAAAAGTGATCAAAAAGTCATACACACCCCAGAATGGTATCAATAAAAACTTCAGATCGTCCCGCAAAAAATGAGCCCCCATACAGCTCTGTACACATAAATACCAAAAAGTTATAGGGGTCAAGATTTGACAAGGAAAAAAAAAAAAAGGGGCAACTTTCTAATTATTTTATCACTATGAAAACGCAGGAAAAACTATACATATTAGGTATTGCCGGATTCGTACTGACCAGTAGAATGAAAGTAACGGATCAGTTTTAATGCACATCGAACGCTGTAAATAAGAAACCCGTAGAACTGTAGCGGAATAGCGTTTTCTTTGCAATTTCACCCGGTTTGGAATTTTTTTCCCGCTTCCCACTACACCGTATGCAATATTAAATGGTGGCGTTGGAAAGTACAACTTGTCCCGCAAAAAACAAGCCCTCATACAGCTATGTGAACAGAAAAATAAAAGAGTTATGGCTGTTTGAAGGCAGGGAGCGCAAAACGAAAATGCAGAACCGAAAAAAGCTCCGGGCGCGAAGGGGTTAAGTGGCTAGCTGTTTTCTGAATGGCTTCGTTTTTCCACAAATCGAAGAAAAATGTGGATTCATTGTACTGTATGTATCTTTTCCATTATACTGAGCTTATACCTGAGGAGGCCATTGTGTATATAGGTAAAATAAATATCACATTTTTAAGAAATACAGTGTTATGTATATAATTCATGTGTAACTTGATAATACTAGATTACACAAGAATAGTAACCCTGGTAGGTGGATTATCAAATGGCATAGAAAAGTATAGAAATCTTAAAGGGGTTAGCACCTGGGGAAATATTTCATGTAACTTTCATGTTTTCAGCTCCATTGGGGACAGCAAGGGATGATAATGTCTGTACAGTGCTGTGGAATATGTCAGCACTATACGGGTAAGTAAAATAAATAAACTCTATGATGTGCCGTCCCTCTATTATTGCTTCCAGAAGCTTATAAAGAATTGCCAGCAATCTGCAGTAAAGATCCATCTAGGTTAGAAGTTTGGGGTTGTGTCCACTCACAGTCTGAAACTATCTAATCAGTAGTGCCAGTGTCAGACTGTACAGGGACACGCCCCAACTGGTAAAACCCATCTGGACCTTTATTGCAGACTACTGGCAATTCATTCATAAATTTCTATAGGATATAACAGTGTATTGTCAGTTGGCTCTGCAATTTTTTCCGTGGGACTGACTGATAATCTAATCTGTAAGATGGCCTTGAGTGTCCCATAGGTGGTAGGTAGAAGCTATTTCAGTAACCAATAGTTTTACATACAAAAAAAAGAAAAAAAGAGAATATCGATGCCTGATCCTTTGGTTCTGCAGGGAGATAATCCATCGCCAGTGTGTGTCTGGCAGTGACTATTGTCTCTCACCCAATTGAAAGAACATACATGTGCATTCAGCCATCAGCTATGGAAGGTTTATGCCACCCTTACAGAATACAGTATTGCAATCTTCAAACCCGCTGATATCTGCAGGACTTCCCGATCATCTAATGTGCATGGAGCCTCCTGAATCTCCCCTGACAACAGTTGGATTTCTACTGAAATCCAGTTTGTTCTTAGGATGATGAGCCGCTGCCACAGTAGTCTCTGAGTACTGAGAATAGTGTTAGCTGTTGGCCACACCAGCATTGAGCTGATACCTACAGTATACAGACATAAGTATTGGGACACACATCTTAATCATTGAATTACGGTGTTTCATCCAGTCCTTTGCCACAGGTGTGTAAAATCCAGCACTTAGCCATGTAGTCTGCTTTTAAAACATTTGTGGAGGAAAGGGTAATTCTAAAGAGCTCACCGGGTTCCAGTCAGTGTGTGAAATTTCTTCTCTCCTAGATTTTCTAAGGTCAACTGTGATATTATTACAAAGTGTTTAAGAACCACAGCAACTCAGCTACAAAGTGAAAGACCACGTAAAGTTACAGAGCGGGATCGCCGAGTGCTAAAGTGCATAAAAATCACCAACGTTCTGCTGACTCAGTAACTACAGAGCTCAAAACCTCCTCCGGCATTATATCAGCACAACAATTGTGCACCGGCAACTTCATGGCATGAGTTTCCAAGGCCAAGCAGCTGCCTGCCAGCCATACATCACCAAGCATAATGCCAAGCGTAGGATGATAATGCCAAGCAGAGTCCACCACTGGATTCTGCATTAGTGGAAACACGTTTTATAGAGTGATGAAAAACACTTCTCTATCTGGCAGTCTGATGGATGTTTCTAGGTTTGATCAATCCAGCATCCGCGTATTTCCATAGTCCAGCACAGGAGTTTCCCGCACTTTAGAGTTAAGGGGGTTTTCCAAGATGTTTCCGTGTGATGTCATGTTCATCGGTCACATGGCCTAGGCACAGCTCAGTCTAACTGAAGTGAATAGGGCTGAGCTGCAATACCAAGCACAGCCGCTATACAATGTATGGTGCTGTGCTTGGTGAGCAAGGAGAAGGCAGTGTTGCCACTGCTAGCGACAGTGCCTTCTCAGACAGCTGATCAGAGTGAGTGCCAGGTGACGGACCCCCACTGATCAGATACTATCCAGAGGATAGGTCATCAGTTAAAACATCTCAGAAAAGCCCTTTAAGATTTCTATACTTTTCTGTGCCTGTTCCTGATCTTTTGGTATTCCACCTACCAGGTTCACCATTCTTGTGTATTACCAGACTACACATGAATTTTACACATAACACAGGATTTCTCCAAATATCATATTTATTGAAAAGAGCTTATTACATCTAGAATGAACATATTACATTACACGTCCTCAACAAACACAATGTACTGAGGAACGACACTTCGCCGTTTTATAGTTTTCTTTTATACACCGATTTCTCTTGACATATTTTATACATTACAAACTGGTTAGTATATTATTACAATACTTTACAAGAGTACAACGGCTTCTAGGTATAATAACTGTGTGACAGAGTAGATATAATCTGGTGTATGCTTGAGATGGAGAAAGACCTGCTTTACAGGATATAACTGATAGCTTTCATTAGAACTAGTGTGTAATGTCCATCTTCAGTAAATGTATATCAGATATATTACCATAAAATGACCGCTAATGTCAATAGTAAAGCCTGTATTACACCTGTAAATCATCTTGCAGTGTAAAACTGCTGCTGATTGCTCAATGAATGAGCTAATTCATCGTGCAATCCAAATCTTTTGACAGATCGTTGTGTCTAATCACGATCTGCCTCCGGCAAACCACTATACGGCATGGCGATCACTCATCCCTATGCTGCGGAGGAAATAGCTGCATGTAATTGCAATAGTCTCCTCTGCTAGCGAGAAGTCGATTGCTGGAAGAAACGCTTCCCTCCCAAGAAATCGTCTGCCACACTGGTCTGTGTAATACAGCTTTGAATCATTCTGTCACTGCTTCGCCACGGATAACTCTTAGGCCTGTTTCGCACGAGCGTATTGAAATCGGTCAGTATTCTGGCTCTGGATTCCTGATAAAATACCATCAGTATTGTCATCAGTATTGCTTCAGGATTTACATGCGTATTCTTTCCTCCCTGCATTTTTGATGCACTCCCAGAAACTGTTGGAAACAAATACGCACAAAATTTGGACACACTGTGGATTTCAAATACTGATGGAAATTATAGGCCCATGTGAATTCATTAACATTTTCAACTGATTCCAGTACATAAAATCCGGCCCATATACAGATTGCAAATACGCCTGTGTGAAAGAGACCTTATAGGGAGCCTGTCAGCAGAAAAATCACTTTTAAACCGGGCACAATGCCTGAGAGGGCTAGCTCAGCATAATATAAATGTACCATTTTGTGATCCATTACTGCATTCTGGAGAGAGCTCTGCATGAGAAACCTGCATACATTAGGCATACTGCCTGGTAAGGTTGATCATGTTGAGTGCAAGGAACCCACTTTTGAAGCCAAATGATCTGTCTTTATTGAGAAATTCCTACTTTTATCTTTATGCTAATCAGGTGCTCTGAGCACCAAGGGGTTGTCATTAGCCCCTTGGAGCACCATTTCACCTCCACATATTTGCCTTACTCATCCCCTTGCTTTCAGTGATTGACAGGGCCAGGTATCATCAATGTTACCATGCTTGGCCCTGAAATCACCCGCACTGGCGAGAGTTCAGTTCAGATCTCAGGAGCAGGGACTAAGCTATCACTGGGGCATGCACAAGATCTCAGGGCCAGGCGTTGGAACAGTGATAATGCCTGGTCCTGGAGGTGAAGCAATGCTCCAAGCACCTCATAAGTGTAAAAGTAGGAATTTCTCAATAAAGACACATCGGATTGCTGCAAGAAAGGAGTCCTTGCCCTCAGCATGATTAACCCTACCAGGCGGTATGACTGGTTTAGTAGGGTCAATCATATTGACAGATGCTCTTTAATTCATAAGCAAATTGCCGTTACTTCTACTGATAATGGGCCTGAGCCACTCTGTGCACCCTGCCAGTCCCTGCCTCTCCTTCTTGATTGACAGGCTCTTGCATTGTCATCTCGCCTAGCCCTGAAATCTTGCACCTACATGGACTGTTAGAACATCGGCGCATGTGCAGTACAACACAGTGTCCCACCACATCGGCAAAAATCTCTACTAACCATGTGTCAATGTGCTAAGAGATAGCACAGGCACAACATTTTCAGGAAATGCGAGATGACAATGCGGGGACTGGCCCTGTCAATCAAAAAGAAGAAGAAGTAGCTGGCAGAGTAGGGTGGCGAAGATAGGGTGCAGGAGAGACTCATTGTATATGAATTAAAAAACTTTTACTTGGAAGGCAGCATTGGATAAAAAAAATGGTAGAATTATATAATGTTGAACTAGCCGTACCAGGCATTAAAGAAGAACTCCCGACAAACATTTTATTCCATGTCCTGCTAGAAATGTACATGATGTAATCTGTAGTGAATGTCATTTTCTTACCAGTGTCTGAATTTTTTACTTCTATCATCCTGAAGTTTCTTATCTGTGTCATGTGACCAGCAATTAGACACCAACTCACACATAGACTTATGTGTGGACAGGAAGTCTAATTCTCTATGTATTCCTATGAGACTGAAAGTGAGGCTCCCATAGGAATGAATAGAGCAGTTACTGGCTTTCTGTCCTGGGTCAGTTGGAGGTCAGGGAGTTGGTCACATAACCCAGCTCACAGAAACAGTCACTGATAAGAAAATGACATTCACTACAGATTATATCATGCACCTTTCTAACAGGTCAGAGAATAAAAAAATTAGCGGGAGTTCTTCTTTAAGCTTGGTCTAAAATTGATTTTCCTGCTGACAGACTCCTTTTAAGAAGACACCCTCATCATTACATATACATTATTACTGGATTGTGACTGGATTGTACCTGTACAGAATAGCATACCACAAATATATAAAACAAGTGCAAAATATAAAAAGGTACAAACAGCACCTAAGTTTTGTGACCTATAACCCTTGTAGTTATATTCACACTCTCTCCAATATTGTAGGGTATATTAATGCTAGTAAATGGGTAAACTGATGCATTTTGTGTATAAGGCTAGGGCTATACGGTAACATATAGGGTACAAGTTAACTGCAACATGAGTTGCATGACAATCATGTCGCGCAGCATATTTTACAATGTTAGTCTATGGTGTCGCATAAAAATCAATCTTGGATAGGTTTGTTGCGACTGTCATGTCACAGACGCAGCATGTCGAAAGTGCAACACCATAGACTATCATTGTAAAATATGTTGCGCAACATTACTGCAACAAATGGTCGGACGACAAATGTCGTCATGTACCCTAGCCTTAGGTATGCCTTCTGCCCTCCACTGAGAGCCAAGGTAGACATGCAGGATAACTGACAGCTGAACTTGTATGGTTTTGCCCCATTAAAATAGCAGGAGCTATCAGTTACTAGTAGTTGGCCTTTTTCACACGGTCAGTATTTGGTCAGTATTTTGCATCAGTATTTGTAAGCCAGTATTTGTAGGAACCTGCAGAGAAAAGGTATAATAGAAATATTTGTGCCTCTTCTGTGTTTTGGACCCACTCCTGGTTTTGGCTTACAAATACTGATGCAAAAATACTGACC
Source organism: Rhinella marina (assembly GCA_900303285.1). Classification (NCBI taxonomy): domain Eukaryota; kingdom Metazoa; phylum Chordata; class Amphibia; order Anura; family Bufonidae; genus Rhinella; species Rhinella marina. The sequence continues at coordinate 1,205,710 of ONZH01020898.1, read as the reverse complement.
AAATACTGACCATGTGAAAGAGGCTGTTCTGGGATTTATGTAGCAGTTATGCCATTTACCAGCTAGTGTGAATAAGGCCTTGGACTAATGGAACCCCACGTGTGATAGGTTACATCACATCAGTGCCATTTCTACCGTATTATTACATGAGCCGGATATATGCTTTCACAATAATATATAAATTAATAGCACCATGATCCCATACAAAGATATAGACAGTTCAACAGGGTGCCCAGAATAATAAACACTGATATTCCATTGAGTGCAGTATACAATGTCATTCACAGCTAAGCGTATCGTTTTGTAATATCCCATGCAAAATAATTAGCGCTGTAAACCTATTCGTAAGTGAATATAATGCCGCAAGAGCCAGTCTAGCAGATTCTCTGCATTAGAAGTTGTACAATATAATGTACAATAGGATAGAGAAAGCTGTTCCAGGGAATTCTAAATCTTATAATCTGGGCTGCAAGATGCCCATAAAGGGTTAATCTACCTGGTCCTACAGGTTCCTACCATACAGCTCCGAGAATCAGAGACTTCAGGAGGCTGTATACTATACCTGTCATCCAGCTGAAAATGACATTTGGAAAGAGAATTGAGCCCAAGCAAAGATAAAAGCATAAGAAGAAGAGGATCGGTGGCCAGGAATACCTGTGGCATTTTTTTGAAATTTAAAACTATTGGTTACTGAAATAGCAGTGCAATTGCCACCTATGGGATGCAGAGGTTAAGTTCAAATGGTAAAATCAGTGGCAGAAAAATCAGTAGCTGGGTAACACCCATCTGGACCTTTATTGCAGACTACTGGCAATTCATTCATAAATTTCTATAGGATATAACAGTGTATTGTCAGTTGGATCTGCCATTTTTCCGTGGGACTGGCTGACAATCTAATCTGTAAGATGGCCTTGAGTGTCCCATAGGTGACAGGTAGAAGCTATTTCAGTAACCAATAGTTTTACATAAAAAAAAAAAGAATATTGATGCCTGATCCTTTGGTTCTGCAGGGAGATAATCCATCACCAGTGTGTGTCTGGCAGTGGCTTTTGTCTCTCATCCCATTTAAAAGAGCATTCAGCCAACAGCTATGGAAGGTTTATGCCACCTTTACAGTATACAGTATTGCAATCTACCAAACCCTCTGATATCAATTGGACCTTCCGATCATCTAATGTGTATGGAGCCTCCTGAATCTCCCCTGACATCAGTTAGATCTCTACTAAAATCCAGTATGTTCTTAGAACGATAAGCCACTGCCAGAGGAGTACTGAGAATAGTGTTAGCTGTTGGCCACACAAACATTAAGCCGATACCTACAGTATACAGACATAAGTATCGGGACACACATCTTAATAATTGAGTTCAGGTGTTCCATTCAGTCCATTGCCACAGGTGTGTAAAATCCAGCACTTAGCCATGCGGTCTGCTTTTTCAAACATTTGTGGAGGAAAGGGTCATTCTAAAGAGCTCACCGAGTTCCAGCATGGCCACCTTTACAACAGGTCAGTGAAATTTCTTCTCTCCTAGATTTTCCAAGATCAACTGTGATATCATTGCAAAGTGGAAGTGTTTAAGAACCACAGCAACTCAGCTACAAAGTGACAGACCACGTATAGTTACAGAGCGGGGTCGCCGAGTGCTGAAGAGCATAAAAATCACCAACGTTCTGCAGAGCTCAAAACCTCCTCCAGCATTAATATCAGCACAACGATTGTGCACCGGGAACTTCATGGCATGAGTTTCCGGGCGGGGCCAAGCAGCTGCATGCCAGCCATACATCACCAAACATAATGCCAAGCGTCGGATGGAGTCCACCACTGGACTCGTGTTTTGTAGAGTGATGAAAAACTTTCCTCTATCTGGCAGTCTGATGGACGATTCTGGGTTTGATGAATGCCAGCAGAACATTGTCCTCCTGACTGCACTCTGCCACCTTTAAAGTTTGGTGGAGGAGGGATAATGCTATGGAGTTGTTTTTCAGGGGTTGTGATGGGGGTTGGGTCTTCTTTAGTTCCAGTGAAGGGAAATCTTAGAGCTTTAGCATACCATTACATTTTGGACAATTGTTTGCTTCCAGCTTTGCAGGAAGGCCCTTTTCTGTTCCAGTATGACTGTGCCCAATTGCATAAAGCAATGCCATAAAGGCATGGTTCGGTGGAAGTAGAAGAACTTGAATGGCCCACACAGATCCCTGACCTCAACCCCACTGACCATCTTTGAGATGAATTCGTGTGGAGATTGTGAGCCAGGCCCTGTCATTTAACCTCAGTGATCTAAGAAATTCTCTTCTGGATGAATGGTCAGAAATTTCCACAGACATACTCCAAAATCATGTAGAAAGCCTTCCCAGAAGAGTGGAAGCTGTGGGGAGACCAACTCCATATGGATTTAGAGTGGGTTGTCATAAAAGCTCCAGTAGATATAATGTGTAGCTGTCCCCATACTTTTGTCCATATAGTGTATGTTACATGTATGGCCGGCCTTTACTGGTGGTTTTCACTACTTGTAGTTTGTCTGCTCTGTTGTAGCTCACAAGAAAATACATAGCAGGTAAGCGGCACACAAAGGTCATGACTGGCATATCATATTTAAGACCACGACTGGGCATCTGCTACAAGTGTATTTTGCATTGGCAGCATGCATAGCAAAGACATGGCAGAGCTGCATACGTTTTACATATGGGAGAACATGAACGTCTTGTCTCAAGAGATTCAGACCCCGGTACAAGAATAAGCGTAAGACATGGTACCCTGTGCACATTAGATAAATGTGGGTGTAAACACGACCTCTCACCATGAGCTTAGAGACTCAGATTCAGCAGGAAGTATTATATTTTATCACTACAGCTGTATTATACTGTATGACATGGCTCTGTGTACATGGGGGGCATCTATGCAGATGAATTTAAGCATTTTTCTAAGCAAAGCCAAAGTTTGTATCCGTTGCTTTGGGCATTTTAAAGGAGCCTAAGCAACAATCTACAACTGCGACATAAAAATGAAAATGAAATCAGGATGAATCATACATGAAACTATTGAAAGATGGCAATGCACTGCCAGGAAACGTGACAGCACCCCAGGGTTGGCAACGTCCGCACTCCATTGACACAATTATAAGCTATACGTCACCCTAAACCTGTTTTGTATTAACATATACAAAGTACAAGTGCAGGTTTTGGGAAAAAAAATGTAGTGCTGTTTTAAAGTCTTCGGACGTCAGCAATTTAAAGTAGTCCAAAAGGACTGCATTACATTAGTGCAGCTATGAGTCTTGCAAGTTGGCCACCCCTTCTTCCAAAAGAAGACAGCATACGTAAATTCATCTTGGCCGACTTTATTGATGTTCCCTTTCAACTCTTTTTTGACGCACTGTAAAGACAAAACAAATGGCATTCAAATTTGCATATTGTAATCCACATATATAGATAAGTGCACAGAGCTTAAAAATCAATCAGTTAAATGCCTCATTCACACAACAGTGTTTTGGTCAGTGATTTCCATCAGTGATTGTGAGCCAAAACCAGGTGCATATCTTTCCATTATATCTGATCTGTGTGGAGGCTCCAATCCTGGTTTTGTCTCACAGTCACTGAAGGAAATCACTGACCAAAGCACTGACGTGTGAATGAGGCAATAAAGCCATGTAAATCCTGCCATTTAACAAACTGTAGTACCAGTTATGGCCACCAGGTGGCAATAGCATCAACTACATAGTATATTGATGTGCATTGCAGCTTCTGCATATGGTTACTACAAAAGTATGTAGCTTGTAGAAAATGTGAAAGAATCCAAGAAAATTGAAGGTTTTGCGTCAGCTCATGTTTCTCATGCATCTTCTGTATTATTATTATGAGTTGCTATCATATATAATTACATTCAGTAATGCACATTTAGTTCATAGTGTACATTTCTATAGTAGGTTCTTGTAACTCCTCAAATAGTGGATGAGATGAGCAGCTGTAGATGTAGACGGCATGTAGAAATACAGCTAAGATCCCGGGTGGCCACTTCAACAGCTGATCAGTGGGGGACTTGGATCGCCAATGAACTGATATTCATGACCTAGTCTTCAGAGGGGCTGTCAAGTATTAGGGTACGACCACATAGCGAATTTGGGAACAACAGCTGTAGCGCGACCAAAGATCGCAGTGTAGCAGGGCTGCCATAGGAATTAATGGGGTTGCAGCACATTCGCTGCGACTGAGACATGTGAATTGCAAAAAATCCAGTAGTATTGGAGCTGTGACCACATTCATCCCTATGGCAGCCCTTCTACACTGATCTTTGGTAGCGCGACAGGTCATGAATATCAGATTGTCGGAGATCCGACCCCCAAAATCACTGTGTAAACGTACCCTTAGAAAGAAAACACATGCTATTTTCCAGTAACAGTGGTATATGACATGAAACTGGCTGTTTCTGGGAAAAGATTTTCATTCCAGACAGCCCCTTTAAATAACCATTTACTACAAATCTTCATTCTAACCACACTTTGTGTCCTCAAACAAAGAAAAGACCATGATGACCATAACTCAAAGTTGAAGAACATTGTCTGTCTTCCAGAAGAAAAGTGATAAATACAGCACTAAATGGTATAGACAGGCCAACAGATCTATCAGTCTCAATTGATTCTTACACATGCATGCTTGGTCAAGCATGGTATGGAGAGGCGAGAAAGACACTCCTCTGGTAGTAGCCAGGAGTGGCAAAAGGATTGGCAAGTGAAATCCAACCTGCCAACCTGTCCTTATCTATCCTACACATCTGCTGCTGGGGGAGAGTCGGAAGGCGCATCTCACCAAAACTGTCAGGCATGGCTGACAAAGTAATGTGTATGGACAGCTTAAGCTCAACCTCAGAGTTGGTTGCTGTTTATATGTTTGGATCTAAAAGGTTTTGCAAGTCAATCATCAGGGGTGATCACCAGGGATGTCAGCAGCAAAACCTCAGGTGATCAGCGGGTGAGGTTTTTGGATGTTGTCTAATGATTGTAATAAATGTTTCCACTTTTCAAGGCAGCAGCTAATATAGGGGAGCTGGGAGTGGGAGCCCATCAGTGATATCCATGTGCCCTACTGCAGTATAGATGAGGGTTGCCCTGATAGGACAGGGCTGTCATCCATTCCTATTTAGGCCTTATGCACACAACTGTATCCGTTTTGCGGTCTGCAAACCACGGATCCACAAAACATGGATCCCAGCCATGTGCATTAAAGGGGTTGTCCCACGAAAAATATTCTACAGTTTTCAAACCAGCACCCGGGTCTGAATACTTTTGTAATTGCATGTAATTAAAAATGTTGTATAGCTACTGAGTTATTCAGTAAAATGTATCTGTATAGTGCCACTTAATTTCTTATTTCTTTGACCTGCTCACTGAGAAGGCCGCACATGCTCAGTTTCATCCTTCAACTGCCTCCTGAGCTGTGATAGGGAGAGCATGGACACGCCCTCCGAGCTGCAGTGGAAAAGACACTCCCTTAAGCTGTCAGCTTGATATAAATCTAGCAGAGCAATGAATGAGGAGATCTCTGGATTCATGTGAGGTACAGGGCTGGTTCTAGCTTTGTTAGAAAGAGGTTGTCATGTACTATATGATGTCTCATTTTTTACATTATTCATGGGAAAACCCCTTTAAGCCATTTTTTTTAAAACCCTGTAGAAGTGTCCTATCCTTGTTTGCAAGAATAGGGCATGTTCTATCTTTTTTGCTGGGCCGCGGAATAGACATACGGAGGTGAACTGCACACGAGGTGCTGTCCGCATCCTTTGCGGCCCCAAAATAGAGTTGTGTGCATGAGGTCTTACAGGCATAACATACATACAACTGTGGCATACAGAGCGTAAGACGGGATCCACGATATCTGAACACTATTTCTGTAAATAATAATGCCAGGTCCTTTAATATTAATAATACACTCAGTACGGCTCAGGGGTTAAGTCCCTCAGTTGTGCCATTCCTATCTGTAAAGAAACTAGAAATACATAGAAGGAAAAGTTATGATTCTGTTACTTCACTAAAATTAGAATGAGAAGCGATCAGCGGGGGGAACTTCCCCCTTCTCTAGCTGACACAATCTAGAAATAAATGTAGATGACTCAGAGTTGGAAGAAGTGCTTGGTTGGGGTACAAGAGTATGCGGCTGCCAGGCTGCATTACTATCTGATCTGTATTTTTGATCCAGAGTAGAAAATGCAGTAGTTTCCAATGTCATTACCATTTTCACCTCTATAGAACTATTCCTGTGTTATTTCAATGTCAACTGCACAGCATCAGATCTCGTGTCCGGTATATTTTGTGCATCTCTACGTTAGATTTCTTAAAGGGGTTGTCTTACTTCAGTAAGTGGCATTTACTATGTAGAGAAAGTTAATACAAGGCACTTACTAATGTATTATAATTTTCCATATTGCCTCCTTTACTGGCTGAAGCAATTTTTCCATCACATTATACACTGTTCGTTTCCATGGTTACAGACCACCCTGCAATCCATCAGTGGTGGTCGTGTTTGCACTAGGGCTGAAACGATTACTCAAATTAAAGGGGTTGTCCCACGAAAAATATTCTACAGTTTTCAAACCAGCACCTGGATCTGAATACTTTTGTAACTGCATTTAATAAAAAATTTTGTATAGATACTGAGTTAATCAATAAAATGTATCTGTATAGTACCACCTAATTTCTTATTTCTTTGACCTGCTCACTGAGAAGGCCGCACATGCTCAGTTTCATCATTCAGCTGCCTCCTGAGCTGTGATAGGGAGAGCTGAGACACACACCCTTAGCTGCAGCAGAAAAGACACTCCCCTGGAGCTGTCAGCTTGATATAAGTCTAACAGAGCAATGAATGGGGAGATCTCTGGACCCATGTGAGGTACATGTGAGGAGATTGTCATGTACTATATGATGTCTGGTTTTCATTTTTTACATTATTCATGGGATAACCTCTTTAATCGATTAACTCGACACAAAAAAATCCCCAATTCAGTTTTTTTGCATTGATGATTCGTTTGTGCCATGTGACCACGGAGTGTGAGTCAAGCGCTTGTGATTACTCACGCTCCTTGGTCACCCGCCTGCCTGCACAGCGCTGCACCGAATCCTGATGTACACACATCGTCAGGACATAGTGTGTGCTTACGTGCACTATGACCTGATGCTGCGTGACATCAGGTCCCAGTGCAGAGCGTGAAGAAGAGGATGGTAGATCTCTGGAGTGTGGGCAGTGCCCCTACAGGAAAAGTAAGTATTTAAGTTCACTGGTGCTGGTGGCTGGGCACTGATAGCTGGGGGGAGGGGGGAGTGGGGGAACTGATAGCAGTGGGGCCAGCTGATAGCAGTGGGTCCAGCTGATGGCACTGGGGAGAGCTGATATCACTGGTAGGGGGAGCAACTGATGACATGGGGAAGCTGGTGGCACTGGGGGGAGCTGGTGGAATTGGTGGGGGAACTGATGACATTGTAGGATGAACTGGGGGGGAGCAACTGATGGCACTGGGGGGAGCAGGTGGCACTGGGGGAGGAATTAATGGCAAAAGGGAGGGGGAACTGATGGCACTGGGGGCAGCTGATGACAGGGGGGGCTGATGAGTTTTTATAGAAAATGTTCTTTTAATTAGTTTATTCTTTATTAGAGTACTCGATTAATCATTGGATTAATAGGTAGAATACTTGATTACTAAAATAATCGATGGCTGCAGTCCTAGTTTGCACACTATAGGAAAAACCGTCAGCCTCACTGTTGGCCGGGACCATGGGAGTGCACATAGGCTAGTGCTTTTTCCTATATTGTTCAAGCACGACCATCACTGATGGATTGCAGGGTGGTCTGTAACTATGGAAACGAGCAGTGTATATTGTGATGGAAAAATGAAACAAACCAGCAAAGGAAGCAATATGGACAATCACAATACATTAGTAAGTGCCTTGTATTAAATTTCTCTACATGATAAATGCCACTGAAGTAAGACAACCCCTTTAATTCTGGACTTTAATATTTGGGCACTTCTCTGGAGAGCTGAAGGCACTGCTCATAAATTTCTGTTATTGCAAATCGGACATAACATGGCGCTGTGGATGTGTCATGCTAAAAGCCTTTTGATTATTTTCAGTGCCAAATAGCAAAACTGTGAATGCAGCTCTGCAATATATCTTAACGTTTGAATACATTTTCTATACTACTACTAGATGTCTCTATATGAATATAAGAAGATAATGACAATATTGAAGGTGGAGCATTTACATACAATGTGTTCGAAACGTCTTCAGATGATTTCACTTTTTTCACATTTTGTTATGCTGTGGCCTTGTGCTAAAATAAAAAAGATACACGTTTTTCCACATCATTCTGCACTCAATACTCCATAATGACAAAGTGAAAAGAGAATGTTAGAAATCTTAATTGAAAAGGAAAAACTAAAATCTTGAACTGATATAAGTATCTCAGACCTTTACTAGTTGAAGCACTTTTGCAGTGATTAGAGCCTCCATTCTTCTTGAGTATGACGCCACAAGGTTTACATATCTGGATTTGAGGATTTTCTGCCATTCTTCTCGGCAGATCCTCTCAAGCTCTGTCAGGTTGGATGGTGGTAACAGTCACTGGACAGCAATTTTCAGGTCTCTCCAGAGATGTTCGATTGGGGCTGTGACTGGGCCATTCAAGGACAATAACAGAGTTGTCCCTAAGCCATTCCTGTGTTGTACTGGCTGTGAGCTTAGGGTCATTGTATTATTGGAAGGTGAGCCTTCTGCCCAGTCTGAGGTCCAGAACGCACTGGATCAGGTTTTCCTTAAGAATACAGTATCTCTGTACTTTGTCCATTCAGGTTTCTATTAACCCTGAACAGTCTCCCTTCCCAGCTGCTGAAAACCCCCCACAGCATGATGCTGCCACCATTATACTTCACTGTATGGGATGGTATTGGGCAAGTGATGAGTAGTGCCTTGTTTCCTCCAGACTTGACTTTTAGAATTGAGTCCAAAAAGTTCCATCTTGGTTTCATCAGACCAGAGAATCTTGTTTCTTACAGTCTGAACGTACTGATGGGAGGCTTCTTTCTCACCCATCCACCATAAAGCCCAGATTGATAGAATGCTGCAGTGATGGTTAACCATCTGGAAGTTTCTCCAGTCTACACACAGGATCTTTGGAGGTCAGCCAGATTGACCATTGGGTTCTCGGTCACGTCTCTTACCAAGGCCCTTCTAGGCGGAGTCCTGGTCATTACAAACTTCTTTCACTGAAGAATTATCGATGCTACTCTTTCAGTGGATCATATTTTTTCTACTCTTCTCCAGATCTGTGCCTCCATACAATCCTGTCTCTGAACTCCACAGGCAGTTCTTTCCTCCTGATGGCTTGACTAGCCCCGTGTGGCCCATAGGCAGATATTAATTAGTGTAACTATAAAGCCGAGTGGACTCGGCATGCATGCTGGTACCTGCATCCCTGTATTAGTGGAGGCCTTTGAAGCACCAGAAATGGCAAAAGGCAGAGGGGACCCAGCATGCATGTGGAACCAACACCCCCTGATTATACGGAAGCCAAGGTTGGCACATAACAGGTAGAAAATAGTGTTAGGTTCCCGTTCTACAGAGATCACCTTGACGATTTGGTGGACGGGCCCAGATAATTTTGTACAAAATATATTTGCCAAGAATCTCTAATTTACTAAACAAGCATAGCATTAGCTTCAGAATACCTCATATTACTATAGCATTTTGTGCTTTATCTGGTTAGCAGTGTGCCGTTGCATTGTATGTATTTTCCTTTCCTTGTTTTTTGCTCTGATGTGCATTGTCAGCTGTAAGATTTTATATAGACAAGTGGGGAATTTCGAAATCACCTACAATTATATGAATTTACCACAGGTGCACTCTAATCATGGTGTAAAAACATCTCAAAGACGTTCAATACTTATTTCCATTTGCAATTTTAGTTTTTCCTTTTTAATAAATTTTCAAAAAATTCTGAAAATCTGTTTACTTATGGGGTATTGATTGCTGATTGATGGGTGAAAACTTTTTTTTTAATCTTAGAACAAGGCCGCAACATCACTAAATTTGAAGAAAGTTAAAGGGTCTGAAGACTTTCCGAATGCCCTGTATCCATTGCCTATACTCTGCTGCTTCCCCTGATGTCTGTAATGCCTGGTTATAAAAGACTTTCTTATCTTTGATGTCTGACATCTGTTCATCATACTGGTACAGTAAGTATCTGGTATCACTTGTAGTCACACTGCTGGAAGCTCTGTGCTGGTAATAATATCACATCAGATCTTACCTAAGTCATTATTCTTTGTAATGGCTGCTGCTACTCGGGTCCTTGGACCTTGCTGTGTAAACTGATATCCAAATTTAAGAATTGCCGAGTTCTCTTCAAGCATCTGAGCAATTTCCATCTCCACGGCAGTCCCCAGCTGCTGTCTCTGCAGAAAAGGAAAATAAATGTGAGATACATCTGAGCTATAGCATACAATCCAGTGATAAATAAATTATTATACCATTACCTGATTAGCAATCTTAATCTCTGAGAGGGTTCTGTTTTGCTTCAGAGCTTCTACAAGAGCCAAAATCCCAGTTCCCGTTATGAAGTTTGTTTCTACATTGAGACTCCTCAATGTTTTATTAACTTTCAACATATCTGCAAAAGCCTTTCAAATGATAGTTTGGTAAGTGATGAATAAGCCACAAACATTAATACACGCTTTTGGCGGTTCCCATTACCGTACATATATTGTGTAGCTCCATCTACCATATGTTCCCCAACCTAAAGCAATGGGTGCTCCCTTAATTTCACATGTAACAAAATACTACAGTTGAAATCTAAAGTAGAGTTACTTTGCAAACACTGGGGAGCAGGGGCGTAGCTATAGGGGGTGCAGAGGTAGCAGTCGCTACCGGGCCCAGGAGCCTGAGGGGGCCTAAAGACCCTTGTGCCACATAAAAAGAATAGAAAAAGCACATAAGGGAAGAGGTTAGGTCAAGAATTTGGCAAGGGGGCCAATTCATTTTTTGCCTCAGGCAGCATGAAGACTAGGTGCTTCCCTGCCCTCTGGCCACAAAGCGCTGATGGAAGGGGGGCCCAAGCTGAACTCTTGCACCAGGGCCCATAAGCCTTTTGCTAAACCCCTGCTGGGGAGAATGTATCAAGCCCTGCGCTCCAGAATTCTGGTCTGAAAAAGTCGTAAAATAGGGCATTGTGACTTTGTGGGCTTATTTGTGCAAACATTTTGTAACTTTTTGCATGTTTACACCACTCATTCAGTTTTGAAAAGTGGGTGTTGCTGCCTGCCAAGCTTATTTAAGCCAGATCTATTAACTGGAACTTATTTTTTCAATACTACTCCAGTAATTGGGCGGTGTACAAACTGGAATAACATCTCAAGACAGACTTAAAGATACAATGCATTTGTCAAACATTATGCACTGATATTAATTTATTGTATATGGTTTCTCCATTTACATATACTGTTGCTCTGCCCTTCTAAAGAGACATAAATGTAGCACCATTCTGCTACAAGACCTGTAACCTAACCTTTTCTGGTGCAGGGGGCTTGATAAATTCTCACACTGTGTATAATTCTCCACTATATACAGTCATGAGCAAAAAAAAGTGCACCTCTTTGAATTCAACAGTTCAAGAAGGTTTTAAAATTAAGTAACTACAACCTCAGAGAAACAACACATAATAGATTCCACCATGTCATTATTTATTCCGCAAAAATGAAGCCAAAATGGAAAAGCCATATGTGATAAATTAAGTCCACCCCATGACTCAATAGGTTTTAGAACTACCTTTATCAGAAATAACTTGAAGTAATAGTTTTCTGTATGACTTTATCAGTCTACACATTGTTCTGAAAGAATTTTGGCTGACTCTTCATTACAACATTACTTCAGTTCATTGAGGTTTGTGGGCACTCATTTACGGTCAGATCTCCTAAGGTCCTGTCACAGTATTACAAATGGGTTGAAGTCTTATTTTCACTGGGCTATTCCAACACCTTCATTCTTTTCTTTTTCTGCCATTCTGTTGTGTGCTTGGAATCGCTGCCTTGTGCATGACTCGGGCAGGCGTTAGCTGTTGGATAAATGACCTTACATATGACTCTAGAATACACTGACTCCCAGAGGACTTTATAGTCAACTCAATGACTGCAAGGTTTCCAGTTCCCTGTGTCTGCAAATCAAGTGCAAATCATCACCCCTCACCACTGCACTTGACATTTGGCATGAGGTGTTTGTGCTAATTTTGCTGTATCTGGTTTTTGCCAAATTTAGTGCTGTGCATGATGGTCAACATCCCACTTTGGTCTTGTCTGTCCAAAGAACATTGTTCCAGAAGTATTGTGGCTTTTTTCAGCAGCAACTTTACAAAGTTGAGCCATGCTGCCATGGTCTTTTCTCCTGGCAACCCTTCCAAACAAGCCATACTTGTTCAGACTTTTTCTAATTGTACTGTCATGAACTTGAACATTACACATGCTAACTGAGGCCTGAAGAGTCTTAGATGTAGCTTCTAAGTTTTTTGCAATTTCTCTGAGCATTGCATAGGTCTTAGCCTAGGATGAATTTGCTGGGACGTCCACTCATGGGAAGATTGTCAACTGTCTTGAATGTTTTCCACTTGTGCATATTCTTTCTCACTGTACAATGATGGACTTTAAATTGTTTAGAAATGGCCTTATAAACTTTTCCAGATTGATAGGAAGCAACAATTGCTTCTCTAAGTTCACTGCTGATACATTTCATCTTTGGCATTGTGTTAACACAAGCCTGAATGCTCCAGACCAGCAAACTGCCAAAACCTCTGCTTTGATAGAGGTGATTATACTTGATGATCAATTATTCAAGGGCATTTGATTACCAGCACCTAGCTGCTACTTACCCTAACCCCTTAATTCCTATGTATGGATGTTTTTAATTTTTCCCACACAGCTTCCGCATTTGTCCTAGTTTTTGTTAAATAATGACATGGTGTAATTTATCACAAGACCTTCTAAGGATCATTATGTCCTGATATGTAAAACTATATGTATTTTCTCATGAATGTACAATCCAGTGGGTTCAGTGGGGCCAATCTGTTTGGAGTGTGAAAAATTTGCTGTGCCATGTGCACTGGAGTCCTACATCTATATCTAGAATTTCTAGGGGCTCCAAAACAATTGTCCCATACGATGGACACCCTTAAAGGGAATCTCTTCCAAAACACCCTCCAAACTAGAGTAAGTGGTGTGTAGTGCAAGTGGTGCTGAGTCTAAACTATGCCATATATCGTCATAATAACTTTGTGAGAATTCACACAAATGATAGCTTTCTTTATAATTATGATATGTTTTCAATCTGGTATAGATCAAGGGTCCATATTTTATATATACTTACAATAGCTACTGGATCATTGCTTCGTGTTGCTGCAAGGCTAAAAGACCTCACATGGGTATTTGGTTCCAAAGACTTTGCAAATTCCTTTAGGGTCGGAATTGGGATGTTCTGCAGGTCATTGAAAAAATTAAAAGAGAAACAACAAGAAACAAAATTACTCTATAAACTGCCTGGAGCTGATAAACAAATAAATAAAAGTTACTAAAAGACTTAAAGGGTTTCTGTCACCAGATTTGGGCATACTAAACAGGATGGCATTTGCAATGTGCAAATGCCACCTGATGCCCAATCTGGTTTTCTTACAGTAATCAGATCATCCGTTTTCTTAAAAAAAGCACTTTTATAATATGTAAATTAGGCGTACTAGGTGCAAGAGGCGTTTACCTTGCACCTAGTAATCGCCGTGTTCCTACCTCTAGTGCCGCCTCCTTCTTCCTGATTGACAGGGCCAGGCAGCTTGCTCGATGAGCTGCCGGCCCTGACCTCGATCGAAATCCCGCGCCTGCGCCGTGTAGGCTAAATTCTGCGCAGGCGCAGATAGTTCACCCGGCCGCCCGGCTCCTGCCTCTCTCACTGCGCCTGCGCCGTGCGGAGTAAAAGCGGCGCAGGCGCAGTGAGACCCGGGAGCCGGCGAACTCACTGCGCCTGCGCCGCTTTTACTCCGCACGGCGCAGGCGCAGTGAGAGAGGCAGGAGCCGGGCGGCGGGTGAACTATCTGCGCCTGCGCAGAATTTAGCCTACACGGCGCAGGCGCGGGATTTCGATCGAGGTCAGGGCCGGCAGCTCATCGAGCAAGCTGCCTGGCCCTGTCAATCAGGAAGAAGGAGGCGGCACTAGAGGTAGGAACACGGCGATTACTAGGTGCAAGGTAAACGCCTCTTGCACCTAGTACGCCTAATTTACATATTATAAAAGTGCTTTTTTTAAGAAAACGGATGATCTGATTACTGTAAGAAAACCAGATTGGGCATCAGGTGGCATTTGCACATTGCAAATGCCATCCTGTTTAGTATGCCCAAATCTGGTGACAGAAACCCTTTAAATGGGACGTTCACATGGTGGTTTATGCCCATGGAATTTTGTCAACCTGCCACGTGGTGTCTGCTTCCCATTGTTTACAATGTGCGGCAGTGCTGCAGTTCGTGCGGCCAGCGGTTTAGATTCTCGAAAGAACACCTCTTTTCATGGCACAGTGTATAGAAAGATGCTGCTTAAAGCCCTGGTGGGTGTCCACTTGTGTTTTAGCTCCCCCCTACTATTTGATTGACAGGGCCAGCTTCCTGCATAGTCATCTTGCCTGGTCCTGTCAATCAGGAAGTATATGGAGGAGCTTGTAGAGAAAGCAAGAGAAGTAAGGGTGCACAGAGTGGCTTGGGCCCACCCCCTGTGCACTTAACTGCTCATTTGAATATGGATTAAAAATACTTTTTCTCCAGAATGAAACAACGGATGGATAAGTAAAATATATCATTACTGTTGGATGAGCTACTCCTACAAGGCATTGCGCCTAGAATAATTGTGAATTTCCTAGTAAAAAGAAATTCCCTTTTGGGGTATTCCCATCTCACAAATGTAGTTTGTATAGGTAGATATAGCCATACCAATATTATTACTAATAGAATGTATTTATATAAAATGTACCGTTTAGAAGATTTGCCTATTTGTATATCCATTGCCCCACACACATCAGTCAGGCCGTTGCCCCTAGTTACGACCACCGTGGCCATATAGTAGTAGCGGCCAGCTTGCTCCTGTTCAAACCCGCTCTGAGGTAACTGCTGTATTGTGAACGCACATTACATGAGCATTCAGAGACACATCTTAGGGGACTTTCACATCTGCGTTTTGGACGCTACCAGGCCTAAATGAAATGGTCAGGATCCGTCCAAAACGCAGACTTTATGGATCCTGCTCGATAGAGATGAACTGATTTTGGAACAGGATCTGCGTTTTGGAAGCACAGACAAAAAATGCTACAACCCTAAGATGTGTCTCCGCATGCTCATACAATGTGCGTTCACAATACAGCAGTTACCTCAGAACGGGATTGAAAAGGAGCAAGCTGACCACCACTACTACATGGCCACGGTGGCCGTAACTAGGGGCAACGGCCTGACTGATGTGTGTGGGGCAATGGATATACAAATAGGAAAATCTTCTAAACGGTACATTTTATATAAATACATTCTATTAGTAATAATATTGGTATGGCTATATCTAACTATACAAACTACATTTGTGAGATGGGAATACCCCTTAAAGGCTCTTTTCACACTGGCATTATGATTCCTATAAAAATGGAAATAGGATTTGTTTTGAAACAGATCCTTACAAATAACATTGACTTATAATGGATCTGGCAGGTTTCCATTTTTTTGACTGGACAAAGTAGTCCAGAATGCTTCCCTATTCTGGACATGAGCAGAAAAGAACACTACATTCTCAAGGAACTAAACATGACAGTAAATAAGTAACTAGGCATTCACTTAAAAGGACATTATTCTTGCACTGCAGACTTTATAAGGGTATGTTCACATAGGCCCAAAGTGTTGGAATCTACATCTATACTGCATCCTAAGTACAGCAGCAAAATCAGAGGCAGAACTGTGCTAAATATATATGGTGACTAAGCATAAAAAATATGGTGCATGCTTGGCATGGTGCAGCTTTAACTGCACTGTGTGAACAGTCTGTATTGTGTGATTTTTTTTTTGTTGTTCAGAACATATCCATCTAAATGTATTTCTACTAGAATAATGCTGATGTGTACCTAAAGGTTGGAATATACTTTATTAAAAACAAATCTAACTGCCCTAAAATGAATTTTTGTAATATATTTTTATTATTTTTTTCACTATTTCCTATTCACTATATCACCGCTTGGACCCGCACCTATATCGAGAACGTAGCCCCGAAAGTGAAGGAGGGAGCACTGCGCATGCACAGCCGCCCTCCATTCATTTTCTATGGTTGTCACCTGGATCAACCGTACCCTATCGGCACTGATGACGTTGATTAAAACGATACCTGGGTATAGGGAGGAAACTGAAGATTTGCGTAAGCGCCTTTCTAGGCATGAGTGCACTCTAGCGCTGACAATGTAAAGGCTTGAGGTGTCAATATGGAGAACCAGGGGCATCACTGGACCCCCGCTGATCTTGAACCGCATAAGCCCAACTTCTGGTGCTTGAATAGCTCATTTGCATAATTTTTAAAGTTCATTTTTCTCTGCAACAATACCACCGACAGCCATAAGACAGGTATCGTTTTAATCAGCTTCATCAACCCTACCAGGCTATATGCTTGCTTAGGGTAGTGTTGATCCGGGTGACGCTTTAATGATGCAGCTTCATCAAGCTGAACACACATCACTGAGCATAAATGGCGACATAGGCGTCCAGGAAAAGAGTTTTGCACATGCCCAGAGAGAAGCACAAGAAGCCAGAGGAAGTACCAGCGAAAATGAAAACTGGATAGATCATCAGTATCTGATCGGTGGGTGTCTGACTCCCAACAACCCTGCAGATCAGATGTTTGAAGAGACTACGTCATACTCCTCAGTCACATGACCCAAATGTAGATTAGTCCCATTGAAGTGAATGGGGCTGAGCTGCAATATCAAGGCACTGAGCTTGGTGAGCTGTAAGGAGGAGTGCCGCAGTCTCCTAAAACAGCTGAGGATAGGTCATCAATATTAAACACTCGGACAAACCCTTTAAAGAAGAACTCCCGCCAAAAATTTTATTCCATGTCCTGCTAGAAATGTACATGATGTAATCTGTAGTAAATGTCATTTTCTTACCAGTGTCTGTATTTTTGACTTATATAATCCTGAAGTTTCTTATCTGTGTCATGTGACTAGGAATTAGAGCCACCAACTCACACAGAGACTTATGTGTGGACAGGAAGTCTATTTCTCTATGCATTCCTATGGGAGCCTCACTTTCAGTCTCATAGGAATGAATACAACAGTGACCGGCTTCCTGTCCTGGGTCAGTTGGAGGTCAGGGAGTTCATCACATGACCCAGCTACAATAAGAAGAGAGGTTATTACTCACAATTACATTCTCTGATAAGAAGATGACATTCACTATAGATTATATCATGCACCTTTCTAACAGGTCAGAGAATAAAAAAAATTGCGGGAGTTCTTCTTTAAGTTTTATTACCTGGGGCTTCAAGTTAGTTTCAGTCTGATTTATGAACACACATACAATTTATAACTGCTGCAGTGAGGGCAGCCATGAAGTCATTTCATCTATATTGTCTAATATGTTACTGTTCAGCTATAAATACAAACCTTAATATTGTTCAAGTTGACATCAACAAGAAAAGGATCATTGGTTTTTATCCTCTGCAAGGTCTCTTCCACATTAGTCGGGTTGGGGGGCTCTTCAAATGTAGGTTTTACCTTTTCAGCTTTCACCACATCTACAAAAGAAGATCATTGTAGTAACAGATGGGTATATTACATTCTGTCCCAATTGGTAATAATCATGGACTTTGACACCACTTTTGAATCACATGAAATATGAACTTTTAGCTGTTAGGAGCTTGCAGGAAGCTATGAACACTAAAAGATACTAACCTGAGTACATAACCACGTCTAGTGACAATACTTAAAGGGGTACTCTCGCTTCAGCAAATGGCATTTATCATGTAGACAAAGTTAAAGGGGTTGGCCACTTTCTGGCTACTGTTGACCTGTTGACCAATGTGTTTGTATGATAACTATATGGCACTTAATAATATAGTCTTTGTTGATATTCTGCACCTTTTTCTATATTTCATAAGTCATGCCCCCTTGTTAGCTAAGTCTTTTGTGCTGTCCACACTGTCTCCTCCATTAAAATACACTGCATCTGCCGTCTGCACTTATTCTGTCGGGAGTTTAGTGCAGGGGCAGTGTGTTTGAATGGAGGAGACTGAGTGATTTCCTGGTCACATGACCCTCAATCAGCGGACATCTTACAGATGGGACCTCTATGCAGACAGCACAAAAGACTTCCCAAGAAGGAGGTATGGCCTATAAATTATAGCAAACAGCAGAGAATATACACAAAGACTATATTAGTAAGTGCCATATAGTCATCATACCTACACATTGGTCACAAGTAGCAGGGAAGGCACTTACTAATGTATTGTAAAACAGGAACATAGTATACAAGGCCGAAAAAAGACACCTGTCCATCCAGTTCGGCCTGTTATCCTACAAGTTGATCCAGAGGAAGGCAAAAAACCCCTGTGAGGTAGAAGCCAATTTTCCCCACTTTAGGGGAAAAAATTCCTTCCCAACTTCAATCAGGCAATCAGAATAACTCCCTGGATCAACGACCCCTCTCTAGTAACTATAACCTGTAATATTATTACCCTCCAGAAATACATCAAGGCCCCTTTTGAACTCTTTTAGTGAACTTACCATCACCACCTCCTCAGGCAGAGAGTTCCATAGTCTCACTGCTCTTACCGTAAAGAATCCTCTTCTATGTTTGTGTACAAACCTTCTTTCCTCCAGACGCAGAGGATGTCCCCTCGTCACAGTCACAGTCCTGGGGATAAATGGATCATGGGAGAGATCTCTGTACTGACCCCTGATATATTTATACATAGTTATTAGATCTCCCCTCAGTCATCTTTTTTCTAAAGTGAATAACCCTAATTTTGATAATCTTTCTGGGTAATGTAGTCCACCCATTCCAGTTATTACCTTAGTTGCCCTCCTCTAAACCCTCTCCAGCTCTGCTATGTCTGCCTTGTTCACAGGAGCCCAGAACTGTACACAGTACTCCATGTGTGGTCTGACTAGTGATTTGTAAAGTGGCAGGACTATGTTTTCATCACAGGCATCTATGCCCCTTTTGAGGCAACCCATTATCTGATTAGCCTTGGCAGCAGCTGTCTGACACTGGTTTCTACAGCTTAGTTTGCTGTTCACTAAAATTCCTAGGTCCTTTTCCATGTCAGAGTTACCCAGTGTTTTACCATTTAGTATGTATGCAAGGTGACTTGCATTATTCCTTCCTATGTGCATAACCTTAGATTTGTCAGTGTTAAACTTCATCTGCCACTTCTCTGCCCAAGCCTCCAATCTATCCAGATCCATCTGTAGCAGTGTACTGTCCTCTTCTGTGTTAATTACTTTACATAGTTTAGTGTCATCTGCAAAAATTTGCCTATTTTCATTGAGGTACTCCAAGATAGCATCTCTTAGAAAACCTTCAAATACTTTACCCACAATAGATGTTAAACTTACCGGCCTATAGTTTCCGGGCTCTGTTTTTGGACCCTTTTTGAATATTGGCACCACATTTGCTATGCGCCAATCCTGTGGAACACCCCGTCAGTATAGAGTCCTTAAATATCAGACTCTTGTGATTTTCCATATTGCTTCCTTTGCTGGCTTGATTCATCTTTCAATCACATTATACACTGATCATAATCAGAGGTTACGACCACCCTGTAATCCATCAGCAGTGGTTGTGCTTGCACACTACAGGAAAAAGCGTTGGCCTCTCTGGTGGCCAGGACCACGGGACTGCACATAGGCAGGCGTTTTTTCCTATACTGTGCAAGCATAGCCACTGCTGCTGGATAGCTGGGTGGTCGTAACTCCTGGAAACGAGCAGTGTATAATGTGATGGATAAATGAATCTAGCAAAGGAAGCAATATGGACAGTCACAATACGTTAGTAAGTGCCTTGTATTAACTTTCCTTACATGATAAATGTCATTTGTTGAAATGAGACAACCCCTTTAAATGCAGTTTTGAACTTTTTGAGTGAAGTGTATATAGAAGGGGAGAGCGCCATAAACAACGCACAGTGGTCTGCATGGTTCAGTCTTATTTTTCCTTGTTACAATTAATACTGGTAAATATATAAAGAAATCCTTTCCCAGAAGGTCAACCATGTCTCCCCTCCTCCTCCTCACAATCATGTGACTGGTTGTAAGACAAGTGGCTGGAGCAGGAGACTCCTTCCTCTGTCCTTAGAATTGTTAAACTCTCCCTCTTTTCCTAAGCCCACTCCTAATCAATGATCCCTGCAGGATTTCAGGACCATGCAGAAAATGCTGCAGTGATGGGGGTGAACTAATCTCTTCTTTACTTTTAGAATTAATTTCAAGGTTTAGTCTTCCTTTATAAAAACAGGACAATTCAGTACATGCCTCCAAAGATGCCGCCACTGTACTGAGAACATGGTAAGCCTTGTTGGACATGTCTCATGTCAAAAATCTTGCTTCATGTAACATGTTTGTTTTCTGTTTTTAGCTCACATATGACACATAGATTATATATCCTGTCTGTAATGGAATGGAAAAGTATACATCCTGCAAACAGCCACCTATTTATTGTAGACAGCATTATATAACCTTACTTCTAAGATCTGCTCCCTCTGAGCCATCTTCATTTCCATGTGGTCTGCTGGAAAAATGTTGCACTCCTAGGACAGCTAAAATACACAATACAGACATGTACAGAGCAGAATACAGACATGACATAAAACTGCTTCCTTGTCATTGAACATGCTAGCACAAGAGAAAACGTATAAAAACTCTGGATGTACTGCTGTCTTAAAGGGGTTTTCTGGAATTTTTATAACGGATGCTCAGGATAGGTCATCAATATCATATTGGCGGGGTTCTGACACCCAGCACCCCCGCCGATCAGCTGGTTGAAGAGAAGACCTAGCTCCATGCAAGTGCAGCCTTCTCTTCATTGTTTGCCTGCTCGACATCGCAGCACTGAGCAGCTGTAATCACTTCTATGGGATGCTCTGTAGTATACACTTGAATAGGAAGGAGCCGTCCAATTGAAGTGAATGGAGCAGCTTGTAATTACACCTGCTCAGCACTATGCTGTCGACGGAGCGCGACCTTCTCTTCAACCAGCTGATCGGCAGGGGTGCGGAGTTTCGGACCCTTGTCAATCTGATATTGAAGATCTATCTTGAGCATCAACCACAATCATAAATCTTGCGCAGTTTTACGACTGTCTAGTCTCAGTTTACATTGTCTCACTCAGAATTTGTAATCTGTTTTCCACCTGTATCCTCAGTATTCACATATCGAATATATTCATAAAAATTGATAATTTTCTAAGAATATAAAATAACAGCAACAATAAAAAAATATCAATGGACAAATATTAGAAAAAAATATTATATCATAATATTATACAATGTAGTCCTCATCCCAAACTGCTGCCAATGTGGGGTCCTTGCAATGTATGGCTATTTGCAATGTATGGCTTCGTATTCTTAGCGCAAAGTGCCCTACTGCTAACCTCATCTGGCCCCCATTGGCAATATATGCCCAGTCTTTTTCAACCTTGCAGCTCCATGCACACTGGCAGCCTTTCTTACATATTCAGAGGGGCTCATACTCTATATTAGACTGTATGGAATCAATGTACACTGTAAATGATATCGATTAGGTACAGTCATTAGTTCATAAAGTTACTTCTGCCACTTACTAGCGAGGTCACTCAGCTCTGTGTCTGTGGCACTTGCAAGAGCTTCTTCCAGTTCAGGCTCCAAGGTCACCCTCTCTTCGGGCTCCCGCTCCAGGGGCATGTGCTTGGGAACGAATATCTTCCCTGCAAGAAAACAAGAGATCATAGGATTTTAATGAAGTTTGCAGATACATAAACCATTGCTGATACTAGCTACTGGTTCTTCTAGAGAATTATGCAGTACAATACCAGCAAATGTAGCCTGCCATTATAAATATGATTTCTAATCCTATACAAACATGCCAATTGCTCTTCAGAAATGGAGGTTTATTATTATAGTTTATTACAGCTTTATAAGGATGGTATGAATACTTCAACTATTTCCCAGAATCTAGTTGGAGCATGTGACCGGGGCAGCTGAAGCAAACAGTGTCGCCTTGTGTTATCTGTAAATTGTATGTCAGATAAAAGACTAAATGAGTAACATAGTAACATAGTTTATAAGGCCGAAAAAAGACATCTGTCCATTCAGTTCGGCCTGTTTTCCTATAAGTTAGAGTGATAAACATAAAGTAGAAAACATAAAGAGATGGAAACATGAAACTGATAAACTGAGAATAATCTAATGAAAGGGGCAAGTAAATAGCACTAAACTAACAGATCATACTGTCATGTATTGTAAAGACATCTTTATTGAGAATGAGGTGGGATTTCATGTTAATTTAGGTCTTCCATAGTCAGAAATGTCCAAACAGGGAGTTATCAAAACTGGGTCAAAAGAAAAGTGGAGCAGATGTCCATAACACCGATCAGGTTGCTACTTTTCGAAGATCTCTGAAAACTAAGCCAAAGCCAGTCTAAGAACAACTGCTCCACTTATCCTTTGCATTAGTGTTGGTAAATTCCCACTACTCATACACTCCATTTTACAATGTCAGAGCACTTATGATTGCACATTATTATTATTATGTTGTTAATTTGATTTACGCCATGGGCAGACATAGAAGACGGTGGTCTTCACTGTAGAAGCAAAATAATGCCCCTGACCTTTCCTTCACCCCCTATACAATCTCTTGCCCGCTCATGTTACACCTGCACTAGAATCCGCCCCTTTCTTACTGTGAAAACAACAAAAACTCTCATTGTTGCCCTGATGCATTTTCATCTCAATTACTGTAACTCTTTTATTAATCGGTCTCCCCCTCACCAGACTTTCCCCTTTCCAATCTGTCCTGAATTCAGCATCCAGACTCAACTATCTAACCATTACTCTGATGCCTCCACTCTGTGCCAGTCATTGCACTGGTTGGCCATACAGTAGAGGATTTAATTTAAAGTCATCATGCTCTTCACAGTGCTGCACCCCTCTACATCTCCTCCCTCATCTCTGCCTACCATCCTACCCATACCCTCCATTCAGCCAATGGCTTACAACTGACATCCACCATAATCCAAACCTCTCACTCCTGTCTCCAAGACTTCACCCGAGAGCTACACCAGTTCTCTGGAATGCCCGACCCCAAGCAATTAGGTTAAATCACAACATCCACAGTTTTAGGCGCTCCCTAAAAACACACCTATCCCATTCCCTAATCTAAATCTTCTCCATTCATCCCACCTTCTTCTGACCCTGTTCTGCACCTGTCTTGTAACAGGACAGTTCAATCTTGTTGATCTTGCAAATCTATCTTCTCATCTTGTAAAACAATAAAGGATTGTGGCCCTTGAATTGCTTTCCCCTTTACTATCCTCAGGATAGATCATCAGTATCTGATCGGTAGGGGTACGACACCCGGGACACCCACCGATCAGCTGTTTGAGAAGGCACCGGCGCTCCCGTGAATGCCAAGGCCTTCTCTCAGCTTTACCTAGGCCAGTGATGTCACGTTCATCGGTCACATGGCCTAGGAGTGGCACAACCCCATTCAAGTGAATGGGGCTAAGCTCGATACCAAGCACAGCCGCTGTACAATGTACAGCACTGTGGTTGGTGAGCGGCGAGTAGGTACCGGCGCTCACAGGAGCTCTGGTACCTTCTCAAACTGCTGATCAGTGGGGGTCCCGGGTGTCGGACCCCCACCAATCAGATACTGATGATCTATCCTGAGAATAGGCCATCAGTAGTTAAATTCTGGAAAACCCCTTTAACACACCAATGGAAAATTAAGTTATTGCTAGGCTACCCATAAAATCATTGTAAGGAAATACTATGTTTACCATAAAAACACAGCCAGCAAACTGCTACCAGTCATCCTTAACCACTCCAGTTGGTAGGACGCTAAGGCTACCCCTAGGTTATTTATCAAAACCTGTTGCAAAGTCAGATTGACTTGGCTACTAGAGACCCGGGTTATGTCTAGGGAGCAAGGCAGCAGAAAACTGGTGTAAGCTTACTAGATGACCTACTAGAATGACCGGGGTGCAAAGAGTAGACAAGCAGGGTCAGAGCCAGGGGAGATGGATAGAGCCAAAATAGCGTATGAAGGGTTAATCCAGGTACTAGACACAGTCAGAACACCAGGAGCTAATTCAGTAGACGAGGAGTAAATCCAGAAAAAAGCCAGTCAGTACAGAAGGAATATGAGCACGTTCAAAGTGGTAACATCTGGCTACACCTGACAGGCTCTTCTATTCTGGAACAGCCTGCCAGAGACCTGTAATGCTAGCGTGAAAGAAGCCTTAAATCCCTCACCTAGCTCTGGGATTGGACACTGAGCCAGGAACCTGATTGACTTGGCTTCCAGCCTCACTGATAAGTCGACCACCCGAGGCTTTGCTGGTCAGCATATAGTAACCCTCCCAGCTCCTGGCAGCCATCTTCCAATATACAAATGCCTCTGCACAGGCCATACTACAGATACATCTCGCCCTTTCATAAAGCCATTTTAAGGACATGTATTCAGAACCTAAGATGACTAATTATTTCTTGCGTAGACCGTTGTTCTGAACAGGTGCCCAAAGGGGCCTCAATCTGGCCACAGGTTGTTTAAAAACATGAAAGGTCTGAAATCATGAAGGTTCTCTCATCCCTGTGCTCACACTCACTACAAGCCTTTCACATAGATTACACAGACGCTGTTTCCTCATAGTTGGCCAATTTAAAGAGCATTAGCAGATTTGTGCCTATGACACTGGCTGACCTGTTACATGTGTGCTTGGCAGCTGAAGGCATCTGTGCTGGTCCCATGTTCATATGTGCCCACATTGCTGAGAAAAAGGAAGTTTTATTATATACAAATGAGCCTCTAGGAGCGCTGCTCTGCTCTCTCTGCAACTGCTGCACCCTCTGCACTTTGATTTCAGGGTCAGACAGTGTAAATGTCATTATGCTTGGCTCTGACTTCTCCTAAAGTCAATTTAAATGCAGGGCATTCAACAGTTGCAGAGACAGCAGAGCCTCTAGATGTAATGGTAACGCGACGTTGCTCCTAGAGGCTCGTTTGCATACTTTAAAACTTCATTTTTCTCAGTAATGCCAACACATACGAACATGGGACCAACACAGATGTCTTCAGCTGTCAAGCGCACATTTATACAAGCAGGGATGTAACCATAAACCCCTTCACGGCCCTAGATCACAAAGGGTGTTAACATTAACTCTGTCAACATCCCAAGCTACAAGGAATGTAATTACATCATGCTGCTCTATAGACAGAGGTGACACTGCTCATTAGCTCCAGACTGTTTATGATGACAACACTAGGTGATGTGCCAACAGCCGACACCTTCATCCATAACCTGTCAATAGAGTATTAGAAACTCAGTAATTAAGGAAGTATCATTATATGTATGATCATATCACGTTATCCAACCAGGCTTACTTCAGGCCCATAAACAGTTACTTCATTACGTTGTAAAGCCTCATTACAAGAAACATACACTGGGTAAGGACTTTGCAAGCTAATTTTTTGGCAAGATACATTCATCCGTTTTTCATCATAATTTGGCCTGCATTTGTGCAGAACACAGTCAAGGGTGAATATTTCGTCTCTGCCAACAGACATCTGTGATCAGTCTCTGGTCAGCATGACTGTTCTCTGTATCTTGTTGGGTAATGTATTCTTAAACCCTATGGCACTGAGTACTGCAGGCGGGTTGTTTACAGACACTGGGGATTCAATGACAGTTTCCAGCAGGGCATGTGTTAAAACAAAAAAAGAGCTTAGTAAATAGATGTCACATTTTTGTCATGGGCGATAACTGCACACGCCCTGTAGGCTGCTATCAGTACAGGAGAGAAAATTGTATTTTGGAAGGAACACGTTCCAGAATGACGAGTGCTGAGGCCGTGAGCGGGGTTGGGCTGAGCGTATTGCATGTGTTCTTCCACTCCTGTGTAACCCGAAAATGAAACTTTGTAGTGACTCTCAATCATCAGTGATGTAAACGGGTTCTCCAGGAAGTCCTAACAGTGTCTCTATCAAACTAAAGGTATAGGTAGATAGCTTTACGTCACCGGAGTAAACATATTTTTCTGCTTTCTGATCCGAGGCTCTGTTTCCGATTTATCAGCCTTTTTGATAATACAATGCCTTGAAAAAGTATTCATACCCATTTTTTTGCTGTTTATGAGTTTTTGCGGGTATCTGTATGTGGGTCACATTTACATCATCATGCCTAAGACACCATTCCTCCTTGACAAAAACCCGCAAATAACCCAAATGTCCTGAAATGATTCTGTCAACATCTATTGTTTAAATCATGTTTTTATGTTAAACATATTCTTTTATAATTTTTTATAGTTTTTTTTCATGCCACTATATTAGAAAATTGTATATAATCCTGCAACTTTCACACTGACCACTAGACCTAAAATATGTTAATCCCTGTCTTTTGAGAGCAGCTACACGAGTATGGAAACAATGTACAGGAGCAGACCCCATTGACTTCTATGGGAGAGGTTCTAGGCATGACTTGTGCAGAGGAGTAGATAAGCTGTGATATCACCTATTGTGAATGGTGAATTCTGTGTTATCTATATAGAGGTGTTACTTGTCATTGTAATTCTGCCTGCGGTGATGATGATAATAGTTACTGACCTACAGACCTACTGGACAGTGTGAAAATATACATTTTTAAATATAGTGACATGGAAAAAAAACTCACAAAAACAACATAAAAACGTGATTTAAACAATAGGTCATGTTCTGATGACACAATCTGGAATACTTTACATCATATATCATGTTTTAGCAAATGTAATTTATCAAAGTGAAAATGACCTGACTCTGGGTTGTCATGGATCATAGAACAGCGAAGGGTCTTTAATTAAACTAATTATGTAATCAGGAGGAGTACTGTAATAACAAAAAGGTCATAAGGAAAATGAACTCTGTTTCCAGTCACTTAAGAAGCATGCACTCGAGGAATGTGTCCATTATTTTCATGAGCTCACAAGTATTAGCTGACTGATATACAACATGCCTAACGTTCATGAAGTTTCCTCCATTGTAGGGTGTTTTCCCACCAGGTGACATTACATTACAATATACCATCACCTTCTGATCAGTGCAGGTCTGACTGCCATCATACTCACAATGAATTCTGTGTTTTACTGTTTCTCTATTATCCCTCCTGGAAATGCCTTTACATTTACAACTAAGTATCACTCCCCTTGTCAAAAGGATGTGCTTCTACATAGTATAACACTATCAACAGTTATTAGTCAGTATCTGTAATTTCAAGGACATGCTCCTGACAAGTGAAATAGTAAGACTCAGTTGTCAAATTACATTTACAGGAGGAATAACAAAGGAATAACACAATACAGAGTTCTAAGAAAAGGTGCTCCAACACTGTAAATTTGTGGGGAATGCAAGTATTTACAAAAGTTTAGGTCCCAAGTAAGATGACAAGATTCAACTTCTGAGCTGTAAAACTTCTGAAATGTAAAACTAAGATTTTTCAGTTTAAAATAACCATAAATATAACATTTGTTGTGCCTCTCAATAACCTAAATAGCGTCTGTCAGCAGGTTTGACAATGCTAAACTGCTAACAGCACTAGGTGGAGACTTTGGAAGCAGGTCAAATAACCCTTTTGTGTAGCTTTTATTATCAGGAGTAGTAAGAACATGAACTTTTAATCTGCTGGGCACTGCTCCTGTAAGTGCACTGGGCGCAGAGCTTCATTGTGAATTGCTCTATGTTCTTTGCTTCACACTCCCTCCCCTCTGCTCTGAGTGACAGCTGTAGGATCCAACCAGGAGACCACTACAGCTGTCACACAGAGGGGAGGGAGTGTGAAGCAGAGAATATAGAGCACTTCACAGCGAAGCTCCTCCTTCTGGGCACTTGTAGAAGCAGTGCATGGCAGAATAAAACTTCACATTCTCACTACTCCTAATACCATGTATTTTTGACCTGCTCTTTCCAGCCCCTATGTAGTGCGATCAGGAGTTTATTTCAGCATGGTCAAAACTGCTGACAGATTATATCAATGGCTATAGACTCTAACTACAATGCAGTAATAGGAATGTATCATATTGCTAATTTTCCTATTCCCAAAAACAAAACAGTTTCCCTAAACAATCTGAAATGAGGCAATTTGTAAGAGAAGAGCTTTGTAATGAGTGTCATACATTTCGCTAACACGATCAAAGTAAACAAGATTAAAAGGAACGCCACATTTCTGTGTTTGTGGAACACTCCTGCGGCTTTGTGGATATAAACTGTATCTGGAAGCAATTAAAGTGGAGATCCTGTTTTTGCAAATCCCCATTACATTATTGCCAGCTATAGGATTTTATCAGGATACAATGCCAAGAGACACATATTTATTTAGCTGTGCTAGCTGAATCACGCTAGATGGGACCACCAAAGGTTCTGATCTCACTGCATGAAGGCAGTTATCTAGTTACATAGCGAAAACATAAATATAAAGAGGACCTGTCACCATGAAATGCAGGGCAATCTGCAAGCAATATGTTATAGAGCAGGAGGAGCTGAGCAGGCTCATTATAGTTTTGTGGGGAAAAATTTTGCATAACTTGTATTTTAGGCCTCCTGGACACGACTGTATTTTTGGATAGATAGATAGATAGATAGATAGATAGATAGATAATAGATAGACAGATATTAGGTAGATAATATGCTGGTACAGGAATCTGTATTTCCACACACAGACATGTACGGTATAATGGACTGCAAAGAGCAAAAATCATCTTAGGGCATTTACAGTAGATTTTAGTAATCATTATTTAAAAGTTCAGGTAGACTTTAAATAAATAAAATACAAGTTACATAGTTTTATGGGAAAAGATTCAAAATATCAATCTGCTCAGCTGCATTTACATGTTGATCAGTTCCATTTAAAGAATGGCACATCTGTAAAGGGCTTATTAACCATACAAAGCCTGCAATTAAAACTGACCAAGGTTCCTGTAGTCCATTTTGGTTACCTCCTATCACTGCAATGCCCCACTTCTCAGACATATGATAATGTACTGTATATCATTCTAGTAAATGTATTTCATAGTGTTGTAGTTTAACTAAGACATATATATATATATATATATATATATAGTGGTGATGTGTGTAGTAACGTGAGGTGTGGGGTGTGTATCTCGCCTGGTTTGTCAGTTTAGCCAGGTGAGAAATGAAATCCAGAAGTGGTATAGCTTCAGCAAGCATAGTTGCTGGAGCTGGGTTTTGTGTAATGTTGCATGGGCTGGATTTCTTGGACTGGGAGACAGGTTGGAAGTGGGAGTCTTCCAGTCCACACACCCTAATCCGTCACAGGTTTTCCCTGGCCCCAGGTGAGGCCAGCTGGATTAATCAGGCAGGGATAAGTTAACCTGTACTGTGTGTTAGAGAGAGAGGGCCCCAGGCAGGGAACAGACCTGGAGAGGGCCCATGTGGTCCCAGCCAGAAGGGCTGGGGGGCCACAAGGCTGAGGAAGCCTGAGAAAGGTTGAGGAGGCCTGAGAGGTTAGAGCCTGCAGTGGCTCTGTGTGGTCTCAGCCACAAGGCTCAGTGTAGCCTGGAAGTTTAGGGGGCCCAGTGACCCTAGGAGAAGAGGGTCACAAGGTCAGAGTCGGGAGGACTGTTAGACCATCTCCCCCCAAAGGTACGGTTGGAGTCACAGCCAGGAGGCTGCTGGACTGAACGGCTGAGGAAGCCGCACTTAAACGCTGTTCACACACAGCTTTTGTATTTAGGTGAGTTAGCTGAACTATGTTCTGTTTTGTGGCTGTAATGTAAGGTTATGCATATGGGAAGGAATAATGCAAGTCACCAGTACATACTAAATGGTAAAGCATTGGGTAACTCTGACATGGAAAAGGACCTAGGAATTTTAGTGAACAGCAAACTAAGCTGCAGAAACCAGTGTCAGACAGCTGCTGCCAAGGCCAATAAGATAATGGGTTGCATCAAAAGAGGCATAGATGCCCGTGATGAGAACATAGTCCTGCCACTTTACAAATCACTAGTCAGACCACATATGGAGTACTGTGTACAGTTCTGGGCTCCTGTGAACAAGGCAGACATAGCAGAGCTGGAGAGGGTTCAGAGGAGGGCAACTAAAGTAATAACTGGAATGGGTGGACTACAGTACCCAGAAAGATTATCAAAATTAGGGTTATTCACTTTAGAAAAAAGACGACTGAGGGGAGATCTAATAACTATGTATAAATATATCAGAGGTCAATACAGAGATCTCTCCCATCATCTATTTATCCCGAGGACTGTGACTGTGACGAGGGGACATCCTCTGCGTCTGGAGGAAAGAAGGTTTGTACATAAACATAGAAGAGGATTCTTTACGGTAAGAGCAGTGAGACTATGGAACTCTCTGCCTGAGGAGGTGGTGATGGTAAGTTCACTAAGAGAGTTCAAGAAGGGCCTGGATGTATTTCTGGAGGGTAATAATATTACAGGTTATAGTTACTAGAGATGGGTCGTTGATCCAGGGAGTTATTCTGATTGCCTGACTGGAGTCGGGAAGGAATTTTTCCCCCTAAAGTGAGGAAAATTGGCTTCTACCTCACAGGGTTTTTTTTGCCTTCCCCTGGATCAACTTGTAGGAAAACAGGCTGAACTGGATGGACAGATGTCTTTTTTCGGCCTTACAAACTATGTTACAAACTATGTTACTATGTTACTATGTTACTATGTTACTATGTGTAGTCAGAGCCTAGCCGGGCAGGTGTTATTTTGATGGTTTTGTTTCATGCTGGAGCAAAAAGTGTGAAAATAAAGTTGTGTGGACTTAAATATCCCGTGTTTTGAAGAAATGTGTGATGACGACCCCTGACTGGCCCACGACGTGTGATGTGTGATGACGATTCAACTGGCCCACGATGACCAATCCAGTTTCCAGGAAACTGTTCATCTAGGAATGCTCGGACATGAAACCCATAATGTGGTGGTGCACCATCTTGCTGGAAAAACTCAGGGGACGTGCCAGCTTCAGTGCATAAAGAGGGAAACACATTATCATGTAGCAGTTGAATGGCCCCCAAGGTCTCCCGATCTGACCCCCTTAGACTTTTATCTTTGGGGTCATCTGAAGGCAATTGTCTATGCTGTTAAGATA
Source organism: Rhinella marina (assembly GCA_900303285.1). Classification (NCBI taxonomy): domain Eukaryota; kingdom Metazoa; phylum Chordata; class Amphibia; order Anura; family Bufonidae; genus Rhinella; species Rhinella marina. Next base: position 1,174,333 of record ONZH01020898.1, on the reverse strand, counting down.
CAAGATGTGCAGCACCTGAAACTACGGATACTGGAAGCCTGTGCTAGCATTTCTTCTGCGGTGTTGCTATCAGTGTGTGAAGAGTGGGAGAAGAGGGTTGCATTGACAATCCAACACAATGGGCAGCACTTTGAGCACATTTTATAAGTGGTCAGAAACTTGTAAATAACTCATGAAAAAATAAAGTTACGTTAAAACCAAGCACACCATTGTTTTTCTTGTGAAATTCTCAATAAGTTTGATGTGTCACATGACCCTCTTCCCATTGAAAAAACTAAAGTTGGATCCAAAATCTGGATATAAATCTGAGTGTATGTGTGCATGTATGTCCGCTAAAGGAATCTGCACCATCGCAAATCACAAAATTTGGCACATAGGTACATCAGGTGTCCTGGAAGGTTTTAGACCAGGTATCAGCTCTCTAGGAAGTACCTCTCCTGAGATATTCCCAAAAAATGAATTGCATTAGCCAATATTAGCCTGGAAGTCTTTCTCTTCAAATCCCAACTGCCATACACACGGTCACATGTGTATATAGAAGCTCGCAGGCCTTTAGTCTCCACATACACACAGTTTTACACTAGGTTTCCTGAACAACCCAGCCATTTTTCTTCATTGCTGTAGGTGCAGGGCGCTGTGGATGACACTATTAAGGCAGCGGAGTGCTGTAGATTGTCACAGGACTTAAAAACTCTGCCCCCGGTCCCACTAAGCCACGCCCCCGATCCGGTTAGGCCACAACCCCTCTCACTCCTGCAGGGGTGAGAGGGAGGGTGACTTTCTCCCTGCAGCTTATGCTCAGACCGTACAGACTGCTGTCTGAGAGTGAGTTGTTCAAAAGGACATCCCTGTGTCCGTCCAGGCCCTGCGCCAGACGGAGTACAGGGAGTCTGAAAGCCGGACTGTCCAGCCTAAAACTGGACCTCTGACCACCCTAGGGGCAGGCTGCTGTGAAGGTCACAGTTAAGGGTACAGTCCGCTATGGAGGTCAGTGTTAAGGGCCAGATTGCTGTAGAGGCCACTGTTAAGGGGGTGGGGTGTTGTGGAAATCACGGTTAAGGAGACGGGGTACTGTGGAGGTTACTAATAAACGGACGGCCACTGTGGAGGTCACTGTTAATGAGGAGGGCGCTCTGGATGTTACTGTTAAGGGGGCAAGCCGCTGTGGAGGTCACTGTTAAGGGAGGAGGGGACTGTGGAGGCCACTATTAAAGGGGCAGCGGGGTACTGTGAGGTCACTGTTAAGGAAGTGGAATACAGTGGAGGTCTCTGTTAAAGGGGCCGGGAATGGTGGAGGTCAGTTAAGGGGACTGTAACCTATCGTCAGTGTTAAGCGGCGGGTGCTGTAGAGGTCACTGTTAAGGGGGCGGTCCCCTGTGGAGGTCACTGTCAAGGGGTTGGGGTGCTGAGCTAAAGGGGCAGGCTGCTGTGAAGGTCAAAGTTAAGGGGGTGGGCTGCTGTGGAGGTCCCATTTTAAGGAGACGGGGCACTGTGAGGGGGTCAGTGTTAAGGGGCAGGGTACTGTAGATGTCACTGTTGTATTGGATACTGTCGATATCTTTTAACGACACGCAAACATTATATGAAATAGATGACATATACCCGTGCAAAGCTGGGTCCTTCAGCTAGTAACACCACTTCCATATCAGAGGAGCTGTGAACACTTCCTTTCCATCATACCATAGACACAGGTGGGTGGACTGGTTCTCTCAACAATGTTGGGTTTGGCATTTTGTATTGTTCTGTAGGGGTGATTGGTGGCCAATGTATGCAACATTCAGCCATAGACATCGTGAGCAGGGAATGTGGTATGCGGATGGCTAAGTAGATGTAGAGTCATGAGTCCTCTGGACCCTGGCTTCTGTAGCCAATCAATCTTCCACAGTTAGAATATCCCTATTCTAATGGCCATGCCTTAGAATAAACTTAGGGTCTACTCACACTGGCATCATGGCTTCTATTTTAACATATTTAATGGATTTCTCATGATCTGGTTTTTCTCCAACTGACTTACCAAAGGCCAGTGAGGTTAACTCCATGCTAATTGTGGCTCCTAAGTTGAATATAATTAATATAAGTGGCCTACTGAACAGAATAATCCTCATTATGTGCTGATTTCAGGATTAATGCTTCTATTTAGCCTTTATTCCCAGTTGCAAAATGCAGTAAGCCAGTAGGCATCAATTGTATTTGTGAAGATCAGAGAAGAATTGTAAAGTCATCCTATTGAAATTGTATGAACATTCAGTTATCTATAGACAGATGAGGCCAAGTAGAAGCCTCCATTTCCATTCTCTGTTAAATAATTGTTTCTCCATTTGATTGCTGGAGGTACCACTTCTGGGGCTCCTAGCAATCATGATAACAAGGGTCTGGAAGTGCCGTCAGTGGTAATGCGCCTGTGTGCCCTGCACTCCATTATATTATGTGGGACTGCTGTGAGTGCTGTAATCCTCTATGGAAGGGATGCCCAACCTGTTGCCCCCCAGCTGTGGCATGCTAGGAGTTGTAGTTTTGCAACAGCTGGAGGGCCGCAGGTTGAGCTTCCCTGCTCTATGGACTAATCGAAAACCATTGTTCTGTGAATATTAAGATATAGAAAATCGCCAAAGTTAGCTTTTCCATCCACAAGCAAACATCCAGAAACAATCCGAGGCTGAGCAGTATCTAGGTCTCTATAAGGCCTAATCTGAGGTTTCTGAAGTATGTTGGACTGATCTGATACTCTGCTTCTGATGCAGCCATATATTTTAATTGCCTTTATGTCTGTGGCTCCCCTTTATTTCTAGGAGTCGAAACTGCCCCCGATCTGTTTATTTTACCTTCAGCTCTTTACTTCATGTCTTGCAGTTTATGCCTCCTATTTTTTGCTTCAAACCTTCAAGTATGTCAGTCACCCTTTGGCCCCTACTGTGCCTGACTCAATATTTTCTAGTATTTCTGCACTCAGGCTCATAAGGACTTCATCATTGACTCCTTAGCTTCTAATGTACTTCTGCCTTCCTATTTCTGTTCTTATATTCCTGTCATACCTCCCAAACCTCCTGGATCTGGCGGGACAGTTCTGGATTTCAGTGGCTGTCCTGCAGTCCCAGGTGGGCTGAGGTGTGTCCCACTCTCAACTGTCTCTGCATCCTTAGGACATCCTGTCTCTGAGCTGTGTGCTCCCTGCTTCACCATTCAAGTGCCGGCACTCCCCAGCAGGCACAATGCAGTTACACACAATTTGCGCTGCTTGGCTGTGTAGTAGAAATGTGCAGGCCTGGAAATCAGCTTCTATGCTCTGCCTACACAGCCCAGAAGCGCAATGTATGTGTAACTGCATTGTGCCTGCTGGGGAGTGCCTAGGTGACCATTTAGTTTTTTATTAAAAGAGATGGCACTACTAAAAGGGGGGCACAATGTGGGCATTACTACTGTGAGGGGGCACAATGTAGATATAACTTCTGTGTGGAGGCACTAAGGGGAATGGTTGGCATTTGGCATGTATATTATGCATTGGGTGGCATTACAGGCACGGCTTAGAATTATAAAATTTGTTGTGGTGCACTATGCACGCCACTGCTATTGTCCCTCCTTGTTATTTTCAAAAGTTGGAAGGTATGCCTGATATTCTTTTTTACTGCTTTTTCTCTGACATCTCATTATAATTCTTGCTTTTTTGCTTTACAGAGACCTACTCTATCAGCCTGGGGTTTGCAATATGGCAATTTGTATCACTTTACATCTCTTTGATGCTACATTATCATTCATTGACTATGTCTTTGTGGTTGTGTATTGTATATCTTATGGGTATCTGTACCTACCCCGGACTTTACATGCAGGGTCCTTATTTATGGACTTTAGTGGTCTGTGTATATGTGTTTGGTTTTATTTTTACCAGCACATGGTCTGTTATTGTATACAATTTTTAGATCTATGTATAATTGTGTTGTCCAATAAAATTATTCTATTGCTTTTATTCCTGTTGGATGTGTACTTTATTGTGGTTTTCTTTGTTTGGTTTAGCTATTTTGTAGGTAGGTCACAATATACTGTACGTAGCGCGGTCCCATAATTAATTTTTTGTTATCTGCATTCAGTACCACAAACACTGTATATTTTTGCCCCATATACCCATTTTTCATGTCAGGACTTTCCTTCCCCTATTCTCATGCTTTGTAATGTTTCACATTAAGGGCTCATGCCCACAAGCGTAAGGGGTCAGTGCCCATATTATGAACCATTTTCGACATCAGCTCATCTCGGCAGGATTTTTACATGCAGAACTTTTGGTTTTCCTCAGATGGTTTGATAACCAAAGCATGCTGTGTGGTGTTTCACAGGACCGTTTCCTCTGCAGTAATCACACCTCCTACACTTCCCCTCTCCATATAAAGGCTAATGCCCATGAGCGTAAGGGCTCAGTGCCCGTGCTGCACACCGCAAATTGCGGCCCACAATGCATGAGCACTGACCGTGTGCACACCGTTTGCGGACGTGGATCCATTGACTTGAATGGGTCTGCAATCCACAAGATATGACCGAAGATAGGACTTCACCTATCTTTTGGGGAGCAAAGGCACGGATCGGAAGCCAACGGAAGCACCACAATGCACTTTATGTTCTATCTTTGCCCGTATCTTGCAAACCTCGGACCCAATTCAAGTCAATGGGTACACAGCCGCTAACAGAGTGCACACGGCCAGCCTTTATATGGAGAGGGGAAGTGTAGAGGGTGTGATTACTGCAGAGGAAACAACTAGGAAGGCAGAGCAAGTCCTGTGGAACATGCACAACACAGCATGGTGGCTTTGGTTATCAAACGTGCTGAGGCAAACAAAAAGTTATGCATGTAAAAAAATAGCTGATGCCGAGAACAGGGAAAGAAAAGCACAAACATGAAAAACAGAGCATAAATATACAGTGTTTAGGGTACTGAATGCAGATAAAAAAGATTCATTATGGGCCCGGAGAATCGCTTTAAGAGTACTTTAGTAGGCCACCAATATATATATATATATATATATATATATATATATATATAGTGGTGATGTGTGTAGTAATGTGAGGTGTGGGGTGTGTATCTCGCCTGGTTTGTCAGTTTAGCCAGGTGAGAAATGAAATCCAGAAGTGGTATAGCTTCAGCAAGCATAGTTGCTGGAGCTGTTTTTTGTTTAATGTTGCATGGGCTGGATTTCTTCTGATGGAATAACGCGATAACACGATTTAACTATCATCGTTATTCCATCAGAAAAAAAACAAAAGGACCTAACCAGTGGCCAAACACTTTGTAGACCAGGGTCATACAGAAAGAGATTTACGCTGTATGCTTATTGACCATGTCCCTCCTCTGAGAAGAGGCGGTAACCGCATCAAATTGTTGAAAAAACGTGAATCAGAATGGATTTATAAATTGGATTCCCTTAAGCCACAGGGTCTTAATGTTGACTATAGACCTTGGCTTTTTATCTGATGGTATCGTCTCCCCCTGCATTATGTCTATGTTTTTGTCTGCTACAGCTTCCGCGTTTTGTGTCCTTTTTTAATTTTTTTGTATTTTTAATTTTTAGGTGCTTCCCCTTGGTGGATGGACCGCATATTTGAATTTCGCTCTTCTGCAAGATACATACCCTTTTTTTACTCTGGACTACAATGTGATAAAAACACTATTATTATTGCTACAATACGGCACTTATGTAATAGTGGAGGAGTGTGCTATTAATCCTCTACACATTTATAAATCTGTAAGTGCTGGGGAGATCACGTACGATGACCCCCCTATATTTCTCTGGCCACAAGGCCCGTCTGAGATCAGTGAGACTCTGGGTAGGTCGGTGGGTGGTGATCACCACTGGTAGACAGTGGATATCGGTGATGTTTACCTGCCGACATTAGGTTCAGGAAGACGTGCATGACTGCATTGCTTTCCTGTCCTCCAGTGTTCCCCTTTCTGATAGATGGCCTGTGTCCAATTACTTATATACTGCTATTATTTTTCTGTAGCTTTCGATGTCTTTTTGTTTATATTATGGATCATGTGATTCGTTTTGCCCATGTGACTAATCATATGACCAAACATGTGACCAGGATGTTGGCATGACGCGCAGACATGTGCACGTACACACTCCGAGCATCCATGTGGGTCTGTGTTATGGAGAGTGTTATGTATAGAGGAGCGAGTCTGGATCTCCAAGGGTTACCACCCCCTACACCTGGACACTTCTTTATGGTGATTACCAATTATGAATTATACTGATTTTATATATTAATAATGAGAGGTACGGTACCACAATGCACGTTAAATACTTTTTTTCCCCCACTGTATAGTCAGCCACCAATTGTGCAAGTTCTCCCACTTAAAAAGATGAGAGAGGCCTGTAATTGACATCATAGGTAGACCTCAACTATGAGAGACAAAATGAGAAAACAAATCCAGAAAATCACATTGTCTGATTTTTAAAGAATTTATTTGCAAATTATGGTGGAAAATAAGTATTTGTCCAATAACAAAAGTTCATCTCAGTACTTTGTTATATATCCTTTGTTGGCAATGACAGAGGTCAAACGTTTTCTGTAAGTCTTCAAAAGGTTGGCACACACTGTTGCTGGTATGTTGGCCCATTCCTCCATGCAGATCTCCTCTAGAGCAGTGATGTTTTGGGGCTGTAGCTGGGCAACACGGACTTTCAACTCCCTCCAAAGGGTTGAGATCTGGAGACTGGCTAGGCCATTCCAGGACCTTGAAATGCTTCTTACGAAGCCACTCCTTTGTTGCCCTGGCGGTGTGCTTGGGATCATTGTCATTCTGAAAGACCCAGCCACGTTTCATCTTCAATGCCCTTGCTGATGGAAGGAGGTTTGCACTCAAAATCTCACGATACATGGCCCCATTCATTCTTTCATGTACACGGATCAGTCGTCCAGGTCCCTTTGCAGAGAAACAGCCCCAAAGCATGATTTTGCCACCCCCATGCTTCACAGTAGGTATGGTGTTCTTTGGATGCAACTCAGCATTCACTCCCCTCCAAACACGACGAGTTGTGTTTCTACCAAACAGTTCTACTTTGGTTTCATCTGACCATATGACATTCTCCCAATACTCTTCTGGAACAGTTCTTGTGATCATTTTGACCCCACGGGATGAGATCTTGCGTGGAGCCCCTGATTGAGGGAGATTATCAGTGGTCTTGTATGGCTTCTATTTTCTAATTATTGCTCCCACAGTTGATTTCTTCACACCAAGCTGCTTGCCTATTACAGATTCAGTCTTCCCAGCCTGGTACAGGTCTACAATTTTGTTTCTGGTGTCATTCGACAGATCTTTGGTCTTCAACATAGTGGAGTTTGGAGTGTGACTGTTTGAGGTTGTGGACAGGTGTCTTTTATACTGATAACAAGTTCAAACTGGTGCCATTACTACAGGTAATGAGTGGAGGACAGAGGAGCCTCTTGAAGAAGAAGTTACTGGTCTGTGAGAGCCAGAAATCTTGCTTGTTTGTAGGTGACCAAATACTTATTTTCTACCATAATTTGCAAATAAATTCTTTAAAAATCAGACAATGTGATTTTCTGGATTTGTTTTCTCATTTTGTCTCTCATAGTTCAGGTCTACCTATGATGTCAATTACAGGCCTCTCTCATCTTTTTAAGTAATACAAATAGAAAGATGACAGCATCCTCTTCTTATGCTGAAAATGTGCTTTTATTGCATCATAACCTCCAAAACACGTGCAACGTTTCGGCTGCCACTCAGCCTTTGTCAAGCATGCTTGACAGAGGCTGAGTGGCAGCCGAAACGTTGCACGTGTTTTGGAGGTTATGATGCAATAAAAGCACATTTTCAGCATAAGAAGAGGATGCTGTCATCTTTCTATTTGTATGGCATTGGAGTTCTTGGACTGGACCCCGAATAGGACGTGCATCCTGGTGATACATTTGGAGCAAGGTGCTGTACAAACCTTTTTTCTATTACCTCATCTTTTTAAGTGGGAGAATGTGCACAATTGGTGGCTGACTAAATACTTTTTTCCCCACTGTATATCATTCACTATTATTGTATGATACTATATCTGTATGGTTGATTGCTTTTTATATAATTTCACATATTTTTATTAAGATATTTTGTTAATTGATAATTATGTACACCCTATAAATATGTTGTGAACTTGTAGCCATATGCTTGAAAACGGTTTCAGTAAGCGGACTGAAACTTCACACGAGTGAGTAAAGGACTTCACTTTTTTTCAATGCATTGGAAGTGCTGCAGTTTTTTCATTCTTTGTAGAATATATATATATATATATATATATATATATATATATATATATTGATTGAAGGACCCGTTGTAACAATGCCTGTTCTTGTCTGCAAAACAGACAAGAATAGGACATGTTCTATCTTTTTTGAGGGACTGCTGAACGGAAATCATTGAAATGAATGGGTCAGCTTTCAATCCGCAAAAAAAGCAGATGGGAAGAGTGAGTTGAAGCAAAGGGTTAAAGGACAGTATTGGAGTCAGGAGATGATTCAAACCTTACAGCAACAGCAAAAAACATAAGCATATCTGAATGTTAACCAATCCGACTTTTTTATAATGCATCAGATTATTGGCTTCTCTTGCATGATAATGGAAACCACATGTTCCTCCTACTACAGACAGACAAACAAGAAGAATCACCATTATACATGAGAAATACATGCAGGATCATTAACAACACTGAACTTCCATGCTAATAATACACACTGAAAATATACCATTTTTGCTTATTTATGTAGATGTTCAAAGTCAAAAATATAATAAATAAATAGTAAGATTTACATCTGTAATGTGATCTAATCAATGGTGAACACTAAGGAAAGTAGACCCATTGATACAGCAATGGATGCTGGACACCTCTTTTCAGCTCCACTTACCCGACACTCCAGACCCAGTTCTCACTGTTATGTCCTGAGCAGGCCCTGCAGCCAAGCCCACTCTGTTCCCCCATGCAAACTACGGCCTGCTTGCCGACAAGGCCTCTCTTCCAGTGCAGAGAGAGGGAGCTCTCCCTCTGGCTCTTAAAGAGGCAGCTCACACACACCCTAATCTTCACCAGCCAATGTCTGGCAAACCAGGGGTACTTCTGGCACCTTACTCAGTGGTAGGGTGCCTGAACAATATGTTACCTAGCTTGCTATTCCTGCAAACATGCGCTATATATCCGTTTGACTGCCCGTGTACTGACTTGTGCCTGATTCCTGGATTCTGACCCACCGCTGCCTGACCTGAACTATGCTTGACCTTTGTATTGAACATATGCTGCCTGCCCTGACCTTGGACTGTTTACCTATTACATGTACTCTGCCAGCCATGACGTTGGCCAGTCTTTACGATTCTGCCTGATTCAAGCAGTCAGCTATCAACCATACAGAGAATACTCCATGAGAAAGCGGCCTAGTGGTTCCCCTGCAGCGAAGTCCAGATCCCTGTATATGGGTTAAAGGGTGAATACCACGGTACTGCCAGGATAAAACCATTAGCATTGGCAATAAAGTCAAATCTGTTGGTTGATACACTGGTTCCACACCCATTGCCATAACACCCATATTAAAATTCAAAATGGGACCACCTTTTGGTAATTGTTACGTGGTATTGGTACTTGTTGGTCTCCCACGTCCTAGACTTTATAGAACAGTAAAGTGATCTGACCAATGGGTTGGTGTCTCCCATTGTGGTTCTTGAGATGGGGAGTATTGAACAGACGGAGAAGGAAGGTAGTTAAGCTGGCCCACCTACTCTCTTCGCCTATGGCATCTTTATGGAACATGCAAATGTGCTTATAATAAAAATGTTATGTCTGTGACTGCATTCTGGGAGAAAAATCCACAGTGTATTACTGTATTAGCAAAGAGGATAAGATTTTACCAAATTTTCTGCACATGCTGTGGAAAAATGGTACAGAAAATTGACCTGTGGTGTGGATTGTAAATATATGGCATCAATAGATGCTGCAGATTTCATAATTTGCAACGCATAAGCTGAGAGGCAAAGGCAAAACACAATTCACATATAACAATATGGATTTTGCCTCAGATTTGTTGTGGACTTTGCAGCTGTATCGTAGCGGAATATCTGCCCCATGTGGCGGTACCATAAATTTACAAAGAGCACATTTCATCTATCACTCACAGAATAAATGTGACCTAATCAACAGCATTTGAGAAGAATTATGAACATAAGGGCTTATGCACAGGAACATTTTCCTTTTTTTTCTGTTCAGTTTTTTTTTTTTTGCTGCCCGTATGCGGAAATGTTCACTTCAATGGGGTCGCAAAAAAACCCCCAGAAATTACTCTTTGTGCATTCCGTATGTCCTCATTACGGAAAAGTAGAGGGCTGTTCTATTAGGGGCCAGCTGTTCTGTTCCCAAAATGCTGAATGCACGTGGCCAGTATCCGGACCGCAAAACACCCAACGGTCAGGTACATAAGCCCTTGGGATAATATCCTGCACCGCATGATTGGCTCCTAGCCCTACACATTTTTGTGTAAATAGACTTTGAAGAGAAGAATGTGAATACACACAGTTTTCTTTTACTTTGTAACTTTCAGAACTGAACATAAACCATACTATGCATTCCTGCAGACCCAAATTACAGCATGACGCCGGCACAGAGACACCTCTGAACTCTGCAATTCTGAGGACCCTTGCTTTAAGAATATTCAGGGCAAATGCACACGACTGTATGTATTTTGTGGTCCACAAAAAACAGATCCGCAAAAAATACAGATGACGTCCATGTGCATTACGTATTTTGCGGAAAAGAACAGCTAGCCCCTAATAGAACAGTCCTATCTTTGTCCGTAATGCGGACAATAGAACATGTTCTATTCTTTTGCAGAACAGACATACGGAAACGGAATGCACATGGAGTAACTTCTGGGGTTTTCTTTTTGCAGACCCCCTTGCAATCAATGGGTTAATTTACACCTCATGTCTTTTTACATGGACCCACCCAAAAAAATCTTCAGTGCATCTCTTATTCTCATCCGAGTCTTAGATCATGAGCCAGAGTGTAATTTATCAACCAGGCTTCACGGATGATATCACATACTGCTGTCTGAATACAGAGAAAATGACACATATGTGATTAGCAGTTCATTATTAGAATTTATAATTTTTTGGATTTAGATACTATACATATATTTGTGATCACACTTTTTAATCTTGTCACTTCTGACAGCCAAAATAACAGAAAGTGCCCAAAAGGGCTGCATGGTGGCTCATTGGTTAGCACTGTTGCCTTGCAGCGCTGGGGTCTTAAGTTCAAAAGGACAACATCTACATGGAGTTTGCATGTAGGACAACATCTACATGGAGTTTGCATGTAGGACAACATCTACATGGAGTTTGCATGTAGGACAACATCTACATGGAGTTTGCATGTAGGTCAACATCTACATGGAGTTTGTATGTAGGACAACATCTACATGGAGTTTGCATGTAGGACAACATCTACATGGAGTTTGTATGTAGGTCAACTTGTATGTAGGTCAACATCTACATGGAGTTTGTATGTAGGGCAACATCTACATGGAGTTTGCATGTAGGACAACATCTACATGGAGTTTGTATGTAGGGCAACATCTACATGGAGTTTGCATGTAGGACAACATCTACATGGAGTTTGTATGTAGGCCAACATCTACATGGAGTTTGTATGTAGGACAACATCTACATGGGGTTTGCATGTAGGACAACATCTACATGGAGTTTGTATGTAGGCCAACATCTACATGGAGTTTGCATGTAGGACAACATCTACATGGAGTTTGCATGTAGGACAACATCTACATGGAGTTTGCATGTAGGACAACATCTACATGGAGTTTGTATGTAGGACAACATCTACATGGAGTTTGCATGTAGGACAACATCTACATGGAGTTTGCATGTAGGACAACATCTACATGGAGTTTGCATGTAGGACAACATCTACATGGAGTTTGTATGTAGGACAACATCTACATGGAGTTTGCATGTAGGACAACATCTACATGGAGTTTGCATGTAGGACAACATCTACATGGAGTTTGCATGTAGGACAACATCTACATTGAGTTTGTATGTAGGACAACATCTACATGGAGTTTGTATGTAGGCCAACATCTACATGGAGTTCGCATGTAGGACAACATCTACATGGAGTTTGTATGTAGGCCAACATCTACATGGAGTTTGTATGTAGGACAACATCTATATGGAGTTTAGATGGGTATTTTTTAACGGGTCAGCAAAAAATACTGACAGCACACTGTGTGCTGTCCGTATGTCCGTTCAGTAGCCCGCAAAAAAACAAACAAAAAAATGTCCTATTTTTGTCCGTTTTGCGTACAAGGATAGGCATTGTTACAATGGATCTGCAAAAAAAAAACGGATGGCATATGAATGTCATCCTTTTTTTTTTTTTTGTGGATCTGCAATTTGCAGACCGCAAAACACAACGGTCGTGTGAAGGAAGCCTAAGGCTACTTTCACACTGGCGGCAGGCCTGATCCGGCAGGTGAAGGGTGCTGCCGGATCAGGCCTGCCGCAGTGACATGTGTGGAGCCGGAACCGCGCTCCGGCCCCACACATGTCACACAGTACATACATATACATACACATAAACATACACACACATATAGACATACAAACACACATACATACTTACATGCTCCCCGGCAGGTCTTCGGAGCGTCAGGACGGCTCACACAGGTCACGATTCCCCACAGCGCCCTCTGCTGGGCGCCTGGTGGAATCGTCATCTGAGGCACGGGAGCGTAAGGCACGGGAGCGATGTGTAAACATGATATGCAATGTGCATGCGCTGGTTAAGTAACCAGTAAATGGCACATGCACACTGCATATCACCATGCCTCTGCCCACAGTACTGTGCATGCCGGGCCCGGCAGTGATGCGTGCAGGTGCTGGATTATGAATGGAGATAAGAATGATGCCACAAGGATACAGGGCTGGTCGGATGATACAGAGGGGAGGAGTCAGACGCAAGTAAAGCAGGGAGCACTGGGCACTTGCAGCACACTTGCCGCCCCTGGGCACTTGCAATATCTAATTTGCATATCTTTAAAACTTTTTTTGGGTGCTTTGGAGTCTCTCAAAAACTAAACCAAAGTACCATCTGTGTTATGCATTTGAGTCCCACAGAGCTATATTATTAGTTTAATGTAGGTGACAAACTGTAGGAGATGCCATGTTACTTTTACAAATGTCTATTCTGATGATGACATCATTATTGACATCACAGAATAGGAACTAACGGCAAAGACTGCATTACCTTTCTTTTCTCCAGTAAAAGGCACATAGTCCTCCCTGTCTTGGTGCTCCATGGCCTCTTTCTGCAAATACGCCAGAAGATGCTCTCTGTCGAATGCTCCAGATGCTTCCTTTGTTGTCTGGTCTTTCTGTCGGAACCCAGCTGGTAATAAGGCATTCTGAAAATCAAAAGAAGGTATTCAATTGTGCAAAATAAGATGTTATCATCACACAGTGGTAAACCCTAGCTCACTAACTGAATACTCATAAATAAATTCATTGCTTAAAGGGGTTTTCTGGGACTTCCTAACACCTTCACACTCATCTATGTGAACCCATAAAAAGCGATGTGGACCCACTGCTTTAAGAACCAGCCATGTGACTTGTGTTGCAGACATGGGGTGTGGAACCATTGTGTCAATCCACAGGTCTGACTTTGGGCAAAACCTAAAACTGTCACCAGTTCTAAGGTCTTGTGCCAGGTCTTGTACTAAATAAGGGCAACATAAAACATAAGTGGCAGATCTCCTTAGCAATGCTAGGTCACTTTCTTTAACTGACTCTCTGAGAAACTGATGCAAAGCACCAAGGGTCCATTCTGGGACCAGCATAAGGACGGTGCAGTGGACAGGGCTGCAATGTTGTGGATGGAATCCTTTCTCATCTATTCATGCATACACTGATGCCATGAGTCTTCTCTGCTCAAGGAACAATAGATGAAGAATGATTCCAACCTCAGGATTACAGTCCCTTCCACAGCACTGCCCCTTTACAGGTCGTGGAGTGACATGGCCATCCCTTACAGGGACAGGAAACTTCAGGAGTAAGAAAATGGATGTGATGTTGGCGGAAGTTAAGATTTTTCAAAGAGACAAATGACCATTTCTGCTTCAAACTATATATACTGCTTTTTGCTGAAACTGGAAGAGCTGGAGACTGCCAACCAAACCACTGGAGATTGTTTCTATGAATGACCCTCTGCATATAAGGCTCCTCTATTGCAACTCTTTGTTGAATTGAATGTTGGACCAGGGTTGCCAACCGTCCAGAAGTTTCTGGTTCGTAAAAATAGGCGACTTTTTTCCTGTGCCCGTGATTTTTTTGAGGTTGGTGATACCTGACTAAATTATTTTGGTGATAAATATCATCATTTTAAAGCCCACAGTAAATGCTGTTAATGACTTCTAATCAGTATATTGAGCTATAGACCTATCATTTATTATGGTTTTCCAACTTGTCCGTAAAAATGTTTTCTGTCTGTGATTTTGAGATAAGTTGTCCAGAAAAAAAGCTTCTGGTTGGTAACTCTGTGTTGGACAAATTCCCACACAACTAGTGCTTTCCATAAGGTGGACCACTGGACTGGCAGGGAAGGATATTATGAGCCTCATTCACATCTTAAGCAGCTCTGGTAAGATGAAAGCTGAGCTTTGCTTCATTGCTATGGGCAACAAAACCAGTTTTTGATGAATGAAGCCTGAAAACCACTATCCTGTACAAACCAGACAAGGGAAATGATTTCTTATTTTAGAAGTCAGGTTTCATTTGTGTACAGTATCTCACAAAAGTGAGTACACCCCTCACATTTTTATGAATATTTTATGATATATTTTCATGGGACAACACTGAAGATCTGACACTTTGACACAATGTAAAGTAGTTAGTGTACAGCTTGTATAACAGTGTAAATTTGGTGTGCCCTCAAAATAACTCAACACATTAATGTCATTAACTGCTGGCAACAAAAGTGTGTACACCCCTTAGTGAAAATTGCCAAATTGTGCTCTATTAGACATTTTCCTTCCCTGGTGTCATGTGACTCATTAGGTTACATTTGGTGTTATCGCTCTCACACTCTATCATACTGGTCACTGGAAGTTCAACATGGCTCCTCATGGCAAATAATTCTTTGAGGATCTGAAAAAAAGGATTGTTTCTCTACATAAAGATGGCCTAGGCTTTAAGAAGATTGCCAACACCCTGAAATTGAGCTGCAGCACGATGGCCAAGAAAGTACAGCGGTTTAACAAGACAGGTTCAACTCAAAATAGGCCTTGTCATGGGCGACCAAAGAAGTTGCATGCACGTGCTCAGCGTCATATCCAGAGGTTGTCTTTTCAAAATAGATATGTGAGTGCTGTCAGCATTGCTGCAGAGGTTAAAGGGGTGGATGTTCAGTCTGTCAGTGCTCAGACCATTCAAGATAGAGGCGGCACAGCGCCCGGTCCTGGTTCCGATGCTATGGGACACTTAAATAACGTAATATGGAATAATATGCTCAGACCATACACCGCACACTGCATCAAATTGGTCTGCATGGCAGAATGGAGCCTCTTCTAAAGATGATGCACAAGAAAGACCACAAACAGTTTGTGGTCTCATGAGAACAATAAAAACTTATTTGGTTCGGATGGTGTCAAGTGTGTGGCGGCAACCGGGTGAGGAGTACAAAGACAAGTGTGTCTTGCCTACAGTCAAGAATGGTGTTGGGAGTGTCATGGTTTTGGGCTGGATGAGTGCTGCCAGCATGTTCTGTTCAGTCCTGTTAATGTGAGTGTCACTAACTGCGTTGAACACTCCAGATGTTTATTCCACTATGAAAAGAAGTGTCTGGTGATTAAGGGGTTATTCGCTTAGGTTTTCCTTTAAACAGCACTATTTGGATCTGGAATCAGGCACGTAATGATATCACTTGCTATTTTTGGTTGACATGTATTATGAGAAAACTGAAGTTACTCATATACCTGACAGAATGGAAATTTCTGCACATTTTCCTTCCCTAAAAGCAACACATGTCTGATTTCAGGAGGAGTCATTTGTTCCTAGCTAAGGTGACTCTGCAGTCAGTAAGGAGTTTTTCAGTGTTATTCTTGGCTTCTGTGGGAAGAGCAGCTGCCAGCATCCAAGAGAAAGTACAGCGGAAGGCGTGCAATTACAAGTAACGTGACTGGTATTAATTAATTCAAAGCCACCCTGCGTCATGGGTGATGGGGGAGCCAGAATGATTTTCAAGTGACTTTTCTATGTTTAGTACCTAACAACAGCAACACGCAGACATTTTCCTTAATTACAGATGTATGTTTCCTATGGGCATCGCTGCAGTCCTGTGATACGGATTTACACAAGTGAAAAAGCACACCAATGGACCTACTTTAATGCATTTCCACGTGTATAATATTGACAAGGCTGTAAACTTGCAGATAAATCTGTGATTTACTATATATTCCATTTCACTCAGTTTATTGGCTATTTCACCCCTTACCTTGCCTGTGTCCGTTTTAACCTACTGATTAGTCCCTTTATGAACTTTGATCTCTTAATTAAAGTGACCCTTCAGGCTCCACCTTAAAAGGCATCATGCACATGACTGTATATTATTCTGCATCCGATCCCCATTTTTGTGGATTGGATGCAGACCCTTTCGTTTCAATGACATCGCAAAAAATGTGGACAGCCACATGTCCTCTTCTTTTCTGTTTTGAAGACAAGAAAAAGCATTTTGAAAATAAGGCCTACGGAAATTGCGGCCGGTATCCGTATTTTGAGGATCTGCAAAATACATACGGTGGTGTGCATGAGGCCTAAGGTTCATTTCTTTCAGTATAAGTGTGGCAATTACCTTGTACTTTATCATCTTTATGACTTACTGTAATGCAAACCAGCCCATGGATATTTAGTAAGCAGTAGCAGAAGGCAGCCAGACAAAGCTCATGGTGGGTATGGCACACTATATATTATGCAGCAAAAGGCAGTGTTCATTGAGGTATAGCATACTACATAATATGCATTAGCAGCCACAGTTCATGGGGGGTATGGCATACTGTATAATGCACAGCAGCAGGCACAGTTCATGGAGGTATAGCATACTATATAATATGCATTAGCAGCCACAGTTCATGGGGGGTATGGCATACTGTATAATGCACAGCAGCAGGCACAGTTCATGGTGGTATGGCACACTATATAATACATAGCAGCAGCCAAAGTTCATGGGGTAAGGAGTATGGCATATTATATAATAAGCAGCTCCCTGTCCCAACACGTGTTTGGTTCGCTCTTCTTCGAGACGGTGCAATTCATTTTGTGAAATACATTACTTGATATTGTTTGCACTAGACACTTTATGCATGGTAAAAAAGAGAAATTTCAGTCAGCACATCCCAGAGTGCAGGTACTGGTTGCTATGGCTAAATACATGTCAAAGGAGAACACATAAAATACAACCGCACACTGCTGCCAGATAAAGCACAAAATGCCATAATGATATAGAGTATTCCAAAGCTCATGCTATGCTTGTTTGATAAATAGAGACTCTTGGCAAATATATTTTGTACAAAATTATCTGAGCCCATTCACCGGATCGTCAAGGTGGTCTCTGCAGAATGGGAACCTAACACTATGTCCTACCTGTTACATGCCAGACTTGGCTTCCATATAATCAGGGGGTGTTTTGTTCCACATGCACGTAATGTCCACTTGCCTTTTGCCATTTCTGGTGCTTCAAAGGCCTCCCCTAGTTCAGGAGTGCAGACACTAACATGCATGCCGAATCACTCGGCTTTATAGTTGCACTGATTAAAAACAACCTGTGGGGCAAATGGGCTGGTCAGGAGTGCATGACCAAATGGAGTAGCCACACCTCCAGTACAAACTTGCAAAGGAAAAAAAGAGAAATTTCAGTCAGCACATCCCAGAGTGCAGGTGCTGGTTGCTATGGCTAAATGCATGTCAAAGGAGAACACATAAAATACAATGTCCACTTGCATGGTATCTGATTTTAAAGGGTTTCTGTCACCAGTTTTTTCGGTATGAATCAGGCTGACATTAGAGATGTGCTAATGTCACCTAAATCCAAATATATATCTGTTTTATTTACTGGTGCCCCCATTTTTATATAAAATGAACTTTTATTTTATGCTAATAAGGCCTCTAGGTGCAAGGGGCGTTACCCCTGCTCCTAGAGGCTCTGTTGATTGACAGGACAAGGCAGAGAACACACACTCCATTCACCATAGCTTGCAAGGACCTTCAATGATGTCATGACCATGTGATCAGTCACATGGTTTAGAAGGAGACAGGCTGTTTGTGTAATCCTAACCATGCCTTGCAAGCTATGGTGAATGGGGTGTTTCTTCTCTGCCTGGGCCTGTCAATCAACAGAGCCTCTAGGAGCAGGGGTAATGCCCCTTGCACCTAGAGGCCTTATTAGCATAAAATAAAAGTTCATTTTATATAAAAATGGGGGCACCAGTAAATAAAACAGATATATATATATTTGGAATCAGGTGACATTAGCACATCTCTAATTCAGCCTGATTCATACCGAAAAAACTGGTGACAGAAACCCTTTAATTACGTTTTTTTGAATAAAGATTATTTATTAATGATATATATGTGTGGATTTTCCAATATTTTTTGGTAATGTTATCTTAGTTTAGTCATGGGTATCCTACTTGAGTTTATTATCAGACCCCTTGGTTTGTTTCTTATAGGTGCTATATTACAGAGTACCTGTAGGCACTGTAGCACACTTTGCTCTGTCCAAGCTGAAAAAAGTCAAAGGGCAAACTCAGAGGAAAACAGCAGGTAGGCATCTCCTGTTGGTACTAATACAGTTTTTATTTAACAGCATGAGTCAAGTATACATATAGGTCAACAGCAGTATGAGGCTGGCAAGCCCATGCAATTTAGGCTATCATTCCTACATATCAGCAAATTTAGTTGACACTTGGACTGGAAAAAAGGGACTCTCACAACAAAGGACATACAACAATAACTGCAAGCACTGGAAAATAACTAACAAACAAAAATTGGCAGTGCAAAGGAGGAAGCCAAGAGATTAAATACGCAAGATAAGCCTACTTTAGTAAGCTATGACAAAGGTGTGATGATGTCAAAGGTGGGGTGAGAAGTTGGTACCCAGAGGACCACCAGAATGACCAAATCCTCAAGAAGGAACCTCTATTTTGTATCTCCAAACCTAGTTCCCCCATTGTTAACTCTGGTCACCCACATACTGATGGTAGGGGGATTCAGAAAATAACTAACAAACAAACAAAAATTGGCAGTGCAAAGGAAGAGGCCACGAGATCAAGTAGGTGAGCTAAGCTTGCATGAGTATGGTCAGTAAGGCTACTTTCACACTTGCGTTAGTACGGATCCGGCGGGTGAAGGGACCCGCCGGATCCGTACTGAGTAATACAACCTTGTGGATCCGTAATTCCGGATCCGGTTGTATTATCTTTTAAACGGATCCGGAATAACCTCTATTGAAAGTCAATGGAGGACGGATCCGTTTACAAGTGTGTCCACACCAAACGGATCCGTCCCCATTGACTTGCATTGGGGGGTCATTCCGGATCCGTTTAGGTGCGGATAACTGTTGCGGTTTGCTCTCCGGTCTGAAGACTGAACGGAATGCTTTCAGGAGCATTCAGTTGTCTTCAGTTCAGTTTTGTCCCCATTGACAATGAATGGGGACAAAACTGAAGCGTTTTATTCCGGTATTGAGCCCCTATGACGGAGCTCAATACCGGAATTCCATAACGCTAGTGTCAAAGTAGCCTAAGCTATGACAAAGGTGTGAGAATTTCAGAAGAAAGATAAGAAGTTGGAGATAAGAAGTTGATATGCAGAGGACAACCTGAGTGACCAAATTCTCAAGGAGGATGCTTTATTTTTTGACTTCTCTGCACAACAGTGAAAAAAATGTCCACTGAAAACAGATACACCAAAAGTTTTTCATGGCCATTTTGGATCAGTGTGTGCATCCATTTTTTGGCGGTGTATTTGTTTTTAATGGCTTTGTATCGGTTTTTAACAGCCATTAAAAACGGCCATTAAAAGTGGGTACATTTCATAGGCTTCTTTTTAAAATTCCAACCCCTGCATTGCCCTCAGTATATATTATATCCCCCCCACACTGCCCTCAGTATATATTATATCCCTCACAGTGCCCTCAGTATATATAATGCCCCTCTATATATAATGCCCCTGAACATATAATGGCCTCCATAGTGTCCCAAGTATCTATAACAGCTCCCATAGTGCCCCTTGTATGTATGTCCTCACAATGGCAATTCATGTCCAATAATGCCCTCACACCACCCTTACCACTTGCACGCGCAGGGAAACTCGCTCCTCACGGATGTCACCACGCTGTGTGCATCAGGTCCTGCAGCCTCTAATAAGGAGCGAGTTTCCTTGTGCATGAAAGTGGATGAGGTATGTTTTTTTACCCCTGAAAGCCCTTTTTTTTACAGTGCCCCCAATTTTTAACGGCCGTTAGACAGGTGTATTCCTGTCTAAACGGCCGTTAAAAATAGGTCTATTGTTTTCAATGGGGTCTGTCTGTCCAATTTTTTGATGGTTATTAACAAAACAGCCATATAAATAGCCCCCTAAATTTTAATTGGCTGTGAAAACGGCTGTGTGCATGTACCCTTAGCCAGTTGTTAGGTTACTAGGATGCTGTGACGTCCAGTGCAATGCACCCTGTGATGTAATCAGTGATGAAGGCTAGCCCTGATAATGTGTTCTGTTTATTGCTGCATTTTCTTAATTATTTACCAGTATGTACACACATGGTTTTGATTGCCTGGAATTAACCAATGAAACGTGATTGGTCACGGCCAGGGGATGAAGGTTTGTGAAATATGGGGTGATATATAGTACAATGTACGGATGACAAAAATCCTGAGAGAGTTGAAACCACTGTTGAGCGATCTTCGATCCGATCCAAATTTCAGGGAAAATTCGATTTGCTGTTGAGCCAAATTTCCTTGTGCTTCGTGGTAGCAAATCGTTTTTTTTCCTTGAATGGGAACAACAAAAATCATACTTACCTCCTCCATTTAGAGCCGGAAGCCAGCATCGTGATTGAAGAACTCGCACAAAATCCCATGCGCAGGGACGTATGAAGTCACCATGCCGGCTGACTTGATGACGTCATCACAGGCCGCGCAGGATTTCATGCTAGATCTTCAATCAAGATGGCACTGGGCGGCTCTTTGCAATCAAATGGAGAAGGTAAGGGCTCATGCACAAACGGGCACCGGCCATGTGCACCCCGCATCACGGATGCAGACCCATTCACTTGAATGGGTCCGCAATCCCGGAGATGTGGTGCGGAACGGAAGCATGGATTGGGACCCCAAGGAAGCACTACGGAGTGCTTCCATGGTGTTTCTGTCCATGCCTCCGAACTGGAGGTTCCAATCCGTCTTTCCGTTCCACAGTTCCGCACCGCAACGGCCGTGTGCATGAGCCCTTAACTTTTCCATTTGATTGCAAAGAGCCGTGCGGCGTGGACAGTTGGATGCGGATCGCGGACTCCACTGAAGTGAATGCGCCCGCGATATGCATGCAGAAGCCCCACGGTTGGTGCCCATGCATTGCGGTCTGCAACATAGTCAAGGCTGGCACACATTCGTGTGAACAAGCCTGATAAACAAGTATGATTTTTTTATTCTACACTGTATTATTACTGTCAGATGCCATGATTAGCAATGAACATCTGAGGGGTACAATGACGGGGGCGCCGCAATCGCCGCTCCCTGTCATTACACCCACTACAAAGAAATGCGCTTAAGTGAATTTGTTTGTAAAATTCAGTGAAGCAGTCGAATTGAATTTTTCAGTACTTCACTCATCTCTAGTTGAAACATTGCTTCTACATGTTGGAAGTTCCAAAAAAGACGTACGTTTTTTTTTTTTCCATGCATGGATGCTGTCAGCCACTCCCTTAAAGGGGTTTTCCAAGTTCAGCAGGTAATGTCCAAGAGCGTGTAATGTGATAAAATAATAAAAGAACTATCACTGTACTGGCACTGAGCTCCGGGCACTCCCTGCCAGCCTGGTGTTTACATTGCTGCAGTAATGATGTGCCCGTATACCCAAGTGACTGCTGCTGCAAGCACTGGCCTCAGCTGTCTCTTGTCCTAACAAGGCACCATAAATGTCTCCAAAAAGGGACTGAACATACTGATCTAAGAACACTGTGGTGTTTTTTATCGTTCATTGGAGGTACAGATTAAGAACAGAATAGTCCACTCTGTATAAACATAGCAATATCATGATGACCTACAAATCCCACATGGTGTCCTGAAAAATGATGCCTCTCACTGACACAGGCAGAGAGGAAACAAACCATTTGTAAGCAGAAAATCTGCAAAAAATCCACATAAAAAAAAAAAAACACACATACACATAAAACTGCACTATTTATTGCAGGTGCAAATTTTTCAAAGTTTCTGGGTTTTTTTATTGCGGATTATGCTGCAGATTTCTTTGCAGATTACATCTTCATTGAAATGAATGGAGGCATTCAGCTATAGGAAATCAGCAACAAAACTTTATTTGCAGTCTGTTCTGCCTCGGAATAGTACTTCTACAGCGGAACATAATGCAGGTAATGACACTTTTCTTCCCCATAGTCTAACAGGAGGGACATCTTGATGGTATGTATTTTGTTGCAGAAAATACCGCCACATGGGAGTGTAGCCTTAGGTTTTGGGTTCAGATAGTTTATCCATAAAAACTGTATGTGATTACTTGGAAAGCAGTCACAATAATTCTCTATACTGTAGCTAGAAATACAGATGATGATGAAAATACGTTGTCATGTGTAAGTTTAGAGGATTTCCGAGAGATGGTCGGTGCACATCTCCGCTGCAGAAACAAGCCGTACTGGGAAGGTGACTGCATCTACCGGATTAACGCACATACCTCAGGATCCAGTTCTTCTAGCGCGTTCTCCAGCTGTTTCAGTTCATCCTCAGATAACTTGTTCAGAATTTCATCTTCATTTATATTCTTATACTTGTCGAAGTCTTTCCTGAATGGCAGAGACATGACTGAGTGATCTGGAAGGGTTCTCCTGCAATAACAAAAGAAAATCATGAGATTGTAATGGAGTGTAACACTTGACATGCATGGCATGGGCGTAACTATAGCCACAGCAGCCATAACACTTGCTATTGGGTCCAGAGGTTACAGGGTGATTTTCAGTCTTTTCATTTTCAATTTTTACTCCCAGCCCTCCCAAAGCCATAACTTTTTTAAATTTTTCATTCACATAGCTGTATGAGGACTTGTTTTTTGCAGAACAAGATGCACTTTCTAATGACACCTTTTACAGTTGCATACAATGTGGTGGTAAGTGGGGAAAAAAATCCAAATGGGGTGGAATTATTAAAAAAAAAAACAGCATTCCACCACAGTTTTATGTTTTGTTTTGTTTTTTTTACATCATTTCCTATGCGGTAAAACTGACCTGTTACTTTTATTCTCTGGGTCACTACGATTACAACGATACCACATATGTATAGTTTTCCTTGCATTTTAATACTAAAAAAAAAATGTTTTAAACTTTGTATTGCCATATTCTGACCCGCATAACTTTTTTATTTTTATGCGCACGGAGCTGTGTTAGGGGTAATTTTTTGTGGGAATTTACTTTTCATTGATACCATTCTACGGTGTGATCACTTTTTATTCAGTTTTTTTCTGGGAGGTGAAGCGATCAAAAAACGGCGAATCAGCCATTTTGCCTTTTTCTTTCCGTTTTGCCATTTTCCGTATGGGATAAATATTTTTATGTTTTAATTGTAATGCTATTTTCGCATGCGCCGATTACTATGATGTTAATTTTTTAAAATTATTTGTGATTTTTTTTTTTTTTTTCATTTTGGGGAAAAGGGGGTGATTTGAAATTTTATATTTTTTGAATATTTTTAAAAACATTTTTCTTTTTTTCCGCACTTTTTTTATAGTTCCCCTAGGGGAACATTGTTTTTTGCATAGACTCCAATACTTTAGCATTGGAGTCTATGACAATTACACTAAGTTCCTATGGAGCACTGCCACAGGAAGGCTCTCCTTAGGAACTAGTGTGTGGCAGCCCTGTACAGGGGCTGCTGCACACTGCTCACGCTCCCGGTCTTTAACTTTCAAGATGCCGTGGTCACATTTGGTTGTTATCGTCGATCGCATACATTAGTCCTGGGTTCCTGATGTTTAAAACAAGTGGAGCAGGTGCCATTTTAAATGCCTGACTGCCGGCGTAAATGTATGTGGTGCACTCAGGAAGGTGTTATGGGGGCCCAATAAGGTGCAAGAACATTGTACCTTTATGTGGGGAATAAAAATATAAGTACTTTTTTCTATAATGTGGGTTTTCTGATCTATGGTGCTATTATACTTATCTTTAATTATTGTTATTTATGGTGCTATTTTAATTTTTTTACACTAGGTGTGGGAGCCCCATCTTATTTTGCTCTGTGGCCCTATAAATTATAGTTACGCCCCTGTGGTGACCATGAATGAGGGTGTAGACTGAATTAGCCATGTACTCTCTCTGATCTACTGGAGTGGAACAGACAGAAAGGGCATCGTAAATGGGAGATCATTATTACTGGCATCTCATTCTGAACACCAGTAATCAAACAGCAGACATTATTGGAGATGGAGAACATAAACTGTGACCTATTGGAGCAGCCATGGATCATAAAGTTCGTTAACCTCTTGTTGTGTAAAAACCAGCATTAGGCCACATGCACACAGGAATTTTACGCAGATTTTCCACGTGCATTTGTAGACCACTGCGTTTCCACAAAGAATCTGTGGCCTAGTCTGTGTGTGTTACATGCAGATTCTGTTGCAGAGTTGCCCCAGATTTCACCTTTTGCATTGCAAATGGTGAAATCCACAACAACAATCCCCAGAATGAATCGTCATGCTGTAGATTTCAAAATCCGCAAAAAAAGGTCACTTTACACACGGATAATTCTATGTGTAGGTAAGATTTAAAAAATCTGTAAGGTATCTTCAGACGGTTGTATTAGCATGTCGAAAACATAGATGTGTAATCCGCATCATAATTCCACATGTTTTCCTGACATTTATTTTTTTATGCGGTTTTCAGTTTTAAGCGGTTAATAGTGCATGTTTTGATGTGGTTTATCAGCCTCCCATTGATTTTAAAGAGGTTTTCTGATATTCACGACCTGTCAGACCAATCGGTGGGGATCCAACTCCCAGCCCATCCCCTCAGATCAGTTTAGAGGGGCCGCATCACTCATAGTACAAACAGCTGTAATTACACTTTACCCCCAATATAATGTAGACAGCATGCAGATAAACTCTGAAGGGGTGGGGTGCTGGGAGACAGACCCCAACCAATCTGATATTAATGACATTTCCTGTCAATTTGCCGCATACAAATCCGTGCGGCAAATACATATGCATGTGGCCTTAGAGAGAGAGTACTGCGTGTGTGTGGTCAATGGGGGGAGAACATCTAACATTATAATATGTTCCATTATTTGTAATACACACATAGGGAGAGATTTATCAAAATTGATGTAAAGGAAAACTGGCTTAGTTGCCCATAGCAACCAATCAGATTCCATGTTTCATTTTCCAAAGGAGCTCTGAAAAATGAAAGGTGGAATCTGATTGGTTGCTATGGACAACTAGCCAGTTTTTCTTTACATCAGTTTTAATAATTCTACACCATAGAGTGCAGGGGGTGCAGGTACAGACAAGTCCACTGCACTCAGATCACCAAGAAGGAATAGTGGCTCATTGGCCGCTCTTGCAGACATATAGGGGCACATTTATTAAGACAGGCGTTTTAGATGCCGGTCTTAATAAAGGCCTGCGCTGGTGGTGGATGGTTGAAGTTATGTAGTTCTCTACATAACTTCGGTGAAACCAGTGCCGGTTCTAAATGTAAGACAGCTTCCTTGCTGTCTTACATTTAGACCATTTTCTTCTTCTAAAACAGGCATAGAAAATGGTGAATGACACAGGCCTATCAGTTCGTCAACTTCCCAGCCCTCTTTTTTAGACCTGGAGTGAGTGGGGAAGAAATAGCAGATTCTGCCGCAACATGGCACGCGACAGAATCTGTGGCAGATACAGTACAGACCAAAAGTTTGGACACACCTTCTCATTCAAAGAGTTTTCTGTATTTTCATGACTATGAAAATTGTAGATTCAACACTGAAGGCATCAAAACTATGAATTAACACATGTGGAATTATATACTTAACAAAAAAGTGTGAAACAACTGAAAATATGTCTTATATTCTAGGTTCTTCAAAGTAGCCACCTTTTGCTTTGATTACTGCTTTGCACACTCTTGGAATTCTCTCGATGAGCTTCAAGAGGTAGTCATCTGAAATGGTTTTCACTTCACAGATGTGCCCTGTCAGGTTTAATAAGTGGGATTTCTTGCCTTATAAATGGAGTTGGGACCATGAGTTGTGTTGGGCAGAAGTCAGGTGGATACACAGCTGATAGTCCTACTGAATAGACTGTTAGAATTTGTATTATGGCAAGAAAAAAGCAGCTAAGTAAAGAAAAACGAAAAAAGGTCAGTCAGTCCGAAAAGTTGGGAAAACTTTGAAAGTGTTCCCAAGTGCAGTCGCAAAAACCATCAAGCGCTACATAGAAACTGTCTCACATGAGGACCGCCCCAGGAAAGGAAGACCAAGAGTCACCTCTGCTGCGGAGGATAAGTTCATCCGAGTCACCAGCCTCAGAAATCGCAGGTTAACAGCAGCTCAGATTAGAGACCAGGTCAATGCCACACAGAGTTCTAGCAGCAGACACATCTCTACTAGAGTTGTCATGATACCAAAATTTTGATTCAATTTCGATACCCAAAAAAAGTATTCGATACTCAATACCATGCCGAAAAAATAAAACACAAAAAATCTGTGTGCCCCATCAGACCTCACATCAGCCCACTGTGCCAGCATCAGACCTCAGATCAGCCCACCGTGCCCCCATCAGACCTCAGATCAGCCCACTGTGCCCCCATCAGACCTAACATCAGCCCACTGTGCCCCCATCAGACCTAACATCAGCCCACCGTGCCCCCATCAGACCTCAGATCAACCCACCGTGCCCCCATCAGACCTCAGATCAGCCCACTGTGCCCCTATCAGACCTAACATCAGCCCACTGTGCCCCCATCAGACCTAACATCAGCCCACTGTGCCCCCATCAACCTCAGATTAGCCCACTGTGCCCCCATCAGACCTCATATCAGCCCACTGTGCCCCCATCAAAATAAAATAAAAAAATCTCTTACCTGTCCTGCGCCGCGGCTCCGCTCCGGGTCCGGTGCTCCTCTTCTTCTCTTTCCTGTTACCTGACTGCGTGCAGCGTCAGGTCAGAGAGCGCGCACTACGTCCTGACGCTGTACGCGGTCAGGACAGTGCAGCGCGGGCCCGGAGAAGAAGAGGAGCGCCGGACCCGGAGCGGAGCCGCGGCGCAGGACAGGTAAGAGAATTTTTTATTTTAGTATCGCAAAATAGGAAATTCCGGTACCGAATCGACACTGGTATAAAAGTATCAATTTAGTATCGAATTATCGATACTCGAGGCAACCCTAATCTCTACAACAACTGTTAAGAGGAGACTGTGTGCAGCAGGCCTTCATGGTAAAATAGCTGCTAGGAAACCACTGCTAAGGACAGGCAACAAGCAGAAGAGACTTGTTTGGGTTAAAGAACACAAGGAATGGACATTAGACCAGTGGAAATCTGTGCTTTGGTCTGATGAGTCCAAATCTGAGATATTTGGTTCCAACCACCGTGTCTTTGTGCGACGCAGAAAAGGTGAACAGATGGACTCTACATGCCTGGTTCCCACTGTGAAGAATGGAGGAGGAGGTGTGATGGTGTGGGGGTGCTTTGCTGGTGACACTGTTGGGGATTTATTCAAAATTGAAGGCATACTGAACCAGCATGACTACCTCAGCATCTTGCAGTGGCATGCTATCCCATCCGGTTTGCGTTTAGTTGGACCATCATTTATTTATCAACAGGACAATGACCCCAAACACACCTCCAGGCTGTGTAAGGGCTATCTGACCAAGAAGGAGAGTGATGGGGTGCTACACCAGATGACCTGGCCTCCACAGTCACCAGACCTGAACCCAATCGAGATGGTTTGGGGTGAGCTGGACCGCAGAGTGAAGGCAAAAGGGCCAAGAAGTGTTAAGCATCTCTGGGAATTCCTTCAAGACTGTTGGAATACCATTTCAGGTGACTACCTCTTGAAGCTCATCAAGAGAATGCCAAGAGTGTGCAAAGCAGTAATCAAAGCAAAAGGTGGCTGCTTTGAAGAACCTAGAATATAAGACATATTTTCAGTTGTTTCACACTTTTTTGTTAAGTATATAATTCCACATGTGTTAATTCATAGTTTTGATGCCTTCAGTGTGAATCTACAATTTCCATAGTGATGAAAATACAGAAAACTCTTTGAATGAGAAGGTGTGTCCAAACTTTTGGTCTGTACTGTATATGTCACTCTTTTCATAAATGACTCCCATAGACTTCTTATATCAGCGATCTCTGGCCAGCAGCAGGATATGCAGTCAGCTGCTCACTTGAGTATATGACCTGGTAGTTATGGTGCAGATGCTATATAGTAGCTATGAGGGGGACACTAAATCCACAGACATTGGCCACAGTAGTTGCACTGTAATGGAGGAACTGTGACTGCCGATCATGGATTCTGGCTTTAGAAACAGATTTCAGAAGAACAGGATGAAAAAGTAACTGTTTTTTTCAGAGCAAGAGACAGAAAGTAATAAATTCTAGGACAAAACCAAACTATATTTAGCTCCCTGTGCTTAAAAGAACTGGAGATTAACTAAAGGATACTCTGATGATTAAGAGCATTAAGCCTATTAGAAGTCTGGAGAATAAATAATTCATAAACATTTGCAAATTTACAAGAGAATTGAAACAGTCAGAGTAATAGAAAAAGCAGGAACGGCTTTAATAAGGTGGGACTCATGTAAACATTCTACATTAACACATATGTGTACAATGGGGGGGGTATTTATTAATACTGGCACACCATGCGGGTTAACCCTCCCCATGCCGCAATGGCTGACTGGTAAATGGTCCCGCCCTGTGCAAGGCTGAGCAAATTGTAAAAATGCTAAAAATAATAAATTCATTAAAATGCTAGGCCTGTGATGGCTAACCTATGGCACTCCTGCTGTGGTAAAACTACGACTCCCGAGATGCACAATAGCTTGGCTGTTCTCAGAACTCAATAGAAATGAATGGAGCATGCTGGGAGTCGTAGTTTCACCACAGCTTGAGTGCCGGAGGTTAGACACCACTATTTTCTGCTGTGGGTACAGTACAGTGCAATTTCTTACTCCATAGAGACAATATACTGTCAATAACAATGTCAACAATGGAAATGTCACACTACGGTAACACTAGTGTGCCTGTAGGGAAACAACTTTTGCATTGCACAAACATTGCACAGCTGAAAATTTCGATGTTGTCCCCATTAATGTGACAACAATCAGACAAGACTCAGTCACACAGCCATATATATAAGGAAAGACTGCTTATTTGTTTCTTTATATATCAATGCTATCTTAAAGAAGACCTTTCACCACTCCTGACATGCCTGTTTTAATCGCTTCATGCATTCCCCATGTAATAACAATTCTGTAACATCTATTCTTATGACTCTATGTTGTGCCATTCCTTTATTATTTACACTAGAAGTTATGAATGAATTGCTATTTGTCTTCAGTAAAGGAACAGAGGAGAGGTGACCAGTTGGGGGTGTGTACCTGCACAGTGTGAACATGACAGCACTGATTGGCTAGAGTCAGTCTGTGCAGGGACACCCCCAACTTGTCACCTCCCCTCTGTTCCTTTACTGAAGACAAATAGCAATTCATTCATAATGTCTAGTGCAAATAATAAAGGAATGGCACAACATAGAGCCATAAGAATAGATGTTCCAGACTTGTTATTACATGGGGGATGCATGAAGCTATTAAAACAGGCATGTCAGGAGTGGTGAAAGGTCCTCTTTAAAGGGTTTCTGTCACCAGATTTGGGCATATCAAACAGGATGACATTTGCAATGTGCAAATGTCACGTGATGCCCAATCTGGTATTCTTTTTTCTTTTGGTGCCCCCGTTTTTGTAAAAAATGCACTTTTATTTTATGCTAATTAGGCTTACTAGGTGCAAGGGGCGGTTACCCTGCACCTAGTAAGCGCCGTTTGCTAACCTCTTGTAACGCCTCCGTTCTCTTGATTGACAGGGCCAGGCAGCTTGCTCGATCTGCTGCCGGCCCTGTCTGCGCTTCAAATCCCGCGCCTGCGCCGTGCGGAATAAAATTGGAGCAGGCGCAGTGAGTGCCGCTGGTCGCCGGGCTCCCGGCTACCTCACTGCGCCTGCGCCGTTAACGTCAGAGTACACCCGGCTGATGTCGGCTGCTGTCTCTTCCGGGCCAGCGGCACTCACTGCACCTGCGCCGATTTTATTCCACACGGCGCAGGCGCGGGATTTGAAGCGCGGACAGGGCCGGCAGCAGATCGAGCGAGCTGCCTGGCCCTGTCAATCAACAGAACGGAGGCGTGACAAGAGGTGGGGAAACGGCGCTTACTAGGTGCAGGGTAACCGCCCCTTGCACCTAGTAAGCCTAATTAGCATAAAATAAAAGTGCATTTTTTACAAAAACGGGGACACCAAAAGAAAAAAGAATACCAGATTGGGCATCAGGTGACATTTGCACATTGCAAATGTCATCCTATTTGAAATGTCAAAATCTGGTGACAGAAACCCTTTAAAGGAGGTATGCCACTAATATAAATGTATCCCGACCAACAGTTACCCCTGTTATA
Organism: Rhinella marina; assembly: GCA_900303285.1. Taxonomy (NCBI): domain Eukaryota; kingdom Metazoa; phylum Chordata; class Amphibia; order Anura; family Bufonidae; genus Rhinella; species Rhinella marina. The sequence goes on along the minus strand of ONZH01020898.1, from coordinate 1,143,371 downwards.
TCAATTTCTCCAAATACCACCATTTATCAAAGCTGTCTTATTCTAAAGTTATTAGTCGACCATTGCACCCTGTGGCAAATCTGTTTCGATTTCAGTTGCTGTTGGTTACGTCCTGCAGTGGAGCCTTGTAATACAGGACGCACAAACTCACAGCTCACAGTGTCAGTTATGGATGGATAGACAGACAGACAACAGAGAGACAGACAGAAAAATAGATAGACAGACAGATAGAGAAACATAAGATGAGTTCTTTGAATATGTGGAGGTGGAAAATGAAGTGGTTAATGTCACATGTCAGGACACATCTCACTGTCCTAATGCATGATGGGACAGCAGTCACATGACAAACTAGGAAGTAGAATTCAAGCTTGGGGGATAAGAGAAAACTGCAATTGAGGTAAATTTGAAATAAAAATAGGAAATAAATAAATAATCCAAGGAGAAATGGGAGCTGGAGTACTTGATGAAAATAAACTTTAAAGTGAAAAGTTTATGGCACAGCCCTTTTAAGTCTGATAATCTGAATAGTCCACAAATTAATTCATATTTTTTACTTTTATGATTATGTGTAAATAATATATTACCAAAATTAAACAGAAAAAATGCTAGACAATTAAATTATAAGAAATACAGTAAGAGTTAATGTTCAGAACTGAAATTTCACACTGAGGCTTTCCAAACAGCAAGGTTTTTAAGAATAGTGTAGCAATTGTCTAAGCCCTTCCTCATGCCCTGTATCCATGGAGAATGTTCCCTTTGACAAGGCAGCTAAGATCCCCTCCTTTCATTGCCAATGCCACAATGTTTTATGAAGGTTCATACAGACAAGTCCTTGAAACACCCAAAGTGGCACAGGAGAACATTGTCTGAATATCTTCAGCTAGACTAAGCAATTATATATGGTAACTTACTGTAAATATACAGCCTAAGGACTCCCAAATAAATTACAAAGGAGTTCTTCAGGACTACAAAATTGTTGGCCATCCTTAGGATAGGATTTCTGGCTGCTGGAGATCTAATTGCTCACTTTTTCCTTTCACTGTGACAGCACCAGACTCTACCTTTGCTAAAACAGTGACACTTGAACATGAAGCTACCAGAAGATACTGTGCCACATAATTCATCTTCATTATTTTTTTTTGCAGCTTTCACTTTTTTAGGGTTGTTTTCTCTGCACAGTGTAGAAAATAACCTTTTAATACCTGGAGAAAATCACCACTATATTTATGGGATATATTATCTGTAATGTTTCTGTATCAAATCGTTTAAATGCACTAGGGTGTATTGCTTTAAGTAAGATATGGATCATTGACACCACTCCTTTACTGATCTTCAGGACCGGCCATCAAAATCTGAGGGTTTGCTGATCTACTATTTCAGAGTAGGGTAGCTGCAGTGCTGGTGGCCAGCATGGGCTTGCATTAACCAGCTCCATCCGCTACAGAATGGAAGGGGCTGTGTAGTTTCGGTGCCTACTTCTGGCTCCTGAGATACTCTGAAACACCTGATCGGTGGTGGTGTGGTTTCAGACTCCTACTGATCAGATGATGAAAGGAGTGGACAACCCGTTTACAGCAGTTGTTTAATGAACCCCCTCTATTAGCCAGAGAAAACAGTGGCTAATAAACAATGGCTCTTGCTCTGGTAGACCTAGCCGTTCACGTATTGCATGTGGGTTTTTGAAGATACAACTACAGTAATCATATTTATAGATTATATACAGTGGTCCCTCAAGTTACCATATTAATTGGTTCTTGGATGACCATTGTATGTTGAAACCATTGTAACCTGAGTCCATCACGCTATAGAAAACTGGTAATTGGTTCCAACGCCCAAAAATGTCATCCCAAAATTTAAAAAAAAGTAAAGTTTAAGGAAAATTAAGCAGATAACCAAGACCCATAAAGAAAGTCCTTACGTAAAACAAACAGGAATAGAAGCTGTATGCTGTGAATCACTTTCTATGGTGAGGGCAGGAGCTTCTTCAGGGCCGTACATAGATGTACCAGAAAAATAAAATGGAGTTGCCGCCCAACTGGTGTCCAAAGGAGCAGCGCATCCTGGCACAGAAAGGCGGTATAACAGAACATGTTGATTGCTTAGATCTGAGTCTGAGGCATTGTATGTTGAGTCTAGTTTCAACTTACAATGACCCAGGACCACTGTATGTTAAACAATTTGTATCATGAGGACATTGTATCTTGAGGGATCTCATATTTGAATCATGCTGGCCCTAGTATTAACAAAATTCCTGACCAGAACCAGGTGGAACTAAATATATTTCTTTCCATACTACACACAGTATAACCCAACTAAAAATAAAGTAAAACAATAAAAAGATTATAAAGATATATATTACAGTGATGCCAAGTTTCACATCTACTGACCATTTAACCAAAGAGCTACTTATCATTCTACATTGAATACTGCATGATGAGTCATAAGAATCTATTAAACAACTAAGTAAAAAGGTTAGTTGGACTTTTTTCTTACGTCTTTATACAGTAATAGCATTCTAATCTGTGAATACATGACCGCTGGTTGCCCTGAACTGGAAAACAGAAAATGAGCAACACATATGTAGTACATGGGACTGTTTGTTTGGGGTCTGTGTAATGTCAGTGTCTTCTTCAACAACAGCTTTGTACTTTCTGGCCCTAGCAAAACAATCATGTTACTGTTGGTAGGGCTGAAAACAAACCTTGAAAATCACATGCTAGGATATGAGTTAAGTATCATACGTCAAAAGACATTTACAATCAAATTATTTAAGAATCGTTCCTTATAAAACTTATCAGAAGAACGGCGTTTGTAATATTTAAAGTACTTTAAAGGGGACAAATCAGGGTCATGTCCCCTCCCCTATTCTACAGGGTGGCCCACGAAAAAGTAGCCCGCCTGCAATATCTCCAAATCAAACTGCCTAATAGTAAATCTGTCTTAATTGTCCATAGCAACCAATCAGAGCTCAGCTTTCATTTTTTCAGTGCCCTGTAGGAACTGAAAGCTGAGCTCTCATTGGATGCTATGAGCAACTAAGACAGATTTACTATTAGGCAGTTTGATTTGGAGATATTGGAGGCGGGCTACTTTTTCTTTTACAAAGCCAAAAGGGAGTTCCTAAAAACCTGTTCTCTCCTTTCTTGGCTTGTATAAATAAAATAGAAAAAGTTACCAACAGCCACGTACCCGTGAAAGAGATGGTCCAAAATTAGTATCACACAAGATTAAAATAAAGGGTTTATTTTTTCATTTCCAAACACAGTGCCACCCAGCCTCATGTACTTGAATGGCTGAGGTACAATACTACACACAAGCCACGGACAGCAGTGACATTGTCATGTTATGTCAAACCCGCCACCCTTCTCTCGCACTGCACTTTTCTGTCCCTGGGTCACACATATGTTCCAGCATCAAGCTTTGTAAAGGGTCAGTATGCTCTTAACCTCAAAGGATTGTGCTAGCCTTTATTAGGATTTTCCTCCCTCCACTATAGTACTGGGTAATAAGAGCCATTAAGGTTCTGCTTTGCTTGAATTCTACATTTACGATCAAGCTTGTTACCTCAACCTCCTCTAGTTGTTTGCTGATCCTCCTGACCTCTTCTATTTGTCTTTGCTTCCAACCTAAAGCTACTTTCACACTTGTGTTGCTGTTTTCCAGCATAGGATATTAATGTTTGTTTAGTCTTCATGCATTCTGAATTAAAAGAGATACGATCAGTATGCCTTGCGCTACATCAGCATTCTGTTTTGTGATCAGGCACAAAACCGCTTCAAGCTGGTCATAAAAATGGAAAACACGGATCCGGCACTGAAAACAATGTAAGTCAATGGTGACGTATCAGTTTTTTTTAGAAGCATAAAAAAAACGGATCCGTCACCCATTGACTTTCAATGTACTTAGTTTACGGATCCATTTTTCCCGTTTTGATTTCACACAATCACATCCTAACAAAACGGATGCATCCTGATGTGCAAAATCAAAACAGATCCGGTAAGGCTACTTTCATACTTGGGGCAGCAGGGTCTGGCAGGCTGTTCCGGCACAGGAACAGCCTGCCGGATCCATGCTAACGCTAGCCCATTGTACCGTAGGAAGTTCGCCCGGGCCCCATTCACTATAATGGGGCAGGCCGAAGTTATGGCCGCAGCATGGCAAATAAGCCGAGAGGCGGACGGACAAAAAACGCAGCGTGTGGACTTCCAGTGTCATGGTGGGCTAGCATTAGCACTGTTGCCTCAAGTGTGAAAGTAGCCTAATTCTGGTATAGAGATCCTCTGCCAGATATCAATACCGGAATTAACAACGCAACTGTGAAAGTAGCCTAACTCCAACTGTCTTGAAATTGCACCATCTTACTACATATTTTGTCTACAGTTCCTTAAAATCACCAGCCTGACTCAGCTGAAGAAGACTGCTCCAGGAGTAGCAACCCCGGATTCCCTGTGGCAAATTCCATACCTCTTTGTGGGTTAAGGGACTTTAGAGGTGCCCCCTGGTTTATCTCTAAGTCAAATAAAGAACTGACCAAATGGGTCCACAAGTCCATTTGGCCATCATTATAGATGATATTTCTGGGAAAAAAACAATGCTTTTTTAATTCTGTGTTTTATCTGTAAAGGAGCTCTATAGTCATGGCCAAAAGTTTTGAGAATGATACAAATATTAATTTTTACAAAGTCTACTGCTTCAGTTTTTATAATGGCAATTTGCATATACTCCAGAATGGTATAAAGAGTGATCAGCTTAACAGCAATTACTTGCAGAGTCAATATTTGCCTAGAAAATGAACTTTATCCCCCAAAACACATTTCAACATCATTGCAGCCCTGCCTTAAAAGGACCAGCTAACATCGTTTCAGTGATTGCTCCATTAACACAGGTGTGGGTGTTGATGAGGACAGGGCTGGAGATCAATCTGTCATGATTAAGTAAGAATGACACCACTGGACACTTTAAAAGGAGGCTGGTGCTTGGCATCATTGTTTCTCTTCTGTTAACCATGGTTATCTCTAAAGAAACATGTGCAGTCATCATTGCACTGCACAAAAATGGCCTAACAGGGAAGAGTATCGCAACTAGAAAGATTGCACCTCAGTCAACAATCTATCGCATCATCAAGAACGTCAAGGAGAGAGGTTCTATTGTTGCCAAAAAGGCTCCAGGGCGCCCAAGAAAGACCAGCAAGCGCCAGGACCGTCTCTTAAAAGTGTTTCAGCTGCGGGATCGGGCTACCAGCAGTGCAGAGCTTGCTCAGGAATGGCAGCAGGCAGGTGTGAGTGCATCTGCACGCACTGTGAGGCGGAGACTCTTGGAGCAAGGCCTGGTCTCAAGGAGGGCAGCAAAGAAGCCACTTCTCTCCAGAAAAAACATCAGGGACAGACTGATATTCTGCAAAAGGTACAGGGAGTGGACTGCTGAGGACTGGGGTAAAGTCATTTTCTCTGATGAATCCCCTTTTCGATTGTTTGGGACATCTGGAAAACAGCTTATTCGGAGAAGACGAGGTGAGCGCTACCACCAGTCTTGTCTCATGCCAACTGTAAAGCATCCTGAAACCATTCATGTGTGGGGTTGCTTCTCAGCCAAGGGAATCGGCTCTCTCACAGTCTTGCCTAAAAACACAGCCATGAATAAAGAATGGTACCAGAATGTCCTCCGAGAGCAACTTCTCCCAACCGTCCAAGAGCAGTTTGGCGATCAACAATGCCTTTTCCAGCATGATGGAGCACCTTGCCATAAAGCAAAGGTGATAACTAAATGGCTCAGGGAACAAAACATAGAGATTTTGGGTCCATGGCCTGGAAACTCCCCAGATCTTAATCCCATTGAGAACTTGTGGTCAATCATCAAGAGACGGGTGGACAAACAAAAACCTACAAATTCTGACAAAATGCAAGCATTGATTGTGCAAGAATGGACTGCTATCAGTCAGGATTTGGTCCAGAAGTTGATTGAGAGCATGCCAGGGAGAAATGCAGAGGTCCTGAAGAAGAAGGGTCAACACTGCAAATATTGACTTGCTGCATTAACTCATTCTAACTGTCAATATAAGCTTTTGTTACTCATAATATGATTGCAATTATATTTCTGTATGTGATAAAAACATCTGACAAACACACATAAAAACCAGAGGGCAGCAGATCATGTGAAAATATAATATTTGTGTCATTCTCAAAACTTTTGGCCATGACTGTACATATGCTGAGGTATTGCAGTTTGTGAAAAAATAAAAATCTTAGAACAGTCAAGTAGACAGATGCTCCTAAGTCCAGCACTGAAACTATAACATAAGAGTTGACTTGAACTGATTATAATATTCCCACATAGCCAGCCCAGGTGTGGGAATATCCCTGAAGAGGAGACATTTGACCCTTTCATACAACTTCTGGCAAACATTATGGAATCATAATTCTTAGAAAATACACAAATCAAAGGTACAACACAAAAATGTGCTGAAAATTCTTGCTCCATGAAATGTACCTCAATGGAAGTAAATTATTTTAATACATTGCATATATTTTTTCCAGATCAAGTAAGAAAAATATATGGTATCAAGAAAACAAAAATCTCAATAGTACTTTGTTGCACCTCCTCAGGCTTTCATGATGACCTTTAAGGCACAGACTTCACTAATGTTAAACAAGCTACATCAAGCTGCTTCCAACTTTGTCGAAGAGGGGTTAAGACATCAATTTTGCAGGACAAGACTTTTTTTTAACTTCAACCAGAAAATTTTCAGATTGACATGTGGACTGTTTGCTGACCATGTAATTTAGTTGATCTGTCTTTCTTTAAAAAAAAAACTTTGACATATCTTTTAAGATTCACACCCTTAGAGTCTTTCACCCACTCTTACTGAGAGTGGCAGTTGTATACCAACCCCCTGTCTCACCCACCCAATTCTTGGATCACTTTGCTGCCTGACGTCCATATTTCCTGTTATTAGAATTACCAACCCCCATTATGTGCAACTTTAACATCCCCACAAATAGCCCTATCTTCCCATCTGCCTCCCAACTTCTATCTCTAACCTCCTCTCTTGGCCTTTCACAACTTTCTAACTCTCAGACACATAATGATGGCAAGACACTTGACCTTGTCATCATTGTCCCCAATTTTTTCTCTCTCCTGTCCTGATCTGGCTGCAAAACACTACAATGACACCCTCAGAAGTACCCTGGTTGAAATAGTGTTCCCTACACTCAGAACCTCCAAACAGAGATGAAAGCAACCCTTGCACACACCTCAAACCCACTTTCTCCATTGATGCTACAGGAGGGCTGAATACCTATGAAAAACTCATACACCAGAAAATTTCCTCCATTACAAATTTATGCTGAGAAATTATAACTCTGCCCCCCCCCCCACCTTGCCAAACAGACATATTTCACAACCTCTTGACACTTTTCAAAGTGCAGAGAGAAAACTAAAAACATTGGCATTGATCCCCTTCCCTACCATACCTCCTCTGGTTTACTTTCCACATTCGACCCGGTCACAGAAGAAAAATTCTCCAAGCTCCTTTCTTCTTCTCGCCCTATCACATGCACTACTGACCCTATTCCCTCACACCTTCTGCAGTGTCTCTCTCCAGCTGTCACTACAGACCTAACTAAAATTTTTAACCTCTTCTGTTTCAAACATTCTGTCATAACCCCAATATTTAAAAAAAAAAAAACTTCTATTGACCCATCTTGAGCAACTAACTACAGACCTAATCTCCCCTTCATCTCTAAACTCCTGGAGCACTTGGTCTATTCTCGCTTCATCAGCGATCTCTCTGTTAACTCTCTCCTTGGTTCATTAGAATCTGGTTTCCGCAGTCTACATTCTACAGAATCTGCCTTCACCAAAGTGACAAGTGACCTCCTGAAAGCCAAATGCAACAGTGACTACTCTCTACTAATTCTTCTGGATCTCTACAGCATTTGACACTTCAGACCATCTCCTACTAAGCATGCCCAAATCTATTGGCCTTAAGGACACTGATCTCTCCTGGTTTTCTTTCTAAACTCTTTCTACTCTTTCAGTGTATCATTCCAGTGTATCATGCTACTTCCTCTCCCTCTTGCTGTTGGGGTTCCTCAGGGTTCAGTCCTAGGTCCTCTCCTCTTTTCTCTCTACACAGCCCCTACTGGACAGACTATCGGTCCATTATTTAATCACTTGCCCGCTCATGTCACCTACACTTCTAAAACATCTCTAGAATTTGTCCCTTTCTTAATGTGGAAACAAGAACTCTAATTGTTGCCCTGATCATTCTCATCTCAATTACTATAACTCATTTTTAATTGGTGTCCCCTCACTAAACTTTCCCCTCTCTCATCTACCCTTAGTGAAGCAGCCAGACTCATCTATCTAACTGCTACTCCATGCCTCCATCCTGTGCTGGTCATTTTACTAATTGCCCATATAGTATAGAATCCAATTTAACCTGCTCATTATCACTCACAAAGCTCTCCACATTGTTGCACCCCCTACATCTCATCCCTTATTTCAGTCTACCACCCTACCCATGCTCTGCAAATAATCCAAACCTCTCACACTCTTAAAAAACTCTATTGAACTGCACCAGTTGTCTGGAATGCCCGACCCTGGCACTCCCTAAAAACACATCTTTTTATGGTGGTCTATCACAAACCCTAATCTAAAGCTTCTCCATTCACCCTCCCCCAACCATCATTCTTCTGAACCTAAGCCATCATCAAACAATACAAACCACACCCCATGCACTCAAATATCAGTTAGTGGCTGGCTCATGAAGCTTTATATATATACTCATCTATTTTGTTAAGATGGAGTGCAGGATTTCCATGCATGCTGGGTCCACTCCGCCTTTTACCATTTTTGGTGCCATAATGGCCTACATTAAATCCATGGAATGCAGATACCAACATGCATGCTAAGCCCACTCTATACCTCTCCTGCTGCCAGACGGCTTCCAATGACTGCAATGAGAGCAGGCTACAGCTTTATACTTACACTAATGAAAATCAGCCTATGGGGCAGACAGGCTGATCATACAGTAACTGACAACATCTTTCTAACAAAGCTAGAACCAGCCCTGTACCTCACATGGATCCAGAGATCTCCCCATTCATTGTTCTGCTAGATTTATATCATGCTGACAGCTCAAGGGGAGTGTCTTTTCTGCTGTAGCTAAGTGGGCATGTCTATTCTGCTGGAGCTCTCTACATATCACAGCACAAGAGGCAGTTGAAGGATGAAACTGAGAGCAGGTGGCGCTATACAGATACATTTTATTGCATAACTTTAAAGATGACCTTTCACCACTCCTGAGATGTCTGTTTTAATAGCTTCATGCATTCCCCATGTAATAATAATTCTGGAACATCTATTCTTATGGTTCTATGATGTGCCATTCCTTTATTATTTCTACTAGAAGTTATGAATGAATTGTCAGAAGTCTACAGTAAGGGTACAGAGGGGAGGTAACCAGTTGGGGGGGGTGTACCTGCACAGTCTCACTCTATCCAATCAGTGCTGCCATTGTCAGACTGTGCAGGTACACACCCCAACTTGTTACCTCCCCTCTGTACCCTTACTGCAGACTGCTAGCAATTCATTCATAACTTCTAGTGGAAATAATAAAGGAATGGCACAACATAGAGCCATGAGAATAGATGTTCCAGAATTGTTAGTACGTGGGGAATCCATGAAGCTATTAAAACAGGCATGTCAGGAGAGGTGAAAGGTCCTCTTTAGGTTAGGTCATCAACATCAGATAGGCTGGGGTCTGACTCCTGACACCAGCTGTTTGGAGGAGATGCTATATAATATAACTCCAGGAGAACTGAAACCTGATAATGGGCCCTCTGAAGTTACTGGTTGCCTTACATCTTCAGAATCACTCCATTCAAAGAAAATGAGATACAGTAGTCCAATCAGAATACTAATTATATACTCATCAAGGAACATGCGCATTATCCCCTAGCCTGTTCAGTGAATGCATCAGATTTAGTGACAGGGTCACAGTATGTATCTTATAGAGGAAAAGAAGCAAGCGCATTATAAATGATTAAGAAAATGTCTCCATGGAGATTACACTGTTTTTATCTGCAGGAATGGATTATCAGGTTTATGACAATCTCTCTGGCTCCCTCAACTAATCCATCTGCCTGCAAACAAATATGGATTTCCATAGGACTGTCTGCTGTGATCTTATAGAAACATTAGTATTCAATACGTATAAATGTATTTTTATGTCTATAAACACATTAAAAGGAAAATAATACAACATAACTACAACTCCCGGTTCTTGAACTATAGTTTTTTTACATTATCTTCTTTATTGCAGCATTTTCTGCCACCATAAAGTTCTGTCAGAGAACTCTTTCCATTTTAGGGGTGATTTGGGATCGGCTGCTACACAGTAGAACATATACAATACAATGTAAAAATGTTTTCAATTAGGCAAAGAGGCTACTTCTTCATTCTATAATGAAAATGTTGACTCGTGTAATACATAGTTTACACTTAGCAGTTTTTGAAATGGCTCCAACAAGATTATGTCAATACATTATTAATCTTAGTTCTTGTGTGGCATATAAGCAACAGATTCATCTACCATAGCTCTGTGTTTGAGAAAGAGTTAGAAGAAAGTCTGCCCTTGTATTATCTTGGCTAGCCATTAAAGGTGTCATCCTTTTATTCCTCGTTTCATAAATATATCTAATAAGATACAAAAAAACACAATAGTCCAAACAGCCTTTCATCTCTTGTAGTGTTTCTCAAACTCCAAGGCAGGCCTCACTAGTGAGGAATCCCCCAGTGGATGGTGAGTCACAGCTTAAAGGGATTTAAAGGGATTCTGTCACCACGATTTTAGTGACAGAGCTTTTCACATCATCAGTCACCTCGATTTCGTTAAAACTGTACTTGTCTTAATGCCATATGTCTTGTCACTTTAGCAAAAAATACCTTTTATTCACATGCAAATCACCTCTATAAGGAGCCCAAGGGGCTGTCTCTCCGGCCGGTAGAGCCCAGCCGCACCCATTCTGTTGGAGCCCAGCACCGCCCTACTGCAAATTATTCACTCCTTTCGGGGCTGACGTCATTCTCCTGGTGCGCCGTAATCTTGAGGCTACTGCCAGGACATCGCACAAGTGCAGACAGATGGATCCAGGGCGCACGCGCGAGATGACTGCCTGTAGTCCGGAACCTATGGACCAAACACTGGGTTCCCTCCTTTGTGATACTTTGCCAGGTCTTTACTGGGAAATTAAACACTCGCTACCGATCATCTGGCAGTGTAATACTGCTGCTGAGTTTGCTTGTTCATCGGGCAATCCAGATCTTTCAGCATGCTGAAAGATTAGGATTTGCTGGCGGCAGATAGTGCTGTCTAAGGCTTCTTTCACGTTAGCGTTATTGCTGGATCCGGCAGGGTTCAGCAATAACGCTTCCGTTACTGATAATACAACCATGTGGATCTGTAATGAACGGATCTGGTTGTATTATCTTTACCATCGCTGGGACGGATCCGTCATGGACTCCATTGAAAGTCAATGGAGGACGGATCCGTTTACTACTGTGTCACACCGAACGGATCCGTCTCCATTGACTTGTATTGGGGGTCATGATGGATCTGTCTTGGTGCAGATCCCCAGGACGGAGAGCAAACCGCAGCATGCGGTCTGGAGACACAAGTGAACTGAACGGAATGCATTTAGGAGCACTCCATTCTCTTCAGTTCAGTTTTGTCCCCATTGACAATGAATGGGGGCAAAACTGAAGCGTCTTTTTCCAGTATTGAGCCCCTATGACGGAACTCAATACCAGAAAAAGGAAACGCTAGTGTGAAACTAGCCTAATTATGATCTGTGGCTGGCAAACAACTGTGCAGCATGAGTGCGAACGATGTCATAGCGATCACTACTCTCCAAGCTGCGGAGGAGATCACTGCATATAATAGCAGTGGTCTCCTTCCCTAGAGAGTAGGCGGTTGCCTGGAAGGAACGCTTCCCTCCAGACAATCGTCTGCCTAATCGGGGTGTCTAATAGACCCTTTAGGCTACGTTCACAGATTGTGAATTGTAGTGGATGAAATCCAGACATGAATCCAAACACCTGTCAGTGGCAGATTTACTTACGGATTTAAAAATCTATTGAAGGTAATACCAAAAAAATCTGTGACTAATTCGTGAACAATCTGCAAGATAATGGGCATGTTGCTGATCTGAAAGCCCGATCCACATGAAGAAAACATGAAGAAAAAGCATCTAAAAAATCTGCAGCAGGGACTGTAAAATTTTATATACTCATATTGTAATGTATGTTGCCGTGGATTTCATGGGGGGTCTGCACCACAGTGTGTGAAGGCAGATGTGATGCATAAAGTCCACCATGTCTTGATGAGACCCCAGCCACAGTCAGGTACATGTACCCCTGCTCCTACTATCGTCAATTACATCATTGTTCCCAGCAGTGGGCGGCTGATTCCCTGAGCCTAGTCTGAGCCATTTTCCCTAACAACAGCCTTGTTAGAGATGCCCCTCTCATCTTCTCCAAAGGAACTGGAAGCTTTTGAAGTCTATAAGGAAATTAGGACAATCACAATGATCTCATTGTCAAATGCCCTTTCCATTTCAAAAGTAAGGTCTCATCATTATAAATAATAGCCTAATAATCACAATCATGTAAGACTATAAAATGACACATCTTTCCATGAAAATCTTCTATAATGAAAGTTCTCTATCTAAAGTACTGTATTTCAGGAAGACAAAGTATCTACTGTTGGTGCCTTCCTCTGTAAAAATATAGAATTAGGCCCCTTTCACACAAGCGGGAGACTCGGACGTCTCCCACATCGTGTGCCGTGTACTGAACTCCCGGCACTGAACGTGGGTTACATAGCATTATACTGATTTATGATGCTATGTAACCCTTACAGTTCTGGAATGTGTTGGATAATGCTGACAGTGTTATCCAACACATTCCAGAACTGTAAGGGTTACATAGCATCATAAATCAGTATAATGCTATGTAACCCCCGTTCAGTGCCGGCAGTTCAGTACACTGCACACGATGCGGGAGACGTCCGAGCCTCCCGCTCGTGTGAAAGGGGCCTTATGGTCCATTCAGACGTCTGCAAGTGTTTTGCTGTCTGCAAATTGTGGATCCACAAAACACGTATACGGGCCGTGTGCGTTTCAGCATTTTGCTGACCGTACATGGCCTGCCCTGTGATAGAAATGCCTATTCTTGCAATTGCGGGCAAGAATGGGACATGCTCTATCTTTTTGCAAAATAGATGCAGACCCTGAACTAGGGACGCCTGAATGGACCCTAACTTAGGTTACTTTCACACTAGCGGCAGGCCTGATCCGGCAGGTGAAGGGTGCTGCCGGATCAGGACTGCCGCAGCGACATGTGTGGAGCCGGAACCGCGCTCCGGCCCCACACATGTCACACAGTACATACATACACACAGACACACACACATATACACAGACAAATACACATACATACATACTTACATGCTCCCGGCAGGTCTTCAGAGCGACGGAGAAGCAGGACGGCTCACACAGGTGACGATTCCCCACAGTGCCCTCTGCTGGGCGCCTGGTGGAATCGTCACCTGTGCGCGCCGTCCTGTCCCTCCGACGCTCTGAAGACCTGCCGGGGTGCATGTAAGTATGTATGTGTATTTGTATGTATATATGTCTGTGTATGTTTATGTGTATGTCTATGTCTGTATGTGTGTATGTGTAGCCGGATCCGTCATGAACTCCATTGAAAGTCAATGGAGGGCGGATCCGGTTACCATTGTGGTCACACCAGACGGATCCACCCCCATTGATTTGCATTGGGGGTCATTCCAGATCCGTCTTGGTGCGGATGCCTGGACCGGAGAGCAAACCGCAGCATGCTGCGGTTTGTTCTCCGGTCTGAAGACGGAGCGGAATGCTTTCAGGAGCATTCCGTTGTCTTCAGTTCAGTTTTGTCCCCATTGACAATGAATGGGGACAAAACTGAAGCGTTTTATTCCGGTATTGAGCCCCTATGACGGAACTCAATACCGGAATTTTAAAACGCTAGTGTAAAAGTAGCCTTAGACTATTTTCACATTTGTGCTGTTTCTTCCGTTTTCTATGCAATTCTAGGAACAGAGAAAAAAAAGAAGAACACAGGTGCCAAAGTTGTCATATGACGGAAACCAATAGAAATAAGGTGACTGTACTGCGGTAGCTCCGGCACTACTATGCTTCATCCACTGTGTAGCGGACGGAGCTGGTTACTGTAGCTCTACACCCATTCATTTCCACTGGAGCAGGAAGTCGGCAGCACAGCTACCGCAGAGCAGCCGATTGGATAGGCCATACATATAAAGGTATCGGAAAATAAACCTTTAATCACAGTTGACTATATAGTCATGAAATATAAAAAAGAGCAATTATACAATCCATCTTCAGTATGCGCTTTTCACTTATTTTTCAGGTTTTTAGTGGGAAATCACAAGAAAATCAAACAAAATGTTCAAGCAGATTTAGATAATAATTCTTAGATAAAAGTGATATCTACCAGTAACAGCTAGATCACATGTACAGTTATAAGGTCTCCAACTTCTAGCTCTCCATCCATTGCAAGACTACATCACCCATTCGGGTAGATTTATTAAAACTGGTGTAAAGTAGAACTGCCTTAGTTGCCCATAGCAACCAATCAGATTCCACCTTTCATTTTTCAAAGGAGCTGTCACAAATGATAGGTGGAATCTGATTGGTTGTTATGGGCAACTAAGCCAGTTTAGCTTTAGACCGGTTTTGATAAGTCTCCCTCATTATGTCCCGACAACAAGCAGGACAGCAACAGGTTAGAGGCCCCTGTCTTCCAGGATACTGCATACATTATACTCATCAGACCTGACTGTAATGGCATAAACATTATTAGCTAAGAAAATACATGTCTAGCTTGCAAACAGGCATCTCTCCCTTTGTCATACAGCTTTACTTATATTGATTTCCTCCAAATCCACTGTCCATTTAATAGCAGCTGAAAGCTCATGCATATGATATGACCTTCCATTACTGCCCCAAACATATGTGTTTCCTGCAGTTATTGATTTACTGAGGTTGTTCTGGAAATAAATCACATATGGTATGTGCACTATTGACGGCTACATGAGTGTCCATGATAAAGTCTAAGTAAAACCTCCTGTTGTTTTTTAGAACCAGTTGCTCTAATGGCAACATTATTTATGCCTTATACATAGTACAGGGAAAAATGGATAGCATATAAATTTAGCCTGCTTAATTCCTGGCGAAGGTGGAGTCCAAGTCAGAATTATCCATCATGGTTCACCATTCCATTTTAGAAACAGGGGCACCATGCACCATAGGAATCATGAAGGTAGGGTGAGCACCAACAGCCAAAGCTAAAGGCAGAGGTGTAGCTATAAGGGGGTGCAGAGGTAACAGTCACTACTGGGTCCAGGAGCCTGAGGTGGCCCAAAGACCCTCGTGCTGCAGAAGAAGACACCTATATTATAGAAAGTGAATGGTGGTCAAGTTACACCTCTGGCTGGAGGGAAAGGGTTACGTCAAGAATTTGTCATGAGAGGGTGCCACTTCAATTTTTACCTCAGGCAGCACAAAGGCTATGTGCATCCCTGCGCTGGCCACAAAGGGAAGGGGGTCTAAGCTGAATCCTTGTACTAGGGCCCATGAGACTTTAGCTACGCCCCTGGCTGAAGGTGTAATTCTACTCTAAAGAATAATGAGCAATGCGGCGTTACTTTTCTATGTCTTTGGTCTGCTGATTTAAAGGGAACCTGTCATCTCTGAAACACCCCCTGAACTAGAGTAAGCGGTGTATAGTGTAAGTGATGCTGAATCCAAATATGTAAGTTTTATCTTCATACTCACTCCCATTCTGATGTTGTGCTCCCACAAACCTGCAGTAAAATGCACTCAGTGGACTCCAGTGCTCACTCACACAATGGAGAGGACTCAAAGAAGAGTCCTCTCAATGCATTTTACTGCTGGTTTGTGGGAGCACAGCGACGGAATGGAAGTGAGTATGAAGATAATATTACATATTCGGATTCAGCACCACTTACACTATACACCGCTTACTCTAGTTCAAGGGGTGTTTCGGAGGTGACAGGTTCCCTTTAAGTTCTCTTGATATATCCATCTATATGAACAGCTGCTTTTAAATGTTTTGGATGCCCTAGGGAAACTGTCAGTGGTTCTCTACTCCATTGTCAAGATACGAACAATCTTTTCATTTATATAGTACTGTGACTTCTGAACAGATTCTAACAGCAAATGGATGTGAGTGAAGAAAATTTTGGTTCCAGTAGTCTAGTGGAGATCTGTGGGGTACTTAATCATTCAACAAATCTTTCACCACTGGGACCACTAAGGAGACCATATACATTAAAGTTGATGAAACCGGTAAATTTCAACCAAAATTAATGTTCGGGGTAAATTTACCAACAATCTCTTTGGCCAACTGAAAACATATTGTTGTCTCCTGGAAAGGAGGCTTCTGTCTGTAAGACTTTCCCCCAATAGTCAGATGAAGGATCTTGTTTTCCAAGATTTTCCATCCACAAACGTTGTCAAAAAGATTGTTCGTCCGTTTTCAAAAAGATGGTCCATTCTGAACAACTGTAAAGTCTCATTCACACAGCCAGTGTTTGATCAGTGATTTCCATCAGTGATTGTGAGCCAAACCAGAAGCAGAGCCTCCACAAGAGATGAAGTATAATGGGAAGATTTACTCCTGCTCTGTTTTTCGCCTGAACCTGGCTTTGGCCAGAAATCACTGATCAAGCCCTGACCAAACACTGTGTGAAAGCAGCCTGATGTCCAGTGTAGACTAAACTGTGTATGGATGCATTGGCAAAACAATTGTTCACCGGATGATTGTTCATTTATCAACCTACTTTATCTAACGTCTATGCTTGGCTTTGTCTACTTAGATCCCAGAACAGAGTATTGTCATGGATGACCACCTTCCATTTCCATACAATTTAGGCTACTTTCACACTAGCGGCAGTGGATTCCGGCAGGCTGTTCCGTCGGGTGAATAGTCTGCCGGATCCGTGCTACCGCTGGTACACGTGTGGGGCCGGAACTACTCTCCGGCCCCATTCACTATAATAGGGGTGGGCTGCGGTTCCGGCCGCAGCAGGGCAAACTTGCCGAGAGGCGGCCGGACTAAAACTACAACATGTCGTACTACGCTCCGGCCCCACACGTTCACCAGCAGCAGCACGGATCCAGCAGGCTGTTCACCCGCCGGAACAGCCTGCCAGAATCCACTGCCGCTAGTGTGAAAGTAGCCTTAGGCTACATTCACACGACCGTGCCATGTTTTGCAGTCTGTGAATTCTGGATCCGCAAAACACGGATACTGGGGCCGGTGCTATATAGAAAATGACAGCACACTGTGTGCTGTCCGAATTTTTTTCGGCCCCATTGAAATGAATGGGTCAGTGAAATTGCAGAAGGGATGTGGACCCATTCATACGGTCGTGTGAATGAAGCCTTACAGTACATTTCCAGCCCCATAAAATACATCTAAACAGGGATGAACAGTCCATATACCCTACAGGGAAATTTCCCGGCCAGGTACATAACAATCCGATGCTCTCAGCATTAATTAAGGTTAGGAGTATCAGGTACTTACTCACCTGGCCAACAGCCACAGGTGCCCTCCTGAACTCAACTGTATCACTGTCATCGGTATGGTGATGGGCAGTATTTTGTGCTGCACAGTGGTATTTGGGGCAGTAGTTTGTGTTGCACTGTGGTATCACCTACTTGTGTTGCCCTGCCTACATCTATGGTCTCTGCCTACTTGTGTTGCCCACACCTTCTGTCAATTTGCACTCGCCTACAACTTGGGGCCAATTTTAGTTTTTTTTTCAAGGGCCACTTTTTTCCAGTCCGCTCCTGCATATAAATATTAGTTGAGGTCTCGGTATGTTCCACTTTATGCTTGGTCTATGTTTTTATTCTACTAATAATAGCATTTATTATACTTGATCAGGATTATTATTCTACCTATCACACTCACATAGCCTTTTGTAAGTAATCTTCCTTTATTTCAATCATAACAGCATTACATAATACAGAGGGAGTGAATGACTAGCCAGGAGGGAATCCCGAAATGAGTCCTATAAATAACAGGTAGAGAGGAATCACTGCACTGTACACTAGCATGTGGTAGGGGCTGAGGAATCACTGGGTCATGCTGCAGCGTACATTCATCCTGCCGCATGGAGCTTACTTTCAGCACCACAACCTGTACAGTATATATATATATATATATATATATATATATATATATATACAGCAATCACTTATGAATGTGCCATTGGATTTCACTTTCACTGGCTGCAGCTAATCTAGGGACAGACATTTACATGACAAATCCCATCACCTCCCTGCACAGAGTGGGAAGCCTTACAGTATAGGAAATGCTTGAATGCATAGTGTCTGCTGCTCATCCAGTGCAGTGTGATGGAGAGCACCACACACACCCAGTTTCCATCACACGCAATACAGAGCTGCCACCTGCACCAGTGACTGTGCCACCATACACAGCACCCATGTCCATGTTGCACACAGAAGGATAATGCCTCTTTATCCAGACCCATGCATGACTTCACAGCTATTATCACTATGCTGCACCAAGCCCACCCAACAGCCATCCTTATTACAGGTGCAGCACACAATATTATTAACCATGTGTGTCCCAATGGCTGGTATCACCCTGTAAGACATGCACATGAACAGCACGACGGGTACAAAGAAGCATCGCTGATCTTACCCTGCAGCCTCCCTGTAATCCCTTTCAGTGACTGATGTCCAGCAGGGGTACCGCTTCTATCCTCCGACCAATAGGTGGCGACATTCCAGTATCGTATACAAAGCATTGATTGGGCAGCCGCCATCTTTACTTAGGTATAGGAAAGATTGGGTTAGTCAGCTAGGCTGCTTTGGTTTATCACACGTTAGTGCCAATATCACAGTAAGTTTAATAAGGAGCACCATTAGTAAAGAACGGTCTCTGTTGCATGGTTAATGTTGAATTTCCGCCGCTTTGCCAGTAGTAAACATGGCCGACGCTGTGTGATGAATGATGTCACTTCACAGGGATCGAGCAGTACGTCAACCATACGTTAGCTCTTCTAGAGACGAGCATGATGGGAAACGTAGTTTTCTTCGGATGGGTTATGTCACACTGTAGTAGTAAGGGCGGATTTATGAGGAGATGATGTATTTATAGTTTTCTAGGCATTCCACGTTGACGTCACAGATTATGACTTAATAATGATGTTTCCCACAAATACTATACTTAAATTAAAGAAACCATGCATTAGGTAAGTAATCTGCACCTATTTGCACTCTAGCTGGGTCTTATTAAAACACCTGGGTGCACTGGTGGCAGGTTTTCAATGCCAATTCCATACTGCATATCCTCAGCAATTTACAGTACAGATTTTTAAGAAATCTCATCCACATGCTGCGCAAGAAAGCCATAGCATACATTGAGCTATGGTACAGATTTGAAATCTGCAAGTTGTCAGTTTATGATTTGCACAGTGGGCTCATTCACACAACCGTATGGCCATGGTGCCTGTATTGCAGACAGCAATACACGGGCACTGGCCGTATTAACTTGAATGGGTCTGCGATCTGCAAAAGACAGGAAACGCCCTATCTATTGCGGAGAAGAGGCACGGATTGGAAACACTCGGCAGTGCTTCCATAGGCTTTCAAGTCAATGGGTCCACATCGCTATCCCAGATTCACATGGCCATTGCCCATGCATTGTGGACCGCTATTTGCGGTTCGCAACACTGGCACGGCGACCATATGGTTGCGTGAATAAGCCCTAAGGCACAGGGAGTTTTTGCTGTGGATTTGTTGCATTTTTGAGCCATCAGACTGTTTGTGGTTCTACTCCTCAGTTACCAGCATTACTACAGCTCTGTTCCCATTGAAGTCGATTGGAGTAGCACTGTAGTGACAAGCTCAGACCACTACAAAGCTGATGAAGATGTCTGCTTCCAGTGCTGAAGTCAATTCAGCTGATTGGTGGGGGTGCAGGGTGTTAGAACTCCACTGATCAGCTAGTGATAGCCTATCCTGAGAATAGGCTATCACTTAAAGGGGTTGTCCGGGTTCAGAGAAGAACCCGGACATACCTGCAATTTCACCCAGGCAGCCTGCCTGAAGAGGACATCGGAGCATCTCATGCTCCGATGCCCCCCTTGCCCTGCGCTAGATCGCGCAGGGCAAGGTCTCTTTTGTTTATAAATACTCGCTGCCGGGCGGGTACTTCCGCCCGGCAGCGAGTTCGGTGACGTCACCGGCCTTAGTGGGCCGGCTTTAGCGCTGCCCTAGCCGTTTTACTGGCTAGGGCAGCGCTAAAGCCCGTCCATCAGCGCCGATGACGTCACCGGCTCACTGCCGGACGGAAGCCTCTGCCCGGCAGGGACCGGTACGTCACCGGAACCTGGCTAAATTCCTTTGCCCTGCGCTAATTAGCGCAGGGCAAAGGAGGGCATCGGAGCATAGGATGCTCCGATGCCCTCTTCAGGCGGGCTGCCTGGGTGAAATTGCAGGTATGTCCGGGTTCTTCTCTGAACCCGGACAACCCCTTTAATAAAAGGTGGACAATAGAGATGAGTGAATCATCCAAAATTCACTTCGCTGAATGTTCGTCGAATTTTTTAAAAGATTTATACCTAATACAAAGCTATTCGGTCAAAGCTGCATCCAAATCTTTCGTTATTCTGACGTGTTCTGAGAACATTCGCGTACTAATAACGAACATACAGTTGTTAAATGTTCGCCACTTATGTGAACACATACGCATGAGAGTACAAATTGCATACGAATCCTCAGCGTACTATTGTCTAATGATTGTATAATACACAGGCACGCACGACGCTAGGCAGAGCGAAGTTTTACAAATCCAGGCGTTCTTCAACATTTAGCTCTGGAGAGCTTAAATACATGATCTGGCTGATGGACCGGCAGGATTACGATGGCACACACCGACAGCCGAACCAGCAGAAGAAGGAGATGCAGGTGATCCGAGGCTTGTGGCCAACTATTATGAATTCTACCAGTAGAAGCTGCGACTACATGTCCTTTGCCACTGATGGCCTGTGCCACCTTCTCCTTCTTTTTTTTTTGGAGCTCGAGGTCTGACAGGAACTGGAACGCTTTTGCTTTTCCGTGCCAGACATTTTCACTTGACTGTGGCCCTGCAGCTGGTCTTTGTCTCTCTCCCTGTCTCTCTCCCTGCCTGATTAATATTACTGGCCCTGCACTTGCCCTGCACTGGCCCTGATATGTGTATTATTATGGATGCCCAGAACAACACCACAATTTCCAGAAAACAGTTCTCTGTCTTTCACAATTCCACAGACAGTGCTTCTGCTCGTCTCAGCAGTCGCAGCACAACTGATGTCGCTGTCTTACCGAGCCTATGGGCCAATCAGAGCAGGCCCTTCCCACTAGGTCAGGTGACCGCTTTCTAAGCAAGTGAGTGTTAATGCCTTCTCAAACAGCTAGTTGGCGGGGGTCCTGGGTGTCGACCCCCACCGATCAGATACTGATGACTTATCTAGAGGTTAGGACATCAATATAAATGTCATAGAAAACCCCTTTAAAGGGTTTTGGCCAATTTATCTTGCAAAGGTGCTGAAAACCGCAATATAAGTCACTTATTAATATAATGTTATTAGAACATATGCGCCAAGGTCTTGATTTGTAAAGTGCCTCCGCTTACAGTGCTGTGGTGCCAACATGTGGCCTCCACTGTATAACACTTCACATGGTAATGTGGTTCACTCTTGCCGTGTGAAGTATTATTTAGTGTAGGTGGCTGATGGATGGGTATGGTCACATACAGTTAGATGAACATTGATTTGGTATGGGCACTTTAAAGGGATTTTCCCACTAATAACACTTATACCAGGACCCTACTACTAGGACCCCCAGCGGTCATGGAAACAGATTGCTGTACTCCTCCGTCCCATAGAAGTGAATGAAGCAGTGGTCGCTGATACGCCCCACCACTACATTCTCACAGGGAACTCCAGGACCTCTGGAGTCCTACCACCAGCGATCACAAAAATAGAGGTCCCAGAGTCCACTAAGAGAATGGATCAGACACGTATGCCCTATCCTATGGGTATGGAATAAGCGTTATTAGTAGGAAACCCCTTTAACTGTGATAGGAACTTGAGTTTCCCCTGTGAGGAGAGCCTTTACTGTACAGTCCATGTAATGACGTCATACATGTCCTGCTGCCTTTATGATGACACAGATTTATCCCCTTTGCTTGAAGTGAAGAAAGCGTGTACAGAAGCCTGGTCAGACAATTCCTATGCAATGTGATTGGATCTAACAGGCCTGAGACTTACACAAGAAAATCTTTAGTTGGAGTTTCCCTTTAAGTAAACGTTTCTAATAAACATGTTTTTTAAAACTCTTCATGGTCACATTTTAGTTTTGCCTGTTTTGAAATCTTGTCCAGGAATGGCTAAAATGTAATGTCTTCCAAATGTCTGCATTTCCTCTTCAGATTACAGGGTTATGGAGGGGTTTGCCTCTAGGAGAAAGGTTTCCAAGCTGCGTCCAATGTACATGTAAATTCTCATCATTCACAGCTGCACTGTGGTTACTCCGGCTAGGACACCCCTACAGGAATTCCAGATACTACTTGTGTACCAAAACCAGAGACAGAAGAGTAATTGTATGTTACTTCAAGTAGGTAGAAATCTGTAGCAATACAATTATAGAGAAACGTCTAGATATTCTAAAATATAACAATATTGAAATTGTGAGAGACCCACACCTTTTATTATACATGCTGTTACTAAAGGGCCCCATAAAATACTTTCCAGGATAGTATAAAATAGAAAAAAGAGTAATACTTACCAATCCCCAGCCACTCCTGTGCCGATGCTTCCTTGGTCTCTTGCTGGTCTTTGTACCAGGTTCCACTGTTGATGTGACTTCTGCACCACTGAGGTCACCAGTGACTGTCCATACTGATCACTTGTTGAAGTGATATGTCATCTTGGAGCTGGGTAAACAGAGATTGACAGGGGACCAGGGATATTGTCGAGCCCAGCACCGCCCTCCCGCTAATTATTCACTCTCCTTCATCCCTATGTTCTCCTGGTGCTGCGTAATCTCGTCTGGTCTCCAGCGCATGCGTACTTCGTCCGATGAAGCCATGCCAGGAGACCGCATGGGCACAGAGTCGGGTTCATACGGCGCATGCGCGAGATTACGCCGCACCAGGAGAAGAACACAGGGATGAAGGGGAATGAATAATTAGCGAGAGGGCGGTGCTGGGCTCGACAATATGCGGCGTGGCCGGGCTCCAACGGCCCACAGGACATCCCCTAGGGCTCTTTATGTAAGTAATTATAATATGAATAAAAACGATTTTTTGAGCAAAGTACAGCTCTGGGAAGAATAATAATAACATATTTACTATGAGAGCGCTAATAGTTATACAGATATGTCAGTATCTCTATACACCTAAACCTGGTGACAGAATTCCTTTAATATAAGTGGAAAAAAAGTAAATGTTTTTTAAAAATATTAAAAAATATATAAAAATTCAAATCTCAGTGGAAAACACGGACGTCACACATCCATGATTCACTGACATGTGAATAAGGCCCTACAGTAAGCCACTAACAGAGAGGATCATTGGTTTGGTAGACTTATTTTAGTGGCAACCAGCTGATTGCCAGATCAACTTCATTTGAAAAATGGCTGTTGTTGGGTGGAGGTACCTTTTCATTTTCCATCAGGCAAACCACATTGCCCAAATACTCCGCATAGTTCCAAACCTGTAAGCCTAATTTCACATGCTGCAGATTTTCTGCACAACACAGTGCTATAGGATTTTTCAATCCCCATGTACATGCTAGGGATTTTTTAGATGTAGATTTCTTCATGTGGATTGGATTTTTGAAATCTGTAGCATAGATTTCCCACAAATTTCTACCATAACATTCAATAGAGTTTAAATCCTCAAGTAAATCTGACCATTGTGTTGCGGATATTCTTGCAGATTCAGATTTCACCACTACCAATCTACAATGTGTGAACTTAAGGCCCTTTTAGACGGGCCGATGTGTCTCCCTGCCCGAGCGCCGATCAGCGATATCGGCGCTCATGCAGGGAGCCTTTACACGGGCCGATGAATCGAGCGCCGGGCCGCACGAGTGATCGCTGTATCACTCGTGCGGCCGGGAAGCTCCATACTGTCAGGCGCACATCGCCTGTTTACACAGGGTGATGTGCGCCCGACAGATTGGATCTTTTGTACAAACCAAAAGATCCAATCAGCCGACGAACGAGCGTCGGCTGATTAGGGCCACTTTTACACGGGCCGATTATCGGCACTAGCATTCCTAGGAACGCTTTTTCGGCCGATAATCGGCCCGTGTAAAAGGACCTTTAGCCAAAAAGTCCAGTAAAGCAAAACGGTCTACATTGTTGTTCATGACTGAAGACGGATATTCCAAATTCAATTCAATTCTTGACAAGAAAAAATAGTTTATTTAAAGACCTTGACTATGGTCAGGACATTGTGCTTTCAGGCAAAAAACTTTCTCTTTTTGAATTTGTGTATGTAAAAATTAAACAGATTGTTCAACCCCAGGTGCTGTTCGGGTAGACTCACAAACGTGGCTGGACCTGCAGAGGGAATCATACCTCATAATCCCTGCCGCTGGGTTCCAGCTCCTTTGCTCTCCTATGCCGCTGCAGATCTCCAGTCTACTTGGTTCAACATGACGTGAGTCATGTGGCCTCTGTAGCCAATGACTGCTTGCAGAGCAGGTGTGTCCCTCATGTGGCACTGGACTCAGTGACATGACACATGGGGGACATGTCACCATTGTGGCCTGTCATTGGGACCTGTCAAACTGGATTTTGACACAGAGAGAACAGAGATCTTCAGCGACAGTGGGAGAGCAAAGGAGCTGGAACCCAACTGCAGGGATCAGATAAGTATTATTTCCTCTGCAGGTCTGGCCATGCTTGGGGCCCCCTGAGGGTGAACAACCTGTTTAATGTTGTGAAATGGAATAAATGTTTGCACCTAAATACATTACTGTGATTACATATGATACAATAGAACTTCCGCTATACATTCCTACCACAGTTACCACAACTGTCAGTGTCTTAAAGATGTTGACCAATCACTGTCCTCAGCAGTGCACCAATGAGGCCATTGATTGGCTCCAGCAGTGAAGTGTTGTCCATGTGACGTCACTGCTGCAGACGGAAAAACCTTCCCCAGCCGGAAGTACTGTTGAAAATAGATTTACAGTCTTAAAATGATATATATATATATCATTTTATCACCGAAATGGACTTTGATTGTTCAAATCCATTACAGGCGCTCCAGCCTTCAGAGGCAGGAAACCCCTCATTTGTACCTAAGTAAAACTGATTGCTCACAGAACAAGTAGGGGTTCAGCGAGTTATCCTATTAAAATATAAAATTGTAATATTGTATTGATTATAACAAAACAAATTGTTCTTTAACCCTTTCACTCCCGGAGGTTTTTTCGGTTATGCATTTTCGTTTTGCGCTCCCTGCCTTCAAACAGCCATAACTGTTTTATTTTTCTGTTCACATAGCTGTATGAGAGCTTGTTTTTTGCGGGACAAGTTGTACTTTCCAACTCCACCATTTAATATTGCATATGGTGTAGTGGGAAGCAGGAAAAAAATTCCAAATCAGGTGAAATTGCAAAAAAAACGCTATTCCGCTACAGTTCTACGGGTTTCTTATTTACAGCGTTCAATGTGCATTAAAACTGACCCGTTACTTTCATTCTACTGGTCAGTATGAATCCGGCAATACCTAATAGGTATAGTTTTTCGTGCGTTTTGATAGTGATAAAATAATTAGAAAGTTGCCCTTTTTTTTTTTTTTCCTTGTCATATCTTGACCCCTATAACTTTTTGGTATTTATGTGTACGGAGCTGTATGGGGGCTCGTTTTTTTGCGGGGCGATCTGAAGTTTTTATTGATACCATTCTGGGGTGTGTATGACTTTTTGATCACTTTTTATTTAATTTTTTTTAGAAAAAAAAAAAGCGACAAAAAACGGCGAATCGCCATTTGGACGCTTTTTTCCGCCACACAATTCGCCGTATTGGAATTTTTTTTTATATTTTAAAAGTACGGGCGTTTTCGGTCACGGTGATACCCATGATGTCTATATTTATTGTTATTTAGGTATTTATTTTTTAATTATACGGAAAGGGGGGTGATTTGAACTTTTATATATTTTTTATATATTTTTTAACATTTTTTTAAAAAATTTTTTTACAATTTTAAAGCTCAAATATGAGCTAATATATTGTGGCTTTTTTTTTCTTTATGAGCAATCAGGGATTTTCTAGACTGAGATAAATCCAAGAATTGCTCATTTCTTATCCTGGCCTGCCATCTAGTGGCCAGAATAAGAATTGCACTTTGAAAACTGTAATCCTCACCAGTGAGGATTACAGTTTTCATATGGTGTACAGACACCCTGATTGGCCACTCGGGGCGTCTGTACACCACCCGGAAGCAGACGCAACTAGATGCCATGATCACGTGTGATCACGGCATCTAAACGCCCAGCAAGACGCCGCCGATCAGGTAAGTAGCGGCAAGTCTCTGCTGTTAGAAAAAGCAGAGACTTGCCGGCCATGACGCCCACCGCACTTGCGAGCGGGCGCCATGTGCCCGCATCGCCCCAGCGCCGGGAGTGTAAGGGTTAAAGCTTTTTTCCGAGACTTTTATACTGATAAACTATCCTCTGAATTGGTTATCAGTATCTGATGGAGGTCTGACACCTGGGACCCCTGCCAATCAGCTGTTTGAGAAGTCACAGGAACTCACAGTAGTGCTGTCGCCTTCTCTCAGCTCATCGCTGTACATTATATAGTGGCTGTGTGTGGTATCGTAGCTCAGCCCTGTTCGCTTCAATGAACTTGACGTCACATGGACTAGACAATGCTGTGAGAAAGCCACGGTGCCTTCTCAACAGCTGATTGCGCGGGTCCTGGGTGTTGGACCACCACCGATGAGATACTGATGAGATAAGCGAGCATTAGTGTACATACTAAAATATGCGTATGAATTAGCGTGCAGATTTGAAAAAGCGCACGCAAATTCTACCTGAGCATGCTCTGCCGAGCATGCTCGCTCATCTCTAGGTCAGTTAAAAAATCCCGGAAAACCTCTTTAAAGTGAATCTGTCAGCAGATTCAACCCTGTATAACTGCTGACATCACTAGATAAGTGACCTGGAATCCAGTTTAAACATACCTACGTGGATGTTTTTAATAGGAGCATGACCTAGAAAAATACATTTTAATCTGTTATGTGCTGCTAAGTGTTCTGTGGGCGTTCCTTTACTGTACGAGCAACAGGAATTTAGCTGTTGCTTCATGTTCACCTATCTACTAGCACTTGGGGAAGTTGGTTTTAACTGCCTTGCATCCGTCTTGGTTAGGTTATCACCTAGCTTGTCATCGTTGATGTTGGGTAGAGCTGGTGATTGCTTAGCCTTTACAGGTACAAGCCTTTTTGCTGCTGTAATGCTAGGGTTAGACTGCTGTATTTGCTTCAAGATTCTTAATATCTTTTTCTGGTCTAGTGTGTTTATATCAGTTTCCTGGGATCTGTAGTCCTACATTCTCTCATTGCTCTGTTTTGAAGTTTGTCTACTCAGTTTTTGACTAGTCTTGGATGTCTTAGGCTACTTTCACACTAGCAGCTGCACGAATCCGGTGAGTGAAGGGTCCCTCCGGATCCGTGCTGCCGGAACCGCGCTCTGGCCCCATTTACTATAATGGGGGCGGGCCACGGATCCGGCTGCAGTGCGTTAACCCCTGCTGAGAGGCGGCCGGAACGAAAATGTATGTTGTATTTTCGTTCCGGCCTCCTCTCAGCAGGGGTTAACGTGCTGCGGCCGGATCCACGGCCCGCCCCTATTACAGTGAATGGGGCTGGAGCGCGGTTCCGGCCCCACACATGCACCTGCGGCAGCACGGATCCGGCAGGACCCTTCACCCGCCAGATCTGTGCTGCCACTAGTGTGAAACTAGCCTTAGGCTGAGTTCACACTTCAGTTATTGGATCAGTTATTTCCGTCAGTCATTGTGAGCCAAAACGCCTGGTGAAGCCTACACAGAGATAGGATATAATGGGAAGATCTGTACCGGTTCTGTGTTTTTGATCTACACCTGGTTTTGTTGCACAATAAGGCCTTATGCACATGACCGTGTGCCAGCAAACCGCGGGTCCGCAAAACACGGGCATCGGCCGCCTGCGTATCACTTAAGTAGGTCACTTGAATGGGTCAGGGATCCGGAAGATACAGTGCGGAATGGAGGCATGGATCTGAAGCCCATGAAAGCACTATGAAAAGCAGAGCAGATAGGAGGATGAGGCAGCTCTTTAGCTCAGTGCTCTGAAGTAACTTGTCCTGCTGTGTGATTAGGACAGGTTTTGTGTGTACTAATAGGACGGCGGCCATTTTATTTCTCCTAATGATTGCTTCCTAGGCAAAATGAGCCACTATAACTACCATATTTTTAGGACTATAAAACAAACTGGACTATAAAATGCACCTTGGACTTGGAGGAGGAAAATAAGAAAAAAAATCCTCAGAGCAGACCAAATCATTTAACACCAAAAACAACTTTCCCATACAAAGTAATCATAACCCATATACAGTACTAAGAACACAACCAATAAGAATATATGGATTTTTAGTACTACAATGAAATTACATCACCACATTATAAACATGATAGAACAATTGATTTTATTAGCATGAAAATATCAACATGATTGCCAAAAAAGGACAATTAAAAAGGTTAAAAACAAACAAATATAGTGGTAGTCTGGAGGCATAATAAACGTATATAAAGTACTAGTGCAATAGTAAAGTAACTGGCGGTAACATTATGTACAATAAAAGCATCTATTACAAATCACAGCTATGAAACATATGTAACTAGACAAAAGCTAATGATGTCGTTATTATGGGGGACTACAACTACCCAGATATACCCTGGGAAACTGAAACCTGCATGTCTCATAAAGGAAACAGGTTCTTGGCAATAACCAAAGACAATGACCTTTCCCAACTGGTTCACTTAGTATTAACCAATAGACCTGACAGAACAACAGACCCTTACAGAATAATGAGGGGGGAGGTGCAGAGAGAGATGAGGAGAAAGCAAAGCTAAAGATAGCCCCAACTGATCAAAAGGTGTCCGCATAAATGGTCACCTTAAATAAGAAACTGGTAGTCCCCTGGCACGCTACAGATTTGATGAGATGGGCAGGATATCGTGGCCCCGTCCGTCTGGCCTGACATTGGACATCATTGACCTCACTTGGTCACGCAAGTAGCATCTTGTTTTTGTTTGTTGGCTTTATTTGTTTTCTGCAATGCGGCCTCAGCTGGGATTCATGATACTTGTAATTTAATCATTTCATCCATATTATTACAAGAATATCCTGTTATATAGGCAGGTCCTCGGGATTTTTATCTACCTTATACTTATTAGGTGTGTTATAATATTTACATATGAGGACCTCTCTGTGGTGACGCAATAGGTAGACATTACGGACTACCAGTTTCTTATTTAAGGTGACCATTTATGAGGACACCTTTTGATTATCAGTTGGGGCTATCTTTACCCTCACCTCATGCGCACTTCAGTATTGGGTCCCAGCAACATCATATTTGTACTTGAAATAATATATTCCTTTGGTAATCTGATCTATTTAAGCTGGTTTATTAATGGTAGTAATTCCCCTGATGATCTGAACCTGTTTTTGGTCAGTGAAACGCGTCGGGTTTTGTTTTGATCGTGAAGGATTTGTCTTTCTTGATCCATGAGTACAATAAAGTTGGTTGGACTGAAGCCACCGACTCATTCTGGAAGCCCTGAAGATGCGAGCATCTGCAGAACTACCATAGGCCCCGATATCTACAAATATAAACCTGTAGTTTGTGTCAGCCAAGGCCAACAAAACTCCAGAGAAATACTGCTTATAATTGTAGAATCGGGACCCTGAGTTCAGTGGCTTCTTCACCCGTATGTGCTTCCCGTCAAGGGCACCAAGACAATTTGGAAACTGTGCCCTCTCCAGGAAGCCCTGGACTACATCCAGCCACTGCTGCGTAGATGGTAGTGGCAGCATAGCAGCTCTGAGCCGCAACCAAATAGTGTGACAGGTTGCTATCACTATTCCAGCAATCGTGGAGGTCCCCATACGAAACTCAAAATGTAATGAACTAAAAGAATTTCCCGTCGCAAGAAATCTGAAAAGGAAACAAAAAAAAATTAGAATATAAATTTACAAATAAAAAAACAACAAAATGTGGGTTACATAATATATGTAACATGAAAAATATGCAAAGCATTGTTTCTAAGTCAAATATTACACTTACCTCAAAGTAATAATAAGATGTTCCTCTGGAGAAACACAGCGACACATGTTGGTGTCCTGGAAAGTTTGCCCAGGACGCAACTCTGAGAACAGAAGATCAAAAGTGGTGACACCCATATGGCAGTAATTAAAAAACTTGGCAGGGTGCTATGGTGCTGCCGTAGGTCACCATATAACAAAACAAATTGACCTAAGCTAGGCCACTGAGAAATTATAGGATGCACCCACATTCTCTTCCTCCGCGGTTCATCCTCGACCATTTAAGGCCGCTTGCCAAAACAATGAAAAAGTAGCCAATG
The DNA here is from genome assembly GCA_900303285.1 of Rhinella marina. Lineage (NCBI taxonomy): Eukaryota > Metazoa > Chordata > Amphibia > Anura > Bufonidae > Rhinella > Rhinella marina. Next base: position 1,112,565 of record ONZH01020898.1, on the reverse strand, counting down.
CAAAAAAACATGATCGGTATTGGATAAAGAGGAACCGGACATCCTGCAAAGGAAAATCCAACAAACTTCCAAAAATATAACACTATGTAACACTTAATGGAGATTGCCCAAACCAAACTGCATTGTGGGGGTATTTATATGTTTGCCAATGCAACAGGTGATTTAACTGAGGACGTTTGCATTTTTTTTCACGCGCGTTAAAAACACATGACATCCGCGTGGAAAAAACGCAAACATTGAACGCAATTGCACACAATAATGACCAAAATCGCAGGATGAAACGCACGTTTTTTCCACAATACATCCGCAACGCATCCGGAGCAAAATCGTCACGCTCATGTGAAAGAGGCCTTACTTACTTAGCTCATGCGTGACACACCGCTGAAATCAGTGCGTCTGTTACTACTTTAGGTTGTCCTCGGTGAGTTCAGCATAAAATTGATGACAGGTTCCCTTTAAGAATGGTCACCGATAGGTAGGTTCTGGAAAACTCCTTTTACCCCCCAACAGTCATATTAAAATTGGAAAACCCTTACAAATATGTCACTTTTTTGTAGATTTTAAATTTATGTCTGAAGTAAATATAGCTGGTGTATAACTCAGCTGACTGAAGTGTATTTTAACCCCTTATGGACATAACTAATTTTTATCCTTAGGGACCTGTAACATTTTCCCCCCTCTGTGTTTCAGCAGTCATAACTTTTTAACATTCCTTTCTTCAATTTAGCTGTATAAGACCTTTAATTTTGCAGGACGGTTTGTAGTTTGTATGAACAATTTTGGGATACTTACAGCATATTAAATAACTTTTATTATTTTACTTTTAGGGGAAAAACTGAAATTTTAAAGTAATTTTGGGGGATTTATTTTACAGCATTCGCTGTGCAGTATAAATAACATGATAACTTTATTCTGTAAGTCAGTACGATTGCCATAATGCAAAATGTTTATAGTTTTTATTAAGTTATAATGCTTGTATAATAAAAAAAAACATTTTTATTTTTCTGGCAACTGTAATATATTAGATTCCTCTATAGTGATAATGTTATAATGAGGGAGGATGTTTTTTCCCTTCTACTGCAGGCTGTCAGCTCCCCACTGTCCTACCTCTCCTCCTGCAGGCTTGCTGAGATCCGATCCAGCTGAAGGGGAGGGCTGCTTTAACCCTTCATATCTCGTACTCTGTAGAAGGTACCCCTTTAACCCCCTAGCAGTTTTGCCTAAGCTCTGCATCGGGCTTTGGAAAAAGGATCTAAAGGTTCAGCAGAGTGGGGGAGTTGGGCTGCTTTACGCCTTCACATCTCGTGTTCTGTAGAAGACAGAGATATGGGCCTGGTCATGGACAGGTGTATTGACAACGGTTTTGGAACCACTGTGCCAATTAACCAGTTTGGTGTTGGGCTAGACCTGACAACATTATCCTGGCAGTCCCCTGGTATTCATCCTAACAAAATAAAAGTGGAACTTACGTTCGTACCCATTCCATCTTGTAGGATACAACTTGCCATGACTAAGATCGTTTCCATTGAAACGTGTTGGGTATAAATTATCCTTGTACTATGAAGATGGAATTTTAATAAATCCTACAATAAAGATCAAGATTTTATTTTGCTGCTGGACATTCTTTTCATCAAAGATTCACAGTGCTCACAGGACCTCCGATGCCTTCTCAAACAGCTGATTGGCGGGGGTCCCAGTTGTCAGACCCCCACTAATTCAGTTACTGGGTCATCAGTATTTAAATCTCTGAAAACTCTTTTAAGCAGATGAAATGAGCACTGTGCATGGTTTATCAGTGGATTTCCTGGTGGCAGACTCCATTTAATCTCATCTAATGTTTGCTTTGTTACTGGCAGACTAGCAGTCCTTCACATGGAGCACTCTTCAGAAATACATTTTTCTGAGTTCCAGAAGAAAATACAATGCACAATAAAACAATTCTATGTAGACATTGAGGAGAAGGAATCCAGTGAAGTGTTAACAGTTAATATTTGCATACCGCCCTTCCCTCTCGGAGGTCCACACTTATAAAACCAGTGCTGTGGCTGGGGGCGGACTGGGAATTTAAATTGGCACTGGAAAAATTAAAAGTGGCCCCCATGTTGTAGGCAGGTCTAAATTGACAGAAGGTGAGCAACACAAGTAGATGGGGCAAATGCAAGTAGGCAGGGTCAGCATTACCAGCACAAAATACTACCCCAGCAGAACCAAATACCACAGTACAGCACAATATACTGCCCTAGAAGTTGCCCTTATGTGGTGGTCTGCAGTGGTTTACCCCTCCAGTTGTCTCTAATTTATATACGGAGCAGGGGGTCTAGGAGGTGAGATGTGGGCCACAGCAACAACCCAACTCTACCGTCTGCATTCTGCCTCTCCTAGTAATGACCCCTATAGTGTGCCCCCCCCCCCCCCCCCGCCAGGAAAGAGAAGAAAAATCTGTCCCACATCCGCATTTCATACAGGTCAAATGTGGACCCACTCACTTCAATGCAAAAGATGTAGGCTGTGTGCATCCGTATGTGCATTCCTTTGCACCCGCAAAAAATAGGATATGTCCTATTTTTGCCCGTTTTAATGACAAGGATAGGACTGTTCTATAGAGTTCAGTACGTTACGTTCCTCAAAATGCAGAATGGACACAGCCAGTATCTGTGGTTTGCAGATCCGCAATTTGTGAACTGCAAAACATTCTACCGTTGTGTGCATGAGCCCTTATAGGAATGGTTATTATAGAGGAAACCTAAGGGCATGTTCATGGGGCCAAAACACACATTGGAAAAACGTTACTTGTATTTTTGCAGTGGAACTGTGGCAGAAATTTGTGGCTCACCCTAGAAATCTGCATTGGGGCTAATCCACATGTGGCTATTTGGGGCAGTTTCCACTGCGGTTTCCACGTGGGACCTCTGCCATGATTTGACACGTCAGTTTTTTTTCAGATGCAGAATTCAGTTCCCTGCATGGAGAAAAAAATGCAGTTGAACATATTGCAACATGTTTTATAAGCATTTCTACATGGATTTCAGAATGGAAAATGTTCTAAAATCTGCGTAAATAAAAAGCTGTGTAAAAATATCCTTAAGAATGCCCCTAAAAAAACCCCCAAGAAATAATGTATATGTTGTAGACATTTTTATTTAAAAAACATCCAGTGCATAAAAATGCCTGGACACTTGATGATACGATAAATAGGGTCATTTTGGTACAAAGCCAATTAATCTAGCAGTGTATTTTTGGAGTGTTGGCAGAAACCAGAGTACCCGGAGGAAACCTACATGAGAACCGAAGTTCTATATGGAAACAGTGCCAATCACTGAGCCAGAGTACTGCCCATAATATTGAGGATGAGACGCTCCAGAGGACGCTACTTGGTTTTCTGTTTTGGTCAGTAGAATCCAGCAGAGGATGAATGTAAAGTATCCAAGGTGGAGGTCCCAAGTAGGAAATTGGCGTCATGGGGACTTTCGACTATACTGGTCTCTGTGATGATATTTTTGGCATCGATGGTGAAGGAGAAGTTGAAGAATGCATGGCACTGAAGACAAAACAACACATAATCAGACTGTATTCTCACTCACATTACTATATGAAGCCTGTTGAGAACCTGTTGGTTGGTGCTTGGTGTTGGTTCCTCCAGCCTCTCAGATGGTTGCTGAGGAGATCTGATTCATTATCTGGATGGTTACAAGATATTAAGTGGCACTCTGGTGCTGGGACCTGGTGTTGGTTCTTCCAGGGTAGAAGGATCAGATCTGGGCTGGGATTCTCCAGCAGTTCTAAGCTTAGAGCCATTTTCTATACGACCACAACCAGTTGTTTCAGGCTGTTTGGCTGACGGTATTGGCGACTCGCTTCTACCATGCTTCATGGTGGAACTCGACCATGTCTTTGTCCCCTATTAGGGACATTCTCATAGTAATCATCAGTCTCAACTGGTTGATGCTTTTCTAATACCTTGAGACCTCGGCCTTCCATTAGCACTGCCTACAGTCATGGCCAAAAGTTTTGAGAATGATACAAATATTCATTTTTACAAAGTCTACTGCTTCAGTTTTTATGATGGCAATTTGCATATACTCCAGAATGTTATAAAGAGTGATCAGCTTAACAGCAATTACTTGCAAAGTCAATATTTGCCTAGAAAATGAACTTCATCCCCCAAAACACATTTCAACATCATTGCAGCCCTGCCTTAAAAGGACCAGCTAACATCGTTTCAGTGATTGCTCCATTAACACAGGTGTGGGTGTTGATGAGGACAGGGCTGGAGATCAATCTGTCATGATTAAGTAAGAATGACACCACTGAACACATTAAAAGGAGGCTGGTGCTTGGCATCATTGTTTCTCTTCTGTTAACCAAGGTTATCTCTAAAGAAACACGTGCAGTCATCATTGCACTGCACAAAAATGGCCTAACAGGGAAGAGTATCGCAGCTAGGAAGATTGCACCTCAGTCAACAATCTATCGCATCATCAAGAACTTCAAGGAGAGAGGTTCCATTGTTGCCAAAAAGGCTCCAGGGCGCCCAAGAAAGACCAGCAAGCGCCAGGACCGTCTCTTAAAAGTGTTTCAGCTGCGGGATCGGGCTACCAGCAGTGCAGAGCTTGCTCAGGAATGGCAGCAGGCAGGTGTGAGTGCATCTGCACGCACTGTGAGGCGGAGACTCTTGGAGCAAGGCCTGGTCTCAAGGAGGCCAGCAAAGAAGCCACTTCTCTCCAGAAAAAACATCAGGGACAGACTGATATTCTGCAAAAGGTACAGGGAGTGGACTGCTGAGGACTGGGGTAAAGTCATTTTCTCTGATGAATCCCCTTTTCGATTGTTTGGGACATCTGGAAAACAGCTTATTCGGAGAAGACGAGGTGAGCGCTACCACCAGTCTTGTCTCATGCCAACTGTAAAGCATCCTGAAACCATTCATGTGTGGGGTTGCTTCTCAGCCAATGGAATCGGCTCTCTCACAGTCTTGCCTAAAAACACAGCCATGAATAAAGAATGGTACCAGAATGTCCTTCGAGAGCAACTTCTCCCAACCGTCCAAGAGCAGTTTGGCCATCAACAATGCCTTTTCCAGCATGATGGAGCACCTTGCCATAAAGCAAAGGTGATAACTAAATGGCTCAGGGAACAAAACATAGAGATTTTGGGTCCATGGCCTGGAAACTCCCCAGATCTTAATCCCATTGAGAACTTGTGGTCAATCATCAAGAGACGGGTGGACAAACAAAAACCTACAAATTCTGACAAAATGCAAGCATTGATTGTGCAAGAATGGACTGCTATCAGTCAGGATTTGGTCCAGAAGTTGATTGAGAGCATGCCAGGGAGAATTGCAGAGGTCCTGAAGAAGAAGGGTCAACACTGCAAATATTGACTTGCTGCATTAACTCATTCTAACTGTCAATATAAGCTTTTGTTACTCATAATATGATTGCAATTATATTTCTGTATGTGATAAAAACATCTGACAAACACACATAAAAACCAAAGGGCAGCAGATCATGTGAAAATATAATATTTGTGTCACTCTCAAAACCTTTGGCCATGACTGTAGAAATGATACAATAATACAATGATAATAAAGAGTGTGGGAGGAGAGAGGGTACGAGAGGGGGATACATTCCATTTTGTCTTTTCAATTTTCTTTTTATTGAAATAAAGTGCATCACAGATAGTACATTTCTTGAGGAATTGTACAACTGATGAGGTGTTATACAGACATGAATACACAGCACAATTAAAGGTATTATAAAGGTCTTATTGGGAGATACATTCTATATAAGATATTCCAACCAATGTAACTATCCCAAAAAGATCCTCTTACTTTCATCTCCTAATTGGCTCATCCATGAACTCTGGTTAATGGTGAGCTGCAGGAGTTCCTGGTGGTTTATTGTTACCTGTGGTAGGCAGTTATAGAAAAGTTGGTAAATAAGCCTTGACGTTAAATTATAGGTACAGCATTAAAAAAATATATAGATTCCCCAAATCAGATGGAATCTACAGTGGCACTGGTGTTTATGTGCACTAGCCTTTACTTAGAGAAGATGGCAGTAGCCTTCACTTAGGGAATGGTCTTGGGAACCAATAGGTTTTGGAAGTAGGCTCCATTTAGAAAAGATTTGGCAGTAGCCTCGGCTTAGGTAATGGTCTTGGGGACCAATAGGTTTTGGAAGTTGGCTCCGTTTAGAGATGTTTTGGCAGTAGCTTCCTCTTAGGAAATCATCCTGGGGACCGATAGGGTTTTTGGTAGTAGCCGTTCTCAGAGAAGTTTTGGCTGTAGCTTCAACCAGAAAACGGCACTAAAGTGACAGTGGTATGACAAAATCATACAGAGATAGTTAAGTGGGTTGTGAGGTTTTTTAAAAGTTAACCTTATTGACAACATGACATCTCATTGTGTATTGTGTTTTTTAATAGTTAACTTTATTACCAACATGACAATATCACTTAGAGAGGCAGCCATGTAAAGACATCAACAGTGAAGAAGTTGTTGCAACAACCATAATAAAAATTAGTATTATTCCACTATTATTATTATTAGGACATCCCATAGATGTCATATTACTGTTGCTGACTGCCAAAGTCACATGATGTGTGTATATCAGAGGCAGTATATAGGCTGCTGTTCCTGTTGTCACTGTTGCAAAAATTGTAGCCGCCCACAGCCAACTTGGTCTGACTCACTAATATTTATTATTTTTTTACATTTTGGGTGGAAAGCCTTTCCCTAACATGTAGTACAGCAAAATTAACCTCTTAATTGCTGTGGTCAATACTTAAAAAATAATCAATGGTGTCCCATTCTGACCTAGCTGTTAGGTGTTGGAAGCAGTAGTTACATGAAGACACACAATTACAGCAAACAGGCCAAGGGTGGATTGGCCATAGATCTTACAGGGAAATTTCTTGGTGGGCCGATGCCCATTGGGCCGCCTGGGTCCTCATTACGACCGGCCAGTGGAAGTTTTTGGGGATATATTTTGTGCTGCTGGCAGTATTTTGTGATGGACTGTGGTATTTGGCTCTGTTGGGCTGGTATAATGTGCCACAATATGGTATTGCAGGCTCTGCCTCCCATCAATTTGGACCCAACTACAAAATGGGGCCGCTTTTAGTATTTTTTCCAGGGCCACTTTAAAGGGAACCTGTCATCTCCGAAACACCCCCTGAACTATAAGCGGTGTATAGTGTAAATGATGCTGAATCTGAATATGTAAGTTTTATCTTCATACTCACTTGTATTCTGATGTTGTGCTCCCACAAACCTGCAGTAAAATGCACTCAGTGGACTCACTCGGTGCTCACTCACATAATGGAGAGGACTCCAAGAAGTGTCCTCTCAATGTATTTTACTGCAGGTTTGTGGGAGCACAGGGTCAGAATGGAAGTGAGTATGAAGATAAAAATTACATATTTGGATTCAGCATTACTTACAATATACATCTCTTACTCTAGTTCAGGGGGTGTTTCGGAGATGACGGTTCCCTTTAAGTTCCCAGTCCGCCCCTGAAACAGGCTTTGGACAACCCAAACAGACCACCAACAGAGAGGACTGTTTGAGCCACTGACAACCACAAGCAGCTTCCTTGTCTATTATCCAGACACAGCTGGCACCCCTTTCTATACTCAGACCATTTCCAGGCACTTAGCAGAAGAAAAATTGGTGTTATAGTGTCTATTACATGTCCTACCGTTGTCAGCCAGCCACTGTCGCCTTCATTTGCAATGGGGTCATAAACGAAACCTGGACCGCTACAGACTGGAACCGTATTGTCTTTAGTAACTAACCCAGGTTCTGTTTGGGATCCCAGGACAGCTGTGTTCGAGTATGGATGACTTATGCCTCATTCACACGTCAGTGTTTGGTCAGTGATTTCCATCAGTGATTGGTGCAGATCTTTCCCCTATACCTTATGTCCTGGTTTTGGCTCACAATCACTGATAGAAATCACTGACCAAAACACGGTGAGAGCTTGAAACCTGTCTTTGCTGTGGAGTAACACACTTCCCCATCTGCTGGTGAGATAATCTGAGGAGTCATCTCATATGACAGTCAGTCACCCCTAGTAGTGATACAAGGGACACTAACAGCTCAGCGATACGTGCAGGACATCCTACAGCCACATGTGTTCCTCTCATGCAGGGCTTCCAACTGGATCCAGCAGAATGATGCTCACTTACACACAGCAAGGGTTTCCCAGGAATCTCCACCAGATTGTAACACTTCTGTGGCCTGCCTGGTCATCAGATCTATCACCAATCGAGCATTTCTGGGACCAGCTGGGACACCAGCTTCAGCAACCTACAAATGTACAGGATCTACAGGCCCAGCATCAACATCTGTGGTCAAATGTGCTGCAAGATACAGAACCTGTATGCCTCCATACCCAACCATATCTCATACTGTATCCAGGCTAGAAGGGACCTTGAAAAAGCGTCAGTCCAGTCTATGCGCTGCACGGGATAGAGAGCGGGGGCTCGGCTCTCACATGAGAGCTGCGCTCCTGCTTGGACCAGCAGGAGTGCCAATCCGGGCTGTTTAACCCCTTACATGCCACAGAAAATGGCGCTCAGTGCATGTAGGTGGTGACAGAGGGAGCGGACTCCCTCTGTCTCCCATCGGCACCCTGCAAACGCGATTGTGCAGTGCGATGTGTGTAAAAGCTGGCTGGAGCCTGGTTTATGCCCCAGGCTAGTGTCGAGTGTTCTCCGGAAGGTTGTGCCTTTCTGGTGCAGCCTGCTGGTCAATGTCAGTATAGCACTGACATTAAAATGCAATGCACTATAGGGATAGTGCATTGTATTTAAAAAGCAATCAAGTTTGCCTGTTATAGACCCCTCGTAAGACTATTAAGTGGTATAAAAGGAAAAAATAACATTTATTAAATTAAAAAATTGAAATAAATACATAAGCTATTTTTCCCATTGAAAATACGCTTTTTAATGGAAAAAATAGCAAAAATAAAATCTCCCCCACGTTTGGTATCACTGAATCCATAACAACCTGCACTACACAAATATCATATAAAGTATCCACTACGGTGAACTCCATAAATAACAAACAAAAACCAAAAAAATTGCAGAATTGCTAATTTATGCTTAGCCTCCACCAAAAAAACTTAAAAACAAGCAATCAAAAAGCGTAATTTACTCCAAAATGACACCAATGAAAACTACAAGTCGTACTGCAAAAATCATACCCTCACACAACTCCATAGAAAGAAAAATAAAAATGTATTGGTCTTGGGAAGTTGTGATGTAAAAAGATTTTCTTACTTTTAAAAAAAGGGGTTTTATTTCACAAAAGTAGTAATATGTAAAAAAAAAATATATGTATTTGGTATTGCTGTAATCATACTGACCCAGAGAATAAAGATATCATGTTATTTATACAACAAAAACAGACGCCACCGGGCCCAGAAGGCACAGAGGCCAACAGGCACAGAGGCCAACATGCACAGAAGGCACAGAGGCCAACAGGCCCAGAAGGCACAGAGGCCAACAGGCACAGAGGCCAACATGCACAGAAGGCACAGAGGCCAACAGGCACAGAGGCCAACATGCACAGAAGGCACAGAGGCCAACAGGCACAGAAGGCATAGAGGCCAACAGGCACAGAAGGCACAGAGGCCGCGAGGCATGCACCAGGAGGCAGCAAGGCATGACTTATGCTGCCATGGGATAGGTCCTATTACAGTATAGTAGACCCAGACCTTCCCCAGCCCTTGGGTATGCACTTCCAGTGGCGTAACTACAACTAACTGGGCCCCACAGCAAATTTTTGAATGGGGCCCCCCCAGAAACTTCCTCGCAACCCCGAACTCACATGCAACCCTCACTCTTGTGGCTAGTCAAGATTGAGCTCTCCCAGACAAGGCCTGACAGCCGCTCCATTCGCTTTCTATAGTGTCACTGTAGGGCCCCTTGTGGGTCTGGGCCCCAAAGCAGCTGCTTCCCCTGCTTCCCCTATTGCTACGCCCCTGTGCACTTCTATCCATAAGTCTTCCTAGGAGCAACGGTCCTTCAGGAACCTCCTATCTGGAGGACAGGAAACCTAAACTGAGGTGTGGAGGGGGGTGTGAACCTTTTTATCTCTTCAGGTTTCCTGTCCTGGATGGGAGGTCCTACTCGCAGGGGTGCTGTCATGGGCAAGTGAAAAATAAAAAAGTTAAAGCTCTTAGAAGGCGACGATGAAAAAAGGAAGAAAAACAGGCTGGTCACTAAGAGGTTAAAGGGGTTATCTGGGGTTTTTAGGACATCCGGACTATTTTCTACCCTGTGGAAGAAACATTGTTTAGTTAGTAATTACCCCTCTGGAGAGCTGGCCCTCAGCTTAAGAGCCTGCAGCCTGAGTGACTGCAGCAGACGGGTGCATCGGCGGCTGGACCATGGGGTAAGTACAAATGATCTTTCTTCTACAGAGCCATAAAAGGCGGTCCGCGGACCCACTGAAGTTAATAGGTCTGCAAAAAAAAACAAAACGGATGCAACACGGACATCATCCATATTTTGCAGACCGCAAAATACATATGGCTATGTGCATGAAGCCTTAATCAAGCCCTCAAAGACACAGCCCTAAATCCATACCCCTGTAAGGGCCCCTTCACCCGCTGCGGATTCTGTTACAGAATTATCCGCAACTGAAATCAGTTTCATTTGTTTGAATGTGGCGGCAAGCACATGGATTTCTGCAAGCCTCGTTCAGGTGAATGGAACTGATTTTCAGACGTGAAAAATTCTGCCAAAAAAATCCATAGCGTGTGAAGACGCCCTAAACCTGTTTGATATTTTTGCTGGTAAAGGTGACGACTCTAGTAACATATGGTTTCAGCACATCATGCACTACATAGTAATAACATGACATTCTATCATTAGAGACGAGCGAAGTATTCAGAAATTCAACTTCATCACGAAACACATTTCTTTATAAGTAGTGGATATAATGACTGGGAGCGATTGCACCGCCCCCGTCATTGTACCCCTCAGATGCCATGTTCATAGCTGATTGTGGCATATGACAGTGTAAAATTAACAGAACAATTAAATCATGCTTACCTCATACATTTGCCTGCAACAGGCCAGCCGTCGCCATCTTGATTGAAGCTCTAGCACAAGCTGGCAGCGGCTGGTCTGTCACGAGCAAATGGATAAGGTAAGTATGATTTTTCTTTTTACACTATTTCAGGGAAAATTGATTCGCTACCACGAAGCACGAGGAAATTCGGTTTCGCTGCAAATCAGATATTCCCTGAAATTCGAATCGAAGTCCTCTTCATGGACTTTGATTCGCTCAACACTATCTTTGATGATAAAGGGGGTCGCAGTCCCTACAGCTTTTTAATGAAACATCGCCAATTCTGACCAGGATCTGCTCTGAGAATTGGCAAAACTTGTAGGAAAGAATGAGAGTTTCCCTCCTCAGATCAGAAACTGATTGCAAACAGACATGTGACAGCCACAATGACAAGGCAGCTTGTCCGTCCATGACAGAACCGCCCGGTGCCTAGACACAATGCACACCTCTTCTACTTCTGTATAAACATTCCAAACCGGTGACTCCTCCACACTACAACTCCCAGCGTCCTTTGCGCGCTGGTTTCAGGGCGTGTCTGCGCCTGCGCTGTGCTGCTGCCGGAGCAGCTAGAGCTCGGCTTGTGTGAGTCGGTCGGTGGGTGCTGGCGGCTTCCTGGCGGTGGTGCTGGGCGCATACACCGGGGTAAGTCCGTTGTGGCACTGATGTGGGCACTTTGCTGTGGTTACCAGAGGGCACAGAGCACTGGGGAGCGGGTGAGAGGCGGCGGAGGCAACTTGTGACCAACTCCTGGAGTTATCAGGAAGTCTGCGGAGAGGACACAGCCCCGCTCTTACCTGTGATGGTGGTGGCAGATGTCAGCTGTAGGAATAGGGGAGAAGTTCTGCACATTCGGGCGGTGTGCTCTAGTCACACCACAGTCTGCAGGCTCCAGAGGGAGTAAATGTGGGTGACAGATGTCACACTGTGGGTGCTTACAGTGTGTCCTGCCCCAGGCTGCCTTTATTTCATAGAGGTCCCTAGGGGGAAGGTTCTGGGCTCCCTGCATGAGGTGACACTTGTATTTTGCGTGCTCGCTAATATGTGACATTTGCGCCGTCTACCAATGGTGTCGCTGAAGTGACTGCAACCTAATTTATCCATAGGAGGTGCAGATCAGGAACTAGAGACCCTGTCACTGCATATTACAACCGAGCAGGAGGAGCTGAGCAGACTGATGTGTAGTTTTATGGGGAAAGATTCGTAAAATCTGTAATTTATCCATTTATATCTGTTAGGCTACTTTCACACTAGCGGTTTTGCAGGATCTGGCAGGGATCAGCAAAAACGCTTCCGTAACTGATAATACAACCGTCTGCATCCGTTCTGAACAGATCCGGTTCTATTATCTCTAAAAATGACTTTTCTTTTGTGTCTGGGAACCCGCACCATTGACTTGCATTGTATTTCATGCCCAGTCCGTCTTGCTCCGCATCCCAGGACGCACGAAAAAACTTTACTGGCAACGTTTTTGTGTGTGTCATGGGAACGCAATGAATTCTGGTGTACTCCGTTCAGTTCTGTCCTCCATTGACAATGAATGGGAACAAAACTAAAGTGTTTTCCTCCGGTATTGAGATCATGACGGATCTCAATACCAGAAAGGAAAAGTGTAGATGTAAAAGTAGCTTTATTTCTGACTTAGGCTACTTTCACACTAGCGTTGATATATTCCGGTATTGAAATCCGTCATAGGGGCTCAATACTGGAATAAAACGCTTTAGTTTTGTCCCCATTCATTGTCAATGGGGAAAAAACGTAACTGAAGAGAACGGAATGCTCCTGAAAGCATTCCGTTCCATCTTCAGACCGTAGAGCAAACCGCAGCATGCTGCGCTTTCTCTTTGTCATGGGCATCTGCACCAAGACGGATCTGTCATGACGCCCAATGCAAGTCAAGGGGGACGGATCCGTTTGTTGTGACACAGTAGTAAACGGATCCGTCCTCCATTGACTTTCAATGGAGTTCATGACGAATCCATCACCCTGCACTTTTTCTCTGGAGGACCAGCAGGGGGCGCTGTTTAATGTGAATCTTCACATTGTCACTCTGGGTTCTGCTCCTCCTGCACTATTCTCCCACGGACTCCAGGTATGTGTCGGCAGCTCTCTGAGGGGGATGGGGGCAAATCTTCACTACAGGGGCCGGAGCGCGGTTCAAGCCCCACACGTGCACCTGCGGCAGCACGGATCCGGCGGGCCCATTCACCCGCCAGATCCGTGCTGCCGCTAGTGTGAAAGTAGCCTTAATTTGTACACGGGGTGATCTTATCAGTGATTGATGGCATTGTGTGTGTACATAAATACCTCCTCCTGTACTGAGAGCTGTTCACAGGGGTGGTCTTAAGTATGGAAAAAGCAGAGACGTAAATGAATGAAATACAAGTTTTACTGAATCTATATATCAATCTGCTCAGTTCCTCCTGCTCTATAACATGCTACCTGCAGACTGAACTGCATTTTGTGGTGACGGGTCCTACTTAAATTGCCTCATTGTCAACGATATATTGGGTTCCCTCTGGCACAGATATGGTGTGGTGACACTTGTATACATGTGTGTGACAGGGATTACCGATGTGCCGTGCTGCAGTTATCTATGTGACAGAGGCCTTACAGTGTTTCCTGACTTTCTTACTATGGGCAATTTGCTGACCTGGAAGGCGGCAGCGTGTTATAGGGTGCATTCACACGACCGTAGTTTTGGGTCCGCATCCGTTCCGCAATTTTGCGGAATGGGTGCGGACCCATTCATTTCAATGGAGCCGCAAAAGATGTGGACGGCACACAATGTGCTGTCCGCATCCGTAGGTCCGATCCGCGGCCCCGCAAAAAATATAGAGCATGTCCTATTCTTGTCCGCAATCGCGGACAAGAATAGGCAGTTCTATCATAGGGCCGGCTACATTCACACAGCCGGTATCCGTGTTTTGCGGATCCGCAATTTGCGGACCGCAAAACACATACGGTCGTGTGAATGTAGCCTTAGGAACAGTAGGCCCCCCTTGTGCCTGTAAATATTAGACTGTCGGTGTCTTGTATCAATATAGATAATAGCGTGAAAGCACAAAACACTACACTGTACACAGTAAAGCAAGTCGTGAGGTTCATATCAGGGAGTTGCCATATTAGCAGTTTTCTATTGCGTCTGTTAGAAGGTTTGTGTGTACTTCTTACTGTAGTGATTAAAATTCTAGATAATGAGCAAATTCCTATTGACGTAACAAGCAGGTACAACCAGCGGAACGAGTGCGAGAAGAAATAGGGGATCTTCTCAAAAACCGGGCCCGTGAAAGCAGTAATGTTCCAGGAAAGATATGTGTCTCCATCCATCAAGTTGTGATGAAGCATCTTACAGGGTGGTTACTTGGTGTTTTGGACTTTTTCTGTGCTTTGAGGTCATTATAAGGCCTCTTCAAGGGTCTTGAGTGATCAAGCAGTTTTCTCATGGGAATGTGTGAAGAGAATTGGGGTTATCTGCCCAAGTGTCTGTGCTGTCAGCGATCATACTGAGAGGAGGTGCTCATTTTTCAGGTGCTATGGTCAGTCCTCGGCAGGGACACCTACGGCGCTACCTTTTGAATTGTGTTGGAGGATTCTCTTAGTAGGGAATATGGACATCATGGAGGGGGATTCAGAAGCCAGATCCACGACAATCAGCTGATCCCAGGGTTGGCTCCTTTAAAAGATATATACGTTTCTTGATGATTCACAGACGTGTGCTTTACGCGTTCTCTATCTACATTACACATGCCCACTCATTTTGATGCATGTATTCACACATCCGTGTTTTAGCACAGTCCATGGGTCTGTGGTTTTTTTGTCAGTCTTTATGGAGCAATCACGTCCATTATAGTCTATGGATCTGTGAAGAACACGGACCCAGTGTGGATTTCACGGACCACACGAATGATGAGCAAAAAAACAGACACATGGACCAAACGCGGTTTCTTCGCAGAAATCTTCATGGATCAATCACCGACCATCTTATCACTGATCCAATACACACAACCAAGCATGAGCGACCAGATGTTTGAGTGTAAGCTCTTGTTACCCTGGTTAAAGGGAACCTGTCACCTCCCAAATGCATGTAAACCCGCCAGCAGTACCTCGGAGTAGCCCGCCGTGTGATCTTTTATCCTTCTGCGCTAGTTAGCATGTCAGCTTGAAGTCAAGGGGGCTGGGGGCTCCTCGCTTCAAGTCGAGCTAACCCTTTTGCCTTTGAGTGACAGCCCGCAGTTCGCATTGCGCTGCTGAAACACTGTGAACAGCGGCTGCCTGACATGGGATGGCGCAGTAAAACAGAGGGCACAGCGCATGCGCGAGACCTGGGAAAGTGAAGCTGAAGCGCGGACGGAGGATAAAAGATTGTTTTCTGACCTTGCGCAACATCGGACTGCAGGATGAAAAATATGATTATTCATAGTTACCACAAGAGGTTAAATAATATATGTAGCCTTTAAAGGGGTATTCCCATCTTAGACAATGGGGGCATATCGCTAGAATATGCCCCCATTGTTTTATAGGTGCGGGTCCCACCGCTGGGACCCGCACCTATATCCAGAACGGAGCGGGGAGCGCTGTGCCTAGAGGACCCCAGGTTTCCGGGGAACCGGCCACCACCAGGTGCAGCTCCCCGCTGCGCTCATAGAAATGAATGGGAGCGCAGAGCGCAAGCACGGCCAGCACTCCCATTCATTTCTATGGAGCCGACGGAAGTAGCCGAGCCAGCGCTCGACTATTTTCGGCGCCCCCATAGAAATGAATGGAGGGCGGCTGCACATGCGCAGTGCGCCCTCATTCAGTTCGGCGGCTCCGTTCTGGATATAGGTGCAGGTCCCAGCGGTGGGACCCGCACCTATAAGACAATGGGGGCATATTCTAGCGATATACCCCCATTGTCTAAAATGAGAATAACCCTTTAAGGCCACTTTCACACCGTGTTTGGTCAGTTCTTTAATTCGCCATATCCATCAGTGATCGTGGTCACAAACAGAAGCAGATCTTTCTATTACACCTTATCTCTGTGTAGGATCCACTTTGGTTTTGGTTCAGTTGCTGATCAAACACTGACTGTGTGAATTCGGCCTAAGGCTATATCCTATTATTTAACCTCTTGAATATTTTCCATCTGACATAAACATTGTTGTGTCCACCGCCGTCCCCCATACACATTGCAGTAAATTGATGACTGGATGATTATTAGCATTTATGACCCTCTTTAAACAAGAGGTGTTGACTGTAGAAGCGATCTGGGCAGTGGGCGACTGACAATAACGCTTATCCACATCAACATATCCCTCTCGTTGTGCTGCCTCCCATATGTTACGACTGCTGTAGAAAGTGGATTCCATGATTTTATGATTATATATAACTTATAACTGGAGACTTGAAAGGATGACTGGTCCTCGTAATGCCTCTGATTTCTCTTTTATAATGGCTTGTACGAGAGTGCAGCTAAGGAGCGTTTACAGGTAGGTCCAGACGAGACGCGCAGGCGATCCGTGAATCCACAGCCATGAGGTGTGCACTTTAAAGGGTGACTGCGCTTTCAGAAAACTTTTGATATGTCATAGCGACATTTTAAAGGTTTTGATCAGTGTGAGACTGAGACCCCTGCTGATCGCTAGAATGAGGAGAGAGATGGTTACATAGCATACTTTCTCCTCACTGCAGGAGACTAGATCGAGACGGACTCCTAGGAGGTCATTTATTAAGTTTGTCTTGCATTAAAATAGTCAGAACAGATGGGCGGGGGGAGCAAATCTATTACTTTTCCCCTGGAAACAGGCAAAAAAATAAATAAAAAAACGTAGGTGCACCGTCTGCCAAATATGTGCCTAAATTATGACGAGGCGCACACCTATAGAAGACGCAAAAAGATGTAAAGGGCTTGTTCTATCAGGACATGATCTTATGACCTTTGGAACGCCAGCTGCGGTGGAACTACAACTCCCAACATGGACACATGTCCAGCTGTTAACGTCCTTACAAGTGAATGGAGCATTCTGGGAATTGTAGTTTTGGAACAGCTGGCATGCCGGAGGTTGCTTATTCCTCAGGCTTCCTCGTGGTCAGACCTGGGACTTAGGTCCCACTATACAGCTCCCGAAACCAGAGTTTGGCGGGCTGTATACTGTGCTAGCATCAAAGCAGAAAGCGCATTTGTATTATAAAGAGAGCCCTAAACTCTTCTAGCAATCAGGACTTTTATCTCATTGTCCCTCCAACATGTCCTTTTTAGCTGGATGCCAGGCAGTCTGCTACAATGGTGTTAGAAGCACTGAGCACTCACACCGGGACCCGTATAGCAATATTGTAGACTATTGTACAGTTCATTTGCTGTTGCTTATATGTCTACTATGGCTTCACCTTACATTATATATACGTTATGTATGTGCCCAGACTGTAGCATTGTCCGGTAGACCAGTCGCTGTGAGGAATTTCTCCTAATTAACCGGTGACCTCACCCTACTGTTGTGGAATGTTTCCGTCTCTTTGATGAAAGCTTTTCCCAGTGCTGTTTGCTGATCTTGCTCTGTGCCATAGGGGCGTGCAGCTGCGGGCATCTTCTGGTATTCCTGTCTCGGGATATAATTCTGTATATCGGGGTAGTTAGTACAAGTCCCAGGTAGACCTAGGTATTTACTGTCGATGTATTAGTTTTAGGGTGGTTTTTTATGTGTATTTTATTATATGAAAAATACAAAGTTTCCCTCACTAGACGACTGGCGCCCACAGATTCCATCGTCCTGTCTGGAGGAACTGCTTTACTGTATTTACTATGTGCATGTAATGGACACGTTTGTATCTCTTCTCGCTTTGACCGGTGACAGAAGTGTTTAGGATGTTGTTGGTTGTGGCCATTGTGTGTGCTCCTATTATTTTACAGCAGTGCATTGTATGCGTATAACATGAGACAATCTGTGCCTAATGTTCTGTGACCTAGAAAAGACTAATGACTTGTAAAGAGCTTCAAGGAAGTAAATACACAGGCGCTGCATGCAAAGTGCACCCTTTAGGGCACGGCGACACACGGACAGAATTCATAGGGCATGGCAGAGTAGTGCTGATCCCGTAGAAATTAAGAGGATCGCAATGCCATTCGCGTGTTTGCTGCGACCCCAATACGTGAGTCAAAAAAATCTAGCAGTTTTTTGGCAGATTTCACCTATTCTATGCAAAGGTGAGATCTGAAGTAAAACCGCATCAAATGTGCACCTAAAACTGCAAGTGCGGAGACTTGTGTGGAATTTCTGCAAGACAGCCTGCTCCAGTGTGTAGGTACAAGGTGCGGATTTTTACGCAAAAAATGTGCACTAAAACCACACATAAATCCACACTATTTATTGCGGCTCTGGTGCATTTTTGTGCATTTTTTGTTGCAGATTTTCTGTTGACAACCCCTGTGAAGTCTATGAGTTAAACCACTGTACATAAGGTGCAGAATCGCACAAAGAATTGACATGCTGTAGATTTCTAAATCCACACGGCACGTCCAAAATAAAAAGCAAAGTGTACATGAAATTTGTCAGATTTCATACAGTCAGCTGGTACTGTATTATACTGTGTTTTTTCTGCAACGTATTCAGGTAGCCTACAGGTGCACCAGGTTTATCATAGTGCATTTAGACTGTCTAGTCTAGGTCTATTACCGCTTATTTGTTGGCTTACGTTACACTAGAATTGTGTGCTGAGATTTAGACGCTGTCCAATCCTAAGTCTCACGTGTTTAACTCTCTAAATGTGGTGTGAGCCAGAATTCTTCCACATTTCCGTATACACTGATGCGGGTAAATGCGCAGAAGGTCTACATAAATGCAGAGTTCTCTGCGTTTCTGCACCCAAACTGCACCAAAAACAGCAATTTCTATTGGAGGGTTTTGTTGTGGATTGGATGCAGTTTTGCCTGCAGATCTTGCCCTTCATTAGAAAATTGTAAATCAACACACCAGGTGAATTTCTGCATGGAGAACATTCGCAAAGTATACATGAGATTTGTTTAACGTCGTACACTGTTGGTAGTGTATTAGGGCTCATGCACATGAACGCGGGGACCCCAATGCACAGGCACCATCCATGCGGCTGCATCCGTCTGTTCAAGTTGAACCGGTCTGTAATCTGCCTGCAGCACAAAAAAAGAATTCAAGAGAAACCCCTCGAAGGCCCTCCATAGTTCTTCCGTGGGGTTCCGTGTTCCTGTTCTGCACCTTCAAGTGAATGGGTTTACATTTGTGATACAGTGTGCGTGCTGCCGGCACCTGTATATTCCAGACCCGCCATATGCCGGCCACAATACGGGCGTGTGCATGAGCCCTTACAATGCAGTTTTCCCGCACAGGTATCTGCGTGGAAAAACGGCGTGTATTCTGCAACGTGTGCAGGCAGCCGAAATCTGCCCCGTTGTGTTCCTATTGTTTCTTGACTTAGAATAAAGGGAATTATGCTTTTCTTTCTGGTGTAAAGGAGGTGGATGTGCAAGAATATACATGTCAGATAAAGTAAATGGTTTCCCATGCCCTTTACTCTTTTGCCTCAGTATACTGTATGTGTGATGATTATCCAGTAGTTTTTCTCACTTTTTTTCCACTCCATCATCCCATCCTTGCTGTAATGGAAATCATCTCCACACGCACTGACTTCCTGGCTGGCCAACGCTGAGCTTGTGTTTATAGACATCAGTCAATCTGAGCAAAATGAGCTGCAGCATAAAGCATGGGGGCAGGACAAGTCACAGGTCTTGGCAGAGGAGAAAGAAATGTTATATCTGTTGCATCTGGGATCCAGTCCTTGTTGTTTCCCTAATTATTTAAAATAAATAATATATTTGAATGTGAACGAGTCCTTAGAGATTCAGCACCCCTCTGAGAGATGTTGATTTCTAGTATGTAAGTGGTGATCAGAGCCTTACCGCCACATCACTGTTCTCGGACAGAACCTTGAATGTCACTTATTCTTAATATTCTGTTCTGTAAACTACAAGCACGTCACAGCCGGGTCACAGAACGGCTCAGCGTTTCACAGCCTCACTTGTAGAGGATGAGCCATCGTTTGCCTTGCACTATGTCAGCCCCATTTTTTGCATCCTGAGGTCATAGGGCTCCAGTGCTTGTTCCTGGAATCCATTGAGAACACTTTCCATTGAACAGCTGGAAATATTCCGGAACAGACGGAGGGAAGCTGGAATGTGATTAATATCGCTTCGTGGACTCCCCTCCTGTTTCCAACTTCTATCCCACTGGTGATTTACAGGATTGGAAACAGATTATGGGTGATGAATGGCCAAAACACAAACTACTGGGGGCTCTGCGTCCTGCTATTCAGCCACTTCATGTATTTTCATGCACTCATGTATGTGCCATGTATTCAACACCTTTAACCCCACTCATGGGCAGACACATAAAAAAAATACATATATATATATATATATATATATATATATATATATATACATACATACATACACACACACTGTATGTATGCAGCTTTGAGATCCATTTTTTTTTTCTTTTTGGAATTTAAATAATTTTTTGCATCTTTTTGCCCACATTTTTTTTTTGTGAATGTTCTTGTGTCCCCTTTGTGTTACGGTCTGTTGTATACATGAGGTACGTAGTTTACTGTGGCAGGGCTGCAAGCTGAGGTTTAGGGTAATGGTATTTTTTTTTTTTTATAAATGTATAATTTAGTTTTATTTATTTTGCACATTGTCTCTCCCCATACAAGACCTTTTAGGGTCATTTTAACATTGCATTTTTGTGGATGATTTTAGCCTCAGTTACTTGGGAGGGTCACTGTAGAGCTGATCTGGGTCTGGTGCTACCCAGAAGCTCCTGCAGTTACCCAGTAATCTCAGCATGCTCCAAAATTTTGCCGAAAGTAAGCCAAACTATTGCTGGTATAAAGTTACACTGTGCCCACAAATCCATGGCCAGTAGTTAAAGGGGTTCTCGCTTCTCGTCAGTTGTTGCAGTAGCTCCTATTGTAGTGAATGGGAAGTACATAAACAGCATAGCTACACTGATACGTGTGTACATGCTTCTGTAGCTCCTGGAGTTATGGGAGCGGTGTAGCTTGTTCTGTTA
The DNA here is from genome assembly GCA_900303285.1 of Rhinella marina. Lineage (NCBI taxonomy): Eukaryota > Metazoa > Chordata > Amphibia > Anura > Bufonidae > Rhinella > Rhinella marina. The sequence continues at coordinate 1,091,403 of ONZH01020898.1, read as the reverse complement.
CGTCGTTTGCATAGCTCCTATAGTTACTGAACAGCGGAGCGCAGGCCAGCCCAGCCGTATCTGTAAGCCTTCCACTTAGAGCAAGCACTTGGTCCTGTCTCACTATGGAAATGGCGAAATGTGACAACTCCTTTAAAATATACCCTTTAAACTCATGTTTTAGGGACCATAGATTTCCAATGATACTGTATAAAATTACTCTTAGTAACTTGGAATTTGTATCTTATGAAATTTTTGATGTAAGAGGCGCTTGGTAAAATGTGCAAATCTTTAGGTTGCCCAGTGTTTTGTATTCTGTTCTCTAACCATATAGGCAACCACTTCAAGCTGGTGCCTAAGGGCTGTATTACACCAACAGAATATCTGACCAGTCATTGCTCAGATGGCCTATCACACACACCAACTATTGGTCTGATTGGACAGATATTGGTCAGATAATCTGTTGCTGTAATTCAGGCCTAAGAGAGAAATTTGCGCCCACGTTTCCTCCTGTCTTTACCCTCTTTTGATGATGCGTCCCTCTGAAGTACTGTGATGCCCTGGATGTTCACCTTTTTATGTAATTGTACTCTAATTGATCACTTTTTATATTTCTTTACTGTTTTGTAACAGAAAAAGGGAATATGAAAAGGAGTGGATGTGGTGCAGCCATGTGGTACTTGATCTCACATTCATCTGCACTGGTGACATCTATTACTACATCTCCTTGTCGTTACAACTGCAGAGGAAATGGACGGTCAAGTGCGTCTTGCCTCAGTAGTATCGACCTGTGTCTTATTACACGTGGAGATTCTTTTACATGCTGAGGTGGACATGGCCTACCAGCTGTTGGGTATGCCTTCATATTCACAGGATCCAGTACATAGCAGTCCTTCTGCATTCAGTTTCATATTTGCAGTGATATCTGTCCGCATCTCCACCGGTCCTCAATATAGTAAATGGGGCCGAACGGTATATCGGCAGCGGTATTCACAGATCCGGATCTGTTTACCCCAAATGTGAAACCGGCCTAAGGGGATTAGGAAGAGTCAGTGAACCCCTTGGTATCACTCATGGTCTGCTTTTACTTTGTAATTCAATGTAGGATTAGTTCCCCTCCTTGCATATGTTCTGCATTGTAAGGACTCACAATAAAGGGATCTTTGTATGGGCATGAATAATATGAAGGATCATGGTGTAGTGATTGACGTCTGATGCAGTAACCCAAGGAAAGAGGACTATACTTCTTTGCACTTTGTTTTCCCATGAAGCACTGTCCTGAGTCTCCATACCATGGAACACCAGTATGTCTCCGTATAGGGCTGGTCCCTTTAAGGAGCACCATACCCTGCCTAAGCTGCTTTCCTAAAACCTCAAATTGTACATTATTATTGTCATTTGGGTAGAAGATGAATGAGCTGTAGAAAGCTTTCATATGGATGTTATGTAGCTCGCCTACTAGTCATATCTACAGCATCTCATTGCAAGCTATTTTCTGGACACTCTGTATTAAATGAGAGAAATACAATAAGCAGTGGCATATTCACATAAGAAATGTGGCCCTATATGTGCATGAGCGTATTGTGGCTCTGTGCAGGATCTGTGTACTTTGTGGCAATGACAGAATGGGATCCTGTTCTGTGAAATTAGGATAGTCTTCCCCAAAGTTTGCAAAATCAAATCTCCTCTATGGCTTTACCTATATAGCTTTCAGCATCAGGATACCTGTGGAAAAGGAAACCGAGGGATGCTTATGAGTGCAGGACAATAGTCCCGCGGGCGGCCCGACGAGCACCGCATCATTGTAATCTCTGATGCTGTGCGCTCCCGTGCCCACGATCCATGCCGCTCCGGGACATATGGCCGCTCACGGACCGTATGTCTCGGAGCGCATACGATCGTGTGCAAGGGCCCTAATATTGTTAGAAAGACTGGCGGAGATGGGAACTGCGCGCAGCGGTTTTCTTCCGGCTGTTTCTTGGCATATTCGAACTCTGCCAGTCCCCTTATAGTTAAGGGGAGGTGCGGGCCTTCAGGCAGCTTCTGGCAATGTCGGATCTGGACAGCTCTGGCAGGCTGCTCCATGCTGTAACAACATGCCAGGGATGTCAAGCGCCAGTGTGAAACTAGCCAAACCTGGTGTGGTACAGTCAATAGGCACAAGACTCGTGAAAGCATTGATTACTGGAGACCTCAGGGTCTCTCTGTTCTTTCCTTAGAGTCAGGGACAACTCTAGTCAAGAGTAAGTTTCTGTCAAGGATCCTATTCTTAGTTATGGGTGCTGCGGGCTCCATCCTTAAGCTACCTGCACATGTTGTGCATTCTCTTGCGGAAAAGCCACAGTCTAATAAAGTATCATTTTTGTGCAGAAATTGACCTGCAATGCGGATTTTGAAGACTGTAACTTGTCATTTCTTTGCGCTGATTTCACCCTTTTCAATGCAATGGTGAGATCTATGGCCAAACTGCGTCAAATCCGCCCCCAAAAACTGAACATGTTGAAAAAACTAATGCAAGTAACACATGCTGTTTTTGGTGCAGAAATCCAGAGAGATCCACATAGAAATCTGTGTGGTTTTGGGGTTATCTGTTTGTAAACCTGCACCCCTGTGCAGGTAGCCTTGGACGGCAACAGTTGAATATTGATAGATATTGTAACATATCTATAAAACGTCTACGGTATTTTATTTTCTGACAAAAGCCACACGTTCATACAGTAACAGGAATCTTTCTTGCCAGAAGTAGATTCCGGTATGGGATTGAAATGCGTAGTTTAGTCAGAAATAAAGCATTTTGACCGTTCTATATAAAAAAGTACTATCCATTCAAGTATTACTATCTCAGAACGTCAAAGAAAAAAACAAAACATCTGCGGCGTGTAACTAGCGATAATGATGACTTTGGATTCATATAGGAAGGAGCCATCCCATTGAAGTGAATGGGTGGCTTGTAATTACACCTGCTCACCACTGTGCGGTCTACCGTGAGCAGGTAAACAATGAAGGGAAGGCGGCGCTCTTAAACCAGCTAATCGGCAGGGGTCCTGGGTGTCGGACCCCGGCGATCTGATATTGATGACCTATCCTGAGGATAGCTCATCAATATTAAAATCCTGGAAAACCCCTGTAAGCAAACAGCCTCCCCTCTTTCATATCTGAATGGCCCATACCTATTTTTAAGTCATAAAAATGGTTATAAGTATTCATCTTGGATGGAGGTTGTTATACATAAAGTATGTTATTTTTAAGTGGAAGAGCCTTGAGGTGACCATACATCTTCAGTAGCTATTCCTTCTGACCTCCCATACACCTCCATGCTAAGCTCGGCCGAGTGCACATATGTCAGGCATAGCCAACCTGTGGTTCTCCACCATGCCCTGCTGATAGCTGTAGGCAGTCTGGACATGCTGGGAGTTGTAGTTTTGCAACAGATGGAGAGCCTCAGGTTGGCCTTCCATAACATATGTTCTCAATAGGGAGAGGGGAATTTGCTGCTGCCAGAAACCTCAGGTGGCGGCTTATCTCCTGTAAGAGCATGTAAAAACTAAGGACTCGTGCACAAGACTGTAGTTTCAGGCCGCAACTGATCTGCATTGTTTTTCACGAATTGGATGTCAGCCCATTCATTTCAATGGGGCAACAAAATATGCGGACAGCACACTGTGCGTGTTCTGCATCCATATGTCTGCTACACCGTCCCACAAAAAGTATTTTTGGAAAAGAATAGGCATCTTTAACATAGGGTGGGACATGCGGGGATAATACAGAAGCACACTGCTGGTATCCGTGTTTTTTGTTGATCACAAAACGGATACGGTAGTGTCCATGGGGCCTAACCCGAGTGTGGAAGAAGCCTAAGATTCAAAGTATTGAGAAGGCAGTACAGCATGAAGATAGAAGATCTGTTGGAGGTGCTCAGTCTTCACTGACATGCCCAGCACGTTCTAGCTTTGGCTCCAGTACTTGTTGTTGTAGCTGCAGGAAGGACTTTTTTTTTTTTCTTGATATTGTGCTGATGCTGTCTAAGATCCAGTCTTGCAGCGGGCAGGAAACGTTGCCTATTTCATTTATACATCAGACACCAAAACCTTGCCTTACTTTAATACTGAACAATGTTGTTGAGTCTTTACAAAGAAAATTGGCAGCCTGTATGTTCTTTAGCCGTAGCTGCCTCTCTAAGGCCTGATTTAGGCGGCCATTCAGATTTCCGTCTGCAGAAAACAAATTTTTCCATATGTTGTCTGGGTGTGAGCCATTTGTTTCTGAAGCCATGCATTTGAATGACAAGATAGGTGCATGCTGCAAGTTTCTCAGTCAATGTGTGAATTGCACCATTTATTTTAACTTGTCCGTATGCCATGCAGGTGCAGTACGGATGGCACACCGACATCTGAATCACTGTCATCTGAATTAGGCCTAATACATGTAGCTGAGTGTCAGGTATATCTTCTGGTTATGCCATGCTAAGGTTTCATAGAAAAGGTACAAGCATGGAACTTTACTTAAAGCATACCACCAGTTATAAAACAACTTTCTGTAAATTAGTACAGGTGAATATAGAAAACTTTGTAATATATCAAGTTAAAGAAAAATGTTTCTATCTGCTTTTATCGGGCTGCTTTGCTTTTTCCTGCTTTTAACCTTGACCCTTATAAAGTGAGGAGAGTGAAGGAGGAAGCTGTTGCATGAGATACACACACTGCAGTTTCTTAGCACTTTTGATTCTTCTATATCTAGTAAGATGGGCTCTATACCACTGTTCAGAGTGAGGTCATAAATCACTTACATCAGCCCTCCTCCTCTCTCCATACACTTTTGTGTGAGGCTGGAGAATAGTGATGTCTGACTGAAGGGAACCAGGAGGAAAGCATCCTTAGAAGCCGACGAGGAAGGGTAATTCTTTAATAAGATATATTACAAAGTTTTTAATATTTTATTGTTTTATGCATTCCTGAAAACGTATAGAAGTTATAGAAAGATTTCAACTTGCTATACGTTAATTCAGTGAGCCTGTGCAGGAAAAAACTTGAAAGTTTTTAATACCTGTGGTAAATGCTAGCCAAACCTATTTTTCTTTATACTATATAGACTGTAAATGTCTTAGAATTTTGTTTTTTATTATTTAAAATGCAGATACATTTCTACTTTTCATATAAGCTTTTAAAAAATATTATGACTGTTTAAGAGAGTCTGTGTAAAATGTCTTCCTGTTACTGTTAAAATACAAGGTAAATTCCTGGCCAGAAATGCGCTGTACATAATCGCCAGTCTCTGGATTGCTATGGAATTTACTCAGGACTGGAGCAGTCTAATTAAACCTTTCATTGGTCACCATTTCTTCCTGTCTGCTTCCTACAGATAAGCAAGTTTCTTGCATTGATGAAGTCTGCCTTTCCATCTTAGGTGCATTCACACGACCATAACTGTTTTGCAGGCTGCACAATGCGGATGCACAAAACACGGATACCGGCCGTGTGTGCTCCGCATTTTGAGAACCGTACATGGGCGGAACTATATAGAAAATGCCTATTCTTGTCCGCAATTGCAGACAGGAATAGGACATGCTCTATATTCAGGGCTGGTGCACTTGGCGTGCTGTCCGCATCTTTTGCGGCCCCATTGAAATGAACGGGTCCGCACCCGTTCCGCAATTTTATATGAGCCAGAATTACGTGTCACTGCACCCTAAACCACATATATAATGTTTATATTGTCTGTGGTAGAGTACATAACAAAAATGATAATGTCTTTGAGTTGTCAATGCTTTTTCAAGTAGAGAAAGGTAGGGTACGGCCACGTGTTACAGAAAATCGGCAGTGGCTATACCTGCATCAAATTGTGTGGATTTTTGCAGCAGATTTTGGTCCATAAATGCTGCAGATTTGACGCCGGAAGCATCATGCAGTGTGGATGATATTTTTAGCAGATTTTCTAATTGCCATAGTAACATCTGTAGCATCTGTGCCCTGTGTAGCCGTACCCTTACACCTGCTTTGCTCATTCACATGGTGTTGAAATAATCTACTTTATTACTTTATTTTAGACTTAAAGATATGTCTGAACTTGAATAGTAAGTCTGAAAAATTTAAAGGTTTGGTGGCTTCACACAGTGCAATAATTGGCCAGCTATCTGGAACGAACATTCCTGCAAACGCTCGTTCCTGACAATCTGCCCTTGTAAAGGTGCAGCAGGCCACCCGATGAACGAGTGACACTGTCGTTAGTGCAGACACCTAAACTATAGTTTCTGGGCAGCAGATTTGCAGCGATCAATGCAGCTGTATGAGGACATGTGATGGCAATAGCGAACCTGTGTTTTCATACTGTGGAGGTGTAAATACACTGCTTCACCTGCCCTGAGCAAGCAACCGACTGTCAAGAAGGAACACTTCCTTCCCGACAATCTGCTGCCCCTTGGCGCGTGTAAATGCTCCTTTAGATATTGATGGCTAATCCTCAGCACAGGTCATCAGTATAAGATTGGTGGGGGTCTGACACCCAGCACCCCCACCAATCAGCTGTTTCAGTCTGGTGCTAGAAGCTATAGCCGGAACACTGCAGCTAAGTTCCTATTCACCTGAATGGGACATGAGCTGCAGTAACCCAACATGGCCACTATGCCGTGGATGGAGACTTCCCCTTCTGGTTCCATTCACTGCATAGTGACTGCCCAAAATGTCTAATCTGTGGAGGTGTTGGACCTCCACCGATATGATTTTGATGACCAATATATAAATCCTGGAAAACTCCCTTAAAGGGAACCGGTCAGCTCCGAAACACCCCCTGAACTAGAGTCAGAGATGTATAGTGTAAGAGGTGCTGAATCCAAATATGTAAGTTTTATCTTCATACTCACTTCCATTCCGACGCTGTGCTCCCACAAACCTGCAGTAAAATACATTGAGAGGACTGGTCTTTGGTCCTCTCCATTATATGATTGAGCACCGGAGTCCAGTGAGTGCATTTTACTGCTGGTTTATGAGAGCCCAGAGTCAGAATGTAAGTGAGTATGAAGATAAAAATTACATAACCAGACTCGATGTCACTTACACTATACACCACTTACTGTAGTTTGGAGGGTGTTTCAGAGCTGACAGGTTCCCTTTCAAGAGAATTCGATTTGCTAGGATATGCCATCACTTTGTAATTTGTTGGGGTTTAGTCGTTATAATTGGTGAGGTGGGGGTTTAACACTACATCCCCTTCCCAATTTTTTCTTAAATGACTATGCTCCTGGCCACCCTCTGTATGGAAATGCAGCTGACCCCACTCTCTTGAATGTAGCTGTGCTGCTGGTCGCTGCTCGGCATATGGCCTAAGCGCTGCTGTGCGGGGAGAAACGGTGAAGGGTACACAGGGCTAAACTGGCACTTCATTTCCACGTGTGATGGGGGTACCATCATTCATGAAATGATGGCATATCCTAGCAGTATGCCACATCTTCTTATAAGATGAGAATAACAGTAAGACATCCCTTTTGCTGTTTTGTTCATCAGTTGACTGCCCTGGATCCAGCTTCTCTAACCTCTGGTGACCAGCTGTTATCACTTGGGAAACCAGGTCCAGACCATTGGAGAGAATGATATGGCAGCTATTCAAATGTCTGTGTAATACTGGGGGGCACTGGGGCACTGGTGTGGCTCCATATTGTAGCACGTTGGAGGGAAGGATGAGCGGGAGACTTGTATATGGACACGAGACAACACCGTTAACCAATGGCAGTTGATAGCTGAAGTCTGTTTTTAGTGTTATTACATGTAAAGTGCACGTCTTTGTCATGTCAGGCAGGTTTAGAAATATTGCCGGGATCGTGTATTTTAAGAGTAAGTAAACCATATTTTCATGATTGTATTTTCTAGAATTACAGCGACAGCATTAAGAAGAAATATAGTAGAAGCCGGGTGTTGTGGACACCCAACAAGTAGCTGAAACAATGACTACGGCCTTTCGGAAAGACTTGGACAAGTGCAGGGATATGGATGCTGATGAACTCCTTGGGAACCTCTCAGAAGCTGATCTGAAACAACTGGAAAATGTCCTGGAAGAGCTTGATCCAGAGGTGAGGACAGATGTGATGATTTCTAAAGAGGCTTTTTGTTTTCTCATCGAGACAAACAATAGTCTGCCTTACGTCAAATTCTGCTAGTTGGATTGTAACAGAATGTGCAAGGACAGCAGAAGTTGGAACTGTGTTTCTATAATCCATCATCTTCTGAGCCCAAAGTCCCTGATGAAGAGTTATTGTGTATGTGTGTTTCTATTCCTCCACTCAGGGACGGAGACTTTGAATGTTTTGTGTGGCCCTTGGGTAGTCAAGGTCTGCTTCTGAGCACCCATAGAGTGGTTTACAAGTGCACCAGGTTATGATCTATGGTGTTGTTTTAAGGGCTTTTCCCAGAGGCCTTCATGGCTGTTTGACTTTCCTTTTCTAGCCCAATAAAGTTCAGGAGCCTATGCTGATTCAGGGTTAAAATCTATGTCAAAATCATTGAACATTTTGATTTCCACACCATCTAGTTCTGAACTAAATGAATTTTTTTTCAGAACATGTATTGTAGAGAAGTTTCAGAGCTTATATCAAGTCAAAGAGATGGCCGAGACTTCTGTCAGTACTACTTTATCTCTTATTTTGAGTGACACCTTCACAGAATGCCACCTCTTTGAAAAGACCACCTGTGAACTAGACTAGATATTTCAGCTGCAGATTTGCAATTTCTCCATGGATAGATCCATATGAATCATCTTCTTTGAGAGGACCTTTCCTCTAAAAGGCTATTTTTTGCTTCAGTTTTTTTTTTACATTTTTACTACTATGCACCTTTTTTCACGGTGTTAGGGCTAGCTCTGCGTTCAGCCTGGGAAACACGTTCCATATGTCCGTCCCATCTCCCCGGCCTACTGTGACTCCCCGAACTGGCTGCATCATAGTGGCTTATGGTGCCGTTAGTTATAAGTTTCTATCTGATTGTGGGTCTGATGTACTGTACTCACACCATCAGCACTTACCAAATTTATGAAAATTTTTAGAGGATATCAGTAAGAATGCCAGAGAGGTCCATCCTCTTTCAAATGATGATGAGACTCCTTTCTCCGACATACTCTACAATCTTACACTGAACATAAGAATTTGTTCTCCTCTCATTTTTTCCCGGCTTGTAATGGGTGAACACGTTCTCTAGACTGAACAAACCCAGTTGTGATAATATTTTATTCTTCCCACCTTTCCAGGCTCCTCGTGTTTATACCGGGGTTGAGGTTTGTTAGTCACAGGCCGCTCATAAAGTTACACACAGTGCTGGTTAACTTTCAGGTTGGACTCTGGTCTAACAGAAGCAGAATGTAGTATCCCTTCTAATGAATCCATCAATCCCCTTAGCGGGACACACTAGATTAGGTTTGTCTTCTCTATTTCTATAAGACGTTTGGTCCTGAAAGCTTCTGCATGTGAAACAATGTCTATTTGGCTTCTGTTCTGCATTTCCTGTAGAACATTGTAATCTTTCCCAAGGGTTTGTACTTGAAGCTTTCCTGCCAGAGTTGTGGAGATCCAGGCTGGAAAGTGATGTGAAGAAAACGTTAACAGTTTAAAGAGTAGCTCAACTTCTGAGGTATACGTTGCAGGGCTTATTAAGGAATAGCCATGATAAAGGTTACACATTCACCCAGTCATTGTAGCTGTGTTCGACCCATAGCCCCAATATTTTCTGTAGGTGAGGGGGGTACATCAGGAAAGAAGATGAGAACTAGAGACAATTTCTGATCACAAGGCCAAGCGGCATATCCTTTTCAGAGGCATTTAGGAGAGCTATTAGCTTATTTTAGCACAGTTTTGATACTGTATATACTGTTTATTGCTGCCGTAGCTGTTTTTTTCCAGTTTCTATTTCAGTCCTCCATCTTTAAGGTAATTGTATAATGTCTGCAGTGCAAGAAACAAACTTCCTGCAGTTTCTGAACATGTTTGCATTTAAAAGGAGTCTGTCACCACGATTTCACCTTATACACTGCTTACATAGCACTGTAGCATAAATGTGCATGGGTCAAATGGTACCTTTGTTCTGACATTGACCAGCAGCAAAAACAGTTTTATTCATATGCAAATGAGGGCTCGCAAGTGTCCAGGGTTGTAAGTGCCCAGGCCGCTCTGCCTTCTTCTCACATAACCCCTCCCCAGCCTTTAGCTTGGCCCATCCTGTAAGCCCCTTGCGTTATCCAGTGTACTGGTCGAGATCCTGTGAGTGCGCGGTTCACCACCAGGCCCGAGCGTGACCATTGTGGGCAGCACCATCGCTCCATGCAGTGCGCATGCGCCGGCGGAATCTCAGCCAGTACATTTGATGATGCAAGAGGCTTACAGGATGGGCCAAGCAAATGGCTGGGGAGGAGTTATCTGAGAGGCCTGGGCACTTAGAGCCTGAACGCTGCCCCTGGGCACTTAGAGCCTGAACGCTGCCCCTGGGCACTTAGAGCCTGAACGCTGCCCCTGGGCACTTAGAGCCTGAACGCTGCCCCTGGGCACTTAGAGCCTGAACGCTGCCCCTGGGCACTTAGAGCCTGAACGCTGCCCCTGGGCACTTAGAGCCTGAACGCTGCCCCTGGGCACCTGCAAGCCCTCATTTGGATATGAATAAAACTGTGTTTTTGCTGCTGGTTAATGTCAGAACAAAGGTACCATTTGACTCATGTACATTTATGCTACAGCGCTATATAAGCAGTGTATGAGGTGATATTGTGGTGACAGACTCCCTTTAACAGTTCAGGAACCATTTGGCTTTGTTTCAGAAATGAGGGAATGTTGCGTATCTTTGTGGATTAGGAACATAACACATTGCTTTTATAGTGCTAACCTATTTTGCAGCGCTGTACAGAGATCAGCATCATGTCCTGACCGCAGTGGCACTCAATCTAAATCTGGAGTGTGGAAGGAAAACGGAGAACCTGGAAACCGCTCATGCAAACATGGGGAGACTTCTCAAACTGTCATGTCAAGCTACAATGCTAATCATTGTGCCGCGCTACTTCTTAGTAGATTTACGAAAATCGATAAACTCACACCATGCTGCACAGAGGCTCAGTGGTTGAGATTGGCAGCATCTGCATGCAGTATGCATGGGTGTTCTTCAAGTACTCCGATTTCCTCTTACACTCCAAAACACATACAATACTGAGAGATTATGAGTGCCAATGGTGCCAATGTGAGTGATGATAATCCCCTTACAGCGCAGCAGAGCATGTTGGCGCTACATAAAGGACTGAAAAAAATGAGTCGTTTACACTATTATGTAAGTTGTCTGGCTACATATACCATCATAAAGTGGACCATTACAGTAGAGCAGTGGGGACTATTGATGCCCAGTTCTTCATAATGTGTTTTTTTGCTGTAAAGGCGCATTTTACACCTTGCAATGAGCAGCCGATTATCGGGAAGGAAGCATTGTTCCCTGACAGTCGGTTGCTCGCTCAGTAGAGGTGAAGCTCTGTACTTACATGCAATGATCACCCCCATAGTATGAGGATGTGGGATCACTACTGCGATTGCTCATCCCTGTCCAGTTGCATTGTTTCTGGGCAGCAGATCGCAGTTTAGACCACACAATCTGCTGCCCAGAAATGATAACCTTTACACGGGCAGATTGTTGGGAACAAGCTTTCACATTAACGTTTGTATAAATCCACCTTTAGTAGACTCTGGCAATCCTCTCTGCTGATAACTCTGGTCTTCTCCATGTCATAGAATGCACTGCTGCCAGCGGGATTTCGACAGAAGGACCAAACCCTAAAGAAAGCCACAGGTGCTTTTGACAAAGAGCATTTGCTCGAGTTCTTGGAAAAGGACGCTCTTGCACAAAAAGACAGGGAAGACTATATACCGTTTACCGGAGAGAAAAAAGGTACAATATTTTATTTTTCCTTATGAAGTATTCAGACTCCAGGTACACAATTATTTGCAATTAGGCCATTGTCTATCATGTGGTCATGCAGGCAATCAGTATACCTAGAAATGTACTGTCAGAGCCTGACTTCTGTGGTTATGTTTTTCATGAAGTATATGGAAGCTTCTATTGGTTGACTCCTTGATTTGTTTGATTTCTCCTAAATTTCACACTAAGTCTCCGTATTGTTTAGGCCAGTGCTGCGTTCACATCTCCGATATGAATTCCAGTAGTCTCTTCCGGCAGAAGAACAGACTACCGCAGTACGAGTATACAGCATGGCTGAACACTGCCGGATCCCCTTTCACTATAATGGGATCCATAAGGTTTTAGGCATGAATGCATGCAGCAGAATTTGTCCGGCTGAATGGCCAGCGGTTCATATTATAGTTGATGGATCCGGCTATGCTGGATACAGTTACTCCATTACTCAGACCCTCTGCTAACACAGACTACTAGTTCACTAGCGCATATTTAAACTCACCCTAAGATCACATCAGCGTTGTGTTTTCCGTACTTTGGTTCCATATTGGGACAGAAAAAAAACGGATCCGTTTTATTTTAAGCATCAGCTTCTCTGTTTGTGTTAGTTCAGTCAGGTTTCAGTTATTTTTGTTGGGAGAAAAAGTTGGAGAGAGGATTTTTTTTCATCCATCAAAAATAACTGAAACCTGACAGAACTGACACAGACTGCTGCAAAGTCAGCAAAACTGATCAAAATAACCAGTTCAACCAAATGGGGATTAAGACTGATCGGTTATTTTCAGTTTTTCTGATGGAATAGCAATACGGAAAACACAACAATGATGTGAACTTGGCCTCAGACTATGTTATGCAAATGAAGGAAGTGGGTGTTACTAAGATCTGCAGATAATCAGATTTTCAAGCACCTAGCTCCAATCTGTGGCATGTGTGAGGGGCTTGAAAGCAAAGGTTTATTTATCACATGAAACCTCAAAAATCTGATCAATTCATGTGGGACTGCCATGCGTCCTGTATGTTGATGTGCCAGTTATTATTACAAACTGAGAGGGACAGAATCCTTGAACTGTGAGAACTTGGTTTATCACTCCGGCAGCTCAGCTACGCACCTAGGCCGAGATGTCAGCTTTGTTCATTGATACGTGTCCTGGTGTTTGGAAGAAAAATCACAAAAAATGCACAGAGGTAAACCTCTGCATGGACTGATCCTCTGATTAGAAGAATGGGGCATAGTGATCCATTCTGTACTGCAAGTGAAGTTGAACCCTGGGATTTCCAGAATTCCATGACTTTTCCTTCTTGGTGTTGCCGTATCAATGTTGAGCAGTTCATATCTTCTCCATTTAGTCAGAGCTGTGATCCAGCTACTCCAGCCTAATAACCATGTCTTGTTGAGGGACCATTCTACCTCTTGCCTCGTCCTGTTGTTGCTTCTTCTCTGCCTCTTTCCATTGTATACTGTACACTGTTTGCATTGGTTGCTGTGTATAACAAGCACATGCCTTCTGTTCCAGAGGACAGTGTGTGGAAAGCTGATTTCCATCATAGCAGTGACAGAATTATAACTACAGGCAGCCATGTTTCCCTCATGTTACACGGAGACTGTAATGCTTTCATACAGACCCCTTTTTCTGGTGTCTTATATGAGGGATATGTGACTCCATAATAAAAAAAAAACAACACAAATGTTCAAGGTAAACCTACCTATAATTATATAGCTTCTCATACACCAGGACCTTTGTTTCCTAGGAAGTATCATACACGCAGCAAATCTTGGAAGCCATAACTAGGCCGGTCTCATGTATTAGTAACTGATTAACCCTGGTCGTGCTCCTTGCTGATGACGTAAATCAGGCATGAGTGACTTAGTGGAACCATAAACCTTTCCTTGACAACTCCTTACATGGAATACTTCAGGAGGGATGCCCTTACCTGTACAGATCACCTTTACTACGTCACTGGTAATCCTGCAGCTATTTAAGGGCAGAAAGTGACAGGACACTGGATTACCGGCGTCACCGTATGGGGATTTTATCTCCCAGACATGAAAAATGTATCTGCATGTAGATAAGATATGTTGGTTAAAGAGTAAAGGGCCTTTGAAAAGATCATCTCTGAGCATGTCATCAGATAATTGGATCGTTAGTGCAGCACAAAAATGCTTATTTCCCGACAGCAGATTGTGCAGATCAATGATCAACATTAGTGATCGCTCCTTACCATACTCTGGAGGAGACCACTGCATTGTAAATGCAGAGGTCTCCTCTGCTAGCGATTGGCAGATTTGTGGGAAGGAACGCTTCATTCCTAACTATCTGCTTGTACATTGTTCCATGTAAAGGGACCTTAAAGGTTGCCATACACTTCGGATCTACGGCATGTTCAGCTGACCATGTATTGTGTATGGGGAGGCCTCCCAACTTCTCCCTGATGGCTGATGAGTAAGGAACAGGTACTTTGGATTGCAAATGCCCATTCCCTTTGTGTAGCCTACTGTATTGTGCTGGGCATGTGAACTGCCACCTAGGTTCACATTTTTCAACTATAATGAAAAGGAATCTTTTGCATACATTAATGATATTTTACATTAAAGAGGTTGTCTCAAGAAGATATAATGCACCATAGAGGGAGTCCACTGCTCATATCCCCCCACCACCCCCATGAGCCAGAAAGGAAGCCCTGTACAAGCTGGAGCCATCCTTGTAATACAAGAAAGGCTGATCTTGTGAATGGTTGCATGTTATAATATGTTTTTCCCTGCCGTGGCTGTTGCAAGTTAACTGCCTGTCTGGCTATAGCTTCCCCTGGAATAAATGAACCGTAGGTGGGAGTGCTGGTCATGATCTGATTGTCCTGGGGGGCACATTGTGAAAGTAGTTGTCTCTGGTGGGCTAGCCCATTTAACTCCCTATTCTAGTGAAACCTCTGACACTACAACTCCCTTCATGCTCTATCCACTTCTGTGGGAGTTTATAAAACAGCCAAGCAAGTATACAGTACATGCTGGGAGTTGTAGTTTCACAACATCTGGAGTGCCAGAGGCGTAGACTGTAAACTATAGAGAGCTGTAGTCTACTGTTTGGTATGTCTACGTAATGTTTGTCTTTATGTAAAGCCTGATGGAAATGTTTAGGAGGGATCGGCGTTGTATTCCAGTAACCTTTGCTCGGCCTTCTTCCACACTGCTTTATTTTATGAGGAGAAAAGCCTCCAGCGTTGGTTTTGTGAAGGACATCGGGCACTGACTGAAACTTCCAAAGTCATCTAAAGGTCCTACAGCGCGCATTGAACTAGTTCTGCTTGTTTCTGTCAAAACACCGTTGTTTTCCTTGTATTTTGTGCGTTGGTGATTCATTCTGCTCTTGCCTGAAGTCTTGCCCTCCGTCCTGACCGATCTTGTCTTTACCTGCAGGAATAATAGGCACTGATCGTTTTCATGCTTGACGATCTCACTTCTAAGATTCCTGCTCCTACATGTAAAAAGACAAAAAGAAGAATAAATGTATTGTATCATATCCCGTCCATTATCACATTGCAGACATGACTACATGGGTTATTTCTGTGCTCGGGCATTGAAATCCTTATTTGTATCTGCTTTGCATACGTATTATTTTACATCCGAAGCGCGTGGGGAAGCGCTGTGTTTTGGGATGGGATATAAGGAAGGGCCAATAGTTTTATTTATCATTCAGTTTATTTTCTTGGCTTTGATATTTGCCAGGTTTTACTGCTTGAACATAATCTACTTTTACATTTAGCGGTGTGCTGACGATTGTCGTGAGGGAAGCATTCCTTCCTGGCAATCTGCTGCTGCTATTACATGCAACGATCTCCTCCACAGTATGGGGAGGAGTGATCACTAATGCCACTGCTCGTCCCCATACTGACTACTTTCTTCTACTATAATACACTGCTGATTTTCATCCGCAAACCCAGATAGAAAATCTGCGGCGTATTGTGCTTTATCTTAACATGCTTTATTTTACTCACTTCTATAGCGCACTTATACAGTGGTCCCTCAAGTTACGATATTAATTGGTTCCAGGACAAACATTGTATGTTGAAACCGTTGTAAGTTGAGTAATCGGTTACAAAGCTCCAAAATGTCATCAAAGATAAGAGAAGATGAAGATTTAAGAAAAATAAGCAGATAACTAAGACAGATCCTTACATATAACAGTCAGGAATATCTGATAACTAGTAACTAATCCAGCTATTTTACCAGAGAAGTGGTCTTAATTGGTCTGAGGCATTGCATGTTGAGTCTGGTTTCAACTTGACGATGGGTCAGAAAAGACCATTGTATGTTGAAAACAGTGTATCCTGAGGCCATTGTATCTTGAGGGATCACTGTATTGCTTGCTGTCTCCACAATCTGTATGTCTTTGGAGTACGTACCCTAATTCAGCTACGTGCCGTTCATGTAGATGGTAGCCTGACTGAATCTCACAGGATGTATTGTAAGTGTTAATCTGATGCCAGCAGAGGCCTGTTTAGCTTAGGGCGTCTGTCGTATTGTTTAATGCAGATGTTCAGTACGGATTAAAGTCTTCAAGCAAGACAACACAAGCAGTAGAGGGGAAAACCACAGAGGCAAGTCTTCCCTGCCAGAACGGCATACCCCCTTCATGTTGTGAAGCTTTCCTGCACTTTGATGTGGTCATAAATACAACAGGTCTATTCTGAAGTCCGGACCACATTCAGATGAGCTATTATTGGAGCGTCTTTCCGTTGTTTAATGGAAAAGTTGGCAGATCAGTTTGGCTGGAGAAATCTTCACATGCGGTGGTAATCAAGTCTTAGGACCAGACGTTTGATCCAACTACTAGAAAAAAAATGTTCTAAAGGAACATAAAACCTAGAAATCAATGAAGAACATATAAACAGGAGGTAAAGTTGCCCATAGTGTTTCCCAGTCTGTGGTATTCTCCCTACATTGTTTTATGTATGTATGGGTAACATCTTTCCAATGGCCGATCCTTTCTACCTATGGCTTATTTCTCTCTCGCCAATGAGCATTTGACCAAAAGCTATCCAAGGTGTATGTCCGTCATTAGTTGCTTAGCAATGACCGTGTTTTTATATACCCTATTAGTAACATATTTCTTTCAACCCCTAAATGGAGGCCCACCCCATTATATATGTAGTTTTATTTAGGGTAGATAATGGAGGAAAATACATTGATTTTATTAGTCCTCATGCACAGGACTGTATTTTTCTTCCACATGCTATCCGTTTTTAATACACACCCATACAAGTCAATGGGGCCATGTACAGATCATGTATTTCCCAATCTTACAATCTTATCACAGATACTATTCTGGTCATTTTCGTAGATGAGAACGGACCTTTTTATTCATCGGACTGACAAAAAGAAAAAAAAAAATGCACATGTGGACGCTTACTATTTTTCAAGAGTCCATATTTTTATGGACTGAAAATTGTCCGTGATCATGTACAAGAGGCCTAATACTGCGGATTCTGTGGTTCCATAATGCATGTATTAGTATTTCTTGATAAACCTTGGATGGTTTTGTTGTACCGTGTACAAGCTGACAAGCATAGTTTGTGTTTGGAGTGGTACGGAAGGAGAACGCGTTCCCTTCTATGTCTGCTTACCTGACCATTGAGGGGATGAAGGCTAAATCTGGCTCCCTGCTGTAACCTCACTAGACTTCTATGTAATGTTTAGTGAGTAATGTGAGGTTTGTGGGAGTGTTTGTATGATTGCGGCATTGTGCACGGCTCAAGCAGCTGAGTACATCTTGATAATATTGTTTCTGAATGATGTCATCTCAGCTACCGCAATAATACACTCCTTGGCTTGGTGGACTAAAATCTCTTGCAGGTCTTTATCTGCCCTGCAGATTCTTCTTAAGACCTTGGAAGTTTTCCAGCCCCTTATTCCTAAGGTAACCAGTAGTATGTATGAATGGTATTTCAGGGGAGAAGTCTGAAGCCCTGGTGAGAGAGGAGCAGTCGGAGACACACACTTCTTCCTTGTATTGACAGTGCAGCAGTGTGTGTGTTTGCTGTATGGCAAGTTGAGGTGACTAGGTCTTAATTGACAGAGTAAGGCTACTTTCACACTAGCGTTTTAAAATTCCGGTATTGAGTTCCGTCATAGGGGCTCAATACCGGAATAAAACGCTTCAGTTTTGTCCCCATTCATTGTCAATGGGGACAAAACTGAACTGAAGACAACGGAATGCTCCTGAAAGCATTCCGTTCCGTCTTCAGACCGGAGAACAAACCGCAGCATGCTGCGGTTTGCTCTCCGGTCCAGGCATCCGCACCAAGACGGATCCGGAATGACCCCCAATGCAAGTCAATGGGGGTGGATCCGTCTGGTGTGACCATAATGGTAACCGGATCCGCCCTCCATTGACTTTCAATGGAGTCCATTACGGATCCGGGTACATACAGACACAGACATACACATAAACATACACATAAACATACACACATATAGACATACAAACACACATACATACATACATACTTACATGCTCCCCGGCAGGTCTTCGGAGCGTCAGGACGGCTCACACAGGTCACGATTCCCCACAGCGCCCTCTGCTGGGCGCCTGGTGGAATCGTCAGATGACGATTCCACCAGGCGCCCAGCAGAGGGCGCTGTGGGGAATCGTGACCTGTGTGAGCCGTCCTGACGCTCCGAAGACCTGCCGGGGAGCATGTAAGTATGTATGTGTGTTTGTATGTCTATATGTGTGTGTATGTCTGTGTATGTACTGTGTGACATGTGTGGGGCCGGAGCGCGGTTCCGGCTCCACACATGTCACTGCGGCAGGCCTGATCCGGCAGCACCCTTCACCTGCCGGAACAGGCCTGCCGCCAGTGTGAAAGTAGCCTTAGGCTACTTTCACACTTGAGTGTACTACCTTCCTACCCCTTCACCGCCAGATCCATAGTGATAATACAACCTTGTGGATCCGTAATGAATGGATCCGGTTGTACAGATGTAGCAGCGCTTCTCCTCTTTCACTCTCAGTAAAAGTACACTATTGGTACGCATTAGCGTACAATGCATAGCATTAGCATACAAATTCACACGCTACATCTGTATTATCTTTAAACATCGCTGGAACGGATCCGTCATGATTAGAGATGAGCGAGCAGTGCTCGTTACGAGCACTGTAACGCTCGGGTCCCGTGTGCAATGCCCGCAGGCATTGCGGATCCGTCCTCATCTGCATGTAAGTCAATGAGGACGGATTGTTTGGTATGACACTCATACCAAACGGTTCCGTCCTCACCCGTCTTAAAGTCAGTGGGGACGGAACCGTTTGGTATGAGTGTCATACCAAACAATCCGTCCTCATTGACTTACATGCAGATGAGGACGGATCCGCAATGCCTGCGGGCATTGCACACGGGACCCGAGCGTTACAGTGCTCGTAACGAGCACTGCTCGCTCATCTCTAGTCATGATCTCCACTGAAAGTTAATGGAGGACGGATCCGTTTACTGAGTGTGTTATACTGAACGGATCCGTCCCCATTGACTTGCATTGGGGGTCATGACGGATCCGTCTTGGTGCGGATGCCTGGACCGGAGAGCAAACCGTGCTTTCAGGGGCATTCCGTTGTCTTCAGTTCAGTTTTGTCCCCATTGACAATGAATGGGGACAAAACGGAGACGTTTTTTTCCAGTATTAAGCCCCTATGACGGAACTCAATACCGGAAAAAGAAAACGCTAGTGTGAAAGTAGCCTTATACCACACATAATTACAGTTTTTAGTAAGTGATGGATTGGACCCCTCCACGAGACTCCAGGGGAGATGCATATACAGATAGGGATGAGCGAACTTTGTGTTTCAAGTTCGGCGTACAAGGTTTGGGTTATCTAAGAATTCAGTTATGGATTCCGCTACCACAGACCATATGTTATGATCCGTGGTAGCAGAAGCAATAATGGAATTCTTAGATACGCCGAACTTGAAACACAAAGTTCGCTCAACACTATATACAAAATCCTATCTCTGTGGGCCTCCAGCAGTACAGTACAGCCCTTATGATATCCTCCACTCTCTTCTGACCTAGTCTACACAGCAAAGCTGTAAAATGAGCTGCAGATAACAGCCTAGTGACTACTGGAAAGACTGCAATGTTTAAGATTTATGTTGATGACAACAAAAACTAAGATTAAAAAATGTTTATAATTAAAAGCTTGATTTAAATTGCATCATGTTCTGATGCCGTCTCTTCACTGTCTTTGGGCAGAGTGTAGAATCTCAAAACTAAAACGGAGACAGACGATGGCGCCAAATAAAAACCACTGTTCTCAGCAGGGATCACAGTGGTTGAACCCATTGGTGGCCTATCCATCAGTCAGCCACTTGACATAGTGGGAAAGTGAAAAGAATTACCCCGTAATGAAAATTTACTGCTTTATGCTATATTCTATAGTGTGTACAGTGACCAGTTGAGATACCAGCTAGAATATCATCTCTTGCATTCTGGACAGTATTTGAATTGGCAAGATCTCCAGCAATATGGCTAATATTCTAATATTACCTGTGTCACAGCAATATGCAACAAGTTTTCGGGGACCCTACACAGCTGTTACAACAGGTTTGCTGCCCATACTTTTATATTTGCCAGGACTGGGGTCTGATCCAAAAGGGAAGAGAGGTATGAAGTAAAGCTTGATACATCTCTTCCCTTTTGAATTTAATCCCAGTTTATCAGTGGAAAACAATAGTAAGGGCAGCAAATGTTCCATAATTGCATTTTGGGAACTTAGCCATTCAAGTTTCTACTGTAGAAGTTTGATTGATATATATATATATATATATATATATATATATATATATATATATATATATATATCAATCAATCAGGTGAGTTAGGCCCAAGATATTCTAGATGTCAGAAGTTTCCTTTTGAGTGGCACATCATAGTATGTTGGGCAGTTATCTTTTCTGCCCACTATCCCCTCAACCTGGTGTCTAAATTTACAGATTAGACATTTTCCATAGATTTCTCAGGCACTTTACATTGTTTTGCTCTTGACGTAAGTGAACAAACCTGCTTACACTAATAAACGTGTCACCCATTGTTCACTTACTGTAGTTCTCAGGGACGTGCCGCTGACAGACGGGTATAGTCTCACTTTTCCCATGCTGTTTTACAAGGCCACATAGTCATTATCTTATGGCAGCAATCGGGCATGTATTGCTATTGCGATTCTTTTGTTTATACCCTTAGGTATATATACGGTCTTTCCCAATCTGATAATAGAACATGCCTAGTTAGATCTATATACAGGACTCTGCTCTGATCCTGTGCGCACCACCTGCTGGAGGGCACAGCTTGGGCTTCATGTCCCTAAGACTAAGGTTTCCTTACCTATGATGAGATCTGTCCTAAATGGCAAGTCTGTCTAGTTATTCTGCATAATTATTGAGGCTTGCCATTTAGGTGTTTTTTTTTTTGTTTTTTTTTACCACTGTGGCTTTCTTTCTGGCAGTTTCTCCTTCTTTTTGTCCGACCTGTTTTTCTGCAGTAAAATTCCACTTTCTAGGGGTGAAGAACAATAGGGTTAAAGTGCTTGGTGGAAATTCAGGACGTTGATCTGTCAGTGGGACCTCTCCCAAAAATGCAGAAGATAAAAGCGGCCTGTGAGGATGCGTATGTGGAACTAGTAAATCAGGCTGATTTACAGAACAAGCACTTCTAATGGCTCGTGATATCTGCATTTGATGGATTGTTTGCTTCCTGTGTGCTCAGAACCGGTCTCTGGAGAGCTGCTATCAGACTATTGTCCAGCTTCCTTTTTTATTTGCATATGAGTAACCACATCCAGTTGAGTTTTTCCGTGTGTAAACTTGAAACACATAGTATATGGTTTTTTTTTTTTATAATATTACGATCGGTCAAGTCGGTCTGTAGCTTACGTGGTATTTGTGTATCATTTGTCTTATGCAGTATTTTATGTATATACTAGATGTTAAATAAAATACATGAAGAATGATGAATTCCCATTCACCCAGTATGCCTCATGTATAAACCCAGCAAGACACTGAAACGTATGTACTGTGCTGGGGAATAATTGAGGCCCGATACCTTTATGATAACATAACATTTTTACGCCTATATTTTAGAAGTTTCACACTGTATAAGAAATGACACAGTAACTGTGTATGACTAAAGTTTGGTTACTGTGCAAATCATGTCATTTATGGGGTCATTTATCAAACTAGTGTAAAGTAGAACTGGCTTAATTGCCCATAGCAACCAATCAGATTCCACCTTTCATTTTCCAAAGGAGCTGTCAAAAATAAAAGGTGGAATCTGGTTGCTATGGGCAACTAAGCCAGTTCTCCTTTACACCATTTTGCTAAATGACCCCATAAGTCTGTTATACGTGTAATTCATTTGAAAGGCTATGTTCACTTTCATAACCCCAATTCGTATATATATATATATATATATATATATATATATATATATATATGAATTTTCTCTCCTCGCCTATGACAGCACCCCTGGAGAGACCGCCTCCTTCCTCAGGACAGGAAACAGACCACCGGCATCGCTTTAAAAGAGGGACCACCCCCCTCATCTCCAGTTCTGTTTCCTGTCCTAAGGGACAGTTCCGGTATCGCCAGAGGTGCTGTGGGGAGCTGCGAGGGCCCAGGCCTAGTTTTGGTGGCTGGAGGGTTACCTCGGGCGGCATAAGTCTCCTCAAGGAGCCGCTGCAGAGCCTGGGTGTCGGTCTTCCTCCCTTCCGATCCTCCTGGTGCGGGGGAGGCTTCGGCTTTCCCCGTTGCTGCGGCCTCTGTGGGCCGTGTTCCGCAGGCCGGCCGCCTCGCGCGTCACTTCCGGGCAGTGGAGGAATATGCGTTCCACGCGCCGGAAGTAGGAGGGGCCTAAGGACGCGCGCAATTTAAAAGACCCAGCCGGCTTCCTGCTCGGGCCGGCGTGCCTTTGAGCGAATCCTTTCTCCATTGGCCACATTTGCCTAAAGACATGGAGCAGACCCAGCGCGCTGAGCCCACTGAAACCACCAATGAACCGGTACCTGGTGGGGTAAGAGGGGCTCCCCCCCAGGAAAATTTTAATGTGCATTATTTTATGGGGCTATTTTGTGTTTATGTCCAGGTTCCTAAAGAGTCCTCTAGGAAGAGCTCTAAAGCTAAGGAAAGGGGGTGTGCGGTGTGTAAGAAGAGGCTTCCCTCTACCTGGCAAAAACCATTATGCCAAGGATGTGTGAGCAAGCTCATGGAAGAGGAATCCCCTTCCTTGATGGAGAACATTAGAATTATGATTCGGGAGGAAGTTAAGGAATCAGTCGGCGGATTACTTAAAAGTCAGCCTAGTACTTCCGCTACTGTTTCTGTGGCTCCCTCTAGTGACAGTGATGTTCTCTCGGGGTTAGAGGAGGAAGGGGAGCATGCATCTTCTGAAGACTCCTCAGACTCTGAATTTGCGGGTAAACCGCTGTTTTCCGCCGATAGTATTAGTACATTAGTTAAGGCGGTTCGTGTCACGATGGGTCTGGAGAAGCAGAGAGCCCCCCTAACTGTGCAGGACTCTATGTTTGAAGGTCTGGGACCTAGGAAGAAGAAAGTGTTTGATGTCCACAAAAATGTGCAGGCCGTTATCGCAAAAGAATGGAAAAAGCCGGACAGAAAATTTTACATTCCTGGGTCTGTCAAGCGGAAGTATCCGTTCGATGAGGACGTTGCAGCTTCCTGGGACAGAGCCCCTAAGTTAGATGCTCCGGTAGCAAAAATGTCTAAGAAGGGGGCTTTACCCTTTGACGATATGGGTTCCTTGAGGGACCCCATGGACAGGAGGGCAGATGTCTACCTTAAGAAAAATTGGGAGGCTTCAGCGGCCGCTTTTAAACCAGCCATTGCGGCCACTTCCGTCGCCAGATCCTTAAAAGTCTGGCTGGAGGAATTGGAAGCTCACATTAAAGGGGGCACCCCTAGAGATCAGCTGTTGGCTTCTTTCCCTACTATTTACAACGCTGTTAATTTTTTGGCTGATGCCTCAGCGGATTCCCTTAGGCTGTCCGCTAGGGCCTCAGCTCTTTCCAACTCCGCTCGGCGGGCAATTTGGCTTAAGAGCTGGAGCGGTGATGTTAGCTCTAAAGCAAAATTATGCGCTATCCCTTGTGAGGGGGAATTCCTATTTGGGCCGGTCCTGAATGACCTGCTAGAGAAGGCATCTGACAGGAATAAAAGCTTCCCTTTTACTAGTCAGCAAGCCCCTAGGAGATCCTTTAAGCCTAGGTTTAACAGGGAAAATTTTAGGTCAAAAGATAGGGCCAAGCAGTTCCCTGTAAATACAAAAAAGTCTAAAGGATTCCTTTTTTCCGGCTCAGATGCCTCAAAGAAGCAATCCCAATGACGCCAGGCCTCCTGTTGGGGGTCGTCTGTCTCTGTTTTTTCACCAGTGGCAGATGATTTCCAACAGCGAATGGATCCTATCTGTCATAAGGGAGGGATTAAAACTAAAATTTCGATCCTCCCCGTGTCAGAGATTTGTGGTCACAGACCTCAGAAATTCCTCGAAAAAACAATCAGCGCTTCTGTCAGAAATAGAGTCCCTGCTACAAAAAAGAGTGTTGGTAGAGGTCCCGGTCCTAGAAAGAGGGGAGGGATTTTATTCGACACTCTTCCTGGTAAACAAACCAAATGGCTCATTTCGCACTATAATAAACCTAAAACTGTTGAATCAAAACCTGGTGTACGAGAAGTTCCGTATGGAATCCATCAGATCGACTCTAAATTACCTCTTTCCCCATTGCTTCATGGTGTCGATAGACCTCCGGGACGCTTATTACCACGTCCCTATTCACCTAGATCACCAGAGGTTTCTAAGAGTTGCAGTACAGGTCAAGTCGGAGATCAGACATTTTCAGTTCAGAGCCCTTCCCTTTGGCCTGTCCCAAGCGCCGAGAGTTTTTACAAAAGTAGTATCAGAGATGATGGCTCACATCAGAGAGAGAGATGTGATTATTGTCCCTTATCTGGACGACTTTCTCCTGGTGGCTCGTTCAGCCCAGGCTCTTCGGTCCCACATCGCCTGGCTCTCGGAGGTTCTGCAGAGTCTGGGGTGGGAGCTAAATTTGGAAAAGTCGTGTCTGACTCCTTCTCAGAAATGCAAATTTCTGGGAATAGACTTAGACTCAAATCTCCAGATGTCGTTTCTTCCAGTTCAAAAAAGGGTATTGATCAGAAACAGTGTCCAGAGATTGATTTCACTCAGGGAGGTTTCCATAAGGTCGGCCATGTCGGTACTGGGCCTTCTTACAGCAGCAATTCCGGGAGTGGAATGGGCTCAATACCACTCGAGACTACTCCAGCTTCAGATCCTTGGAGGTTTGGGACAGGGATCTCCCGTCTCTAGACTCGGTTTTCACCCTCTCTACTCAGACTCTCTTATCCCTGGAGTGGTGGTTAGATCTCCGAAATCTGGAGAGGGGAGTTCCCTGGAGCAGGAAGGATGTCCTCTGTTTAACCACGGATGCCAGCCTGTGGGGATGGGGGGCTCATCTGGGGTCTTCCCTGTTTCAGGGGGTCTGGGATCTCCCCTCCCGGTCCCAGTCCGACAATTTCAAGGAATTGAAGGCAGTTTCCATGGCCCTTTTGCAGTGTCACCAAGAATTAAAGGGAAGAAATGTTCGCATCTACTCCGACAATATGACCACGGTAGCCTACATCAACAGGCAGGGGGGCACCAGGTCACAGCCTCTAATGTACCTTGCCCACAAGATCTTTCAGTTTGCAGAAGGCTCCCTCACTTCTCTTTCCGCAGTTCACCTGAAGGGGAAAGAGAATGTAAAGGCGGATTTTCTGAGCCGTCACCACCTTTGTCAAGGGGAATGGTCTCTAAATCAGGAAATATTTTCTCTGATCGTGTCCCGGTGGCAGTTACCAACCGTAGATCTATTTGCCACAAGACAAAACCGAAAGGTGGAGGATTTCTTTTCCCTTTCCCCGCGGGATCGTCCGGTGGCAGTAGATGCTTTCGCTCAGCCCTGGGGGAGGGGGCTTCTCTATGCCTTTCCCCCTCTGAAACTGTTGCCAAGAGTCCTAAAAAAGATTCAGGAGGACCAGGCCCTAGTTATTGTGATCGCCCCCTTCTGGCCAAGAAGAGTCTGGTTTTCGGGGTTGCGCAGGATGTCGATTGCCTCCCCTTGGGTGCTTCCGGAGGTGAAGGGGCTTCTCTCTCAGGGGCCGGTAGTTCATCCGGAGGTGTCAAACCTGCACTTGACTGCCTGGCTCTTGAGAGGAACATCCTGAAGAGTAGGGGTCTCTCTGACGAGGTCATTACTACACTTTTGGCCAGCCGTAAGAAGGTTACCTCCGAGATCTATCTCAGAGTCTGGAAAATTTTTTTCAGATTTGCGGATAGGCCTGTGGATGTTCTAGCTGTTCCCGACATTCCCCTGATTCTAGATTTTCTGCAGGAGGGGTGGAAGAAAAAGCTGAGGCCTAGCACTTTGAAGGTCCAGATTTCTGCTTTAAGTGCGTTATTTGAGTATAAACTGGCCAGTCATCCTTGGGTTAAAAGATTTGTCACTGCCATCTCAAAATTGTCTCCAATCTGTAGGTCAAAGGTTCCTCCGTGGGACTTAAACCTAGTCTTATCTTCCTTCATGGAGGATCCTTTTGAACCTATAGAAGAGATATCCATAAAACTTTTATCTCTAAAGCTTGCTTTTCTCTTAGCCATCACATCCGCGAGAAGAGTTAGTGAGATTTCTGCCCTTTGCATTGATCCTCCTTATTTGGTAATTTCGGAAGATCGGGTGGTGTTTTCTCCTGCCCCTTCCTTTTTACCAAAGGTTTCCTCGAGATTTCATAGATCCCAAGAAATAGTTCTGCCTACCTTTTGTGCCTCTCCCAAAAATGACAAAGAAAGGAAGTTTCACTGTTTGGATGTGAGGAGATGCCTCTTAAAATACCTTCAGGCCACTTTCCCCTGGAGATCCTCTTCGCATTTGTTGGTGCTTTTTCAGGGATCTAGGAAGGGTTCGTCTGCATCATCTCAGACTGTGGCCAGATGGATTAGACAAGCTATTGCTTTAGCCTATTCAGCTAGCGGTAAAATTCCTCCAGAGGGGTTTGGGGCCCATTCTACAAGGGCTATCTCTGCCTCCTGGGCAGAGAGGGCCTCGGCTACCCTGGAGCAAATTTGTAAAGCCGCCACGTGGAGTACCCCACATACTTTTTTCCGACACTATAAGCTGCAGCTACCTTCCAATGACGGCCTTGTTTTCGGTCGGAAGGTATTGCAGGCTGTAGTCCCACCCTAGGTTTTCTTGCCTAGTCTCCAGGGGTGCTGTCATAGGCGAGGAGAGAAATAGTAGATTACACTTACCGGTAATCTTTTTTCTTTGAGCCTATGACAGCACCCCGATTTATTCCCCCCCAAAAAAAAAAAAAAAAAAAAAATATTTTTGTGTATAAGGCTTTAGTTTGTTTATCTCTACCTTGCGATTGATAAATTTGTATATGAATTACCTAAATATTCCGATATTAAGTGGATGGTACGAGCTCTGTTCCCTGAGGTTCTTGAAAAAGGACTGGAGATGAGGGGGGTGGTCCCTCTTTTAAAGCGATGCCGGTGGTCTGTTTCCTGTCCTGAGGAAGGAGGCGGTCTCTCCAGGGGTGCTGTCATAGGCTCAAAGAAAAAAGATTACCGGTAAGTGTAATCTACTATTTTAATTTTTTTTTTAAAAAGCAACCTTGATTATAGCAACTTTAACGATATTTAATTGTTTTGTGTCTGCAGCTGCCATAAAGATGTGCATCTCCATGGTAACAGACAACAAACAAGCCCTGTGTAGTCTGATTCTGTAGTCATACTCCCTACCATTTGTTCTCTATTTCTACCTATACATTTGGTACTTTAGCAGGGGAAATAGAAGAGAGTATAATTGCAGGATTAAACTACAAATAGTTTGTTGTCTGTTGCTATCGAGACAAATAGGTTTGCATAGAAGTTGTAAACACTCCATTGTTGAATGAGCCCCACGGAGCCTCATTGGAGAATCCTGTCTCTGGAACTACGGGGTCCAGGACATTTTTGGCAAAGTTGCTTTATTTTTCATTTTAGATACATTGAAGCAGCAAAAAATGGTCATGAATGTGCGCATAGCCTTCTAGGACTCCACAAGTCTCCTGGTACTTGCACCTTACGTAGTTTACTGTAAATGTATTGAAATTAGCATCAAACTGCAATATAGTCTGGAACTGCACAAGGTTGGAGGCAAAAAGCAGCCTCTCCAATCAATAGACAGTGACTTTAGCATATTGGCAGTTTTTTTTTTTTTCATTAGTCTAGGATTTCTCTATCCTTACAGCATATTATTTTTTTTTCTATTAAAAATCTTTTACAGTCTAGTACCTGTGTTAAGAGTAGATGGATGGATTTGTCAAGTACGATGCACAGTATAAGGTCTCTGGAGAAAGTGAAAAACCGAGCGTTTTAGAACATACGACTTATTGGATGTGTTCTGATTGCGAAATGCCAGGATTGAAATAATTGGTTTTACAAATGTGTTATCTTACTATGTTGTTCATCTATGCCCATGATACTCCTCATGGTGATAGCGCCACCTTGTGGTCAGAGGTCATCCCAAAATGTTATTGCGGTATTGTATTTGCTTCCTGACATTTTTTTTTTTCGTTCTAGGGAAAGTATTTGTCCCCAAGCAAAAACCCAAAGACATCCGTGTAGAAGAGAATCTATCTCTTGATCCGGAACTGGAAGAGGCTTTGAGCAGCGCCACGGACATTGAGCTGAGTGACCTTGCTGGTAAGTATTGAACGAGAAAACGCCATATCCATAATGACATGCGCTACTTGCTTCTTTCAGTGACTTAAAGGGGTATTCCCATCTCACAAATGTAGTTTGTATAGTTAGATATAGCCATACCAATATTATTACTAATAGAATGTATTTATATAAAATGTACCATTCAGAAGATTTTCCTATTTGTATATCCATTGTCCCACACACATCAGTCAGGCCGTTGCCCCTAGTTACGACCACGCAGCCATGTAGTAGTGTTGTCGGCTTGCTCTTGTTCAGACCCGCTCTGAGGTAACTGCTGTATTGTGAACGCACATTACATGAGCATGCGCAGACACATCTTAGGGTTGTAGCATGGTTGTCTACGCTTCCAAAACGCAGAGAAACGGATCCTGTTCCAAGATCAATTTATCTCTATGGAGCAGGATCTGTTTATAAAGTCTGCGTTTTGGACGGATCCTGACCATTGTGTTTTGGACGGGTAGCGTCCAAAACGCAGATGTGAAAGTCCCCTAAGATGTGTCTCCGTGTGTTCATGCAATGTGCGTTCACAATACAGCAGTTACCTCAGAGCGGGTTTGAAGAGGAGCAAGCCGGCCACCACTACTACATTGTCGCGGTGACCGTAACTAGGGGCAACGACCTGACTGATGTGTGTGGGACAAAGGATATACAAATAGGAAAATCTTCTAAACAGTACATTATATATAAATACATTCTATTAGTAATAATATTGGTATGGCTATATCTAATTATACAAACTACATTAGTAAGATGGGAATACACCTTTAATTATTTAATTATTCCATTAGGCAGTAAGCAATAGGCATAGGCTAATAATTAACTATCCAACCACATAATGGTCTAACGTCTGTCACGAAAACAATTTTTCCCAAGTTACAGAAGGAATTTTTTCCATCAGTGTAAAGAGGTGTAGAACCAGTTTGACTGTTTTATGCCCCTTACCAATAAAGGATAGTGTGGAATGATTTTTTGCAAAATTGGGAACAGTTTTCCCAGTAGAAAGTCATTTCACCCATGCATATCTTGTGCTACGTGTGGATTTTGCAGCGGATTGAGATTTCACCCCTATACACTGAATCCACTGTGAATATCCGCAATAGAACAAGCATGCTACAGATTTGAAAATTCATGATAAGTTTGTTTTCCTTGCATGCCAATGTGAATGGCATTTTCAAAACCCCATTCACCTGTATTGTAATGTGCTGTGTATTTGTGGATTCAGCCCATCTGCCGAAAATCCACTGTATCTGCAGACGCTTTGGCCCACGTTTACTAATGTGAGTGCACCTAGATGTTGGTATAAATTTCTCCACTATGTGGGACAGTTTGGCGCATGAAGGTGTAGGTGTTTGTGCCTAGTCTGAAAAGGGGTTGCGGATGAATGGAAGAGGTATGGCCTAAATGCTTTGTGCCAAAGTGCATCACCGTATATATATGTTTTTTTTTATTATGAGATCATGTGGGTGAGGCATGGCGCTGTATGCCTGTGCAGTGGTATACGTCACAGCATTCTGACAGAGGAATACGTCTGAAAATCCTCCCAGCATACTTATAGTGAAAGACAGTTTACACTTTCCAAAAAAAATAAAAATGGACAGCAAACAAATGTACGCCAAAAGGATGCTCTTTTACCATACAGCCTGTCTATAGATGTACTTGTGTCCATGATTTAAAGGGCATCTGTCAGCAGATTTGTACCTAGAGGCTCAGCTCTCTCTGCAGCGGATACGTCCTCTCCACTTTGACTAAGGCCCCGTTCAGACGGCCGTATTTTTGCGGGTCCGCATTACTGCGGACCTGCAAAAGTACGGGGGCCGCCCGGCGTGTGTTCCGCAGCGCTCGGAACACACGCCGGGCGGCCCCATTGAAAATGCCTATACTTGTCCGTGCGTACGGACAAGTATAGGACATGTTCTATCTTTTCTTGCACGGAGCCGCGGCTCAGCAAGATAGCGTGCCGCCCATAGAGGTGAACGGGCCCGCCCCTATTCCACAAATTTGTGGAATAGGTGCGGACCCATTCACACAGTCGTGTGAACGGGCCCTAACAGTGTAAACATCATTATGTCTGGTCCTGTCAATCAAAGTGCAAAAAGAGCAGAGCCTCTAGGTGTAACAGCAACACCCCCGTTGCTCCCAGAAGCTCATTTGCATATATTAAAACTTCATTTTCTCAGCAATGCGGGCACATATATACATGAAATCAACACAGATGTCTTCAGCTGCCAAGTGCACATGTAACAGGTCAGCCATTGTCATAGGTACAAATCTGCTGACAGGTGCCCTTTAACATTGTATATAGTCCTTAGCTTTAGTAATGTTGCTGGATTTTAGGGCTGTCCTGTAAAGCTCTTAATCAGTTGGGATGGTTTTAGTTCTGTTTTGATGATTAGAGTAACCTCAGGATTTACAAGTCCAAAAACACATAACCTTTTCTTCCTTTCCTTTTAGCTATCCTTGGCATGCCCAGCCTTTATCCAAACAGCACTAGTAATGGGTTTGATAGCCAAGGATTTCCCAGTGAGTATTTATTTCTAACTGATGTTATGGCACGTAAGGATAGCAATATGTTTATTAAACTGTAATTTTATGAACGTTACTCTGTATTTTTAGTAGTTTTCCACATAATCACTCAACACTAAAGGCCCATGCATCAGTATATTTGCTGTATGGGAATGAACGATCGGCACTGCAGTCACTTTTGTGAGAACAGAATGCGGTTTGCACTGGACGATCTGCTGACCAGAGACTATTATTTTGTAGTCTGTATGAG
Source organism: Rhinella marina (assembly GCA_900303285.1). Classification (NCBI taxonomy): domain Eukaryota; kingdom Metazoa; phylum Chordata; class Amphibia; order Anura; family Bufonidae; genus Rhinella; species Rhinella marina. Next base: position 1,059,915 of record ONZH01020898.1, on the reverse strand, counting down.
TTATTCTTTCACCCCATTAACAAGCATTAGCTGGTTCATCAGGTGATCGGCTGCACTTTTCCACAGGGCAGTTATTGGGAACCAGAGTTCCTAGGAACAGTTCTTCCTGATAATTGCCCCTATTGTCAGCCAGTATAAAGTAACCTTTACTGCCCCAGAATGTCATGTTAAGAACTTACTGCAGTGCTCAGGGTTACCACCTGTAGTTAAACTTGCCGTTTAAGCATGCTCGGTTCCAGTACTAGAACTTATAGAAGGGATCTAATGTGAGGAGGTACAATATGAGCCCACAAGAGGAGGGGGAAACTTTCTGTTCATCAGCCAGGGGAATACAGAAGGAGAACTGCATAATGAATACTAGTCTGCTAACCATATGGGCTTCGGCTGAAGCCAAGCCGACTGTTACTGCACAGAGGGGGGTCAACAGTGTGACAAAAAAGGTTTCTTGTCCAAATTCTGTAATACCCCTATTAGGAAATGAATTGGTGAGTTTGTTCTGATTAGGAAATCTCTGTCCATATGCCCTAATAGAATATGTGGACTTCACATTCATCCCCTCCTCAGGATGATCACTAAAATGGGTCGTTGCTTGTCCCACTGTGATCAGCTGAATGCCAGCCAGTCCTATGTAGAGAAGCGGCTGTCCAGATGAGACAACCTGTTTTACATGTCCCTTCCATCATGTTTATGCAGTGTCAAAGGGAAAAGTGACGTTATTAAAAAAAAAAAAAAAGCAAAACTTGGTATGTTACAGCAACTTAGTTTCCACAGAAACCTGCACGTTTTGTCATGATGCTTCCTTCTCCCGTGTGGTACTGGCAAGTGTCCCATTTGTTTAGAAATTTTGCCTATCCCAAAACCTATGTGCATAAATGTGGGGTGCTAAGTTGATTGTATATGAATGTGTTGTGTTTTAGGAAGTTCAATATTTCTGGTTTATTTTTTAGATGTTGTAAAGGCAGAGCCGATGAGACCGATGGTTGATGAACCACCAAACCCCACCAATGTGGAAGAGAGCTTGAAGAGAATAAAGAACAACGATCCTCGCTTGGTTGAAGTAAACCTTAACAATATAAAGGTAATTCTGCAGGTGCACTGACCAGAATTGTCTTTTCTATTCCAAAGATTAAACAAAAAATTGTAATAGACCATAGTGTGCTCAATTTACCCACCAAATTCTATTAATAGCAGGGATTCTTGTAAGGATATATCATGGTGTCCCTCTTGACTAGATCAGTTGTGGCTTCCAGAGGACAGTTATGACCAGGTCATCTGTAGTATGCTACCCCTGTTCTAGGTTATACTAGTTTCTAGTGAATGCATCAAATTATTTGTAAAGCAGGTGACCCTTGTGAAACATGCATGTGTTGCGTGTCGGACTGGGGTATGTAGGGCCCACCTGTCCACAATACCCAGTTTTTATATGGACATAGGCAATATACTGTATAGCATCTCAGCCAGCTTATCGGTCAGCCTACTGTGCCATGTTCCACTTGCTCCGGGGAGTCACCTGTGGGCCAGTCCGAGCCTGCATGTGCTCATTGTGATTTAGCATGGAGAGCTTGCTGTGATTCTCTTGTGCAGGCGACTCCACATTTTGATGCTGGATACTAACGCACCCATGCCATAGAGTCCGAGGCATGGTGGCTCTGCGGTTATCACTGCAGCTTTGCAGCATTAAAGGGGTTCTCCGGGAATTAAGAAAATGAAAATATGCAAGTATTACTTTATTATAGATGTATTGCCAAATACCTTTCATTAGTTATAATGGCTCGTTTTGTCTGGGGAGCAATCATTAGGAGAAATAAAATGGCCGCCATCCTATTAGTAACTTGTCCTGCTGTGTGATTAGGACAGGTTTTGTGTGCACTAATAGGATGGCGGCCATTTTGTTTCTCCTAATGATTGCTCCCCAGACAAAACTAGCTATTATAACTAATGAAAGGTATTTGGCAATACATCTATAATAAAGTAATACTTGCATATTTTCATTTTCTTAATTCCCGGAGAACCCCTTTAAGGACCTGGATCCAGTCCAACCAGGGCAACATCTATGTACATCTGTTTTACATATTTGCATTCATTCCTTTATGGCAATCTCCAAAATGTCACTGATATAGTAAGTGAATTGGCTTTCTATGAAATTCATTCAATGAAAGCCAGTGTGACTGTGTTCTTTGAGCAGTATTGACGTGCACTGTACACACAATGACTTCTAAATAACCATGTATAGGTTAGCCAGTTAGTCATAACATGGCACAGATACCACTGGTTCTTAGATGGTTATTACTCATAGAGGACATGGAACAAGAATCATCCTGCTAGCACCACCATGTGGCACTAGCAAATATTGTTTTCCCATGGAGCATTGCCAATAAGTCTCCACACCTTGGAGCACTTTAAAGGGAACCTGTCATCTCCGAAACACCCCCTGAACTAGAGTAAGCATTGTATAGTGTAAGTGATGCTGAATCCAAATATGTAAGTTTTATCTTCATACTCACTTCCATTCTGACCCTGTGCTCCCACAAACCTACAGTAAAATGCATTGAGAGGACTCTTCTTTAAGTCCTCTCCATTATGTGAGTGAGCACCGGAGTCCTCTCAGTGCATTTTACTGCTGGTTTGTGGGAGCACAGGGTCAGAATGGAAGTGAGTATGAAGATAAAACTTACATAACAGGACTCGACATCACTTACACTATACAACGCTTACTCTAGTTTGGAGGGTGTTTCGGAGATGACAGGTTCCCTTTAAGTGAATCTCCATACAGGGCTGGTCTCTTTAAGGAGAGCCAGTACCCTGCCTAAGACCCACAGGGACGTAATGGCTTTCTTGATATGTCTGAGTAAATACTCGCATTTGCCATGAAATAATTCGGGAGCACCTTTTCTTAGACCTCACTGTTGTGTTGTTCCTCTAATTGTTTTTTCTCCTAGAAATGTATGAATATATTGACAAGTAAGTTACCAGCTGTGTATGTATACAGTTAGAACTAGCAGGTTGTGTAGGGACATAACCCTTTGACAAGGGAATTAGTGACCCAGTTGTCAATTATTTATAAATATTCAGAAGGAATAATAGAGGAATAGCACTGTCCCAAGATCTAACTAAAGATCCAGGACTGTTAGTTTGTGAGGAATGCCAGTATTATGGACAGAACACATCATGTACATTCTAGTGTCTGGTATCTACTTCTGTGATATCTTTGATGTAACATATTTTAAGGTACTAAATGCTGATGTAGCGTCTCTGGATCATTACCTGTGATTGTGAAGAGTTCCGTACTATGCTTAATATGTTGTGTTTCTTTTAGAATATCCCAATTCCCACCTTGAAAGAATTTGCAAAAGCTTTGGAATCGAATACGTATGTGAAAATATTCAGCATTGCAGCAACAAGAAGCAATGATCCAGTAGCAGCAGTAAGTATCAGAGGAAGTCTGTGTCCTGCTTTGCTTCTCTTAAATCTGGTCATGCACATTAAGTTAATGCTGGATGAACTCGCTAATCTTGGTGGGACCAGTCAAACATATAATTTGGATCGGGGAATCCTTGCTTTCTTTTCTTTTTTTTTTTTAAATTGGAGTTAACCTTCAGCCGGAGTCTCTGGCAGCAGATTACTCCCCATTCAGAAAACATACACATGGCCAGGTATGTGTGTGTATAAGAAGGTCAGGACGGATCATTTGCTATCTAAAGTGTATGGCCAGCTTTACTTTTGCCTCCATGTGCATTGAAAGTTCATGTTATGACATTAAAGAGGACCTGTCACCCCTCCTGACATGCCTGTTTTAATAGCTCCATGCATTCCCCATGTAATAACAATTCTGGAACATCTATTCTTATGTCTGTATGTTGTGCCATTCCTTTATTATTTGCACTAGAAGTTATGAATGAATTTCTAGCAGTCTGCAGTAAGGGTACAGAGAAGAGGTAACCAGTTGGGGGTGTGTACCTGCACAGTCTGAAAATAGCAGCACTGATTGGATAGAGTCAGTCTGTGCAGGTACACACCCCCAACTGGTCAACTCCCCTCTGTTCCCTTACTGCAGACTGCTAGCAATTCATTCATAACTTCTAGTAGAAATAATAAAGGAATGGCACAACATACAGCCATAAGAATAGATGTTCCAGAATTGTTATTACATGGGGAATGCATGAAGATATTAAAACAGGCATGTCAGGAGAGGTGACAAGGACTCTTTAAAGCAGCACCTGCCATGTCTATACACACGTATAATACAAATGGCAGCAGTAGCAGTCACCTTACCGGTATTTGCCAGAGGACCTATTTAGTAGATAACTACCTTGTTCACTTCCAAAGGAGTTCTTCAAACATGAAGCTCATGACATTGAGCTTTTTGATAAAACTATATTTTATACGCTTTATTCTGTTTCTCCCCATAGGCATTCGCTGACATGCTGAAAGTAAACCGAACTCTAAAGAGTTTGAATATTGAGTCGAATTTTGTCACCGGTGCTGGAATTTTGGCCTTGGTTGAAGCACTTAAAGAGAATGAAACATTACGAGAAATCAAAATTGACAACCAGGTAGGTATTCCTTTATTATTTAGTTTTAGTGCAGCATTATACTCCTGTTATGACTTTTTTTTTGTCCTTTGTTCAAACAGATTGTTGTGGTCTAATAATGGATTACTGTCAGCGGGATGATGACTATAGGGATAAGTAGAGCCAGATTTAGGATATGTGACATCTGTTCCCTAAAGTCTTAAGGAAAAAAATACATTCAGGAAGAGATGCATCATTTTGAAATTATAATTATATTATGTGATATATTATATACACAATAAAAATCAATGCATATACAAAATAGGTTAAAAATGGTTCTCTGAGAAATTGATATTGAAGGCCTATACTCAGAATAGGTTATCAGTATTGGCGGGGGTCCAGCTCCCGGGACTTCTGCCGATCAGCTGGTTGAAGAGGCTGCGGTGCTCTAAGCATGTAGACCTATTTCTGGCCAGTGATGTCACGGTACATTGGTCACGTAGCCTAAGTGAAGCTCAGCCCCATACAAGTGAATGGGACTGAACTGCAAGATCAGCCTTCATACAATGTACAGCGTTGTTCTTGGTAAGCAGTGAAGAGACTGCAGCAACTGCCTCTTCAAACAGCTGATCGGTGGGGGTGCCGGGAGTCAGATCCTGCCTGTCTTGAAGGTAGACCAGCAATATCAAATTCCTGGATAACACCTTATTAAGGGGACGTTTCCTTGGTCATAATGATGGTAAATTTACTTAAAATGTTTGATTTTTTTTTTTTTTTTTTCCATCACAGAGACAGCAACTGGGAACCGGAGTGGAGATGGAGATTGCTCGACTGCTGGAGGAAAACTCCTCAATTCTGAAATTTGGATATCACTTCACACAGCAAGGGCCACGTACAAGGGCGGCTGCAGCTATAACTAAGAATAATGATCTCAGTAAGATTGGAAGTAGTTTAGTATATTCTAGTACTAGTGATCATGGAGGATTACATGTTGCCCATAAATACAGCAACCATCTGTTTTGTGTGCTAAGAGATTATAAACCAGCGTTTAGTCTGTCCAGTCATACAGTGAGATATGTAGATTAGTAGATTAATAATCCGTGCAACAGATTTTGCACATATTTAAGGAAGAATAATGAAAATCAAAATTAAGTTTCTAGCCGAGAAGAAATTCCCTGCTATTGTACTTTAGCTCTTTTACCAAAAAGCTGACATTCTTCTAGCAGGCTGCAATCAAGGTCCAGATGGGCGTTACCAGTTGGGAGTCTCCCTGCACAGTCTGATGCTGGTAGCACTGATAATGGCAGACTGTGCAGGGACACATCCCCAACTGGTAACACCCAGATTGACCTTTATTGCAAAATTAGTATTACATGGGTGCTACAAGTAATTAATAAAACAGGTCGGGAGGGGTGACAGGTCCCCTTTAAAGTGGCAGTAGGATTTTTTTTCTATTTTTGGTTTATGTCTCTGCATAACTGACAAATCCTCCAACCCCTCACTATGGTTAATAGCCACAGAGCAGTGACATTAATGCCTCCTGATCACTCCGACATCCTCTGGCCCTGTACAGTGTTATGGAGCTCCATGTTGTCTTTTCAGGGACATTCCCATCTTGGACATTTATGGCATGTCCTCAGGCTTTGCAATAAATGCATAATAGGTGCCAGTCCTTCTTCTGGGACCCTCGCCTATCGGGGGAACGGAGGTGTATTGACGTCACCATTGACATATATTGAGAACGCTGACAGTCAGGAATTGGCGACCTAGAGTCACCAGGCCCTTGCTCTCTTCTGGCTGTATCATAAATGGCTAAGATGGGAGTACTCCTTTAACTAGTGATTACACCGTTTCTTGTAAACCTTGTATTTTTAAAGAATGATTGTAGTTTGCTAATCATGAAGACTCTAAATATGCGTGATCCCTATTTCCCTGTGTATAGAATGCATTGGACACATCCTGTCAGTGCAGGTAGCACTGTGTACATATAGTATATCTGCGTCTTTCCCTCGGGCATGTTGCCTTACCATTTTTTTAATTTTATTCTCCATTTCCCTTTTTACAAACTAAATGTAGATCTCAGTGCAGACAGAACATATGCATTACATTCCTGCTGACCTCTTTTCTCTCCACTATGTCACTTTCTCAGTGTGGTGGTTACGGGTACTTATCACTTGACATCTACTGGCATCTCTTCAAACCTGCCCTCAGGAATACACAGGTTACATAGTGCTGGGCTTATGCATCATTCCCTGGTTGTATTTGTCCATGCATGGTTAAAAAAGTCACTTTGCATGCTGGTGTGGTCAAGGGACCTTTTTTAACATCTGGTAGTAGCTGACTTTATATCCAAGTGTGAGTAATGTAATGGCATGAGATGTATGCTACTAATTTGTGCCATGTGCTACTAATGGAAATTACTAAAATACTAAAAGGAGATCTGCCATGAATGGTGCATGGGAGCCCAATTATAGGTTTGCAAGGTTCTCTCATTAGGTTCTCTCATAAAGCCGACATTCTCTTTCATTTAAAGGGGTAGTTCCATCTGGACAGTTACAACTAGAGTTGAGCGAAGCGGGCTTCAGATGCTTAATCCGAAGTTGCTTCGTTCAAAACTTAAAAAGAAGACCTAATACTGTATGGAGATCCGTCTCCGTATAGTATTAGAATGTATGGGCTCCGATGAGCCAAAGTAAGTTATTCATGGAGTCGCGCGTAACTATGTTGAATAAGTTCGGTAGTTGCTTTTTTTTAAGTGGAAAACCACTTTAAAACTTGAAACTGAATCGAAGTCCATTGGAGCCCATACATTCTAATACTGTACAGAGATTCGTCTCCGTACAGTAGTATTCCAAAGTTTTGAACGACGCAACTTCGGATTAAGCATCTGAAGCTTGCTTCGCTCAACTTTAGTTATGACATATCCACAGAATATGCTAAAAATGTCTGATGTGTGCGAGTCCCACCTCTCTCAACATCAGAACCCCGCTGCACGCCACCACAAATGAAGAGGAGGCTGCGTGTGTGCAGCTCTTTCCATTCACTGCTGTTGGACTTGCTGATAATAAGGAGAGAGATGCACCTGCGCAGCTATTTTTCTAGAACATGACCAGGTCAATTCTTGAGATGGGGTGGGACCCAGAGGTGGGATGGACACCAGTCAGACATAGGGGCTACAGATAGAGCTGTCAGAGAACTCATCAGACTGATTTCACAGTGAGTGGGACTGAGCAGCCTGCAATGCATGAGAATACATGTAGGCAGCTGAAAACAAGTGGAACAATATTTTTCCTAACAAAACATGAAAATATGATCTGTAGCCTGTATAAATAGGCTTTGGAGGGGTATTCGAGTACAAAGGTGAAATATTAACAGAACTTATACTCGAGGCCTCTGTGACCGCTAAGCCTGTGATTGGCTGCAGCGGTCATGGAATCAGGCTGCTTCCTGGTCCTGCTGGGGCTAGAAAGGAAGCGATGTCAAGACCGCGGACAGGTTAGTGGGGTTTGTTCAATGGCACAGATTAGGACCCCTTTAACTGGAGTAATACAGTTCACTGCTATAGAACTCATATAGAGTTGGACCTCAAAGTAATGTCCCAAATATGTTCAGCGTGATAGGACAAGTGAAATCTAGTGATACTGCTTGATGTAATCAAATTCTCTTCTGCTCTTATTTCAGTTCGCAAGAGACGAGTGGAAGGAGACCATGAGTAAGCTTTACCATGATAACATTACTTGGAGGTTTCACTGGTGAATAATGAGCTTTGTTCAGGTGTTATAGTCTGTGACTTCATCTGGCTGGGAAGAAGGGAAGATACTGGAAAACCACAACCCATTATCTGATCGCTCTTTTTACTATCTTTTGATACACTTTGCTTCTTGTAGTCTAAATCCTATTAGACCTTAAATTGTTGAGACCATATTGGATATTTGAGAGTTGAAGATGCCTGCTTCTTGTGGGACAGTATGAATGCTCGTGCTCATTTTCACCCAGGATTGTCACGAAGATGCTGGATCAGAAGGCTCAGACTTCTTTAATAAAGTTTTAAATTCTGGCGTTTACAAGGGAAAGTCAAGACTACAAGCATTGTGGGTTTTCAGCTCTGATCAACTAAGAGGGAAGGCAGAGCGCTCTGCAACATAGAATATAATTGCACCACATATGCTGCAGCTCTTTAGATTTGCTTTAGATTAAATTGGATAGAATTTGCAACTTGAGAGTCAGTAGAATTCTCCTGAAACCAACCTGCTCTTGGTGACATTTACACATTGTATTGGTTCTCTTCCTAGGTTTTAGGAAACTTGGCAGCATCACATTCTATTGCCAAGAAATGACTGGATGTATGCCATCTGGCCATCTAAAGGTTATGGCCATGTTAGAAGCTTGGGTGCTGCTCAGAACCAATATTTTGTATTATTTGGATGTGGCTTTAGATTTCAGTGACATCTAAATCACTTGCATCCTGTAAAAATACTGAATGAGGAGATTCTTGAAATCTCAATTCAGAAATACCAAGCACTCCTTCTCATTGCTGTTTTCTTCATCCAGTTAGGTTTTCCCATTTGAGATACTGATGGCATGTCACGAAGATATGCCATCCATGTCAGATAAGTGCAGATCTCACCTCTGGGACCCGCTCCTATCTCCAGAACAGGACCCCCGGAGTGCAATGAGAGCAGCCGCAGTGTCCACCCTTCATTCTCCACTATAGGTGCTCTGAAAATATACTTGGCCATTTCTGGCAGTCCCATAGTAATGAATGGAGAGGTGGTTGTACTTGCGCCACTTTCTCTCCATTCACCTCAGTGGGACTTCTGCTCACTCAACTGTTTTCGGAATGGAAGGCAAGCTATGCAAATGCAGTGTGCTCCCCTTCACTTTGGAGATAGGAATGCACCTATCCAACATTGATGGCATATCCTAGCGATCTAACATCGATATCCCACGTGGGAAGAGCCCTTTAAATAAATAGAAGATATATTCTTGAGGGATGGGCATACATTGTCCCAGCTTCTTATTTAGCTGAAAACGAGTCATTTTGAAATCGGTCATATTGCACTTCTGCAGCGTCTTCGTTTATGCAGACCATACAGCGGAGCCATTCACATAGCGCTCTTATTTCAGGGAAATAATGTACCAAATATAGAGTCTCAGGAACGTACAGGCCTGGGAGTACTTGGTATAATACTTAAGTCTTAATATGATATGTCTCCAAATATCCCATGCCAGGGAACTATAACCTGGGAATATATATGTCTTAACCTCCTATGAATCCAAATATTCCATCCTGGGGAAGTTCAGACCTGGGAATATATATCTGTCTTAACCTCCTATATGTCCCGTCCCTTGGAACTATAGACCCAAACGTTTTTAGTCTATCTTCGTCTCATATGCCTCCAAATATTCTATACCACAGAAATACAGACCAGGATATTCCTAGTATGTTCACATTCAACATCTCCAGCTATCCTGTCCCAGGGTACCATAGACCAGGGATGCCACAACCTCCTCATCCCAGGAAACTATAGATATGGGAGAAAATATTACCACTTTGTACTTGTCTACAAGATTATCATACAACTTGATGACCCTTGTCAGTAAAAAAAAAAATCTTGAATGAAAAGATAGCTATAATTAATCTAGCCTTTTAGCCATGTAGATGAACTTAACAGAACTCCATGTTTATGTTCAAGGCACATTTTATTTCTTTTACCAAGCCTGATTTAGATGCTGAAATGTACATTGGCTGTATTGTATGTTTTCTTTATTTTTTGTTATTGTGTACACATCATTAAAGGGTGCCAAACACTGTATTCTGGCGGTATATATTTGTATGTAATATACATATTGTTAAAGAGAGCCCTTCAAATTTTTGGCATTTATAAATAAAGTTTGTTTTTCAAGTTGTGCTTGTACTGTACTAATATATATATATATATATATATATATATATATATACACACCCATAAACATAATATGAAGAAACTAGACTGGCATTTCCTGAAGGAAATACATAAGGAGAGATTTATCAAAGTTCAGGTCTTGATGTCCCCTGCGTTGCCAATGGATGCACCTTATTTATGACGAGACGCAGGTCTTGTCATAACTTAGGTGCATCCTCCGGCAGTCATAGCGTTCGGAACAGAAATCTATGGCGGATCTGAGCTAAACTGAAGTACATGAAGATATATTTTGTTTCTCTACAGTTGGACACTCCCCTCCCTGCCCTTGTCATGCCCCCCTTTGGTACTGGCGAGAGCAGAGTAAAAAAGCCACTTGAAACTATTTTTTAAAAAGTCACAAACACAGAGTTGAATGCTGAATGAGGGAAGAAGGGTTTATGTCTGTATTCAGCTCTGAACCAGGACAACCCCTTTAATAGCATAACCCTTACTTTTCTTCAATATTCACAGCAGTGCTCGTCTTTAACCCAGTAGTAACTGTGGAGCTCCTAAAAGTAATCCTAGCAGATGGGGGACCATCTTACAAAAGCGAACACAGCAAAGTCTCTCCCTCTTTCCCCACTAGCCACAGCAGAGCCTACCCTAGTGGTCATAGCAAGGTGACCACCCAACTATATTCACATCCAGCAGTGTGCCCTCTCTTGGCCGGAAGCTTAGGCTTTTATTATTTTGCTTTCTATGTGTTTAACCCCTTCCTGACAGTGATTTTCTGTGCTAGCCTTGCCCGTTCTGTCGACCACAAATTGATTCCCATTTGCAATGCAGGCAGGACTACACTGCAATCTTTGACCATATGACGTGTGTCGTGCAAAAAGTCACTGGGGTAGATTTATCAAAACGGATGTAAAGGAAGACTGGTTTAGTTACCCATAGCAACCAGATTCCACCTTTCATTTTTCAGAACATACTATACATATCTGGTGACACCTCCAGGATTCCCATCTAATGGAGAATACATGAAAAATGCATGTGAGCAGCCACAAGACATAGACATACATGTCTGTCACTAGATGGTTGGGGGCCGCATAGAATGCTAACAGAAACCCTCTGAAAATAAAAGTAGGACTTTCTTCCCTTTATGTGGGGGGGCAACAGCTCATCAAGCACTCTCCTCTCCCACAGCTTTTGTTCATGTCTTTTTTTGCATAGAAAATTGTAACGCCCTCACAATTTCCTTCTCCACTGTGTACAGTTATGGCCAAAAGTTTTGAGAATGACACAAATATTATATTTTCACATGATCTGCTGCCCTCTGGTTTTTATGTGTGTTTGTCAGATGTTTTTATCACATACAGAAATATAATTGCAATCATATTATGAGTAACAAAAGCTTATATTGACAGTTAGAATGAGTTAATGCAGCAAGTCAATATTTGCAGTGTTGACCCTTCTTCTTCAGGACCTCTGCAATTCTCCCTGGCATGCTCTCAATCAACTTCTGGACCGAATCCTGACTGATAGCAGTCCATTCTTGCACAATCAATGCTTGCATTTTGTCAGAATTTGTAGGTTTTTGTTTGTCCACCCGTCTCTTGATGATTGACCACAAGTTCTCAATGGGATTAAGATCTGGGGAGTTTCCAGGCCATGGACCCAAAATCTCTATGTTTTGTTCCCTGAGCCATTTAGTTATCACCTTTGCTTTATGGCAAGGTGCTCCATCATGCTGGAAAAGGCATTGTTGATCACCAAACTGCTCTTGGACGGTTGGGAGAAGTTGCTCTCGGAGGACATTCTGGTACCATTCTTTATTCATGGCTGTGTTTTTAGGCAAGACTGTGAGAGAGCCGATTCCCTTGGCTGAGAAGCAACCCCACACATGAATGGTTTCAGGATGCTTTACAGTTGGCATGAGACAAGACTGGTGGTAGCGCTCACCTCGTCTTCTCCGAATAAGCTGTTTTCCAGATGTCCCAAACAATCGAAAAGGGGATTCATCAGAGAAAATGACTTTACCCCAGTCCTCAGCAGTCCACTCCCTGTACCTTTTGCAGAATATCAGTCTGTCCCTGATGTTTTTTCTGGAGGGAAGTGGCTTCTTTGCTGCCCTCCTTGAGACCAGGCCTTGCTCCAAGAGTCTCCGCCTCACAGTGCGTGCAGATGCACTCACACCTGCCTGCTGCCATTCCTGAGCAAGCTCTGCACTGCTGGTAGCCCAATCCCGCAGCTGAAACACTTTTAAGAGACGGTCCTGGCGCTTGCTGGTCTTTCTTGGGCGCCCTGGAGCCTTTTTGGCAACAATGGAACCTCTCTCCTTGAAGTTCTTGATGATGCGATAGATTGTTGACTGAGGTGCAATCTTTCTAGCTGCGATACTCTTCCCTGTTAGGCCATTTTTGTGCAGTGCAATGATGACTGCACGTGTTTCTTTAGAGATCACCATGGTTAACAGAAGAGAAACAATGATGCCAAGCACCAGCCTCCTTTTAAAGTGTCCAGTGGTGTCATTCTTACTTAATCATGACAGATTGATCTCCAGCCCTGTCCTCATCAACACCCACACCTGTGTTAATGGAGCAATCACTGAAACGATGTTAGCTGGTACTTTTAGGGCAGGGCTGCAATGATGTTGAAATGTGTTTCAACATAAACACATTTAAAGTTCATTTTCTAGGCAAATATTGACTTTGCAAGTAATTGCTGTTAAGCTGATCACTCTTTATAACATTCTGGAGTATATGCAAATTGCCATTATAAAAACTGAAGCAGTAGACTTTGTAAAAATTAATATTTGTATCATTCTCAAAACTTTTCTCCATGACTGTAGAGATATAACTATATACTTTTGGAACACCTGCTTCTCTATAAGATCACTATTCCAGGGGAGAAATAAGGAGCATGAAAGGTACCGAGCATGTTAGTCTGCCACTGACTCCAGAAGACGGTGGACCAGAAGGGGGCGCTACCCAAGAAAAAAATGTAATGAACATAAAAAAATGAAAAATATTTTTATTGCATAGTAATACTTTTCATGGGATAACCCCTTGAAGGTAAAAAAACATCTGTGGATTGATGAATATAATGGCAACTACTGCTACACTGCATCATCTTATGTATGCTTTACCCCAAGTTTGCACCTGCTGCTACCTACTATACATAGCCAGCTGCTACCCTAATATTCTGTTTCCTGCTACTACCCAATACAGAACATGCTGTTATTAACATACCTATAGGAAGTGCAAAGTTACCACAACTGGGCACTGGTACCTGAGGGGACCCCAAAGTGCCTTTGCCACATTATTAGATTTGTGACTAGTGGTGGTGATTTTCCTTGTCTCACTTCAACAAATAGCATTTATCATGTAGAGAAAGTGAACACAAGGCACTTAATGTATTGTGATTGTCCATATTGCCTCCTTTGCTGGCTTGATGCCTTGCTGGCTTCATGGGTCCCATGAAAAATATTTTACAGTTTTCAAACTAGCACCTGGATTTGAATACTTTTGTAATTGCATATAATTAAAAATTTAGTATGGTTGCTGAATTAGGCTACTTTCACACTTGCGTTTGCAGGATCCGTTTGTGAGATCCGTCCAGGCTCTCACAAACGGATCCATCATGATAATACAACCGTCTTCATCCGTTCTGAACAGATCCGTTTGTATTATCTTTTACATAGCAAGACGGATCCGTCATGAACTCCATTGAAAGTCAATGGAGGACGGATCCGTTTTCTGTTGTGTCAGACAAAACAGATCCGTCCCCATTGACTTACATTGTGAGTCATGACTGATCCATTTGGATCAGTTTCCATCAAGCGGACACCAAAACGCTGCAGGCAGCGTTTTAGTGTCCGCCTCCAAAACGGAATGGAGACTGAACTGAAGCAAAACTGATGCATTCTGAACAGATCATTTTCCTTTCAGAATGCATTAGAGAAAAACTGATCAGTTCAGGAATGTTTGTGAGAGCCTGTGACGGATCTCACAAACGGATCCTGCAAACGCAAGTGTGAAAGTAGCCTAATTCAGTAAAATGTATCTGTATAGCGCCACCTGCTGTTTGTTTTGTTTCTAATTTCTTTGTCCAGCTCACTGAGATGGCCGCACATGCTCAGTTTCATAATTTAACTGCCTCCTGAGCTGTGATAGGGAGAGCTGAGACACGCCTCCTGAGCTGTGATAGGTAGCGTATGGACACACCTCCAGAGCTGCAGCAGAAAAGACACTCCCCTTGAGTGTCAGCTTGATTTAAATCTAGCAGAGCAATGAATGTAGAGATCTCTGGATCCATGTGAGGTACAGGACTGGTTTTAGCTTTATTAGAAAGAGTTTGTCATTTCTTTGTGATGTCTGATTTTCATTTTTTGCATATCATGGGATAACCCCTTTAAGGCCTCGTTCACATCTCTGTTACGGAGATTCCAGGGTATTCGATTAGTGCTCCAGCACGGATTTGAGGTGGCCAGGACGGGAGCTGCTGCGCATTAGTGTCCCACAGTCTCGGTCATCAGAGAAGCCGGTGCTTTTTCCTTTAGTGTGCAAGCACGTCCACCAGTGCTGGATTGCAGGGTGGTCTTAACCCCTGGATACGAGCAGTGTATAATGTGATGGAAAAATGAATCCAGCCAGCAAAGGAGGCAATATGGATAATAACAATACATCAGTAAGTGCCTGGTAACTTTCTCTACGTGATAAATTACATTTCCTGAAATGAGACAACCTTTTAAGCTGGTGCTACACAGTAGTCATGGCTGAAACACCCAGGGCCGGGATGAAGGTAGGTACCGATGTAGGGTGCCACCTCATACAAGCCGGGGTGGAGCACAAAAGTCCTTCACACTCAACATGCCACCGACAAATAGCATTTCCTTCTCCCCTACTTGTTCTAATGTTTCACACTGCTAGGCCAGCTTCTCCCCCTGTCCCTGTGCTCTACCGATGCTGCAATATTCTCTGTCGTGAGCGCAGAATCGGTAGGACGCACTGCACTCAGTCAGCTGGATTGCCTTCTAACCTTGTGTGCGCTAACATCAGTAGGGTCACCGTTCCTTCAATGGTGGCCACAGCACTCATGAATTGTATAAGACCTCTGCCGGGTGCACGTCCCTTTTATATTCTTCTCCACCTCAGGAGCGCTATTTTGTAGATAAACAATTTAGACGGCACTCCAGGAATTATTCAGACGAATAGCAAGGTGCACAGTGGTACAGTAAAGTTTCAGGCTCAAAAGCCAAGAAGCCCTTTTTAAAGCTGGTATATATAAAGAACTAGCAGAAAGACCCTGCTTCGCCTGGGTATATTTCATCTATTTCATTTAATGTTTCTGTGTGTCGTTGCAGAGAGAAAGTCAATGCAGCTGACAGAAGTTGATTTTTGCCTTCATTTTTTCAATCCCCATTGGCTGCGGAGTGGGAGGGTGCATGACCTGACCGGGTCGGGGGCGTGGTTTACCGGGACCTTGGGGGGGGGGGGGTGCTTTTAGGTCCTTCTTTTCAGGGTGGCCTGAATTATAGGTCAATGCCATGGTAATTTGAGGAAACACAGTGGGTAGCAGTGGAAGAAAACATTGCTTCGCACGGGTATATTTAATCTATTTCATTTAATGTTTGTGTGTGTGTCATTGCAGAGAGAAAGTCTCCTTCCCATCCATTCCTGTAGCTGACAGAAGTTGATTTTTACCTTCATTTTTTCAATCCCCATTGGCTGCGGAGTTAGAGAGGGCGTGGCCTGACCGGGGGCGTGGTTTAGCGGGACCTTGGGGGGGGGGAGGTTGCTTTTAGTGGAAGAAAACATCTTTTATTACTACTGAACGGTAGTAGTCTGATATTAGTCTATTTCATCTAATGTTTCTGTGTGTTGTTGCAGAGAGAAACTCACGCTCCCACCCCTGCAACTGACAGAAGTCTATTTTTACCTTCATTTTTTCAATCCCAATTGGCTGCGGAGGGGGAAGGGGGCGTGGCCTGACAGAGTCTGGGTGTGGCTTAGTGAAACCTGGAGCAGGTGTTGTAAGTCCTTTTGAGAGTGGTGTGAATCACAGGTCGGTGCCATGGTAATTTATGAGGACACGCAATGGGTAGCATTGGAAGATTTACTACTGAACGGTCATAGTCTAAAATTAGTCTAAAACATAAGTTATATTTATGGTAACCGGAATACCCCTTTAACAGTATCATCCACAGCGCTCTGCCCCTTTAAAGCATTGAATAGAAATGACTGGATTGTTACCTGAGATCCTCAGCTGGCTGCTAATTACCTGACTGTGTTGTTATGGAAACCTGTCCTCCCTGTGTGTGTCTGTGCAGAGAATGGGAGTTGGGGTTTAAAACCAATGCTGTCAGGCTAATATTGGCTAATGCAGGTCATATTTTGGGAATATCTCGGGAACGTTATGTCCTAGAGAGATGAGACCTGGTCTAAAACCTTCCCGGGCACCTGATGTACCTGTGTGCCGAATTTGGTGAAAATCGGTCTGCCTGGGGCTGCCTGGAGGCAATGAGCGGTTTCCTCTCATACTGATGTAAGCGCTCACTGGTCTGTCAGTTAAAGTATCACTGAGCAGAAAATGAGCGCTTACATCAGTATGAAGAAAGGCGCCACTCAAAAAAAAATTCAATTCCGCCATAGTTTCATGGGTTTTGTTTTTATGGCATTCACTATGCGGTGAAATTGACTTGTGCTCCTCATTCTCCAGGTCAGTACGATGCCGGCAATACTACACCTGTACAATTTTTCGCCATATTCTAACCCCCCCATAACTTTTTATATAATGTCTATGGAGATGTGTGTGGGCTCATATTTTGTGGGATAATATGTAGTTTTTGTGGTGTGTATGACTTTCTGATCACTTTTTATTCATTTTTTGGGAGGTAAAGTGATTAAAAAATGGCGAATCTGCTATGGTGATGCCCATCATTTTATTTTTTTAAATTGCTTTTTTTTTAAATATATATATATATATATATATATATATATATATATATATATATAATTATGTGACACTTCAGCTGCATTATAACATATATATATATATATATATATATATATATATATATATATATATAATTACTATGTGACACTCCAGCTACGTTATACTGTACTTCATATATATATATATATATATATATATATATATATGGAATTATTATTTGACACTGAAGTTGGTTTCTTATTCGTCAGTTTCTTATTCACATCATTTGTATTTTTTGTTTTTATTTAAGAATTTTGAGGACACCTTATCAACAGTACAATAAAAAGTTGCAGTGAGCCATGCTTAACCCCTTCCCGACCGGCGCCGTACGTGTACGGCGCTCTGGCGGTGCGGTGACATGACGCCTGCTCGCAGGTGCGGCGGGTGTCATGGCCGGCAAGTCTCTGCTGTTTCTAACAGCAGAGACTTGCCGCTTCTTACCTCCGTCTGCGGCGACTTCCTGGGCCTTCTGATGCCGTGATCACACGTGATCACGGCATCAGGATGCGTCTGAACCCGGAAGCGTAGGCCAATCGGGGTGTCTGTACACCATATGAAAACTGTAATCCTTGCTGGTGAGGATTACAGTTTTCAAACTGCAATTCTTATTCTGGCCACTAGATGGCAGGCCAGGATAAGAAATGAGCAATTCATGGATTTAACTGCATCTAGTAAATCCATGATTGCTCATACAGAAAAAAAAACAAAACACAATATATGAGCTCATATTTGAGCTTTAAAATAATCACCAAAAAATTAAAAAAAAGTTAAAAAATATATAAAAAATAAAAAA
The DNA here is from genome assembly GCA_900303285.1 of Rhinella marina. Taxonomy (NCBI): domain Eukaryota; kingdom Metazoa; phylum Chordata; class Amphibia; order Anura; family Bufonidae; genus Rhinella; species Rhinella marina. Next base: position 1,041,733 of record ONZH01020898.1, on the reverse strand, counting down.
GATATAAAAGTTCAAATCACCCCCCTTTCCGTATAAGTAAAAAATAAATACCTAAATAACCATAAATATAGACATCATGGGTATCACCGTGACTGAAAACGCCCGTACTTTTAAAATATAAAAAAAATTCCAATACGGTGAATTGTGTGGTGGAAAAAAGCGTCCAAATGGCGATTCGCCGTTTTTTTACGCTTTTTTTTTCTAAAAAAAATAAATAAAAAGTGATCAAAAAGTCATACACACCCCAGAATGGTATCAATAAAAACTTCAGACCGCCCCGCAAAAAATGAGCCCCCAAACAGCTCTGTACACATAAATACCAAAAAGTTATAGGGGTCAAGACATGACAAGGAAAAAAAAAAAAGGGCAACTTTCTAATTATTTTATCACCATCTAAACGCAGGAAAAACTATACATATTAGGTATTGCCGGATTTGTACTGACCAGTAGAATGAAAGTAACCGGTCAGTTTTAATGCACATCGAACGCTGTAAATAAGAAACCCGTAGAACTGTAGCGGAATAGCGGTTTTCACCCCATTTGGAATTTTTTTCCCGCTTCCCACTACACCATATGCAATATTAAATGGTGGCGTTGGAAAGTACAACTTGTCCCGCAAAAAACAAGCCCTCATACAGCTATGTGAACAGAAAAATAAAACAGTTATGGCTGTTTGAAGGCAGGGAGCGCAAAACGAAAATGCAGAACCGAAAAAACCTCCGGGGTAGAAAGGGTTAATGTACATCAGTTGAAAGAAGCATGAACATACAAAAGATGGGCACAAAATGGGCCTCAAAGTGGGCACAAAAAGTGTGATTAAGTAATTAAATGAATTCGGTCCAGAGATCACTCACTGCCAACATACAAAGGGTGATGCCCTGCATCAGATACAGTAGAGTTCAGCCTGGCCCAAACAGGTTCTGGGCATGAAAATTGGCATTAAAGTGGGCAGACAGGCACTTTTCACTGATTTCAATAAGTAACTGATGTTTTTAAAGGGGTTAAATGAATTAGGGCCAGTGATCTTGCACTGCCAACATACAGAGGGTTATGCCCCACATTAGATACAGTGGAGTTCAGCCTGGTCCAAACAGGTTCTGGGCATGAAAACTGGCATCAAAGGGGGCAGACAGGCACGTTTCACTGATTTGAATAAGTAACTGATGTTTTTAAGGGGTTAAATTAATTCAGGCCAGAGATCTCGCACTGCCAACATACAGAGGGTGATGCCCTGCATCAAAAACAGTGGAGTTCAGCCTGGCCCGAACAGGTTCTGGGCATTAAAACTGGCATCAAAGTGGGCAGGCACTTTTTACTGATTTGAATGAGTAACTGATGTTTTTAAGGGGTTAAATGAATTTGGGCCAGAGATCTTGCACTGCCAACATACAGATGGTGATGCCCTACATCAAAAACAGTGGAGTTCAGCCTGGCCCAAACAGGTTCTGGGCATGAAAACTGGCATCAAAGTGGGCAGACAGGCACTTTTTGCTAGACATAGTACAGGCACCAAGTCTCTGAGATAATGTCAATTTAGAGACCATAAAACTTTCACAAGGCTTATCTGCTATAAGGTAATTAAGGACTCATTCTCAAGGTCTTTGATAGTGTGTTGTTTTTCACATATCCTTTCATCCCCCCATGTCTCTGCTCTTATCATATATATATATATATAAATATATATTTCTTTATCCATTCTTATAGTATGCCTGATGAAGGGACTGATGTTGTCCTGAAAGCTCACTATGTAACATGATTACTTCTATGCTACTTTCACACTTGAGTTTTTGTGGATCTGGCATCCGTTATGAATAGACCCGGTTGTATTATCTTTAACATAGCCAAGACGGATCCGTCATAAACTCCACTGAAAGTCAATGGAGGACGGATCAGTTTTCTATTGTCTCAGAGAAAACGTATCCATCCCATTGACTTGCATTGTGGGTCATGACGGAGCCGTTTTGCTCCACATCCCAGGACGGAAAGAAAACCCCAGCATGCTGCTCTCCAGTATGAGAAAGGAACGGAATGCATTTTGGAGCAGTTCTGTTTTGCCCCCATTGACAATGAATCCCTATGACGGATCTCAATATAGTAAAAAAAAATTGTTAGTGTGAAAGAACCTCCCTCAGTTTCCTAAAAGGGTGCATGATGGGGGTGTTGTGTGGGATGCCACATTTATAATCATTTCTTTCATTAAAAAGTGTAAAATCTGCATTTAAAAAATCAACAATTGTCATTTTGTTGATTTCAAAATTCACACTTGTGGTCAATGTCTGCTCCTAAAAAAAATGGAAAGTATTCATGAGATCTGTATAATCGTATACACTTTAATGGTACTGTATTAGGCCACATCAGTTACTTATTCAAAGCAGGGAAAAGTGCCTATCTGCCCACTTTGATGCCAGTTTTCATGCCTGGACCTGTTTGGGCCAGGCTGAACTCCACTGTATCTGATGCAGGGCATCACCCTCTGTATGTTGGCTGTGCAAAATCACTGGCCCAAATTCATTTAACCCCTTAAAAACATCAGTTACTTATTCAAATTAGTGAAGAGTGCCTGCCCACTTTGATGCCAGTTTTCATGCCCAGAACCTGTTTGGGCCAGGCTGAACCCTGCTGTATCTGATGTAGGGCATCACCCTCTGTATGTTGGCAGTGCGAGATCTCTGGCCCAAATTAATTTAACCCCTTAAAAACATCACTTATTCAAATCACTGAAAAGTGCCTATCTGCCCACTTTGATGCCAGTTATCATGCGCAGAACGTGTTTGGGCCAGACTGATCTCCACTGTACCTGATGCAGGGCATCACCCTCTGTATGTTGGCAGTGCGAGATCACTGGCCCAAATTCATTTAACCCCTTAAAAGCATCAGTTACCTATTCAACTCAGTGAAAAGTGCCTGTCTGCCCACTTTGATGCCAGTTTTAATGCCCAGAACCTGTTCGGGTTAGGCTGATCTCCACTGTATTTGATGCGGGGCATCACCCTTTGTATGTTGGCAGTGCGAGATCTCTGGCCTGAATTAATTTAATTTCTTAAATCACACTTTCTTTGTTCCCACTTTGATGCCTATTTTGTGCCCAACTTTTGTATTTTTAGTCTGTTTTCAACTGATGTACATTAAGCATGGCTCACTGCAACTTTTTATTGTACTGTTGATAAGGTGTCCTCAAAATTCTTAAATAAAAACAAAAAATACAAATGATGTGAATAAGAAATTGACGAATAAGAAACCAACTTCAGCCTCGAATAAGAAACTGGCCAAATAAGAAACCAACTTTAGCCTAGTTAACTATATATATATATATATATATATATATATATATATATATATATATATATATATAGAATTATTATGTGACGCTCCAGCTGTGATATCACAAATCACAAGCAAACTCGAAACTACCGCTCCCTAAAAACAAAACAGTAGCGCAAGGGATGCTGGGACATATAGTATACAACGTGCAGTACTAAACACAATTTGGGGCATGAACTACATTTCCCAGCTTTCCTCGCACAGCGTTTGAGACAAAAGCGCATGCGCAGTTTCGGCAGCCCATTTCCCGGTATGCTTCACATATGTCATTATGAAAACTAGTGTTATAAGAGGAACCTCACACGATCTACTGTAAATGGACTTTACAGTGACCGGCTGCGGATATTTCTGCACCGGGCAGGCCGGGGTTAATCACTTCCTCCCACTAGTCGTCTAGCCACTTCCGCTCCTGCGCATTTCCTGAGGTTCCCAGCGAGGCCGGACATGGACGTGTTGGAGGGTCTGTTCGGCAGCGATGCAGAGTCCGAAAATGAGCAGAAAGGAGACGGTGAGTATGGTGGACCGGGCTGTAGATGGCGGAGGGTGTCTATAGAGGTATATTATACCTCGCCGGCTCCCGTACAGGGGCTCATTCTGCTGCGTGGATGGACTCTTATCTGGACAGGCTCTCCAGGGTGAATGTGTCTGTAGAGCTGATCTGTTGTGAGTGGGCAGTACATGATTAGCATTGACCAGTCCCCTGGCACATAGTGGGCAATAACAAGTCCAATAGAAATCCAGTTTTGGCCCTGAAGTTTGTTGGGTCGGCTCAGAAGCTGTGCTCTGAGGATACTTTATTACTGGAGCTGTCACCATGGGGACAATACTACTATTCAGCAGTAAGGACACCCCAGTGCAGTGCCCCTCTGTCACATGAGGGTGCCCGAGGGACCCCCTCTGACTTCTGATAGGGTCTGTCATAACTGACAGAAGGACAGACCCCTGCAGAACAGATCCCATTACAAGTCAGTGAGGTCCATCAGGTAACGAATCTGCCCACGCATCATGGGTTCCTTTATAACCAGAGGCCACAATACAGCCTTAACCAGGACCTCCATGGTCATGAAAATGGGGGTCCTGTGTCCCCATCATATGACAGGAGCTACAGTCCTGCACTTGCCGCTTGATTCATCTCTTTGGGAGTTTGTACAAAAAAGTAGTGCTTGGCACCTCTGAATTAGTGTAGTGTATGTATGTGCAAAATTAAATATTTTGCAGGGGCACGGTTGTACTGTAGCAGATCCTACATTATGACCCAAATGTTTGACAGGGATTCCTTTGAGGCTTGAAACTTCGCTGTATGTGTTGGCGACAGCAATGGAGATGTGAGTGGATGCGGTCAGCTACTCTTATATTAGGCTAAGGCCACGCTGTGCAATGCTGGATGAGTCCGAAACATGGCCCCGATGTGCTGCGGAATAGTATCGCTCTGCCGTGTGACACTGTGTGTGGCTGATGTTCATCTCCTGGGACGTCCTTCAGTTGGACATTGATGGCATAGCCCAGGGATGCTTAACCTGCAGCCCTCCAGCTGTTGCAAAACTACAACACCCAGTATGCCCTTATACCTGTAGTCTGTCCAGGCATGCTGGGAGATGTAGTTTGGCAATAGCTGGGGGGCCTCAGGTTGGGTATCCCTGGTATAGCCTTTGTTGCATGTACTTGTGTCTCTCCATGTCCAGTGTCAGAAATAAGAAAAGAGCGCATACGCACCACTTAAACCCCCATCATTTCTAGCATTGCTGTTGCGGTCCTCAACCCTAGGTTGTGCTTACAGTCCCCAGCGGTGACCTAGTCGTATACAGTGCTAACCAGCTGTGTACAGCTGTGCCATCACTGGTGCCCCGGACCCGGCAGGCATTTAAGTGGTGAGTATCTGATCTTTTATCTTATCATACATAGGAGGTCTGGGGAGAGTTGTACAACCCCCTTAAGGGACAGTTGAACCTTTGCAACCATTTTTAATAGTTCCAATAAACAATAGTAAAATTTTAAAAAGAATTTAAAGTGGTATTCCCATCTGGGACATTTATGACATAGCGATAGGATATACTATATATGACTGCTAGGTGCAGGCTCCACCTCTGGAACCCACTCCTATCTCAAGAATCGAGCCTGAGGTGAATGGAGAGGACAGCGCTCATGTGCAGCATGCTCTCCACTGCTAAGGGCTCTTCTGAAAATAGCCAAAGAAGCACGCTCTCTTTGAAAGTCTCATAGCAGAGAATGGAGAGCACATTGCGCCGCAGTGGTCATGCCTTCATTCACCGCTATGGTACTTCCAAAAATAATAAAGCCAGTGCTCACCTATTTCTGGAAGCCCCTTAGTGGTTATTGCCCCCCATTCATTTCGGGGCCCCATTCTGGACTTAGGAGTAGGCCCACATCTATTAGACGTTTATGGTATATCCTGTCCAGTATGCAATAAATGTCCCCAGATTGGGGAAAATCCTTTAAAAATGAAGGAAATTTGTAAATTTATGTGTATTTAGAAAAATCAAGTTAAGGTTTGGTCCAGTGTAGGTGGTAATAATCCTACTTTTTTTAGGAGCTAAGGGGATAATCAGGTCTACTTGTGTGATACCAACTTCTGATTGTTGTCAGTACAAAATTTTGGACCTGGTATGTCTACATTATTGAAAGGGCACCTGTAGAATAACAGATATTTCCATGTATCATAATGCTGATGGTGAGCTAATCATACATGTTGTTATTTCCACCTTTAGAAGACTCAGACTCTGGATCTGGCTCTGACTCCGAACCAAGGAACGCCGGCTCAGTGAGTAATGCTTCTGCTAGTGACAGTGAACGGGATGACGATGACGAGGGACAGTCTGCTTTAAAACCAAGCAACAGGGAACTTTTTGGAGATGACAGTGAGGATGAAGCTGGATCCCAACACAGTGGTAGTTACAACCATTCAGAAAGGTCTGATAATCAGTCTGAAGGCAATGCCCACTCTGATCAAGAAGAACATGATCAATCAGATGCTGAACAGCACAGTGGGTCTGAAAACTTTCAGGATGAAGATGATGATAGAGGCCACCAATCTGACCACAGCAGCCATCACTCTGATGCCGAAGGGTCAGAAAAAGATGTCCATTCTGAAGATGAAAAATGGGGCAGGGAGGATAGAAGTGACCAGTCTGATGATGAGGAGAAGATTCAGAACTCAGATGATGAAGCACAGCATTCAGATGATGACAGAAATATGAGATCAGATGAAGAGATGCACAGGCAATCTGATGGAGAAGACCATGAAAACCAACAGTCTGATGAGGAGGATCACAGGCATCATTCTGATGATGATGACCAGAGACATTCCGATGATGAGAGACTGCAATCAGATGGTGAAGATCAGGATCACCATCAGCGATCGGATGATGATGATGAACCAAAGCTTCAGAATTCAGATGATGAACAGGAACGACAGCAGTCAGATGAAGAGCAGCAGCATTCTGACGATGAAGACCACGAGCAGAGGCAACATTCAGATGACGAGCAGAGACGACATTCAGATGACGAGCAGGGGCGACGTTCAGATGACGAGCCGAGGCGACATTCAGATGATGAACTTGACGGCCATCGCTCTGATGACGAGCGACAACATTCAGATGGTGAAGAGCAGGAGCACAAATCAGGTCCGTTTCATTTATAGATTTCCACTGTACCAACATATTGTGTGGAGAACTTTACAATCAACAAAGTTTTTTGTTGTTTTTTTTTCTTTTAAAGTACATATTCTGTACAGTTCTTCTTGTTCAGCATGTTTTCTGGTGTCTTTTATAGTATCAGGAAAAGACAGCGATAGTGAAGAAGAGATTGTGCGGCAGAGGCATAAGAAGAAGAAAAGGCAGTCAGACTCTGAGTTAGATAGCGATGGAGAAACTCCCAAAGGTATGGAGCTCTATATGCTTCAGGTTTTCTGCATGTAGATTTATATTGTTTTTAAACCATGTCATGGTGAGTGAAGAGTCAGAAGCTTTGATCAGCGGTGATCCAGGTGCTTCCTCCCAAACCCTGAAACGAAGGGGCAGAAGCACTCACCTGAGCCATATGCCCATTTGACTGTGATTTGCTGTGCTTTGATAGATGGCTTTGTATGGCCACATGGACGTTTATAAGTCCTTACACAGCAAGCCATAACTCTGAGGAGTGGTAGTCACAGTCAAAGGGGCGCAACGCTCAGCTCAGAGTTTCTGGCCCATCAGTGATCAGTGTTGGTCTGACATGTCTCTATAATGTGTAAAAATGTAGGAGACATCAGTTACTCTTTAATATGTTGTGTCTTCTTAGGAGATTTCCAATTCCACATATCTTTCTTGTCAGGCCACCACCTGATTATAGACCTGTTTCTTAATGGCTTGTCAATCTTTTCAGCTCCTGCCCTAAACAGCAGTCCGGATCTCGAGGCAGATGGCAAACTTAAATTTCTCCATCTGCCCTACGTCGAGATCACTACACTTACAGCATCTTAAGTAAAACGAGCATTCTTTAATATAACTTGATATATCTTACGTTGGGACTGTATTCAAATGAATAGAAGATCCCCATAATGTTGAATAATATCTAATTAATTCCATGTTTTATAACTTCTTTTAACAGACGGGAAAAAAGGTGCCTCTGATTTGTTTGGAGATGCAGATGATATTTCTTCAGATAGTGATGCTGAAATGAAGCCTCCAACTCCAGGCCAACCAATGGTATGTACCTATAGACACTGACTGTCAGGATCCATAGATCTTCTGCTTACACACATTCTGGATTCTAAGCTCCCATTGCCAGGATCTGAAATAACTCTTGATACTTGCAGTCTATCCCCTCATCTGAACGGTTACACAGAGTGAGGGGCAGGGTCAGACTGGCCACCAAATTACCGGAGGATCCTCCAGTGGGCCCAGGCTCTGAAGCTATAGTGGGCCCCAAAGGAGATTTAGAGCTGCCTTTAGAGTTAATCACTTGCCACTAGGATCTGAGAATAATTTCTTCTGGTGGGCCCAAGTAACCATAGCCCTACTTTTGAGACAGGGCTCCCTCTATACTCCAATAGGCAACCCAGTGACACAGTCATGTCATGGCAGCTGGAGACCTTTTGATGGTCTTTTGTGTTACTGCTACCGTTCCACCCTACCTCTAGCAAGATGTAAAGGTTCCTACAGAAGTATAACAGTGTATAGTACAAGGCAAGTCCCTTAAGGGGACTAAAAAATGTAAAGAACAGTTGAATAAAGTTTTTAAAAACAAAAATGAAATAATAAAAGAATTTTCCGTTGCAGCCGTTTTGATGCTTCTTGTCCAGTGTGTTTTGCTCAGTTCTGTTGCGGCTAATTTATAGACATTTAAAAAAAGTGCGTGAATTGTTGTTTACATTGAGATTTCATTTACATGTAAGTCAAGGTACTAAACGATAGCTCAAATAGCCAGGAGACAGGCGATGGGGCGGACATAGTATTAATTATACCGTTATGCACATACATATAATATCTTGCATCAGGCAGACTGATTTTCTGACCTTTTTCATGATACTGCAGGATGACTATGGAATGGACCAAGATCAACCTGAGGAGGAGCCCATACCGGAGACCAGGATAGAAGTAGAGATCCCCAAAGTGAACACAGACCTTGGAAATGACTTGTATTTTGTGAAGCTTCCTAACTTTCTCAGTGTTGAGCCCAGGTAAAGTACATTCAGGGCAAACATGAAAGGTAACTCCTGTGATCATTCAGTAGTACTGTATTATTTGCATCCACCAATCCCTGTGTAAAGTGAAGGTCCCAATTTATGCAAAAAAAAAAATTCCAGTTTTCTGCTCCGTTACAGGACCAGGAACACAAAATGAATGGAGTCATGGTGCTCATCCTATGATGGACACCACCAGTGGACCCCATTGACATAATTGGTTCATCGGGTTGTCTGTTGCAGCAGCTGTGATATTTTTCCAGTCAGAAATGGCAGAGAATCCTAACAGAACCTCAGATGGAAATGTGGGCAGAGCATAACTTTCTTTTCACACGTACATACATGCACTCTGTGTAGAGCCAGTTGACTTTTAGAGCTTGTTTACTCAGAACAGCCGTACCTATATATGATTTAGATAAAAGTGCTTTTCTCACAAAACGTGTCCACAGTGTAGCTTTTAAATATGTGATCACCAGGACCTCCACTGATGAGTAGAATTGAGGTCCAGAATAGGGTTGTCAGGATACCAAAATTTTGATTTGGTTTCGATACCCTAAAAAAGTATTGCGATACTCGATACCATTTGATACCACGCAAAAAAATCGTCCTGTCCTATTTTTTTGTGGGGGAAGGGGGTCGGGCAAGGTGACTAAAAAATGGCGAATCGTGCAGTTTTTATTTATTTTTTTCTGTTACGGCGTTCACCGCATAGGAGATATTTTTAAATATTTTAATACTTTGGACTTTTCAGACGTGTCGCTACCTAATATGTTTATTGTTTATATATTTTATATGTAAAATTGGGAAGGGTGAATTTAAACGTAATATTTTGGTGTTTTTTTTTTTACTTTTTAGTTCCTATTAGCCCCCTTAGGGGCTAGAACCCTTGTCCTATGCACCCTAATAGAGCTCTATTAGGGTGCATAGGACTTACACTCTCACTGCTGCCCTATGCTTTGTGCACACAGCAGCAGGGAGCTCACCATGGCACCCAGGGCTTCAGTAGCGTCCTGGTTGCCATGGTAACCGATCGGAGCCCCGCGATTACACTGCTGGGGCTCCGATCGGAATCTACCACTGCACCACCAATGAAGAGGGGATGGGGGAGGGGGGTGCGCCTGTGGCCACTGCCACCAATGTTTATTATACTTGGGGGTTGGGGGGGAGGGCACACTGTGCCACCAATGATTTAATACTGGGGAGTTGGGGGAGGGCGCACTGCGCCACCAATGAACATTACTATAATTTCATACAAGTACAGGAGCGGGTGCCAGCGGCAGCATCACATAGCCGGCACCCAGCCTGTATGACGGGGAGCTGCGATACGCTGCAGTTAACCCCTCAGGTGCCGGTGCAACCCTAATCCAGAATGCAGTGGTCAGCAGTTTCCACCAGTCCTATACAGTGGTGAAAAAAATATTTAGTCAGCCACCAATTGTGCAAGTTCTCCCACTTAAAAAGATGAGAGAGGCCTGTAATTGACATCATAGGTAGACCTTAACTATGAGAGACAAAATGAGAAAACAAATCCAGAAAATCACATTGTCTGATTTTTAAAGAATTTATTTGCAAATTATGGTGGAAAAGTATTGGTCACCTACAAACAAGCAAGATTTCTGGCTCTCACAGACCTGTAACTTCTTCTTTAAGAGGCTCCTCTGTCCTCCTTACCTGTAGTAATGGTACCTGTTTGAACTTGTTATCAGTATAAAAGACACAGTCACACTCCAAACTCCAGTATGGTGAAGAGCTGTCGAAGGACACCAGAAACAAAATGGTAGACCTGCACCAGCCTGGGAAGACTGAATCTGCAATAGGCAAGCAGCTTGGTGTGAAGAAATCAACTGTGGGAGCAATAATTAGAAAATGGAAGACATACAAGACCACTGATAATCTCCCTCGATCAGGGGCTCCACGCAAGATCTCACCCCGTGGGGTCAAAATGATCACAAGAGCTATGAGCAAAAATCCCAGAACCACACGGGGGACCTAGTGAATGACGTGCAGAAAGCTGGGACCAACGTAACAAAGGCTACCATCAGTAACACACTACGCCGCCAGGGACTCAGATCCTGCAGTGCCAGACGTGTCCCCCTGCTTAAGCCAGTACATATCCGGGTCCGTCTGAAGTTTGCTAGAGAGCATTTGGATGTTCCAGAAGAGTATTGGGAGAATATCATATGGTCAGATGAAACAAAGTAGAACTGTTTGGTAAAAACTAGAGATGCGCGAACGTGCTCGTAACGAGAACTGTAGCGCTCGGCTCCCCTGCGCTCGCATGGGCGCAGGCATCCGGGTCCGTCGGGTGAGGAGGACGGATCCGGATGCCTGCGCGCAGGGGAGCCGAGTGCTACAGTGCTCGTTACGAGCACGTTCGCTCATCTACACTCACCGGCCACTTTATTAGGTACACCATGCTAGTAACGGGTTGGATCCCCTTTTGCTTTCAGAACTGCCTCAATTCTTCGTGGCATAGATTCAACAAGGTGCTGGAAGCATTCCTCAGAGATTTTGGTCCATATTGACATGATGGCATCACACAGTTGCCGCAGATTTGTCGGCTGCACATCCATGATGCGAATCTCCCGTTCCACCACATCCCAAAGATGCTCTATTGGATTGAGATCTGGTGACTGTGGAGGCCATTTGAGTACAGTGAACTCATTGTCATGTTCAAGAAACCAGTCTGAGATGATTCCAGCTTTATGACATGGCGCATTATCCTTCTGAAAGTAGCCATCAGATGTTGGGTACATTGTGGTCATAAAGGGATGGACATGGTCAGCAACAATACTCAGGTAGGCTGTGGCGTTGCAACGATGCTCAATTGGTACCAAGGGGCCCAAAGAGTGCCAAGAAAATATTCCCCACACCATGACACCACCACCACCAGCTTGAACCGTTGATACAAGGCAGGATGGATCCATGCTTTCATGTTGTTGACGCCAAATTCTGACCCTACCATCCGAATGTCGCAGCAGAAATCGAGACTCATCAGACCAGGCAACGTTTTTCCAATCTTCTACTGTCCAATTTCGATGAGCTTGTGCAAATTGTAGCCTCAGTTTCCTGTTCTTAGCTGAAAGGAGTGGCACCCGGTGTGGTCTTCTGCTGCTGTAGCCCATCTGCCTCAAAGTTCGACGTTGTGCGTTCAGAGATGCTCTTCTGCCTACCTTGGTTGTAACGGGTGGCAATTTGAGTCACTATTGCCTTTCTATCAGCTCGAACCAGTCTGCCCATTCTCCTCTGGCATCAACAAGGCATTTCCGCCCACAGAACTGCCGCTCACTGGATGTTTTTTCTTTTTCGGACCATTCTCTGTAAACCCTAGAGATGGTTGTGCGTGAAAATCCCAGTAGATCAGCAGTTTCTGAAATACTCAGACCAGCCCTTCTGGCACCAACAACCATGCCACGTTCAAAGGCACTCAAATCACCTTTCTTCCCCATACTGATGCTCGGTTTGAACTGCAGGAGATTGTCTTGACCATGTCTACATGCCTAAATGCACTGAGTTGCCGCCATGTGATTGGCTGATTAGAAATTAAGTGTTAACGAGCAGTTGGACAGGTGTACCTAATAAAGTGGCCGGTGAGTGTATAGTAGAAACACAACTCGTCATGTTTGGAGGAGAGTGAATGCTGAGTTGCATCCAAAGAACACTATACCTACTGTGAAGCATGGGGGTGGCAACATCATGCTTTGGGTCTGTTTCTCTGCAAATGGACCTGGACGACTGATCTGTGTACATGAAAGAATGAATGGGGCCGGCCATGTATCGTGAGATTTTGAGTGCAAACCTCCTTCCATCAGCAAGGGCATTGAAGATGAAATGTGGCTGGGTTTTTCAGCATGGCAATGATCCCAAGCACACCGCCAGGGTAATGAAGGAGTGGCTTCGTAAGAAGCATTTCAAGGTCCTAGAGTGGCCTAGCCAGTCTCCAGATCTCAGCCCTTTGGAGGGAGTTGAAAGTCCGTGTTGCCCAGCTACAGCCCCAAAACATCACTGCTCTAGAGGAGATCTGCATGGAGGAATGGGCCAACATACCAGCAACAGTGTGTGCCAACCTTGTGAAGACTTACAGAAAACAAAGGATATATAACAAAGTATTGAGATGAACTTTTGCTATTGGACAAATACTTTTTATTTTCCACCATAATTTGCAAATAAATTCTTTAAAAATCAGACAATGTGATTTTTCTGGATTTGTTTTCTCATTTTGTCTCTCATAGTTGAGGTCTACCTATGATGTCAATTACAGGCCTCTCTCATCTTTTTAAGTGGGAGAACTTGCACAATTGGTGGCTGACTAAATACTTTTTTTCCCCACTGTATAGTCCTTAAATGGGGCAGTTGCACACAAATGACCACTGCTCTATCCAAATTCCTCCTCTCCACCAACTTTTGTAATCATTCGGGGTCACAGCAGTTGGGTGCCATCCATCATACATTAAAGGGGTTGTCTCACTTCAGTTAGTGGCATTTATTATGTAGAGGACGTTAATACAAGGCACTTAATAATGTATTGTGATTGTCCATATTGCCTCCTTTGCTGGCTGGATTCATTTTTCCATCACATTATACACTGCTTGTTTTCTTGATCATGACCACCCTGCAATCCAAAGAATAGCTCTTTTATTTGGCAGCCCACTGACCCTGGCGATCAGTTTACCATCTGTGAGCTGCCTAGAGTAAGGGGTAAATGAGGTACACAGCTTTCATTTACCAGTATGTATTCGGATTTGGGGAAGTGGGAGTATATTTGTTTTATATGTACTGATGTGGTATAAGTGGAAGTGTATTATGATTTTAAATAGTGTCAGGTTTTTAACTTTGAGTATTTCCTTATGATATTAATCTAGTACGTTTAGAATTATTATACTTAATGTACTTGTTTGTCTTTAGACCCTTTGATCCACAATATTACGAGGATGAGTTTGAAGATGAAGAAATGTTGGATGAAGAAGGAAGAACCAGGCTGAAACTAAAGGTATATTTTCCATTCATTTGATGTTTCTATTCATTTTTTATTTTTATTTTATCTCCGTTCCATCATGACAGCCCATTGTGTTTTGTAACAGTAGTAGGACAGCACTTGATCCGTCGGTTGCACTGCACTAGAAGGGGGGAGCAAGGAATCCCAGCAGCCGTATTTCGTTCAGCTTGGTGTATGCTTTATTATAACCAACAGCACTGGTTTTTCAGTAAAACAAAACAGTGCTGTTGGCTATAGTAAAGCATACACCAAGCTGAACGAAATACGCCTGCTGGAAGCCCATTGTCTTTTGACGGCAGTTGGTGCAGTGACATCTTTTTAAATGGCTGCCAGAGGACTCCAGCACTAAGAACCTGCTGTTACTAACAACTCGTGATCTTAGCGCTGGCACCTACTTAACGGCCAGGGTCGGACAAAGCTGTGATCCTAGCTGTTAACACCTTGATTGTGCTCCAAACCATACGGCTTCACGTTTCCCACAATGACCCGATCGTAGCTGGGGGAGCAATACTCAGAAGGACCCCAGGACTGTCTGCATTGTAAGCCTGCTTGTTGGGTGCCACATTCTCATGCAGGGGCACATCTGTGTTATGGTGAGTATCAAATTCATTAGTATTTCAAATTCATGAGACAAGAAATCTTTGAACACATCCTTGCATACAAGAAAACCCAAAACCAAAAAAATTCAGCTATGCTCCCAATTTTTGTTCACCTTTACAGCTCACCTGTGTGCAGATGTAGTATACAAGCGATGTATACTGTATATTTTCCTGTTTTGACATTACACAGTAAATTACTGATAATCCACTATCCTCAGGTCTGGTGCAGTTTAACATTCCAGACTATTGAATGTTTTTCTGCACATGATGATTGGGGTGCTCTGTGGTCATCAGAGCCCCACATCCATATATCTAGGCTCCATGATTTCCCTAGGCCTCAGGATTCACATTTTATAAATGTGAAATTCTGCCTTGTATATGATGCTTTTGGGGCTTGAAGTGTACTTAGCAGCTGTGACACTTCAGCTGTTCATAAACCATTAGCCCCCATGTACCTCATTGGTGTTTTTACATTTTTTTACTCTCTTCATTAGCAGGTCATTTGTTACGCCTAGGGCCACGCTGTCACTTTGCACGAGACACCTCATAAACCAAAGACTGCAGTGTAGTGTAATCACAACTAATATAAGTACAGAACTACACAGATATTTGCTCAGGAGCTAAAGTGGCCATGTAGACCCAGCCAAAACGGGATCATCCAGGACATATCTATTGATGTCCTGTACTCAGGATAGGCCATCAATATCTGATTGGCAGGGGTCACACACCCGCACCCCTGCCTGTCAGCAGTTTAGCAGCAGGTCCGGAACTACACAGGTCTGTCCAATGTGTAGTGAATGGAAGCAGTGCTGAAGTTACCAGCTGTATCCACTACACGATGGACGGAGCATTGTATCTCTGGCATCGAGGTCCTATCCTTAGCATAGGCCATCAGTGGTAAAATCCTGGAAAACCCCTTTAAGGTAGCTTGCCTGTTATAATAACTAGTGTGTTTTCTGTTAACCACTAATAGGTTGAAAATACCATCAGGTGGAGAACACGCAGGGATGAAGAAGGAAATGATATTAGGGAGAGTAATGCACGGATTGTTAAATGGTCGGATGGCAGGTAAGTCTCAGCTGGCTGTGCTCTTCTTGCACTTTGTAACTTGTCTTTGACGTCATATTTGTCATTTTTCTTGCAGTATGTCCTTACACTTGGGTAATGAAGTGTTTGATGTGTACAAAGCTCCATTACAAGGAGACCACAACCATCTTTTTATCAGACAAGGAACAGGTTTACAAGGTCAGGCCGTATTCAAGACCAAGCTGACGTTCAGGTAAGGTGCTGTTGTTCTCCACGTTTTCCATCTTTCCTGTTGGATTTTCTTTTTTTTTTAACCTTCTTTGAGTCAGTTTGGGCAGGTTTGCACTGACAGCAGCACTACATGCTTCTTATTGAGGCGTGGCAGTATTATTTCAGTACAGTTTTGTGACCCTTTGTTCTGGGTTATACAGTATATCATCGTGTGAATTCTAAGTTGTAATGAATATATCCATATATAAAGCCATGCATCATTATTGATACTGGACTCAATGACTTGCATTTTTGTGTATTTGTTAGTGTCAATATGGAAATTTTGTTAGGATATGAATATGCAAGACATTTTGTGATTATATATGTCAGACCTAAATCTGGACTGAATATCCAGGTTCTCATGGACACGGTCTGTTTTCTACAGATTCTTAAAGAATCCCGCAAAAATTTTTATTCTCTGACCTGTTAGAAAGGTGCATGATATAATCTGTAGTGATTGTCATTTTCTTATCAGAGGCTGAAATTGAGAGTTTCCACTCTCTTCTTATGTAGCTGGGTCATGTGACCAACTCCCTGACCTCCAACTGACCCAGGACAGCAAGCCAGTCACTTCTCTATTCATTCCTATGAGACTGAAAGTGAGGCTCCCATAGGAATGCATAGAAAATTAGACTTCCTGTCCACACATAAGGTGCTGTGTGAGTTGGTGGGCCTAATTCCTAGTCACATGACACAGATAAGAAACTTCAGGATGATATAACTAAAAAATTCAGCTACTGGTAAGAAAATGACATTGACTACACATTACATCATGTACATTTCTAGCAGGACATGGAATACATTTTTTTGCGGGAGTTCTTCTTTAAGAGGACACTTGCTTTATCTCGATTCCAGTATGGCGGTATATAGACGTTTTCTTTGGTTTACATATGTCGGACAGAAAAAAATCATAACTTATTCCATGGCATGTTTTATATGCAGGGCTTTTCTCCCCTAGAAGCATTGCTTCTAGACCATAATATCTCCATACATATGGCACCTGGCGGAGCATTGTAAGGCTGTAGTATGAAGACTGTGATGCTGTACAGTCTTCATGCTTGTGTATGAGGCCCAAGGTGGGGCTGTGCAGATTGCAGAAGCCAGGTAGCCAGTGCACCTAGAAATTTTCTGCTGGTAAATACATAATTGTGGGCTGTTTTCTATGGGAATGTATGGGAATTCCTATAACGTGTCTCTAGGTGTGATCTAAAAGCTACGGCAAATAGCCCACTCCTTATATAAGGTGTATTTATAGCCTCTCTTTATTATTGCTATATGTTTTTATTGGGTACGACTAGCCTGTCACAAAGTTCTCCTTTACATATATTTGTATTTGCCCTCAGGCCTCATTCCACCGACAGCGCTACTCACAGGAAGATGACCCTGTCCCTTGCAGACAGATGTTCTAAGACTCAGAAGATCAGGATTCTTCCAATGGCAGGACGTGATCCAGAGTCTCAAAGAACGGAAATGATTAAGGTAAAACAACTGACCTGCTGTGCCTTTTGGATGATAAGTAAATTTATTTTGTGAGATAACAAGTAAATGTAAGAATGGACAGGCTGGTTTGGAGTATTCCTTAACCCACATTATGTTTGTATAATGAGTTACCAATGAGCCAGCTTAGTACGTATTACTTTTCCAGAGTGACAACTACAAGACTTGACTTTGAAAGCATGCTATCAAGTTTTCGGTTTGGGTTCCGGCATGCAGGTGGTGCTTTGTCATCAAAAATACTGGGACCGTTAATGGAAACCGCATAGCAGAAATGTGAACAGAACCTCAATGCTGTCTATATAATTAATTCAGTTTTTGTAAACTACAGCTCAAAATTTCATTAACTTCTTGTTTCCATGCAGAAAGAAGAAGAGAGACTGAAAGCATCAATCCGCAGAGAGTCACAGCAGCGCAGAATCAAGGAAAAGCAGCACCAGCGCGGTCTAAGCGCTAATTACCTGGAGCCTGACCGCTATGATGATGAAGATGAAGGAGAAGAGTCAATAAGCCTGGCGGCCATCAAGAACAGATATAAAGGAGGGAGAGGTAAAGAAACATTATGAAGTCCTGTCAGTGTTTGAGAGGTTTTAAGTCTGTCTGTTTTTTACTCCACATACCCACCAGGGGGCACACTGAAGAGTGTCTGGGTTCTGAGAGACGTTCTTTATTGCGCTGTATGCTTGCACTCATTTAGAAAGTACAGTGTGGCGCAGTGTTTCTCAGTAGAGTATTACGTTCTCGATTTGCTGAAGAATAGGGGCATACTCTTCTGTCACATTGGATAATCAATTACTGCTTGAGAATGACATGAATTATATGGAGCGTTGACATGTTTTACAGAGGAAAGAGCCCGTATCTACTCATCGGACAGTGATGAAGGTTCAGATGATGACAAAGCTCAGAGATTACTCAAAGCAAAGAAACTGAACAGTGATGAGGAGGTGAGTCTAGTACGGTTTTCATAGACAAGTTGGCTTACGTAGCTTCTGATGGCCAGCCATATTTATAACCTATGTGGTTTCTACACATTTTATACATTTAATCTTATTTAGCCCTTCCAAATATTGCAGCACTATACAGAAAATACGATCATTCCCATGCACCCCAGCATTATTGGAACCTGTAAATGTGTGTTCAACACACACTCACTTATACCTCTGGTAACTGCTGACTTATAAGACATATTTTTACTTCTCATTTCCCTGTCTAGGAGGGAGAGCCGTCAAAGAAGAGGAAGGCAGATGATGAAGACAAAGCCAACAAAAAGCACAAGAAATATGTCATTAGTGATGAAGAGGATGAAGATGAGGATTTGTAACATGCGTATATATATATATATATTTTATGTTGTACATAGATAGGATTCTGTTCATTAAATACATTTACAAAATTCAACGGTTCTTAAATGATTTTTGCTACATAACTGAACTTAAAACCGAATCTATGTACACACCACTCTATCTATTGAAGAGAATTATGAGCTGTTGTTGGAAATATAACTGATTATGGGGCTTTTGTGTGACTTCAAAATTGCAGGATAGGACATCAAAATTTGATCGGTAGAGTCCAAATCCTCCATTATATACTGAAGCAGAGAGATATAAATGAAATTGTCTAGTTCTGCTGGTCACTGTTAGAGATGAGCGAATTTCATATTTTGAAATTCGTTGACGCTTCATTTGGTGGTAAAAGGTGAATTGCGTTATGGATTCCGTTACCACGGACCATAACGCAATTCTATGACGGAATACCTTTAGAGGCATTCCGTTATTCATTCCCTCAATAGAAGTCTATCCCTCAATAGAAGTCTTCGGTCTCCGTTATGCAGGAGAGGACTTCTGTTATGACGGAATGAAGAATGGAATGCCTATAAAGGTATTCCGTTATGCATTCTGGCAGAGAATTGCCTTATGGTCTGTGGTAACGGAACCCATAACGCAATTCACCTTTTACCACCAAACGAAGAGTGAACGAATTTCATAACATATGGTAATATAGTGGGCACACTCAATCTGGATACATATATGTATAATTTATTTAATTAAAATTCCCTGTTGGATATGTGTGGTTAATTTTTTAATTCACTACCACTCAACCAGTATGGCACAGCGCATACAAAGCAGGAACCCACGTGGGACGCTGCTCAAGCAAGCTGAAAAGCGCGCACTCCCAGCTGAGCTGCCCGAATCCACAGCGGACTACACGTGGAGCAGTTGGCGTTCATCGCATACAAGACAGGGTAATGTACAATTCAGGCTTTGCCTGTCAACCTATAAGGAATTAATAACCACTTACCACCAACGAATGGGGACAGTTGAATATACGTTATACGTATAACTGTGTGGTAATTATCAGCCCTTACCTCTGAACAGAGGATACATACCCAACATAAGGACATCTGTTTTGTATTATCGCCTGCTTCTGCTTCCTCCAGGATTTTTTTTTTATTTATTTCCTCAGGATTGACTATTCCTTCTTTTCAGGATTGATTATCCTGTTCTCTCCAGGACTATTTACAAAGAGTATAACTGACTAATATAGGAGTATATTATAGGAGGAACAGCATTACATATACTGCCTGATACATCAGCATATCCAATTATTTTCCTTTTTACTCCACTGTTTTATCTACTTTTTTTTTTTATGTGTTGTGTACATTTTTTATATAAGGTTTTAAATATACGTCTTTAAAATTAACCACACATATCCCATAGGGAATTTTTAATTAATTAAATAAATTATACATATATGTATCCAGATTGAGTGTGCCCGCTATATTACTGTTTGTTGTACTTTCCTCACTTTATCGGCTACGGGTAGGCCGTTAGTGGAGCACCTCTACTATTATAGATTGGTGAAGCCACTATAGCTTTACATATGAATTTCATAACATGAAATTCGCTCAGCTCTAGTCACTGTAGTTCAGTTCCTTGTAGGCTAATGGCAGTAAGCTGTAGTGCCAGGCATAGCCACAACCCTACACTGAGTATGAGCATACATTAAAGGGTGGCTTGGCGGATTGTTAAGAGTGCCTGCATTTGAACCTAAATATTGATATTGTGAATTTGAGGTATAACATAGTGAAATTGTTGTGTACTTTCTTGAAAAATATTTTCTGATAGTGGCAAAAAAATGAAGACTTCAGAAACAAGAGATCCTACAAGATGGTTAGGGTTTAGAATTCTCATCAGTTATATCCAGAGTGTGCCTTAGGGCAATAGGAATCCAGTTATCCCAGCTTGTATAATTTACTAATACTTATTAATAGAACTGTAGTATTAATTAAAACCACAAGTTTCTGCCCACAATGAAGATTGTCAACATTCATATTGCTGACTGTGGGACCATTACAGTATATCTGGTACTGACATTGTTAATGCTTACAACTGCCAAAGTTTGACTAGCTGCTGGGTGAATTGATTTTAAGACCAGAATCTAGGTCAGAATGCATCTGAGCACTTTGGGAATCGACAATGTCATTGCAAAAGTCTATTCAGCAGCTGGGTGACACAGTACACCCTGAGTAGACAGCTTTGGTTTAAACCTGTGCCCATGCTGTCACCCCGTGCCTGGCAATGGTGGCTTAGTTCCGTGACTGCTGCAGCCAGTCACAGGCCTCAGAAGTCATATCTGTTTGAATGTCATAGACAGCATGTCATAGAAGCATTTTTTGGGACAAATGCGTTTAAAGGTTTATAAACGTTTAGCAAACAGTGTGTGACTTGCAAAAATAAAAAATTGTGCCATATTTTTACACCCCTCCAGTTTTGGAAAATGGGCATGGTTAGCTATGTTAATGAGATCAATCACTAAAAATCCAGTAGGGGGCAGCATAAGAATACTGGAGTAGCATTTCTAGGCAAAAGTGTTACGGTTAAAGATGTGCCACATTTAACAATGATCAATTTAAAACACACTTGTATCATCATGATAACAAAGCACAGTCTATGAACACATGGGGGGAATTTATCAGGTTACATTGGCATACTTTGCACCAAATGTCGCATGTTAAACTTTGTGCTTAGAGATGCTACTGCAATTTTTTTTTTTTTTTTTTTTTTTACACCAACCTTGGGTGAGTTTATGCTAATTAACATGCCCACTTTTCAAAACTGAAGTGAGTGGTATAAAAATGCAAAGAGCTGCAATTTATTTCTATAGTTAAGCTCAAAATGTCACAAAGCCCTATTTTGTGACTTTAACCCCTTGGCGCATTTGGACGTAACTGTATGTCCAAAGTGCAAGTAAGTTGCGGCATTTGGACGTGCAGTTACGTCTATACCGGGACTATAAAGTGTCCCGGAGAGCAGAGACCTCGGGGAAGCCGGCAAGGGACCAATCAGAGTGGTCCCTTGCCATCAAGCGCTCCGATTGGTTAGTCTGCAGGAGCGCTTCAGTGCTAAAATGCCGGTTTCCGGCTGCGATCTCCACTCTGGGGATCGCAGCCTGAAACCAGGTAAGATGTCTCCTACGCTCCCCTCAATCCTTGTAGTGCCTCCGTTGCCCCCCAGTTCTGCCCCCTCCTGCGCTGTATTATATGATGACAGCGGCTCAGGATCGGAGCCGCTGCCATCAGCAGAGAGTGTGAGCTGTAATTACAGCTCACACTCTGCTGCTACAGCTGAAATCGGGTCTGATCAGCCTTAGGGTGCATTCACACGACCGTATTTTGTTTCCATGTCCGTTCCGTTTTTTTTGCGGACCGTATGCGGAACCATTCATTTCAATGGGTCCGCAAAAAAAACGGAAGGTACTCCGTGTGCATTCCGTTTCCGTATGTCCGTATTTCCGTTCCGCAAAAAAGATAGAACATGTCCTATTCTTGTCCGTTTTGCTGACAAGGATAGGCATTGTTACAATGGATCCGCAAAAAAAAAACGGAAACACGGATGCCATACGGAACGTCATCCGTTTTTTTTGCGGATCCGCAATTTGCGGACCGCAAAACACATACGGTCGTGTGAATGCACCCTTAGGTGCATTCACACGACCGTATTTATTCAGTGTCCGTTTTGCGGTCCGCAAAATCCTGAACCGTATTTCCGGAAAAAACTGTCCGTATGTCATCCGTATGTCTTCCGTTCCGTTCCGGATCCGCAAAAAATGAAAGGTGGAAATTAAAAAAAAAAAAGAAAAAAAAAAGGGGTTCTTGTCTATTTAGAATAGTCACATGATCACATAGGCGCCATTTTCTTGTGCTTTTCTAGTCGGATAGAGCTTTGTGGGACTCCTGTGCTTATCAAGTATTGGATTCTTGCTTTTTCTGTGCGACAATAATGCCAAAAGACGTTGAGAGTGAACTTCTTCTGCGCTGGCTCCTTTCTCGGCGCTTTGGACGGCAATCGCCAATGCTGGACGAAGAACCGGGGAGGAGGAGGAGACGATGGGTCCATCCTATTGTCTCTCAAAGGCTCAGGAAGGGACACTTCCATACTTTATATGAAGATCTGCGGCGGGAACCATTGAAATTTCTGAATTTCTGTCGTATGTCAGTGGACTCTTTCGATCACCTGCTTGCTTCTGTACGTTCGGACCTAACCTTCCAGGATACGAATATGAGGAGAAGCATATCACCAGAGGAAAGGCTCCTAGTCACTTTGAGGTAAAAATCTTTACGCTTGTATTTACGAGTAAATCATTTTTTTTATGTTGCATAACCTGTGTTGAACATTGTGTGAATATCGCTAGGGTTAGTGCAGAGCACCCACTGCTTACAAAGAAATTCGCCTCATGAATAATTAAATCTTGATTTTTTTTGGAAATTGAATTATTCAAAAATTTCTTCATCACTACATATCCTAGCAGTATGACCCCCAATGTCCAAGATGGAAATAGCCTTTTTATATATTTTTCTATTTTCTAATTTTTTTTTGTTCTTTATGTTTTATCCACAGATTCCTGGCAACTGGAAATTCGTATGCTTCGCTGCACTTCGAGTTCCTGCTGGGGATCTCTACAATCTCTGGGGTCGTCTGTCAAACTTGTAAAGTGATCTGGCAGCGTCTCAGAGAAGCGGTGATGCCCACCCCCAAGGCGGCAGATTGGCTACGTATCGCCGAGGGTTTTTATGATTCTGCGCAGTTTCCAAACTGCATTGGGGCACTTGATGGCAAACACATACGTGTTAAGAAGCCAGCACACTCAGGGTCCCAATACTTCAATTACAAGCAGTACTTTTCTGTGGTTCTGTTAGCATTGGCTGACAGTAATTACAGGTTTGTAATTGTCGATATTGGGGCCTATGGGAGCACTTCAGACGCCCGCATCTTAAGTGCTTCCAGAATGGGTGAGCGACTTCGTGCCAATCAGTTAGCCCTGCCAGAGGCCAGAAGACTGCCTGGATCAGCATGTCCTCCGGCTCCATTTGTTATCGTGGCTGATGAAGGGTTCGCATTATCACCACATATGATGCGCCCCTTCCCCAGGCGCGATTTGGACGACCGAAAGCGCATCTTCAACTATCGATTGACTCGTGCCCGTCGGTATGTTGAATGCGCATTTGGAATACTTTCCTCTAAATGGAGAGTGTTCATGTCGTCACTTCAGATGGATCCGGATAATGTCACCCTGGTGATACAGGCTTGTGTAGTTTTACACAATTTCACCAGGCTTCACGATGTGTCCTCGGATGCTGAAATGCTCCAAAATATGACAACACATGTCAATTTGGAGCAGATCCGTCATGGACGACCTGGAACAGCTGGACTAGCTGTTCGGGAACTCTATGCGGACTACTTCAGCAGCCCAGAGGGTGCATTGTTGTGGCAGATGGACGCCATCCGTGGTAGTCGCTGATTTCAGCTGGTCTTTGGTGCTAAATTAATTAAATTTCAGCATACTTTTTTTTAGTTAGTTAGTTCCCCTTTTATGTTTAGTGATAGTGTAGGGACTCGCAAGAGAATGAGGACCCTTGACGTGGGCTTGCGGGCTGGGGTATTTTAGAAGCCAATAAATTATTTTTTTTTAGTAAATTTCATGGCCTTTTTAATCATTTTACTTTTTAAAATTTTTTTTGTATTTGTTGTAAACTTAGTTTTTTCAAGTAATGCTTAAGGGAACCTGTCAGCACCAAAATGCTATGGAGGCTCGTCCCCATCATCCTGCGTTAGTCTGCTTGCCCCGACATGGATGTTTTCATCTGTGCATGGGGAGAAGCAGCAGTGCGGTGCAGGGACCTGTAGCGGTGGAGTGAGCATGAATCCAGGTAAGTATATTCACTGAAGAGCCAGACGTATTGGGGGGCTTTTAAGCTGTTCACATCAACTTTCTAATTATGTTCTTGTGTAAGAGATGCAAGGCATGTGATTGCTGTAAAACAACTTTTTTTCCACCATAGGTCATATACGAAGGAGGTTCCTGAAGTCAAGGGGCAGCGACATTAAAGGGTTATTCTCATTTTAGACAATGGGGGCATATCGCTAGGATATGCCCCCATTGTCTTATAGGTGCGGGTCCCACCGCTGGGACCCGCACCTATTTCCAGAACAGAGCCCCCGAAGTGAATGAGGGCGCACTGCGCATGCGCAGCCGCCCTCCATTCATTTCCATGAGGCCGCCGAAAATAGCCGAGCGCTGGCTCGGCTACTTCCGTCGGCTCCATAGAAATGAATGGGAGCGCACCACGCATGCATGGCCCGGCTCCCATTCATTTCTATGAGCGGCGCGGGGAGCTGCGCCTGGTGGTGGCCGGACCCCCGGAAACCTGGGGTCCTCCAGGCGCAGCGCTCCCCGCTCCGTTCTGGATATAGGTGCGGGTCCCAGCGGTGGGACCCGCACCTATAAGACAATGAGGACATATCCTAGCGATATGCCCCCATTGTCTAAGATGAGAATACCCCTTTAAGTGTGAAATCCACTGCCCCCTTGACTTCTAGAACCTCATTTGAATACAACCTGTGGAGGAATAAAAGTTGTTTTGCAGCGTTCATGTGCTTCGGACTTATTAGACAAGAACATCATTAGAAACCTGATGTCAACAGCTTAAGCAACTGTTTTTTAGTTTTAGAGTTTCAGTTTGGTGTTGACATATTCCCTAGGGAGACCATGAAATTTATTTTTTTCTCTAAAGTAAT
Source organism: Rhinella marina (assembly GCA_900303285.1). NCBI lineage: Eukaryota > Metazoa > Chordata > Amphibia > Anura > Bufonidae > Rhinella > Rhinella marina. The sequence goes on along the minus strand of ONZH01020898.1, from coordinate 1,016,272 downwards.
TTATATATATATACATATAACATTTTTGGCCTAAAATACCCTCTAATACCTCATTAACATCAACACAATTATTTTTGGTCTGTCACCAGCTACTTAGATGTAAAACAGTATACATTGGTTGATGTAATGAGAAGCCTGCTTTCTTTTTTTTTTTTTTTTATTAACATCTGGACATATCCCCTTCTTCACCACTCCAGCACCTCTGCGTGTAGCATTGGATCATTTAATGCTCTGATCTTCTACCTTGGCACTTTAGCGCACAGGGTAAGGCCAGTTATGTTCATATTTTTATAATGCTAGGTGGAGATTTCCACCTATAAGTGCTCCAGGTGACATATAATCAGAAGCCTACACCTAGCAGGGTTAAATTATGAAACAAAATGACCTTTCCCCGCACAGAGAAGAGCAAAGGGTATCATCAGAGCATGAAAAGCTCCGATGCTCCACTCATAGGGGCTGTAGGGGTGAAGAAGGGGATATGTCGGCGTTAAGGCCCCTTTCACGCGAACATATGCCCTCCGAGACATATTTTTAATAAATATTTGCATCTTGCAGGATAAAAAAATACTTTTCTGTAATCGCATACATAGAGAAGTAAGGGCCCCATAGCAAGGATCAAACCAGGCCCCCCACACAGGACAGAAGGGTTTCTGTCAAAACACTTTTCTGTGACCCTTGGGCCATTTTTAAACTGCCTCATTTGCTAAACATTCTTACTTTAGAGCAGCAATACTCAAACTGTGGCCATCCTGCTGTTATAAAACTATAACTCCAACCATGCCCTGCTGTAAGCTTATGAGCACGGTGGAAGTTGTAGTTTTGCAACAGCTTGAGGACAACAGGTTGTGCATCCATGCTTTAGAGCAGTGATTTTCAACCAGTGTGCCTCCAGCTGTTGCAAAACTACAACTCCCACCATGCCCTTCTGTAGGCTGATAGCTGTAGGCTGCCTGGGCATGATGGGAGTTGTAGTTTTGCAACAGCTGGAGGCACACATGGTCTGCAGATATTGTAGTTATGCCCCTGATTTTCACTTAGGCAACTGATAAAGTTCCTGTGACACTTTGCTAGGCCCATGTCTCTTCTATGAGGTTCTCATGCAGATGTCTGACAGCATAGAACACTGCCCTGGGATTTGCAAACAAGGGAAGCTAGAAAACATGCAAGGCTGGGCACAGATATTCATATAGCTATCACATTTTGCATGGTGGAATAAGATTATTTTTCTATGCTAAAGTTTCCTCTGACACTTACCAAGTGATGGCCGATTCTTGGTTTTTGATGTCTCCCACTGTCTTCCTAGAAGTTCACGTGCAACCTCTTCCCATGACCGATCCTTTAGGATACGGTCATGGTAGAGGTCACTACGTGTGTCCCACAGTTCAGGACGTTCTTCAATTAGGACAATCAGACGGCTTACATCCACACGTGACATTTTCTGAATGCAGCAACAGAAATTATTACCTCTCTGCTGGTGCAATTAGCTGGGTCTGAATAATTTGCTACTATTTCAGAGGGCTGGGCCTATAATTTTGCGGAAACGGATCCGGAACGGAAGACATACGGAAGGGCTTCCGCTAAATGCGGATCCATTGACTTGAATGGGCCAGCGGACCGATTTTTGCGGACAAGGATAGGACATGCTTCATTTTTCTGCGGAAATAAAATGCGGAACCACGGATGCGGACAGAATACTGAATGCTGTCCGCACATTTTACAGTCCCATAGAAATGAATGGGTCCGCATCTAATCCGCAAAAATGCGGAACGGATGCGGAACGGACGCGGAATAAAAAATACGGTCGTGTGAAAGTGTAACACTGAAACAGTGCATTGCAATAGATTACTATTGCAATGCACTGTATAGCCATCAAGCCCACTGGATCTTTAAGATCCAAATAGGTCTTGATAAATAAAAAAAAAAATGTAAAAAGTAAAAAAAAAAAAGTGTAAAAAGAAAGTAAAAAAAGTGTAAAAAAAAAAAGTTAAAAAAAGCACCCTTTTTCCCCAAATAAAGTTAAAAAAGTTAAAAAAAAAAATGAAAAAGTACACATATTAGGTATCGCCGCGTCCGTATCGACCGGCTATATAAAAGCATCACATGGTCCACCCCGCCAGGTGGGCGCAAAAAAAAAAATTTTTTAAAAAAAAGCTATACTAAAACAGCCATTTTCTGTCACCTTGCCACACAAAGTGTAATAGCAGGCAATCAAAAAGGCGTATTTAACCCAAAATGGTACCAATCAAACCGTCATCTCGTCCCGCAAAAAATGAGCCCCTACCTGAGACAATTGCCCAAAAAATAAAAAAACTGCAGCTCTCTGACTATGGAGATACTAAAACATGATTTTTTATTTTTTTTTTTTTTAAATTATATTATTGTGTAAAACTTAAATAAATAAAAATAAGTATACATGTTAGGTATCGCCACGTCCGTAACAACCTGCTGTACAAAAATATCACATGATCTCTCCCCTCAGGTGAACACCATAAAAAATGTCTAAAAAAAGCCATTTTTTGTCACATTTCATCACAAAAAATGTAATACCATGCGATCAAAAAAAGCATATGCCCCCAAAAATAGTACCAATCAAACCGTCATCGCAAAAAATGAGCCCCTACCTGAGACAATCGTCCAAAAAATAAAAAAACTACAGCTCTCTGACTATGGAGACATTAAAACATGATTTTTTTTTTTGTGCTTCAAAAATATTGTGTAAAACTTGAATAAATAAAAAAAAGTATACATATTAGATATTGCCGCGTCCGTAATGACCTGATCTATAAAAATATCACATGATCTAACCTGTCAGATGAATGTTGTAAATAACAAAAAATAAAAACTATGCCAAAACTGCTAATTTTTGTTTACCTTGCCTCACAAAAAGTGTAATATAAAGCTACCAAAAATCGTATGTACCCTAAAATAGTAAACAAAACTGCCAACTTATCCCGTAGTTTCCAAAATGGGGTCAGTTTTTTGGAGTGTCCTACTCTAGGGGTGCATCAAATGTGACATGGCAACTTAAAATTTTTCCAGCGAAATCTGCCCTGGCGTTCCTTTCCTTCTGCGCCCTGCTGTGTGCCTGTACAGCAGTTAATGACCACAAATGGGGCATTTCTGTAAACTACAGAATCAGGGTAATAATTATTGAGGTTTTTTTTGGCAGTTAACCCTTGCTTTATTCTCAGAATAAAATGATTTAAATGGAAAATCTGCCAAAAAAGTGAAATTCAGAAATTTTGGCTACATTTTCCTTTAATTCTTGTGGAACACCTAAAGGGTTAATAACGTTTGTAAAATCAGTTTTGAATACCTTGAGGGGTGTAGTTTCTAAAATGGGGTGATTTTTGGGTGGTTTCTATGATGGAAGCCTCACAAAGTGACTTCAGACCTGAACTGGTCCTTAAAAAGTGGGTTTTGGAAATTTTGTGAAAAATTTCAAGATTTGCGTCTAAATTTCTAAGCCTTCTAACGTCCCAAAAAAATAAAATGTAATTTTCAAAATGATCCAAACCCGAAGTAGACACATGGGGAATGTAAAGTCATAACTATTTTTAGAGGTATTACTATGTATTTTAAAAGTAGAGAAATTGACATTTGGAAATTTGCAAATTTTTCTAATTTTTTGGTAAATTTGGTATTTTTTTTTATAAATAAGAATGAAATATTTTGACTCAAATTTACCACTGTCATGAAGTACATTATGTGATGAGAAAACAATCTCAGAATGGCCTGGATAAGTAAAAGAGTTCCAAAGTTATTACCACATAAAGATTTGAAAAATGGGGCTCCGGCATTTGGTCCAAACTGGCTGTCGCTTGAACGGGTTAAAGCCAGAATTTTGGAGTGCAGGGAGTAATAAATTCTCCCAATTGGCATAATCAAATTAAGATAAAGCTTATAAACGTGCACGTCATTGTGAGAACATCACAATGCAAGACATGTCATGAATGAAAGCATGCTGTACTATGATATCAACACAATGGTGAATAGCCTATAAATAAATACATAGTCTATTGTGACATCATCCGTAACATGGAAACAACAGAATAGTAATAAAGGCAAACACTATAGTGACATCACCAGAAAAGAAAACATTCAGGAAATAAATACAGACACAATTGTAACGTTGTCTACTTAGGACACAGATAGTTGTACATCTCCACTGCAGAACACAGCCTATGAAGAAATGAAAACAATATATTAAAGGATTTTTCCAGAGTAATGCTTATTTTTTTAATTTGATCACATTGCTTGCTCATAGGCTAGTTTTGTTTTTATACGTTTCCTTCCTTATTCTGCTTGGATGTTTTTATATATTGATGCTTTTGTAATTTTCCACTTCCGCCAAGCGGAACAGTACCAGTGGCTATTCATTCCTTAGCTTATAGTATATTCTTGGTTTGCGGCACAATTAAGTGATAGGCATTGATATTTTAATAGCATAAGGCCCCTTTCACACGATCGTATGCCCTCCGAGACATGCGGTCCATATGTCCCGGAGCGGCAACGTTCATGCGCACGGGAGCGCACAGCGTCATTGATTACTATGATGCTGTGCACTTCGGGCCGCCCACGGGACTGTCCCGCACTCATATGAGTGCGGGACAATAGCCCCGTGGGCGGCCCGGCGTGGTAAGGGTCAGTAAGGGCAGGTTCATGACAGCAGGGATGTTGACTTTCTTTTTATTTCTGGGGATTTATCCAGAAATCACAATCGACATTTTAAAGGGATTCTGTCACCACCATTGAGTGTATATAACTGCTTATATGGTGCCATGGATCTCCTAGAGGTATTTCTAACCAGATCTGTATATGCAATATAAATGTATTTGTGCCCTTCAAAAAACGATTTTAGAAATATGGTAATGAGCTTGGAAAAGACCCAAGGGCGGTACTTATTGTTCCCAGCTGCACCCATTCCTAGTGACCCCTGCTCCTCCAATCATTTTGTATTCTTGATTCTTCTCTCTAAGAATGGGCGTGGCTGGGCTCCATGAACAATAAGTACCGCCTCTTGGGTTCTCCAAGCTCATTACCATATTTATAAAATCATTTTTTGATGGGCACAAATACATTTAAATTGCCTATACAAGTATGGTTAGAAAGCCCACTCAATGGTGGTGACAGAAACCCTTTAGATCAACAATAAACTATTTCAGGCCTATACATTTGGAATGTCTTCAGACCCTTTCACTTTTTTCACATTTTATGTTGCAGCCTTGTGCTAAAATAAAAGTTTTTCCCACATCAATATGCACTCAATACCCTCTAATGACAAAGTGAAAACAGAATGTTTGAGATCTTTGCTTAATTGAAAACGAAAAATGAAAGTCTTGCATTGACATAAGTAGACATGCAGATCCTCGGGTTGGATGGGGGCCATCGGTGGACAGTCATTTTCAGGTCTCTCCAGAGATGTTTGGTTGGGTTCAAGTAAGGGTTCTGGCTGGGCTACTCAAGAACATTCATATTGTTGTCCCTAAGCCACTCCTGTGTTGTATTGGCTGTGTGCTTAGGGTCACTGGGGGAGATTTATTAAACCTACTATAAAGGAAAACTGGCTTAATTGTCAATAACAGCCAATCCGATTCCACCTTTCAGCTCTGAAAAATGGAAGGTGTAATCAGTTTGCTATAAACAACTAAGCCAGTTTTCTTTTACACCAGGTTTGATAAATCTCCCCCAGTGACTTGTTGGAGGCTGAGTCTTCATTCTAGTCTGAGGTCCTTAGCACTGTGGATCAGGTTGTCTCATCTCGTCGTTACTAAGGCGAGATGAGTCACAGTTCCAACCACCTGGCCAGAAAACAGTGCCGTGCATGAGAGCTACTGAAACAGCGCAGCACAACAAGCTGTGTGGATTCCCTAACTCAGAAACATCATAGCTGCTTGTGCTGCGCTCTTTCAGTAGCTCTCATGCATGGCAATGAGAGCTACTGAAACAGCAGAACGCCCTACTGTTTCCTGGTCGGGAGGTGGCTGGAACTGTGTCTCACCTTAATGACCGCAAGATGAAACAACCCCTTTAAGAATAGATCTCTCCGTTGCTCTGTTCAGCTTTCCCTCAACCCTGACCAGTCTCCCATCCCAGCCACTGGAAAACATCCCTACAGCATGATGGTATTGGGCAGGCGATGAGCAGTGCCTGGTTTCCTCTAGATATGCTTAGAATTGAGGCCACAAGTTCAGTCTTGGTTTCGTCAGACTAGAGAATCTTGTTACTTGCAGTCTTAGAGTTCTTTAGATGCTTGTTTGCAAATTCCAGGTGGGCTTTCATGTGTCTTTTACTGAGGAGATGATGCTTTTTGGCTACTCTGCCATAAAGCTTAGATTGGTCAGGGGCGGATTGGGAACTTAAAGTGGCCCTGGAAAAAATACTAAAAGTGGCCCCGTTTTGTATTTGGGTCCAAACTGATGGAAGGCAGGTCCAGCAATTCCATATTGTGGCACATTATACCACCCCAACAGAGCCAAGTACCACAGTCCACCACAAAATACTGCCAGCAGCACAAAATACATCCCCAAAAACTTCTACTGGCCGGCCGTGAGGAGGCCCCAGGCGGCCCTTTGGGCATCGGCCCACCGGGAAATTTCCCTGTAAGGTCTATGGCCAATCCGCCCCTGAGATTGGTAGAGTACTGAAGTTATGGTTGACCTTCAGTAAGTGTCTCCTATCTGCACACAGGATCTTTGGAGTTCAGCCAGAATGATCATAAGGTTCCTGGTCACCTCTCTTACCAAGGCCCTTCTCTTCCAATTCCCATAGATCCTCAGCCAGCTTGTTCCAAACTTCTTCCATTTCTGCTTTATGGAGGTCACTCTGTTCTTGGGAACTTTCAGTGCAGCAGAAATTTTTTGCACCATCGTTCAGATCTGTAGCCACACAATCCTATCTCTGACCTTTACAGGCATTTCTTTCTTCCTCTTGACTTTTTTGCTTTATGCATTGTCAGCTTTGATTTCTTATGTAGGCATGTGTCTTTCCAAATTATGTCCAATTGCCAATGAATTTACCACAGGTGGGCTCCAATCAAGGTGTAGAAACTCAAAGCTGATCAGGAGAGCTAAATTTCAAGTGTCATCGCAAAGGGTCTGAAAACTTACAGTATGTCCATGCCAATATTTAATATTATTTTCACTTTATCATTATGGGGTATTGAGTGAATTTCGACAGGGAAAACTTGATTTTTTATTTTATCACAAGGCCACAACATAACAAAATGTGAAAAATGTGAAACTGTAGCTCTGAATACTGATAAGATATCATTAGTGGCATCAACTGCGAAGTGTACAGTGATAATTACCATCATTGTAACCTGCACAAGCTCCTCTGGCTTGATTTACATACTCCACATTCCACATTAAACTGATGTTATGGAGACTGAGAATGAATCTGCTCCTTCCATGTGACACGTAATAGCGATTCACATCCACAGTGGGGCAGTGCTACACCTAGCTTCTTCAAATGAAATGTGCCCATCACTTTCTTTGTGTTGAGGAGATTGTTACTAGTGCTATATGGTATTCCCATAGGACAGGGATCAGCAACCTCTGGTACTCGAGCTGTTCAGAACCTACAACTCCCAGAATCCTCCTTTCACATCTATGGGAATAACAAAGGACAGCTGAATAAGTGTGCATGCTGGGAGTTGTAATTTCACAGCATCTGGAGTGCCGAAGGTTGCTGATCTCTGCCATAGGATATTCCATAAATGCCTGACAGGAGGGACACCCTGACCTCTCAGGACAAAAATGACCCCTGTTTAACAATGCAAAGTGGCTATCGGAGGGAGTTTTCCCACAAAATCACACAGCTCTCTCCATCGAAGTCTATGGAAACACAGCATCAATCTGTATTAACAAGCAGGAGTAACAGGTTCTCCCACTAGGTTGCAGAGGTGGGACCCCACATTAGTCATCCTAGCTTGGTGTGTGTATTTTGAGGGTGGGGTAATATTAGTGGCAGTATGGTATCCTTTAATTCTCGACCCGCATTATATTCTGCCACAGACTTCTCTGGGATTTTAATATTGATGACCTATCCTCAGGAGCAGGAAGAAAGACTGGAGACGGCACATGCACACTGCCTGCCCCTTCCCTTCACACAGCTGACCAGCGGGGGTGCCGAGTGACAGACCCCCGCCGATCTGTTATTGATGACCAATCCTGAGGATAGCCTGAAGAACCCCTTTAACTTCACCAGATATCTTTACATGGGTTGTTCGGTTTCCTAAATTCATGAGAATAGCTCATCAATATTAGATTGGCAGGGGTCTGACTCCTGGTACCCCTGTTTGAAGAGAATACAGCGCTCCTATGACACTGCATTCACTTCACCTGCTCACTGTTTGCATCTCAGCGGCGAGCAGGTGTAATTACAGCATTTCCGTCCCATTCACTTCAAAGGACACATCAGTAGTAGTTACTCTCCGTTCTATTTAACCCTTTCTACCCCGGAGGTTTTTTCGGGTCTGCATTTTCGTTTTGCGCTCCCTGCCTTCAAACAGCCATAACTGTTTTATTTTTCTGTTCACATAGCTGTATGAGGGCTTCTTTTTTGCGGGACAAGTTGTACTTTCCAACGCCACCATTTAATATTGCATATGGTGTAGTGGGAAGCGGGTAAAAAATTCCAAATGGGGTGAAATTGCAAGAAAACCGCTATTCCGCTACAGTTCTACGGGTTTCTTATTTACAGCGTTCGATGTGCATTAAAACTGACCGGTTACTTTCATTCTACTAGTCAGTACGAATCCGGCAATACCTAATATGTATAGTTTTTCTTGCGTTTAGATGGTGATAAAATAATTAGAAAGTTGCCCTTTTTTTTTTTTTTTTCCTTGTCATATCTTGACCCCTATAACTTTTTGGTATTTATGTGTACAGAGCTGTATGGGGGCTCATTTTTTGCGGGGCGGTCTGAAGTTTTTATTGATACCATTCTGGGGTGTGTATGACTTTTTGATCACTTTTTATTTAATTTTTTTTTAGAAAAAAAAGCGACAAAAAACAGCGAATCGCCATTTGGACGCTTTTTTCCGCCACACAATTCGCCGTATTGGAATTTTTTTTTTATATTTTAAAAGTACGGGCGTTTTCGGTCACGGTGATACCCATGATGTCTATATTTATGGTTATTTAGGTATTTATTTTTTACTTATACGGAAAGGGGGGTGATTTGAACTTTTATATCTTTTTATTTTTTATATATTTTTTAACTTTTTTTTAATTTTTTGGTGATTATTTTAAAGCTCAAATATGAGCTCATATATTGTGTTTTGTTTTTTTTTCTTTATGAGCAATCATGGATTTACTAGATGCAGTTAAATCCATGAATTGCTAATTTTTTATCCTGGCCTGCCATCTAGTGGCCAGAATAAGAATTGCAGTTTGAAAACTGTAATCCTCACCAGCGAGGATTACAGTTTTCATATGGTGTACAGACACCCCGATTGGCCAATCGGGGCGTCTGTACACCACCCGGAAGCGTAGGCTTCCGGGTTCAGACGCATCCTGATGCCGTGATCACGTGTGATCACGGCATCAGAAGGCCCAGGAAGTCTCCGCAGACGGAGGTAAGAAGCGGCAAGTCTCTGCTGTTCGAAACAGCAGAGACTTGCCGGCCATGATGCCCGCCGCACCTGCGAGCGGGCGTCATGTCCCCGCACCGCCCGAGCGCCGTACATGTACGGCGCCGGTCGGGAAGGGGTTAAGTGAATGGAATGGCGTCGCTGTAATTACACCTGTTCGCTGCTCTTATATCAACAGCAAGCAGGTAACCAGTGAAGAGAATGCAGCGCTCACAGGATGCACTGTAGCATCAGAGCATTTCGATAAATTAATGGGTATTCCAGCCCTTTTTCATGGCTACTATGAATGAAGAGGTGGCTGCACATGTACGGCTGTCTGTATTCACTTCTATGGGAGTTCTAACAAAAAAATAGCCAAGTGATTATAAACACTGGCGTAGCTAATGGGGTTGCAGCGGTAACAATTGCGACTGGCCAGAGGACCCCCCTTGCCAGTGGTGCTGTATATTTCCCTTCATAAGACACAGTGCATCCCCATAGGAGGGATTTAGATGAGTAATCGTAGGTTAAATTGAATTTTTAATTCAGTGAAATTAATCACTAAGTAATTACACACCCTAGAGACTATAGAGGCATACCCATTGTGCTGCTGACCCCTAATGAGGGTCTGGAGGTCTGGTCTGAGGTCTAATGGGGGTCTTATATGGGGGTCTGGAGGTCTAATGGGGGTCAGGTCTGAGAGATCAAATGGGTGTCTGGATGTCTAATGAGGGTCTTATCTGAGTTCTTATATTGGGACAGGGTCTTGCATGGAGGTCTAAAGGGGGTCTAATCTGAGGTCTATAACTGGGGTCTGATATGGGGTCTGACATAGAGGTCTAAAGGGGTTCTGGTCTGAGATGGGGGGGGTCTCACCTGGGGTTTTATATGGGGGTCTGATCTGAAAGGTAAGGGGGTATTTTTTTGTACTGGTGCACTATCTGTGTGTTACCAATATTTTCAGGGGGACTGTTTCTGCAGGATAGTATTGGGGGTGGCACGATGGGGTGTTGAAAAGGTGGGAGGATGATATAAGAGTAGGAAACTAAGAAGTCTTTTGAGATGGCTGAAAGAAGTCACTATGGCGTCTGGTCTGAAAGGAGAAGATGAGGAAAGATAATATCTACATCAGAGGAGACATCACTGAATGTAAGAGGCATGTGGCGCTGTATGACCCTGTATGGTTATAGCTCTGTATGTAATGTTTTCCAAGTATGTCTTTAAAGGGGTTGTCTGCTTTTTTTTTCCGTACAAGCGCTGCCTTCTCTGCTCTGTTTACCTGCTCATCACTGCAAATGCAGCAGCAAGTAGGTAAACAGAGCAGATAAAACAGCTCTCATGTGAGCGTTGCCTTCTTTTCAAACAGTTGATCAGCGGGGAGGGGGGCCCCGGTGATAGATCTTCAGTAGTAAAAAGAGGACAACTTTAACAGTAGGACTGGAGGGAATGGGTTAGGTTGAGAATTTGGAGACGTTTAAATTTTTGCCTCAGGCAGCAGAAAGGCTCCCTCATCTCTGTCTATCACCCTACCCATGCTCTCTGTTCAGCCAATGACTTACAACTCACTTCCACCATAATCTGAACCTCTCACTCCCGCCTACAAGACTTCTCCCAAGCTGCACCAGTTCTCTGGAATGCCCTACCTCAAGAAATTAGTTTAGATCACAATATATACAGTTTTAAGCGCTCCCTCAAAACACACCTTTTTAGGGTGGCCTATAACATCCCCTGATCTAATCCCTCTCCATATATAGACTATCATTTCCTGAACCTGATCCTCCTCCAAACTCTGTACCCAGGGCCGGCCTTAGGGGTGTGCGACCTGTGCGGTTGCACAGGGCGCTTCACTCCCGGCCAGTTAAGGGGGCGCCCTGCCAGAGCGCCCCCTTAATGGCCCGGCCGTGCCCTGCAAGTGCGGCGGTGGGGCAGAGGGAGATGAGCGCTTCCATTGTGGAAGCGCTCATCTCCATAGTCTGCCTTTGGAGATGCGGGGCAGGGGAGGGAGAGGCGTCTCCCCTGCCCGTTCCTCTGATAGGCTGCAGGCCCTAGGCCTGCAGCCTATCAGAGGCCAGCTCAGGCGACGCGATGACGTCATCGCGCCGCCCGAGCCGTACAGCGCTGGACACAGGCCGGAAGAGGCCTGCATCGCATCGCTGCTGGAGGTAAGTGTTTATTTTTTTTATGGGGGCATTTTTATTGGCACATGGGGGGCACTGGGGGCATTTTTACTGGCACAAGGGGGCACTGGGGGCATTTTTACTGGCACATGGGGGTACTGGGGGCATTTTTACTGGCACAAGGGGGCACTGGGGGCATTTTTACTGGCACATGGGGGTATTGTGGGCATTGTTACTGGCACATGGGGGCATTTTACTGGCACTGGGGGCATTTTTACTGGAACAAGGGGGCACTGGGGGCATTTTTATTGGCATATGGGGGCATTTTACTGGCACATGGGGGCACTGGGGGCATTTTACTGGCACTGGGGGCATTTTTACTGGCACAAGGGGGCACTGGGGGCATTTTTACTGGCACAAGGGGGCACTGGGGGCATTTTTACTGGCACAAGGGGGCACTGGGGGCATTTTTACTGGCACATGGGGGCACTGGGGGCATTTTACTGGCACAAGGGGGCACTGGGGGCATTTTTACTGGCACAAGGGGGCACTGGGGGCATTTTTATTGGCACATGGGGGCATTTTACTGGCACATGGGGGCACTGGGGGCATTTTACTGGCACTGGGGGAATTTTTACTGGCACATGGGGGCACTGGGGGCATTTTTACTGGCACAAGGGGGCACTGGGGGCATTTTTATTGGCACATGGGAGCATTTTACTGGCACTGGGGGCATTTTTACTGGCACATGGGAGCACTGGGGGCATTTTACTGGCACAAGGGGGCACTGGGGGCATTTTTATTGGCACATGGGAGCATTTTACTGGCACTGGGGGCATTTTTACTGGCAAATGGGGCACTGGGGCATTTTACTGGCACTGGGGGCATTTTTACTGGCACAAGGGGCACTGGGGGCATTTTTACTGGCACATAGTGGCATTTTACTGGCACATAGGGGTATTGTGGGCATTTTTACTGGCACATGGGGGCATTTTACTGGCACTGGGGGTATTTTTACTGGCACAAGGGGGCACTGGGGGCATTTTTATTGGCACATGGGAGCATTTTACTGGCACATGGGGGCACTGGGGGCATTTTTACTGGCACTGGGGGCATTTTTACTGGCACATGGGGGCACTGGGGCATTTCTTACTGGCACATGGGGGCATTTTACTGGCACTGGGGGCATTTTACTGGCACAAGGGGGCACTGGGGGCATTTTACTGGCAAATGGGGGCATTTTACTGGCACATGGGGCACTGGGGGCATTTTACTGGCACTGAGGGCATTTTTACTGGCACAAGGGGCACTGGGGGCATTTTTACTGGCACATAGTGGCATTTTACTGGCACATGGGGGTATTGTGGGCATTTTTACTGGCACTGGGGGCATTTTACTGGCACTGGGGGCATTTTTATTGGCACTGGGGCATTTTTACTGGCACTGGGGCATTTCTTACTGGCACATGGGGGCACTGAGGCATTTCTTACTGGTACATAATTTGGGGGGCATCTATGGGGGTGGGACACTTTTTACTGGCACATGATTTTGGGGGGGAATCAATGGGGGGCACTTCTTACTGGCACATTGGAAGCATTATTACTTCTGGGGCACAGTGGGGACATTAGTACTGTTGGGGGCACTATTACTAACAAGTGCACTCTGGCAGAGAATTATTAGTTGGGACTTTGGGGGCACTATTACTGTGGGGGGCACTATTACTGTGGGGGCACCCTGGCACAGTATCAGCGCAGTTATTTCTGGGGAGCGTTATGTTTACTATATTACTGGGCGCACTATTACGGAACACTATTTGCTGGGCGCAGTTATTTTTTAGGACACTGTGTAAACTAAGATTTTTTTTTGTCAAACTGCAGAGATGAGAAATGGCTGAAAAATGGCGTCTGGTCTGAAAGGAGAAGATGAGGAAAGAGAAGATCTACATCCGAGGAGACGTCACTGGATGTAAGAGGTATGTGGCGCTGTATTAGGCTACATTTCAATATAGAAAGCTATAAATACAGTGCAGAGATATATAGTGTGATATAGGACAGTATAGAGAGCTATAAATACATACATATATATATACTGTCCTACTCTACCTACCTATATCACTCTATATATCTCTACACTCTATTTATAGCTCTATACTGTATGACGTTAGTACTGTCACTCGGGGGGGGGGGGGGCGCCGAGAGATAGTTTCGCACAGGGCGCCATCTACCCTAAGGCCGGCCCTGTCTGTACCGCATCCATGCACCCAGAAGTACTTCATATATTAGCTGGTGACCGGCTCATGCAGCTTTTATCTGCTCCCCTATTTTCCCAAGATGGCCGGACCATTGTACAAAACAAGCACTTCTACCTTTTGTGTCACCCCTATCTCCTCATAGATTGTAAGCTTTTGCGAGCAGGGTCCTCTTTCATCTTGTAATTATTGACATGTCTGTTACATAGTAACATAGTTTAAGCCAATTTTCCCCACTTTAGGGGAAAAATTCATTCCTGACTCCAATCCATGTATTTCTACCCACAGTGACTCCACATCTTCATGTCCCTGTTGCTATGTTATTTATGACTGTACATGAACCCCTGATTGTAAAGTGCTGCGGAATATGTTGGCGCTATATAGGTGCACCTCTGCTCCTGGCCACAAAGCACTGAGGGAAATGGGGGGGGGGGGGGGGGGGCTCAAGCTGAGCTCTTGCACCAGGGCCCATGAGCCTTTACCCATGCCCCTAAATATAAACCTTGAAGGTGAAAATTCAGCCTACATTTTGTCAGAAAAGCACAGTTGTTGGGGAAGAGTGGGAGGGGGATTTAGATGTGTACTTGTGGTACAGATGGAATTTTTAATTCAGTCAAATTAATCACTAAGTAATTACACGCCCTAGAGACTATAAAAGCATACCCAGCCCCTCCTACCCTGTGCTCATTATAAAGAAGTAACATACATATGGTAGGAAGCTTGTGCTGCTGTTAGGATTATGGAAAAACAGGTTAACATTAGAAATCAACACTTCCCTTATGTCCTAAACGCAGCACAATAATAGGGAATTGACAAAAAGTATCCCCATAGGAAAAGGCCCTCGTGTGTGGGGGAACTCAAAATCAACTGTCTAAGAGCAGTCTTTGAGAAATGCATATTCAACTCTAACAAAATTAGGCAGATCCAAGTTCTGAACAAAGTAAGCATGTCTAATGGCAGCCGTAAACTATCTACCCAGGGTATGTATGGTTACTCTTAACCTCTTTGTTCCCTCCAGAAATGAAGAGGAAGAGGGAAACACTTTATCTTGAATTCTTCATCAGAATGATAGACTGACCAGAGTTGTTGCACCTGGCAAAAGAGACTGATTCCTCTCAGCATGGATTTTGTAATCCGTCAGCATTGCAGAGATGGTTCACAGCAAGGTCACAAGGGCGACATTCTGGCACTTTAGAAACTCTCAGCTATCAGACAAGGGCCTATCATAATCCTTGCATCTAAGGGCTTTCATTTGGGAGTTGCTTTCCCCTGAACCTCTGTCGTCAGGACCTGCTAGAGACATCAAAAACAATACATTAATTAAAAATTTTTAAAGAAAAAAACATATAATTATACAACCATGTGCAAAGTTGCAGTGTAGTATGTCCAGTTTAGACAGTATGGACTGGAGCCAAAGTAGTGAAGATTCACCTGTAACACACTGAGGCCTAGTTCACATTTCAGTTATTTGGTCAGTTATTTCCATCACTCATTGTTTGCCAAAATCAGGTGCAGGTCAAAAACACAGAACGTGTGTAAATGTTTCCATTATACCTTACTTCTGTGTAGGCTTCACTTCTGGTTTTGGCTCATAATCACTAAAGGCACACGGACGTGTTTTGTGGTCCGCAAATCACGTATCCCAGCTGAGTGAAAGCCACTATTTTTTTTAAACTTCTGGAAAAATTTCCTATTCTTGTCTGCAAAATGGCAGGGGCGCAGAACGGACATTCGGATGAGGACAGAACACTGTCTGCATCTTTTGTGGCCCCATTGAGATGAATGAGTCTGCATCCGATCCGCAAAAATCATGGATCGGATGCGGACCGAAACTACGGTCGTGTACATGAGCTCTTATAAAAATCACTGACCAAATCACTGAGGTGAAGTGTGAACTTGGCCTGATTTTTTAAGAATACAGGCATAAACACAGAAATTAATTTATACTGTAAAAACCTTTTCCCGAACTCTGGTTCGGGTCCAAGGTACCAACACCAAAAAAACATACACGATAACAGGAGCTAGGTATCCTTATATAGGATCTGGGGTCTCTAATTACTTAGTGACTAATTTGATTGGATTAAAAATTCCATCTGTCATACTAGTACACAGGGACAGAGATACCCCCATTATTGTGCTGAGGTTAGGACGTAAGGGAATATATTATTAACACATCACTAGTTATCACATGGTCATCGTATACTAATTTTCACCAAAAATAGTGCACAGTGGAGCAGTTTTCAGTCTTTTTCTTGACATTTTTCAAAACTATTGTAAAATGTTCCAAAATATTTAGCGTCCATGCATCATTTTTTAAAAGTCCAGTTTGCATATATTAAACCTCCTTTACTGTGGATTGTCAGACAAGATCTTACATAGCTTATATAGTAAGTAGTGTTGAGCGATCTTGTGTTTTCAGGTTCGGCATCCAAAGTTGGGGTTATCTAAGAAACGCGTTATGGATTTTTCTACCACGGACCATAGCAGAATTCAATGACGGCATGCACCACGGAAGCCTATAAGAGATATTCCATCATAATAGAAGTCTAATCTTGCCCGTAGACTTCAATTATGACGGAATGCAATACGGAATGTCTCTTATAGGCTTCTATGGTACATGCTGTCATAGAATTCTGTTATTGTGCGTGGTAGCAGAATCCATAACGGGATTCTTAGGTAACCTGAAACTTGTATGCCAAACTTGAAAACACAGTAAGTGTAAACTTAGATTCTACTTTATGATGGCAATAGCATGAATCTGTACTTCACATCAGTGCAGTATTTCATGGGATTGATAATGTGAATACATGAGTGATATGAAAGGCTTTCTGGAAAGAGCTTATTTTCTGGGTGATTTGTAAGTTGAGTTTGTTCTGTACTTCAACAGCAGCTGAATGTTAACTTGAAGCATGAAGGATTTAGTACATAATGATCCTCTTCATGTGTGGAGTTATGACCTGATAATCCTCTTAGCTGTATGACCCCCAGAACTGATACCAGGAGGTTAATGCTGCACTCCCCGGATGCTTCTTTCACTAAAAAACAGCTGAAGGAGGAAACTAGAGAGATGGATCCAGCCGATCTGCATAGACCGTTGACCTTGGTATTTTATACAGTGCCTTGCGAAAGTATTCGGCCCCCTGGAACTTTTCAATTCGGCCCCTTTACTTTCAGTTCAGAAAACTCACTCCAGAAGTTCATTGAGGATCTCTAAATGATCCAAGGTTGTCCTAAATGACTGATGAAGATAAATAGAATCCACCTGTGTGTAATCAAGTCTCCGTATAAATGCACCTGCTCTGTGATAGTCTCAGGGTTCTGTTTAAAGCACAGAGAGCATCATGAAGACCAAGGAACACACCAGGCAGGTCTGTGATACTGTTGTGGAGAAGTTTAAAGCCGGATTTGGATACCAAAAGATTTCCCAAGCTTTAAACATCCCAAGGAGCACTGTGCAAGCGATCATATTGAAATGGAAGGAGTATAAGACCACTGCAAATCTACCAAGACCCGGCCGTCCCTCTAAACTTTCATCTCAAACAAGGAGAAGACTGATCAGAGATGCAGCCAAGAGGCCCAAGATCACTCTGGATGAACTGCAGAGATCTACAGCTGAGGTGGGAGAGTCTGTCCATAGGACAACAATCAGTCCAACACTTCACAAATCTGGCCTTTATGGAAGAGTGGCAAGAAGAAAGCCATTTCTCAAAGATATCCATAAAAAGTCTTGTTTACAGTTTGCCACAAGCCACCTGGGAGACACACCAAACATGTGGAAGAAGGTGCTCTGCTCAGATGAAACCAAAAATCGAACTTTTTGGAAACAATGCAAAACGATATGTTTGGCGTAAAAGCAACACAGCTCTTCACCCTGAACACACCATCCCCACTGTCAAACTTGGTGGTGGCAGAATCATGGTTTGGGCCTGCTTTTCATCAGCAGGGACAGGGAAGATGGTTAAAATTGATGGGAAGATGGATGGAGCCAAATACAGGACCATTCTGGATGAAAACCTGTTGGAGTCTGCAAAAGACCTGAGACTAGGACGGAGATTTATCTTCCAACAAGACAATGATCCCAAACATAAAGCAAAATCTACAATGGAATGGTTCAAAAATAAACGTATCCTTAGAATGGCCAAGTCAAAGTCCAGACCTGAATCCAATTGAGAATATGTGGAAAGAGCTGAAAACTGCTGTTCACAAACGCTCTCCATCCAACCTCAAAGAGCTCGAGCTGTTTTGCAAGGAAGAATGGGCAAGAAATTCAGTCTCTAGATGTGCAAAACTGATCGAGACATACCCCAAGTGACTTGCAGCTGTAATCGCCAGCAAAAGGTGGCGCAACAAAGTATTAATGCAAGGGGGCCGAATAATTTTGCACGCCCCACTTTTCAGTTTTATTATTACAAAAAAAAGTTTAAATGATCCAATAAATTTCGTTCCACTTCACAATTGTGACCCACTTGTTGTTGATTCTTCACCAAAAATTTAAAATGTTATATCTTTTTGTTTGAAGCCTGAAATGTGGCAAAAGGTTAAAAAGTTGGGCCGATTACTTTCGCAAGGCACTGTATGTCTTTATTCAGACTTGTATATAGTTATATAGTTCATTGTGCAAACAGCCATCCCAGCCAGCTTCAACATCTGTCTGCTTTTATTAGGTTACTGACACATGTTCATAATTGTGGGTTTGGCTGTTAAATATTTTAGCGTGTATTAAAAATAATCATGACCTGAGCTTGTCCCTGGGACTATAGCAGCGTGACTAGGAATAAATGCTTTATTACTCAAACAAACCCCTAGCTGTGCTGAGAATTCGTCTTGTTCAATAATTGTGCGCTGTGTTTTTCATCCTGTGTTAGGCGGGGTTCACTGTGTTCAGGATTTTAGTCCACCGCTGGGCTTTTTGTTGGGGGGGGCTAATACATAGTGTGAACTCAGGGTAAGGTAATGAAGAAAAGCAAAATCAGTTCTATACGGTCTCCTCAAACAGTTGTATACAGGCCTGACATGACAATACGTTCTCTTGGTGCCCATATACATTAGATGTCTGTTCCTCCAGTTTTATTGAGAAGAGCTGATCACCTAAGGCTACTATCACATCTGCATTTTTAAATCCAACAGGCTGTTCTGGCAGAGGAACAGCCTGCCGGAGTTCACTGTATCCGGCATAGCCGGATAGAGCCATGCACTGCTGGATCCCCATTGACTACAACGGGATCTGACAAGGAGCTGGCCAGTTTCCAGTATGAGTGTTGGGTTTCGGCCCAAAAAAAACCCAGTGCAGATCCCGTACGCATCCCATTATAGTCGGCGGTGTACGGCAGTATCTGGCTACGCCGGATACCATGAAATCCGGCAAGCTGTTCCTCTGCTGTAACAGACTGCAGACTTTAATAATACAGATGTGAAGCTAGCATAACCCTTTATGAGGGAGTCTCAAATTTTGCACAGAAGTAGATGTGCACATATTGAATTTCACACATGCCCAATTGTTTGTTCTTGCCAGAAACAGGTTTGTGCCAGAAGTGTCTGGCAGGTGTTTATGCCACCCTCTCCATTGAAATCGCATGTACTCATAACCAAATGTGTATGTCTAGGAGTGATTTAGGAGGAAAATCTGTTGACTGAATGAAAGCTGTGTGTCTGGCCTAATGAATATTCCAACAAACATTTGTCCCCCATCATTGTCCTGTTTAAAGATGTCCACCTATCAACCAACAAATGAGCAAACGTGTTTGTGCCTGACCGTATCTTTAAGGCTGAGGCTACATGATGACGTGCATGAACATAATGCGGCACTGGATCTAATGGTTGTCAATGGTGTCGCAACAGTCTACAACACAATAGAAGCAAAAAAAAATCCAGACCTGATGGTTGCAAGTTGCATGTGATCTTTACTCCTTTGACTTTAAAGCAGAGAATTTTTCATTTTATAACATGATTATAAAATGAAGTTTTAGAGGAGGAAAATAAAAAAAATCGATTTTTCATCAGACCTCAGAACAGACCCCCAATCTTCATTAGACCCCTAAATTAAACCCCCAGTCTCCATCAGACCTCAAATCAGACCCCCACTCTTCATCAGACCTCAGAACAGACCACCAATCTTCATTAGATCCCCAAATTACACACCCAATCTTCATCAGACCTCAGATCAGATACCCAATTTTCATCAGTCCTCAGACCAGACCCCCAAATCAAACCCCTGAAACCTAATTAAACCTCAAATAACACTCCCAATCCTAATGAAACCTCAGATCAGGCACCCATATGAGACCTCAGATCAGACCCTAACATCAGACCTCATATCAGACCAAAAATAACTAAATTAACTTACTTCTGATGCTCCGGACAGTGCCGCCACTCTGCACATGCAGCCACTCTTCTAGCACTCACTGCTTCCAGTTCTTCTCTGGGCCTATGCTGCACTGTGACCTGACATTACACAGCATCAGATCATAGTGCACGTACTACGTCCTGATGCTGTATGCATTCAGGACCATGCAGTGCAGTGCCCGGAGAAGACCAGGGAGCAGCGAGCACAGCCAGCACTAGCAGTGCTACACTCACCACTCCACATGCCTCCTGCTGTGGCTTGCTGTCGTGCAACACGTCATCGTGCAGTTCCAGCCTTTTGCGGCATAAAACTAATCTTTTGTCAGCAGCACATGCTCCTGGGTAAATTGTGACAACAATATGCAACAAGTGATCATCCCCATAGAGAAGAAATTAAACGTAAGTGGAAATGCTCAGAGGTCATGTAACAAGAGTAAAGAATGTGTACAGTGTATTCCAGAGATTTTGAGTCACATGCCTTAAAGGAGTTATCCCATGATTAATGTAAAAAATGAAAATCATATAGTACCTGACAATCTCTTTCTAATAAAGCTAGAACCAGCCCTGTACCTCACACAGATCCAGAGATCTCCCCATTCATTGTTCTTCTGCGGGAATCGGCCGGACAGAAACTGCTGACACACAGTGGTTGTTGTCCAGCCGATTTCTGACAATCTATGTCGGAGCAGCTTGCTGGAAGGCTGTACCGCATACGTGAAACCAGCCTAACAGCATGGAGACTCTAATTCCTGAATTGACCAAATGTGATGGTATTTGTACAATATTCCACATCTGGCGCTCTACACATCTCTTGTTATGGATATCTAACAAAAGGTGACAGTATTTGCAATGAAATAAGGAAGGTTTACTGATTCAGTCAGTCGGTGCTGTGCGTGTGGATCTTTGGTTAATTATCAATGAGAATGTGGAAAACAACAAACGTCCCCATAGCGCATTCTTCTCATTGTAATTGTCACACATCCTAAACATAAACTGCTGTAGCACTGACGTTAATGAAACTGTTACCAAACCATATGGAGTCCCCGAAGATATAGTTCATGTTTCCCTCAGGGAAATCTGTAACAGGTGCCGAGAGGCCGGGGAATAAGACAGTATAACAGAGAGGCCCAACAGGGGCACACATGGTACATAGGAGAAAAGGAAGAAAGCCAGCCAGGTATAAACATCAGCTATGAGGTCTCCACAATACACACATACACACTGAGGCCATCTCTTTAATCACTTTTTAGGTTCTTGTGAGCTTACCTTAGTAGATATTTGTTAATCTTCCCAAGTAGAAATACTTATCTATGTGCTCCAAGGCAGTATCAGTGCTATGCATCAGCAGTTTTGTGTCTTTACAAGTTGTTTCATGTACTTTCCATGTGGCCATGTGTCTACCATCTTCTGGTATCACCACTAGACATGCTCATTGGGTCATTAGGACAGGTCTATTGACCGCTGGGACACCAGTTGACAGGAGCCTTGTCACTCGATCCTGCTTTCTGGTTCCTATTATGCTTGCCCAAAGTCACAACAGAATACTTTCCCACTGGGTTACATGGAAGTGAACAAAAACTTAGTGGCCCAGATTTACAAATGTGTCTGCACATAGACAGTCTAAAAAGTGCTACAAATATACACAAATAGGGTTTCTAAACTTCTTTTTTATATTATGTGTTTGGTTAAGTAAGGTTTTGGCAATATCCTTGTGAGACTTCAGAGTCTGGACATGTTCCCGGTAGTTCCCAAGAGATTGGGTTATATTTTTGTGTCACTATCCCATTCCATTACAGAACCATTCAACTGGATAGAGTGGGCCAACTGTTAAACAAGTTCCTGTGTGTAATATATATTTAGCTTTAGTGCATTGTCTAAGTATAGGTCACCGCTGGTCTATTTTCTAAAGGTCCCCATACACATTAGTTGAGAACAGTGGCTGTAGTTGATAGACTCTAATGTATAAGAGGAGCTCCACATGAACCTTGCCCCAACATCATCAATGAATGATTATTCTCCCAGGCAACTGCCAGAAGTTTTTGGCAGTGGCATTTTCCTCTGTTCCCATTGACAACACATACATGTTAGACGGAACTGAAGGTGTATGTATATCCGGGAGTTTGACTGACAACTATTGAATATGTATGGCCATCTTAAGGTTAAAGAAGAACTCCCGCAAAAATTTTTATTCTCTGACCTGTTAGAAAGGTGCATGATATAATCTGTAATGAATGTAATCTTCTCATCAGAGACTGTAATTCTGAGTTATCCCCTCTCTTCTTATTGTGGCTGGGTCATGTGACCAACTCCTTGACCTCCAACTGACCCAGGACAGGAAGCCAGTTACTGCTCTATATTTATTCCTATGAGACTGAAAGTGAGGCTCCCATAGGAATGCATAGAGAAATAGACTTCCTGTCCACACGATGCTGTGTGAGTTGGTGGGTCTGATTCCTGGTCACATGACACAGATGAGAAACATCAGGGAGATATAACTCAAAATGGAGCCACTGGTAAGAAAATTACATTCACTACAGATTACATCATGTACATTTCTAGCAGGACATGGAATAAAAATTTTTGCGTTCTTCTTTAAGTGACCTGCTGGCCAGTCATTTCCTCTTTTCAGAAATGCTTGTTGTGGACGATTGCCTTCTCCATGTTATACTGGATGAGTGAATCTTTCTTCAGTTTATTTTAGAAGTGACTGAAACTTCACATCCAGGATATTCCTCCTCTCCCTCAAGTCCAGGGTTTTCTGAATGGAATCAATTGAAATGTAGAGCACGCTAGTGGTGAAAGATGTTCTCAGCATGGCCTTACTTTTCTGCATGCCTCATATGATAATCTGCCATCCCTCCGGCACAGAAGAGCATCCAGCCATGAAAGAAATGCTGATACTGAGAATAATATAGATGACAGGGTTAGAGAGCTGACTGCACATATGGATTGTGTCTCCTAGACTTCTTGATATCACACATTCTGAATCAACAATAATTTATACATGAACAACAACATAATCTGTGACAATGCGGCTGACAGTCACCAAAAGGTTTCAGCTCAAATGAAAACCACAGATGATGAGATCTATCTATCTATCGTAAAGTAGAATGGGCTTAGTTGCCCATAGCAACCAATCAGATTCCACCTTTTATTTTCCAAAGGAGCTGTCAAAAATGAAATGTGGACTCTGATTGGTTGCTATGCAATTAAGCCAGTTCTACTTTACACCAGTTTGATAAATAGTGTTCTAAGGCAGACACTGGGCCTCATTTATCAAAACTGTCTAACAGGAAATGAAATATGAGCTCTGATTGGTTGCTATGGGCAACTAAAACAGTTTTCTTGTAAGACAGCTTTGATAAATAAGGGTCATTGACTTTAAGCCTGCAGATTGATATTCACATTGATAAACCATGTAAATCCCATACCAGGGAATGAAGGGTCCGCACTTAAAGAAGTTATTATTAGAGATGAGCAAACGTGCTCGTAACGAGCACTGTAGCGCTCGGTTCCCCTGCACTCGCATGGGCGCAGGCATCCGGTTCCGTCCTCCTCACCCGACGGATCCGGATGCCTGCGCCCATGCGAGCGCAGGGGAGCCGAGCGCTACAGTGCTCGTTACGAGCACGTTCGCTCATCTCTAGTTATTATATATTTCTACATATTTTCTGAGCACACATTTTCATGGGTATTTGACTCATAATCAGGTTCATCAGTTTTCTGTCTGACTTCTGGTGTTTTTGGCAGAAAGAATAGAACTGGATTAGAGATGAGCGAACGTGCGATGAGCACGTTCGCTCATCTCTAAACTGGATGTACTGGATGTGCAATTAAATCTGTGCAAGGGAGTTGTACATAGGAATACAGTACAAGATACAATGGTCTCTGGATACAATATTTTCAACATACAATGGTCTTTTCTGACATACAATATCTTAGACTCAACCAATCAAGGCCACTTCTCTGGTAAAATAAGCTGTATTAGTTGCTAGTTATCAGCTATTCCTGACTGCTATACATAAGGACATGCTCTAGTTATCTGCTTATTTTTCTAAAATCTTCATCTTCTCTTATCTTGGATGACATTTTGGGGCTTTGGAACAGATTATTCATGTTACAATAGTCTCAACATACAATGGTCGTCCTGGAACCAATTAATATTGTATCTTGAGGGACCACTGTACAACCAACAACAAGTTGCGTCAATAGAAGGAGCATTGTTACCAGCTCCATTAGCTGCACAATGGACGGAGCTGTATAGTTCTGGCACCGGAGATATTCTAAAACAACTGAAGAATGGGGGTGCAGCCTGTCATACCCCTGTGAGAATATATTGTTTGCCAATCCTGAGGAAGAAACGCCATCCTGTTTGCAAATAGGCATAAACTGTGCAGTTTGGAAACCCTTCCCCAACTTAGACAGTCCATCCTAAAAAATGGAGCACACAGAGAACATGCACAACATGTAATTCTGGATTTTCGCAGCCTGAAATTCAGGCCGATTATCGTGAACAAACATTGCTACGAACACTAGTTCCCAATAATCTGAAAGTGCTGCAGATCACCTTCGAAACGCTCATTCATCAGGTGAAAGTTGTTCATGCAGCCAAGTAAATTATTGTTTCTGGGCAGCAGATCTTACCGTCTAAACAGCGATCTGCTGCCCAGAAACAATGCAAATGTATGAGGAAGAGTGATAGTCTTTGTTTGTCCTCATACTGTGAAGGAGATTGGTGCCAGCAGAGGTGTAACTACAGGGTGGGCCATTTATATGGATACACCTAAATAAAATGGGAATGGTTGGTGATATTAACTTCCTGTTTGTGGCACATTAGTATATGGGAGGGGGAAACCTTTCAAGATGGGTGGTGACCATGGCGGCCATTTTGAAGTCAGCCATTTTGGATCCAACTTTATTTTTTTCATTGGGAAGAGGGTCATGTGACACATCAGACTTATTGAGGATTTCACAAGAAAAACAATGGTGTGCTTGGTTTTAACGTAACTTTATTCTTTCATGAGTTATTTACAAGTTTCTGACCACTTATAAAATGTGTTCAAAGTGCCGCCCATTGTGTTGGATTGTCAATGCAACCCTCTTCTCCCACTCTTCACACACTGACAGCAACACCGCAGAAGAAATGCTAGCACAGGCTTCCAGTATCTGTAGTTTCAGGTGCTGCACATCTTGTATCTTCACAGCATAGACAATTGCCTTCAGATGACCCCAAAGATAAATGTCTAAGGGGGTCAGATCGGGAGACCTTGGGGGCCATTCAACTGCTACATGATGATGTGTTTCCCTCTTTATGCACTGAAGCTGGCACGTTCCCTGAGTTTTTCCAGCAAGATGGTGCACCACCACATTATGGGTGTCAGATCCGAGCATTCCTAGATGAACAGTTTCCTGGAAAGTGGATTGGTCATCGTGAGCCAGTTGAATGGCCCGCAAGGTCTCCCGACAGCAAATTCTTGAACAGACCGCCCCCCCCCCAGCAACTTCTTCATAACCCCTTCCTCCTGTGGCCAGTCAAGATCTCTCTCTCAGACCAGGCCTGGCAATCACTCTGTGTTTTCTACATACGGTATGTCATGTCACTGTATATTGTCACAGTATATAATGACATTGTATGATACAGATCAATTATACAACATTACCCTCTCTGCCGTTTGCTATTGGATAAGCATCTAGCCCTTTTTTAAATCCTGACATAGTATCTGTCATTACTGTCTCTTGTGGTAGGCCATTCCATAGTTTGACTACTTTTACTGTAGAGAATCCATTCCTTGTATTGGTGCTTAATCACCTAACTGTTTTGTCTGAGTCCAGCTCTGGCAGTGTGAAAAGTAGCTAACTGGAGGGGGGAGGGCTGCTTTAGATGCTGCTATTTCCTGAATGGTAGCAGCTAGAAAGGTGCAACTGGTTTTGTTTGAAAGCTGACATTCCAGACTTTCATACAAGAACAATGACAGCTAAAGTCTAAGCAACTAAGGAGAACTCACTGTGAGAAATCGTTGGGAATAATCACAAGTAAAAGCTGTTTTTACTTTCACTTTCAGCTGCATTCACAGCATCCCGATTTCTATCAGTAATACATACCTCCCAACTTTTGAAAATTGCAAAGAGGGACAATGTGTGCAGTGCACATCATGACAGATTTTTTTTATACTAGGCCACACCTCTAAGAGCAATTTTTTTCTTGCGTTTCAATGTCCATATAAATATTAGCACATAAATCATCAGATTATAGATATTTTAAGGTACAAATTGCACCAAATAATGATGTTCTGGTCTAATATACAGGTAGAAACCATACAAACACTTTAGTAAGGAGCAATGTAGTAAATGTATTAATGCACCTTTATGCATTACTTCCCCAGGTCAAAAAGAGAGACATTTAAGGATCAAAGAGGGACAGAGGGACTTGGGCCAAAAAGAGGGACACTTGGGAGGTATGGTAATATCTGTCCTGAACATATTGCTGTCATTCTGGTATTGTCTGAAAGCTTGGAATGTCTGCTTTAAAACAAGACCAGCTGCATGTTTCTAATAAATGTCCCCTAGTCCTTTGTAAAGTCATTGGAATAAATAAATCCTGTTCCAGTTTTTTGTACTGACCACACATGTATTTATACATGTAATGAGATCACCATAAAGGAGCCTTTTTTCTAAACTGAACAAGCCAATTTTTTAAGCCTCTCATTATAACTGAGACTTTCCATCCCATTTAATAATCTGATTGCCCGTCTTTGAACCCTTCCTAGCTCTCCTATATCCTTTACGTTATATGGAGTCCAAAACTGAATTCCATATTCAAGTTGTGGCCTTATGGGGGATGTATGTTACTTTGGGATTGCAGGTTTTTATATGTCTTTTTATACACCTTAAAATCTTATTTGCTTTTGCAGCTGCTGCCTGACATTCAGTACTGCTGCTTAGCTTACTTGTAATCAGACTATCCTAGTCTTTTCCTCGTTCTGTTATTACCAGTTTTATTTCATTTCGGCTTCATGCACACGACCTCATTCCTCATTGCAAAACAGACATCTTCTGTGTGCAATCCACATTTTTCTCACTTCCATCACCAAAAATGATAGATAGGTGGATCAGACATGGATGCAAAATACGGTAGTATACTTACTATGCAAATTAGTACAAAACTTTACATTTATGAACATAAAAATTAATCTGCATTGTTCTTGTCCAGGCTGCCATCTTATCTAGATCTTTCTGTAATATTTGACAATCAAGCTGGGTTGTAAGTATCCTACATGGTCACAAGATCATTGGTAAAGATATTAAAGAGAACTGGGCCCACACAGATCCCTCTGGTACCCCGCCATGGACATTTTGAGTATGTACTATTTACAATGACTCTTTGTTTTCTGTCCCATAGTCAATTGTTTACTCATATGCAAGTATTGTCCCCTAGTCCCTGCATTAAAATACCGTAAAATGGTCCCAAAACACCTGGTAAATGCCAAAAGTATTCATATATATCCTACACTATTTAATATGGTACAAAAATGTTAAATGTTAAGTAAAGAAAAGGTCTACTATACAGTATGTCACATTATTTCTTTACAATGGCGTATGCTGAAACCTTCCATCAGAGCTGTGGATCAGAAAACACTCCTTAGTCCCAACAGAAGGCAAATATAAAACATGAACAGAGCCTTCATACATAGTAAACTGTATGGTTATTACACACACAACACGTCATCAATAGCAGCTAAACTTCCTTTAATCCGGCATAATACCTGATACTAGATAATGAGATTTTCAGTGGGGGAAAGGAAAGTATATAATACTCACCTGTAAAGGTAAAGAACATTGAAGACATAGTGAATCTACAACAGGGAAGAGTTCTCATTTTCCTCTCTTCTCAGTCTTCTGAGTTTTCACACTATATTGCAGGTCTGTGCTTGAAAGAGGTGCTGGATTATTATTTTTTGTATTCTCAAATGTCTGGTTAAATGAATTTCACTGGTAGGAAGCTGTCTTACATTTAAAACTGCGGCTGAACAACCGCCAGTGCAGAGCTTTATTAAGACTTGCATCTAAAACGCCGGTCTTAATAAATGACCTCCATTGTTGTGCTTCCTGAATGTAATAGTGCTATACTATGTTCCTCCTGAATATAATATTGTCACTGGCTTTGTCCCTAAATATAGCAGTGCTACATATAGGGCCCCCATGAATCAATGAAACAAATAGTGACCCACCCAAAAGGACAGTGACACAGAGTGCCGCCATAGGGTCAGCTCCAAAAATACTGTATATATTAAATTATATAACCAGGCCAGGAATGGCTTTTGGCAATGAGGTAGGCAGTGCAATTATGGCACTGTGCTGTCTGCAGTACGTGAAAATGTTCTGAATGTCAGAGCAAGGCCCTCTAGGCTCCCATGTACCCATCACAGACTGTAAAGTGACTATCTGCTCAATTATATCCGTGTCTGAAAGACATAATTGGAGGCGGTAGAGGAGAGATCCAGAGATCAGTAAGACAGATCTGGGATCAGGGCCCACATGAGTCTTTGGACAGGTAGCAGTCATATTTGGGCTCTGGTGCAGGAGCATATAAGGAGACAAAGTATAATAAATGGTAAATTGGAACCTTGTTTTCCATTTGGGCCCAGGAACAAGACATCTGATTGGAATCCATGGTGCTGGGGATGTTGTATCTGGGAAGTCTTGTTTATTATATCTAGTAAATCTACTGTGTGTCTGTACTGGTTGTTTTTGTTTTTATACCAAACATGGTTAAAAGGCAGATGCATTCATAGGCACAAATGAATTTCTGGAGAGAAAGGCTCAAGAATGAAGTGCTGTTTTCGGTAATTCTCTTAACAATTCACATGGTCGGCGCTTGTCTGGGCATGACAAGCTTATATTAAAGCTGAACATACACTCTTAGTGTTGTTTACAGTAATTTCTCTACATTTTCACATGGTTCACACAACTAGAATGTATGGCATGACCTTACACAGAGGTGTACACGGACAACAGAGGAACCCCTGTGCAAGAACAGTTCTTGTGCTCCATGTTCTAAAATAGACCATCATAAAGCCATGCCTTCCAGCCTTCCAGGTATGTCCAGCGTCTTTTCATCTTTAGAAAACCGAGACTGTCCGCTCCCTGGTTCAACATTCAACTTAACTGCTGGTGCTCTGTAGCAGACATGATGTGGTCACATATCGCGCTTGCTGGACTGTGTAAGAGGGGTGTACAGGTCTGGGATTCAGCCTCTGTGCTCATCCTACACAGCTCAGCAGCGCGATGTGTATGTGACCGTATCATGCCTGCTGGGGAGTGCAGGATGCGCTCTGCTCATCAGGGGAATGGCCTAGGTGAGAATTTACTTTTTTATTTTATTAACAGTACTTTGAAGGGGGCATAATATGGACATAACTACTCTGAAGGGAGCAAAATGTGGACATAGCTATTGTCAAGGGGGCACAATGTGGGGATAACTACTGTGTGGTGGCACCATGTGGGCATACCTACTGTTAAAGGGTCACAATGTGGGCATAACTTCTGTGAGGGAGCACAATATGGTCATAACTACTAAGAAAGTAGAATCTCTCAATTTACAGTAAGGCTATTACATAAGCATTTATAGGCATAACTACTGTAAAGGGGGCACTACTGTAAGTGGGGTATAACTACAGTATCGGACTGGGGAGCCTAGGGCCCACCAGTGGAATTAATTTTGGGGGCCCACCCTAGAGTTGGAGATATTACTTCTTCATTTTTCAATCTCACGCACTTGAATGTATGCATTTTAGCACACAATATAGTGTGCTAAACAGAACAGTATTGTTCACTGCACTATATCAAATTGTTTCCCATTAAGCAACTCATTTAATTCATAACTGTGTCTGTTATTTACAGTCAGTAGTTTGAACAGCGCTCACACGTGGACATCCCATGTCCCCCAGCCAGCCTAAACAATATCCAAAGTGAATAAAATGTTTGCTGGCATATTCAAAAGAATAAGTTTATTAAAGTGAATATGTCATGCACCATCAGGTATCTACCCCATAGGGTCTTTATCACTCTGATAAACTTAAAAGGGTTTTCCAACATTTTACTACTGTTGACCTATCCTGTGGATAGGTCATCAGTATCTAATCGGTGTTGATCTGACATCCAGGGCTTCCACCGATCAGCAGTAGCGCCACAGCCTCCTCACAGCTCACCAAGCACAGCATTGTACATATTAGAGCGGCTGTGCTTGGTATCGTTCTCAGCCCCATTCACTTCTATGGGGCTGAGCTGCACCCAGGTCACGTGACCAATGAACGTATTGTTACTGGCTTAGGAAAAGCTAAGAGAAGGGAACAATGCTCACAGGAGCATCGGTGCCTTCTTAAACAGCTGATCGGCAGAGATCCCGGGTGTCGGACCCCCACCGATCAGATCCACAGGATAGCATCAAATATGTAGAAGAGAACTGGCTCGCACATCCACATGCTATGCTTTGATCTCATCCCTACTTACTAAGCAGAAGACATTGCTACTTGGCACATGTGTACCGCCTTACTGAGGCATTAGTGTACATTTTGATCAAAAGGCATAAGCCCACTCACCACGCCAAGGTTGCCTCTTTGAGTGGGACCTACTCTAAATTTTGGCGCAGCGCTGCCCAGCGACCACCGGCACTGGGCCCCACCACCCACCAGCACAGCGACAATGGCCACCACACAGCACCGCACCATGTGAACAGTTGTCAAAAGCTCACCTTATCCACAGCTCTCAGGAACTCCAACTGAGAGCACGGTAGGTTCATTTAAACCCTTATGCAGACATTTTCTAGTTAAAA
Source organism: Rhinella marina (assembly GCA_900303285.1). NCBI lineage: Eukaryota > Metazoa > Chordata > Amphibia > Anura > Bufonidae > Rhinella > Rhinella marina. Next base: position 985,160 of record ONZH01020898.1, on the reverse strand, counting down.
ACACCTGGGTCGAATGGGAGGAGTGCATACACCAGAAAACAAAAGTGGTGCTATGTGGCCGCTGGGTCCCGCCGCCTGCTGGATCAGCGCCGCAGTGTCGGTTGTTGCCGTGCAGCGCCACGCCAAATTTAGAGTAGGTCCCACTCAAAAAGGCAACCTTGGCGTGGTGAGTGGGCTTATGCCTTTTGATCAAAATGTACACTAATGCCTCAGTAAGGTGGTACACATGCGCCAAGTAGTGCTGTCTTCTGCTCAGCGAGCAGGGATGAGATCATAGCATAGGGTATCGATGTGCGATTCAGTTCTTTTCTCACATTTACATAGAGCCACAGGATAGGTCATCATCAGTTATATAATGTCTCAGAAAACCTCTTTAAATATATGCTGTGTGTTGGATATTTAAAGATGGCACCTGCTCGCGGGCGCAGCAGGCGCTATAGCTGCTAATTCCTCAGATGTCATGGTCAAATGTGACTACAACATCTGGGAGCTCAAAAACCTATTGGGGATCGGGGTACCCAGATGGTGCTCGGTTCTTCTGAATGATCCGAGGATGTAGCAGTTATGTTCCCATGAAGACCCTGCCATAAACTCTGATAGACTCCAATGCTAAAGAATTGGAGTGTATGTCAGAAGCAATCTAATAATTTCTTGTTCAAGTTCCCTAGGGGAATTATTAAAAAGTGTAAAAAAAAAAAGTTAAAAAAAAAATTGAATAAACAGTCGCACACACTCCAACATGGTATCAATAAAATCTAGATTGTCCGGCAAAAAAAATGAGCCTTAACACAGCTCCATAGACATAAAAACAAAAAGGTTATTGGTGGAAACATGGCAATGCAAAGTAAAAAATAGTTTTTTCAAAGTTTTTTATTTTCAGTATTAGGCTACATGCACACGAACGTATTTTGTTTCTGTGTCCGTTCCGTTTTTTTATTCCGGATAGGATGTGGACCCATTCATTTCAACGGGTCTGCAAAAAATGTGGACAGCACACCGAGTGCTGTCCGCATCCGTATGTCCGTTCTGTAGCCTCGCAAAAAATATACAGCATGTCCTATTCGTGTCTGTTTTGCGGACAAGGATAGGCATTATTACAATAGATCCGCAAAAGTGGAACTGTGTTTTTTTTTAATAATTCTATGCCATTTTAAAAAATGTTCCCGTTTCCCACTACGTTAAAAAGTACAATTTGTCCCGCAAAAAAAAAAACAAGCCATCATACAGCTATGTGAATGGAAAAATAAAAAAAAAGTTATGGCCCTGTCCTGAAGGTGTTAAAACTGCACCTGTACCAAGAAGAGACATGTCCACCTTTGACACGGTGTCCGTTCATGGCTTAGCTCCATTCAATGCAGCATATATAGCAGCAGAAGCCACAGCAGCTTCTTTCATGGTATACATGGTGTATGGCATTTTGGAGTATAGCATTTTGCAGTGAAGAAAACTACAACTCTCAGCAGGTCCTGAAGGTCTGCATCTGACAGGGCATGCTGGGAGGGGAACAGTAAAAACATGAGCATTTTTTTTTTTAAATCAGTAAATACCTTTTCTTCCATTTAGGGACTTGGGGACTGGCCTGGCTGGACACACAGCCTCCTGCTTCTCTTCTCCTGCCCTGTCATCACATTCTCCCACACTGAACTCCTGCGCTCCACTCAGCCTCTGGAACATGGGCGGGGCAGTAGGAGAGCTCTCTCTGAGCATTCAGTGTCAGCTTGTGACGGATGGACGTAGTGAGGGTAGAGGTCAGGAGGCAGGGCCCACAGTTTAGTAAGATCGGCTCTGCAGCATTGTGCCAGCAATTCAAGACAAGCAGCTGGATGACAGTAGCTGTTTGCTTCATATACACTGTGCCTATGGTAAGTGCTGCACTGATCATTACAACAGCGCTTGTCGCAGGCAGCAGGGGTTGCCGCTGACTAGTAAAGGCAGACAGGCAAGGGACCCACTGAGGATTTTCCCGGCTCCCCGGTGGGCCAGTCCGAGCCTGCATAACTACTGTGAAACAGGCACAATGGCCATTACTACTGTGAAGGAGGCACAATGTGGGCATAACTACTGTGACAGGGGCACTACTTTAAGATGATTATAACTACTGTGAAACCGGCACAATGCGGGCATTACTGTGAAACTGCCAAAAATGTAAGAGGGGCATGTGAAAAGGGCACAATGTGGGTATAACTACTGTGAAAAGGGCACAATGTTGGCATAACTACTGTGAAGCTGCCATAATGTGGGCATAACTACTGTGTGGGGGCGCAAAGTGCAGGGGAGCATCTAGTCTTTCTGCTGCCTGAGGCAAAAACTGAAATGGTGCCCCTCCCCATGCCAAATTCTCAACCTAACCCCTTCCCTCCAGCCTTTCAGTTAAAGGCATACTTGGAAAAAATTACATAGTGCTGCAAAACATACTGGTTAATATAGCGATACTGTTGAATATGCAGAGATGAACACTTCCACAATGAAAGCACTCATTGCCCAAGGCCTCTCCGCTGCCCCCCACTTGCCTGAGGCAATTGCCTCACCTTGCCTCATTGACAGAGCGACCCTGACAGTGTGGGCATTACTACTGTGTGGAGGACTAAGGGGTATCACTACTGTGTCGGGGCACAAAGGAGGAATAATAATCTTGTGGGGACACTAAGGGGACTGGGTGGGATTGGGCATGTTTAGATAGGTATTAGACGGAGTTAGAGATGTGGCTTAGTATTAAAATTTTTCACAGCGCACTATGCGCTCTGCTGGGATTGTCCCCGTTTGTGATTTTTAACATTTGGGAGGGATCACAAAGCATGCTCTCTATTTCTCTCCATTGTCAATAGTAATGTGAATATTAAAGCATAAGAAGACATTTCAGTCTATTGTATATTTTCAACTTCTGTTCTAGTAGGACTGTAGAAGAACTTGAGTAGTCTGCAGATTCTTGACCTCAACCCCATCAAACACTTTTAACATGATTAGGAATGACGATTGTGGGCCTGGCCATGTCATCCAGCATTGAGGTCCGACCTTACAAGTGTTTTTTTGGTTGAATAGGCACAAATTCCCAATAGCACCCTCCAAAATGTTGTGGAAAGTATGTCCAGAAAAGTGGAGACTGTTATAGCCAAATAAGAGGGCCTAACTCCATATTAATGCCCTTGGTTTTGGAATGAGATGTCCAACAAGTTTGTCTACACATCGGTGTGATATTCAGTATACATACATACAGTATATGGCAGATTTCCATATTTGACTGTTCAGTAAAGGTATCAAAGTCCTCAAGGAGTGTAAAAGCCTTATTATTTTATAAGGAAACGTCAAGCAACTTTGTAATATAATTTATCAACCATTGTTTGAGATGGTCCCTGTATGAGGTGGTCATAGACCTCCTTATTTATGGCTTTCCAGAAAATTTCCCACCAGTGTGAGACATAAGTGTAACCCTTTATATATGATCTAATATACTGAAGGGAGCGGTGGCCCCCTTGCCTGCAGGGACCTTGTGCACTTGCCTATATGGAGGAAGATTATTGAAACTACTGCAAAAAAAACAAAACTGGCCTAATGCTCCTTTAATTTTCCAAAGGAGCTCTGAAAAATGAAAGGTGGAATCTGATTGGTTGCTTTGGGCAACTAAGCCAGTTTTTTCCTTTGCACCAGTCTTGATAAATCTCGACCCTATATAGTGTGTCCATCCTAACATGCAGTACATGATCTGGACAAAACTTTAGCCTCTGAAAGTAAGTCAGTCATAAATTTTTCACAACCTAAATTAGCTGAAATTTAACTAGGATAGAATTTTGCTGCTTTAGATAAATGAGGGCCTTAGTCTTTGGTCTGGTCTGGACAGCTTCCTGTATGATATATTGTAGTAAGAAGCATTGCACTCTGTTAATCTAGTGTTAATATTTCGTTGACGTTCTTATCATCATGGCTAGAACTTTCATCCATTTACAGTAAGGCTATTACATAAGCATTTCTCATTTTGTAGACCACATGATTTGCTTTCGCAATAAGCTCACGGCACATGATTAACAAAGCAGTGTAAACTAGACCTGTATCAACAGAACAGAAATGCTTTCTGTCAGTGCGTAATATGGACTTGGTGGCGAGCCAGAGCTCTTTCCACTGAATGTCCGTTCTGCATTTTAAGTAGAGAAGAAGTTTGGCACAGGCCGTTCCAGAGCTGTAGAAACGAAACTCTCTAGTTTACATTTCTATCAAATCATTGAAAAATACAAAAAAGAAGCAAATCAAACTCTGTCCTGTCCTTCTGTGAATACATCTTTTATTTTGCTTCTTTTGTACCATTGATTGAACCAATTAAGCAGAGCAGTAATTGATACATGACCACAAGAGATGATGTCACACCAAAAAATCGTTACCACATGAGCAGCTGGAGACCGCATAGATGCAAGGCATGATGTGGCAGCTGCGCCCTGGCTGGATTCTTGTTTTGTCTTTGCTTTCTACTTAGGGCTCATTCACGCAACCATCTGTTAATGAATAAACTGTCAGTTTTTCTTGGTCATTTTGCATCAATATGTGCATCCATTTCCTGGCTGTTTATCTGTTTTTAATGTCCATTTTGCATCTGTTTTTAACATCCATTAAAAATGGATGAGTTTCATTGGCTCAACCCCTGCAGTGTCCTCAGTATTTATTAAGTGCCCAGCCTATTGCCCCCAGTATATATAATGGCCCCCATAGTGCCCCTGTATATATGATGGCCCCATTGTGCTCCCAGTATACATAATGGCCCCCATAGTGCCCCCAGTATATATAATGGCCCCCATAGCACCCACAGTATATATAATGGCCCCCATAATGCTGCCAGTATATATACTGGCCCCCATAGTGCCCCCAGTATATAAAATGGGCCCCATAGTGACCCCAGTATATATAATGGCCCCATAGTACCTCCAGTATATATAATTGCCCCCATAGTGCTCCCAGTATATATAATGGCACCCATCGTTCCACCAGTCTAAACAGTGCCGCCATAAAGCGCCCCCCGTAACCCCAGTCTAAGTAATGCTCCTAGTCTAAATAATTCCCCCATGTAATGCTCAGTCTAAATAATGTACCCAGTCTAAATAATGTACCCTGTGACGTTCCACAGAAGCAGACCTGCCAGAAGTTGCAGAGAGAGCAGAGCCTGTAGGTGTAACAACATTACCCCCATTGCTCCTAGAGGCTCATTTTCATGTATTAAAATGTAATTTTTATCTGCAATACAGGCGTATATGAACATGGGACCAACACAGATGCCTTCAGCTGCCAAGTGCACATTTAACAATGTCAGCCAGTTTCATAGCTACAAATCTGCTGACAGATGCCCTTTAATATAACATATCAGGCTAGGGTATGGAAAAATCACAGACATTGGTTGCTGGACAACAAATGTTCAATACACATTGACAGGACTTTGTCTTAGGGGTGTGCGACCTTTGTGACCGTACAGGGTGCATCACCACAGACTCCTGAAGGGGGCACAAGACTAGCCCCTTTGCTGGGCACCTGGTTACTAGATGAATTCACCTGGTTTTCAGACTCCCCTGCACCTAATTGTATCTGCATCCACAGACTGTAGATATAATTGAGCAGTATGTTCATGGCCTGGACAAGAGGTAGGTAAGCTAGCTGTGCACAGAAGATACCAGGTGGAGAAGGACCTGTGTGATGTCATCATCATGTGACCAGTGTAGGAAGAGAAAACTCAGATATCGGTAAGGGTGCCTTCACATGTGGCGGATCTTGTTGTAGAAGCTTTCTGTGACTGAAATGGAGCTTGCAAAAATCTATGGGGCAGGGACGTAGCTATAGGGTAAGCAGGGGAAGAGGCTGCTTTGGGGCTCCAACTCAGAAGGGGCCCATTCAGGAGGAGGACTAAAAGGTTTTATTGTCTGTGCCCCCTCACAGTATTATACCATGACATTATATACAGTGACTGAAGAAAACAGACAGACCGACTGCTGGGCCTCATCTGACTAGCCACAGGAATGAAGGTTGCGAAGAAGTTGCTGGGAAGGGGGGGAGGGGGGGTTCTGTTTTCTGTGGAGCTCAGTTATCTCTAGTCATGCCACTGCTATGTGGGTATTTTATTAAACAGAAATACACCTATATTAGGCGTATTTCTGGCGCAGATTGCGGCACAAAGATCCTTTGCACCGCAATCTGCGACTTTTCCTCTCTCACGCCAGGTCTAAAAAAAGTGGTGGCCGGGGAAGGGGACGGACCGATAGGCCCGTCTCATTTACCATTTTCTACACCTGTTTTAGGCGTAGAAAATAATTTAAATGTAAGGCAACTAGGAAGTTGTCTTACATTTAGGCTGACACCTCTACATAATCAGAAATTTTAAGGCCCCTTACTGTAAAAATATTAGGACCCTCTGTATGCAGGTTGAGTGCCATAGACATAAATAAATGACTAGCAGCCATGTTTGACACTGCTTAGCGAACTGCACAGTGATAATTACATGATAACTTTATACTGCAGGTCAGTACAAAAATTTTTTTTAGGGGAGGTGACAAAAATTTGTGAATTTCTTTTTTACAGTGTTTACCACGTGTGACAGAAAAAATGAAATTTTATTAATTTGACTATTTATGAAAACAAAACCAATTATGTTTAGATTTTTTTGTTGAATTATTTTAGTATTATATGAGAAATGAGAAAAGTGGAGTTTTAAAATTTTTCATTTTTTTTTTATTTTTTTTTATTGTCTTCAGCTTTTTTTTTTTTTTGTCCCCATAAGAGACATGAATCTGTAATCGTTTCCCTAAAATCCCTCCCAGTCATCTGAATGGGGCAGAAATCCATGTACATGCTGCAGAAACAACCTCATTCAGATGGATGTATTCCAGGAGAACCCCTCTAAGATTTAACAAATGCATTGTGTGATTTGTGTTCAGGCTATCTCTGCTATTTTAAGGTGTAACTTTGTAGATGAATTTGCAAATTACAGCCTATTTCTGACATTACTGGTATTTAGGATGACAGCTTTCACTCAGCACTCCCACCGCCGTTGATTGCTCATCTTCTCCACATAATTAGTATACTCTAAAAAGTAAAGAAGGAACTCAAAAATTGTAACCATGTCCTGAGCACTACAACATCACACCCTTTAAAGGGATTGTCTCCCCTGTCTTAAGCGCAGCAGGCCCAGACTTCTGGTGCCGGTTAACATGACTGGCAGCACAAGCCAGTGGCGCTGGGAAACTATAATTCCCGCTGTGCCTGTGTGTGCCTGCTCCCAAGGCTGCTAATGATTCAATAGCAGCCTAAGGCTACTTTCACACTAGTGTTTTTTATTTCCGGTATTGAGTTCCGTCATAGGGCCTCAATACCGGAATGAAACGCTTCAGTTTTGTCCCCATTCATTGTCAATGGGGACAAAACTAAACTGAAGACAATGGAATGCTCCTAAAAGTGTTCCGTTCCGTCTTCAGACCGGAGAGCAAACCGCGGTTCCGGCCCCACACATGTACCTGCGGCAGCACGGATCCGGCGGCACCCTTCACCTGCCGGATCCATGCTGCCGCTAGTGTGAAAGAGGCCTTAGTCAGCTCATCGCAATGATAGCAGTCTTAGCGCAGCACTGTGGCAGATCCATAGGACATACAGGGGCAGGAGCTAATGCACATGCACAGGAGACTATGTGCACTACACTCCCACTATCCCGGGCAGTAGAAAGGCCAGCTTTGTTTCTTTTCAGGGAGCAAACGGCACCACCACTGATGTATACCAGTGTTGGCTGTAACCCCTAGAGAGGAGCAGTGTATAAAGACAAGGAGTATATTGGTAAGTTACTTGTATTAGGTTATTACACATCATAAATGTCACTTCATGAGATGAGATAACCCTTTTAAAGTGTCCCTCCAGACATGTTCTCCTGTCATATGTGACATCAGGTGTAGAGATATAACAGCACACTGGGTGTACAGTTAGTAAGGCAACCATACAACGTCAAATGAGTATGGAGCAGGGTCCCATCCTCATTAATAGGACACATACACAATACTGGCTGGGCACTATATGGTTGTCTCTGCAAATGTATCAACCATAATGCAGTTACATCTCTACACCCAATGTCATATCTGATGGTAGATTATGCTTGGAGGGACACTTTAAACTTTTCTTCTCACCTGAAGATACTGTTGCCTAAAGCAGCTGCAGAATAAAAAATGGTAACCTGATATTTTGCCGAAAGGACAATGATCATAGTTAAAACATAATATTGTTTTAGACACTAACTTGGTTTAATGCACACAGTTTACGGTCTAATGCACATGGTCTACGGTCTAATGCACACAGTCTATAGTCTAATGCACATAGTCTATGGTCTAATGCACACGGCTGGTTTATAGCTGTGTATTATATGGAGTCCCCTATACCTCTTATTACATATGGAGTTTTTTTTGTTGGGCAAATCTCATGGTATGCTCCATCGGACTCCACACGTACAGTGGAGCAATTGTTCTAGGGGAAATATCTTTGTATGGGTCTGTACTAAAGGAGAAGGACAGGCACCATGTACTTCCATACAGCCTTCCCGCTAGCATGAGACCTACAGATGTAGCCGAGCTAAACTTGACTCTGATAACACATGGCACAGTGTTATCTTGGTTATCTCGTGACAAAAGCCATTGAAATCCTTTGAAAAGTTAGTTTTCTTGCCGTTAATCATCAAGTACATCTGTACATCTGTTAAAGTGTGGGAATATCATTGAAAGAAACAGGCTTAAAGGGGTTTTCCAGATTTTTAATATTGATGACCTAACCTCACTGATGATGCTATTATGCTTTGAATAAAAGTCTCTTCATATCATCAAGAAAGTGAGTGCCGGTCCTTCTTCCCTATGAGCTCATTTGCGTCCCTTTCTTCCCAGAATTCTAGAGGAGCATGTATGGCCTATAAGTCTCCTCACGCGATTAAGGCGCTCTCTCCCCAAGGAGACAAGGAGATATAGTAACCCCAAATCCTGGGGGGTATATGGCACAGGTTATATAGTCCTGTCATGCTTGTATGCTCCACAATTAGAAATACAACCAAATAAATGAATCAAAACCTGATGTGTACTATACTGAGCAGACATCTTCTAAGTCTCTCACTAGCTGTTCTCCTCCGAGATGCTTTGCTTGCCATTACATTGTTATCAGTGGAAAGCATTCTGTCTGTGCCTGTCACTTTTATGTACTTTCCATGACTGTCGTCTTCTACTCTTCACTCTCTGAATAGAAAGGGGAGGCAGAACTGGAATGTATCAGCAGCGCGGAGGTATTTTTAGTTATCTCCCAGTCGCATCCTATATGGGCCTCCATTCTATTTCTGGGTCTTTTAGAAATAGCTTTTCCAGACCATTGTTTTCTTTTCACTTTTAGGCCATTGAAATGTTTCCCCGTGTAGATCACTCGGAGATGTAACTGGCAGCTTGTGGCCCCCAGAGCAGAATCAGTAACAGCCCTTCACTTACAATCCTTCATGTACAATGGTGTAATGGTGTTATCTGGGCCTTTGGGTCCCATCAGGCACCAGAAACAAGGGGCGACCACTACCTATGCTCCTCTTATTACACTTCTGCTCACCGATTTAGGCTCAGAGGTTAAAATGGCGAAGAAACAAAAAGCATATTAGAATGCTGCATAATTCACACAATGATCACGGAGGTCATCCAGGTTTCAAAAATGAGCTCTGCAATCTGGCTTTCAATGAAGCATCCCTCTTATAGAATGTATGGAGCATATGTATTCTGCTAGATAACCCTCTGTATGCCTATTTATAAAACTGGAAGTATTATTATTGTGCAAACTAGTGAAAAGGTTCCTTCCAGACGGATAAAACAATGGAATCCTTTATTGAAGAATAGTCATAAAATCCAGATATGCCAAACACATGCACAAAAAAACGTATCTCCTGTGACGTGTTTCAGATCTATATTACACCCTTAGTCGTCAGCTTGCATCTTTTGGAGTGCCCCACTTTTCCGTGCCCCGGATCTCTGCATTGGAGCTGGCCGTGATTATCTTTTTGGCTATTATTATTATGCCACTATTTGATTTTCTACGTCAGGTCATGATTACACGTTACTTACTTCTAAAAATAATTGTGAGATTGTCTTAGCCCTTTTCGAAGGCTACAATTATGTGCTGCCCTAGTGCTGCTTTCATGTGGCTCCTACGTTATTATGTCCTTCCCTCCAGTAGGTAAATTATTTTAGCATTAGCAAAAAGCAAAAAAAAAAAATGCGTAGTTTGGAAATGTAAGCAGTCTGCAAAAATGCAGGTAGCATTTTATATATGTAATCAGAAAATAAGTTCTGTGTCTTTGCCCTTGTTCTCCCTTTCACCTGGGTGCTTCCTATATGAAGTTCTTCATGACTCGCTATCAATTATAATTGCTTTTGTCTTTTGCAAATCTGGAGACATATTAAGAAGAATGAACAGGATGTATAGACTGATGAAGGACAATCACCCCGAAACAGCTGTCTGCAGATGAGGTGCTGGCTTATTTAATATCTGAGTCATGTCTCAAGGCCTATTTAAAGGGTCAAACATTGACTTATAGGAAAGCTGCCTTACATCTGGTGGCATTAGAGGCAGAGCTTCTTAAGAGCTCATTTGCATCCCTTTCATCCTGGAATGGAGCATGTATGGCCTATAAGCTTCCTCACGCTGATTAAGGTGCTCTCCGCAAGGAGAGATAGTACCCCACAAATACTAAAGGGGTCATTTAATAAGACAGGCACTGTGGTATTGCTGTCCCTGTCTACTTGTGTTGTCCCTGCCTTCTGTCAATTTGGACGTGGAGACCACTTTAAATTCACAGTCCACCCCTGCTCTCACCTGATGATGTGCACAGTTGCACACCTAGCCAACGAATAAAGTCATCATGGCTGCTGCAAGGGAGGTAATCAGCCAGGAATCTTTGTAATGCCATCATCCCTGGATGCTGAGGGGCTCCATTGTGACATGCACAATATTCCTTCTATGCAAATTTTCATGGGCACTGTAATATTGATTTTCTGGAGTCTGCCACTTTAATTTGTAGTTAATCCAATTATTTAACACTGTCGTAAAGACAGCAAGGAGACAGCTTAGTCTCATTAATGCACAATTGCTTGTTGCTGCAATGGACTGCAGGGCTGGATCCTCCTTTCAGAAACCTGGACCAGGTTCTATAGAAAGTATGGTATCCCATGAAAGGGAGAGGCATAGACGCTAAACTGTTGTGAACCTGCAACACAGTGATCACTTAAAGCCTCCCTTGAAGCAACGGGGGTAAATCGGTGCACTCTTCAAAGTCCAGAGGGCCCGAGTGTCAGAAATGAGTGAAGTGGCTGGTGTGTTGTGAACTTGTCAAACTACATTGCAGCAGTATTCCAATCTGCACCCCCTCCCCACCATGGAAATGCACCGTTGGCCGATACACACACATTCCCTCACCTAGTGATGTGTACAGCTGTAGGACTGGCCAACGAATGAAGCCGTCATGGCTGCTGCCAAGGAGGTATACTCTGGGCACCCTTCATGATGTCATCATCTCTGGATGCTGAGAGGACACCCTGTTGGCATGTGCAGTGTTCTGTCTAGGGAAATTGTCATGAGGCTGCCATACTGATTTTCTGGAGGCCACCACTTTAATCCTAGCAATATCCCACCAAAGTTTGAAGTGAGACAGCTCTATTAATGACTTGTAAGAACTATCATGTTAGGGGGCATTCTCAGCAAAGATTCCAGTTACAGTAGCTTGAGATACAATATATACTGCTGGGACATAAATTCAAAGACAGGAGAAGGGAATGGGTTAAAATTATGGACATTGTCAGTCCACTATGTCCCTAAGTCCTCATGTGCACGACTGTATAATTTCATACCATTATCTTGTAGCTCGGGCCCCATGGAGTGGCTGAGTCAGTGTCTACCTTACTCGAACATCAACGTCCATAAGATGACTAATGACTAATGAAGATCCAGAGCATATCACTCTGTTCACTTGCCGTATATGACTCATGAGCTTATTGAGACCTGTATACATTACATACATACAGACTACTATGAGTAGTCATTCTATTGGCATGTGATTTTAGAACTTAGGACTCATACACATGACCATACCTGTCTTGCATTTTTTATTTCTAAAATCATATCCCAATGGATGACATATGTCATTGTACAACCTGGACCTATGAGGCAGGTGGCACTAAAGGCTGCAGGAATATGGAAGAGATTGGAAGGAGGTAGACTGACCGCTCATAGTAGTCTGTATGTAACTGATGTGTGATGTATAATGGTTTCAATATGCTCATCAGTCAAATAAAGCAACGCCATGGGAAAGTGGATGGCTTTTGCATAGAGTGATGTGCGCTAGATCTTCATTAGTCATTAGTCACATTATATTCACTCTAGTTTCTTAGCAACAACATTGAGGTAGACACTGACGATGCACACAGCCACGTCATGGGTCCAGAGGTACAAGAGTACGCTTAAAGAAACAAAAAATGGGATGAATTTGTCTTCTATTCTGAGTCTTAAAGACATAGTCCCATCTTAAAGGGAACCTGTCATCTCCAAAACACTCCCTGAACTAGAGTAAGCGTTGTATAGTTTAAGTGATGCTGAATCCGAATATGTAAGTTTTATCTTCATACTCACTTTCATTCTGACGCTGTGCTTCCACAAAGCGGCAGTAAAATGCATTGAGAGGACTCTTCTTTGAGTCCTCTCCATTATGTGAGTGAGCACTGGAGTCCAGTGAGTGCATTTTACTGCAGGTTTGTGGGAGCACAGCGTCGGAATAGAAGGGAGTATGAAGATAAAACTTACATAACCGGACTCAGCATCACTTACAGTATACACCGCTTACTCTAGTTCAGGGGGTGTTTCGGAGATGACAGGTTCCCTTTAAGCATTGCTAAGCTTTCCATAACTAAATAGATTTCAATGGTGAGGTGGCATGCATTAAACTGGAAAATGCTGGTAATCATTGAATGGGAGACACTGGAACCCAATTCTGCTAATAAGTGGGTGTCCGAAAAATTGGATGAGAATATGTCTTTTAAGGTAAATTAACACAGCACGATATTCAGGCAGATTATCAAAACGCTCATTCATTGGACGAAACAGTCGTTCATGCAGGCACATAAATTATTGGTTCTGGGCAGCAGATTGTGCAGTCTAAACAGTGATCTGCTACCCAGAAACAATGCAGCTGTACGAAGACGAGCTATGGCAATAGTGATCCCTCGTCTTATTGCTGTGAAGGAGATCACTGCATGTAAATACAGAGCTTCACCTCCACTGGACAAGCAGCCGACTGTCAGGAAGGAACGCTTCCTTTCCAACCATCAGTTTTAAGCTCGGCCTGTCTAAATCCACCTTAAAAGGGTTATCCCATGAAAAATATTTGACAATTTTCAAACCATCCCCTGGATCTAAATACTTTTGTAATTACATGTAATTAAAAATTTAGCTTTTTAGCTTGAGTTATTCAATAAAATGTATCTGTATAGCACCACCTGCTGTTTGTTTTTTTTCTTATTTCTTTGTCCTGTTCACTCAGAAGGCCGCACATGCTCTGTTTCATCCTTGCCTCCTAAACCGTGATAGGGAGAGAGCTGAGACACACACCCTGAGCTGCAGCAGAAAAGACACTCCCCTTGAGCTGTCAGCTTGATATAAATCTAGAAGAGCAATGAATGGGGAGATCTCTGGATCCATGTGAGGTACGGGGCTAGTTCTGGCTTTGTTTGAAAGAGGTTGTCATGTCCTATATGATGTCTCATTTTCATTTTTACATTAGTCATGGGATAACCCCCTTCAGTCACTGTGAAAAATAATAACCAAAAACTTTTGCAGTCATTTATATGTCTCTAGTTCCTGGATTTTTTGATTTTTTCTCTGTGGACAATGGATGGAAGAACTGATAAATAGGGTGCATCACCAGTGGAGAGGGAATAACTGTTAGATTTTAGGGGTACATCTTCTGGGACCCCCACCAGTCGACAGAATGGGGGTCTCATTTCCCCTATTACACTCAGCTTCAAGAGCGAGGCCAGGAGGAGTTGAATGGAGCCTTGGTCAAGCATTCTATAGCACTGTAGATCGAGAAGCTGTACTCGTCTATCTCCATCAGTGCCATAGATAGGAAAGGGGGCACTAGGGGACTAGCACTACTGTAAGAGGGCACTAAGGGGGCATAACTACTATGAACTGGGCATTAAGGGAGCATTCTACTTTCAGGAGGGTGGCCAATTAAAAAAATTTCCATGGGGCTCAGCCTTTTCTAGTTATGTTCCTGCTAAGTATCTTTATATCTATCTATCTATCTATCTATCTATCTATCTATCTATCTATCTATCTTCCTATCTATCGACCCACAGGTCATCTATTTATACACACATTAAATATAGAGCACTTGCCTTATGGAGCTGTTCACATATCATTACCTCCAGTAAAAGGAATCATTGCTTGCAATTGATCCATCATACTCCCTCCAGGCTATCCTATGTATTACAGCTCAGATTTGCTTCTTACTTGACCCTGCAGTATGGAATGATTTGTATTATAATAAATTATGCAGATTTAAGATTAATCAGAAATTCACAGAAAGCTAAACATTTCGGAATATTCTGATCTGTAATGAATCATAGTGTTGAAACTAGTGAATGGCTTTTTGACCTGTAGGTAAATGAAGACGTGCCATGAATCTCTAGCTATTTCCAGAGAAGAAACAGGATACGTGGAGAGACAAGAGTGCGGTCACAAGGCAGGCTGCTCTATTAGTACAGCAAAGCTGAAATGCGTGTGGATTTTTGCCCCAGACCAGCATTAAAGGCTATGTTCACATGTACAGTACTGTCTCTCTTTCATTTTGGCTGATAAATTAAATTTTCCAGATCTTTCATTGTAGGGAAAAAGATTATAAAAATTCCATTCACACAACTTGGCAGGAAACTTATGACTTTCAGGGCATGCTCGTGTGATCATAGACCACAATGCTAGTTTTCTCTACTGAACTGCAGTTGTGGCATAACTTGTATATATTTATATGCATATGGTTTTCTGGTGCAGAAATAGAGTGGATTTCTATTTCATCACTTGTGGTACATTTGAGACTTTGTAGAACCTCAACAAGTATACACACATGCAGAGAGGTTAGAGATGAGCGAGCACTAAAATGCTCGGGTGCTCGTTATTCGAGTCGAACTTTTCTCGATGCTCGGGTGCTCGTTTCGAATAACGAACCCCATTGAAGTCAATGGGAGACTCGAGCATTTTTTGCAGGGGACCAAGGCTCTGCCTAGGGAAGGCTGGGTGAAAACCTGGAAACCTCAGAAAATGATGGAAACACCACGGAAATGGACAGGAAACAGCAGGGGCAGCATGCATGGATGCCTCTGAGGCTGCTTAATCCCACCATTACCCCAAATTCTCAGGCAACAGCCTGGTGGTTACCCTCATGGCAATTGTGCTCACCCAGGCCAAGAAAGGCGAGGCACATGCCCATCACATGTTAGGGAAGCACCCAACTAGGTGCAACGAAGGTCCATCACCGCCAATTTTCAGGGACACGGTAATGGTGACCCACTTAAAAATGCCTGACAACCTGGCGGTTAACCCCTGATTGTCTGTCTTTCAATAAGATTGCAGTGTAAAGCATGGTGGTGAGCCTCAGTAATAAGATTGCAGTGTAAAGCATGGTGGTGAGCCTCAGTATGACTTTTTAGATGGAGATTGCATGTGGTCACGTACTCCCTGGAACCCCATAGTCACCCCTTCTCTGATGTGCTACCCCAGAACATTCTCTGCCCCAATTCGCAAGACCTTTTGCAGTCTCCGTGTGCTGACAGTGGGGATTTACCAGTGTTGTCTGAGGAGGTGGTGGACAATGGCGAGACACAGGTGTCGGGGGGTGAGTTAGTTGTATGGAAAGCAAGTTACAGTGGGGACTCCTTGGGGGGGACTTTCTCATGATGGGACAGATTCAATTGTGTTTAGAAAGGCTGATGGGCTTCCGTCAGCACTGTGTGTATAGAACCCCATGGCCTTTCATAAAAATAGTCTGGCGATGACCCCAAGGCAATTTTCAGGGACACGGTAATGGTGACCCACTTAAAAATGCTGCCTGACAACCTGGCGGTGAACCCCTGATTGTCTGTCTTTCAATAAGATTGCAGTGTAAAGCATGGTGGTGAGCCTCAGTAATAGGATTGCAGTGTAAAGCATGGTGGTGAGCCTCAGTATGACTTTTTGGATGGAGATTGCATGTGGTCACGTACTCCCTGGAACCCCGTAGTCACCCCTTCTCTGATGTGCTACCCCAGAACATTCTCTGCCCTAATTCGCAAGACCTTTTGCAGTCTCCGTGTGCTGACAGTGGGGATTTACCAGTGTTGTCTGAGGAGGTGGTGGACAATGGCGAGACACAGGTGTCGGGGGGTGAGTTAGTTGTATAGGAAGCAAGTTACAGTGGGGACTCCTTGGGGGGACTTTCTCATGATGGGACAGATTCAACTTGGGTGGATCAGGCACAGGAACAGATCAATTTTTTTTTTTTGTGTTTATTTAACTTTTATTTAGCACAAATAACCTCCGGAAAAATAGTTTGGAGAGAGGGCCTGTAGGTGGACCTCCGGAAAAATTGTTTGGAGAGAGGGCCTGTAGGTGGACCTCTGGAAAAATTGTTTGAAGAGAGGGCCTGTAGGGGGCCCTCCTGAAAAATTGTGGTAAAAGAGTGCCAGTTGGACCTCTAAAAAATGGCGTTTTTTTTGGTCAGCGTTAGGCAAAGACGACATGGAGGAGGAGGAGGAGTAGGAGGAGTAGAGAAGAGGAATCGGATACATAAGTAATGTTAATCTTTAGCTGCTCTCTCCACCGTCTCTTGTGACAAGCGCAAAGCATCCGACTTGATGCTGAGCAGTGAGTTTTTCAACAGGCAAAGCAGCGGGATGGTGAGGCTGATAATGGCAGCATCGCCGCTGACCATCTGCGTTGACTCCTCAAAGTTGCTCAACACCTGGCAGATATCAGACATCCACGTCCACTCCTCATTGTAGACTTGAGGAATCTGACTGACCTGACTACCAGTTCTGGTGGAAGTTGACATCTGGCAGTCTACAATCGCTCTGCGCTGCTGGTAAACTCTGGATAACATATTTAATGTCGAATTCCATCTCGTGGGCACGTCGCACAACAGTCGGTGAGCGGGCAGTTGTAGGCGGCGCTGCACTGCCCTGAGAGTGGCAGCATCTGTGGTTGACTTGCGGAAATGCGCACAGATGCGGCGCACCTTGGTGAGCAAATCAGACAGATTGGGGTATGTCTTGAGGAACCGCTGAACTATTAGATTGAACACGTGGCCCAGGCATGGCACATGTGTCAGTCTGCCGAGTTGCAGAGCCGCCACCAGGTTACACCCGTTGTCACACACAACCATGCCTGGCTTGAGGTTCAGCGGTGCCAGCCACACATCGGTCTGCGCCGTGATGCCCTGTAACAGCTCTTGGGCGGTGTGCCTTTTGTCACCTAAGCTCAGCAGTTTGAGCACCGCCTGCTGGCGCTTACCCACGGCACTGCTGCTACGCCTAGAGCTACCGACTGAAGGCGCCGTGCCCACGGATGGTAATTCGGAGGAGGAGGTGGTGGAGGAGGAGGGGTCGGAGGAGGAGGCATAGTACATCTGAGAGACCATGACCGAGGTAGGCCCCGCAATCCTCGGTGTGGGCAGTACATGAGCGGCTCCAGGGTCAGTCTCGGTCCCAGCCTCCACCAAGTTAACCCAATGTGCCGTCAGTGAGATATAGTGTCCCAGCCCAGCAGCACTTGTCCATGTGTCCGTGGTTAGGTGGACCTTCTCAGAAACAGCGTTGGTCAGGGCACGGATGATGTTCTCTGACACGTGCTGGTGTAGGGCTGGGACGGCACATCGGGAAAAATAGTGGCGGCTGGGGACCAAATACCGAGGGGCCATCGCCATGAGATTGCGAAAGGCCTCGGTCTCTACCAGCCTATAGGGCAGCATCTCCAGGCTCAGCAATTTGGAGATGTGGACGTTGAGGGCTTGGGCATGTGGGTGGGTGGAACTGTATTTCCTCTTGCGCTCCAGCGTCTGCTGTAAAGACAGCTGAACGCTGCGCTGGGACACATTGGTGGACACTGTGGAGGATCGTGGAGGCGAAGGTGTGGTTTTCCGGCGGGAGGCGCTCGTGCCGGGGTCCTGGGCAGGGGGTTGACTAGCAGAGGCAGCGAGTGACACAGGGGAAGGAGCAGTGGTGTGACCCGCAGGAGGTGGTGAACGGCCTTGGTTCCATTGAGTGGGGTGTTTAGCACTCATATGCCTGCGCATGCTGGTGGTGGTTAGGCTAGTAGTGGTGGCACCCCTGCTGATCCTGGTGTGGCAAAGGTTGCACACCACAGTCTGTCGGTCATCCTCACTTTCTTTAAAGAACCTCCAGACTTGCGAACATCTAGGCCTCGCCACGGGAGCTTCACTACGTGAAACAGTTGCTGCTGATGCACCAGCTCTGGCCCTGCTTCTCCCTCTGGCCACAGCACTGCCTCTTCCAACCTGTTCTGGTGCAGCACTCGCCTCCGCCTCAGAGGCACTCGGCTTATCAACCCAGCTTGGGTCAGTCACCTCGTCATCCTCCGATTCCTCAGTCTGCTCCCCCCTCGGACTTCCTGCCCAGACAACAACTTCACCACTGTCTGACAACCGTGTCTCCTCATCGTCCGACACCCCTTTACAAACTTCTTCCACTAACTCAACATTGTCATCATCCTCACCATCACCCACAGACTGCGACAGTTGGAAAACTTGGGCATCGGGAACGAGGTCAGCAGCAACCTGAGAAGTGGTTTGTGACTCTGGGAAGGGTCCAGAAAACAGTTCCTCAGAGTATGCCGGATCGCATTCCAAATTTTCCTGGGAGGGGGCAGACTGGGGGGAAGGAGGTTGAGGTGGAGGAGCCAGAGGAGTGCTCCCTTGGGTAACGTGGGTGGACTGCGTGGAAGACTGACTGGTGGACAAATTACTTGAAGCATTGTCCGCAATCCACGACATCAGCTGTTCGCACTGTTGTGGTTTCAACAGTCCTCTACCACGTGTCCCTGTAAGTTGAGACATGAAGCTAGGGAGTGTAGCTCTGCGGCGTTCCCCTGCTCCCTCATCAGCAGGTACTGTCTCACCCTGCCCAGGACCACGGCCTCTGCCCCCTGCAGTAATTGAATGCCCACGCCCACGCCCTCGTCCTCGACCCTTAGCCCTGGGGTTCAACATTTTCTGTATATAAATGTATTATATAAAAAATAAATGGGCCTGCTGTACTGAAACCCACAAACTTGTTCAGTCTGGTTGAATTAAGTGACGTACAGAAAGTGTCACCTGGACAGAAAATACGGATTGTAGTGAGTGTACTGAACTGTGACACACAGAATGGTTCCACACTGCTGTGTGAAATGGATTTGTATCACTGAGCTAAAACAACATAAAAACTATTTAAAAAAAAAAATTTTTTTAATATACACTCACCGGCCACTTTATTAGGTACACCTGTCCAACTGCTCGTTAACACTTAATTTCTAATCAGCCAATCACATGGCGGCAACTCAGTGCATTTAGGCATGTAGACATGGTCAAGACAATCTCCTGCAGTTCAAACCGAGCATCAGTATGGGGAAGAAAGGTGATTTGAGTGCCTTTGAACGTGGCATGGTTGTTGGTGCCAGAAGGGCTGGTCTGAGTATATCAGAAACTGCTGATCTACTGGGATTTTCACGCACAACCATCTCTAGGGTTTACAGAGAATGGTCCGAAAAAGAAAAAACATCCAGTGAGCGGCAGTTCTGTGGGCGGAAATGCCTTGTTGATGCCAGAGGTCAGAGGAGAATGGGCAGACTGGTTCGAGCTGATAGAAAGGCAACAGTGACTCAAATTGCCACCCGTTACAACCAAGGTAGGCAGAAGAGCATCTCTGAACGCACAGTACGTCGAACTTTGAGGCAGATGGGCTACAGCAGCAGAAGACCACACCGGGTGCCACTCCTTTCAGCTAAGAACAGGAAACTGAGGCTACAATTTGCACAAGCTCATCGAAATTGGACAGTAGAAGATTGGAAAAACGTTGCCTGGTCTGATGAGTCTCGATTTCTGCTGCGACATTCGGATGGTAGGGTCAGAATTTGGCGTCAATAACAAGCATGGATCCATCCTGCCTTGTATCAACGGTTCAAGCTGGTGGTAGTGGTGTCATGGTGTGGGGAATATTTTCTTGGCACTCTTTGGTCCCCTTGGTACCAATTGAGCATTGTTGCAACGCCACAGCCTACCTGAGTATTGTTGCTGACCATGTCCATCCCTTTATGACCACAATGTACCCAACATCTGATGGCTACTTTCAGCAGGATAATGCGCCATGTCATAAAGCTGGAATCATCTCAGACTGGTTTCTTGAACATGACAATGAGTTCACTGTACTCAAATGGCCTCCACAGTCACCAGATCTCAATCCAATAGAGCATCTTTGGGATGTGGTGGAATGGGAGATTCGCATCATGGATGTGCAGCCGACAAATCTGCGGCAACTGTGTGATGCCATCATGTCAATATGGACCAAAATCTCTGAGGAATGCTTCCAGCACCTTGTTGAATCTATGCCACGAAGAATTGAGGCAGTTCTGAAGGCAAAAGGGGGTCCAACCCGTTACTAGCATGGTGTACCTAATAAAGTGGCCGGTGAGTGTATATTTTTTTGTAGTTTTGTTTTTTTTGGAACGTGACGTGCAGAAACTATCGTAGAGCTAACTCACACCCTGCTGACGGTGGCTATTTTGACTGCGACCCAGACAAATGTCGCACAGAGATTTTTGGGATCAAGCTATATACGTGACAGCAAAAGACCTGGTTGTATTAAGTGACGTACAGAAAGTGTCACCTGGACAGAAAATACGGATTGGAGTGAGCGTACTGAACTGTGACAGACAGAATGGTTCCATGCAGCTGTGTGAAATGGATTTGTATCACTGAGATATAACATTAAAAAAAAAGGAGGTTATATATGGCGATAGCTGCACTACTAGTGCCAGCCAGCCAGCCAAGCCAGGAGACAAAAAAAAATTTCTTGTAGCCCTTAGAAGGGCTGTTGGGTTCTTTGTGGGTGATTCCTGCCTAACAGAGAACTAAATGCAGGCCCTAACACTCTCCCTGAAACGCAGCAGCTCTATCCCTAACGACATCCAGACGGCATCTGAGCCGAGCACCGCGGCCAGTCACTAGTATATTCCAGGGTCACCTGATCAGGCCAGCCAACCCCTGCTATCGACATGTAAGGGCCCCACGTGATGCTGGGTGTACCGCAGAGTCCCCTGGCTTGTGATTGGCTGAGTTTATAGGCGCCAAAAATGCACGATGCGGAAGTTGCCATTTCCTCGAGCATGGCGAGATACTCGTCCGAGCAGCGAGCACTTACGAGTACCCTAATACTCGAACGAGCACCAAGCTCGGACGAGTATGCTCGCTCATCTCTAAGAGTGGTTCCTTGAAGCTCCTTGACCCCAATACAAAATATGTTAACAGAACAAATAATCTTTTATACTGGACAGAGAGTCCATTTGACGGGCCCAGGTGCAGTCACAGTCTTTGTGCCCCTGCATACACATCCAGTTCTTCTATCAGTCTAGTGGGCATTCACCAAATACTTGTTAATATATATCATCTTATCCACTGAGCCAGATACAATAAAATGACAGAAGTCTGAATAGTTATTTTGTCAGAATGTGAGCTCTAGTGCCTGATATATAATGTGATCTAGTGTGACATATTTATTAGAACCTAAGGGGGTATAACTACAGTGTGGGGGCACTAAATGTGGCATTTTACTGTTTAGGGCACAACTACTTAGTGGGGGCACTAAAGGGGAATTCTACTGTATAAGGGAATAAAAGGGAAATTCTACTGTAAGAGGGCACTAAAAGCGGAATTCTACTGTACGGAGACACTAAAAGGGGCATTCTATTTTGTGGGGGCACTAAAGGCAGGGGTGCACCTAGCCTTTTTGCTGCCTGAGACAAAAACTGAAATGACGCTTCTCCCTCCCCAATGCCAATTTCTTAACCTAACCCCTTCCCTTCAGCCCATGGCCTTCGGCTGCCCCTCTCTTGCCCCTACCTGGTGCTGCCTGAGGCGATTGCCTCACCTGGCCTCATCGGTGGTGCACCAATGACTAAAGGGGTAATTCTACTGTATGGAAGACTAAGAGGCATTCTACTTTAAGGGTGAACTAAAATGGGCATTCTACTGTAAGGGAGCAATTTATTGTGTGGAGACACTAAAGTGGTCATTCTACTGTGTGGAGGCATTGTAACATGTTGGGGCAATAAGGAGGTATATCTACTGTATGTGGGCACTAAGGCATTTTACTGTGTGGGGGCACTAATGGGGCATAACTACTATGTGGGGGTACGAAAAGTGCATTATACCATGTGTGTGTTAAGACAGACATAGAGCGGAGTTAGAGGCATGGCTTAGAATAAAAAAAAATTGCCAATATTGTTGCTCCTTGAGATTTTTTAAAGTTGGGCGGTATGACTTAGCACATGTGACCATAATAATTTGTTGATATCTTTTAGAAAAAGTTTTAGGTTATAAACACAGCGTAAATTCTGCAATGCGGATTTCATTATGGATTCCAGTGTGGATTGAGCTGAGGATTTCACTTGTGGCATCACAACAGAAGAAGCTGTGAATAAATGAGGTCTGTTAAAATTCACTAAAATTGTACTGTAGTTTCTTGTAAAATTTTGGAATATGCTGTATTAATTGCAGCAGTCGCAGTTGACCCGTATCAAATCCATGATAGCAGAATCAACACCTCTGGACAGGCCACTGCATCAGAATGTCCAACATCTAACCAAACAAGTCCTATATTCTCAGCCAAGCTGATGCCAGAGAACAGGAGATAGCCAGAAGAAATGCAACTGTCAGTTTGGAGACCAACCCCCTTCATGAATGAAGCAGACAAAAGACAACAATGGAACAAGAGGGAAGAGAACCCACAGAAACATCATCTCAGGTATGGAACCTTCTGCTCTACCTGTCCCAAGTGACTTGAAGATTAGACTCCTCAGCCACCTTAGGGTGCACAATCAGTCTTGATTAGGGTCATTTTCATTTTGAGAGACCAGCAATGATGATGACTGTACTTTGTTGTGGAATTCCAGTGAAGATTTCGCAACTGATGTTCAGGCAGTATGTGATGTGCGAATCCACCTGCAAAGCTCCAAAAAGATCTATGTGAAGAGCTGTTTTCCATTTCAACTCTCGGTTGACTTGAGGTCTGGACTCAAATTTGGCTACTCCAGGACAGTAGCCAGTTGACTACAGTTGGCATGCACTTGTATTCAGCCCCCTGTACCCTGATACCCCTAAATAAAATCCAGTGTGACCAATAACCTTCAGAAATCACCAAATTAGTAAATAGAGTCCACCTGTGTGTAATGTATTCTCAGTATAACTACATCTGTTCTGTGAAGGCCTTAGAGGTGCTCTGGTTAGATAAGACCACAGTTGAACTATTTGGCCTAAATGCAAAACACTATGTGTGGCAGTAAATTAACACTGCACATGACCCTGAATGCACCATCCTCACTGTGAAACATGGTGGTGGCAGCATCATACTGTGGGGTTTCTTTTGTTCAGCAGAGACAGGGAAGCAGGTCAGAGTTTATGGGAAGATGTATAGAGCTAAATACGGGGCAATCCTGGAGGAAAACCTTGCAGAGGCTGCAAACGACTTGAGACTGGGGTGGAGGTTCACCTTCCAGCAGGACAACGACCCTAAACATACAGCCAGAGCTACAAAGGAATGGTTTAGATCAAAGCATATAAATGTGCTAGAATGGCCCAAAGTCCAGACCTAAATCCCATTGAGAATCTGTGGCAAGACTTTTAAATTGCCGTTCACAGACGCTGTCCATCCAATCTGATTGATCTTGAGCTATTTTGAAAAGAAAAATTTCAACCTCTAGATATGCAATGCTGGTAGAGACATACCCCAAAAGACTTGCAGCTGTAATTGCAGCGAAAGGAGGTCCTACAATGTATTCACTCAGGGGGACTAAATACAAATGCACGCTACATTTCCCAGATTTTGATTTATTAAAAAATTTTAAAACCAGGTATCATTTTCTTTTCACTTCACACTTACTTGCTACTTTGTGTTGGTCTATCACATAAAGTCCCAATAAAATACATTTACGTTTGTGGGTGTAACATGAATAAAAATGTGGAAGGTTCACGGGGTATGAATACTTTTTCACTGTACAGTGCATTGCGAAAGTATTCAGCCCCCTTGAACTTTTCAACCTTTTGCCACATTTCAGGCTTCAAACAAAAAGATATAACATTTTAAATTTTTGGTGAAGAATCAAAAACAAGTGGGTCACAATTGTGAAGTGGAACGAAATTTATTTGGATCATTTAAACTTTTTTGTAATAATAAAACTGAAAAGTGGGGCGTGCAAAATTATTCACCCCCCTTGCATTAATACTTTGTTGCGCCACCTTTTGCTGCAATTACAGCTGCAAGTTGCTTGGATACGTTTATTTTTGAACCATTCCATTGTAGATTTTGCTTTATGTTTGGGATAATTGTTGGAAGATAAATCTCCGTCCTAGTCTCAAGTCTTTTGCAGACTCCAACAGGTTTTCATCCAGAATGGTCCTGTATTTGGCTCCATCCATCTTCTCATCAATTTTAACCATCTTCCCTGTCCCTGCTGATGAAAAGCAGGCCCAAACCATGATGCTGCCACCACCATGTTTGACAATGGGGATGGTGTGTTCAGGGTGATGAGCTGTGTTGCTTTTACGCCAAACATATCGTTTTGCATTGTTTCCAAAAAGTTTGATTTTGGTTTCATCTGAGCAGAGCACCTTCTTCCACATGTTTGGTGTGTCTCCCAGGTGGCTTGTGGCAAACTGTAAACAAGACTTTTTATGGATATCTTTGAGAAATGGCTTTCTTCTTGCCACTCTTCCATAAAGGCCAGATTTGTGGCGTGTTCGACTGATTGTTGTCCTATGGACAGACTCTCCCACCTCAGCTGTAGATCTGTGCAGTTCATCCACAGTGATCATGTGACTCTTG
This sequence comes from Rhinella marina, assembly GCA_900303285.1. NCBI lineage: Eukaryota > Metazoa > Chordata > Amphibia > Anura > Bufonidae > Rhinella > Rhinella marina. The sequence goes on along the minus strand of ONZH01020898.1, from coordinate 960,027 downwards.
GCTGCATCTCTGATCAGTCTTCTCCTTGTTTGAGATGAAAGTTTAGAGGGATGGCCGGGTCTTGGTAGATTTGCAGTGGTCTGATACTCCTTCCATTTCAAAATGATCGCTTGCACAGTGCTCCTTGGGATGTTTAAAGCTTGGGAAATCTTTTGGTATCCAAATCCGGCTTTAAACTTCTCCACAACAGTATCGCGGACCTGCCTGGTGTGTTCCTTGGTCTTCATGATGCAGAACCCTGAGACTATCACAGAGCAGGTGCATTTATACGGAGACTTGATTACACACAGGTGGATTCTATTTATCTTCATCAGTCATTTAGGACAACATTGGATCATTCAGAGATCCTCAATGAACTTCTGGAGGGAGTTTTCTGAACTGAAAGTAAATGGGACAAATAATTTTGCACGCCCAACTTTTCAGTTTTATTATTACAAAAAAAGTTTAAATGATCCAATAAATTTCATTCCACTTCACAATTGTGACCCACTTGTTGTTGATTCTTCACCAAACATTTTAAATGTTATATCTTTTTGTTTGAAGCCTGAAATGTGGCAAAAGATTGAAATTACCTTTTTTTTTCTCCTTTTACTGGATTTTAGAGTTTTATCAATAGTGACAGTAGTTGAGACTGCTGAGGTATACTTGTCCCCTGATATGCCTCATTTTTTGGGAAACATGTTTGAACTCTAGGGTATCATAAAGTTACACTTTGGAGATGCCAATGGCTGTTTCTTTTAGGTTATTACCAAGGTAATATAGTAAAAGCATTGTACAGTCCTTTCTTTTTATCAAGGATGAAATAAACGCTCGCCTAGAATGGCAGGAATACATTAGCCTGTACAAAGTCTAGCGTGAATCACTGTAAAATCATAGTCACGACGCAATTTAATTATTTCCTATAGTGTCGAAATTTGTGACTTTTCTTCCCACAGGGAATAACATAAATGCTGTTATTTTACTATGATCTGTCAGGACCGGCAGTCATTGCACCCGTTCTGCTGGTCCTGTCTCTGACTCTGGTGGCGAGGTGGTTGCCCGTGGTCAGGCTTCGTCCGCTATTTCGGCAGGCTCCTCCTCCAGCCGGCGGTCTCTGGCTGTGGATGCGCGTCCCAGGCAGGGGACGCGCGCGACGGTCATAAGTGCCAGGGACGTGGCTGGTGCGCACTCTCGCTCGCAGCCTGTTACTGGTCGCCGGAAAACGCGAGCAATATAGTGTCTGTTTATTTTCTGTTCATTTGGTATCTCATGAGTTAAGTTTTTGTTCCTTGCTTTCTCCTCCCAGTCAGCTGGTTGGGTGGGGTCTGCTAGGTATTTAAGGCCCTCTAACTTTTACCTAGCTGCCAGTGTTTGGAGTTTCCTTGCTACTACCTGGTTTGACATTTTTGCTCTGCAGTTTAGAATCTTGTTGTTCTTTGACCCTTGGCGTGTTTTTGACTACTCTTTGCTTGCTGATTTTGTTCCTGACGTACTCTCCTGGTTTTGACGCGGCTACCTGACTACTCATTTGGTTCTTGTTTGTCTGTCTTGTTTGTCTTCCCATCCCCTGCACTTTGCTAGTGTATTTCAAGTCTTCAGGTTGTCGGCTCAGGGGTTAGCCTGAGTGGGCAATAGGCAGGGAAAGGGGTTGGGATTAAGCTCAGGGATCACTTACCCTTCATCTGTTTATCCCAGCCCTGACATGATCCTTGTGAGACCTTTACTTGTGGCGCAGTCCCAGTCTAAAGCACCTGCTAATGTACAGCATTTCATGTTCTTTAATAGTTGGAGCTGCTAAATCTGCTGTGTTATGTAACATTATATTTGCTGTATACTTTAATCAACAGAGCTAATCCTCAGAGTTAAGAGATTTTCAGTAATTCCCTTGAGTGCAAGTGTCTTAAATATGTAATTTAATTAGCAATGTTCTAAGCCAAGACATAGATTTAGTGTCGATAACTTTTCTAAAGTTGATGACTGCTAAATGTCAATTAAACTGGCTCATCAACTCTTGCATAAGGTAAGGGGATTTATTATACATGGCATGTTGCAAGAAAAAGATTTTTCCCATGCCAGGTTGGAGATCAGAGTACACTAAAAGCCACTTCAAAGCTCTGGGCATGACCTTTATAGACATAACATAAAAAAATAAAAATGGTCATATCATCCCAACATTTTGCCAACATTTTAAGATAGTTTCCAGGGACAGTGTAATCATCACCACAAGCTATTAAAACGTGGTACACTTTGAAATCCTGCAACCTCATTCTTGTCAGGTTAATTTGGTTTCTGTAAACATTTTATATACCATTTGCAGGGGGACAAATACAGCTGATATGGGACTTTAAGACCTGGATCATTGCTTGGAGATTTCCATATTTTTCCATATTTTTGAGCTATGCTGTCCAGGTCCCGATCATATTCTCATGACTGCCAAGGTACACTAGATCAGTATTTCTCAACCTTTTCAAAACATTTACCCCCAAGGGTATAGGGCTATTCTCATGCTGCAGCCAGAAGCTCTACTTCAAGCTTCCTTCAGCCAGTTTTGAGGAATGAATAATGCAGTATACAGGACAATGTTCTTCACCAAAATGTAAAAAAACAAATATGTATGGTTATTACTTTTTAAATTACATCCAGTGCTACCAAACATACAGGGGAATGTAGCGCTACATACCTATTACATCCAGTAACATCTCCTCTGATTGTAGACATTCCTTTTCCTCATCTCCTACTGTACATTTGTCCCAGACTACCATGATATCTTCTTCCAGCCATATCTTGTCTCACCTTCTCAAACAAACTCCCCATCCTGGTACCTACTATTACTGCAGAAACAGATAGTTCATCTAAAATACTAGTACCACACAGACAGTCCTGTTTTCAATAATCATGCCACAGTATCCTAAAAAATAGGTGTGCCCAGCAAATAGTGACCCTGATAATAATAGAGCTGCAAACATAATGTCCCCCAAAAATAATTGTGCCAAGTTGATATTGTGCCAGAGGGCCCCCCAGTAATAGTTCTCCCAAAAGTCCCACCAAGAGTAATAAATCTCTCCAAGACTGGCCTCATTTGTAATAGTGCCCTCTACCATGCCACCAATTTTAATAATGCTCACCAAGGTGTACCCATTTGTAGTAGTGTCCCAATAGTGCCCCCAGTAGTAATAATGCCCTAATAGTACCCATGGTAGTAATAATTTTCTTCATGGTAATACTTACTACTATAGTTAGTGCCCTCAATAGTAGTAAACCCGTCATAGTGCCCCTAGTAGTATTAAATCTACCCCAAGTAGTAACAATGCTTCTTATAGTGTATTCAGTAGCAATAAATGTCACCACAGCACCCCAGTAGTAATAAACCAACCAATGTTTACAGTAGTAATAAAGCCCCATAGTGCACCCCAGTAGTAATAAGGCCTCCTATTGCTCCTCAGCAGTAGTAATGCCCAAATATAGTTCTCTGGGTAGTAATAAACCCACCATAGTGCCCCAGTAGTAACGTAGCCTGCATAGTGCCCCCCTTGTAGTAATAATGCTTCTCTATATTGCCCCTAGTAATATGTTCCCCCAAAGTGGCAAATGGAAAAAGACAAATACCTCACCTCGCTCCTGTTTGTCTGCAATACAGTGCAGGGCACCTGTGCCCCCTTTCATAGGCTTTAGGCCTGCATCCTGACATGATTGCAACACCTGGGCCAACCTCTCATAGGCTTCAAGTCTAGTGTTCTGTGGCCTATGAGGGTGAAGGACAGGGAAGGGAGACATCTGCTGCCATGTCCTGCACATTATTTAACTGTATCAACCAGCAATTGCTTACCACAGGTTGAGAACACTGGACTAGATCACCTTTAGACCAGAAACACGTAAACTCAGTTTTTGTTGAAGTTTTTGATGCAGTATTTTGCGCTAAAGCCAGAAGTGGTTCCAGCAGGAAGGAGAAGTATATGTCCTTTCTATATTGGCCACTGCTTTAGAATCCACTTTGGCTAAAGAAAAACTGCCACGAAAAATGCTTGTGTAATTCTAGTCTTAAAGGTTTATTCCTATCACAATAAACACATTTTATATCGCGCCTGGTGCCAAGTTATTAAATTTTGCAACTACATTTATTTTTTTATATTGTACCATTCTTGAGATATTTCTCTTTTCTTGCACAGTAGTGGTTGTCTTTATTCTTAATAACCTGGGCCAGGGTCTTGAGATTGTGCTTTCCTGGTCCAACCTCCTTGTAGCAAATCTTTAGAGGTGAATAGGAAGACTCCTGCACTTGCGCAGTAGTGCTGAAGCCGTCCATTTTGTTGCAGAGTCAAGTGTAGCAAAGCTCTTATCAGGACTGTCACAGGAGAAATGGTCCGGCTCTGTCTCTATAGATCCTACAGTTAACATGGAGGTCTTTGAGACAGAGCAGGATGCTCTAATATTTCACAGTGACAAGGGTTTCTACAAAGCTGCATATATAGAAGACAGAAGCTTTACAGACAGAGCAGGACCCTCTGTCTCACATTTCACAGTAAGGAGACTTGCAATAAAGCTGGCTCTTGCTGGGACATGGGAGCCTGAGATGCAACAGGAACAGTGAAACTCCTGATGTTGCTAACATTTTTGTTTTCCTTCACTTTGGGGGCCCACTATGGTAGAACAAACACCTATCTGATATCTCAGCAATATGCCACCGATGTGTGAGATGACACAACCCCTTTAACATCTCATTTCCATGTGGGTTAAAACTTATTTTCTTTAGGTAACCAGTACATGTACTGTAGCTGTCGGCTGAACACTTGTTCGGATGACCGCTATTTGTCTCAACTCACCCATACACATGCAAGTTCTGTTTGGCCAACGTGCATGTGTTTTCAGTGTGGAAAGGGGAATAATCCGCTGCCACTGACTTGTTGTGAAAACAACGGTTCAGCCATGTTAAATCCAACCATGCTATCCCCCCCCCATGCCCCCCTGACATCATTGTGGATTGTCAGTCTAAGGCTGCATTCACATCCCGTTTTATGCCTCTGCTTGACGTATATATGTTAGAAAAAAAGGATGCAGAAACGCAGAACACCACGTTCTTGTATCCTACAGGGTCCAGTAAAATAAAGTATACTTTTTTTTTTTTTACAATAGAACTCTATGGTGAACAGATGCTTCTGTATAGCATCAGTCGGAGGCATTCGTTTAATGTATAGGTTTTTTGCATACCTTAAACTGATGGCAAAAAAGTGATATGAACCCACCCTAAGGCTACGTTCATATGTACTACAGTAGTCTGTTTCGACTGAGGACTACTGGATCCAGCAGGTTCCCGGCATAAGTGCCTGCTTTCTGCTGTGTCTGGCTATGCCGGATATGGTGTACCCCGTAACAGACTACCGGACTGCACATAACCTTGAACCTCTTGTTATTGCGGTGAAAGGTATACACATGCTAACATGACAGCTTCATTTGATAAGAATATTTGATTCTTATTCATTAGTAGTCCATAGGAACAGTCTACTGAATTCTGCAGATTATATTCTAAATGTGCATATCCACAATAACACTATGATAAACCTAGGGTGGATATAAAATGCACGAAAACTGGCTATATACATAAGATAAATATTAGCTGTTCCCACTGTATTCCATCTACTGTGTATGGCGGGAGCTTAGAGGCATGCATAAAAAACAAACGCAAATAAAATATAGTTTTAATATCGTAATTTTTTATGCGTATAATCCTGATATGGAGGAGCAAATACCATTATTCCCAATTGCACTGGGCAGCTGAACATACAGCAAGCGATCATACTTCACATGTTATGACATTATATAATCTGGGTTGAACAGATTATAATCACTAAAACAGCTCAGCATTTTATTAGTGTTGGCGGTGCTGAATTAAGGATATGTTTCATATGGGTGGGTGCTCTAACTAAATGATAGCTTTCTTTGACGTTTATTTTCATATAAGATTACAGCTCATCGGATCAGTTTAACAGGCATATGACGCTTAGTTTGAGTTTAAAGGGTCACATAGCGACATACAGTGCCTTGCGAAAGTATTCAGCCCCCTGGAACTTTTCAACCTTTTGCCACATTTCAGGCTTCAAACAAAAAGATATAACATTTTAAATTTTTGGTGAAGAATCAACAACAAGTGGGTCACAATTGTGAAGTGGAACGAAATTTATTGGATCATTTAAACTTTTTTTGTAATAATAAAACTGAAAAGTTGGGCGTGCAAAATTATTCGGCCCATTTACTTTCAGTTCAGAAAACTCACTCCAGAAGTTCATTGAGGATCTCTGAATGATCCAGTGTTGTCCTAAATGACTGATGAAGATAAATAGAATCCACCTGTGTGTAATCAAGTCTCCGTATAAATGCACCTGCTCTGTGATAGTCTCAGGGTTCTGCATCATGAAGACCAAGGAACACACCAGGCAGGTCCGTGATACTGTTGTGGAGAAGTTTAAAGCCGGATTTGGATACCAAAAGATTTCCCAAGCTTTAAACATCCCAAGGAGCACTGTGCAAGCGATCATATTGAAATGGAAGGAGTATCAGACCACTGCAAATCTACCAAGACTCGGCCGTCCCTCTAAACTTTCATCTCAAACAAGGAGAAGACTGATCAGAGATGCCGCCAAGAGGCCCATGATCACTCTGGATGAACTGCAGAGATCTACAGCTGAGGTGGGAGAGTCTGTCCATAGGACAACAATCAGTCGAACACTTCACAAATCTGGCCTTTATGGAAGAGTGGCAAGAAGAAAGCCATTTCTCAAAGATATCCATAAAAAGTCTTGTTTACAGTTTGCCACAAGCCACCTGGGAGACACACCAAACATGTGGAAGAAGGTGCTCTGCTCAGATGAAACCAAAATCCAACTTTTTGGAAACAATGCAAAACGATATGTTTGGCGTCAAAGCAACACAGCTCATCACCCTGAACACACCATCCCCACTGTCAAACTTGGTGGTGGCAGCATCATGGTTTGGGCCTGCTTTTCATCAGCAGGGACAGGGAAGATGGTTAAAATTGATGGGAAGATGGATAGAGCCAAATGCAGGACCATTCTGGATAAAAACCTGTTGGAGTCTGCAAAAGACCTGAGACTAGGACGGAGATTTATCTTCCAACAAGACAATGATCCCAAACATAAAGCAAAATGTACAATGGAATGGTTCAAAAATAAACGTATCCAGGTCTTAGAATGGCCAAGTCAAAGTCCAGACCTGAATCCAATTGAGAATATGTGGAAAGAGCTGAAAACTGCTGTTCACAAACGCTCTCCATCCAACCTCAAAGAGCTTGAGCTGTTTTGCAAGGAAGAATGGGCAAGAATTTCAGTCTCTAGATGTGCAAAACAGCTAGAGACATACCCCAAGCGACTTTCAGCTGTAATCACAGCAAAAGGTGGCGCAACAAAGTATTAATGCAAGGGGGACGAATAATTTTGCACGCCCCACTTTTCAGTTTTATTATTACAAAAAAAGTTTAAATGGTCCAATAAATTTCATTCCACTTCACAATTGTGACCCACTTGTTTTTGATTCTTCACCAAAAATTTAAAATGTTATATCTTTTTGTTTGAAGCCTGAAATGTGGCAAAAAATTGAAAAGTTCCAGGGGGCCGAATACTTTCGCAAGGCACTGTATCAAAGGTTTTGATAGGTGGGTAAGTGAGTGCTGAGACCCCAACTATCGTTAAAATAAGGAGAGAGAAGAGCTCACATAGCGCTCTCTCCTTGCTCCAGGAGATCAGCTCAGTAGAGGTCTATGGGTTTGTCTCGATTCCATCTCTTTCTGCTAGAAGAGAGAGTTTGCTAAGCGAGCTCTTCTCTCTCCTTGTTCTAGCGATAGACGGGGGTCTAAGCACTCACAGATCAAAACTTTGCTATGACATATCAAAAGGTTTTTGAAAACTTAGTGACTCTTTAACTCAAAGGAGAAATGTTCCCTGAAGATAACAGGTGCTGTTATGGTGCATGTGCTCCCATCAAACAATGCTCCCCATAAACAGTGTCACCACAGTGCTTCCAATATGTCAGAGCAGTACTTCTAATAAAAAGTGTCTGCATAGTGCCCCCGTAAATAATGTCAATACAGCGTTCCCAATAAACAGTGTCAGAACCGTGCTCCCCTTACACAGTGTCAGAACAGTAATCCCAATAAAAGTGTTAGCACAGTACTCCCCAGAAACAGTACCAGAACAGTGCTACCAATAAACAGTACCAGAACAGTGCTCCCGATAAACAGTGTGAGCACAGTTCTTCCCATGAATGTTGTCAGTACTGTTCTCCCAATAAAGTGTCAGCACAGTGCTCCCGATAAATGGTGTCAGAGCAGTGTTCTGAATAAACGCTGTCAGTGCAGTGCTGTTGATAAACATTGTCAGCACAGTGCTTCAAATAAACTGTTTCAGCACAGTGCTCCAGATAAACAGTGTCAGCACAGTGCACCAGATAAACTGTGTCAGCACAGTGCTCCCAATAATCAGTATCAGCACAGGGCTCCAAATAAACAGTGTCAGCACAGTGCTCCTGATAAACAATGTCAACATAGTGCACCAGATGAACAGTTTCAGAACAGTGCTCCAGATAAACAGTGTCAGCACAGTGCTTCAAATAAACAGTGTCAGCACAGTGCTCCTGATAAACAATGTCAACATAGTGCACCAGATGAACAGTTTCAGAACAGTGCTCCAGATAAACAGTGTCAGCACAGTGCTCCAGATAAACTGTGTCAGCACAGTGCTCCCAATAATCAGTATCAGCACAGGGCTCCAAATAAACAGTGTCAGCACAGTGCTCCTGATAAACAATGTCAACATAGTGCACCAGATGAACAGTTTCAGAACAGTGCTCCAGAAAAACTGTGTCAGTGCTCTCAATAATCAGTATCAGAACAGTGCTCCAAATAAACAGTGTCAGCACAGTGTTCATGATAAACAGTGTCAGCACAGTGCTCCTGATAAACAGTGTCAGCACAGTGCTCCTGATAAACAGTGTCAGCACAGTGCTCCCAATAAACAGTGGTAGCACAGTACTCCAAATAAAATGTCAGCAAAGTGCTCCAACTAAACAGTGTCAGCTCAGTGTTTTCATCAAACACTCTCAGCACAGTGCTCCCCCATAAATAATAGTGCCAGAAGAGTGTCCCTCATAAACAGTGGAAAAACAGTGGCAGTGCTTCTGTTCACACAGCCATAGAACAAAATTCTAACTGTCCCAAGGGGGAGTTCACTTTCTAAAAATGTATAAAGGCCATAATGAAGTGATGGGGCTGCTAGCAACACTTGCCTGGATTGTCTGAAGTGCTGGAGGTCTCCCCTATTTTGGGAGAATTAGCAAGAATGCCTAATATTTTCATATTTCAAAATGCATACTTCTCCCCATGTGAAGCCATTCATATCTCTGTACATTCTGTGCTAATGTTTATTAAAGTTCACATTTTAATTATAAATCATCTTCACTTCACTGAAAAAGTATGAATCAGCACAGGCTTTCTATGCAGTCCTTGACTAGACAGTACAATCCCACTGATGTAATATAATAATTAGAACATAATGTGAAATTGTGTTTGATCACCTAAGTGCAAGAGATCACCAGCGTAGAGGAGTCTGGAATAAATGCATATCAGAATATGTTTATGTATGAATTGCACGTGGCAATAATAATTTTTCTGTGGTATATAACTAATAGATTTAACCTACTTTAAATTATCCATTGAAAATACTCGACCATGCACCATAACGGGCTACCAAGGAGCCAATTTTCGATGTTTGGTATAGTTTCTGAGGAAAATAACCTGATTAAATTAGTTTGACATGACCGATCCCTCATGAAGCCATGCTGGAGTTATTTGCTTTTTTTTCATTGAGGTACTCCAAGATAGCATCTCTTAGAAAACCTTCAAACAGTTTACCCACGACAGATGTTAAATTTACCGGCCTATAGTTTCCGGGCTCTGTTTTTGGACCCTTTTTGAATATTGGCACCACATTTGCTATGCTCTAATCCTGTGGAACACTCCCTGTCAGTATAGAGTCCTTAAGGCCCCATTCACACGTCCGTATGTGTGCACATCCTGGAAAATGGTCAGTTTTTTGCGGATCCGTTGTTCCGCAAAAAACTCCTTTTTTCCAGGACATCCATTCCGTCTTTCCGTAAAAAACGGAAAGGATGTATCCATATGTCATCCATTTTTTGCGGATCCGCAAAAAACGGAAGGATGAATAACATCTTTTTTTTTCACCCCTCCTGGAACGGAATCCGCAAATACGGATGACATGCGGATGCCTTTCCGCAAAAACCATCCGCAATTGCGGAACGGATGCGGATAGATTGCGGATGTTTTAAACGGACGTGTGAATGTAGCCTAAATATCAGAAATAAGGGTCTGGCTATGACATTACTTTATTCTCTTAGGATATGGGACTGTATGCCATCCGGTCCTGGTGATTTGTCTATTTTAATCTTTTTAAGACGCCGCTGTACTTCTTCCTGGGTCAGACAGGGCACTTTTAATGGGGAATTTACTTTTATATTCTGCATTTCATCTGACAGTTTATTTTCCTCAGTGGATACAGTGGAGAAAAAAATATTTAATAGCTTTGCTTTCTCCTCATTGCTCTCTGCAACTCCCGCTCATTACTCTGTATACTTTATACTTTTTAACATTTATATAATTCAAGAACATTTTAGGGTTAGTTTTACTCTCTTTGGCGATTAATCTCTCGGTCTCTAGTTTAGCTGCTTTTATTTGTCTTTTACATATTCTACTTTTTTCCTTATAGTTTTTCAATGCTTCCTTGCCACTCTCCTGTTTTAGCGATTTAAATGCTTTCTTTTTGTCATTTATTGCTTTATTTACAGTTCTATTTATCCATATTGTTTTTTTCTGGTTCCTTTACCTTTTATACCCATAAGGTTTGTACCTCTCACAATTAGATATTAGGATTCTTTTAAAAATATCCCATTTTGTGGCTGTATTTTTTTTTTGAGGACTTTGTCCCAGTTAGTTAGGCCTATGGCCTCTCTTAGTTGGCTAAATTTAGCTTTTTGAAGTTTGGTATTTTTGTTCCTCCCTGAAGAAACACTCTTTTGAATGACAATTGGAAGGTTATTACTTTATGGTCACTATTCCCAAGGTGTCCCCCAACCTGCACATCTGTTGTTCTGTCAGGTCTATTGGTTAATACTAAGTCCAGTATGGCCGTCCCTCTAGTCGGGTCATGAACTAGTTGGGAAAGATAATTGTCTTTGGTTATTGCCAAAAACCTGTTTCCTTTATGTTGTACGGGTTTGATTGCACCCTTACGTTTGCATAGTCAATAATGATAGCAAGAACCAAACAATGTTATAAAACTGCCCTAAGAAACTGTCACTAGTCTACGTGTAAATATAGCCACTGCATCAGCATAAGAATACTGCTATCCGTACTCCCCTTTAATGGTCTCTGTAGATATTATAAAAATAGAAATGTAAAAGCGCAGTCCTCGGTCACTGCAGGGGAATGTTCTCAAACTGTGTGGAGAGGAAGCTACAGATCTTCCCAGCTGAAGAGAAAGAATGGGCTAATCTAGGCAGCATTAACATGTGGCGATAAACTCAAACATATGTGGCCAGAAGAATATTTCGTCTTTTAATTATAGAACAAGCATCGGGATTTGGGACAGCAGTTTTTAAATAATTGAAATAGTGCCAATTTAGTTACACTCATAGTGTATGAAGCAAATAATAGTGCCAAAGTCTAGTTATAGGCCACTATTACAACGATGTTTGGTCACTTCCATGTGGCAGTATTTTGGTCAGTACCTTGTCTCAGCATTTGATAAAAAAAAACAAAAAACAGGAGTGGGTCCAAAACAGGGAGGAGGTTCAGATCTTTCCATTATGGTTGTACTTTGTAGGTTGCACTCCTGGTTTTGGCTTATAAATACTAACCAAAAGACTGCCGTGTGAAAGAGCCGTGCAGACAGACCAAAAACACGGCTGCATCAGTGTTCCCGTAGCTACATTTACTGCAACGTAATGTTTTCTTTTTTATTATTATTAAAGGGGCTGTCTCACTTCAGCAAGTGGCATTTATTATATAGAGGAAGTTAATACAAGGCACTTACTAATGTATTGTGATTGTCTATATTGCCTGCTTTGCTGGCTGGATGCATTTTTCCACACATTATACAATCAATCAGTGGTGGCCGTTCTTGCACACTATAGGAAAAAAGTACCGGCCTGTCTGGTGGCCGAGACCACGGGAGGGCACCTAGGTTGGTGCTTTTTCCTATAGTGTGCAAGCACAGCCATTGCTGACGGATTTTAGGTTGGTTGTAACCATGGAAATGAGCAGTGTATACTGTCATGGAAAAATTAATTCAGCCAGCAAAGGAGGCAATATGGACAATCACAATACATTAGTAAGTGCATTGTATTAATTTTCTCTACATAATAAATGCTATTTGCTGAAGTGACACAAGCCCTTTAAGAGAACCTTTTCCATCTGTGTCATTGGAACATCATGTTAGACAGAAGTGTCTGTCGCTGCACCCCATTTATTGTTCAGCCTGAGCCTTTGTGATATATACAGTGCAGATTTAGACATCCTGTCTAAGTTTATATCTACAGGATTCTTCAGGATACAAGTCTGGGTCTTGGTATCACCTTAAAGGGCATCTGTCAGCAGATTTGTACCTATGACACTGGCTGACCTGTTACATGTGTGTTTGACAGCTGAAGGCATCTGTGTTGGTCCCATGTTCATATGTGCTTGCATTGCTGAGAAAAATGAAGATTTATCATGTTCAAATGAGCCTCTAGGAGCAACGGGGGCGTTGCCATTACACCTAGAAGCCTAGCTCTCTCTGCAAGTGCCGCAGCCTCTGTACTTTGATAGACAGGGCCAAGTAGTGAAAAGATCATCATGCCTGGCCCTGTCAGAGTGCAGAGGGTGCAGCAGTTACAGAGAGAGCAGAGCCTCTAGGAGTAACGACAACGTCCTCGCTGCTCCTAGGGGCTCATTTGCATATATTAAAATTAAATTTTTCTCAGCTATGCGGGAAAATATGAACATGGGACCAACACAGATGTCTTCAGCTGCCAAGCGTACATGCATCAGGTTAACCAGTTTCATAGGTACTAATCTGCAAACAGATAAAAAAAAAAAGTAAAAGAGCCCACATACGGTTAATTCACTAGAAAAATAAAAAGTTATGGCTACATGTAGAGATGAAAAATAAAACAAAAAAAATTGCTTTATCCTTGAAAGGGGTTTTTGAGCCCCAAACCTCATTTTAATTAGGCCTTGGACAGTGTTGTTCATACAGTAAAACATGCGCTCAGGTTATAGGTTATAAGGGTGTATATCAAGTAGACTAAAATGTTGAGCCCCCTCTACCCAGAGCAGATTCCTGGCTGGACACCTGCCTGCAGCTGGCGGGCTCAGAGGTACCTCTTATATCCCCCAGATGGCATCATTCAAGTGTAATCTTTTTTTTTTCTATGCTGCCATTTCTAGAAATTGCATAGAAGAAATAAGACACAGGACATAGTGCCATCCTAGTGCATAACTCTCAACTTTTGAAAAGCAGAAAGAGGGAGAATATCTGGGGCATGCAAATCTTTCACCGAAAACATAACTATACACACGCAATCCCACTCAGTCCCATTAATGCCCCAACATAGTAATCATTCCCTCTTTGTGTCACCACACAGTAGAAAAAACCACATTGTGCCCCTCAGAGTAGTTGTGCCCACATTGTGCCACCTTCACAAAAGTAATGCCCATATGTGTCCCCTTCACAGTAGCTATGCCCAGATATTCCCCCTTCATAGTAGGTATGCCCAGATAAGTGCCTCCTTCACAGTAGTTAGTCCTAGATATGTGCCCCCTTCACAGTAGTCATGCCTACATATAAGCCCTTATAGTAGTTATACCTACATTTGCCCCTTTCACAGTAGTTATGCCCAGATATGTGCCCCTTTCACAGTAGTTATGCTCAGATATGTGCCCCCTTCACAGTAGTTATGCCTACATACTGAGGGCAGATGAAGGTTTCATATAATTATCTCTTATGGGAGGATTATTTCTGATCTCCCTACCTGCCTGTACTTTGTGTGTACAACATGACTTGGGCTACTATTAGTTGTTATTTTTTCTATAGTTATTCTTTTTGTTCGTAATAATGCTGCTTACATGATATTCTTCATATTTCTTGTGCCCCCTGCGTGGGATCTGTTTTGCTTATCTAATTGAATTAACATCCTTTAATGCATTCTTTAATAAACTTGTTTGAACCTAAAAGGTTTTTCCACAGCACAGGGAAAGTTTAAGTCGATGAGGGGCACCGTTTGCACCTTCATTGTCTCAACATCTTAGGCCTCATGCACAAAACTGTATCTGTTTTATCGGTTTGCAAACCACAGATCCACAAGACATGGATACCGGCCGCATACATCCTGCATTTTCCATTCGGCAGGTCTCGCAGTATGTTACAAATGCCTATTTTTGTCCACAAAATGTACAAGAAAAGGGAATTGTTCTATTTTTTTTTGCAGGTGCCACAGAATGGACATAAGGATGTGGACAGCACATGGGGTGCTGTCCGCATCTTTTGTGGACCCATTAAAATGATTGGACCGCACCAGACCACAGCTATGGTTGTGTGCATGGGGCCTTATACTCACTGGAAATATAAAGTGTGTTGCACACAGAGCCCAGCACATTTCCCTCAATCTTGGTAAATGCGGGCAGTTCAGGAAATGACCCCATTAAAAATATTATTGTGATTCTTAGCTGTATGGAGATGTTTCACATAAGTAACCCAAATAATAGCTACGCTGTCGGTGCAATCAATAAGCAATTATACCGTGATTTTTTATTATTATATTTCTTTTCATCAGGAAACTAGTTCATGTGTCGCTGTTAGATGTACCATTTTCCTCTTAATAGACACTAGAGAACCTGCTGGCACACAATACAGCGACACTGGGTGCACTGACCTATAAATGCATGGAGAGAATTCAGAAAACGATTAGCTTTCAGGCCATGACAAGGAGTGCTCACGTTTTCTCTCCAGCATCAAGCATGCTCATGTTACAGCAGGTAGCTCTCAGTCATGTGTTTCGATGAAACCTGATGCAACGTGACAAGTGGAACTAAGCTGACCTGCTAGATTTTATGCTGCGTCTGCTCTCGAAACAATGAGGGTATTCATGCCAGATGCGGAATCATCCCTTTGTGGGCGTGAACATGGCCATTATGTTAATAACACGTGATGTTACACTACATATTAACTTAATATACCGGAAATAATTAAATGAGCTAATCGGAACAATGCATGGGAGACCAAACTGAATTTTAAAGGGAGCAAACCTGTGATATGGCTTGAATGTGTGACTGGTGGAAGTTCTGGAGCTGCAGTGGAGCACTGTGGCCCCTCTATACAATCAGGAGTGCACCACCAATGAGGTCAGGTGAGGCGATTGCCTCAGGCAGCACCAGATAGGGGCAAGAGGAGGGCAGCATAAGGGGCATGGGCAATGAGCGCTTTAATTGTGGCACAGGAATTAGGTTCAGAAATTGTTTTTTGGGAGGGGGGGCGTCGTTTCAGTTTTCGCTAAGGCAGCAGAAAGTTTAGGTGCACCCCTGTATACAATCTTTACCTACAAAAATCTGCTTGGCTCCTCCTGATCAATAACCTGTTGTTGGCAGATTAGACTGCATTTTCACGGTCACAGGCTCCTGACCACTGCCAAGTTCCAACCCTTTATGACTCTGTACATTAACCGCACAGTTTTTATGGTATAAAGTAAAACTGGCTTAGTAGTCCATAGCAACTAATCAGATTCCACCATTCATTTTCCAAAGGAGCCTTGAAGAATGAAAGGTGACATCTGATTGGTTGCTATGGGCTACTAAGCCAGTAACTTAGAGATACAGTAAGTTTCCTTTGTAACTCCTTGCGTAGTGTCTGGACTGAAGTAAGGTACAGCTGGCCAAATTGGCTCAAAGTGCGTTAGAATGCTTTTACAATATTCCCTTCATCAAAGTCTTCCTGCCATAGACATGCACAATACCTTGCTGGATAAGGTTCTAGACCTTCTTATCTCCTTCTCTCAGGGGTTCTATGATAGTAGAGAACTGTGGCAGCTGAAGCCTCAGGGACAAAGAACAAGCTTTCACACACTGTCTTGCTCTGCTCAGACAAGATTCACTAACTAACAAGGGAGAAGACCTTGTACATCTCCTGGTAAACTAAACAGTGCATTGTTAATTGTTAGGTTGTCCATACAGTACTATTAAGTGCATATGCAGAATAAATCAGAACAGTTAACTCAATAACGTCGCATTAACTCTTATTTTAGTAGTTAACTCTATGCATTAGTCCTTCTGGACTACTGCACAGGGAGCCACTAACTTGCGTCCTGAGGATGCAGACTCAGTAGCTACTCTACCCATCAGCAGGACCTCTTGTGCTTGGCCATGGTCGCATCCCTGTGACAGTGACTACTATGCCACTGATTACAAAGGGAGTGAAGCAGAGCTCTGTGATATACAGGTGAATAAAAAGCAGGGCTCCTAGACTAGTCCTGCTGATACAAGGAGAACTGTCAATCATCCTGTGTGGACGGGATAAACAGGACTCTCACTGTTTCACCTAGGGGTCCTGTCAGGATTTTTAATCATTTAAACCTATGTCACATGGCTGAACTTATATCCCTCTATTGTATCTTATTCTCAAATCAGACACCAAATATGACCTGACAGATTCACGTTAAGCCTCCAAGTAGGCCGCATCCTTAAAGCAAGCTGTGCTACACTGTTTCTGTACTTCCCATTCACTCCTATGGCAGTTCTGAATGCAACATCGCACAGCCCACTTGGCATAACCCTGTCCACACATGACTGCTGCATAGGGCAACTTATCCAGTCTCAGTGATGAATGGCTGAGATGCAGCTACCTCTTTAATGGGTTAAACGTTATTTAACAGAACCTGGAAAAACCCTCTAACAGAGTGAGCAGTTGTCTCATAGTGTCTTGAGATCTGCCAGCACGCAGTACCCATGTTTGTTATGAACGTTCCTCTACTGCTGGGTGTGAAGCATAGGAAATGTCTTTGGAACACTTTATTGAACATCTGATGTGGAACGAATGAGACAAGATAGGCCATATCCAATAGCAGTAAGTTAAAGGTCAGACAGACAGGATCTCACCTTCTCACTGACCCGGCTTTGGGACAACTAAACCATCCAAATATTAATAATAATATCCTGTTTTTGGAAATTTCCATTATATTCCACTGTGATTTGAAAAGAGGTCTATATGCCACTTGTTTTTCTGTCAGTGTTTCAGATTTGATTATGTGTATGTGTAATTACTTAAATCAATAAAAAGAAAAAGAAAAAAAAGAAAAGTGGTCTATATGCCCTACTGGGTGGATTTCTAAAAAATGGTGTAAGAAATATTTTGAAATAGATTGCAAGATGGTGCACATATGGTATGTGTGCCACGTTTTTTTCCTCTTTTTGCTTATGGCTCAAATTTGTCTGTTTCTGATCTGAAGGGTGGTAGATCTGCAACTCATGAGGAGCAGAGAGCAGAGTTTGGGAGTATTAGTTGCTCTGGCGTCAATCTCAGTGGTAATCCTCACACCGACGCTCCTTAAAGCCAAGGCAGTGTTAGGAAGGTGCACCTTTTTTCCCTGAGGGCACACCCTGATGTTGGGGCTCATACCTGATGTTTTAGGTTTGGTGTTGGTGCAATGACCGCCTTATGGTGCAGGAGCCAGTACCCAGACCAGATGCAGAAAACAAGCGTCTTGCTGAATGGGAGTTGTAGGACATCCAATGGCATCAAAACACAGTTCCAACAATTCACATTGCAAATCCTCCCAGATAGAAATGTATGGCTTTGTGTAAGGAAGGGAATTATAGTACTCTTTCCTCTCTATCTCTTCCCAAAGTCTGTTTGCAGAATCTAGGGCTGGCAATATTACTTTTACAATGCTGACTATAATTTCTAACTGAGGGATACAGGGATTAAATATATGACTGATCAGGTTGTGGCCAAGTGTGAAAGATGTCTAAACAATGCCCCTCTGAGGCCTCTTTCACGCCAGCGCCAGCACGGATCCGGCGGGTGAAGGGTGCCACCGGATCCGTGATGGCGCATGAACACATGTGGGGCCGGAGCAGTGCATACACATACACTCACATACATACACAGACACATAAACATACACAGACACAGACACATAAACATACACATAAACATACACAGACACTTACCTGTTCCAGCAGCTCCCGCCCTGACCAGCAACGAGGAGGAGGACGGCACGCACAAGGGTAAGTTTACCCGCTGGAGGGAGGGGAAATTGCAGGTAGACGGATCCGTCATGAACTCCATTGAAAGTCAATGGAGGACGGATCCGTTTACCATTGTGTCACACCAAACGGATCCGTCCCCATTGACTTTTATTGGGAGTCATGATGGATCCGTCTTGGTGCGAATGCCCAGACCGGAGAGCAAACTGCAGCATGTTGCGGTTTGCTCTCCGGTCTGGAGACGGAACGGAATGCTTCTAGGAGCATTCCGTTGTCTTCAGTTCAGTTTTGTCCCCATTGACAATGAATGGGGACAAAACTGAAGCGTTTTATTCCAGTATTGAACCCCTATGACGGAGCTCAATACTGGAATATTAAAACGCAAGTGTGAAAGTAGCCTTACTGCAGTACCATCTATCAGCTTTGATCAGCAAATACTTCAATGCCTTACTCCATGCAGATTCTAGACTGTCTTGGTTCTCTCCTTTATTTTACTCTGTCTTTCCTGAGTACTTTAGTAATGGCAAGGTTTTTCTTTCAGTAGATAATCCTCAGAAATGGTGATTTTCTGGATCTTTGGTCCAGTTCTGTGAGGAGTGGTGCACATGGATCAGCTTCCTCTCTCTCCCTCTGCTAGACTACTGACTGACTAGCTAGACTGAGCTAGGGGTAGATCTGGGATCCTCACCTTTACATCCTGCAGGGTCTGTGTCAGAGTTGGTTAACTCTGTCACTTCAATACATAACCACGCTGGGAATATACATGGCATAAAGTGATATAACATTAAGTAACAGAACAATTTTGAAAGTACCTTGGTCTGGTGTAGTGCAGATCTACCCATCATTTATAAAAAAAAATATATTGAATATAAACATCTTGATAAAAACCAGACATACTTTGAAGGTCCTTGTTCCAATCCAAAATCTTTTAGAGCCTCTCCCATGTACTATATGCCACCAGGCCTTGGGTACAACTGTTGCCTCTTCACCCCTATAGCTGCTCACTAGCTAAAGAGTGAATTGTAGCCTGCAGAATGGCGGCTTGGTTGTGCTCCTGTTTTTCTAGCACACAGTAGGGCAGATTTACTATTAAAACTGCCATGGGGCCCTAATCAGAGACATTTTGGGGACACTTTAACATGGACGAACTTAAATTTAGCATCTAGATAAAAATAGATAATGGCTCCAAGTACAGGTAATGTAATATATATTACCTGCAATCCCATGTAACACCACATATAATGCAATGATAACTCTTTGAGTGCAGATAATGTAGTAGATGTCACCTGCAGTCCTATGTAACACCACAGATAACACATTGATAGCTATATGAGTACAGATAATGTAATAGATGCTATGTACCAGGTCCACCCCATGGCTAGTTGGTCTAGTCTGAGCACAGCTACAGGAAGGATGTGTGTGTAAGAGATCCTGCAGACCAGACCCAAGTCCAGAGAATCTCTGTCTCTGAGAAGTCAGCATCCAAAGATGCAACTTTGCTACCATAGTACCCTTGACAGAGGTGGGTGAAGAAAAGTGCTCATCAGAGACTCCCTCCAGACTTAAGTTGCTGCTGATGGAGCTGGTGCAGCTCCTGCCCCTCTACCCCTCTCCAACAGTCATGACAGTGGAGCATGAGCTCAGAGGATCTCCTGAGTCCGCACATAGGCAGCGACCAACCGACTATAAAGGATGTCTCTATAGTAGTTGAGTTTTTCATCCCTCTCAGAAGGTGTAAAAAGGCACCACTGGTATCTAGGGTCTAACATTGTGGAGAGCCAGTAGCCATCCCTCTGCCGATTGGTGATAATGCAGCTGTCACTACGCAAGCAACTCAGCATGCATCTGGCCATTTGCTCATGGGACTCGGAGGGACTCCCTGCCTCCATCTCCACTGCATACTGCCATGGTTTGTCGGGTCATCTACATTGTTTTTCTCGTCACCTCTAGCTCCTCCTGCTTCTCTCCTGTCGCTTCAGCAGATAAACCACATGATTCTGTATAGAATTCCTGGGCATTAATATCCTCCTCCTCCTGTGATAGTTCAGCCTCCACAGGGCTCAGGTGGCCGTGACATGTAGGTGCCATGTCTTCTGTCCCCTCGCCAGTCAGATTTAACAGCATCTCCTCCAGGACGTGAATGAGTTGAATGTGTTGGCAGCTGATAAATAAAGTGGCCTCCTCAAAGGGCCTGAGCAAATGGCAGGTGTCACTGTCTAACATTAAAGTTACACCAGGGAGTAGTCCTGTCCATCTTCATCATCAAGAAATCATGGGTTTCTTCTGCTCATAAAGTCGGTCCAACATGTGGAGGGTGAAGTTCCAACATGTGGAAACGTCACATACGAGGCAATATAAGGGAACGCCATTCTGCCTTTACAGCTCAAGGAGGGCATGTTTTGCACGGTAAGAGTGGTTAAAGTGCATTCACAGTTTCCTTGACATTTTCAAGACCTCTTGCAGTTGGGTGGAAGACTTCAGGAACCGGGTGACAACTAGATTAAAGAAGTGCGCCATGCAGGGCACATGGGTCAGCCCTCCCTGATGCAGCGCAGACAGAATGTTCTTCCTGTTATTGGTGACCATGGTCCCTATTTCTAGTTGGTGAGGAGACATCCAGGATTCAATCTCTTGGTTGATGATGCAGTTCCCCCCTTTCCCCCGTGTGAATCTGTTCAACCAGGCTGACCAGGTACAAAACTGCGTGACAACACCGTACTTTGCATAGGTGGTATGCTGGAGGACCATTCAGAACTGTGCCTACAGTGGAGGCTGAAGACAAGGTGGAGGATGAGAAGGCAGAGAAGGACATTGGCACAGAAATCCCACGATTACAACACGGAGGTGGCATTGCCATCACCTGGCCAAGTTGCTCAGTGACGAGGAGGAGGAGGAGTATCAGGAGCTTACTTCTGCTGCGGTTGAGTAGCTGGAAAAGGTGTGCGAGCTGCTGGGAGGGGCAGCGGTTGGTTTCATCATTCCATCATTATGGTGACATTTCATGTGTTGACGCAGGGCCGTGGTGCCATCATTCCATCATTAGCACCCTGACCGCACTTCACCTTCTGCCCACACATCTTGCATACCGCCACACTAACGTCCTTCAACAACTTGATAAAAAAAATTCCCACATTGCCGAGTATGGCATTTTACCCCTAACACTCTGTGCTGACTGCCTGACACTGTTTTTATGAACCCGTGCAGCCGTAGTTGTTTCCTGACAGGCAGGCTTCTTAGTAGCAGATGGTCTACCCCGGGCACATTTGGCTCCAGATGTCCTACTGCTTCCATTCTGCTGGCTCATTGGCACGCTGCCACCCTGCTGCTGTTTTATGGGTCCGTTGCCACCCTCAACCCTGTGGTGATGACGATTCTCCCTCTTCACCCGGCTCCCTTGTGCGATCGGCTACACCATCATCCACTAATGTCTGTTTGTCACTTATGTCACCCTCACCAGTATCATGGCCACATCCCTGATCGCTCGCAACACTGTTCCCACTGGACTGTCATTATCACTAGTTGCATGCCTAAGGTAGGAAGCAGGTGACCTCTCCTCCAAGTCTGTGCTGGCCTGGCTGCTGACTGTCCTCACGAAGCTCATCCTTACTGAAAAGCATAGCAGAGCTGGCAGCATGCATAACTTCCCAAGCAGAAGAAGTAGCAAAAGAAAGAAGTAGTTAAAGGACAGGTGAGGGCACAGAGTTTGTTCCTGGGCCATGCCAACTAAGTGTGGTGTCCGAGAAACCCACCGATTACTGCTGTGTGTATCTGTTGTCAGCTGAGATTATGTTTAAGAGCTAGTCAATCATTCTAGTACAGCTGTATTGTTGGTCAAAACATGACCACTGGATGACAGTGGCAGCTCTGGTCTGTTGCTGCTGCTACCACCACCTCCTCTTCTGCTGCTACTTGTGCCGGCTACAGCAACATTTTTGCCATTGCCCGTTGCTTTTGAGGGCCCAGGCAACTGTCTTTTGATCATAGTCTACAGTAACTGAATCAGTAATGTAACAGATGAACTATGAATGGCGCAGCAGATAGACTAGAAAAATGCGCCAATATATTACACTGCGTGTTAACAATGAGTCTGATTCATCGTAAGTCTACGTATAAGAGAACAGATTAATTATTAATTGCGTAGCAGATGAACTAGGTACACACGCCTATATATAACACCGGCTGTTGAGACTAAGTCTGGTGCACATTCAGTCTATGTATAACAGAACAGAATAAAGGAGTTGTTCGGGTTCAGAGCTGAACCCTGACATATCCCCATTTTCACCCAGGCAGCCTCTCTGATAAGAGCATCGATGCTCTCCTTTGTCCTGCGATGAATTGTGCATGGCAAAAGCTTTTTTTTGTAAGAGGAGGCGGAGGCTGCAAGAAACTCCCTTAATCGCTTATACAGGCAGGATAAACCTACAAAGGGAAAACAGACACAATGCCCTTAATATGCCCTTAAGCAGCATTTCAAATCGAATTAGGGACATTTTGTCCTGGAGAAGAAAATCCATTCTCTATAGAGATTTCTGCATATTTGCCTACTTTGAATCCTAGTTTTGACATTCCAAATTTACTTTTAAAAAAATGTCTGGTGCCTCTAGGGATTAGCATGATGCCGGATATGTTTAGACTTTTGTGGATAAGAAAGGATATGATAGTACAGGTTCAACAGAAGAACTCTACAAAAAACCTAAACCTAGCCACTGAGATGTGTAAAAACAGGACATAGGCCCAGGGTCTCAGTGTTAAATATTCTGGTTATATCATGGTATGATAATAGAGGATTGTAACAATATCTGAAGTGTTTGTGTCGGATGCAGGAAATCCTCTTCCTGGTGAGTGATCCTGACCTTCCTGCTTGAAACGCTGAGTAACACATCCCATGTGAAGCTTCATGCCAGGCCTTACACCATCCATAATCCCGTCATTATTAATACTAGAGGAATATGAATGAATTAGGGTGTGGTACACATTCACCTCAGACAAACTCTCAGGGTAAATTAGTTGTGAAAGCTGAGGCCATGTTTTTATTTTTTCTATTCTCCTACATGGATTCCCATACACGTGCTGGTTTTGATCAGGTTCTCTTATGCTGTTTTTGAAGCCATAACCAGGAGGGGAAGTATACAGGAGAAATACTTCCCTTTTTTCAATCCACTCTTGGGTTGGGCTTCAAAAACTACATTAAAAAACGTTAACAAAAATCACCAGCCTGAGAATGGGTTCACAGAGTATTTAGCAGTATTTTTCTGCAATTTTGCAGTTTGACTGGTGATTTTTTCATCTGCCGTTTTGGTGCGTTTGTTTTGTGGTTAAAAACTCCAGCTTCAGATATTAGTTGAAAGTCTAATGCCTCATTCACACGTCAGTGTTTTGGTCAGTGATTTCCATCAGTGATTGTGAGTCAAAACCAGGTGTGGCTCTAAACACAGAACAGGTGCAGATCTTTCCCTTATCTCTGTGGAGGCTCCAATCCTGGTTTTGGCTCACAATCACTGATGGAAATCGCTGACCAAAACACTGATGTGTAAATGAGGCTTAAAGGGGTTCTCCGGGAATTAAGAAAATGAAAATATTTAAATATTACTTCATTATAAATATATTCTCAAATACCTTACATTATTTATGGTGGCTCGTTTTGTCTGTGGAGCAATCATTGGGAGAAACAAAATGGCCGCTGTCCTATTAGTACACACAGAACCTGTCCTAATCACACAGCAGGACAAGTTACTTCATGACTTACTGAGTTAAAGAGCTGCCTCATTCACCTCTCTGCTCTGCTTGTTAGGGATTATGATCCTGAATCCACATAAGATCTTTAGCTGAATCTCCGTAGGAATGGAGTTCATGAGCAGATATGGATAATGTGCAGCAGCACTTGTATG
Source organism: Rhinella marina (assembly GCA_900303285.1). Lineage (NCBI taxonomy): Eukaryota > Metazoa > Chordata > Amphibia > Anura > Bufonidae > Rhinella > Rhinella marina. The sequence continues at coordinate 935,844 of ONZH01020898.1, read as the reverse complement.
TAGTCTCCATTACCACAGTCTGTCCTCTCTGTACTTCATGTCTCCTGGTGAACTCCATGCCCACAAAAATTCAGCTAAATATCATATTAAACTGTATTCTGTCTAATAACGGCCGCAACTTGGTGGCGGCTTTGGAGCTCGGCAAGCTCACACACATACTGTCACGCTCAGGTGTGGGGGGAAAACCACACAGAGCGTAGGAGGGAAAGAAGATTAGGCCTGGAAACTAAGGAAGGAAGATGGACACCTCCTAAAGGAAACCCTGACTCTAATCCTGACTGACTACCAGTATGAACAGGCCTCAAAGGTAGGCTAGTTCATACACAGGAACCTAAACCAAACTGACCCTATAGGACCCTGGAACTAATGACAGGAATGAGTCTACCTGTTCCTCCAACAAGAAGGATGAACAGGAGTCTCCCTCAGGCCAAACAACTGATTCAACTCAGTGGTTCAGTGGTTTCTCAAAACCTACAACAATTTGCCTGAGCTGCTGGTGAAGGTGCCCATTTCCGAAAGTCACCAACAGCTTCCGCCAGTCTGGCAACGCTGCAGCAGCGCTTACACTTGCCAGCTCACTGACTGCTGTGCGAGCTGAGCACGCGCTGGAACTCTACCTGCTCACAATAAAGACGGACAGCGCTGCATGTGGAAAAGGTTCTGATAAGCTGCCTAGTGTCACAACTAGGAGGGAAAAGTTTTGTAAAATGTTAAAGGAGTACCTAGCTGACAATGTCAACGTCCTCAGCATGGCACGAACTGGCACTCTACGCCTTGGAGGTGCTGGCTTGCCTTGCCGCCAGCGTTTTGTCGGAGCGGTTATTTAGTGCCGCTGGGGGCATAATAACTGCTAAGCGCATCCGCCTGTCAACTGAAAATGCTGACGCTAATCAAAATGAACAAGGCCTGGATTGCCCCTAACTTCACTACCCCACCAGAGGAAAGCGGCTGAACATAAAGGAACTTTAAATGTGGCTTTTAAGGTGTATTGAATACATTGTATTTCCATGAGCCCCTTCCTCTTCTCGTCCTCTTCATCCTCTTCTTCCATCATATCAAACTGCTTATTAGGCTGCCCTCGCCTTTAAATATTTAAGAGGTTCACCAGCAGGCCCTCACCCCTAATTTTTTAACCTAAAAAATTAACCTCACTCTGGTCCTCCTCCTGACATGTTGACCTAGCAAGAACCTGTCTTGCGCCGCCCTCCAAACTGAGACATGAAGCAAGGAGTTTTGGATGACTTTGTTTCTTGTGCTCTGCCAGCAGACACTGTTTCACAGCGCCCATCGTGCACCATCAGCAGCACGCCCACTTCCCTGTCCCTTACTGCTTGCCTTGCGCATACTAAATAGTATATATGCAAGTTTGTCAAAAGAACAGTTGCGCAGAAAAATGTATGAGCAGAAAAATTTCACTGAATGAGCAAACGTTATGCAGCAGACGCAGCGCAGGTAATGTCACATAACCTTTCTGTATCCTAAATACTTGACAGTTTCTTTCTGCCACTAATCACGGTGACATTACATATGCAGGACAATGTATGCTTCTCCTATGTACCTGACATTTATTGCGTTTCTTTCTGCCGTTAATCACGGTGACATTACATGTGCAGGACAATGTATGTTTCTCCTATGTACCTGACATTTATTGCGTTTCTTTCTGCCGCTAATCACGGTGACATTACATGTGCAGGACAATGTATGTTTCTCCTATGTACTTGACATTTATTGCGTTTCTTTCTGCCGCTAATCACGGCGACATTAGTAATGTAGCCTTCAATAGCTGCAGAAAAATAATACACTGGATTTCTGTTATTTGAGATACACAGATGTTAGACAGCAGACGCTGAAAAGGTGGTATTAAGGTCAGGCAACTTTGCGCAATTTTTAACCCACCACAAAAATAATATATTGCAGCCAGATATAACAATGGACTTTTGTGTCTTTTGAACAGAACAACTAGCCCTGCCTAGCCAAATCCTATCCCTACACTATATGTCCCTCCTTGCGCAAATGTTAGACAGCAGAAGCAAAAGAGGTACTGCGGCCTTAATTAACGGTAGAATAAATAGCAACGGATGTCAGGTATATATACTACAGAATGGTTCTAATGCACACACTGTGCACGTGGTATTAGCGTCAGGCACACTTGCTTTCTTTTTGCCCCAAAATAAAAAAAAAAAAAATGCAGCCAGATATAACAATGGACTTTTGTGTCTTTTGAACAGAACTAGTAGCCCTGTCTATCCAAATCCTATCCCTACACTATATGTCCCTCCTTGCGCAAATGTTATACAGCAGATGCAAAAGAGGTACTGCGGACGTAATTAACAGCAGAAAAAATAGCAAAGGATGTCAGGTATATAGTATACAGAGAGTAATATACCATGCACCAGCTGCGCAGGTGGCATTAATGTCAGGCCACCTTGCGCAATTTTTAACCCCTTAAAAAAATATATATATATATATTGCAGCAAGATATAATAGCCCTTAAAAGGGCTTTTGGGTCTTTTCAGAAGAAATACTATCCCTGCCTAGCGTTCTTCTCTCCCTACACTATCTGTCCCTCCTTGCAGCAGCTCTCCTTGACTCGGTATGAGCCGGTCACATGTCACCGGGTGCTTTATAGCACCCAATGACGCGTTCCCGGCCAGCCAATCAGTGTACTGCCGGTAGCAATTACACGCATGGTCACGAGCGCCGCCATGTTCGGCCGAATACTATATTCGGCTGAACTTGTTCGCTCAACACTACCGGACACACAAATGTTTTTCATTTTTCTACTGTTAATTAGTTGACTTTATAAAAAATACAGCGTGTTGCAGCTTTTAAGTTTAAGTCATTTTGACATCTCTTCCATAGGGGAAGGGCCATTTGCCCGTCAACTATTAGAAGAAACTAAAGTTTTTGATGGGAAAGTCCAGAGAAGGGCTCCTGTACATGACCGTATATATTAAAAAAAGGATGACATCCATGTGACATCCGTGTTATATCAGTTTTTTGTGGATCCATTGTAACAATACCGGTCCTTGTCCACAAAACAGACAAGAATAGGACACAGTTGGGGACATACGGATATGGAATGCAGACGTAGTCATTTCCGTTTTTTGGGGCCCCATTGAAATAAATTGGGTCCGCATACGGGCCTAAAAAAAAAAAAAGTAACGAACACAGACAAAAAATAAGTTTGCATGCATGAGCACTAACGCTAGGTTCACAATAAGTTTTTTCTCTTGCATTTAATGTACATAAAAAACATATACATTAAAGGGGTATTCCAGTCACCATAAATATAACTTATGTTTTAGACTAATTCATCATCAATAATTACCTGATATAATGTCAATTTCACATATTTACCATTCAGTAGTTATAAAAGTAGTTTTCTTCCTCTGCTACACACTGTGTTTCCTCATAAGTTACCATGGCATTGACCTGTAGTTCTGAGCCTTTGTCAGGTCGAGCATGCTCAGTGTGTTGCTATCAATTCTCTAAATGTCTTGTGAAACAAAGGGTGTTAGTGTGCTGCTGATCACTGAGTAGAGGGGATGTGCCTGGAGTGGAATATCAAGCAGCCAATCAATAATCATCAACACTCACAGAAGGAGAGTTAGGGATTGTGGGAATTGCAATTTTGCGAGTGAAGATCAGGAGCCATGATACTGGAAATAAGTAAAAAAACTAACAGAAGGTCGCGCTATACAGATACATTTTATACATTGGTTATGCAAAATTTTTAATCACATGCAATTACAAATTATTCAGATCCAGGTGCTGGTTTGAAAACTGTTGAATAATTTTCATGGGACAACCTTTAAACGGATGCCTCAGGGCGTGGCCTGGACGTGGAAGGGAACAGGCCCATGGTGGCAGAGCTCTCCGGGCCAAAACTAAATCTGCTGCCATCCGCAGCCATAACTACATCTCTCAGCCTCCCTTTGCCGAGTGGATTGCCCTGAGGGGCCAATTTTTGCTTTTGGCCAAGTTTTCAATTTGCTGCCTGCGGACCTTCTAAAGCCTCGGCCAGTCCTGTCTCGCCTGGCCGACCGGAAGTGCGGGCGGAGCGCAGAGGAGCATGAAATACATCAACACTCTCCCGACATCCTACATCCAAACTAGGTGCTCAGGGTACCCAGCATCTGTACCCCATTCCCTAGGACAGCACCATATATGCGCTGCTTTTAAGCGACGGCCATTCTGCCTGGAGTGGTGAGTCAACAGGGTGCTCCCCATATCTATATAGGCAGTAAGGCCCTGATACCCCTCTCTCCTCCCATTACATCTGGAGGCAAAATTGACCTTCCATTCTGAGGGGGCTCATATTGAAGAATTAAAAGGTCCTTGAGTGAAAGCATAAAAGTCCTGCCTCCCGACCCTACACGGCCTTGTGGTCTCGGCCGCTATATTGGAGGGCCGCAGCTATTTCTCTGCACTCCCTGTAATGCAGCATTGAGAACCTACCAGGGTAATACTTGTTTCAGGGGTCTAATCCCTCATCTTGAGGCCACAGATAAGGCCTGAATACTAGCCCTCACCCAAACTTGCTCATATCCAATACATCTGGGTGTCTGATATTGTGATGTTTAACAACTACTGACACATCTAGCTCCATCCGCGGCATGATGTTTTTTGGCAGCAGTCCTCAATTTTTCTACGCCTTTTGCTCCAGCTCATTTTTTTTCTGCTCTATGATCTGATTATCTATCTGCTATACGCTCCAGAACAAGGCATGCCTGCAAGGTCACAAAAGAAGAAAACGCAGGGCTTTTCATCATCCTGCCAGACTCTTCCGGAGCTTTTTCGTACCCCACAACCATCAAACATGGAGCGGCCCGACTCGCCAACAGTCAGTACCAGTTCACTGCTGCCCTGCGAACCTGAACCCGTTGTTGATTCTCCTGCTCCGGTCTTTGACCCTACTGAACTGTACAACAATATCAGATCACTTTTCACTACAGAATTAGCTAAGGCGGTTGCTGACTTCACCAAGCAAATACAGGATCTGGGTACTAGGTTCTCTGGCTTAGAGGAAAAAATGGACGAAGTAGCGGATGCTATGGAGGTTGACAGTACTCGTCTGGATGGTCACGCACAGAGACTGGAGGCATTGGAATCTAAACTGGAAGACCTGGAAAACCGTAATCGGAGAGCCAACATTAGAATCAGGGGTATGCCTGAATCTATCACTGCCTTGCAACCTACTGTGCTCAACCTATTTCAAGCCTTACTGCCCCAGGTGGACTCTAACTTGTTCAGAATGGATCAGGTGCACAGGGCTCTAGGCCGACCAAGGAATCCAAATGTTCCTCGAGACATCATACTCAAGCTACATTACCCTGAAATGCGTGATCAACTTCTGCAAGCTGCGCTCAATTTACAGGCTCTTCCAGGATTTGATTTCTCAGTGCAACTGTTTGCCGATTTAGCTCCGGTCACGTTGGAAAAGAGGAGATCAATGAGACCAATCACTATGGCCCTTCAGAGAGCCCAAATCCGCTATAGATGGGGCTTCCCGTTCCATGTCGCAAAATTGATTCGCGATTATGCAATTAAAGAACTGTCGGAGGTTTTCGAAATCTTGCAACGAGAGGGCATCCCGTTTGACAGATCTACTGCTCCTGCTCCTTTACCACGACGGCCTACAAGATCCTGGCATCCACGTCGTTTTCTACCTCCTGCCCTGCCGGAACCCCCTAGGCGTTCTCAAGATCAATGACTTTGAAGCCACCCTGGTAGATCGTCTATAAAGTTACACCTCCATTTGGAACTGAGGAGTGGTCAAAACCGTATGTTTGCGTTGACTGACTACATCGCTCATGTTATTTCAGATCCATACCTACTATACCTATTACCTAATCTCTTTGATTGTTTCTTGTACTGTTCTTCAAGTATGCTGATACGTCTCCCTGCCACAGGCTGCACCTGAGGTTCGAGATAGGCGAGTTTTGTGCGCCCAATCTGATGTCGCTGGCTGGGGTGGGGAGGTACGCTATGCAACATATATGCTCAACATATTTGATTTCTTTCAGTCCTCATGTACTTGATTGTTGGGGAAACCCCCGTGATCAAGGATGTGAGGTCATTATTATGTTTACATGTTTTTTTCACTTTTATGTGGATATAATGGTGTTTCCTCGTGCTACTCTCCCTCTTATACATTTCTAAGAATCACCCTGGTTGCACCAATGACCTTGTAGGCAGCATTAGATTTAAGGGTTGGGGGTGGACGTTGGCGCGCACCTGGAAGCTGGGGTCTGCCCCGAAAGGGTCGACCTTGCTTCACTGATGTTTTTTTTTACAACCCTATGGTTAGGGTGCTGTACCGCTCGCCTTCTTACCAGTTCTCATATGCTCTGCCTTGTTCCTCTATTCCGTACTCACTCTTTTCCCTTTCCTTCTTCTTTCCCTTTTATTTCATTTCTAGGCTCACCTTCTATTACTTAGTAATACTATAAGCTGATTGCCACGGAGCAAGAGCTCCATGTTTCTCCTACGCCTTGTGCGTATCAGGACACGATGCTGACACGTTTGGATCGGCACGTGGCTCCTGACTGTTATTGTTCATTTGGTTCTTCTGAGTCTGTCTATCCGAGTTACCGACCCTTTTATGCTGGTTCTCTCTGGTCCTTGGACTCTCCCGGTCTACCATCCTATCTGTCAACTCCCCTTTTCTCTTCCACTTTGCCCTGGACATGATCACCCAACATTGGGTCTCAGCTGTTTTTGCCTTACTGGTTATGTGTAGAATAATATCACATAATGTCAGGGGGTTTAACTCTCCTCAAAAGAGACGTAAAGCCTTTCTACAATATGATAGGCTCAAACCTGATATCATATGTATTCAGGAATCACATTTTACTCCGACTTCATGTTCTAAATATTTCCGTAGCAGTTATACTCTACTGTCACATGCGCCATTCCCATCCAAAAGTAGAGGCGTAGCTATTTTTGTTAAGAACTCCCTACCCTTTCAAATTGAGTCCACTACTATAGATCATGAGGGTAGATATATTATAGTAGTAGGTTCTTTGTATAATACCTCTATATGTCTGATTAACTCGTATGCTCCCAACAGTCAGCCTGCCTCTTTCTTTCGCACCTTGGTGAGATTGCTGGAACAACACCACCCCTTATGAATTATCTGGTGTGGAGATTTCAATATGACATTTAATGCTCGACTAGATAGATCTTCCCCCGTGGCAGATAAATTGTCCTCCAAATCAAAGAACTCTATTCGGAAGGGTATGCAGGAATTGGGCATAGCTGACTGTTGGAGAGAACATAATGGGCCCCAACAGGGATATACCTACTTCTCCCCCGTACATCATCATTACACTAGGATTGACTGGATTCTAGCTTTCACGCGGCTGCTCCCACACCTTTTGTATGCCAGACATGTCCCTTGAGTTTGGTCGGACCATGACTTGGCAGAATTCAATCTGGACTCCCCATCTAGGTGCCCCTTTACCTGGAGACTAAATGAATCACTCCTTATTGATCCTTCTATTGTAGACCATATAGCTACAGCTCTTAGAGATTACTTTACTGTTAATGTATCCTCAGATACTACACCTGCAGTTAACTGGGCTGCACATAAAGCAGTTATCAGAGGGTTAGTCGTGGCGGAGGCGTCTAGATTGAAGAAGGAGCGCTCTAAAGTCCAGTCCGACCTGGAATCCAAATTGTTTTGTCTGGAATTAGCTAACCAGAGACAACCCTCCCTTTACCTCACCAAAGCCATTAAAGATACGAAGCTCCATCTTGATGCAATCTTACTACACCGTACTGAAAAGGTTTTGAGATGGACACAAGCTAAGTTCTATAAGTTAGCTAATAAACCTGATAAAATGTTAGTGGCTAAACTTAAGGCCAGACAATGCTTTAACAACATCTAGCAAATTAAAGACACAGGAGGGTGGGTTACTTCTAATCCAGCTACGATATATCAACAATTCCATGCTTTTAATCAAAAACTATACTCACCGCACTCTAATCCCCCCACGGCGGACACTGCCTCTTTTCTATCCTCCCTACCTATCCCTACTCTGCCCTCGTCTGCTAGGGAAACTCTTAACCATGATGTTATGGAAGAGGAAATAGCGTCTCTTAAATTGGGAAAATCGCCTGGACCAGACGGGTTCTCCGCTTCATATTTTAAGAAATTTAAAGATATATTAATCCCCCACCTCAAGAGCCTGTGTAATTATATCCTTCATAATAGTACATTACCCCCTGACATGCTTAATGCGTTGATCACGGTCATCCCTAAACCGAATAAAGATCCTCTATGTCCCACAAGTTATCGCCCCATTTCGCTCCTTAATGTAGACCTTAAGATATTCCCCTCTATCTTAACTAAGCGCCTTAACCATTACCTCCCTACCCTGATCCATTATGACCAGGTAGGATTCATCCCAGGTAGACAGGCTCCGGACAATGTCAGGAAGGTCTGTAATATTATCCAATGGGCAAATACGAAATCTAAACCTTTTTCCTTATTAGCCTAAGATATTGAGAAGGCTTTTGATAGCCTCTCTTGGACTTATCTCTACCAGCTCATGTCTTCTATGGGTATTTTCTGGCCTTCAGATCAATGCCAAAAAATCAGAGGTTTTACATTATAACACGCCACAGCGAGTTAGGGATTTAATTTCTCTTAATTTTGGATTTACACATAGGGATCATTACCTACCTTATTTAGGGGTCAATTTACCTAAAACCTTGGATTCTACTTTCAAAAGGAATTACGCTCATCTCATTCCTACACTTCTTCAAGATCTACTTCACTGGAACTACCCTACTCTATCATGGTTAGGTAGAATACATACAGTCAAAATTGTCACTTTGCCAAGAATACTGTATCTGTTTCGATCTCTTCCCACGCCAATAACAGGTTCTGCTCTGCGGACTCTACAGTCAGAAATCTTCTGCTTTATATGGGCATATAAGAGACCACGAATAGCTAGACATATAATGCACCTGCATAAGAGTGTAGGTGGACTATCAGTCCCACACCTTTACAAATACTATATTGCAGCTAGACTATCACAGTTAGTCTCGTTTAATGCTCTTTTTCACCTCCCACAATGGGTCATCTTAGAGTCCGATTTGCTACAACCTGCATCACCACTAGCATTGATATGGTCTACTGACATCCCTTTGGGGACGATTAATCCAGCTGCAAAAATTCCCTACCTTATGCTACAACTTTGGAGGAAGGTTAGGTTCAAATATAAATTGCAAAGTCCTATCTCCCCATTACTTCCACTATTCAGAAACCTCCTATTTCCACCTGGCTTACCACCAACTGCGTTTATTTGGTGGAAACATAGCAGACTGCGCTGTTTTGGTGATTTTCTACTCTGCTCTCAGCTCATGTCCAGGGTATACTTTATATCTACTTTTTCTCCCCACTCTCTGAACTCTTTAGAATCTCCCAGGTCTTCCATTTCCTAACGTCCCAGATCCCAGCCACTAATATGATCTATGAGTCTACACACCATTTGAAAGACTCTGTAAGTACAGAGCTTTAGAGAACGGCTCACTCTCTTCTTTCTATTTACTTTATTCTAAACGCATTAGCCCCCGATGCCAAATTAGCATTCATGCTTGGCTGGGAGGTCGATTTGGGAGAGACTCTTACCATGGAACAATGGTTTGAATGCTGTACTATGATTAGTAAAGGGAGCTGGCAGGTCACCTTAATGGAAACCTCCTTGAAGATTCTTCATAGGACCTATTTCGTTCCCTCTAGACTACATACTTTCTACCCAACAGTATCCCCTTTCTGCTTTAGAGGTTGCCAGACCATAGGAAACACCCTTCATTTATGGTGGACCTGCCCAGTGTGTCCCCATCAGACCTCAGAACAGCCCTGTGTGTCCCCATCAGACCTCAGAACAGCCCAGTGTGCCCCCATCAGACCTCAGATCAGCCCAGTGTGCCCCCATCAGACCTCAGATCAACCCACCCAGCCCCATAACAATAAAATAAAAACAGTTTTTTATTTTATTGTTATGGGGTTGGGTGGGCTGATCTGAGGTCTAATGGGGGTGCCGCAGCTAAAACATACAAGTGAGCGCTTCCATAATGGAAGCACTCACTTGTATTCGCATTATAAGATGCATCGTAATTTTCCCCTACTTTTGGGGGGGAAAAAGTGCGTCTTATAAAGTGAAAAATACGGTAATTGTTCCGTTTATACAATAGATTCATATATACATTGTACTCTGTACACGAATGTAACCATAGGAGAAATATGTTTACCTAAAATGTGCATTTTTGTACTGTAATTACGATTTCTCCATTTTTGTCATCAACCCAATAAATACTTTTTTGAAATTAAACGGATGCCTCAGACGGATGCCTACAGTGGCATCCGTTCACCATAGAGTTTCATTGTAAAAAAAAACGTATACGTTAACTGATCTTCGCCATTTCTGTTGGTGACCATATCCTGATACGTTGAGGTGTTCAATCAGATGTGAATAATGTAAGTAGAATGTGTAACAGAACACATCTTAAAGGGGTATGAGAGGCAGGGACACATGGAAGAGAAAGACCGCATGGTCCATCTAGTCTTCCCTTATATCATTTTCTGTTTATTGTTATCTTAACAGAGCATGATTTTCATTTTTTAAATACTCAACACTAAGGTTACATGCTTGACCTCTTAGGTAAGTGGGACTCATGGATAAATTTAGAACTGATTCATCCTTTGGAGTGTTCTTCTGTTGAAACTGAGGTGTATATATTATCAGGAAGTCAAAATTTCCCAGGTTAAAAGATCTGATTGAATGCAGAACCATTGCTTCATTCTCGGGAATTGACTTCCTGGTGTGTTTATGCTTTGTATAATTGTTTAATTACAATGCCTGTATGATAGGTGTATTTTAATTCATAATTATAAGTAACGTTTATATAATGTTATAATTATATGTCTATAGGAAAAGCAAGGATGGTTTTGCCATAAAGTCAGGGTCACATCTGCAATGAGGTGGGATGAGCATCTTGCCTCAGGCGGCTGACCTGCCTATGAGAGGGTGGCAATTTACAGCAAGGCACGCTGGCCTATGGCTCCCATACCCATCGTTCAGCCTCATAGGCTGCAGACCACTAGGCCTGAAGCCTATAAGGCAGTAAAACGGCGCAGGAGCTCATGATTATGCCATTGCGAACCTCCTGTGCCATGTGTCAGGCAGTGTAAGGACGTCCGCGTGGTGATGTCAGGGGGACTATGGGGGGAGCATCATATATTACCACTATGAGGTGGGGGAAACATTATATATACTACCACTACAGGGGTTATTATACTACAGGCGGGTTGAGAGCATTATATATACTAGAAGGGGGCATTCTAATATAGAGGGCACTACAGGGGGCATGGGAATAACTATATCCATAGCAGAGATAGCTCTTCCTATGGGGCCCAAAGGTTGAGGGGCATTGTACCTTTTTGTGGGGAATAACAACCTGGCGCTTTTTTGCTATAATGCGAGTTTTCTGATATATTGTGATATTATTCATACCTTTAAATATTTCTCCTTATAATGCTATTTTAATTTTCTTGCATTAATTGGTGGGGGTCCCATCTTATTTTGCTGTGGGGAGCTATGAATTATAGTTATACCCCTGATATGGGCACATAATACAGGGGGCCCTACAGTGAGGCATTACACATATGGGCTCTAAAAGGGGTGCATTATACCTAGTATATGGGGCATTATAACTATTGTGGATAGTATAGGGGACCTTGTTATTAATGTGAGCTCTAAGCGGGTGCCTTATAGATCGGCCTTATTACTACTGGGGGCTCCAAAGGATTGTGTTATAGAGCAGCCTTGTTACTGTTGACAGCAGTATAGAGAGGCATTATTTCTACTAGAGGCCCTATGGGGGGCTTTATTAATACTCAGAGTGCATCTGGGGCATTATTATTAGGCATAATATGGAGGGAATTAATACTAATAGGGGCACTCTTGAGGAGCATTCTTGCCAATGGGGGTATTGTGAAGGCACTGTTACTATTGATGGCGGTTTGGGAGTTCTATTACAATGGGGATGTGCTATCTGTATAGAACTGTTATTTCTGTAGTATAGTATTTGGGGGCGTTAGGGATCACAGCGGGCAGAGGGTAGTGGGGTAGCTGCAGGATAATCATGTTCAAGCACCAGGAGGGGGGGAATGATGGAAAAGTGAGGAAACTAAAATGTCTGTGTGCCAAACTCTGCAGAGACGAGACGTAGCTGAAAGAGTTGTCAAGGCAGTCTGGTCTGAATGGAGAAGATGAGGAAAGAGAATATCTACATGAGAGGAGACATCAGTGAATGTAAGAGATATGTAATACTGTATTACACTCTGTTTCAAAGTGCTGTATGTAATGTCAATCCAAATATGTCTTTAACAGTATGGCTGGGGGTGAGTGGTTAGATTGAGAATTTGGCACGGGGAGGGGCGCAGGAAGGAGGCACAGTTTTAATTTTCACCTCAGGCAGCAGAAAGGCTAGGTGCACTCCTGCATACAGTTTTAACAGCACTAACAACTCTGTCCTGATTGAACTTTTCAAAGACTATAAGAAAAAGTGACTAGCAATATAAAGAAATACAAAGTAGTCTATTTTCTATGTCCCTGTGGCACACCAATAAATACCTTCATTAGACTCCTCAAACCTAAATACTGTAGCAGAAAATGGAAAAAGAACACCTGAAAAACGTAATGCAATTGAGCTGAGAATGACAAAGTATAAACTGCTATTGGTTCTTTGTCAATGATTTCTCTCCCGAGGTGCTGCACGTTTTATTCAAGGTGGTGGCCCAGGGCCCGAGGCTTCATTGGGGGCCCATGGCCGCCCAAAACATTCATCAATGTTCTTGGGCCCTGCATTTGAATACTGCGGTGGGGGACGGAAATCTCAGGCAGTGCGATTATGCTATGGCAGGCAAATCAGGCCTACATCACAGATGGCAGAGTGGTGTGGGAGTGATGTGAGTATTTAGATTTTTTTCTTTATTACTACTGGGTCTGGGGGAACTACAAGAGGGCATCATAAACAATGGTGACATTATAACTACTGGGGCACTAAAAGGGGCACATTACAAACAATAAAAATACTGGATTCACTACTGGGGGGCTATTAAAAATACTACGGGCACTAATGGGAGCATATTAAAACTACTGGGGGCACATAATTACTCGTGCACTACTTGGTGCACATTATAAGTACTGGAGGCACACAACTACGGAGGGCATTTCGGTAGTCTTATAACTACTGGGAGCAATATGGGGGGCATTGTAACTGCTAGGGCACTATAGAGGGCATTATAACTAATGGGACCACTATTAAGAGGAGGATTGTAACTGCTGAGGTACTATAGGGGGCATTATAAATGCTGGAAGCACTAGAGAGGGAATTTTTTCTACTGGGAGCACTACAGAGTGTCCATATAACTACTGGCGACTCTATAGGAATGCCTTAAAGAGGAGGTTTATTACTACGGGAGCATTATCCTTACTGGGAGTGCTAAGGGGGCACTGTTACTACTGGGGGCACTATGGGAGCATTATTATTAGTGAGCACATAGAGGTTTTCTCAGGGAGCATTATCACTATTGGGGGCACTATAGTGGCCACTATTACTAGGCGGGGACTCTCTGTATGGCACTATTATTTCTGCTGTATTGTATTTAAGGGCATAGTATTGGCGGTGGCAGTAGGATAACAATGTTGGGGCACCAGGAAGGGAAGAATGATGTAAAAAAAAAAAGGTGTTTGTGTGAAACTCTACAGAGATGAGACACGACTGAAAGATGTCGTCATTGTAGTCTGCTTCCAATGGAGAAAATGAGGAAAGATAATGTCTGCATTAGAGGAGATTTATACTAGGGCTATGAGGATATACTGTGCAGTATACTTTTTTATACTTGTGGGACCCAAACTTGAGGAGCAAGCCGGATCCTCTGGGCTACTTAATCCCTCTCTGGTGGCATGTCATTCCAAGCTCTTTCAGCTTGGAGCTGTAGTTCAGCAAAGGTGATTGTGATTGTGTGATTGTTTGGACCCTCACTGATCAAATGGTTTGATATGTCTCTAGAACATATCAAAAGTTTTCTGAAAACTCAGTAACGCTTTAAGCCTGAGGAAGGACCTTTGAAACATTAATGAATTACCAATAAATGGATCAATTGCATCAAATCTGGAGTGAGGTTTTGTTTTGTTTTACAGTACTGGTTTTACCCAGTTCTCCTGGTATATAATGCTTCACAGAGCTGTACAGAGGATACACTCACATCAGTCCTTTTCCACATGGGAATACAGTATAATTTAAAGCGTGTGTGCATACATTATACACACACACAATCTCTCTCTCTAGGGCTGATTTCATATGAAGCCAATTATCCCAAGCATGATTTTGGAGCGTCAAGGGAAATTATAAAAACTCCCTGCATGCAGCTGGGCTCACTACTGCACCACTATGTACCTCTACCTGTATGCTTTACTTGTCATGAGAGAAAGGGGCTGACATCACTTGCTATGGCCGCCATCTGACATAAATTAGAGATGAAGAAGGAAAACAAAGTAAAGAAGCTTAAAGGGGTTATCCCATCTCAGACAATGGGGGGATATCGCTGGGATATGCCCCCATTGTCTTATAGGTGCGGGTCCCACCGCTGGGACCCACACCTATATCGAGAACGGGGCCCGAAAAGAGAAGAAGGGCGCACTTCGCATGCGCAGCCGCCCTCCATTCATTTCTGTGGGGCCGCAGCGGGCACCGCTCCCATTAATTCTATGAGCGCAGCGGGGAGCTGCTGGTGGTGGTGGCCGGACCCTGGGAAACCCGGGGTCCTCCAGGCACGGAGCTCCCCGCTTCGTTCTCGAAATAGGTGCGGGTCCGAGCGGTGGGACCAGCACCTATAAGACAATGGGGGCATATCCTTGCGATATGCCCCCATTGTCTGAGATGGGACAACCCCTTTAATACAATCTCATATTTGTTCAACGTATACATCAAATCATATAATATGCAACAATATCAATGTGGACATTAAATGGATTGATGACATTATTTTACAGTTCAGGGTCCATTTATGATGTTTTAGCTTGGACTTCCTCCCAGGAAATTTACTAAGACCTCATGTGCTACACTGTAGTCACAGTGCATTACTTGTACTTCTTTAGTGGTGTGCAATATGTCTCAGTGGGATATTTTTACGGGTCCTTGTTCTGTTCTGAGAATGACAGCACTTAGCAAAGAAAGGGAATGGAGTCTGCCGTCCATGTTTAGACAGAGCTGTCACTATTCCAGGCAATGAAGAGACTGCTTTATACAACAGCAATTTAGCTAGGAGCTATTTGCAAGCATGTGCTCCACTTGTGGGGAAGCTTGAATCTAGCTGCACATACTGTACTCGAGAACTTATATTTACAAAAAAGCCTTTTCCAAGTCTTCTACCCCCCACCCCCACCCCTCCCTCGGACAAGGGGCACGGCTTATTGAGAAGGCAGTGGTGTAAATGCAACAAAGTATGCCACGTTGGTATAAACTTTAGACTAGAAAATCTAAAGGTGCACCAAGTCCCCATCCAGCATTAGTAAATCTGCCCTATTATGTGGACTAGTCAAGAGATTTGAGAGTTTTTCAAATAAATCCTCTGAGAAACACTCTAAACATTGTTAAGGCCTAGCATTTAGTATAGTAGACATGTCTAAGGTTGAAAATAAGACCTTAGTAAGGGGCCTTTCGCCTCTCCTGACATTCCCCATGTAATAACAATTCTTGAACATCTATTCTTATGTCTCTATGTTGTGCCATTCCTTTATTATTTCTACTAGAAGTTATGAATGAATTGCTAGCCATTTGGAATGACTGTCCAGCTGGTTGTTACCAGTTAGGGGGGCTGACACTTGCAGCAATGTTTGGATAATGTCAAACTGTGCAGGAACTGGTAACATCCATCTGGACCTTCACTGCAAACTGCTAGTAGTTCATTCATAACTTCTAGCAGGAATAATAAAGGATGGCACAACGTAGAATCATAACAATAGATGCCCCAAGAATTGTCGTTAGATTAGGAAACAGGAGAGACATGTCTGGATAGATGACAGGTTCTCTTTAATAAGATATGATAATGACATCATATTGGTCTCATATGACTCATCTGTGTGTCCCATATATTACACCTCCACCACCTTGTATTACTGAAACAATGATTGTTGGAAGGAAATATGGTGTAGTATACCGTATCCATGCAGAGAATGCTACATGAATTCTCCTTGTGAAAATCCGTGTATATGGAAACACGTAGGTGGAAAAGCCTCCATCGAATAACATTGGATCCATATTCTTCACAAACAGAATACTGTGTAACATATACAGGTGTGAATGAGGTTTTATTTGCTATTCTAGCCCTGCTCTTAATTGCTGATGGATATGCAATTTTCTCATACCAGCACAATGTGATGTAATCTAAAGATAAACCATATTTGACAAATTGCTAATCAACAATTTGGCTAAATTCCGCCCCTAATCCAGCAAAATCAACCCTGTATTTTCAATCAACCACGAAACAAGTTGTAACACCTATTGTTTCTTAGAAAAAGTGCATCTATCAATGTATAAAGGATTTCAATACAAAATACCCAAGCAGCAATTATTGTGGTTTTGTAAATGGGGGTCTGACTCTTAGCACCTTCACCGATCAGCTGTATGAGAGGTCCACGGCTCTCCGATGTATATACTGGTTCATCTGCCTGCATGCCATCTATTTAGTAGAGGTGGTACAAGTGAATGGGATGAGAATACCCTGCACCACTCCAGCTATATGTACATCGTGCAGGTAGATGGTCTGAGGTAAACAGTGAGAAGGCCTCAGCTTTTGCACAAGCACTTCTGCTCCATCAAACAACTCATGGGTGAGGGTGCCGAGAGTTGGACAACCGCTGATTTGATATTGAAGGCCAACCCAAGTTCATGAAGGTTTTGGATATCTTTTTTGAAAACAGAAATTTTCTATAGATAGGATGTTGTTCCAGGGATTCATTTCTGTTCATCATGTTTGGCGTTCGGAATGATGTCTTATCAAGGGATAAGACAGGTTAAAATGGTTTTCTGGGATTTTTTTTTAACTGATGACCTATTCTCCTGGAAAACCTCTTTAATATGGGCAATTTGCAACTGCCTCATAGGGAGTCTTGCCTTTCTCTGAATCCTCATAGTAGGATTATAGGTTGGACTTGATGGACTTATTTCTTTTTCCAACCTTGTCCACTATGTAACTATGCAATATGCTGATCCACTTTTTTTATATTGATGACCTATCCTCAGGATAGGTCATCAGTATCTGTTCAGTGGGGATCCAACTCCTGGAACCCACGTCAATCAGCTGCTTGAAGAGAAAGCAGCGCTTGTACGAATGCTGCCTTCTCTTCATTGTTTACTTACTTATCGTTGCAACCGGGCAAGCAGGCAAACAATGAAGAATAGGCAGTTCTCATACAAGCACTGCTTTCTCTTCAAACAGTTGATCGGTGGCGGTTCCGGGAGTTGGCCCTCTGCCGATCTGATATTGATGACTTATCCTGAGGATAGGTCATCAATATAAAAAAAACAGACAGCCCCTTGAACACAGAACACAGAAGGATGCAGAAACCAAAATGTAACTAAATGTAATGTAATTTGAAAAAATGATCAGCCATATTTCATCTGTGCTTGCATATACAAGTGTAGATGCGCCCTTAGAATATACAGGGAATTTATGAGAGCTAGGTGTGATGAATAACACCTCAATAAAATGGCCTTAATTTCTGCTAGAGATTAGCAAATTTTCCAAAATTCATTTCAGACCAAATGTATTCTATGTGAATAGAATAAATGTGGTCTGAATTGAAAGTAATTGCTCTGAAAAGTCACTCTGTGGTCTCCTGGAAATATATGCAACATTTCAGGCTCTTTAGCACCAGGACAGCAGTAGGCCTCTTTCACACATCTGTGATGACATCCATGACAAGATGGTCAGTGGTTCGTCCCTGAAGATGTGAAGAATCCGTGTTTGGTCCGTGTGTCTGTTTTTTGCCATGTTTCATGCATATTTCACAGGTACTGCTAGGTTAAAAGTTATTTTCCAGAAATCCACAGACCAAACCATGTTGTGTGTTTGTGGTTGTTCCAGACCCATAGACTATATGTAAGCTATCTGTAGTCATGGACAAAAATGCTTCTGTGGTATTACCACTGATGTGTGAATACACATATTAAAGTCAGTGGAGTGGACTGTGGAGAACATCGACAGCTCAAGTTCACGATTCCTTGACGTGTGATAGAGGCCTTAGTAATGTCAAAGTGACAGTGACATATACATCTATGGGTAAACACGTGGCAGTATATTTAAACTCAATACACTGTTAAAAAGAGGTTCAAAAAGTATCCCCTTTCTGTAAAATGGTGGATGGTATTTGAGCACCATGCGGGATAAATCCCAAAAGTTTCATATTTGTCAAAATGATAATCTTTTTTGGAATTTGTAACAAATTCGATTCAGGTAGAATGATTTGCTCATCTCTAATTTCTGCATTTGACACAGTTCAAAAATATTTCTCTGGCTGTGGCTAGCTTTTGTCTGGGGTTGAAGCACATTTCAGTCATGAAACTGAAAATCAGGACACCTGGATCCTTTGTACTTTGCTTCTAGGGTTGTCCTTATTCCACAGCTATACAGAGAATTGTTAACAGAAGCATTTGAGAGCAAGACACAGATTTCCACTACGCTTATTTATTATGCAGATTTCCATTTCTTATCTGGTAATTGGGATTCATTTAAAAGGCCACTTCACAAGACGAGGACTTCCAGGTGTAGAGCTTCTGTTGTGAACCAGAAAGAGAGACATGGCCTTTTCATGATCTGTAAACGACAAGGTTTTCAGATGCAGCTCAAAAGATTAAATTGAGGATTTACTTGCCACCTATGAAATGATTTGTGTGCAGAGGAATATTTTGTGCTATTATATTTGACATTGAAATTGATCTTAACTATATAAAAAATAGTGGAGAAGAAAAATAGTATTTTTGTTTTCAAATATCAAGTCTTAATGTCATAAAGCCACTGTGCAAATAAATAGTTACTACAAATTAATATGCACCCAAATCTGCCTGCTGTTAAATAAATAAGTACAGATGACTTGTGTCTGGTGTTTAGTCCCATTGTGAATTGTACACTGAAGCAAAACCAAACTGGTGAAGTTAACTAGGAGTTAACTAACTTATCATGTCCTGCACTCCAGAATTCAATCTTCAAGAAATTGCAAAATCAGGCTTTTGCCACTTTTTGGGCCTATTCGCTCAGGTCAGTTGGAAAAGTGGGTGGTAATTTTGCTGTGGTTATCTATGTTTCACTCCATATTTATCACTGAAAATTCTTGTAAAAAGTTGAAAAAAGTTGCAAATTAATTCCAGAAGGAGAGCAACATAAAAAAAACTGGAGTAGCATTTCTAGATAAACGTGATAATTTATTAACATCCAAAATATGATATATGATCTGTCAGAAAGTACACCAATGCAGACTCAAGAAAAACTTACTTCAAATATTACCCTCTTGATAATTACCCCCTCTCCCATACCTTTGCCGAATGTACTGATCAATAATTTCAGATCATTTGGAGATTGTCATTTCTGTTTGAAAATGAATTGCCTTTGAAACGAATGACTCACACTGAATTACATAACAGTTACATTATCTTCATTGTATGTCTGTAAGAGAATCAAGAATGCTACATGGATTTTAAATGCTGAATTTCACTTTCACTTCTGTCTGTTAGAGCTCATGCACACAGCAGCATGTTATATGTTAGCACGTGAGGTCCTCACAGCTCCATAGCACATATACCACAATATTACAGAAGTATTGTCTACTAGAAGAAATCAATGCTTCAAAGGTAGAATATCTCTGTCATTTGGCATGAGATGGAGCTTCTCATAATTTTTTATGGATTCTTATGAAATTGGAGGTATACGGACGTATGGTATAGCATCATGGACCACATTTTGGCAGATACAAATTGTATGGACTCAAGATGACGGAACCATTAAATCCAGCCTCTAGTCAAATGACTAAGACATGCGGATAAAATTTAGTGTAGTGCCCATGGCAGATTTTAATTCAGTCATCTAAATGCTTGCCATGGGCATACAGTATATCCCACTTTTTACCGGCACTAGAGTCTGTTCATAAAACACATTAATCATGAGGATAATTCAGTTAAGTCAGTTTTCAATTAAGTCAGTTTTTTCTGTTTTGGGATAGTCTGTGCCAAATTTATTAAATGCTGCACCATGTTTGGCGCATCTTTAAACCTAAGGGGGGAATTTATCATACGCTGTACTCCAGAATTCTGTTTTCTAAAAGTAACAAAATAAGGATTTTGAGACTTTTTGGGTTCACTTGACTGGTGTAAAAATGCAAAAACATTTTTGCGCAAGTAAGCCCAAAAAGGCTCTCCAACCTTTTGAAGCCAGAAGTGTGATAAAACCAGAGTGCAGAGTGTGATAACCCCCCCCCCCCCCATGAATAAAGCAGTTGATAGTATCCACAGTAGATGCTGCCATCTGTTTTGTTCTTTGCACTTAGGGATCCAGGAGTTGGGATTTTCTGGAATGGTAAACTTTACACTTATTATGGAGAAGTGCTGCAAGCATAATTGCCTTGTCACCTGTGAGACCAATAAATGGCTGTAGAAGTCACTGTGAATAAAGTTGGGATGTCATCATTTCTGGACTGCTGGGGAACGGAAGGAGCAGGGTGGGAGCCTTGGCACTGGAACAGAGGCATTCAATAAGTGAGTGAGGTTTTTTTTTTCTTTTAAAAAGTTTCTTGGCCATCACTAAATTTTGTGGAGGTCAGAAAAACACTTTTAATAGAAGATTCATTTCATATTGTAAGAATGAGGATGACAGTGACAAATTATTACTGAATGTAAACATTTCATTCACTTATAGAAATTGATTATTGCTAAATTCAGGCATTTTCTGTTGGAACATAGCAAAAATCATTTTGTAAAAATTGAAGGCTTCCTTGTACATGACTGTCCATTTAACTTTAACTTTCATCTTAGGGGTATGGCCACACGGTCAGGTCTCTGCATGCCACTTTGGAAACCAAAATCAAGAGTGAATAATAAAAAGAAAGTATATAGGACAAATTCAACTTCTTCCCTTTTTTAAATTCACCCAAAACTGCATCAATCAGGAAACCTGTCAGCGTGGCCCTATTCTTGCAGCTACCGGGCAGCAGGGGCCGGATGGGTACAGTAGTTGTACTCACGTTTCCTGAAGCTCCCTGGGCTGACATGCAGTGATGGAAAGGGCGCACCAGTTATTCCTTTTGGGGCACACTCTGGTTCTGGGGTTCTCCTGCCTGATGGAGGTTGAGGTGCCCTTGGTGTTGCTTTTTTACGGTGCAAGGCAAAGTCCCATTTGTCGTGACGCGAGCACCTTGCAGTGCAAATGTATTGTGGTATTATGATGAGAAAGGGTTGGTATAACAAATACACAGTACTTTACTGATGATCCACACAAGCTCTATTCACCTGAAATTCAGTCTTTACAGTCAATTCAAGTAGTTCCCAAAGGTTGTATATGGAGGCTAGCTTCTCTCTCTCTCAATCAGACTAGTCAATCTCTCCATTTCCTGACCTAAAAGGATGCACTTTCTCTATGATCAGATTTTTCTTTAGAAATAATAAAATGTGGCACTCACCAGATTCTTTTGCAGTCCTTTATTCTTCTTTTTCGCTGGTGCGGGCATATACTCAGTAAATGGTGGCAGCAATGGCCGTTTCACACTCTGTTGCGCTTCGTCTGGCCGCTCACGTGATGGTGTTGACGCACGCATCCTCTTTATGCTGCGCCTGACGTAATCACCCAGGTAACAACTATAAACAAACTTATAACATACTTTTAAAAACAACTTTATGCAGCACAATCAAATAAACACCGCTAGATCATTCTTATCATTGAGATCCAGAGGTTCCATTGCATTTGTTTTAATAATCCAAGAGGCCTCTCTTTGAAGCAATGCCCGATGTCTATCACCTCCGTTCTTTAACACTTCCACTACTTCTATTCCTGCACATGTCAACACCCTTCCTTCTCCTCCATGTATTTCTCTCATATGTTGTGTAAGGGCCCATTCACTTTTTTGCGGAATAGATGCGGACCCATTCACTTCATTGGGTGGCGTGCGATCTTGCTGAGCCGCGGCTCCGTGCCACGGCTCTGCAAGAAAATATAGAACATGTCCTATCGCGGACAAGAATAGGCATCTTCTATTGGGTGCCAACGATGTGTGTTCCGTAAGTTGCAGAACCCACACCGTTCGGCATCCGTGGTATTGCGGGTCTGCATTTTTCCGGATCTGCAATACTACGGCTGTCTGAACGGCCCCTTAATCTAGGTGACCCTATTCCTGTCTCAATAGATTTTTTGTGCTCCCTGAACCTCACATACAGACACCTTATAGTTTTCCCAATGTAAAATCTCCCACATGGGCAAAATATTACATACGCCACATTAGTCGTGACGCCAGCGCCTATAGTGTGGTATAATGATGAGAATGGGTTGGTATAACAAATCCACTGAAGCCAGTCAGCAGGTGATCCACACAAGCTCTATTCACCTGAAATGCATTCTTTACAGTCAATTTAAGTAGTTCCCAATGATTGTATATGGAGGCTAGCTTCTCTCACTCTCAATCAGACTGGTCAATCTCTCCTTTTCCTGGTCTAAAAGAATGCACTTTCTCTATCATCAGATTTACAGTATATAAGTACTGTATATGATATCCACAGTATCCTCAGAGGAATACAGTCTCTGAACAGGGGGACCTCCTGTCCTTTGGTTATAGTGGGCAGATTGTAGCTTACAATGTTTCCACCACATGCAAAGGAGGCTGTAGCCAGATTAGCGATTACGTTGCTTATGGGTTGTAGGGGAATGGATGGAGACTCCCTCCAGGAGGGCCTCTCACTCCCTATACAACCTTATGGGATTTGTAGTGCATGCACATAATACATGAATTACAGTGATATTAACACTTCCAATGCTTTGCAGTGTATTTCAGGATATTGCATCTTGTGGACGCAGTTTTCTTTACTAGAAACAATGATTTTAGATGAGAATATATAATATTGAATGCAGTACTACATGTTACATTTTTCTACATAAATCTGAATAAAATTGATGACAGATGGATGTAGAGTATAGATCATGTGCTGTAGGCTGTAATACCAGCATTCAGAAAAAAATACTGCACCAAGAAGGAGTTGTTCAAATCAGATGAAACTTTCTATCTGTGAATGTAATGCTGATATATGTAAAAGTGATTACAACATTAGAGTGGAAGGATAAGATTTATTGGGGAAAACTGCACAACTGAAAGGCCCTCTAGTAGCCTGTTGGGCCAACATTACCTGGGATACAATATTAGACACGGTTGGGCATGGTGGCATACAGGTTCCATATGGTATCCTGTACATCCTGCACACTCGTAGGTTGCCAAAACTGGC
This sequence comes from Rhinella marina, assembly GCA_900303285.1. Taxonomy (NCBI): domain Eukaryota; kingdom Metazoa; phylum Chordata; class Amphibia; order Anura; family Bufonidae; genus Rhinella; species Rhinella marina. Next base: position 912,288 of record ONZH01020898.1, on the reverse strand, counting down.
ATCCCAGCTGCTCACATAAATCTCAATTGGTGATAAATCTGGTAACCAGGCAGGCCAAGGAAGTGTGACAATCTGGTGAAGACCTTCCTGGGGAACTTTTGCTGTATGTGGCCGAGCCTAATCTTTCTGAAAAATGTCAGTTGGAAGCCCTGCCATGAAAGGCAACACATGTGGCCGCACATATTGCCAAGCTGTTAGTGTCTCTTGTATCACTACTAGGGGTGACCAACTGCCGTATTTGATGGCTTCCCAGATCTTCACACTAGCAGTTAGGGCGGTATGTCACTCCACAGCAAAGGAAGGATTTAAGTGCGCACCACAAGGCCTCCATACTCAAACCTGATCGTCATCAAATTCCAAACAGAATCAGGACACACAATGGGTGCCATGACACCACATTTTCATCTGCTAAACACATGGAAATGGCTTGGGCAGAGACAGGAGTGTGTACTGAAGGTGCCACCTGCATCTGGATGGTGGATAGCGAAACCATAGATGTTGTTCATGCTTGTTAACAGATCAAACTGTATGGGCTGTCTGGAACCTGTTTGCCATGTGTGAATGTGTTCATATAACTACTGCTCTCAACATCTACTAGTATCTAGGTCAGATCAGCCTAGATGGCAGACAATTCATCAAAATAACCATCCTATTTCTCTCAGTCCAATGATGCTCCCCCTCTAAAAGTTTGTCAACTGCGCAAAATATCTTCAAGTGCATTGTGGAGGCATGTCTAGTAGTCTCTCACCAAGATGTACACTACCCAAAAGTAGCCTCTAAGGGCTTTTTATAGGGTAGCTGGGGAGGAACTTTTAAATGCTCTTGAGGAAAGACCTAGTGTGTAATCAGACCACAACTGTAATCATTTGCATATCTATCTAAGCAATCAGACATTTCTATTTGGGTTGTTAATGAGTGTATACATGTTGTTGTCATTTAGTGTTAATAAGACATCCTCGATCCATTGACTGTCATATTCTACATTATACATCACAATCTCCAACATAAATGGTTGTCCCTGGAAGCATACCTCCCAACTTTTGAAAATTGCAAAGAGGGACATTGTTTGCGGTGCACATCACGTCAGTTTTTTTCATACTAGGCCACACCTCTAAGTCAACCCAAAGCATAATTACTGGAGCCCCTGCGGCATTTTTTTTCTTGCGTTTCAAGTTCTGGTCTAATATACAGATAGAAACCATACAGACACTTTAGTGAGGAGCAATTTAGTAAATTTATTAATGCACATTTACATATTAATTCTCCAGGTCAAAAAGAGGGACATTTAAGGATCAAAGAGGGACAGAGGGACTTAGGTCAAAAAGAGGGACTGTCCCTCCAAAAGAGGGATACTTGGGAGGTATGCTGGAAGGAGTTGGGAGAAATTATCTGAGTATTCTTTTCATAATGGTACATCTTATCTCGGTAAGTCTCTTGCTGGTCAAATTAATTGCATTCTGTTTGCTGCCTCTGCTGCCCCTCCGAGGATTACATCTTTCAAGTTAGCATAGAAAGGTAGACACAACAGAAGATAATTAAAGGAGTTATTTCAGCAAATTGCTGCTATTTATACACCGTCTGTATTAATACCTCACAGTTTAAAAAATTTCTACTTTCCGTTATTCAGTAGGTATTAACACTCAACCTGGTCATGTAATGGACCCACATATGTACTGTTTGTTATAATAAGTGTGCATTCAGACTCTGCAGTTGTGTGTGATTAAAACTGCACCGGTTAAAAACTGCATACATTTTTGACAGTTTCCAATGCAGATGTTCTTTTTAGGGCAACCACACTGAAATTGTGGGAAAAATACACATAGTGTTTATCCAGTGCAGTTTTAGCTGTACCCTACTGCATCTGAATAACCCTTAGGGAACGATTCCAATGCACACCTGGCCACATTCAGACGAGCCATGCCCACAAACAGCAGCCAATGGCTACACAATATTGCGGTAAAATCATGCAGCCATTGGCTTCCACAGGTGGCCAGCCGCACCATGCAGTTGTACCCTTAGGTTACAACCACACAAAGCGGCCGTGCCATGGTTGACATGTGGCTGTCTGTGGCCAAGTACCGTGTGGCTATATGAGCTGCAATTGCATCCCAATAACTAATTAGAACTGTTTGTTTTGTCTTCTGTGAACAATGAAGACAGAGGAAACAATGTAGTTGTAATTAGTTAATAAGATGCAGCTGTGGCTGGTACGTCCAGGGTCGAACTGGCTCACCAAAGTACCAGAGGATCAGACGAGCCCAGGCTCTAATACTATTGTGGGCCCCAAAGGTCCAGGAAAAAAAAACTATTTGGCTGCTTCTAGAGCTTATCACTTCCACTAGGGTCTATTTCTTTGAATCAAAACATATAAGACTTTATTACTGATATAGAAGTTGGGTCCCAAGAATAATTTCCTCTATTGTGCCCAGGAACCCCAGTCCAACCCTGCGTATAGCCATGTGGTACTTGGCCTCAGGTGGCTGCATTCCAAATGCAGCAGGGGTGCTCTACGTGGTCGTACAGCTACTGTACAGTTATAAGACCTGTGACTTGTAACAACCAGGATAGGTTTTAAACAGTAAATGCTCCTACTGAATTACAGCAAACAAAAATCTTGAAACCATGACTTAAAGGCTATGTACACCTTCAGAGGGAATTTTTGTTTATGATTGCATTTTAGTCATTTTTTGGCTAAAAATCATATTTTCAAAGGGTTAACTGTTTTGTTGCATCTTTTTTTGCATCAGTTTTTGCAATATTATTAATTCACTCTTTAAAAGCATAAAGCTATGAAAATGTCTTGCCAAATTGATGCCTTTCAAGTGCAAGTTAAAAATAAAAATATGACTATTATCTGGTGTAATTTAGAGGGAAAAAAGCAGATTGTATTTATCAAATGTACTTCCAAAAGCATTTTAGCGTTTTTTTTGCCAGCATATGAGTAACACATGATGGAAATAGACTGATTCTAGGAAAAACATGCTGTTGTGATATCATCATATACTTTTCTGAGAACGCTGTAAAGAAGATTCTAACCACAGACACTGTACAGCCATGGATCATGCACAGAAGTTCACCTGTCATTGATGCATTGTGTAGGCTGATCACTTATTTCCAGCTTTTCATGTTGTAGTGGGTGTTTGAATTCATTGTAATGCCTTTCTTCTTAAGTGCTGTATGAAGGTCTACTTTGCTGGGGAAGTGGAATGGAATATGTACAGATGATTAAGTAGGAGGCATCTCCTACAACCATCTTCTCCGTCTGGTTATTGATCCTACACAACAGGTATCACCAGCTTTGTGTCACTTGGTTTTAACATAAGTAATGCTTTGTGATGTTTGCTGAACGTGTCTATTTACTTGACGAAAAACACCCTGTAGGCATGTTGAATATCACAAGGATAAAATAGGGATAAAAATAAACTGACAGATATTTATGCAGTACAATTGGCTCCAGGACGACCATTGTAAGTTCAAATTTTTGTAACTTGAGATGATAACTCTATCAAAAATTAGTAATTGCTTCCAACGTCATCACAAAATAAGAAAAAACAAGAAGAATAAAAAAACCTAATTTGATAACAAATAGAGATAAATCAAGCCCTAACATATAACAGTCAGAAATAGCTGCCGGAAGCTGTAAACCACTTTCTATGTAGATGACAGAAGCTTCTTCATCGTCTTGTACACTACATACAGGACATCAAAAAAAAAAATCACCATGATTCTTGAATGGACCCTTCCATTAACATTATTTTTACCTTATTGTGTCCATTTTTTATATAAAATTGGGTGGATGGTTTTCTGGATATAATTTTTGAAGTCACTCCATGTAGTCTACTTTTGTCCTGGTTTTTTAAAAGGGTTAACCAACCCCTATAATAACCCACCTAGTGCCAGCGCACCTCACATACTTACTTAACCTGCTCCCTGGCACCCATATTGCTCCTGATGCCGCATAGCTAACGCTGCCTTTGCACGGATCAAAACATCCGGCAACAGATAGAACGCTGCAACGATGATGCTAGGGAGGTTTGTCCCCGTCGCGGCCTTCTATTGGCTACTGCCCCCCCTCGTCGATCCGTGTGACGGGGATATGCAGCAGTGGTCGTGGAGGGAGCAGGAGTGATGAGGATGCCAGGGAGCAGGGTAAGTGTAACCTATATAAGGAGCCCAAGCATTATAGGGGTCATTATATGGGTTGAATAACCCCTTTAATTTCCTCCTTGGTTTGACTTTTTAGCCCAGAAAACAGTCTTGCTTATCTTATTAAGTCAGACTATCACTCCGTGATAGTCCTGAGAGAGCCCTCATGCATTACACTAATAACTGCAATGCTTTTCAATAAGCATCTTTACAATAGATCTGTCATACTGTTATCCCAATTCTGTGCCTACTATTGTCATGAGGATTACATTGTAGATAACATCTTCCCATTGGCAGCAGTAAACTGACAATGGATTACTTGTCTGTTTAGAAGCTTTTATCATTTGAGCTGACTGCTACAGATGGACAATATTTTGTATTTATTTTTAAATGCCGAAATGAAAAAGAAAAAACAGACAAAAATGTAAAAAATATATTATCTACAAATACTGAGTTTTAAAAACAATAACCGTCGGGATGTTAAAGCATCCCTTTAACATCCTAACGTGGTTCATGTCTGGCTCAGATAGTGTGCAGAGTGGCTGTGGAGTGCAGGGGTACAGACCAGGTGTCTGGCCCAGCTGTGCCCTTTGTACATGGATCTGACTGCCATGGTTTTTTGCAATCAGCTCCTACCACTGAACACCAAGTGTATATTGTACAGACCAATGAAGGAATCATATATAGAACAGAGGTTTTATATGAAGTTTTATTTGTACCACAAGTTCATACTTGTGGGTGTAGGGACAGGACACCAATGACAGAATTTGATCATCATGGTGGACTTTCCATCGGACACCTGAATGATTGACTAGGTTTCTAGATGCAAGAGCAAGGAAAGTAAAACAAATAACAAGCACAGGTTCTATGCAAGTGGCAAAGTTCAGGCTCTATAACCGTGGCAATGGACAGGCCCTTTAGCCATGACAGTGGATAAACACAATAGTCTTGGCAATGGACAGGCTTAAAAATGTAAGAGTGGTGGATATCAAAGTTCAGTGAAGATCAAAGTTGGTGATCAGACATCAGCAATAGGAAGTACAAGATCAGGATCACAAAACAGACAAGATAATGGATGTTGCTAGAATATTGCAGTCTGCTAAATGTAGAGAACCTAGCAGCTAGCTTCCGGAAATATTGCACCCTTGGGTGGAGATGTCTGGGCTGCTACTGTGTGTTATCTCTGCTGTGATTTGGTGAGCCTTGGTCTGCTGTGATCCTCGGTCTTGAGGTGTTGGAGTAGCATGTGGCACTTGAGCTGGATGATGCTAGATGGAGGGAGAGCAAGATACCAAGGGGTCTTTGTCATCCTTCTCAAACAGAATAGCAAAGGAGAATGTGGAGGGGGGAGGTTAGGGTAACAGCGAGAGAGAAACCAGGAAGAGGGAGACGAGTCATTGGGGTGCCCCCCCCCCAACTAGATCGGATTGATTGACATATTTTTTCCTCTATGCAGATGTCCGCTACTAGATTGTAGGCAAGAAGGCTACAAAGCACACGAGCTTTTGTGAGAAATGGTAAGCCAGATGGGTGACATAGTCAGCTAAGATGTCTAAACAGGTCCATAGACATTTATTGGTCATAAATCATATGTTCAGATGCCACAGTCTAGTCAGGTGGGTTTCATTTTGAGCCATAAAGTCAATGTTTATTATCATCACATTTTAACATTGGTACATTGGCCAAAAATAATTGTGTCTTTAACGTCAGGGTCATGAGTATTTTTGGCCAAGGGTAATTTTAGATGCCCTTCTCCAATCTCTAGGGCTAGTGTCACTTATTCAATCAGAATATTAACTCTTGTGCACCTAGTTAAAAATCTCTGGGCATTGTTCAAATCTATATTGTGGTTTTCTGTGTAAAGCAGCCCAATAAATGAAGGTGATTATAGCCTTCATTTCTATTGAGCTTTTCTGTCCAGCAAAAATACAAGAAAGGAACAGACAACCTATTAAAGTCAGTGTACCTGTCTCTGTATATGTCTGAATCTTGTGTTTGGGTAGTCAGACATATATCCCAGATGGAACGCCCTCTGTAGGGCTAAAATGCAATGTGAATGCAGCCTTAAACAGCCGGCATCCCACTCTAATAACTGGAATTGGAGGTAGTTCTGATCCTGGTCCTTTAGAAGCTGTGGTAAATGCAATTGACATAATATACAACAACACATACAGGAGCGGACTGGCCATAGTCTCTACAGGGAAAATTCCTGGTTCGGGCGATGTACAGTTGATCGCCCAAGCCTTCCTCAATGTCACTGGTTAGGCGCATAAAAATAAGATGCTGTCATCAGTAATTGACGCTGGGAGCATCAGTTACAAATGCCCTCCTACGTTCAATTGCATGGTTGTCTACGGAACAGCAATACAGTTAAATACTGCAGTGGGGCATGGGGGCATATGGCTCCCTGCCCTGCTGTTCACCCTCATAGGCCACAGGCCACTGTACGAGGCAGTGTACAAATGGCTCAGGGACACAAGCATCTCAGGCCACAGGCTCGAAAAGGGCCAATTCCCAATTGGCCCCTGAACACAGAAGTGCTGCAAAGTATTAAACTAGGCAATCAGAGGATCACATTTCAAATCCCCCACTGGAAAAAAAGTTTAAAAAAACAGGAAAATTAAAAAAATAAATGAAAATCATAATTTCCCTTACAATTGTCAGTGAAAAATAAAAAAATATGGCTTTCAAGATGAGTATATGAAAAAAACGAAATAAAAATATGGTGTCCTGAAGTTCAGAGGTTAAACTCAATTGGATGCTATGTTTTCTTTTAATTGCATGTGATGGTGCACAGTGTTTCTTTGTAGACTATGAATAATTATAAAGTTTTTTTTTAGCTGAATCACATGCTTAGTGTTCTCCATAGATTGCATTTTTTGTTCTGTTGAATCTGCACGAATGAGTATCTTTAAATCTCCAGACTATTGTTTGTCCCGCTGTTCTCTTACAATGGAAACAATGCAGATGTAAAATGAAAGGAGATGCCTTGTTAGTAAATACACAATGGTTGTAGGATATTATTCTATTCTATTACTATAAGAAACAAGTATTTACACATTCTCCTGCTTTGTCTTTCAATAGTCCTTTCTTCTGAATGACCACTTTATTTTTTAGGTGCTTTGAGGCTTTTTTGCCCATATAGATTTTTTTTAAAAAAAATAGGAAAGTATGTAACCCATGTAATGTCACTGCCTCTGTAGAGCAGTACAGGAAAAATACATTGGTACAAAAAAAAGTATGCAAAAACATCATTAACCAGTTCCCGACCTCCCATAGATTATAAACTGTCAGCATTTATCTCTGTATTACCATTTTAAATGTGTAGCTGTTGGAGGGGGAACTCACTGTCATTGACAGTGATTGCTGTGCATTGAGTCCAGGAATGTTGCCATCATATAATAGCCAGGGACTTGGAGTCTGCATGAGCTGCTGGGTCTTAGCAGACCCACATCAGCTTTCCAAGGAGGTTGTGAGGTTGTACAGTATTATGCAGTGCTGTACAACCTCTCTGGAGGCTGCCCCAGACAGCCCCAGTTACAGGAGAAATCAGGATTCTAATCAGGATTCTGTAATTGTCCTGGTCAGCAGAATAAAGTTAACATATTAACAATTGCAGAATAGTTGCCTTTTCTTTATCCAAAAGATAAAAAGTTGCACCCCAAAATAAAACCAATCATAATGGCAACTTATTTTGCAAAAAATAAGCCCTCAAACAGCTCCTTTGAGCGGAAAATAAAAAAGTATGTTGTCAGAAAATGGCTGTACTGGTACACCAGAGGGTGATCGAAAGCAACATGGCACCCCAGTAAATCAATCCATCAAAATCTGCTCTGCAAAAGCCAAAGGTGGTCTTTCCCTCCTGAACCCTGCCCCATACCCAAACAGCAGTTTCTGTCCACGTTTATGGCATTTCCATACCCAGTAGAACCTACCTAATAATTTAAGGGACATGGTGTGACTCAGTTGGCACAAACTGGGCACAGCATATTGGGGACTAAAATACCATATCATTTCGCACAGTCACTTGTTTAAATTCCTTTGGTGTCAAAATGCTTACTCCATCCCTTCTATATAACTCGAGGAGTCTAGTTTACAAAATGCCCTCAGGGTCTCTACAAATTTGATGTAGAATCCAAAAAAACCCTCCCAGCAAAATCTGTGCTCTAAAAGACCCTTCCCTCCCCTTCTCTGGTGCTCCTTCCCTCCCCTTCCCTGGCGCTCCTTCCCCTCTGAGCCCTGCCATGTGCAGATAGACACAGTCTGCAGAAATGAAATAACTGGAATGTAAAGAGATGACTTGACACAACGAATGTCCTTGTTTTAGTGTATGTCAAGCCTATGATAATCTCATAAAACCACAGTATATCAGCCTTAATCCAAGCTGCTAATGTTCACTGCCTGCACTGGCTCAACAATATTCCCATAGGTTGTTATCTCTGTGATGGAAAAGAGACATTAAAATACTTTATGGAACAGTACTAATTTTTAAGTACATAATTATTCTTGCTGGAAAGAAATAGAGCAAATTTAATTACGCCCAATACAGCATTAGGGAATGACACAGCATGTGATGCAGATGTGCTGTCTAGTGATGGCAAAATACCATGCAGAACAAAGTATAATCCAGCATCAGTAGTAGTTTAGTGCATAAAGGTAAGTGTTAAGTGCAAAGATGTATACCACATAAGATTAATTTGACATAAATCTGGTTCATCTGGCAATAACAGAATATATTTGAGCATTAAGAAATAAATATGTAAATAAAAGGCTGTTTAGGTGGTCCGCATATATCATATTATTATATAATCCCCTAGATCTTTGTCCTTCAATGTAAATAAACCATAACCATCCACAATAAATTAACTCACCTAAGCAAAAGGTAAAAGTTTCAATGTCAGTAATGCAAAAAATGCTGTATGCCAGTGGTCTCCAACCTTTTTTGCACCAAGGCCCAATTTCCCCAGGGGGGGGGGGGGCTGTTGGGTCGCGGCGGGTTCTGTCGGTGCTGACTAATTCACGCAAGGTGCATATTAAAATATATAAATATAACATAAAATGCCCCTATACAGAGCCCCCCCATAAGAAGTGCCCCCATAGTACCCCCCAATAATGTACCAGTAAGAAGTGCCCCCATAGATGCTCCCACAGTGTCCCCCAATAATGTACCAGTTAGAAGTGCCCCCATAGATGCCCCCAATAATGTACCAATAAGAAGTGACCCCACAAATGTGCCAGTAAAAAGTGCCCCCATAGATGCCCTCACAGTGCCCCCAATAATGTATCAGTAAGAAGTGCCCCCATAGGTGCCCCCACACTGCCTCCAATAATGTGCCAGTAAAAAGTGTCCCCATAGTGCTCTTAATAATGTACCAATAAGTGACCCCACAGTGCCCCCAATATTGTTCCAGTAAGAAGTACCCCCATAGATGCCCCCACAGTGCCCCCCAAAAAATATACTAATAGGAAATGCCCTCATAGATGCCTCCCAATAATATGCCATTAAGAAGTGCCCCATAGATGCCCTCCAAAAATATGCCAATAGAAGTGCCCCCATAAATGCCCCCCAATAATATAAGAAGTGCCCCTATAGAGGCCCCCACAGTGCCCCCCAGTGCTCCTCTCCTCCGGTATTGTACCAAAAAAAATAAACACTTATACTTACCTCCATCAGGCTGGCAGCGATGTGATGCAGGCCTCTTCCGGCCTGTGTCCTGCGCTGTACGGCTCAGGCGTTGCGATGACGAGGCCTGAGCCAGCCTCTGATAGGCTACAGGCACTAGGCCTGCAGCTTATCAGAGGAAGGGGCAGGGGAGACGCCTCTTCCTCCCCTGCCCTGCAGCACAGGCATCTGTATCGCTGTCCTGAGGACGGCGATACAGATGACTATGGAGATGAGCGCTTTCACAATGGAAGCGCTCATCTCCTTGTCCCCTGCCACCGTCGCCGGTCAGACATCGATTAAGGGCCCGGGCCTGGGCCGCGGACTGGTGGTTGGGGACGGCTGCTGTATGCCAAAAGAACTATGACAATAAAACTAATAAAATAGAAGATATTTGACACTCTGGGAGATTATTGCTATGGGGCCCTAGAGCAGATAGATTAGTGATAGTATACTGAATGAATCTACACACTCGAGTCACATTATTATGACCACTTCCTACTTTGGCAGCATGTATCTTATGAAGGAGTTCAGATGTCATAAGCTGGCTTGATGGGTATATATAAGGTATGCGATAGGCTGCCGGCACAAATATCCCTCGTTGCGGCCATGGGTAAAAGGGGCGAGTTATCAGAGTTGTGAAAAGAGTTGATTATTGAATTTCGGGCCAAGGGAGGAAGTATTTCTGAAACTACGCAGTTTGTAAACATTGCTGGAAGAACCAGTGGCATGCCTAGGGTGTTTGGCACAAGGGGTGGGTCCTTTCTCTGGCATCTGCCCCAAAATTGTGCCACCTCACAATAGCATTGCCCTCATTGTACAACTTTCATAATAGTTATGTCCAGATATGTGTCCCCTAATAAAATCTACATTGTGCCCACTCACAGTAGTTATGTCCATATTGTGCCCCCCTTAAAGTACTTATCCCTTCATTTTGCCCCCTTCATGGTAGTAAAGCACCCTGTTCCCCCTTTATAGTAGTAATACCCTCTGTGTCTCCTTTATAGTAGTAATGCCATATGTACCCCTTTGTGGTAGTAATGCTCTCTCCTCTGTGCCCGCTTTTAGTAGTAATGCTCTCTGTGCCCCCTTTGTAGTAGTAATGCCCTCTGTACCCCCTTTATGGTAGTAATGCCCTCTCCTCTGTGCCCCTTTTGTAGTAGTAATGCCCTCTGTGCCCCCTTTGTAGTAGTAATGCCCTCTCTTCTGTGCCCCCTTTGTAGCAGTAATGCCCTCTCTGTGCCCCCACTGTTAAAAAACAACAAAAAACACAGTACCTACTCACCTTGTCCTGTTCCTCACGCTCACATCCAGCTCTCCCCTGCAGATTCAGATTGCTCTGCAGCTGTGTGTGGGAGGAGCTTAGGCAGATTCCCAGGCTGCAGGCTTCTCCCACACAGGCTGGCAGCACGATCTGTGTCTGCAAGCTGAATGGTGGAGCAGCGAGAAGTCTCCCTGCTTCACCATTTTATACGCCGCTAGCCTGAAGGAGAGAAAGAGTGCAGGGAGCTGAGCTGTCAGTGAGTGACAGGACTGCAGATACCCGGCGCTCTAGCAATGAAAACTTCCATCGCTCAGTGTGCCAGAAGCGCTCATTGCTTCTGGCACACCCCTGACAGCAGGCACCCGTTGCGGACTGCCACCTGCCACACCTTCTGCCTGCCCCCCCCCCCCCCCATTTGCATGCCATTGGGAAGAACTCAAGCTGGTGGTGGCAGCGTTATGGTCTCAAGAATGTTTTTTGAGGTATTCTCTTTGCCCACTCATCCATGTGGAGGCACTCTCAACCATTTTGGGTATGCCATCCTTGCAGATCACATGTACCCATACATGTGATTGTCATCACTGGGGTGGATGGGCTCTTCCAGTGACACAATGTGACACGTCACATGGCTAGAAATGTCCAAAAGTAGATCCTGTAAGTTGAGCATCCGCCTTCGCACAATCAGTATTTGGTCAGCATTTGATCAGTATTGGTAAGGCAAAAACAGGAGTGGATCCAAAACAGAGATAACACATGATGGAAATATTTGCATGTCTTCTATGTTTTGGACCCACTCCTGCTTTTGGCTTCCAAATCATGATCAAATCCTGATGCAAAATACTGACTATGTAATAGGGGCCTTCTGGATGCTCAAACGAAAGAACCTGTTTGTTTTTATTATTTTTTGGTTCTTCTGACAGATCAGAAGAACTGAAAAATAAACTGTCAACACGGCCAAACAGTGACAGTAGTGGCCTGGTAACAGACTGTCCAGGGTGGCAAAAGCATGAAGAGTCACAATAGTGGCCCTGGGATAGAGTGGGGGGAGGGGGCAACAGCAGTGGCAGTAACAGCAGATGGTGGCAAATCACAGTAGGGGCAGATGGCAGTAGAGGCGGCAGGCTGAGGACAGTGGAGGCTGAGAACAAGGTGGAGGATGAGGAGGCAGATATTGGCACAGAAATCTCACGTTTACGACGCAGAGGCGGCATTGCCATCATCTGGCCAAATTGCTGGTGTGCCTGGGCTGGAACCACATTTACCCAGTGGTATAGGGCTGGTATAGCTTTTTTAGAGAAGTAATGATGGCTTGCGTCTCTGCACCTTGGATGGGCACAAGCCATCAGTTCTCTGAGGTGTTCACGATATGGAAAGGGAGAAACTGTAGTACCAGCAACTTGACCAGGTGCACGTTCAGCTTCTGCGCCATTGGAGGAGGAGGAGCATCAGGAGCGATAGACGAAGGGAAGGAATGACAGCTTCCTTTTGCTGATGTTGAGGAGCCCTGACTGCTGGAGAAGGCGCGTGGGCCGCTGAGAGATGCAGTGGTTGCTGCATCAGACTGTACCACTAGATTAGTACCACGGTATTCCCAGGCCACTTTATGGTGATGCTCCATGTGTAGACGTAGGGCCGTGGTGCCAACATTAGCACCCTGACCACGCTTCACCTTCTTCCCACATATCCTACATACTGCCATGCTAATATCCTCCAGCGACTAAATAAAAATTCCCACACTGCCGAGTATAGCATTCTACCACCAACACTCTGTGCTGACTGCCTGCCGCTGCTTTTATGAACCCATGCACCGCTAGTTGTTTCCTAACAGGTAGGCTCCTGAGTAGCAGACGATCTACCCCAAATGTATTTGGCTCCAGATCTCCCACTGTTTTTACCCTGTTGGCTCATCGGCATGCTGCCACCCTGCCGCTGTGATGATGATTATGATGCCCTCTCCACAACTGGCTCCCACGTGCGATCGGCTACATCATCATATGCTAATGTTTTTTCGTCACTTATGTCACCTTCACCAATCTCGTGGCCACGTCCCTGACCACTTGCAACACATACTCCAACCCAACTGTCATCATCGCTAGTTGAACGCCTAAGGCAGGACCTCTCCTCCAAGTCTGTGCTGGCCTGTAGCTGCTGACTGTCCTCACTTAGCTTGTCCTCACTGAAAAGCAGTGCAGAGCCGGCAGCATGCATAGCTTCCTGAGCAGAAGGAGCAGGAAAAGAAAAAGGCAGTTGCAGGACAACAGAGCACAGAGGTTGTTCCTGGGCTTTGCCAACTAAGTGTGTTGTCAGAGGAACCCACCGATTCCTGGCTGTTTGTATCTGTTGTCACTTGAAGAGCGAATCAACCATTCTAGTACTGCAGGATTGTTAGTCAAAATATGACTGCTGGATGACAGTGGCAGCTCTAGCCTGTTGCTGCAGCTGCTGCTACCAACCCCTTCTGCTGCTCCTTGTGATGGCTCCAGCAACATTTTTGCCACTGCTCGTTCCTTTGGGGGGCCCAGGCAACTGTCTGTTGGCCATAGTGTACAGTAACTGAATCAGTAATGCATCAGATGAAGTATGAATGGCGCAGCAGATAGACCGGAAAAACGCACCTATATATTACACCACCTATTCATAATGAGTCTGATGCAACGTACGTCTATGTATAACAGAACAGATTAAGTATAAATGGAGCATCAGATGAACTAGGTACACACCTCTATATATTAGACTGGCTATTGAGACTAATTCTGATGCACAGTAAGTCTATGTATAACAGAGCAGGCTAAGTATAAATGGCCCAGCAGATGAACTATATAAATATGCCTATATATTACACCGCCTGTTGACGCATCTATATATTAGACCGGTTGTTGAGACTAAGTCTGATGCACAGTCAGTCTATGTATGAACAGATTAAGAATGAATGGTACAGCAGTGGAACAAGATGCACAGGGCACTGTCCCTGCAGTCTCCCTATGCTCTTCCTGTGCTCTCCCTATAGTGTCTGAAAACTCTCTCTACACTACCCCTATCAAGTCTTGTACAATTAAAACATTGCTAAAACACTGTCCCTAGAATTTTCCACGTCTCTCCCTATGCTCAGTTCACAGTAAAATGGTGGAAAATGTAGGAATTAGGCTTTTTATAGGGTTGTGACATCACAGGGGATGGATATCTGCTGATTGGCTGGCTGAATGGCATAATGGGTCATATCACGTTTCCAGTCTTCTTACTTTCACTTTGTAACACATATAGCCACCATTTTAGGAAAAACTCAATTTGTTACTATGAAGCAAGAGAAAATTCGGATTCATGGTGAATTGAAGTTTGAAGTTTTCCTGAAATTCGGATTGAAGTCAATTAATTTCACTTCGATTCGTTCAACACTTCTGATGATGCATCTCATTGTTAAGGGTGTATTATACTACCAGATTTTCTGGCAGATGAATGCTCGTTAGCGATCATGTGGCAGTCTAATACTGCCTCCAAATGCCTGATGAACGAGCAAATTGTGCAATTCGGGCAAATCGTCCAATTTTGATTTTTAAGCATGCTTACAAATCACAACGATGTCTGCGGCAGATCGCGTTGTGTGATAACAATCTGCTGCCAGCACACCGTTGCCCTGCATGGGGACGAGTGATGGATTAGCGTTCCGTGCTCCACATGCCATGGAGGACATAGCTGCATGTAATAGCCGTGGTGTCCACAGCTAACTATCTGTCTGCAGCATGGGGTGTCTAATACACCCTTTATGCATCTTCAGTCTTGTTCTGGCAGTATCACTTGCCAAGGAATATATCAGGCATGGTCAGCAAATTGTTATATACTAACAATGGAAATCTTGAAGAAGAGTAACAAGTGCAGAAACTGGGATGAGATTCACAGCTCTGGACCACGTTTTATCAGAAAATGTGTGAGATGTTCCTTCTCAGTTAATAGCAATAATAAAAAGGTCATATATATTTCATAGTAAAGTGCTTAGTGCTAGACCCTATAGTTATAAGTGAAAGCCTTTCCAATTTATCCCCAACATTTGTAACAGTTCATATACAAGGGAAACTGTATAAAACTTGAGTAGACAACTACATTTACAATACTCCATGCAGCATAAGTGCATCATTTTAAAATTTGAGTCTTAAAGATGCTCTGACAAGATTAGAAGTAGATTGGTGCATGAGTTCTAGAGAACCAGTTCATTCATACCCTGCCTAAGGGTGGTGCCACACACAGCTTTTTGTGACAGTTTTTTGAGCCAAAACCAGAAGTGGATCCAGCAGGATAAAGAAGTGTGAATTCTTTCTTTATATTGTTCATTCCCTTCCAACTGGCTTTGGCTCAAAAATGCCACAAAAAACTGTATGATTCTTACCAGCTGAAATACTTTGCATAGTTCCGGCCACCCAATGATCATACGTATTCAAAATTGTGCAAAATGGTTGCTAAGTGGGTGATCTGCATCTTAGTTTAATATTGCCTGGTACTGTCACATGAATTATGCGAAGTACACTTCAGGGGATAAGCTAACATATTGTATCCACTACCCTTGCAGTAATTGGTTGTGATAGCATGTTCTGGTGCTAAGGGACTGCATCCACAGTGAAATCTTCCTCTGTATAGCTGCAACCATAGAATCCATAAGAGGTATTCTTTTTATTTATATGGAAGCTGAGCTGACAAATGTTTTGGTAACTCTGTTGTCCTTTTTTATATTACTTTTTTATTTATGCTCATTGCTCACCCATATGTACATTATATACACACACAGCCACACTCTGTATATGTATCAACAGAAAAGGCTGATTAATCCTAGCTGGTATATACCAAACTATCATCTGAGCAAAGTCTACGTGTCACTGCAACACTGGACAGCGTCCTACAGGATGAGTCATCCTTCTCTTCATGCCCAAATGACACACCCCACAGGTAAGAGAGGACAGTCAGGTAAAAATATAAGTCTAACATCCGGAATAAATGGAATAGATGTGAACAAGCTAAATTAAGTACAGTGAGATGAGTGAATTGATTCTAAATTAATCAGATTCTTTATGAATTTCACATAATTTCATCTGCTAAACAAATCCAAAGTTTTAGAAATTTGCTTCAGGCACATTGCACAAAAATGGAACCCAGCGCCATTTTAAAGTTAGTAGAGAAAAATGACAAGAAGGAAGAGGATGGAGGAGGAAGAAGATGGAGGATCATATGACCCTGGGAGGGGGCTTGTCCTGATTGACTTAGAGGAGCCTGATCAGCCAATCAGGGGCAGTATTCTGGCAGATCCTTCTGCTCAGAATGCCATTACACACTATTTTGTTCTTAGCTTGCGTTGTGATAGCTGTGTTTGCCAAATAGCAATTGCAGAGCCGACACAAGCTAGTAATCAAGCTGTAGTAGGGTCACACTATAGAGATAGAACAGGGAGCTATAATTAGGTAAATTTTAGGGCTTTATCAGGAAAAGATTTGCATAGAGAGTGAGGAACTGTTAACTTACTTACTTGTGCACTGTTTCATAGTTCATACAGCTTGTGACAAGTTCTATCCTGCAACAAACATATTTTTTTCTTTATATGGACAGCTTGTCATATAAAACTAAAAACTTCAAGTTTCTGCAGTTCATAGGCTTATTGCCAGCACCCCAATAGCATACATTCTGCTGCAAATTCTGAACAATTGCCCTTGTTTCTTAAAACCTCATTTTACCATTTGCGATTGGGCATTTTGAGCGCACTGAAGTGCACATATAGATCGTGTTAGTGAACATGTTATGTTACTTCAAGATACCATTCAATTACAATAAAAGCCTTTAAATGCAAAAACTGTATTACTATACCTATGTTATTGAATGCTTTTACTGAAAAAACTACATTATACCCATGTTAGTAAATGTGTTTTACTGCAAAAACTGCATTTTTTTATACCCATTTTAACGAACGTGTTGTATTACTTCAGGATACCAAGATTACGTCAAGATTACTTCAAGATACTGTTCAGTTACAGCAAAAGCATTTTACTGCAAAAACTGCATTACTATATCTTTGTAAAAGTGTTTTAGATGTACTGCAAACCTGCATTATTACCATCTTAAATTGTCAATACTAGTGTGCAGTGTGTTTGTAGAAGTGGGGGAGATTTAATTATGCCTCTAAATTACAGAGAAAACACTTGCAATTTTGCTAGTCCCGTTTAATAATCTGTGTGTGAAACCAGCAGCTTTTCATTTATAGGCTTCATAATAAAATGTCTGGTGAACAGAAGAGTGCAAAACAAAAGACTCATGCCTCATCATCAGAGAGTTTAATTGTGGATAGTAGTGCAAAGAGCAGTAGCAGCACCAGCCATCCGGCCAGTAGTAGTAGAAGGCCACAGTACTCCTTGGCTTCCAATTAGTGCCACATTATTATTGAGGACATATAGGATGAGATTGTGGATTGGATGGCACACTCCTTCTCTCAGTCATAGCAGCATGACATTGAGGTCACCTCTGAGTCTGACACCATGCCTTGGAGCCAGGAGTCACACGATGCCTTCTGCTCCTCCTCCATGCAGCCCCAGAAAACAGAACAATCAGGATTTGTACTGCCATGAGAAGGAGGCTCAGAGGGAGGTAAAGGTCCCATGTATAGCTGTGTTGCTGGTAGTAGTCGTGGCACTTGTAGCTACAGTGGTGGTAGTAGGGGCAGTGGTAGTGACAGTGGCACTCAGGCAAATACAAAACAGGGAATTGGGAAGGTTGGGGAAGGGGGGGGGGAGGGCCCATGATTACATATCACAGTCTGTTAAAAGTGTCAGGAAGCCAAGTACTCCAATGATGATTGTGTGTTGGACAGGACCTAAGATCCATATCAGGGTGCTGAAGAGGAGGTGACATCAGATGATGAGGGTGATGGGTGTGAAAGTGGCATTAAAGGGATTTTCCGAGTTCAGAGATGAACAGGCTAGGGCAGCAATAAAGCCCACCTATTAGTGCCGGTGACGTCATCGAGAACACTGGTAAAATATTGGGTAACTGTGACATGGAAAAGGACCTAGGAATTTTAGTGAACAGCAAACTAAGCTGCAGAAACCAGTGTCAGACAGCTGCTGCCAAGGCCAATAAGATAATGGGTTGCATCAAAGGAGGCATAGATGCCCGTGATGAGAACATAGTCCTGCCACTTTACAAATCACTAGTCAGACCACACATGGAGTACTGTGTACAGTTCTGGGCTCCTGTGAACAAGGCAGACATAGCAGAGCTGGAGAGGGTTCAGAGGAGAGCAACTAAAGTAATAACTGGAATGGGTGGACTACAGTACCCAGAAAGATTATCAAAATTAGGGTTATTCACTTTAGAAAAAAGACGACTGAGGGGAGATCTAATAACTATGTATAAATATATCAGAGGTCAGTACAGAGATCTCTCCCATCATCTATTTATCCCCAGGACTGTGACTGTGACGAGGGGACATCCTCTGCGTCTGGAGGAAAGAAGGTTTGTACACAAACATAGAAGAGGATTCTTTATGGTAAGAGCAGTGAGACTATGGAACTCTCTGCCTGAGGAGGTGGTGATGGTAAGTTCACTAAAAGAGTTCAAGAGAGGCCTGGATATATTTTTGGAGGGTAATAATATTACAGGTTATAGTTACTAGAGAGGGGTCGTTGATCCAGGGAGTTATTCTGATTGCCTGATTGGAGTCGGGAAGGAATTTTTTTCCCCTAAAGTGGGGAAAAATTGGCTTCTACCTCACAGGGGTTTTTTGCCTTCCTCTGGATCAACTTATAGGAAAACAGGCCGAACTGGATGGACAGATGTCTTTTTTCGGCCTTATAAACTATGTTACTATGTTACTATGTTACTGCTAGGCAGAAGCCTAGCAGTGTAAGTTTATAAACAAAAAAGCCCTTGCCCTGCACGATAGAAGGGGTTATGTCCGGGTTCAGCTTTGAACCCAGTCAACTCCTTTAAAGGAAGTCTGTCGCCTCATTTTCACTTATAAAACTAAGAGCACTGCCCCACAGAAGATTGCACACACATCCCAGACATACCTGTGTGCACTGTGTGTCTGTATTCCATGTCCAGAAAAAGCACTTTTATTCTGCAGGAAAACAGCTCCCAAGTGCCCGGCTCTGCTGCTGCAAGTGCTCAAAGCAAACCAGACTGAAGAGGGGAGGGCTGATTTAACTGCTCATATCTTGGGATTGGTAGCAGATAGAAAAATGGTTCTGACCTTCTTTGAAAGCTGGCATTCTGAAATCACAGCATTATATCCAGTATATCAGAAGATATAGCTCTTAGAAATCAAGTTGGGAGAGAGAGCTGTTTTTAGTTTCACTTTCAGCTGAGCACTTGGGAGCTGTTTTCCTGCAGAATAAAAGTGCTTTTCCTGGACATGTAATACAGACACACAGTGCACACAGGTATGTCTGGGATGTGTGTGCAATCTTCTGTGGGACAGTGCTGTTAGATATATAGGTGAAAATGAGGTGACAGACTCCCTTTAAAGACCAGATGCAACATTCGGCCAGAACCTCCCAAAAACTGCCAGGGCCAGATCTGCTTCTATTATAGTCAGCTCGAGAACTAGTGGTGCTGATACTGTGGGCCCAGGCTCAAAATGTGCCAGATATATGCTAAGCTTGGCTGCCGTTAGCTATGTTTGAGTACCCTCCCATCTAGCACTATGGAGAAAAATTGCCAGATGGGAGTGTACTCCCATCTAGCACTGTGGAGAAAAATTGCCAGATGGGAGTACCCTCCCATCTGGCAATTTTTCTCCACAGTGCTAGAATAAAAAAGAATTGCTGTGTGCAAGATCTGCAGGATTAAAATAAGCCATTAGTGTTCAAACACAAACATAATCACCATGGCTCAATTGCAGTACATAAAGCAGCATCACTGGATCCTACAGGAAAATACAAGTGGCCACTAGCTAGTGCAACAAGAATAAACTTCTCATGGTCTCGTTAGTGGTATGCCAGGCTGCATCCACATGTCTTTGTCATTGTCATCCTCAGTTACTGCTTCTCCCGCTCAGACTCCTCCTCCTCCCTGTCGTCAACCATCAATAAGAGAATGTGTGGCCAGGAAACAACTCCTAACACCAGCAATTTTTATGGTGTGCAAATTTAAAGGGGTATTCCCATCATAGACAATAGGGACATATCGCTAGGATATGCCCCCATTGTCTGATAAGTGCGGGACCCAGTGGTTTCGAGAATGGAGCGGGGAGCGCTGTGCCTGAAGGACCCCAGGTTTCCCGGGGTCTGGCCACCACCAGGCACAGCTCCCTGCTGCTCCCATAGAAATGAAAGGGAGCGCACTGCGCATGCCCAGCAACCGCTCCCATTAATTTCTATGGAGCCGACAGAAATAGCCGAGCCAACCCTCTGTTCTCAATATAGGTGCAATCAGACAATACAATATGCCCCCATTGTCTGAGATGGGAATAACCCTTTAACTCCAACCTTGCCAAGTTGCTGGTGGTGCAGAGTATGCTGTACTACTTAGTGGATTTTGCTGCCTTTAGAAAACTGATGGTGTGCGCTCAGCCTCTCTGGAAGATACCTAGCCATCATTATTTCTCAAGAAAAAATCATCCATGTCTTGTATTGTCATGTGACAGAGAATGTGGGCAGCGCCTTGCAGTTCCTGCTGTCTGGCAAGGTGTACACCAAGTTGGAAACCTAGAGCTGCTGCTATGGGCAGGGACAGTATATGTCTTTCACGCCATACTGGGTCAATGTTGTTTGCAGCAGCAGTGACGCAGCAAAGAAGCCACACCAGGCACTTATCTGCACCTTCTCTATGTCCTCTAATGATTACTGGATAGCCATGCTTTTAGACCCTAGCTACAAAAGTGGGGAATGTTTTCTTTTCCAAATTACTTTGTATTACTTTGTTACCAGGATACACTGTGCATACAGCTTACCACAACTTTTGGCGACTAGAAGCCTGACTCCTGCATTTCTGACTAGGAAAGCCGTCGCTGGCCCCCCCAACCCCCCGCCCTCCTTCTGAGCCACCCACCTCCTACTGTTGCTGCTACCACAAGTCATTTCAGTCTCATGAACATGATGGAGCAGTTTTTTTCATGCCAGGCTGACACAAATCAGCAAATGGAGGCATACCACCTGAACAACCAGGTTCAGTCCTACCTGGACTGAGGCCTTTACCCGGCGCATACTGTGTTCCCTGACTTCTGGGCCCACAGATTGGAAGTGGCCCAGTTTGATCTCTGTACTGTCTTGTCTAGCTTTCAGTGTCACATTCAAATGGACAAAATTGTCCTCCGACTGTGTACAAAACATCACTTTTGTCAAACTGAACGAGGAATAAATCCATGAAGATTTTTAGACACCTCCCGCTGAGGATGATGAATAGATATGCTATTGCTGAAGATGGATATTTATCAACGGCCTCATCATGCCGCTGCCTGCCTACCATGCTCTGCACCATATAGCGGCTGCTGCCATCATGCTACTGTGCTGTCTGTCTACCTACCATCATGACCTGTACTGTATGGTTGCTACTGCAACTGCCCCAGCTGCTACTTTCAACTATTAATCCCCTACTGCCCTTCCATTACTCCTACTGCCACTATCATTACCTCTACACATCCGCCACTACTACTACTACCCCATCACAGCCACACACAAATCGCCTTATCTGCTCCATGCTGTGCTGCTACTGCTGGCACCACTCTTGCTGCCAGTTATTGCCCCTGCACAACTTATCCCTTCCACATCCATAGTGTACTGCTGCTCCTAAATAAAAGGGAGAATTTTTCCAGGCTTGTTCAACTTCAGAACAAGCCACTGCTTCTTCTGCCCTTTAAGGCATAATTTTTGGACAGTTGTGTGATAACACTGTGTGTGTTTAAACACCATCTGCTGACAATAACGCACAATTTTAAAAAAAGTATTGTAATATTAAAAAGCATACCATTTTTTGGACCATAAGATGCACTTTTTTCCCCCTAAAATCGTAAGCGGTTATCAGCATGCAGAAGGCGTAATTGTTAAATATTGTTTTTAGTCCCATTATTTTTCTCACTATAACGTGATGTTATATTTGTACACAGTACATTATTGCCTGTTAAAATAGTCACTAAATCTAAATGTTAATTCGGCCACTGACTCTGCTTAATCCTGTAATTACTTGTCTGGTGTAAATTAGTCATGCACTGTTAAAGGGGTTGTGTCACCTCACACATTGGTGGCATATCACATGGATTTGCAAAAAATGTCAGAATGCCACCTCTGAGACGTGCACCTATCTGTAGAACGGGGCTACCAAAGTGAATGAGAACTCGCCACACATGTGAGACATGCTCTCCATTCGCATGTACAGTCCCCTAGAAATTAATGGAAAGCGCAACAAGTGCGGCCTCTGCTCCATTCACTTCTAAGGGACTGCTGGAAATAGCTGATCCAGTGCTGGGTTATTATCAAAACTCCAGTAGAAATTAATTTGGAGGCTCTCTTCAAGAGATACAGTAGGTAAGAGTGGAATAGATATGTAGGTAAGTAGGTAAGAGGTTCTAGTGGTGTACCCCTGATCTAGGATGATTAATTGGCAAAGGCTGGGTGGTTCAAACTGTGCCTGCATGTAAATTGGTACACTTTTCAAACTGTCCACAGCTAAATTAATTTGTATTGCTAATGTTCATGTGGTAAGCTGCCATATAACTGCATTACTGCACAGCCATTAAAGGGGTTCTCCAGGAATTAAAAAAATGAAAATACTTAAATATTGTTTTATAATAAATATATTCCCAAATACCTTTCATTAGTTATAATAGCTAGTTTTGTCTGGGGAGGAATCATTAGGAGAAACAAAATGGCCGCCATTCTATTAGTACACACAAAACCTGTCCTAATCACACAGGAGGACAAGTTACTTCACAAAACTGAGGTAAAGAGCTGCCTCATCCTCCTCTCTGCTCTGCTTGTCAGGAATCATGATCCTGAATACAGGTGAATCTCTGTGGGAATGGAGAAGATGAGGAGACATGAGAGGGTGTGGCTAATGATCAGAAGCACTTATATGCAGTGTCCACTGTCCAGTGTCCACTGTACCACAGCAACACATTACCACAGTCTGTTCTCTCTGTACATCATGTCTCCCATGAACTCCATTCCTACAGAGATTCAGCTGAAGATCATATTAAACTGTATTCAGGATCATAATCCCTGACAAGTAGAGAGGAGGAGGATGAGGCAGCTCTTTACCTCAGTGTTGTGAAGTAACTTGTCCTCCTGTGTGACTAGGAAAGGTTTTGTATGAACTAATGGGACAGCGGCCATTTTGTTTCTCCTGATGATTGCTTCCCAGACAAAATGAGCCATTATAACTAATGAAAGGTATTTGTAAATATATGTATAATAAAGTAAAATTTAAGTATTTTTATGTTCTTAATTCTCGGAGAACCCCTTTAACCATGTGACTGCTTTTAGCTGTAATCAATATGAAAATCTCATCAATATTAGCTTTATTTCCAGTGCACCTTGGCCGCAGTGCAACTGCAACCTGCGAACCAAGCCTGAAATCTAGTGCACATTGTTTTCATGTCTTGTTTTGTCGACACATTTGTTAATTATTCAGTATCCGTCTATACAATGATGTAATACATTTAACTAACACACTGCTGAAGGTGCCACTAGCATATAATGGGAACAGTGCAATACCCTTTCCCCTTTAATTGTACAAAACAGAAGCCGGGGTATATAGGATTCTGGTTAAGTACCCTAATGACCATATTTAAGCAGTCTGATCCATAAACACAATGCTGCCATTGTCAGTAGGGATTGAACTGTGTGCTGAGCCCAGCTTCTCTTTTACTTCCATGGACAACACAGAAACAATGGAAATTCACCTTTCTATGCAATGGCATACAAATACCACCATGCACTAGTCATTCAGATAAGATTTCCATCTATGCGTAGCCCTATAATCTGGAGGAACAGGAATGTATCTGCATTGCAGCTCCCTGTGTGCAGAAAAGGAGGGCATACACCACGGCAGGCCATAATTCCTCCTTAGTAGCACAGTACCAGGAAGCTTTATGACTGTGAAATGTTCAATAACTTGCAGGAAGTAAGAGGTTTTAATATATCTGTCACATTCCATCTGATATACAGCTGCACATGTAATTACAATGAGTGGGCGGGGGACCATCAAACCCATTGGCATTGAAATATATTGTGGATTGTGTGCTGTTTGAAAGATGATTTTATATATAACTTTACGTTATGTAGCAAAATTCCCAGCTAGACCCTTTCCAGGGAGTAGGAAATATTCCACTCTAACATTAAAGGGCTTTTCCGAGATTTTTTAACTGATTACCTATATTCTGGATAGGTCACCAGTATCTGATCTGACAACCGGGACCCCTGCCAATCAGCTATCGGAGAAGCCACCATCGCTCACAGTAGCGCCGCGGCCTTCTCACAGCTTTGTCTAGGCCAGGAATGCTCAACCTGCAGCCCTCCAGCTGTTGCAAAGCTACAACTCCCATCATACCCGGACAGCCTACAGCTATCAGCCTACAGCAGGTCATGGTGGGAGTTGTAGTTTTACAACAGCTGGAGGGTCACAGGTTGAGCATCCCTGGTTTAGGCCATGCGACGTCATGTTCATTGGTCATATTGGTCATGTAGCTCAGCCCCTTAGAAGTGAAACTGGCTCAGGAGCGATACCAAGCACTGCCGCTATGCAATGTATGGTGCTATGCTTGGTGAGCTGAGAGAAGACAGCGGCGCTACTTAGAGCACCAATACTTTCTCAAACAGCTGATTGTGGGGGTCCGGGGGATCGGATCCCAACTGATAAGATACTAATGACCTATCCAGAGGAAAATCTCGGAAAACTCCTTTAAGCATTTGGTTCAATTTATTTTTGAAGTGCCATTGATCTATTGATTTTACTTGTTTGCTAAAGAAGATTTAAGAGTTAATCCGAGATCACAATATTCATGGCCGTTCCTTAGGATAGGTCATCAGTATCTGATCGATAGTGATCTGACTCTCAGCGAGTCTGCAGGGGGCAGAAAGCTCAATGTTTCCTTTGATCCATAAACAGCGTAGGGCATTCTGGAATATGGATAGGCCATACATGCTGTTATCTCAGCTCCTTTAATACCAAATAATTCAGAGAATGCTGTAAACACTGGATCCCTTGTGCATAGGCCTATAAATGTACTTAGTATAGACAGTTTTGGTTAATATTTTGCATCAGTATGTGTGCCACTTAACTAGAGAAAAATTATAAAGGATTTGTACGTACCAGCAGAAGCTTAGCTAGGGGTGCGTGTGTGTGTGTGTGTGTGTGTGTGTCTGTTGCCTAAGTATAATGAATATTACCACTGTACTGTTGCTAAATGAAGCACTTTACAAAGGCCAATATTAAAACTATACACTGGTAGATATTAGTTTTACATAGAAACTCTGCAGAACATGTAAGTGATTACAGTACAGTTACATTCATTGACTTACAGTTGATTTCTCCTCTAATTGGAATTGTTCACTTTCTTGTCTTTTCCATCTGGCCCAGACCACCATGATGACTTCTTCCAGTCACATACGGCCCTATTACTGTACCTACTGCATGAAAAAAAAATAGTGGCACACAGACAGCACCCCAGAAAACAATAATGCTTCCAATAATTAAAGTGCCAGATACATGATTCCCCATATTCTGATTCAGACACTTGTAGTGCACCTCGTAGTAACATCTTATGTGCCCCCACAATGTGAAATTCTCACTGCTGTTCCCCTTATGTAGTATTCATGTCCTTATGTGTCCCCTAGACAGTAATTACCCTTTGTGTACCCCATGTAAAGTAATAACCCATGTGAGTGCCCTAAAAAGTGAAAGTGCCCCCGTCTGCCCCTAGATGTAATGATGTACAAAGTATGCCCCTTTGAAGGTAATGTCCCTTGAGCAGTGGCGTACATAGACAAGTAAGGGCCCCATAGCAAGGATCAAACTGGGCCCCCCTCCCACACAGGACAGAGGGGTTTCTGCCTAAACCCTTTTCAATGACCTTTGGGCCATTTTTCCACTGTCTCATTTGATAAAAGTTGTTGCTTTAGAGCAGGAATTCTAAACCTGTGGCCATCCAGATGTTGAAAAACTACAACTCGAGTATGCCTAGACAGACTACAGCTATTAGGGCATGCTGGGAGTTGTAGGTTTGCAACAGCTGGAGGGCCGCAGGTTGAGCATCCCAACTTTAGAGGGTAGAGTCCTGACCAAGTTTTCACCTCTAGTAGAAGAGGAGATATAATCCCGACTAAGACTGGGCCTCCTCTTGCCCTGGGCGCCATAGCAGTCGCATGATCTGCTGCTATGGTAGTTACACCCCTACCCTTGAGTCTCCCTAAAAAATAATAATGTCCAATGAGTGCCACTATCTTTTTTTCTGTCTATATCTATCTCTAGATACAGAACCTTCAGACAATACAAGGATTGTCCCAGCCAAGGAGAAATCTTGTGTGGTTAGGTTTACATTAACATTCAGACACATACCTCCCACACTGTCAGTGTGGGAAAATCAGAGTAAATATGAATTGGCTGAATATTTTCCGTCTTGGCCAGGTGCCTCACATTCTGCTATTTAGTCATGAGATCAACTGTCACAAGTCACAGAATCCTTAAGATGATCTTAACAGAGTATCTGTATATAGTTTTGTCATATTATTCATTTCTTAAAGGGGTTGTCTCACTTTAGCATATGGCATTTATTATGTAGGAAGTTAATATCAGGCACTTACTAATGTAATTGTCTATATTGCCTCCTTTGCTGCCTGGACTCATTTGTCCATCACATTGAACATTGCTTGTTTCCATGGTTATGTCCACCCTGCAATCCAGCATTGCACACTAAAGGAAAGCACACTGGCCTATGCACACTCCCACACACCCGACCACCAGAAAGGCCAGAGCTTTTTCCTATAATGAGCTAGCACGACCACCAATAATGGATTGCAGGGAGGTCGTAACCATGGAAATGAGCAGTTTATAATGTGATGGAAAAATGAATCCATCCAGCAAAGGATGCAATATGGACAATCACAATACATTAGTTAGTGTCTTGTATTAACTTCCTCTACATAATAAATGCTATTTGCTGAAGTGAGACATCCCCTTTAAAGGAAGAAGAGCGAGGAAGTACAGTCAGTGATACGTCAGAAGACTTAGGCTACTTTCACACTAGGGCAGGCCTGATCCGGCAGGTGAAGGGTGCTGCCGGATCAGGA
Source organism: Rhinella marina (assembly GCA_900303285.1). NCBI lineage: Eukaryota > Metazoa > Chordata > Amphibia > Anura > Bufonidae > Rhinella > Rhinella marina. The sequence continues at coordinate 884,963 of ONZH01020898.1, read as the reverse complement.
CTGTCGCAGCGACATGTGTGGAGCCGGAACCGCTCTCCGGCCCCACACATGTCACACAGTACATACATACACACACACAGACACACACACATATACACAGACAAATACACATACATACATACTTACATGCTCCCGGCAGGTCTTCAGAGCGACGGAGGAGCAGGACGGCTCGCACAGGTGACGATTCCCCACAGCGCCCTCTGCTGGGCGCCTGGTGGAATCGTCACCTGTGCGTGCCGTCCTGTCCCTCTGACGCTCTGAAGACCTGCCGGGGTGCATGTAAGTATGTATGTGTATTTGCATGTGTATATGTCTTTGTATGTTTATGTTTATGTGTATGTCTATGTCTGTATGTGTGTATGTGTACCCGGATCCGTCATGAACTCCATTGAAAGTCAATGGAGGGCGGATCCGGTTACCATTTTGGTCACACCAGACGGATCCACCCCCATTGACTTGCATTGGGGGTCATTCCGGATCCGTCTTGGTGCGGATGCCTGGACCGGAGAGCAAACCGCAGCATGCTGCGGTTTGTTCTCCGGTCTGAAGACGGAACGGAATGCTTTCAGGAGCATTCTGTTGTCTTCAGTTCAGTTTTGTCCCCATTGACAATGAATGGGGACAAAACTGAAGCGTTTTATTCCGGTATTGAGCCCCTATGATGGAACTCAATACCGGAATTTTAAAACCCTAGTGTGAAAGTAACCTTAGGGGAGATTTATCACACCCTGCACTCCAGAATACTGCCTTCAAAAAGTCATAAAATAGGACTTTACAACTTTTTGAGGTCGCTTGTTGACTTTCTGCCTTTCTAGACCACTGACTCCAGTTTTCAAAAATTGTGTATGTGGGGAGGGGAGTGGGTTTGAATAGCTGTGTTTATTAGTTTGCACTTCACATTTATGACTGCGATTTATCCCAAAGAAAGTCACTAACCCCATTAGAGGTGGTGGAAAAGAAAAGTAGTATCTGCCATCTAGCAGTAGACAAAAGTGTTAGGTTTAAAGATGCACCAAATGTAACAAGCAACCTGTGACATTTGATAAATTTGGCAGAAAGTACGACAATGCAGACTGAAGCAAAAATGCCTTCAACTATTACCCTAATCATAAATTCCATCCACATTTCTTTTCTTCAATTAAAGGGGCTATGGCACTATGGAGTGGTCAATCCATTAGCAATAGAGTCAGAGATTTCCAAGACTAGGTACAGGACTGTCCCGGGTCCCTTGTCCACGCACAGTCTGACTCTCTCTGCACTGATTACAGTGTCAGTTGTCTCACTGCCAATTTATTCATACATTTCCAGAAGGAAAAACAGAGGAATGGCACAACACAGAATTCTACAATCTCAGTGTTGCATGGGGAATACAAATACTTACTGAAACCGGCACGAGAGATCTTTAAAGGCTAAAGACCTCTTGCTCATAGCCAAATAGAAATATAAGGTAAGTGCAAAAATACAACTGGATAAACCATATCATAGAAACAATCAGTATATGACTAGGTATGCTGTCCGAGTTTTACTTTAAATCCTGAAGGAAATGAAAATCTATTTTTTATTTGCCTTTTTGAAGTGGGTTAGAGACATGAGTCAGCCAAAGTACACATTAATAGTGAGTAACAGCAAACTAAAAGTACAGATAGTATAAAATGCTAGAGATAAATTCCAGACAACTTGATATGCGGTAAAACATGTATCAAAAGATTATAAGGGGACGATTTGCCATGTACAATCAGTAAGAAGCAGGCTCGGAAAAAGTGAATCCCCAGGTGGGCCCCCAGTCGCCCTCCCCTTGCACAAGTGGCACATGGTACAGTACACTGACTGCCCTATAAATGTATAGGCCACCTACAGCATCTCAACCAATCCTATGCCTCCATAGAAAAAACTGGGTAAATTATTTAAAGGTGTTTTCCAAGATTTACATATTAATGGCCTATCCTCAGTATAGGTCATCAGTATCAGAGTGTTGGGAGTCTGACTTCTGGGATCCCTTCCGATCAGCTATATGAAGAGGCTACTATGCTTCATGAGCACTTAGGCCTCTTCCTAGGCAATATAAAGTCATGTTCATTAGTCATATGGCCTAGACGCAGGTCAACCCCATTCAATAGAATGAGGCCGAGCTGTGATACCAAGCGCAGCTGCTATCAAATGGACGGCAGTGTGCATGGTAAGCTGCGAGACGGCTGCGGCGCTCGCCTCAAACAGCTGATCAGTGGGGGTGCCGGGCGCTGGACCCCTCCAATCTCATATTGTTGACCTCTCCTGAGGATAGGTCATCAATATGTAACTCCCAGAGAACCTAGACTACCTAGTTTTTTATTATAGATGCATCATGTGGCAGAGAAGACTTCTAGGCACAGAGGCACGCTAGCCAGTATCCTCTTTTCCCTGGGACCTGCCTTCTCAAAGTTGCTGAAGGTACTCCATAATCAATTATCTTGAGTGTCTTGCTGCTGTCTGCCTGACATACTAAATTGTAAAACACTGTGTAACACTGACATGGAAGAAGACTTGTCAGCCGCTGCTGCCATGGCCGATAAGATAATGGGGTACCTCAAAAGGGTCATAGATGCCCGTGATAAGAACATAGTCTTGCCACTTTACAAATCACTAGTCAGACCACACATGGAGGACTGTGTACAGTTCTGGGCTCCTGTGAAAAAGGCAGACATAGCAGAGCTGGAGAGGGTTCAGAGGAGGGCAACTAAAGTAATAACTGGAATGGGTGGACTACAGTACCCAGAAAGATTATCAAAATTAGAGTTATTCACTTTAGAAAAAAGACGACTGAGGGGAGATCTAATAACTATGTATAAATACATCAGTGGTCAGTACAGAGATCTCTCCCATCATCTATATATCTCCAGGACTGTGACCAGGTGACATGTAGTGCCCTAGAGCAGGGAATACTTTGACACTTTGATATTTGTGGACATTTGCCTATATCCCCTATGCAAAGTTAAAACTTCTTACTTTATTTCTCTTGAAAGGGTTAACTTATACTGTTTATTACTGTGATTGGCCATAGACCTTAAAGGGAAATTTCCCGGTGGGCCGATGCCCAGGGGGCCACCTGAGCCCTCCTCACAGCTGGCCAGTGGAAGTTTTTGAGGATGTGTTTTGTGCTGCTGGCGGTATTTTGTGATGGACTGTGGTATTTGGCTTTGTTGGGGTGTATAATGTGCCACAATATGGTATTACTGGCCCTGACTTCCATCAATTTGGACCCAACTACAAAATAGGGCCATTTTTAGTATTTTTTACAGGGCCACTTTAAGTTCCCAGTCCGCCCCTGATTACTGTGTTACTGCATTTTATATATGTATATGTATATATATATATATATATATATATATATATGTTATGATATATATCCTGTTCATTATTACTGTAGTTAAAGAGAGAAAGGGTTAATGAGTACTTAGAGACTGTTATGACTTTGATTGAGAAGCTAGTCATTTTCCACAGCTGCCATAGGGTTTAAATAAGACCAAGTTTTGGAGGGAAAAACCCAGACTTGTCACAGGTTAAGGGGTCACAATACTTGGGTTTCCCTGGTTGCTGGCCAGTGGTAACCCATGCTACACTACTAGTGCATGCCACATAAAGGTATAAACTAAGGATGTTGGTATAACAGCTGTGGGAGGCTAAAATTAGACACTCTTCCAGATGCTTAAAGTGGACAATATGCCAGACCACCCAGTGACAACAACAAGCCAAAAGCTAGAGTGACAGATGACTAAAGAGAACAATAGTGTACATACAAGTGCCTTAGGCCACCATTGTGGTAAAAGAAAGCTGCAAATTGAGGCTCATCCCATATTTGTGCCAGAATTAGCGATTTTTCCACAAACTGGTGTAAATGATAGTTCAAATCTATTCCAGCTCATAGCTGGCAAAGATTTTGTTGTGCACAGACTGTCTGGAAAAATGCCAAACTTATTAAGAGATTCGTGCCTCTTAATAAAATTGGTGTATTCTGCGCCAATGGACTTTATACTTTGACTGGCATATGAAATGCTAGTTTTGGTATATATGCCCCAGTAGGTAGGGAGCAGACCCAACAGGAGGAGACCACATACTGAAGACAAGGCCAGTCACATCTAGGTCCAGGAAGCTTATACTATGGAGAGGAGATGACAGCGTCTCTGCTTTTTTATGGGCAGATCAAGCATTCAACATGCAACATACACAATGTATGCTATTGCTATCATCACCTTGGTGAACCCCACTGTGCTATATGAAGCGATCATCTATCATGGCTGGGGTAAATAAATGTCTCCAGTTTGTCATTACTGGAACTGCATTAAACTGTGTTCACAAAGATGAAATAACCCGAGAAGACTGCTTCTTACACTGAGCGTTTGTAAGTGAGAGCTTGCCTAAAATCCCAGCTTTCAGGGTTTTAAAGGGGTTTTCCAGGAATTAAGAAAATGAAAATATTTAAATATTACTTTATTATAAATATATTCACAAATACGTTCATTAGTTATAATGGCTCGTTTTGTCTAGGGAGTGATGATTAGGAGAAACAAAATGGCCACTGTCCTATTAGTCCACACAAAATCTGTCCTAATCACACAGAAGGACAAGTTACTTCACAACACTGAGATAAAGAGCTGCCTCATCCACCTCTCTGCTTGTCAGGCATTATGATTCTGAATACAGTTTAATATGATATTTAGCTGAATCTTTGTGGGAATGGAGTTTATGAGGAGACTGCATACAAGAGCTGCTGCTTATTAGCCACATCTGCTCATGAACTCCATTCCAACAGTCTCCATTACCACAGTCTGTCCTGTCCATCCTCTCTGTACTTCCTGTCTCCTCAAAAACTCCATTCCCACAAAGATTCATCTAAATATCATATTAAACTGTATTCAGGATCATAATCCCTGACAAGCAGAGAGGAGGATGAGGCAGCTCTTTACCTCAGTGTGGGGAAGTAACTTGTCCTGCTGTGTGATTAGGACAGGTTTTGTGTGTACTAATAGGACAGCGGCCATTTTGTTTCCCCTGATGATTGCTCCTCGAACAAAACGAGCCATAATAACTAATGAAAGGTATTTTGGAATATATTTATAATGAAGCAATATTTAAAGGGAACCTGTCATCACCGAAACACCCCCTGAACTAGAGTAAGAGGTGTATAGTGTAAGTGATGCTGAATCCGAATATGTAAGTTTTATCTTCATACTCACTTCCATTCCGACACTGTGCTCCCACAAACTTTCAGTAAAATGCACTCACTGGACTCTTCTTTGAGTCCTCTCCATTATGTGAGTGAGCACTGGAGTCCAGTGAGTGCATTTTACTGCTGGTTTGTCAGAGCACAACATCAGAATGCAAGTGAGTACGAAGATAAAAATTACATGTTCGGATTCAGCATCACTTACACTATACAACACTTACTCTAGTTCGGGGGTGTTTCGGAGATGACAGGTTCCCTTTAAGTATTTTCATTTTCTTAATTCCCGGAGAACCCCTTTCAGTTGGCCATACACCCACCAGGAAATTTACCTGTATGGTCTATGGCCAGTCTGCCCCTGCATGTTATTAAAACACATCACCTAATTATTAGTGGGGTGCAGTGGTGTCTGCAGGAATATGGAGGTAATACATTCAATCATTACGTCTCCAGTCTTCAGAGCCATAATACGACTAGCTGCTTGACCTCTGAGATAATCGTGAGAAAAGGTATCCACTGATTTAGAAGGGGAGATCCATCAGCTTTGCTGAAATATCAGACTGAATCCTATTGAAACCAAAGGGGAGCAGCATTAACCAGGGTGTCACAGCTCCTTCATTATAATGATCAGTCTATGGATTTCTACTAATAAGATCTGCAGATATGTTTTTCACAATGACATCTCTCAAATGTCTGAAGGTTCACTGACCTTTTAACTTACAGTCATAGTAACCCTTTCATGATTTACGTCATATTGTCATGATCTCTTCACTATTTGGCTTTATTGAAATTCTGTGACTGAAAGCTCTGCCTGTGTCATTGTAATTTTGATACTTCAGAATTGACATCCTCTTGTCATGTGGTTTCTTTTTCATTATATCCACCTCTCTCGTGTATTCTTAGGTGGACATGGGCTGATGATGAGATCTCCGGTAACTGTAGCTTTCCTGGATACAAGCCTTGTCATCCTTTATATTAAAAAGCATGAAGGAATCCTCATGGTTTGGGCACAGAGATCGACCTCCCGTTTGTGAAGCTCTAATTGAACATTCATTAAACAAAAGCTTCCATTCTAATAAAGAATATTTTAATTAATATTTTTTTTGCCATTGTGACATTACTTTCATGAATAAACAAGCACAATGCCTGAGGGTATTTTCATAAAAAAAAATCATACAGTTCCAATCTTACATATGTTATCCGGAAATTATTATTCCAAGTTCTACATGCACGCAGCCAGCATAAATGGAAAAGGAATGACAATTGATGCCATGTCCATAAGCAAGCCCCAGACTACCACAGAGGCCACATTAGAGCCTTGAACCCACGCCATGTATTATATCCAAGAGACTTAGTTTTGTATGCTGGTAAATCTTTACCTGTAAAATGAACATTTTCTCTATGAAATAATTAAATGACACATGCAGTTTACAGTTAGCATCTAAATGGTACATCTCTACAGATCTAGAGGTTCACAAATGTAATTTCTGATTTTAATTCAATGTGGCTTCTAGCTATATACGTGTGACTTTTATGATTTAAAGCAGGGCTTCCAAATCCAGGTTTCCATGACAACTAAAGGTTCAGACCTGACACCTGAAGGCTTGGTGCAGTGGCAAGGTTTGGGGTGGCCCCAACGGTATACTAGGTCCCCCAGACAACATAGAGGTGTCACCCCATTTTGCTGATCTTGGGAGGAGAGGGTAAGGTGTGGTGCATCCCAATTAGAAAAAGGTCCACTGTCAGGGTTTGGAGTAAACCAGTGTGCTTCTTTACTGGAGAAACTCAAGTGCAAAACAATACAGGCGAGGCATAGGGCTTGCTTCTCCAGTATCCTTCTGGGTAGAAGAAGGTTTTGTGATGATAGGGCTGGCTTCTCCAGTATAGTCCCTGACAGAAGAAGGTTTTGTGCTGATAGGGCTGGCTTCTCCAGTCTGGTCCCTGACAGAAGAAGGTTTTGTGCTGATAGGGCTGGCTTCTCCAGTCTGGTCCCTGACAGAAGAAGGTTTTGTGCTGATAGGGCTGGCTTCTCCAGCCTGGTCCCTGACAGAAGAAGGTTTTGTGCTGATAGGGCTGCCTTCTCCAGTATTCTCCTGGGCAGAAGAAGGTTTTGTGCTTATAGGGCTGGCTTTTCCAGTTTTAGTTGCATGTTGTATATGGTAGAATATGCAGTGCGCACTGTATGTAGCTTTTGCACTTTACTTTTTATTGTTGATAATGTAAGAGTAATCTCCTTCTCAGATTGCTTCCTAATGCATCATACAATACATGGTAAACAATGGAAGATCTCATGCAATGGTTTATGTTTACCCTTTTACTCCCGTTTGTTTTGTGCAATTTTCTCAGTGTATGACATCCACTTGGATTGACCTTATGTCACCTTGGCAATCACTGCTGCAATTTTGTATACATGGGATTAATGTCACATGTGCAGTTGTGTCATCTTCCAAATATATCTGTAAATTTCCAGCCAGGATAAGCAGACACTTGGGATGCAACTTTGTTTCCAGTCTCAAAGAAATGTGGACTTAGCAGATGGTGATACAATGTGCAGGGGAAAAGAGGTATAGCATGTATGGTACCTTCCAAAGTACATGATATATACTGGAATACTGTATATGCATAAAAATAAACAATAAATAAATGAAAATATTAGATACGCTGTAGTGTTTTGGGCTTGTTCAATTCTCCATCAGACGCTCAGTTCTGAGTCTCTATTGCAGATTTCCCCAGAGGAGTGAATGAAAAAGTCATGAAGGACATTTTTATACAGTACCCAAAAAATTGGACTCTTGAACGGAAATTGAATGGATGGGGTCATTTTGACTCCATTCAGTTCAGCTGTGTGACAAATCCAGCACTTCCATTATGTTCATGGTTCTGCTTCTCTAATGGAGCAGAACAGAAATGATTAGTAGTGGTATAAACATGCCCTAAGCAGTCATATCGCAACTCACAAGCAGAGTAATGCTAATGAATATATAATTTGTCATATACTGTATAATATCTATATACAGTATATCTGGAATTAATGCTAATAGTATAATTTAACTGTATGTAAATAATCAAATACAGGGATCAGTAATCTTTGGCAATCCAGCTGCTGTGAAACTACAACTCCCATCATGAACACTTACCCCACTTGTAACTCCCATAGAAGTGACAGAAGTGACAGATTCTGGGAGTTCTAGTTTCAGGACAGCTGGAGTGCCGGACGTTGCTGATCCCTGATATAGTACATGGACATGACAGAGTCTCCAAATGCTGTAATGCACCTTGTAGGTGTTCTTCATTCTGGATAGTTAAGGCTCCTGGATGAAGAACTTCCGCAAAGTTCAGTTTATAGCATATTTGACAGTAGATTTTCTAAATTGATTAACCCCTTTGAAGTTTACAATTTTAGAAGCACAAAATTATGTGAGAAAGTGAACAATTCGATCTGTGCATTCCCTGGTGAATTTGCTTGGGTTTCTCACATAATTTTGACGTTCAAGAGATCATCATTTTTTAGCTGCTATTTTTTTTTAAGTCTCTGGAGTCTGATGGTTGTATTAATGGCCTATGACACTTTCAGGTCTTCTAGGACTCATATTTTTCTCTCTCTTGTCTTTCTCTTGTTTATTTATTTATTTAACCCCCTTTTATGCTCTTGCACACAAAAGAAAGACAAAAGATCTTCGTTCAGGCAGTACAAGATATGATCAGCTCCAGCAGCTGCCCTAATTATAAGACATACAGTCCCAGTACACTAACTGCCCCTATGCTCTCCCTACTGACTTTCTAGCTAATAATTCAATAAACCTAATTAAATATATCCCTACATTATCCTTGCAAGACCCTAAGATGGCTGACTTATGTCTGTAATTGGTGTCTGAGAAGTGGCAGACATCATCTCACATCACGGACTGAGCTCACAACAGTGTCTGTGCTTTACGTCTTGCACACAGCCAAATAGACCAGCCAATATGCTGCCTCCTGATTGGCTGTCAGGCTGCCTGCAAAGCATTGTGAGTCCCCTCCCAGAGTCATGTTATCCTCTGCACTCAATACCCCCTAATGACAAGGTAAAAACAGAATGTTCAAAATCTTTGCTTATTTATTGAAAAGAAAAGACTAAAATTTTGAACTCATAAAATTATTCAGACCCTATACAAGGTACTTAGTTGAAGCACCTTTGGCAGTGATTACAGTCTCCAGTCTTATTGGATATGATGCCAAAAGGGTTGCACACCTGAATTTGGGGATGTTCTGACATTCTTCTCTGCAGATTCTCTCAAGCTCTGTCAGGTGGATAGCCATTTTCGGGTCTCTCCAGAGTTGTTTGGTTGGGTTCAATCCAGGGCTCTGGCTGAGCCACTCAAGGACATTGACAGAGTTGTTCCAAAGCCACTCCTGTGTTGTCTTGGCTGTGTGATTATGGTCATTGTCTTGTTATAAGGTGACCCTTCGACCCAGCCTGAGGTCCAGAGCACTCTGGATCAGGTTTTCATTCAGAATATCTCAGTACTTTGCTTTATTCAGCTTTCCCGCCACCCTGACCAGTCTCACTGTCCCAGCCACTAAAAAAGAAAAAAAAAGACTAAACTTTTTCTTCTTCAGATCGGGGGATTGCCTTTTGAGGGTATTTTTTTGTAATTCTTTGTTTAGTCAAAACCTTTAAATACAAACTCAACAGTTCAGTACTCTGAATCAGATCATGCATAGAAACACCGTACGATAATAATAATAAAGCGATAATACAAACACAACCGATAAGCAAAACACGAGTATTGGTACACAAAGTTGTATCGGGGATTGCTGAAAGAGGCAAAAGAAAAGAGAAAAAAAAGAAAAAAACAGTTAAGGAATGAAAAATAAATGAATAAAAAGAGTGAAAGTTGAGGAGGATGTATGTTATTCAGGGCACCAAGGATCAAGGGAGTCAAAAACATATGCTGGAAAGTGTGGGGGGAAGAAGAGGAGATGAACAAAGAGGCGATTAGGAGGGTTTAGAAGCATCTGAGTTAAAATAGTTTTCCAAGACTTTTATACTGATGACGTATTCTCTGAATAGGTCATCAGTATCTGATCGGTGGGGGTCCCGACACCTGGGACTCCCACTGATCAGCTGTTTGAGAAGGCATGGGCACTCCTATGAGTGCCGTGGCCTTCTCCTTGCTCACCAAGCACAGCACCATACACTGTAAAACAGCTATGCTTGGAATCTCACTCACTTACTCACTATTCACTTGAATAGGGCTGAACTGTGCCTAGGCCACCTGATCGCTGAATGTGTAATCCCACGTGTCGGACCCCCACCGATCAGATACTGATGAAAAATAAGGGATAATGCTAGCTGGGGCTAGAGGTGTGGAGGCAGGTCTAAATTCATATACATGTTTAATTTGTGACATTTTGAAATGGTAGTAGAGGCACTGCAACTTATAATTCCTAAACTGTGAAGGGGAAGGGTCCACCCATAACAGTCTGGACACCTCATTGCCCAGGAGATGCCTTTCCAGGTCAGTAGCCTGTGGGGAATAACATGCCAATTGAAACCACCTGGCCAGGTGAATGATGTAATAATACACTTTACTTTAAGGTTAGGTATCCCTAATCCTATGAGAGATCTATAAGAAAGTCTAGGACCTCTGGACCACCAGACAGGAGAACAGACTGTGAATGGACTTAAAGAAATTCGGAGGAATCTTAATCGGCACCATAAGCATCATGTAAAGCAGCTTAGGTAAGATATAAGTTTTTTAACATATTTACTCTTCCCATCCATGATTGGTAAGAAATATATGTGTTCAAAAGTGTTTTAGTTCATGCTAACTATGAGAGATAATTATACTGGAACAGAAGGTTTGGCTCATTAGTCATCTGAATTCCCAAATAGGTCATACAGTTACCATTTAAAAAGTTTGCAGGTAGCTAATCTGAAAGGGGTGCTATTACATTAAAGTCTTCCAATTTTCCATAATTCATTTTGAAATATGTAAGGGTACCAAATAATTCAAAAATGATGATACATTTCAGAAGAGCTGTTTTAGGATTTAGAAAGTGAAAGCCACAGTGACATGTGTAGAAGGATCTAGTCATAGACCTACAATAAATGGATCTGAATAAGGGTTTCCATTGTAAGCATGAGGAGAGAAGGAGAAAGGGGGCAACCTTGGTGGGTGTATTAATATGTCTAGATAGTTGGAAGGGGCCCATATGGGCAGAAAGTTGAGACTACAATGAAAGGTCTTTTGAGGATATTTTATATGGAACACCCTCTTACCATATCCTTGGTATGGACTATATGGAAATAGTGGTGTTGGCAGTAGTCATGGTGTAGTGTTATCTGGGTTGGGTCTCTACTCAGTCCTGAGTTTTACCTATATCCCCCCCGTTGAACCACTAGATATGCTCTCTGCTGCCAGACAACTCCTTTAAACTGCACTGTTCATAATATAATTTGTCCACTGCTGTAAATCATAAGCATTTAAAGAATATTAGAAATCACTAAGGAGTTCTATGAAGACCATATAACAGTACAAGGCAACAGGTGGAATGCATTTATATACAGAACTCTGAAATGACTGAATATTCTTTATAATTTCTAGAAGGGGTTTATTATTGCTTACAATACACTCAACTGCTGCAAAACATCTTTTGAAGACCAAGGGAAATTCATATCACTGATTGATGGGAAATGTCCTAATCTTTTTCAGAAAGAAGGTCTGCTGCATGGGTGTGTGCATTATAATGTTTTGCAGCTTACTCACTCTGGATGCTGAAGAAACTCTTTTTAAAATGAGAAGTACTTCATGCCAATCAATCAGAAGAAGGAACATATGCAAAAACAAACTATGACAGACTTCTGCATGAAGACTACATAGCACCTAAGCTGTGTCACTCATCTCTGTATAATCGCCATGTGCAGAAAAACAATGAAATGGTAGTACAAATATTAACAGATGTCAAAGGAACATTTCCATTGACATGTATTATTAATGGAATCATATGGTACACCTAAGCACATTACAGTTCTCTGCATTTCAGTTATACAGTTCATCTTCTCCTCATCACTGGTGTATTACATCTTCCTGGGAACTGCTATTACATAAGGTAAATCAAATATTCTTATCACATATTTGTGTATAAGATTATCCTCTTACTGAAATGAGAGTATATATATATATATATATATATATATATATATATATATATATATAGAAAAAAGAAAAAAACACTGGCAGCACAAATAAATCACAGAATCGAGGTGCACGCCCTAGGTCCGACAAAGACCATCCACAAACAGATTAAAAAATAGGCAGCACTCCCATATAAAATAAAGCAAAAAAAATCCTTTATTTACCCATGCTGTGGGACCGCGACGTTTCGGCTCAACGCTTGAGAAAGGCTCTAGTGTTGAGCCGAAACGTCGCGGTCCCACATCATGGGTAAATAAAGGATTTTTTTTGCTTTATTGTATATGGGAGTGCTGCCTATTTTTTGAATATATATATATATATATATATATATATATATATATATATATATAAGAAAAGGAAAAGCTGGAGCCGCACCCACTACATGTGTAGCAAGTAAGGAGTGCCAGCAGTTAAATGTGACCAGCATCCAACAATATAAAAAAGAATAAAACCGCAGCTCATCCAAAATGTGAATGAAGTGATGTCCTTTATAGGACATCACTTCATTCACATTTTGGATGTGCTGCGGTTTTATTCTTTTATATATATATATATATATATATATATATATATATATATATGTATATATACAGTATATACTCATTTTTGTTCAATGTTTTAAGTAATGACAATCCAATTGGATGTTTAAGTTACAGCAATCGAATTGGATGTTGCGTCAGGCTAGTAACAAGATATCTTGTAGGTGGAAAAATGAATTAATTTCTCCATCACAAAACACAAATAAAAATAATAATACAACTGAGGTATCTTCATCCTCAGTTGTATTTTCTACTACATACAGTTCTGAATTTTCTGATATCTGTAAACTTATACATACATATCTTCCTATGCTACATCAGAATCCTCACTTTTCCATGGTTTTGACATCTGGCTATAAATGTGTGGCCAAACGGGCCCCTACCTTGGGACAAAGATTATTCCAGTCCAATAGTAACAGTACAGTACAGTACAGTCCAATAGTTCCAGTACAGAGCCAAAAATGCCCTTTCAAGTGTGGCCGCCCAAAATGTATTTGTACCTTATACTATATATCTTCATAGCCTGATTTTTTTATATGTCAGGTGCATCTGTATGTTTTTATTATAATCAGGTGCAATTGCACTTCCCCTGATTATGGCGAGGATGTTTTCACGTTTCCTCAGAGGTAACATGCGATTGGTTTAAATACCTGATTATTTGTATGCATCATATGCCAAGACTAAGAATTTCCTTAGGTTGAAACGCGTGAGTTAATGCTATGTGTGTTCTAATTTTCCTGTGATGGATTTTATCTTTGCTGAATAAAGACTGAGAATTTCATGAATTCTGGACTTCCCTGTTATCTTCTCCCTGCCATTAGTCCACATTTATTTCTGACAAACAGATAGTTTAACTTTTCAACACATTTCTCAGGATATTAATTCTTTCAGAATCTTATATGGTATATGGCTAAAATGGTAAAATACGTGTAGTTTTGTGTATTACATGCCATGCACATTTATCATATTGTTAGTGAGAGACTCTCTTGACTTTCTTTACATTCCTAAAGCACTCAATAGTTTTTTTATGGTGCTTGCATGAAAATATATTTCGCATAAGCAAACATCTGTGCATATAGGGGGTGTAAACATTTAGGGGAAACTACACATGTTGTTGATTACGTGCGGATTTTTGTACTAAAAAACTGCAGTGTGATACGGTACCAGCAAATTGAATGAGATTTGCCCAATTTTTGAATGTGGAAATTGACCTCCTGTAACTCCTCCAGATCTTAAAATCTGCTGCTCGTCAATTGATTCTGCACCATATATAGGGTGGTTTTTCCTGTATACTTCAATGCTGTTGTTTACATAAACAGAAAATCTGCACCAAAATCCACAACAAAAACCGTACCAAAACCACAATAAATTGTTTTTTATGCAACTTTTTCGGATTTCATGCAAATTTTCTGCATACAAATCTGCACTGTGTACAGGTAGCCTTAGGCCCTGATTTATCAAGATAGTGAAAAACTGGCTAAAACATCATAGGGGAATGATAGATTTCCTCCTTAGTTTCATGAAATTTAGGTGGAGAATTTAAATCCAGAGGTCATTATTGCATTATTTGTCTCGGATGAAATCATAGCCCGAGATTGGTGTGGAGACCATATGGGCAACTCCATGAACAGGCCTACACAAAGAAATGTCACATTGGTTCTACTCACAGAATTATGGTGTGGGGTGGCATAATGTATGATAGCTGGACCCCTCTAGTCTTCATTTCAGGTACACAATACCAGCTCAACGTTAGAGATGAGCGAATCTATTGAGCGCTTTGTATATTCGTTATGAACCTTTGTTATTTCCTACGCCAAAGCGAATCCGAATCTTCTTAAATATTGGGTGGCTTGGGAGCAACAAGAGCAACGGTGACATCCTCATTGCACCAAAGGCCCACCCTCATTTACACTCTGCCCCTTAGGACAGCAGTATCCTAGGACTTGTAGGCAAGACTGCAGCAACATAGGAAGGAATTTTCAGTATTCTGGGACTTGTAGGCAAGACTACAGTAACATTAGATGGGATTTTCACACAGCAGCAGACATTTTTAATGAATATAGAAGAGAGAAAATGCAGGTAAAGAGGGCAGACCAGCACAGGAAAACCAGAAAGGAGACTTGTAGCAGGGATGAAGCAATAGTAAGACCTGTTTTGACATACTTGTAGGGATATCTTTAGGTTTAGAAAAAAATAAAGCAATTGGAGTGATTCTTTAAATAGTTGACAATGGTGGCCTGACATCTAGATCTACGGGCCCTGATCAGAGGTAACCTGTATCCTCAGATTGGGGGTCAGTAGATAAGGTTTGGATACCACTCGACATGTGTACTGATGCTTTAGTA
Source organism: Rhinella marina (assembly GCA_900303285.1). Taxonomy (NCBI): domain Eukaryota; kingdom Metazoa; phylum Chordata; class Amphibia; order Anura; family Bufonidae; genus Rhinella; species Rhinella marina. The sequence goes on along the minus strand of ONZH01020898.1, from coordinate 869,701 downwards.
TTCATAATGATATGAAATCATTTTACTCTTTACGTTTAGAATTAATCTACATAAACTGTTCAGTGACAATGTGAATACACGGTGTTACTTATGTTGTGCTAATTGTGAATTACAGCCTGTATTATAGCCCAGAGCTGCATTCACAATTCTTTATGCTTCAGAGCTCATCATCTGCTTCTGGTTCAGTGTCTACTCGGATCTTGCTTTTGGTGATTTGCATTCTTGTACGTGCTCTCTTTATTCCAGGCACAGTACTGTAATTTCATGTAGGAAATACTACAAGAGCCCATGCATCTTCAATAACTGCTGGTCAACTGCTATTTCTCCTGGCTCTCATGTTTCCTCTGTTCAACCAAGGATGCATGTGCGCTACATGGGAGAGGGGAATTGCAGTCACATTATTCATTTTGAAGTGCTCCCCGTGGATTAGATTTACTAGTATGTCTTGTATTGACAGTAAGCTTCCAAAGACAGATCTGTATTTATCCTGTACATACTGTAAGTAATAAACAAAAAAACTGCATAAATAAATCTGCTCCGCTCTTTAGTTACAGCCGAATGTTCTTAAAGGGGTATTCCGGTTACCATAAATATAACTTATGTTTTAGACTAATTCATCATCAATCATTACCTAATATAATGTAAATTTCACATATTTACCGCTCAGTAGTTATAAAGTACTTTTCTTCCCCTGTTACCCACTGTGTTTCTTCATAAATTACCATGGCACCGACCTGTAGTTCTGAGCCTTTGTCAGGTCAGGCATGCTCAGTGTGTTACTATCAGTTCTCTAGCTAAATGTCAGTGTGCTGCTGATTACTGAGTAGAGGGGGCGTGACCACACTGATATCAGGCAGCCAATCAGTAATCATCAACACTCATGAACAAGCACAAACTCACAGCTGGAAAGCTAGGCATTGTGGGGATTGTAGTTTTGTGAGGGAAGATCAGGCGCCATGATACTGTCAATGTGCTGCAGGCTCACACAGGACACAGACAAATGGAGTGCAAGGTAAAATGAAGCTCTGGTTATATGTATAGGTATGGGTTCTGGTTGGGTCACAGCTTGCAGCCTTAATGCAGTTGATCAAAAATTAATTTACGTTACCGGAATACTCCTTTAATGCTGCTCGATCTATGTCTATTTAGAATTTCTTTAAACATAATTTTCCATTCATTTACGTCATTGACTGTCATAGGTTGTAAGGAGAGCTTATGGCAAATATAGAAAGTAAGAACACAAACAAGACACAGACAAAAACTACGCAGACTGCTGTCAGAGAGTATGAGTATCTGCCAGTTCTAATTTACCAATGAAGCAGAAGGTTTTTGTAGTACTTTAAGCAGAATGAACTTGGTTATTTTAAGATGTTCCTATTAGAGTTGATATTGCAAAATATTCTGACTTAATTAGAATTTTTGAAGTAACAAAACTAATAAGCGAACAAATGATAAATGTTCAGATGATCTTCTTCCACTTCCGATGCAGCGAATGTTCATGTGGCACTACCCCTAAGTGTAGTGGTGCATGCACAGTCACTACTCCAATACCGGAAGCAAAGCCTCTGTGTTTGCGCCACTACTCGGAGCAGCTGCATAGACACGAGATTGTCAGCACTGTTTCTCACTGTTTTAGGGCTCTTGCCCCTACCCTGTACTCTACTGATGATGGGCAAGAACCCAAAAACAGCATGGGTGAACAAATTGGTATCCATCTTATGGACAGTACCTCTGTGTGAACAGCACAAAAACTTGGCTAACAAGGGGGCATACCTTATGAAATATAGAAAATGGTGCAGAATTTCAACAAAGGCTATATTATTTTGCCATATGTTCATCCATTCACCAACACATTGGTCAACAATAACCACAAAGTGCCCCTTAAGATGTGTATACTTATGTCCAAATGTTGTATCTTGAAATCTATGACTCTTTTGCCATGATCACTGTTACAGTAGTAAATAAAGTTAAAGTGCCTGTTAAATTGTGGTAAACCAGCTCATGAATGAGATTGAAATATAGCAGTGGTTTCATATATAGGACAGGGATACAACATTCCCAGTGTAATATGACTAATCAGGGGCAGATTGGCCATAGACCCTACAGAGAAATTTCCCAGTGAGCTGATGCCCGAGGGGCCACCTGAGCTCTCCTCATAGAAGCTGGCCAGGTACATAATGATCTGATGCTCACAGTGTTAATTAATGCTAGGAGTACCAGGTACATGTGTACTTGGCCAGCAGCCACAGGTCCCTCCTGTATCACCATCCTGATGGTCGTAGGGCAGTGTTTTATGCTGCACTGTGGTATTTGGTTTTGCAGGGGCGGTATTTTGTGTTGCACTACGGTATTGCTAGTCTTGCCTGCTTGTGTTGTCCTGCCTTCTGTCTGTTCAGTCTCGACAACTTGGGGCCACCTTTAGGTTTTTTTCCAGGCCACTTTAAGTTCCCAATCCTCCCTTGGACTGATTACAATATTTATGGCTCTTTTTTTCCATGAGAAAGAGGCAGTTTTGCTCATAAAGGGTTGAACTAGTAGGTGCTTTGAGCTTCCCCTATACAGCCCTCAGAACCAAAGTTTGGAGGACTACATACTATAACTACAATCTGGAAAGGACATTTGGAAGAAGCATTGTTAGCTGATATAAAGCTGCTCATAAACGTCATAACTGTCGGGTGAATGCTTGTTTAGCTGACTAGTATCACTCCTCATCTCTGCATGCACATGTTCAACCGAGCATGCGTGTATTTTTGCAAATGAGAGACGGTAGAAATCCATTGGCAGATAGCTCTGGCACCGGCTTATCTCGTGAACAAAATGACTGAGCATGTTGAAGTTGAACATCAGCATCCAGAAGTCGGACCCACTGATCTTAAAGTGTAACTGCCATTCTATTTTTATTTGTGTAATGTATAGAGGCAGTGATGCTGACCATTTTTGTAATATACTTTCATTACTAAAATCATACATTTCTATTAAAAAATAGCTCTAAAGTGGCCCATTTTGAGCCTTAGCAATGCTCCTCTGTCTTCTGTTTACATAACAGTGGAGATTTGCTGACACTGACTGTGTTATGTAAAGAGAAGACAGAGGAGCGTTGCTAAGGGTCGAAATGGGCCACATTACAGCTATTTTTCTAATAGAAATGTATGATTTTAGTAATTAAAGTATATTACAAAAATGGTCACTATTACTGCCCCTATACATTACACAAATAAAAATAGAATGGCAGTTACACTTTAAAAGGTTTCTGTGGACTTTTCATTAAATCCTGTCATCTTCGGTCCTGTGTAGGAAATATAGTTTGGTCAGTACTTACACATCCGTCTAGCTGGCTGCTGCTGTCTCTAAATCACTCAGACTGACTGCAGGCTCTTCCCAAGCAGAAGAACCGCTTTAACTTATGGCATCTCCTATCTTAAAAGAGATAATTAAAACACACATGCAAAAGTCAATCATAATAGCAATAAATATTTATTTAAAATATAACCTGGAACATGTCTTTTATTCAGTGTATTGAAGTAAACTTCACTCAAGCAAGAAAAAAAGATAATTATCTGCTGGGTGCTGTAGACTAATCCAGTTGCCATAACAAAAAGCTGGACTTTGGGGTATTACAGTCCTTACAAGAAAAAAGAATAATAGTTTGGACAGCCAAAATTATACTGCTTACAAAATGTTCTAAAAGAGGATTAGGGAAAAACATGGGAATATTGTCGGCGATTTAACTTGCTAAGTCCTGTTTGTTATTGAACACTTTCAGCAAAAGAACAACATAGTTTTAGTTACCGCTTGCACTACATATATTGGTAAAAAATGTGTTTTGTTAGAAAATTCATTTTGCAAACATTCATACATTTACATGTGACTTATTTCTTAGCCATAACTTTTTTTCCATTGTATAGTCGTGTGAGGGCTCATTTTTTGCAGGACTTGTACTTTCTAATGGCATTATTTAATTTTGCATACAATGTAATTGTAAGCTGGAAAAAAAGTTCTCATTTGAGTGGAATTGGGAAAAAATGCAGTTCTGCCATAGTTTAATACGTTTTGATTTTATGGCATGCCATAAGTGGTAAAAATAAAAACTTAATTTCATTCTGTGGGTCAGTATAATTTTAGCTATACCACATATAGTTTTTTCATGTGTTTTAATAGTTAAAAAAATAAAAACTGAAAATAAATATTTTCTTTGCGTCGCCATATTCTGACCCCCCCCATATCTATTTTTATAGTTACAGAGCTTTTTGAGGACTGATTTCTTTAGGGGTGATCTGTAGTTTTCATTGATACAACTTTGGGATGTGCATGACTTTTTAATCACTTTTTAGTAAATTTTTTGGGGGAGGTGAAGCAACCAAAAAAGTAAAATCGACCATTTTAATTTTTTTTCGTTACACCATTCACCTTACAAAAGAAATACTTTTATATTATTTAATAGTATGGGCATACTATTTTAATATGGGTTGGGTGATTAGAATTTTTAATTTATTTTTCTTTATATTTAAAAAAAAAAATTACTCTTGTTTTTATTCCTCCTAGGGGATGTTAACATAAGATCATCTGATTTCTTCTCCCACACACTGCAATGATTTAACACTGCAGTCTATGGGAGAATCATCACATTCCTATAAAGTCCTGCAATAGGCAGAGTTTGATAGAGACTTCAGAAGGCCCCAGGCTGTCATAGCAACCATATGGCTACGCTGATCTCACTGTTGGGAACTCATTCGGGTGCCAGGAGGGCAGGACTCCTGACAAGTGACCACTTACATGCCATGGTCACAAATGACCAATGCATCTGAAGGGGTTAAATGTACATGATTGGCGTTATCGTCGATCACAAACTCTGCCTCCAGGTGTCTGCTGTGAAAAACAGCAGGCACTTGTCAGCTATGGTGCTGCTCAGCTTCTGAGCATGCACATCCACAAAGATCCAGACATTCATGCCCCACTCAGCTGTTGAGCTCAGACAAAATGGAATGGAACAGCTGGCCCCTAACAGAACAATCCTATCCTTGTCAATAATGTGGAGAATAATAGGACATGTTCTATTCCATTGCGGAACGGATATACGGAAACGGAATCTATACGGAGTAACTTCCATTTTTTGGGGGGACCCATTGAAATGAATGGTTCCGTATATGGTCCGCAAAAAAAAAAACAAAGGGAAAAAAAAGAAAATACGTTTGTGTGCATGAGGCCTTAAATGTATAAAATTACAACTTAGATGGAATCCTTTCACACAAAACTATATATCAACCTGCTCTATAACATACTGTCTGCAGGTTGCACTGCATTTCATGGTGACAGGTTGGCTTTAAGCACAGACAGAAACATTTACAGAATTTCCTGTTTTCTACAAATGCAGATATATGCCCAAGATCTGATGTTACTCAAAATGAAAAAACGTGGAAGAGATAAGTGTAGTTGAAGTCGCATGTATTTAGATAACTAACAAATGTTGAAATGACCATATTATGACCATATTATAATGTGAATTGCACCAATGGCAACGTCAGCTCTGCCATTGGTGCAATTCACATTATAATATGATAGTGTTTATCTGGTTTTTCATAGAAAGTGTGAGGGTATTTTCACATGGCTAAAATCTGCCAATGATTCAGTTTCCAATGCTGAATGCACATTTAAAATGGCACCAACAGTTTCCCATTGGCTTCAATGTAAAAACTGGACTATGAGCACACCTTAGAGTTCTTCTCAGTAGCTAATTTGAAAAATGCTAAAGAAGTGAAGCAGACTGTGGATTTCCATGGAGTTCAATGGGGAAGCAGGAAAACCTAACTCAGAAACTCTTCTAAAACATTTGTAAAAACTCTACTAAAACCAAATTACAAATCTGCCACTAAAATGGCTCCTTTTTAACTAGGAACACATTCGCTCAACAAGCAGCAAGAAAAAAATAAACAAAAGCACGCTGCTCTGCTATCTATAAGGTGATTTGTTAAAAACATATTTATGACAAAAATAAAAAGCTAGCTACGCGTTTCAGTGGTGGACTGCCACCTTCATCAGGCTATCCTTTTTAACTACTGACTCTGCTACAGATTTTTCTGCTGTGGATTTTACCCGTGTGAACATAGCCTTAAAGGGGATAGGTCATCGATAGAACCACAGGTCCACAGGAGATCAGGAAATCACATCACGGATTTACGGCGTGTTCGTCCTGCATAGGTCGAAAAAGGTATACAGCATGTAGAATAAAATCATACTCTATGATTAAGACCGTTGAATGACTGTTTGAAGTTTCTTAAGAATGTTCCAATAAGGTTCTGATTTTATTCTAAACGCTGGACTCCTTTTTCAACCTTTGCTGGAAAGGTCATTAATATTTGATCAATGGGGGTTTGACTCCAGACACCCACACTAATCATTTGTTTGAAGAGGTATACCCAACATACTATATAACATACGTACACTGTATAGTGGCTGTGCTTGGCTTTGCAGCTTGATTGGGACTGAGTTGAAGAAGGCCATGTGACTGATGGACGTGATATTAGAGGCCTAGGAAGAGGCTGCAGAGCCAGAGTCTTTTCAAACAGTTGGTTGGAGATGCTGGAAGTTGGACCTCCTACAATTAAATAGTGATGAACTATCTATAATAGTGATGAACTAACTATCTAGTGATGAACTAAGAATAGGTCATCAAGTTTTAAATCCTGGAAAACCCCTTTAAATGGCAAATTTCTTAATTGTTACATTCTCCATAATTGTATGGGAACGCAAAACTGAAAAAGCAGCAAATTTCTGAACAGAACTTCAAACCTAGGTGCTGGTCTAACTTTACATTATACATTTGGGGAGCGGTTACTTTTGTTTGAACTTTGCACTTCCGCCCATCTGCCCAGGACTTTTACTCAGAATATAATATAACTGGATTCCACATTTTGAAGGCTTAGGCCCAGGAGAGGCATGTCTGATAGTGTAGCCACCTTTGTTGCTGGTATATGGGCCCGACACAATTTTGATCAAAAATGTTTGCAAAGAACTTCTTCATATAGTAAGTATAGCAGTAATGCAGTTCAGATTTATTCATGTTTCCAGTATTTACATGTGTCTTTACACATGGAACACATTATGCTGGATATAATGTTTGGTTGCTTCTTCATTGTAGCCGTGGTTGTGTGCGCCTGCACTTTATTCCATATTGTTTGGAGGTGCTGGTCTAACTTAGACTTTTTGCATAGAACTCCAAACCTGAGTTTGAGTTCAGGTCAGGAAAGATGCGCCCTCTTCCAGTCTTTTTTGGATGCATCTTTTTTTCTTCAACCTACGTGTATTGTCTGAGATGCTGTAAGTTTCCATTGTTTAATAACAATCCTATGATTTTTTTTTAATGTCTCAGAATTGGGTAAAATAAAATAAGGAATACACACCTCACTGATCCCCTGCTGCTCCTGTTCCAATGTCTCTCAGGTTCCCCATCAGCCGCTACTTCCCGGTCATTCTTCACAAGGAAATGTTACCACTTAGCCAATCACTAGCTGACACAGGTCACTGCTCTGGTAAGTGATTGGCTGACTAGTCACATTTCCTATGCTAAGAGGACCTACATATCAGATGTGGACCCAAGAAAATAATAGGAGCCGCATAGTAAAGGGGTTATCTGGGAAGGCCTTAAAATTCCCAGCTGCAACCTGTCCTAGAATGTGAGCAAAACTGGTTGCCTTCATTTGCAGAGCTGCCTAGGTTGTGAGGGGGCAGAGCCTCACTACACTCTGGTGCTTGCATATACTACATAATGGTGAGCGTTCCTGTCAGGCTGCTCAGTCATAATGGCATATCATAGGTAGGATCTTATCATTACCATCTACTGTAGAGCAGTGAGGCCCCACCACCTCATCCCTCTAGGTTGCCCTGCAAGTGGTGGCATGTGTGACTACCTCAGTGAAGTGGGCAGAGAAATCCTTGTCGTGCTATACAGATATATTTTATTTAATAACTAAATGGCAATAAAGCATTTTAATTACAAAGAATTCAGATCTAGGTGCTGCTTAGAAAAATGTAGAATATTGTTTGTGGGACAACCCCTTTGAAATTAGCTCCTAGAACAAGTCTTGCAAGCTAATAGAATCGGACACCAGCATATATAAAAATATCATTATCGTTTGTGAAGTTGCATAATTGAAATGTTTGAGATCTGACTTTTTGAATTTGCGTTTTGTATGATAATTGTAATTCTGATAATGAACATCCAATGTGTATATCAATGGTTTTAGACACATTTTACCCAAAATTTCATCAGAGGTTTGAAGAATTCTTGGAATATCTGTTAAGTGTGGGGAGGGGCATATATAGTTCCCTATTTTCCTACCATTAGTAATATTACAGATGCCCTGGTGTAAAGGGACCGGTAACCTGTGATTAATCACTACAGGAAAGCCTTATGCAGGTATGTACTGGTTGTATTCATTCCCTCTAGTCAATGTTCTTGCTTGAATTTTTCATAAACATCCCATACATTATATAGAAGAAAGCCTCTTATGTAGCTTACTTCATAACAGTGACATAAATAAACTCAGCGGAGCTTAAGGAGATTGGACCATGGTTTGAAAAATGTGCCACATACTGTAGTCTGTTTCCCAAACAAAAGACTGCCTGGAGCTTTCCACAGTCACTGCTGTTCTCGCAGCTTAACCTTTTATTAGACGAAATGCAGCAATAACTTCGACCTGCAGAGATTGTTTTCATTCGAGCAAGGGCAACATTCAAATGCAGAAAAGAATTTCTACTGGCTTGTGAACACCATGATACAACTTTAGCTAAATTCATTGATGCATCTGTTATGTTGGCAGTTAGGGGCCACTGCTGCTCCTCGCCACCCGGTGGGTACGGCCACCAAACTACTTTCCTAATCCGTTGCTCCTGTGTGTTAGTGGCTCATACTTGCTGGCATTCCCCTCCTCCTACCTGGCTGGCCTAGCCACCAAAGTATTGCTGCCAGCATTCCTCTTCTCCACAAAGATGGAGGCCTGCTCCACCTCTGGTTCTTAAAGGACCAGTGCGTATACCTTAACCTTCCCCAGAAAAGGACTGGCCACCTAGGGGTACTCTAGGAACCTTTCCTTGTGGGAAGGTGCCTGAGCAATAGATTCTAGTTAGCTAGTTTCCTGCAAAGGTGAACCATAGCTTGTTTGCCTATTCTATTTACCAACTTCTGGATTTAACCCTTTGCTGCCTGGCCTGACCTGAGCCTGATCTCCATTCTGACCATTAGCTGTCTGCCCTGACCTCAGATTGTTTATCTGATTGCACAAACTCTGCCTGCCCTGACCTCAGATTGTTTATCCAACTGCATGAACTGCCTGCCCTGACCTCAGCCTATCTCTGACTATGGGTTTGCTTGATGTCTCAGTGCTCCGCACCGGTTACCCTTAACCCCATGGATCACATGAACAGAGAGTGATCCAAGAGAAAACAGCCTGGTGGTTCTCTGCACCAAAGTTCAGATCCCTGTAAAGGGATTAAAGGGTGGAAAGAAAAAAAAAACTAGTTTTTTTTAGCTATCTACTAGTAATGGATAAAACTAGGTTCACATTTGCATTGTCATTTCCAGGTTTGTGTTCTGTCATAGTAATAGAAAACTGAATATGATAAAGAGCCTTACATGATGGGCACAAAGGTGTCCGACAGACCCCATTGACTTATAATGGTCTCTGTCATTTTACCAGAAAAAAACAATACAGCTGCATTTGCAAAAAAAAAAAATGACAGGACCTCTGATGAAGGCTCCAAACAGAGCCACCAGACGTGAAACCGGCCTAACTGTTTATTAGGCATATGAATCAATAAGAGAATAATAGATTTACTAAGCAACTCCTTATGTAAGCAAAACAGGCGTTGTGTGCAACATAAGAAAGTCTTTGTGTCTTGGACATTTATTTATATTAGCTTAATATTTAGCTACAGGCAGGTCCAGAGTGTCTTTTGGTATCGTTAATAATGGTTTATAAAAATAAATCCAATCAACAAATATAAAAATAGTGCTTTCATGTGTAACAATGATGACTGTTCACTTACAGCAGTCGCCTTTACCAGGTACTAATAATGTCTTCCCAAAACTTACAGTAGGGCTGTATAACAACCACAAGAATAATGGGAGTCTTTACTAACAGTTCTTAAACCAGTTTTAGGTTTAAAAAAAAAAAAAGGGTGCAAGATCCCTTTTTTGCAATTCTTTAACAGTGGCCCTGTCACCTCCACTTCTGACTTGTGGTCCACATAGGACATTGTTTCCTGTGTTGGCATGTCATCAATGCTTTGTGTGAAGGGCCTGGCTCAGTGTAATAGCTAAACTTCGTCATCATGGCTGATACAAAGACTGAGAAGGGTGCTAGCTTAGCTATTGCAATTAATCAGTATGCCAAGCCCATTCAATCCCAAAAAGAAAGCCAGGACTAGAGGGGATAAATTCAGATCAGGCCACCTTGAATGATTTATGTATATAAGTAAGTTTGCTATTTCAACAAATTTAAAGAAAATCTTTTAACTAGACAACCACTTTAACAAGAAACCAGGTTGAACATTATTTAGCCCTTTCATCTTACTCATGCCTCTTTACTCAAGACTAACTTTATAGTTTTTAGTTGACTTACCTTTTGAGACATAAATTCCATTGAAAGGGGTTGGCCAATCTTTCCAAAAAGTGCTACAAACAGTACATAAGTAACTTAGTACTATGATGTACTGAGAACATCTGTGCTGATTGGGTGCTGTTGGAAGGCTCACACCAGTCCACACCCAGGATGTGCAGCATTTTGGACCTAAAATGGCCACTGATGGAGGATCATGTTATACAACCCTTCATTCATCAACCTCCAATGAACTGCACTGCGCATGGCACTGCTAGTTTTCCCTGTAGTGATCAGTGCTATTGAATGGCTGCTGAAAGAGGGTTTCGGTCACAAGACTCTTCGTCAGTGGCCATGCTGCAACGGAACAACGCACAGCCAGGAATACAGTCGGGCGGCTGTTTTGAAAGCAGAGAGTTGGTGCAGATTTTCTCAACACACTGGATAATTTATAGTAAAACACACACATATAGATATACTGAGGAGTTGTTCTGATGATCCTGCTGCAATGTCACCAAGACAGATTGAAAACAGCAACAATGTAAGGCTGAACACTGCAGTGTATCACATTGCAACGTCTCATTGTTCATGTAAACAGAAATTACCTTGAAGAGTTGCCCTCTACGAGCGTCTTGTCTGGCAACAAGCACAACACAATAGTAAAACAACAGTGCTATCTTTACGAGCGCTTGTAAAAATGTCAGGCTGGAACATAGGTCATACAATGCAACATTTTACAGCAGTAAAATATAAACCCCATCATGCATTTCATGCCTGTGTGTTACAGCAATCATCTACTAATGTAATACAATAATAATAATATAATAATGTAATGCAATCATCTACTAATGTAATATAATTTTTTTTGGGGGGGAGGGGGTTACTTTTGGAGATAGGAAAACAAAAGCAGCTAAGAAAAATGATACAAGTGAAAATGATACAGCTATTGTATATCTAGTAGTACAAATACACAACAATATTTTTCAGAACCTTCTGTTGTGCCAACAAATAGGAGTACCATGTGTGACGGAGGCCTCAAGTCACATACACCCTTTTCACTCCCAATAATCTGGAACCTTTTACCTACTACAGTGGTGCTTGAAAGTTTGTAAACCCTTCAGAATGTTCAATATTTCTGCATAAATTTGACCTAATGTCACAGTCATTCCTGCAACAGGTTGCAGAAAGTCGTCTAGTCTTGCACATGTGACATAATCTGACATGTTTTCCTTTTTGTGTTGTTGCTGTTTACCACACCCCTTCCCCTCAGCTGTTGCGGGTGTGGTAATTGTCCTTCCCCTATTTATTCCTGCTTCTACCACAGTTACTTGAGGTTTATAGTTTCTGTGGACATTTTGGTGGATTGGTGTGGTTCTCTCCTGAGATCCGGTTGCTTCCATTTCTTCTTAAAGATAAGTGTCCACTTTCCCTTTTGTGTTTACCCTGCTTTTCCCTGTTGTGTTATTTGGCCTGTTCGTTCTTCCTTTTGGGGGAACGGGTAGACTTAGCCCAGTCAGTAGTTGCAGGGTCCTATCGGGTCAGTTTGGTTTAGGTTCCTGTGTATGAACTCGCCTACATTTGAGGCCTGTTCATACTGTAAGTCACTCAGGATTGGTGTCAGGGTTTCCTGCAGGAGGTGACCTTTTCCCTTTACTGGTTTCCTGACCTCATCCCCTTCCCTCCTATGCTTGGTGTGGTTTTCCCCTCCACATCAGAGCGTGACACCTAAAACTACATCAGATTTTCACACAAGTCCTAAAGGTGGATAAATATAATTACATTTAAGGAGTCAGACTTATTAGATTTGGCCATTTATTTATTCAGGAAAATGATCCATTATTACATGTCTGTGAGTGGCAAAAGTAAGTGAACCTTTTAGATTGGCATGTAATTTGGAGGTGAAATTACAATCAGGTGTTTTTAATCAATGGGATGACAATCCTTTATGTTTTATTTAAGCAAGAGGGATCCATCAAATTCTGGTCTTTACAACACATTTGTGGAAGTGTATCATGGAACGAACAACGAAAATTTGTGAGGACCTCAGAAGTAGAGTTGTTGATGCTCATCAGGCTTGAAAAGGACACAAAACTATATCTAAAGAGTTTGGACTCCACTAATCCACAGTCAGACAGACTGTGTACAAATGGAAGAAATTCAAGACCATTATCATCTCAAGAAGTGGTTGACCAACAAAAATCATGCCAACAACAAGGAGTGTAATAGTCCACTAAGTCATCAAGGAACTCAAGTTAACCTCTAAGCAACTAAAGGACTTTCTCACACAGCTATTGTTAATGCTCATGAGTTCACCATCACAAGGACACTGAACAACAATGGTGCATGGCAAGATTGCAAGGAGAAAACTGCTGCTCTCCAAGAAGAACATGGCTGCCCGTCTACAGTTTGCTGAAGATCACCTGGACAAGCCGGAAGGCTACTGGAACAGTGCTTTGTGGACAGAAACCAAAATAGAACTTTTTAGTTTAAATGAGAATTGTTATATTTGGAGAATGGAGAACATTACATTCCAATACAAAAACCTTATCCCATCTAAGAAAAATTGTGGTGGTAGTATCATGGTTTAGGCCTGTTTTGCTACATCTGGGCCAGAACGGTTTGTCATCACTGATGGAAGAATGAATTTTGAATTATACCTGCAGATTCCATAGGAAAATTTCAGGACATCTGTCTGTGACCTGAATCTCAAGAGAACATGGGTCACACAGGAAGACAGCCATGAGCACACAGTTCATTATACCAAAGAATGGTTAAAGAAGAATAGAGTTATAGTTTTGGAATGACCAAGTCAAAGTCCTGACCTTAATCCAATAGAAATGTTGTGGAAGGATCTCAAATGAGCAGTTCATGGGAGGAAACCCACCAACATAACAGAGGTGAATCTGTTTTGTACAGAGTAATGGGCTAAAATTCTTCCAAGGCGATGTGCAGTTATTGCTGCACAAGGGGCTTACACCACTTACTGAAAGCAAAAGTTCACATAGTTTTAGCCACTGACAGACATGTGATATTGGATCATTTTCCTTAATAAATAACAACATATATTATTATTATTATTATTACTATTATTAGCTTTAGGTTAAAGTTATGCAGAAATATAGAAAATTCTGAAAGGTTCACAAACTTTCAAGCACCACTGTACACGATAACATACTTTTATATATTGTGGGTTTGTTTTTAAGACGATATTTAATTAGTAAATTAGGATTCATTAGAACAAAAATATACTTATCTATGTATGTCCAGTATGCTTTAAATAACTTGTCTGTAAGAGGTTGCCAGGATTTACTTGATACTGAACAGCTCATCTACACTGGCAGGTTTGTAGACTTGTTGACTCATACCCTGGGCAGCTCCTGTGACAACACAGCTACTCATATAGCCTTCTCTGATTTTTGGACTTCTGCCAGGTTTCCTGACACCATCTTAAAGGGGTTCTCTCCCTTCAGCAAATTGCAATTATCATGTAGATGCAGTTAATACAAGGCACTCACTAATGTATTGTGATTGTCCATATTGCTTCCATTGCTGAGTAGTAATTGTTCCATCACATTATACACTTTTTGTTTCCATGGTTACGACCACCCTGTAATCGATCAGCAGTGGCTGCACATGATAGGAAAAAGTGAGTGCCTATGTGACCTCCAACAGTCCCAGCCAATAGAGAGGCCGGCACTTTTTTCTATAGTGTACAAGAACCAATGGCTGGGTGGTGGTTGTAACCATGGAAACGAGCAGTGTATAATGTGATGGGAAAATGGATCAAGCTAGCAAAGGAAGCAATACAGATAATAACAATACTTTAGTAAGTGGCTTGTGCTAACTTTCTCTACATGATAAATGCAACTTGCTGAAGTGAGACAACCCCCTCTAACCCCTTCCCGACCAGCGCCGTACATGTGCGGCACTGTGTGAATGGACTTGCTGCCCAGCGCCGTAGTGCGCTGATCGGGCGGGTGCAGGAGCTGCGCCTTCCCGATCAACGGCGGGGGTCTGGCTGTGCCCAGTAGCTGGACCCCTGCTGTATACACCAGCATCGGTGAAAACACCGATGCCGGCGCATTAACCCTTCACAAATTAATAAAACTTTCAAGTAAAAAAAATTGTAAAAAAAAGGGAAAAAAAGAAAAGTATACATATTAGGTATCGCCGAGTCCATATCGACCGGCTCTATAAAAATATCACATGATCCACCCTGCCAGGTGAACACAGTAAAAAAAAAAAAAAAAACAAGTGCCAAAACAGCCATTTTTTGGTCACGTTTCCCTACAAAAAGTGTAATAGCAGGCGATCAAAAAGGCGTATTTACCCCAAAATGGTACCAATCAAACCGTCATCTCGTCCCTCAAAAAATGAGACCCTACCTAAGGCAATTGCCCGAAAAATAAATGTCTCTCATGGCTCTCAGAAAATGGCAACACAAATAAAAGATTTTATTCTATTCAAAAATGCATCTAATGTGTAAAACGTAACAAAAATAAAAATGTTACACATATTGGGTATTGCCGCGTCCGTAACAACCTGCTCTGTATTCAGGGGCGGATTGGCCATAGACCTTACAGGGAAATTTCCCGGTGGGCCGATGCCCAGGGGGCCACCTGAGCCATCCTCACGGCCGCCCAGTGGAAGTTTTTGGGGATGTGTTTTGTGCTGCTGGTAGTATTTTGTGATGGATTGTGGTATTTGGCTCTGTTGGGGTGGTATAATGTGCCACAATATGTTATGGTTGACCCTGCCTTCCATCAATTTTGACCCAACTACAAAACGGGGCCACTTTTAGTATTTTTTCCAGGGCCACTTTAAGTTCCCAGTCCGCCCCTGTCTGTATTACATGAGATGACCCCCAGGTGAATGCTGTAAACAAAATTTAAAAAAAAACTATGCCAAATACAGCCATTTTTTTCCCTCTTGCCTCACAAGAAGTGTAATACCACACGATCAAATTGTGTGTGATCAAATTGGGTATCGCCGAGTCCGTAACAACCTGCTCTATAAAAATATCCCATTATATTACCCCTCAGGTGAACACTGTAAAAAAAATTTTTTTAAAAACTATGACAAAACAGTCATCTTTTGTCACCTTGCCTCACAAAAAGTGTAACACCAAGCGATCAAAAAGGCTTATGTACCCCAAAATGGTACCAATAAAAGGGTCACCTCATCCCTTAAAAAATAAGACCCCACATAAGACAATAACTCAAAAAATAAAAACTAATGGCACTCGCAAACCAATCCAAAATCTGCCTCCAAAATCTGTATGGCGCTCCTTTCCTTGTGACCAGTGCCACGTACCCATAGCGAAGTTTAGCACCACATATGGGGTATTTCTGTAAACTGCAGAATCAGAGTAATGTATATTGAGGTTTAGTTTGCTGTTAACCCTTGGTGTGTTGCAAGAAAAAATTGATTAACATGAAAAATCTGCATAAAAATGAAATTTTCAAATTTCGCCTCCATTTTCCTTTAATTCTTGTAGATCACCTAAAGGGTTAACAAAGTTTTTAACATCAGTTTTAAATAATTTGAGGGGTGTAGATTCTAAAATGGGGTCATTTATGGGTGGTTTCCATTATGTATGCCCCGTAAAATCACTTTATATCTGAAATGGTGCTTAAAATAAATGGTTTTGGAAATTTTGTTGAAAATTTGAAAAATGGCTTCTAAACTTCTATGACTTCTAACGTCCTAAAAAAGTAAAATGACATTTATAAAATGATGCCAACATAAAGTAGACATATGGGGAATGTAAAATAATAACTATTTTTGGAGGTATTATTATGTATTTTGAAAGTGGAGAAATTGAAATTTGCAAATTTGCTAATTTTTCACAATTTTTGGTAAATTTGGTATTTTTTTTATAAATAAAAATGAAATATTTTGCCACAAATTTACTACTGCCGTGAAGCACAATATGTGATGAGAAAACAGTCTCAGAATGGCCTGGATAACTAAAAGCGTTCCAAAGTTATTACCACATAAAGTGACACATTTCAGATTAGCACAACTTTCATTTAGTATTCTGCTTTTGAAAAATGAAAGCTGTGCTGTGATCGGTTGCTATGGGCAGCCATTTTCTTTTAGACAGTTCTCATAATGTGCCTGGAAGCAATAGTTTTATCCAGGCCCAATGGAGTCATGATCCATTTTGTTGTTGGTGAAGAAAGCGTTGTTTCTTTGTAAAACTGTTACTTAATAGTACATACCTGAAATCTGCCTTTTATACATAAAATATAAAGTCCTAGTGAGAAACACCCACACTGCCCACATGGCAAATGTTTAAAGATTTTCATATGAGCACAGAACAGGAACACCATAAATGAATCAGTAATACAGGAAGATATAGACTAATGATAAGCGTTCACTGTATTGTTACACTTTTTAAAAGCAGAAATGGTCACTAAACCTTTTACACAACTTTGTATAACTTTATATAAATGAATAGTACAGGTCAATATAGGAAACTTTGCAATATATCTTATGAGAGAAAATGCTTCTTTCTCCACTTATCAGTTCCCCCAAACATTCACTCCGAATTCTCCGCTGAATCTAATTTGAGAGACCAAGATCATATTTACCAACATTTCAGTTGGTAAAATCGGGGCATTGGGCACCTGTAATCACCCACTTGTGGGTGGGGTTTGTGTTAGCCCCTCCTATTCTCGTCCTATGACATTACAAATTTGCTGGGACCATAGAAACATAGAAGATTGACGGCAGAAAAAGACCACCTAGTCCTTCTAGTCTGCCCTTTTATTGTTATCTTAGGATAGATACATGTTTATCCCAGGCATGTTTGAATTCAGTTACTGTGGATGTATCAACCACCTCTGCTGGAAGTTTGTTCCAAGCTTCTACTACTCTTTCAGTGAAATAATATTTTCTAATGTTGTTCTTTATTTTTCCCCAACTAACCTCAGATTGTGCCCCCTTGTTCTTGTGTTCTGTTTCTTATTAATAACCCTTCCCTCCTGAACTTTATTCAGTCCTTTAACATATTTAAAGGTTTCAATCATGTCCCCCCTTTCTCTTCTTTCCTCCAGACTATACATATTAAGAACTCGGAGTCTTTCTTGATAAGTTCTGTGCTTTAGACCTTCCACCATTTTTGTAGCTCTTCTTTGGACCCGTTCTATTTTAGTAATATCCTTTTGTAGGTGAGGTCTCCAGAATTGAACACAGTATTCCAGATGTGGTCTCACTAGAGCTCTATACAGAGGGATCATTATCTCCCTCTTTCTGCTTGTTATACCTCTAGCTATGCAGCCAAGCATACAATTTGCTTTCCCTACCGCCTGGCTGCATTGGTTACTCATTTTGAGGCTGTCAGAGATGACTACCCCCAAATCCTTCTCTTCTGAGGTCTTTGTTAGCACAGAACTGCTAATACGATACTCAGATAGAGGATTTCTTCTCCCCAAGTGCATTATTTTACATCTGGAAACATTGAACTGCAGTTTTCATTGTTTTGACCACTTATCTAATAAAGATAAATCATTCTCCATATTACAGACACCTCCTGGAACATCAACCCTATTACACACTTTTGTGTCATCAGCAAACAAGCAAACCTTCCCTACCAAGCCGTCCCTTATGTCACTTACAAACATGTTAAACAGAACAGGACCCAGAACAGATCCTTGTGGCACCCCACTTGTAACCAGCCTCTGCTCAGAATACACTCCATTAACAACAACCCTCTGGTATCTGTCCTTCAGCCAACTGCAGATCCACTGAACTATCCAGGGGTTAAGTCCAATTCTTGATAACTTTTCTATCATTTCTTTATGGGGAACCGTATCAAAAGCTTTACTGAAATCCAGGTAGGCGATATCCACAGCACCACCTTCATCCAGCACTTTAGTTACATAGTCAAAGAAATCAATGAGATTAGTCTGACATGATCGGCCCTCAGTAAAGCCATGCTGGTTTGGGTCCAACAAGTTGTTTGTTGTTAGATGATCAATTATCTTCTTTTTTAGAAGAGTCTCCATCATTTTTACCACTACAGATGTCAAGCTGACTGGCCTATAGTTACTAGCTTCTTCTCTACTACCATCTCTGAAAATCAGGAACAGTTGGCAAGTATGCAAGATGGACTGTCAGCTCAGTGTGGGATCAAAGTACACCTGCTCATAGTGGTCTTTGATTAGGGTACGGGGAGGTGGAGTGAGCTCCAGTAAGAAACCAAAAACTTGCTTTAAAGGGGTTATCCAAAGTCTAAAACATGCCCCTCAAATAGATTATACTTACCCTGGTCCCCGGCACCCGTGTCGATCCTGACCCCTGTTGCATCTCCCTGTAGTGTGGATCAAAACATCCATCGACTGGGTGGAGCAGCCAATAGCAGGCCATGGCAGGGAAGAGTCTCCCTAGTGTCACCCACGATCCAATGGAGGCCTGTCACTGTCATGGCCTGCTATTGGCTGCTCCCCTGTAGGCGGATGTTTTGATTCGCATGACAAACAGATGCAGTGGCGGCCATGCGGACATCAGGAGCAACGTGGGTGCCGAGCATCGAGGTAGGTATAATCTATATGAGGTCCGCATGAGAAGAAAAAGGATGGCACTCACCCAAAGCGTCCTGGTACTCTTTATTCTTGTCAACAGACAAACTTACATTAGTAAAAAATGTCAGGGGTGCGGGAACGCCACACAGGTATTACAGAGCGGCGACGGCGGTTACGTGTCACATGCGCTTCCTCTGGCCTCTCTGACATCATGACGCTGTGCGTCATACTTAAGTGACGGCGTGACCTTTGACTGTCATGTGCACCAGCAGCCAAGTGTCATTAATTACATTAAAAACAAAAATCAACAAAATATAAGAAAATGATGACATAAATCAGTAGATATTCACAGAAAAATGCTCAAATCATTTTTATCAGGTAAACGCAAATGTGGCAGTTGTTCGTTCTGCCAATATAACTCCCAGGATAGATTATTGCACTTTGGCGGCCTCCAACATAAAGTGACACAATGAATTACCTGCAGAACTAAATATGTAATGTATGTGATAATGTGCCCAAAACGATCAGAGCACTTCAATTCTGTAGTCTTGGGGAAGGGATGCCCCCGTTTAATTGAGCACGTAAGAAAGGTCCATTCAGGCAATCCTAGGATACTTACCTTTGCAGGGATAGAAGTAATTCCCTCTTTACCCACAGGTGGCAGTAGGCATGCGATGTTGCTACGCAGAGAGGCCAGCTGGATCATTAAAGAACTCCTGCAAAAATTTTTATTCTCTGACCTGTTAGAAAGGTGCATGATATAATCTGTAGTGATTGTCATTTTCTTATCAGAGGCTGTAATTGAGAGTTTCCACTCTCTTCTTATTGTAGCTGGGTCATGTGACCAACTCCCTGACCTCCAACTGACCCAGGACAGGAAGTCTAATTCTCTATTCATTCCTATGAGACTAAAAGCGAGGCTCCCATAGGAATGCATAGAAAATTTGACTTCCTGTCCACACATAAGTCTATGTGTGAGTTGGTGGGTCTAATTCCTAGTCAAATGACACAGATAAGAAACTTCAGGATGATATAACTCAAAAATTCAGCTACTGGTAAGAAAATGACATTCACTACAGATTACATCATGTACACTTCTAGCAGGACATGGAATAAATTTTTTTGCGGGAGTTCTTCTTTAAGGCTAATGGGCCCTTTAGGCCTGAATGATAAAAATGATTTGAGCATTTTTCTGTGAGTATCTACTGAATTATGTTATCGTTTTCTTATATTTTGTTGATTTTTGTTTTTAAAGTAATTGCAAGCAGTCGGCGCGACACTTGGCTGCTGGTGCGCATGACAGACAAAGGTCACGCCGTCGCTTAAGTATGACGCACAGCGTCATTATGTCAGAGAGGCCAGAGGAAGCGCATGTGACCCAAAACGGCCGTCGCCGCTCTGTAATATCTGTGTGCCGTTCCCGCATCCCTGACATTTTTTACTAATGTAAGTTTGTCTGTTGACAAGAATAAAGAGTACCAGGACGCTTTGGGTGAGTGCCATCCTTTTTCTTCTCATGCAGATTTCCATGTGGATAGAGCACCTCCCGTGTCTATTTGAGAGGCTTTTGTGCCGTCGGTCACGTGTTGCGATGAAGTGGTGTAGTGTGCAGTGCCATCCGTATCTCGTTCTTTTTGGTGAATAATCTATATGAGGGGAATGTGTCAGACTTTCTATAACCCCTGTAATTGTCTGCGACTGGATTCACATGTACAGTGCTCAAAACATCTCTGTAATGTCGTCCATGCTCTTCTATTTGAGAGATGGAAGGGGAGCAGGACCTCCTTTTTGTGTGCAGTACATGGGAGACATCATAGCAGCTGGTCTCCACCCAATAGCTCAGGGAAAAATGAGAATTATACATGCAGCCTGCTAGGTACAAGCCAAATGATGACCAGATATAGTGTTATCACTCATGCATACACTCATGGCAGCTTGTTCTGAAATGTTATCTAAAAGTACAGGTACGCTGTGTGGACTGCATATTATCCAACTTGCTGCGCTCTATTCTGTTGCCATTACAAAGGCAGGAAAGCTAATACAACAATTAAAGGGGTATTCCCATCTCAGACATTGCTGGCCTATCACTAGGATATGCAATGTTACATAGGTGCACGGTCTACCTCTGGCATACCTCCCAACTGTCCCAGATCTGGCGGGACAGTCCCAGATATCCTGGAACAGCTGAGGTATGCTGATTGTAATGGTGAAGAAGGGAACCCTCTGCTCCCCCATTCACCTCAGCTGCCCAGCAGCACGAGGCACCGTCACACATCACACTGCCAGGCTATGTAGGAGGAATGGGGCAGGCTGGGAATCAGGGGGCATATATGTAGGTATAGCATCTGTGAAGGAGGCACCTATCTGTGCAGAATTACTATGAAGAGGCACATATCTGTGATAAATACTGTGTAGGGGCACATATCAGGGCATAACTACTGAAAGGAGGCACATATCTGGCCAAAACTACTGGGAGGGACACATATTAGAGCATAACTAATGAAAGGGGGCACATATCTGGCCAAAACTACTGGGAGGAACACATATTAGAGCATAACTAATTAAAGGGGGCACATATCTAATCATAACTACAGTGAGGGGGCACATATCTGTGCATAACTACTGTGAGGGGGCACATATCTGTGCATAACTACTGTGAGGGGACACATATCTAATCATAACTACTGTGAGGGGGCACATATCAGGGCATAACTACTGAAAGGAGGCACATATCTGGGCAAAACTACTGTGAAGGGGCACATATCAGGGCATAAATACTGTAAGGAGGCACATATTTGTCATAGCAACTGTGAAGGGGCACATATCAGGGCATAAGTACTGTAAGGAGGCACATATTTGTCATAGCAACTGTGAAGGGGGCACATATTGTCCCTCTTTGGGAGGTATGCTCTGGGACCACTGAGCAGGTGCTGCTGCCCACTGAAGAAGCTCTGAAAATAGCTGAGGGGCCTAGATTGAGAGTTTGGCACAGGTGAAGACACCATTTCAATTCTCTCGTCTGGCAGCAGAAAGGTCATCTGCGCCCCTGGGTGTGTGATAAAACCTCCTGCCACCATGGGTGACACAGGTGCTGAGAGGCCGGCTGTGTGTCCCGGTCTCAGGACGCGGCCGCCCCCGGTAAGCGGTTCACACATGAGGGAAACAGTTTGAATTCTCCCGCCTGAGTGACGCTGTCGCCTGCAGGGGGCGTTCCGGGTGACGCAGGAGGCGGCAGATCGGGTGTCTGCAAGTCTCCGCCCTCAGCAGTGCGAGTACATGGCGACTGCGGCAAAGAACAAACGAGAAGACGCAGGGCGAGAGGAGCAGCTGAGCGGAGCCGCCGAGCCTGGTCACCGGTGCCTGTCCTCCCTCCATATGACACATATGAGAGCGGTAAGTGGCCGTGCCTGTGGAGCCGCGCTGCCTGCAGTCAGCCGGTGTCTCCATTGTGTGAGGAGAACCATGTCTCCGGCAACTCAACAATGGGACCTCAGTCCGCGCTGCTCTCCGGGTTCCGCCGCCCCGGTACCGGTCTCCCGCCTCTATACCCCGGGGACCCGGAGGCTCCCTGGGACCTGTTACCGGAGATACCTCCCGCATCGCGGCTGTAACCTTCCCGGCTCCCCGGTCACAGGATCTGTGTCTCTCACCCTCCCCCTATCTCACTCTATGGATATAGCGCCGCACTGGCCGTGGTGTTGCGTTTACACGTTGCGTTCCTGTATATGAGGGGACAATATGCGTACGTGGCCTGTGAGGGGCTGTGGACTGAGACCACCGTACAGTGCGGGTGATTGACGTGCCGCCGGCCCAGCTGGCAGCTGTGGGAAAGAAGCCGGGCGGGAGGGCCGGCCTCCGGCGTGTGCGTCCAATGGGGCTCCAGATGCCCCTCTCCCCGGCCCTCCTCCCTCCGGGGCCGCACGCTCGGTGCTGGCAGTGCGGTAGCTGACGGGCAGAAACGCGTCGTGTGTACGCTCAGTGTCGGCAATGAATGCGTGCGTTTTGTGGCCGCTATTGTACTCTGCTCTGTATCCGGTTGTGGGAGGGTGCAGAGCGCCGACTCTGGGGATGACTCACATGGTCCGCATGATACGTGTCGGCTGCTGGAGCCTGGTGACTACAACGGACTGTGGTGGAACTACTGCCCCCATCGTGCCCGATCACCAGCTGATCCCTCTTCATGATGAGGGAATAAGCAGCTGATGCCGGGAATTCCCTGCAGATTGCCCGGAGTAGTGCGTCACCGTGACGTCACAGCCCCCCTATATGTGCTCATCTGAATGGAAGGAGTGATTGTGTGTAGTGATGACTGGAGGAGGGGGATCTACTGCGACCATACCTCATATCTATACATAGTCCTTAACCTATTAGTAGGGTCCCTTCTTACAGATGTAGTCAGTGTGAGATCAGGCTGTGCTAGGAACAATTAGCCACGTTTTAAAGAGCTGTTCCTGTTGTGACAAGTTATCACCTGTGCACAGGATGGGGGATAACTATTAGATTGGAGGGGGTCCTACCTCTGGGACCCCCAACGATCACAAGAACAGATACCTGAAATCAAAGGAGCAGCTGGTCAAGCATGTGCACTGCCACTCCACTGATCTTTACTGACGTTCTGGCAGCAGCAGAGTACAGCGCATGGCTATTTCCTGACCTCCCATAGAGATGGATGGAGCCTGACCCTTTGGGGGTCCCTGAGGGGTATGGAGTCTCCGTTCTTGTGATTGGTGGGGGTCCCACCAATTAAACAGTTGTCCCATGGATTGAGGATAACTTGTCACAACTGGAATACTAAGGATTTGCTGCTTCAGGGTTGTCCTGGGTATACTACTTACCTGACACCCCACCGCTGGTCTGGCTCCCCGGATATAAAGTTCGTCTGAAGCCGCTGCAGCGGTGATCAGCCCCCCTTTTGTCATATGACCATTTGTCATGATGCAAGGGAAGTAAGTCACCGCTGCGGCCAGTGATTGGCTGCAGCGGCTTCAGACTGGAAGTTTACATCCAGGGAGCCGAGGGAAGCAGAAGAGGCCTGGGAACAAAGGAGCCGGGACCAGCGCTGGGGGTCATGTAGGTATGGTCACCAATGCAGGTCTGACCACTCTGAGAGGTCTGAATATTGGTGGACGACTCCTTTGATATAGTCCTGCAACAATGTGATGAAATGTAGGTTTGCCATGCAAATACTTATTGTTTCTTAATACGTCAGCCACATGTTCCTGACCTGTTCTCTCTGCGTCCAGGATATGGTCACAGCAAAACCCTAGTGTATTACTGCTGAGCACTGGATGTCCTAGTGATCTTCTATAGAAATGAGTGCGATTCTCTGATCTATACTATAACTGTCCAATATGGAGTCATCTCAGCTGCAGAGTGAGATCGTAGGATAAGAATAATATCCTTATAGGGCCCGGTACAAGAGCCCCCCTTAGAAAACAGCCATTAGTTACAATGGAAGCAGCTTCACAATGAACTGAGGTTAGAA
The DNA here is from genome assembly GCA_900303285.1 of Rhinella marina. Lineage (NCBI taxonomy): Eukaryota > Metazoa > Chordata > Amphibia > Anura > Bufonidae > Rhinella > Rhinella marina. The sequence continues at coordinate 845,096 of ONZH01020898.1, read as the reverse complement.
AGGAAGATCTGCAGGGTCCTAGCATTACTAATGAGGGATCTGAATGTTTGCCCTTTACTGTAAAGTGGGAGAGTGGTAGTGGGACTGTCAGCTATTCATTCATGTCAGGGGAACGCAGTGGGAGGAATTTATCACAGTGTTTTCTGCTGTAATGTGTTAAAGGGGTTGTCCCTTTTTCAAAAGGGTTTTCTGGGATGTTTTATCTGATCGGTGGGGGTTTCGACACCCCAGCTGTTTGAGAAGGCAGTGGCGTTTGCAGTAGCGCTGCAGCAGCCTTTTTGTAGCTTTCCCTAGGCCAGTGACAACATGTTCATTGGTTACATGGCCTAGGCGTAGCTCAGCCTCATAGAAGTAAGTGGGGCTGAGCGCAATTCCAAGCTCATTCACTATACAATGTATGGCGCTGCGCTTGGTGAACCGGGTAGAAGGCAGCGGATTACTGCAAGCGCCAGTGCCTTCTCAAATAACTGATTAGAAGGAGTCCCAGGTGTTGGACCTCCACCGAACAGATACTGATGACCTATGCAGAGGATAGGTCATTGGTAGGGATGAGCGAACCCAAACATTTCCAGTTGGGCATTCAGGCAGCGGAGAAATCCTGTTTTGGATTGTGTTATAATAGAAAACCCCTGTAAATGATGGCCTATCCTCAGAATTGGGCATCATTAGTTGATTGGCAGGGATCCAACACCCTGTATCCTTGCTGATGAGCTTTACCTCCGGGCTATAGCGTTATCATATTGAGAAGAGTGGTTTTCTATACTTAGAAAGCTAATTCTTATTACTGGTGTCTTTATAATCCTATGTTGTGCCTGTGCATAAACCTGTAGTACGTATATTAACTTTCTAAGTATAGAAAACCTCCATTCTAAACATGGTAAGGCTATAATAAGTAGTGTATATGATATGTACTTGCAAGGACACGGCTCTTCTCTTAGCATGCCGATGTCTAGCCTTGTCAGTCAAGGGGAGGGGTGCGTGTGCAGAGCACAGGGGGTGTTACAAATGGCACACTCCAAGGCTACAGCCCCGCCCCCTGGTGCTCCAATATGCTCATTTGCATATGAATAAAAAAGCCAATATCTCTGCATCTGTTCAACATACAGACAAAAGAAAGGTATCATTTTAAAGATGAGCCCTACCAGGCAGTACGCTTGGTGTAATAGGGTTGATCATGCTGGCAGAGGCTATTTGACCTGTAAATAACTCTTTCCTTCCATGTTCGGTGAAGTGGAAACGTCTTGTGTACTATCTTGAGTGGCGTTCCTGCTCACCTGGGTTTTCTTTCTTCTCTTCCAGGGTTTGTGAGAATAAGATGGATGGCAGCTTTGATTGTGATTGTGGTGAGCTGGAGCCACCTGATCATTAACAGAAGAAGTCCTCTATAAGTTGAAGTCTGCCACGTTTTCCTCTTCGGATGCACTGTATAGAAAACCTATAAGAACATTTCTAGTGCTGCCAGCACCACAGAATGCCGCTGCTCAGGACCAGTTCAACACTGAATGTATCTGCACTGTGAGGAGGATGTTCAGAGAGGCCTACTTCTTGCGTATTTATTCACGTTTATGTTCCATGTTCACTTGGTTTGCACAGTAGAAGCGTGCGCATAGTATGTCATTTCATTCCGTTTCACTTCCAGTGAGTGTTTTGGTCGATGTTTGCCAGAATGCTGCATCTTTTGTGAACTATGAATACTGTCATTTTTCTACAGTCAAAGCTGAGCTTTAGCGTTACTGCTTGCGGGATCCACCAGGCCTGGCAGGCTGATATGCTTTGAAAATTGGAGCGAACCATTCTAAAGAAGAGTCTTTTGTAAGGTGTATGAAACCTTTTCTTTAGAAGCTAGCTGCGGTTTGTCGTCAAATATTTAGGAAGAGTGAAAATTTCTGGAGGAAGGAGGTGAAGTAGCCAAAATGGCCGAAAAGTTTGAAAGTCTCATGAACATTCATGGGTTTGATTTGGGCTCTCGTTACATGGACTTAAAACCGCTTGGCTATGGTGGCAATGGCTTAGTTTTTTCTGCTGTTGACAATGACTGTGATAAGCGAGTGGCTGTGAAGAAAATTGTCCTGACGGATCCTCAGAGTGTCAAGCATGCTCTGCGCGAGATCAAAATAATCCGGAGACTGGATCACGAAAACATTGTTAAATTATACGAAATCCTCGGCCCCAACGGAGAGCATTTAACCGATGACGTGGGCTCCCTAACAGAGCTGAACTCTGTTTACATTGTTCAGGAGAACATGGAGACCGATCTAGCCAAGCTCCTGGAGCAAGGCCCTCTACGTGAAGAGCACGCCCGGCTCTTCATGTACCAGCTGTTACGTGGGCTGAAGTACATCCACTCTGCTAATGTGCTGCACCGAGATCTCAAGCCAGCAAACCTGTTCATAAACACTGAAGATTTGGTCGTAAGGATTGGAGATTTTGGTCTTGCACGTATTATGGATCCCCATTATTCTCATAAGGTGAGTAACCTGTTCATTGGTTTTGAATGGGGTGTCATGAAGGCACTAAACTGCTTGGCAAATGGTGACTAGCTCACAGTGTACAGCATGGAACAAACCTTATTTTATGCTAGTAGAAAAAAACTATAGGCTTTTAAGCCTTCAATTTCATCAATATCTATGTTCTCATTCATCTCATTGGAACAAGTCCAGTCAAGCAATTCTCACTAATGTAACAGCTTGTCGTATAGATCTAAGAAAAGAGCCTGTGGTTATTTCTACACTGTGTATGCCGCTTACCTGAACGTTAGTTTTACATAATGGTAAAATAAAATCTCATCAAACTAATAGGATTATTTACGTAGACAAAGCCCTGTAGTCGGCAAACCTTGGATTCCGTTTTGCCAGTTATATACCAGTTGGCCACAAAACCACTGACAGAGGTCAATAATGGCCGAGGGGTGGGATATATTAGACACCATCAAGTGGACCATCAGTTCTTGACGTAGATGTGTTGGAAGAAGGAAGCATCTGAGAGGCTTTGAAAAGGGCCAAATTGTCATGGCTAGAAGAGTGGGTCAGAGCATCTCCAAAACGGCATGTTTTGTTGGGGTGCCCTTGATCTGCAGTGGTCCAACAAGGCTTACTGCTTTGCGTGGAGGCTAGCCTGTCTGGTCCAATCCCACAGACGAGCTACTATAGGAGAAATAGCTAAAAAAAATTTTGCCAACTGTGATAGAAAGGTGTCAGAGCACATGTAGCATCACAGCTTGCTGGTAATGGGGCTCTGTAGCCATCAGGTGCCCATGCTGACCCCTTATCTAACACTAGTAACACATACAGTGGGTGCGTAGACCATGGAGAAATTAAAGAACGTGTCCTGGTCTGATGAATCACATTTCCTTTTACATCATGTTGACTGTTAGGGAATGTGTTCTTCGCTTGCCTGGGGAAGAGATGGCACCAGGATGCACAATGGGAAGATAGCAAGGTGCCAGGAGCAGTGCGATGTTCTGGGAAACCTTGGGTTGTAGCATTCATAGTATTCCCTAATGGTATTCCTGGTATTCCTCTCTCGTCAGGATAATGTGCCCTGCCACCCTGCAAAAACTGGTCAGGAACAGTCTGAAGAACACAAGGGGATTAAGCAGTTCACCTACTCAGTATTAGACAGGTTGTTTTAATGTTATGGCTGATTTATGGTACATCTACCACCTCAGACTACCTGGGACAGTAACGCACATTACAACTTTCCTTTTAACCTCTTCTGTGCTGAGGTAGGATTTCTGAAATTACAGGCTCAGAGCCTAAAGCTGCGCCACGTCAGCCTTGTGATGACCCGGTCTGTCGGGTTCAGTGTAGTTATGGAGACCTTGTCTGGGGCCAAATACAACTGACAAATTGCCTGCAATGTGGAGGTTTTATTTGGTAATTTTAATGTGGTGCTGTCAAGCTGCCTTGTGTTGGAAAAAAATGTGGCCAAAAGAAGCTACCTAACTGGCTGGTCTGAAGGAAGACATTAATCGTGGTTTAGTCTACTTTTTTTTTTTTTTTCACTTTTGGTAGGTTTCAGTTAAGACTGTAAACTTCAGTAATGATTGCCCCCAGCGTCTAAAATCTCCTGCCAGGGATAACAGACTTTGATATGTTTGCACTTTTCAGCTGTCCATGGTCGCCTGCAGTTTTCATTGGCTTAGGCTGGCCAAGAACAAGTTCAAACACATGAGACTTCTGAGATTTCTTCTGAGGGCCACGTACCTCCTGTTATGCACCATAATTACTGCCTGAATTCAATAGGGACTTGTGCTGCGTACACTGTTGTTTAGGGACGCGGCTAATGCTGTTTGTTCCTGCAGAACCATAACCCCTACATTTCCTACTGAATTACAGACATTATTTCTGCATTCATTACTAGGTTTTATGTGCTTGTTGTTTTTATTATTTTATTGTGAATCTGATTTTATGGCATTAAAATATGACTTTGCTGCAGGAACGTTTATATGGCGATAGACTTGGAGAGCATTTGTAAAAAGATGTGTGGTTTTTAAAATTGGGCCGGACCACCCCTTAGCAGACCTCTTTCGACAGCTTCCTCTATCTGCTGACAGCTGACTGACCTGCTGTGTGACCTCACATTCACTTCTGAGCAACTGGGATTAGTCCGAGTCTCCCCATCTAATCATTGTGTGATTCTGTGAAATTAGAGATCTCATTTCATCACATATTCCACAATATATTGTATTAGACAATGGTGGCAGACGCAGTGTGTTGACTCATGGACGCTCCTGGCCTAATAGTCCACTGTAGCCACAGGGTTAGTGCGGTGACCTTTACTTGTCATAGGTGTCACAATAACTTCAAGGGAACCGGTCACAATGAACAAGCAGTGCAATCTGCAGGCAGTGTCTTAACAAGAGGAGGTGAGCAGATTGCTATACAGTTGTATGGAAAGGGGATGTCGCTAGAAAATTACCTTTAAACATATTTTTAAAGAATTTTTTTTTACGTTTTTAATTTCCCCAAAAAATCCTGCAGTTTTCGTACTGGCCACTAAGCCTTATAAGAGGCGCCACTTCTTGGTCTGTACAGATCACTTTCCTGCAATTACCTGCTTATCTGTCATTCTAATCCTGCCTGTAATGATATCACCTCTGTGATAAGACAGGATCCACCATTCACAATAGGTGATTGTCAGATCTTATCTATTCTTTCCTTGTACAATGACCTCTGTACAGGTCACAGAGCATGCCACAGAAGTCAATGAGGTCCCCTCCTGACCATTGTGTCTATGGACCATGAGGCTGCCGTAAAGCAATTTTCTTAATGCTTTGTAAATGCGGTTAAGAACAAGGCAAGATGGCCGCCCCCATAATAATGTTCGGGAAATAGAATAAAAAATCTGCAGTGAGAAAATGAGATTAGAAAAAAAGGAGATAGTGGCACTAACTTTCCTTATTGAGATATCTGCTCTTTCTATGCTTTGAAGTCATGGAGGTGACTGACCTATCAGTGACTGCCAGCCTTCTCTGTTACTGTACATGTGTATATACGGTATAGCTGTCAGTCACCAATTTAACTGCCCACATAACTCCTAAGGCTTGAAAGAGAAGGGATTGTAATGAGTAAAATACAAGTTCCTAGAAAAAAAACATCTAAATCTGCTCAGCTCCTCCTGCTCTATAATGTGCTGCCTGCAGATTGGGGACAGGTCCTCTGTAGCTTCTTCCCCTTTCTGTCAGGGTCTCAGCAGCTGGACCCCTACAGATTACAACTTGAGATTTGTCACCCTGACCTGTCAAGTCTTGTGAAGCTACAGGTGCATTGAGGAAAATAAGTCAATGTTCGCCTTACCGATTTCTCATTCCAACACTTCTCTGCGTCCTGGTCCTTCTCAACATGCAGGAGGTGCCCACTCGTCCAATCACTGGCCGCCATGCTGGCCCACCTCCTCCAGTGATTGGCTGAGCGGGCATTCCCTGTGTTGTCAAGAGGAATACAAAGCAACGACTGGAGGACTGTAAAGCTCCAGAACGGCAGTGGGATGGATCGACGAGGAGAGTATTGACTTATTTTACAGACAAGCCCTTTAAGCAAATAAATCATTAGCTGTGCTTTACCTGTTCCATTGGCTGTGTTCATTACTTTGTATATTCAACAATAGGCTTCAAAGTCGGCACCATAGTTTTATTTGGCTAGGTGTACTGCATTAACCAAACCACTTTCTCTGTAAGCCAAATGCATTGCCCTAAAGATTGTCCAGTACTTAGAGTATTTCTTTCCTTCTACGCAGGGACATCTTTCTGAAGGTCTTGTCACAAAATGGTACAGATCTCCTCGCCTTTTGCTTTCACCCAACAATTACACTAAGGCTATTGACATGTGGGCGGCTGGATGCATTTTTGCTGAGATGCTGACTGGAAAGACCCTGTTTGCAGGTTGGTGCTTTTACTGAGAACATTTTATTGAAATGTCAATGCGATTAGTAAATCATTTTGTCATATTTGCCTTGTTTTGGATTTTTTTTGTGTTACAGAGCAGTACTGGTGTACTTTTATTTCTTATTTTTTTGCATGTGATGTTATTGCGCCCTTCAGGCCATGCATTAGGACTGTAACCTTTTCTTGTGTTAGAAAGAACTTGCTTCAAAATAAATATATGGTATTTTCGTTTGCTTTATTTGTCTTGTAATTTGCTTTTAAAGGTGCTCACGAACTTGAGCAGATGCAGCTGATCTTAGAATCAATACCTGTTGTACATGAGGAAGATAGACAAGAGCTTCTCAATGTCATCCCAGTCTATATAAAAAAAGATATGACGGTGCCACATACTCCATTGACACAGCTGCTTCCAGACATCAGCCCTGAAGGTGAGCTCCTGAAATAGTTGAAAAAAATGGGTGCTTTGACCATGTATATGTCAACGTCGTGGTATTGAGTGGGGGAAAAAAGATTTGTAAAAGGTCTTTTCCTTTTCCCTTACTACAGCTCTGGACTTCCTGGAGCAAATTCTGACATTTAGTCCCATGGATAGACTAACAGCAGAAGAAGCTTTGTCTCACCCATACATGAGCATGTATTCATTTCCACTGGATGAGCCAATTTCCAGCCATCCTTTTCATATTGAAGATGAGGTGGATGATATCTTGTTGATGGAGGACAACCACAGCCCTGTTTATAATTGTGAAAGGTACTTATTTTTGATTCTTCAGCTGATATCCTTAGGCCTATTGTTGCTGACTTAATTTGCATGTGTCCTAAATGTGATGTCATCAAAAGAAGACGAAGAAAAAATTAATTTTGTGTTTCTTCCATTCCAGATATCACGATAGTCAGTATTCAGACCATGATTGGCCTATACACAATAATTTTGAAGCTGATGAAGTCCAGCGTGATCCAAGAGCTCTCTCTGATGGGAGTGACGAGGAAGAAGTGCAGGTTGACCCTCGCAAATATCTGGATGGAGATCGCGAAAAGTATTTGGAAGATCCAGCTTTTGACCCATACTTTTCTGCCGAGCCCTCTTGGCAATATTCAAATCACCATGAAAACAAATATTGTGATCTTGAGTGTAGCAATACTTGTAACTTCAAAATGAGGTCCTCATCTTATCTAGATAATCTTGTCTGGAGGGAGACTGAAGTCAATCATTATTATGAGCCAAAACTTATTATAGATCTGTCTAACTGGAAAGAGCAAAGTAAGGAGAGGTTTGATAAGAGGGGCAAATCAAAATGTGAAAGAAATGGTCTGGTGAAAGCTCAGATAGCTCTTGAGGAAGCATCACAGCAGCTAGTTGATAAAGAAAAGGAGAAACGGAAGGAGTTTGACTTTGATTCATTTATAGCAGGTACCATTGAGCTCAGTTTGCAGCATGATTCTTCCAGTGTTGATAAACTCAACGACTTGAATAGCTCAGTCACACAACTTGAATACAAATCCTTAATATCAAAGTCTGTAAGTCTTGAAAAACAGGAGAAAGGAATGGCCAACTTGGCACAGTTGGGTGCCCTAAACCAAAATTCTTGGGACAGTCCCATCATAAGTGATGAAGACTGTTTCCATATAGACCAATTTTGCTGTGAAGTAAGAAAAGATGACCATGTCGAAAAGGAAAATGCGTATACAGGTTACTTAGATAATTTATTTGGTAGGAAAGAGGAGGCAGACCTGTTAGATCCTGAGCCAACAGAAGACGAGAAGGTTGGGAGTAAAGAAAACGATGAGGGCATCTTGACTTTTAGTGGAGAGATCATTCTTAACAAACAGCTGGATTGTATTGGTATTCCCCAATTTCAGAATCCTCTTGGCTCGCCCCTTAAATCAATACAAGCCACATTAACACCTTCTATCATGAAATCGTCCCCACAAATTCCTCGCAAAACTTACAGCAGCATTCTGAAACATCTAAACTAAAACACTCAAGTTTCTTTACATATCCTTAATCAACTGTCCCGTGTGTGTGTTTTTTTTTCTATTTTTTTCTTTCTACATAGCATTTTTTTCTTACTTGAATTGTATTTTTAGTATGTATTTAATACTTAGTTTTGTTTACCATTGTTTTTACGATCTAGAATTACTTTCTACATTTTAAACTGGCATGACATTTGCACACAAGGAAGAAAAACAGCAAAATAATGCAACATAGGTGGAGACCGAAAAAAATGCACTAAATGAAGTCTAAACAAATCAATTGCTATCTTTCTCGGAATAAAATTATATTGCCTTGATGTAACACAGTGACGTTACATATTTTCATGGAAATGTCGGTTTCATATCATAGTTTTCAGCTACTTCATTGTGTTTTTTAGATTTTTATTTTTTTCTCACATTCATTTCTTGAAACACATGATACCAGCAGCAACTGAAGAATGCAGATATTGGTACGCATGTGTTATCTACCTCAAGGTAACAGTGGGTGGTCACTTAATGGCCACCAGCAGTGCTATCCATCATGCACCTCTGTTAAAGGGGTTCTCCGGGAATTATTTAAAATGGCCACCAGCAACTCGTATTAAAATGTGAGAAGGACTGGTTGTCACAACTTGCAAAGTGAGGAGTGGTGAGGTCCACACTACACTGTTCTACAATAGATGGTAATGATATAATCCTGCCATCATGGCTGAGGAGCCTGACTGGAACGCTCACCAGTATGTAGTATATAAAAGCGCCAGAACGTAGTGTGTAGCGATGCCCCGCCGCTCACTCCCCTAGACAGCTGTGCACGTGGTGGCAACCAGTTCTGCATACATTGTAGGACGGGTTGCTGGTGGCCTTTTTAAATAATTCCTGGAGAACCCCTTCAAGCCAGCATTATTGTAGTAGCTATTCCTAAATGAGAAATTGCAGAGATATTTATAAATGTTCCGGATTGCATCCTATGTAGTGAAGTGTTTAATATGCAGTATTTTATTTATATTATCACACAGATTTTTGAGAATAGATGTCTTGATCGGTTTAGAAGCATGCTGGGCGACTTCCATCTCTCTGGCTGTTAACTCGGTATGGCCTACTATTTAACACTATACTGGGACATCAACATCTAGAAAGCCTTATGTTGTCCAAGTCTTGACTAGTTTTTTTTTTTCTTTTTCCCTTATTTCCGGTTTACATTGTTGTACATTTAGCCTGCATATTAACTGTGTCTTCACTTTTCTTTTCACCTGATTTCATTTCAAGGAAAGTTCTCACTGTGTGTAGGAGTTAGTCTTTTCAAAAGTGCTTGTCAGAGCTCTAAAAAAAAATCATAGGAATTGCGTAACTATTAAACTCCTAGAAATTTTTTATTTTCCTTTTTTATTGTAATGCTAAGAATGTCGTGCATGGAGTTAATTATGGTACAACATTACTGTAAGTTAAGATTTGTCTATGTAAGATTTATTTTTTTCCTCTTTTATTGTATGTTTTTACTGAAATTTTTTTTTATTTTTGTTTTCAAACCTGCATGAGAAGAATAGCATGTAGTATCTAAATTCCCTGGAAACTTGTTTCGCCTCTGAATTTTGCATACTATTTGTGTACTATGGGGTCCCCTATTTAAGACAAATAAACATGGCCAGCAACAATTGGGCTTTTATTTTCTGTTGTGAAAACCAGTGTGTGTGTTAACTTTTTTTGTTGGGTTAAAAATCATGAAAAAGGTTTGTGGTAAATCACGTTCTCATCGCCGTATCTGTCGCCAATGATTTCTTGGACTATTATCTGCAGTAATACATGAGTAGTACTGAAGATAGGAAGTCCTGATCGCAGTTTTATTACTGCCCCCCATTCTCCCCACTGTCAGCATTTGAAGCTGTCGATGCTGATGCTTCTCTGCTGACAGCGGGGTAACAGGGTGAGTATGAATATAAAAAATGGCAATCTGGACTCCTTACGTGCAGTACTACTACTACTACTTGTATTATTGCTTTTAATAGTCCAGAATTGTGGTGACCCGTTTCCCTTTAAAGGGCCCCTACACACATTTTTTTTTTTTTATCACTTAAAAGGGCTGTAGAAACGGCTTGTGTTTTTGCTTGCTGCATGTGTTGTTGTGTTTTTTTTTTTTTTTTTTTTTTTTCAAAACAGTTGTGAATGGCTTTTTTTTTTTCTGAAGTTTTTTTTCATACACAGGAGATGAAAAATTGCCAAGAGAAATCTGTGTCTTGCATTTCATATCTCCCATCGACTGTTAGCATCTGGAGCTGGCATTTTTCAGCAAAAAAAAGCCACAAAATACATGTGTGTGAATCTATCCTAAAAAGCAAGGCAACTAAATGAGTAAGGGTGCCGTCACATTTTCAGGTTTTTTATGTCTTTTAAAACCAGATTTGAAAAAAGGCAAGTAGTGTGTTCTTTTATCCTCTCCTCTTATAGCCATAATCCAGTGTGGATAGCCGCTGCATCAAAAATACCTGAACAAAACCCGCACATGTGACAGAACCTTTACATATGCACCAATTAGCTGTCATAGGAACACTACTTCACCTGCCTAATATATTAGGCTCTGACCCATCAAAGCATGGACTCTGAAGGTGTCCTGTGGTATCTGGCACCAAGTCATTAGGAGACTGATAACTGGTAGCAGTTGTCTTTATTTACAGCCAAGAGAAGACATGCTCCATCTGCAGAGCTGTTTTATGCTACTGTATAGGATGCTTTCATACGTGTTAGTAGGTGAGAGAAAACACCCCAAACGTTACCTTGCTGATGAAGAGAAGCATATGGGCCAGTTGATGAGGCCCTAGTCAGTGGTGTAACTAGAGTGCTATGGGCCTAGTCGCACCCTCTGTGACCGTCATCCTTATGCCCCTGTCCCTAGTGTAGTTTGAAGGCATCCTTAACCTAAACACAAACATATCATATTTCTAAAGGAGAGTATTCGTGTAGCATGTCCATACCACTGGGAATCTCGAGAAGACTAGAAATCGAATGTCTAATGTGTCTTAACTCATAGGCCCTGCTTTTTCATTTCTTTACTCTAGAATTCTAGTTTCAAAATGTCGGAAAATGAGGCTCTTGCAACTTTTTGGACTTAATACTGTGAAAATTGTGTGGCTTTTTGCATTTCTACACCACTTACTCCAGTTTTGAAATATGGGTGGCAAAGTGGCCATGATTAGCTATTTTAAGTTTCACTCCACATTTATCACAGACTTTTTAATAAAGTTCCAATCTCATTTCAGTAGGAGGGTGAGTAGGCTTTTTTAGAAAAAGGTGCTTATACAGGTTAGAAGAATTAGACAAATGTATCAAAAAACATGCGACATTTGATAAATGTGGGACAAAGTATGCTAACTCTGACTCAAACGAAACTGACGTTAAATGTTTCCCTCATGATAAGTTCCCACCATACAGTTTGGGGTTAACAAAACCCTGAAACTGAACAATCATGTGATATCACGTTGCTGGGTGGTTTTGGCAGCAATCACTGCAGAGATCATTAAGGGGCCCTCTACGAATTGAAGTGGCAGCAAGCAACCTATTGTCCGTGGTAGCGGAATCCATAACAGAATTCTTAGATAACACGAAACTAAACCTTGTACACAAGTTTGCTCATCCCTAATTACCATCTATTGTTGAGCAGTGTAGTGAGGCCCTGCCAGCTCACCCCCTAGGCAGCTCTGCAAGTGAAGACAACCGGTCCTGCTCACATTATACGACAAGTTGCTTGTGGCTATTTAAACTCCTTCCCGGAGAACCCCTTTAACTGCCAATGGAAGTTAAACCTCAAGAGTAGGTGTGTTTGGGACCATGATGGCTTGTCTTTCCACGCCCAAGGAGCTGCACCTGTGTGCTATTCTCGGCATGCTATGACGCTCTTAGATTGCACTGAATGCAGAGAGTGAAACAAGTTAAACATATACCCATGAACAAATACTTCACTTCCTTGAAGGGCTTATCTAAAGAGTTTCCTAAAGATAATCCAGATCACATCTAACAGCAAGAATCCAAGATCCTCATCAGACATAGTCAGCTTCTAGGCTTCAATTTTCTATATCAAAGAATCCTTTGCCCTAAATTCCTACTAGTGGTTTCAAAAAATGGAAGGAATGGGCATGGAACAAACCGCCTAAGGGCTCATGCACACGGCCGTATTGTGGTCCGCATACGCCGGGTCTGCAATACATGGGCACCGGCCATGTCCAGCCCACATCATGGTTCGTGGGCCCATTCATTTAAACGGGTCCGCAATCACGGAGGCACTACGGTGTGCTTCCGTGGTGTTTCTGGCCGTGCCGCCACACCACAAAAAAGTAGTGCATGCACTACTTTTTTGCGGTGCGGATCGCGGACCCCATTCAAGTGACCAGGTCCGCGATCCCATGCGACGGCCCCACAGTCAGTGCCTGTGCATTGTGGACTGCAAATTGAGGTCCATGGCACGAGCCCTAACTGACAAATGCATTGTACAAACTAAGGCCCCATTCAGACAAATGTATGGCCATGGTGCCTGTGTCGTGAACCACAAACAGCGGGTCCACAACACATGGGCTCTGGCTGTGTGAACTCCGTGTTGTGGTGCGGACCATTGCCTTGAATGGGTCCAAGATCTGCAACATACGGCAAACAATAGGACATGTCCTATCTTTTGTGGAGCAGAGGCACGGATCGAAAGCCCACAGAAACACGAGTCTGTACCTCTGTACAGAAAAGATAGGACATGTGCTATCTTTTGCTGTATGTTGTGGATTGCAGACCCATTCAAGGCAATGCCTGTGTATTGCGGACCCGCTGTTTGCGGCCCACAACATGGGCATATGGAGGTCATACTTTTGTCTGAATGGAGCCTAAGGCTAGGTTCACATTTGCAGTTCATTTTCTGCTCTGGTGAAGGAGTCAAAAAAACCAAATGCTGGATCCAGTACGTGAGGGTCTGATCCCCTTGTCTATAATGGGGTCTGTCATTTTGCTGGCAATCTGTGACTGAGGCTCTTAATGGAACCACTTCAGATGTGAACCTAACCACAACAAAACCACCTCCCACTCTTTTAAGTGAGCGGGTTTACTGACATGGAGGCTCTCCTCATAGGAATGAATAGAGAAGCAGGCCTCCTGTCCACATGGCAGACAGTGGGCTCTGTCAAGTCTTATGATCTATCACACAAATGTAACTGAGGCTGAAAATACATCAGTAAATCCATATGTAATCAAATGATTATGTATACCAGCTCACAAATAACCTCAGGACCATGAATAAGCGTCTGCTCCAGCAGCTTTCCTGCATCACCATGTGTTTCCTCCGTTATGCTGCGTATTAGTGCCAGGGAGGACTATGACTTCCCTAAGGCCTCCCTGAGCATTGTAACATGCCTGCGTGTAAGAGAAGCTGCGGTGACAGTGATAGAGCGGGTGACAGGGACCTTTCTCGACAAGTCATTCGAGGGTCTGTCCAGGGGGTGAGGTAGAACCCATAGTCAAATCTCATATCTGTCTTATGTGGTACTGGATGATTTTCTTCCCATCAATCATGATGAAGCTCCTGACATGCACACTAAAATTGGATCTGCTAAGCACGTGTCTTACTCCTGCTTATTGATATAGCGTTCCACCAGATATTTCAGCTAACATATGACACTGAGTGAAAACATGTTTCCCCCAGTAAGTGTTTTCTTCCATCCATGGCAAACAACAGCTTGATGTCATGCGAGATTGACAGCTTGACTTAGTGTGTACTAAAAACTCCAGAATGTCCCCAATCTGTCTGTGCTCATAGACACTGGCAAGCAAGAGACTTGTATGTTTGAACTAACCCTTCTAGTTTTCTGATTCTCTCTCCACCATGATCTTACTTCTATGTAAGGTATGTTCTGCTCTGTTACGAGCACACAACGGATTAGTTGATCATTGCCAAATGTGTCACTCCATCATAGAAAACTCATATCAGGTTAGATTACTGGCTTCATAATAGATTCATTGTTATGGAAAAAACACTGGCTTATGTCTGCACACCCCAAATTCATCGAATTCAGTTAAAAATCTGTAAACAAAAGGGGGTGCTTAACGTGTGTTAAAGGAGTATTCCAGTTGAAATACATGCCCTATACACAGGATATGACATCATTATTAGATCAGTGGGGATTTGACAGCTGGGACCCCCACCAATCACAGGAATCCTGTACACCACGAGGCACCCCCACCCTCCTAATTGAATGGAGTGGCAGGTTGAGCATGCACACTGCCGCTTCATTCATCTCTATGGGACTGCCAGAGAACTTGGCTATTTCTGTCAGTCCCATAGAGATAAATGGAGTTGCAGTGCACACGTTTGAACTTCCACTCCATTTAATTTGGTTGCCCACAGGATATGGTGTCCCCATTCTTGCAGTCGGTTGAGGTCCCAGTGCACAGACCCTCACCGATCTAATATACTGTATCGGGAATAGAAGATAACTTGTAACGACCAGCATACCCCATTAAATTCAATGTATCTCTTTGTCTGTGTAGATATGGAAGTCTAATAGTAAAATGAGAGCTGCAACCACGATAAGGATACATAAAGACATTAACCTGTGCAGAATGTTGGATCTATTTAGATCTGAAAAAAGCAAAATGGTGTTAAGGGCAGACATTGATTAGAAGGGCCACAATCTTGGCCAATTTTCTCTTGTTTTTAATACAATGTAACAAAAATTGGCAGGATGTAGATTGTGGATGTTTATCAATTGTGCCACCCGAAAGCTTGTGTCTGAACCCCACCAATCCGATATTGATGACCTATCCTGAGGATCAGTATCAAAATCTCCGAAAACCCTTTTAAGGGTATAATAGAGACATAGAAGAATGCAGAAAAAGACCCCAGGTCCATCTAGTCTGCCCATCCGTTATATCCTTTTTATTTTTTTTCCTAGGTTAGACATGGGCGTAGCTATAGGGGGTGCAGAGGAAGCAGTCCTTACCGGGCCCAGGAGCCTTAGGGGGCCCAAAGACCCTTGTGCTGCATAAGAAGACACACAAAGCACTGAGGGAAGGGGGGCCCAAGCTGAAATCTTGCACCAGGGCTCATGAGCCTTTAGCTACACCCCTGAGGTTAGATGTGTACTCCTGCATAATGAATGCCATTTGCTGAAGAGAGACAACCCCTTTAATGTCTTTCTGTAGGTAAGGTCTCCACCGTACTCTAGATGTGTTCTCACTAGAGCTTTATAGAGCGGGATCACAGGCTTCCTCTTTCTACTGGTTATACCTCTAGCTATACAGCCAAGCATTCCTACTTGCTTTCCCTCCTGCCTAGCCATGTTGACTAATCAGGGGCGTAGCTAAAGGCTCATGGGCCCTGGTGCAACAGTTCTGTTTGGGCCCCCTTTCCCTCATGCTTTGTGGCTGCTGCCTGAGGCAAAAATTTAAACACCCCCCCCCCCCCCCTCCCCATGCCATATTCTTGACCTAATCCCTTCCCTACAGCCAGAGGTGGAGGCACTTTCTATAATACCAGTGTCTTCTTATGTGGCACAAGGGTCTCTGGGCCCCCTCAGGCTCCTGGGCCCGGTAGCGACTGCAACCTCTGCACCCCCTATAGCTACGCCCCTGTGACTAATTTGGAAGTTGTTAAAGATCACAATCCCTAAACCCTTCTCTTCTAGAGTCCAGAACTGCTGATATGATATTCACACAGGGGGTTACTCCTCCCAAAGTGCATCATTTTACATCTGAAAACACTGAACGGCTCTTTCTTTTGTTATGACCTTTTATCCATTAGGACTAAATCATTTTCCAGGAATGTCAACCCTATTGCACACTTTTGCATCATCAGCAAATAGGTACAATGTGTAAATGTCACGTGATGTCAGAGAAGTGTAATGCGGTCATCTGATGGAATCCTCTGCAATGACTTTCAAACCATCGATTGTTCATGTTCTATGTAAAGGAAGCTTTACCTTTAATGGGAAAGTCATATAAGCATCACTTGCATCATTCAAGAAATGTGAACTATAATCTAAGATGTCTGTTTATTATACCTACAGTGAGGTGCGGATTGGCCATAGACCTTACAGGGAAACTTACTGGTGGGCCAATGCCCAGGGGGGCGCCTGGACCGGCTGGCCAGTGGAAGTTTTTGGGGATGTGATTTGTGCTGCTGGCAGTATTTTGTGATGGACTGTGGTGTTTGGCTCTGTTGGGGTGGTATAATGTGCCACAATATGGTATTGCTGGCCTTGCCTTCCATCAATTTGGACCCAACTACAAAACAGGGCCACTCTTAGTATTTTTTCCAGGGTCACTTGCACCCTTGCACTACAATCATTCTTATCTTGATCATTAGAGGCTAAGATGACTGCAATATTTTCATTTTAGTCCAAAAGCCCATGCCTGAATTACATGGATATAGGCTGGCAGGGCTGTTCTTTGCCTGCATTAACTCTGAAGGCAGTTCAGTACAGAACAGGAACTCATTACGCTATGGTGACAGTGGCCAGACAAGAAGAGTTTGTCAAAAGCTGTGGGGGTGGGAGGGGGAAGCAAGTCTTGCCAAAAACAATATTTTACTTCACTTAAATCATTCGCTGTTAGGTTGGATGATAATCTTGCCATAAAGATAAAGGTCTAATGTCGGATGCAAGCCCCTTTTATCGCTGGTCAAAAAGTCACACAAGAAACATTTCCTTTGTACATACTCTGTTTTCAAAATTTGACTCAATATAAAAGGGGTATTCTGACTAGGTTATGCCATGATCGGTGAATTTCAACCTCCAGGACTCCCACAGATCCTCAATTCTCAGAGAAGGAGGTTTCTTTAGTAATTCTCCTACTGTGCAAGGAACTAAACACAGCTTCATCCTCTTGGGACCTAAGACTGCAACTCATGTAATTTCCTTATTGGTGGGGGTCCTGGCAGTCGGATACTGATACTCCATCCTACATTCTACTGATATTCCATCACTTCGTTTAGTGGAAAAACTCTTTAAGTTGGTGACCTACTGACATCTCAATTTTTGAAAACATAGTTAAAGTATTTGCCATGCTACACCCATTTAAAGTCATAATAGAAACAAATATTCATGTGTACAAATGTTTTTCAGGTGTCAACTTGTAATCTTTGCAATATTCTCTGGATGTAACTTCCTAACTGCAAAGCTCATGATACAAAATGGTGTGAAACAGTCCCAACACTAAAGAGTTTATTTCTGTGTGCAATACTGACTACCATATCTTGGCCTTGTTTCCCAATCATTTAGTCAAATATTAACTTGAGCTTGCTTCACACACTAATTGCAATTTTTCCAGCACCTTCAGCACAATTACTTCATTCCCTTCACAGAGGTTCTTGTAAATGTTCAGGGTAACCTAGTTCCTGTTAATGTCCAGAGAAGGTTCTCTCTTTTGAATACTGCAAGGGTTTTCTTTTGTTTCCAAATTGTTTCTAACATCTTTAGGTTGAATCATTGCTATCTGAGGGAATGAAAGAAATAGCAAAGACCATAAAGTAGATTGTTCAGATGATGAAGTTCCTAAATTCTCTTGTGTGGGGTGACTACAAGTACACAATTTTCCATTAGTCACAAATGATCTATACCTATGAGTATGCCTGAGGAAGTAGTCAGTTGTTCACCATAACCTGATCAAGCTCTGTTCAGTACTTATATGAAAAAAATGTAAGACAAATATATGAATTAAAAATACATAATGTAAAGGGGTTTTCCCGCAATAAACATTTATCATTTGTCAACAAGAAAAGTGATTTGATGAATTGATCACTGCGGGGACTCTAACCCACAAAGAGCAGAGATGAAGGGTTTATGTGGAGCAGTAGTAGAGCATGATCTCTAGTGGTGGATTAAGCAGACAATAGGTCCTGGGCAGTTCCCCAAACTCCTCCCTTTCCTACTGCTGCCCTGCTATGCCGTGTGTATGGTCAACACCACTTTTCTCTGCGAGATGCCAGACCAGACTCATATATTTGCCCCCCTCACTTCCAGGCTTCTCTTCAGGTCCAGATGCCAATGCATTGGGTCCTGATTAGAGATGAGCGAACATGCTCGTTACGAGCACTGTAGCGCTCGGCTCCCCTGCGAACAAATGCCTGCAGGCATTGCGGATCCGTCCTCAGCTGCATGTAAGTCAATGGGGACGGATCGTTTGGTATGACACTCCATACCAAACGGATCCGTCCCCACTGACTTTCAGTCGGGCGAGGAGGACGGATCCTTTTGGTATGAGTGTCATAGCAAACGATCCGTCCCCATTGACTTACATGCAGCTGAGGACAGATCCGCAATGCCTGCGAGCATTGCGCAGGGGAGCTGAGCGCTACAGTGCTCGTAACGAGCACGTTCGCTCATCTCTAGTCCTGATGTCTCTGGATTACTACAATAGATAATAGCTGATTTTACGTAAAAAAGGCAGTGGGCAATGTTCCCTCTAAGCAGGGGCGGATTGGCCATAGACCTTACAGGGAAATATCCCAGTGGGCCGATGCCCAGGGGGCTGCCTGGGCCCTCCTCATGGCCAACCAGTGGAAGTTTTTAGGGATATATTTTGTGCTGCTGGCAGTATTTTATGGTATTTGGCTCTGTTGAGGTGGTATAATGTGCCACAATATGGTATTGCTGGCCCTGCCTTCCATCAATTTGGACCCAACTACAAAACGGGGCCGCTTTTAGTATTTTTTCCAGGGCCACTTTATGTTCCCAGTCCGTCCCTGCCTCTAAGCCAGTGTTCCTCAACTCCAGTCCTCAGGGTCCACCTACTGGTCAAGTTTTCAGGATTTCCTTTGTATTGAGCAGGTGATATAATTAGTGTCAATGCATTAGGATTTACTACAGGTATTCATTCTGTGGCATACTCTGAAATCATGTCCGACAGGTGGGCCCTGAGGGCTTAAGGCTGTAAGCCTTTGTAGCAAGATGGCAGGGTAGTTAGGGTCTTTTAGCATCGTTCCCATTTAAAACAGGCATTCCAAAACAGCAACAAAAAAAATTGCAATATAGCATTAAATCTGCACATGTGATTCGAGCCTAGGCACAGGTTTGTTATCAGCATATCCTGCAATGTCCTCTGCAGCTCTGATTTCCTTGAAATAAACTGATTAGCGTTATACTTACAATGCTTCTCTAAAATTTAATCTACAGCAGTGTTTCTCAACTCCAGTCCTCCGGACCCACCTGCAGGTCATAATTTGAGAATATCCCATAGAATGAACCCCTGTGGTAAATCCTGATGAACTGACACTAATTATATCATCTGCTCAATACTAAGGAAATTGGTTCCGTTCCATGGCTCTGCGGAAAGGCTACAGCATGTCCTATTCTTGTCCGCTATTGGATTTTCTATTATGGTTGTGGCCATGTGTGGTCTGCAAATTGTGGAAAGCACATGGCTGGTATGCGCATTTTGCGGATCTGCAATTTGTGGATCCGCAAAACACTATGCCCATCTGAATGGGCCCTACAAGGACTAAGGCCCCCTACACATATGTCCAGCTATCCTGTCAGATTCCCTCTGACCTCTGAAGTGAAGCAGAAAACGCCTGACGGGAACTGAACCAAAGTTCATCCCGTAGTTTTCTATGGGATAGCTTTCATACATCTGGTGCATCAGGTGTGATGTGGGATGCCAAACAAAAAAACGCTGCACGCTCAGTTTTTCTCTCCAGCGCTATCAGTGCACAGACGCCGGATCTGTGCACTGGAGTGCTGTATGCACAGATCAGTTGTAGCCGACTCAAGCATAAAACTAATATACATGAAGGTAGCCTAAGATTTCAGCTTATCAATGTACAGAAGGTTCCTGGGCACAGCTCAATGTACGGGCATGTGTAAAAGGTGGCCTAACAAAGTATTAAAGCAAATGTTCATTTGTGAGTTGTTTAAATGCAATAAGGCAGTACCTATAGGTGATGCTTACCTGCAGTTTGTTTTTCTCAGCAGCTTTTCAGATCAAGTCCATTAACTGTTTTTTTTTTTTACTTCAGTTTAGCTACAAAGCCCAGTCTAAGGTAGTCTGAGACCCACCCTTGTCTCATGATTGGTTCACATTGTTGTTGTCTCCTCCTCTTGAAGCTCTGCCATCCCTGATTGGCTGCTGAGTATAATTACTAGTCTATCACCAGGAAGGCCGTGCTGTACATGGAGAAGTGATTTCTATTATAGTAATAGCATGATGCTAATAAATTACACAGAGTAGCCACCATTAAGAAAAACAGAATTATTAGGTAATTTTCTCATAGGTATTGAGGGGAAGGAGACATTAGTAAGGGAAGTCTGGTGGGGCATTTAAATACTTGGTCATAACTGCCCATTAAATATTCATAAAGGTACCTACCTGGTAGTTCATGCTCCCGCGGCTTCTTTCTGCAGTGAAATAAAGAGGGGCAGAAAAATACATGGTGTCGGTACATACTGCCATAAGTTCAGTGTCCACAAGATCATGGAAAACGAGTAGTGCTATCTGATGACCGTGTTACTAATTGCGGTACAATCACCTAAAGTTATTTGTCAATTTGTGACAAGCACAGAATATGTAGAAAATACAAATGAAGTATTTTGAAAAACAGTCTAATGAAAAATTAAAATAGTTCGTCACTTTACCTTTAAAGGAATATTCCGTTAAATTGAGTTATTCCCATCCACAGGTTAGGGGTCGGCTATCTCTGGAACTCCTATAGAAAGTAATGGAGGAGCCACGTGCATGCCAAACCAGCCGCTCTGTTCATTTCAGGGGGCTGCAGGGGTATGGGGGCTCCCGTTCTTGTGATCGTAGGGGTTCCAGCACGAGGACTCTCACCAATCTAATAGTTATACCCTATCCTGTGGATAGGGGATAAATTAAAGTGTAACTGTCTTTTTTTTTTTTTTCATTTGCTAGTACATTAGAGCTAGGCATGTATACCTGAGTTAGTCTGTCAATTATTGTCAAAAGATCTGTAATTTCCTTATAATAACAGCTTTCATTAATGTCTCCTGTCCCTTTCTACTGGTCCCTTAAAAGACTTTTGCTATGGCTCATCTAAGAAGACAGGAAGACAGAGGGGCGGTCCTTCACACTGCATGCCTGCCTTAGGCTTCAGAGTGAGGAGGTGTGTCTCTCAGTAGTCCAATCTGATTGGCTGGCAGGAAGCTGCAGGCTACAGCAAGTGTGTATGTGAAGTGAGGGAAGGCAGTTTTGGCCTCAGAGGAGCCATCTGAGAAGATCCTCACATTGTATAGGTTAAAACAGCCATTACTAAGGGGAAAACTCAAGTAAAACAGTGGTATGTGAAGAAACTAAACATTGCTTTATGCATAATGCTCCACCAGCAGTAACATTGCTAAAACTGATTTTTTGATGAAAACATGACAGTTACACTTTAATGTAGCCGAATATCCCTTGAACTGTGTTTAATTCCATTTTATGGAGCCAGATAGGATGAAGTGATCCATTTGTAATTTGTGTCTCCAAATTTAGTACAAGTAATACAGATACTTTACATTCCCATTGTGTTCCTCCAAACTGGCAAATTAGCGTCGTACAAAACTGGGAGCCACTGACTTCCCATGGCTTTGTGTCCCTGTGAGAAAAGCGCATTACAAATATGTGTCATGGACATAATGCCTTTAGTTCCTTCCATGTGATCGTGCCTAATGAAGATCATAGAGAGGAGCTTTCCTTCGAGAGTCCTTTTTCAAGGTGAGAGCATAGAATCTGTGTCAGAACTTGTTCACCATAGTTATTGAGTGCATCTCATTAGGCTGCACCCACATATATCAGTTTTTTTCTTGGCAGTTGTTTTGTGCTGGAGTTGGACACAATTCATATACGTGAATCCGGCATCCATAGCTTGAAAACGTCAGACAGAAAACCACTGCCTGCAGCATTTTTCTATCTGGCACCAGGATACAACCAGTGCCAAACCTGATGCACCGCACCGGATATTATGAAGGATCCTATAGACATCTATGAAATCAACTCTGTACAGAAACTCTGGAGGGAAAGTAAGATGGTTGACTGGATGGGTAGGCTACACGTTGAGAGATCAGTTTCTTATCATTATAGCCCACGTTTATTACATTGATACATTTAAATACAACTTGCATTGGAACTTGTTTGTAATGTTGTATGGAAATTACTTCTTTACACACACTTTTTAAAACATGCAATTCAAGTTTTTATTGCCTTTTTTATTTTGTAACATTTGTTCAAGTTTTTTTTGGTGGTGTAGAAGTAGTCTATATAAATAATAATAACAAACACCCCATAACTAGAGCATAGCTAGGTTCGGAAAAAAACTCAAATAAAGAAACAAAACCGTCAAAAAACAAAATGCTTTGTATGTAAGCTTTTTAGTATTTTGCTATAGACTGTAAAGAAACATTTAGCCACATCTTTTTAACTAAAAAAAACAAACTGTGAAAGACATCAATAAAAAGGTCCCCTAAAAACATGACACATTACACATTTTATTCATCTGACTTTGGTTGTTTCGGCAGTATGTGCATTAATTTGTAAAAACCTTATTTAGGTGTATGAAACCACCACAGAAATTTCTGCAAGAAATTTGCTGCATGTGATCATCATATATGCCAACTGTCCCGAATTTGTCCCTGATTTTCAGAGAAAGTCCCAGCAAATTTGGGCTATCTTGGGCCGAAAATGGGTGGAGCTAACAAAATCCCCATCCATAAGTGGGTGTTTCCGGGCAGATTCGGAGCATTCCCAGGACGGGCTTATATGCCCCAATTATACCATCTGAAATGTTGGTCAGTATGAATAATATCCTTAAAGCAACCCTCTGATTAAAAAAAAAAAATCACATTAACTGAGGAATAAACAAAACACTTACATGGTGACTTTCTTTTCTTGTTTTTACTCGCAGATCCACTAATTCTCAGGCCCCTCTTCTGCCATCCAAGATGGGTGCTCTGCTTGTGGGACTGATGCACATTGTGAATGGGTAGCCCAAGGCATTTCCTGCTTGTCCAGCCCTGCTCTTTGATTGGCCAGCAATGTTCACATGAGCAGTGGAGACCAATCCAACGACAGCGGGAATTCATGGACTACCAAATGCACAATATGCATCAGGCAATCTGAGATGTGGAGCTGCCATCTTGGATGACAGAAGAGGAGCCCAGGAACTGACAGATTTGCAGCTAAAAGATGAAAAGGAGATCACCATGTAAATGATCTGTTCTTTCCCCAGTTAATGTAAAATTTTTTCTTGAACCGGACAATCGCTTTAACATTATTCCCACTCTCCTTACCTCATGTGAGTTTAAGGCCTCATGCTCACGACTGTATGCATTTTAAGGTGTGAAAATTGGGGATACCATCCGTGTTGCATCAACATTTTTTGCAGACCCATTGACTTCAATGGGTCTATGGTCCGCATTTTGCGGCCAAGTATAGGATATGGTCTATCTTTTTGCAAAACAGATATATGGATGCGGAAAGGACACTTAAGATTGAACTGTTTATGGTGAACTAAGGCTACTTTCACACTTGTGTTTGCAGGATCCGTTTGTGAGATCCGTCACAGGCTCTCATAAACAGTCCAAAACTGATCAGTTTTGTCCTAATTCATTCTGAATGGAAAAGGATCCGTTCAGAATGCTTCAGTTTGCTTCAGTTCAGTCTCCATTCCGTTTTGGAGGCGGACACTAAAACGCTGCTTGCTGTGTTTTGGTGTCTGCATGAAGAAACTGATGCAAACGGATCCGTCATGACTCACAATGTAAGTCAATGGGGACGGATCCGTTTTCTCAGACACAATAGAAAACGGATCCGTCCCCCATTGACTTTCAATGGAGTTCATGACGGATCCGTCTTGGCTATGTAAAAGATAATACAACCGGATCCGTTCAGAACGGATGCAGATGGTTGTATTATCATGACAGAAGCGTTTTTGCTGATCCATGATGGATCCAGCAAAAACATTAGTGTGAAAGTAGCCTAAGATGCCTAAAAGTGTAGTGTAGTAGTAGTGTAGTAGCATCAAAGTGCATGAGATTTTTTTTTTAAATGTCGTCCACACGCAGCAGAAAAAAATCTGAATCAAATCAGCAAAATCTGTGATTAGTTGTGTACCTTTTCCTCTGCAATTGTACACTGTTATAGTTAGAAACACATAATTGGTTCAGTTATGCAGTAATATTCCTGAAGGATCACCAAGCATTGGTCCTAGCAAGAAAAAAAAAACAGAAGTGACACAAAGAAGAGAGAAAATGATAAATGTGAGGCAAAGTACGGGTTCTGCAACAATAGGACTGTGATAAATGAGGAAGCGTCCAGCTTATCTCCTCGTAAGGATAGGGGCGCTGATACTATGCACTTTTACCAGAACACATTGTACAATTGTATTTAATCAAGATGCTCAGCTAGAAAAGGCCACGGAAGCTTCTACTCTTGGCTTTTGTCCATATGAGAAGCACATGATGCCAGATTATCAACAAGAGGTTTCACTCTAGCATCCTGAAGGTTATATAGAAAGATACCTGACATTACTTTTATTTGCATGGCTATATGGCCTCCTATGGGTAGTAGTAAAGAGGACCTGTCCCCTCTCCTGACATGTATGTTTTGGTAACTACTTGCATTCCCCATGTAATAACAATTCCAATATTTTCTTATAACTATTTGTTTGCCATTGCTCTATTACTCTTGTTAGAAGTTTATGAAATAAATGTATAACTTGGTGTTACCAGGCAAGGACTGTTCCTGCACAGTGTGTCCTCCACCGTCCTGCTGTCAGTATTGGACTTTACAGGGACAAGCCCCCCCAACTGGTAACACCCAACTTCTAGAATGAATAATAGAGGAATAGCACACCATACAGTCATACAAATAAATGCTCCATGTGGAATACAGCAGACATATCAGTGTCAGTGGTGATAGGTCCTTTTTAAGATTACCATACATTTATTATTTAGTATTGAAAATTGCAAATATAGCCAATAAAGAAAAATATGTTCTGGGTCTGTTTCAGTTAAAGAATCTCTCAGCTGTTTTATGCTGCCCTATCCGAGGGTCACATGTTTTCTTCACTGATAGACCTCCTGCACATGACTGTGGGGCCACCGTGCCCATGTTGCCAACTGCGATGCACCAGGTTTACACCATATTAGGATTAAGGCTGTATTTTTTATTAAAGGGTTTCTGTCACCAGTTTTTTCAGTATGAATCAGGCTGACATTAGAGATGTGCTAATGTCACCTGATTCCAAATATATATCTGTTTTATTTACTGGTGCCCCCATTTTTATATAAAATGAACTTTTATTTTATGCTAATAAGGCTCCTAGGTGCAAGGGGCGTTACCCCTGCTCCTAGAGGCTCTATTGATTGACAGGACCAGGCAGAGAAGAAACACTCAATTCACCAAAGCTTTTAAGGACCTTCAATGATGTCATGACCATGTGATCAGTCACATGGTTAGGATCACACAAACAGCCTGTCTCCTCCTAAACCATGTGACTGATCACATGGTCATGACATCATTGAAGGTCCTTAAAAGCTATGGTGAATGGAGTGTTTCTTCTCTGCCTGGTCCTGTCAATCAACAGAGCCTCTAGGAGCAGAGGTAACGCCCCTTGCACCTAGGAGCCTTATTAGCATAAAATAAAAGTTCATTTTATATAAAAATGGGGGCACCAGTAAATAAAACAGATATATATTTGGAATCAGATAACATTAGCACATCTCTAATGTCAGCCTGATTCATACCGAAAAAACTGGTGACAGAAACCCTTTAAGTATCTAAATACAATCTATTAGAATAAATTACCATATTATATTATGGCCTATGCGTGAACAAAAAGTTTAGCAGTGCACAATAGAACACTTTTGTGAATGGGTATTTTCTATCTGTATAATAGGTCATAAATGTTTAATAGGTACAGGTCCTATGAAGACAAAGTGGATATGTGGATTTGCATGTGCGTGGGCCACTTCATTCAAGTGCATGGGAGCTGGCCTTTCTATAACTCCATAGACATGAATGGAGAGAGCTGTGCACAGCCTGCAATAGAATACAGCCACCCCGCTTGGCAGAACAGGGGTTAAGGAACCTCCACTTATCAGACATATATTACCTCCAAATATGCTATATACCACCATTTTCCAGCTCATGAAACACTAATACAAGTGTAAATAAGAAACATTGCAATTTATCTTAGAACAGAAAAAAATGCCTCTTTTTCCATTTATTAGACCTCTGTCCCCTATTTCTGCACTGATCACTCAGAGCTGAACCCAGACATACCACCATTTTCACCCAGGCAGCCCCTCCTTTGCCCTGTGCTGAATCGCACAGGGCAAAGGCTTTTTATGGAGATCCAGTGATGTACCGGGCTCTCCATAGGGTAAGCTAGGTGGAGGCTTCCGCCTAGCAGTGACTCCGGTGATGTCACTGATACTGAGCCTCCACCTATCAGTGTTAGAGGATCGCGATCCAGCTGTTAGAGGGGCCGGAGGGGTGAAAATGGACAGACAACCCCTTTAAGGTCCCTTTACACTGATAGATTAAGCAGACAATTGTCAGGTAGGAAGCGTTCCTTCCAGAACACTGGTCCAATTCTCTCGTTCATCAGGTAATCAGCGGCTCCTTTGCACCAACAGATAATTGAGTGTTCCTACGAATGTTTGTTAGCTATTATCTGGCCAATGCTCTCCTGGTGTAAAGGGGCCTTTACTCTCAGTTCACTGTTAAAATAATTTTTCATAAATGCAAATATGACAACATTACTGTGGGATCAGGTTACAGCTGCTGCCTACAGAAGACAATGGAGAGAATATCGGGACACTGTCCCAACTTCTAGTAAGTGTTCTATCTCACCACTTTCAGTACTGTTGTATAATGTCCTCAATGCCGCTGCTGCTTCTGATACATAGGGAAGTAGAGTCTTCTCTTTACTATGTGTGCTGTATATGGGAGACATCATAGTCTTCACTCACTTTGGAGATGAGTTTAGGAAAAACAAACAATTAGACATAAAATCTGCAGAAGGGAAAAACTGGCAGATATATGTCAGATATATTGTTATTACCTATGTGCACACGCGATGGCTTATTCTGAAAACCTAAAACGAACATTACCCTTTCATCATTTTTTTTTGCTTTATATTATTTACACTGCTTGTGCTTATTAGAGATTTCAGTCACTGTAGACCGATTCCATTTTAAATATATTTCATATAATTTCAGTTATTCTAAGTATTATATAATATAGGATGAACCTGCAAAAATAGTGAAATGATGAATGAATGCATTCAAAGTTCTTCACAGAATGCGTTTAATCACGTTGGTGATAGCAGATGGCATTCAAATGATGTGGAAGACACAGATAAATGTCATCTAGCTTCTCTTTACTTCCTGGGCATTTAAAGCCTTATGGTGCGTGAAAATGCTCCTGGATTGAAATGATGTATGAAGTTAAAGGGGATGGTTTACTTTTTTTAAAAGAAGCCAGCACGTGTGTGATTCTGGCTTCTCTAAACCCTGGTGATAGGCTGCTATGGCCAGGGAAAGCTTCATCTCCCCATACATTTGCTGCATGAATAACCCATGGAGATGTCAATTTCACCATAGGAGAAAAAAAGAGCGTCTCTTTTTCTGTGCCATATAGGTGGTGTCATGCAAGGTACCGCTCTAGGAGGTTTATATGGCATATAAAGACTGGTTATTATCATAAGACAACCACCTTAAAGGGGTATGCCCATCTCAAACATGTTTGATATATTCAATGAATATTCCATAAATGTCATATACAGTGCCAGAGGTGGTCAAATAGCTGAGTGGGCACTGCTGTACTGTCAATGGGAGTTACGGAAACAATGTAGCATCTCACAAGTTTCAGAAACCGTGTAGATGTCTGTACTGTGTTTCCATAACTTCCATTCACCTGTATGAATGCTACAGAAACAACACAGTTCTGAGAAGGGAAGCTAACTTTAAGTATCCATTCTGAAATGTGTGTATATATATATATATATAATCTATTTATTTTTTCCTGCTTATATAGCGCAGACATATTGTGAAGTGCTTTACACACATTATAATTGTTAGCGGACCTCACTGCACTGCAAGGCACCAGTACTAATCACTGAGACACAATGCTGCCCAAATATACATAGAATTAAAAGTCAATTAAGGTCACCTGTATTCCAGTCTTTAGTCTTTGTGATCAGTGGGAGCCTTAGGCATGCCCACCAGTCCTGAGATGAATTTGAAAGTGAGCTTAGATTGTTAAATTATGTATAAGAGCACACCTTAGGATAATGGGGTATTTCCAGCACAAAATGTTATTGCCATAACATTATGATAGGTGGGGGTCTGAACTCTGGCGCCCCTGGCAATCAGAACAAAGAATTTGGGGATAACTCCGGATCATCCCCTGCACAGTGACTCTGCCAGCCCACTATGCAGGGAAATCCTACATGGACCCATGCTGTATCCTAGCAATATACTGTGAGTTTTTTGAGATGGGAAAAAACCTTTAAAACCTATGTCTACCTTATCAACCAGTTCAGTTTATTGTTCCAGTGCATGAGAAATAACAAATGATGTATCTTCGGAAGCCAGCTTTCATGGTAAAAAAATGCAAACATTTGTGTAGCCTGATCCCACAGTAATACTGTGAAAGTGGTTATGAAGATGAATCTTCTCTTAAAGGGCATCTGTCAGTAGTTTTGTACCTATGACACTGGCTGACCTGTTACATTTGCTCTTGGCAGCAGAAGGCATCTGTGTTGGTCCCAGGTTCATATGAACCCGCATTGCTGATTGAAATGAAGTTTTAATATATGCAAATGAGTCTGTAGGACCAACAGTGGCACTGCCATTACACCTAGAGGCTCTGATCTCTCTGCAACAGTGGCGCCTTCTCCACTTTAATTGACAGGGCCAGGCCGATAAATTGTCATCACGCCTGGCCCTGTCAATCAGAGTGTAGAGAGAGCAGAGCCTCTAGGTTTAATGACAACACCCCTGTTGCTCCTAGAGGTTCATTTGCATTTATTAAAACTTCCCTTTTCTCATCAATGTGGACACATATGAACATGGGACCAACACAGATGTCTTCAGCTGCCAAGTGCACATGTAACAGGTCAGCCAGTGTCATAGATACAAATCTGCTGACAGATGCCCTTTAATTGTTTCCTATATATATTTTTTTTCCTATATATATTTCTATATAAAGAAGGGGCTGCATTTTCAGTAGATAATCATAGTGTAAAAAAAATTGGATGTATTCTGTCTTCTGACATGACATGCGCTTTTACAAGTTATTTTTGCCATGTATTCTTACATCTAAGACCATCTAGATTATTGAGATGGGTCTGTCTCAAAATATTCTGCTATGATTATATCTGAATGCATTTTGGACCTATTGTTGCCTCCTTATGGCACCAATTATATGGAGGTGCATTGCTTGTAGTGCAGAATACCTCCATAATGTGGTATCTAATAGAGTATGGCATACCTCATCAAACTTCTATTGTATTATGGCTCTGTACAACTTGGGACTTGTGTCCTTAATGTTTGGTTAATCTATTCATTTAAGGGATTGGATTTATGGTAGATTCACACATTTTAATACCCAATGCTAACTAACCATTCAAACTGATGTGCCACTGTTAAAAGTCAAGGTTGGTCACCTCAATTTACCCTATGTAGAACATTCCATTGTTTCTCTGTTTACAGCTCTGTGAAATGTCAGACCATTGGCATGACAATTACGTGCTTCACATAGACGGTTTATCCTCATGCCAGAAAGACTGTCATCCTAGTCATCCTAGCATGTCTCTCCAAAAGTTATGGTATATATTACATATTGGCACTGGGCTCAGCACTCGGGCATTCTTAATATGCCTGCCTGACGCTTTTATATTACTAACCCAGTGCATGGTATCTTTAATATTTGAGCAGGTCATAGCAAATCAAAAACATATCAAGCCCTGTCTTCTGAAGCTGGCCATAAGCCCTAGATAGCTGCCAGCTTTTCCTTCTGGCCTGCCAAGTCTGCACGTGTTCTGAATGGGAAGAGGAGAGTGTCTGACGGTGGTTTATCTCCCCTGAGAACAAAAGGATTGGGAATGTTGAAATCCAACAGCAGATCCCCAACTAGAGAATAAATTAGATGGCTGGCTAGTCCTACCAAATTTGGTGGATTTAGGCTTAAATGCTATGTACACCTTTGGCGGCAATTTTTTATGATCGCATTTTACTAATTTTGGGCTAAAAATATTTTTTTCAAATGGTCTTAGGTCAAAATATTGAGCCATTGCATCACAAAGTATTAAAGGGGTTATCCAAGACCTATTGAAAAAAAATATTTTTAGTTCAAAATGAGTACAATGCAATAATAAAAATAAATTGCCCCCAAAGGTGTACATAGCCTTTAAGTTCTGTAATGAACAAGAGCTAACACAACAAGTAATTCAAATATTAATTAATATGAATTTTAATTAATTAATTACACTTATTATACAGTGGTCCTCAAGTTACAATATTAATTGGTTCAAGGATGACCATTGTATGTTGAAACCATTGTAACTTCAGTAATCAGAACCAAAACTTCAAAATGTCATCCAAGATAAGAGAAAATGAAGATTTAAGAAATATAAGCAGATAACTGAGACAGATAAAACAAGTCCTTACATATAACAGTCAGGAATAACTGCTAAGGCCTCTTTCACACTAGCGTTAGCACGGATCCGGCACCTAAAGGGTGCCAACGGATCCGTACTAACGCTGATACATGTGTGGAGCCGGAGCAGCGCTCCGGCCCCACACATGTTAACATGGAACAAGACACAGACATACACACATACATACTCACATACATACTCACATACATACTCACATACATACTCACATACTCCAGGGACGCCGGCAGAACGTCTTCACGCGCCTCCTGCGCGCAGTGATGACGATTCCCCACAGCGCCCTCTGCTGGGCGCAGTGGGGAAACGTCATAGCTGCGCGCAGGAGGCGCGTGAAGACGTTCTGCCGGCGTCCCTGGAGTATGTGAGTATGTATGTGTGGATGTATGCATGTCTGTATGTCTGTATTTATTTATATGTCTAGCTCTGTAGCCGGATCCGGAATGACCCCCCATTGCAAATCAATGGAGGACAGATCCGGATTACTGGTGTGTCCACACCAAATGGATCCGTCCCCATTGACTTGCATTGGGGGTCATTCCGGATCCATCTTGGTGCGGATCCCTGGACCGGAGAGCAAACCGCAGCATGCTGCGGTTTGTTCTCCGGTCTGAAGACGGAACGGAATGCTTTCAGGAGCATTCCGTTGTCTTCAGTTCAGTTTTGTCCCCATTGACAATGAATGGGGACAAAACTGAAGCGTTTTATTCCGGTATTGAGCCCCTATGACGGAACTCAATAGCGGAATTTTAAAACGCTAGTGTGAAAGTAGCCTAACTAGCAACTAATACAGCTAGCTGACCAGAGAAGCGACCTTGATTGGTTGGGTCTGAGTCTGAGGCATTGTATGTTGAGTCTAGTTTCAACTTACGATGGGTCAGAAAAGGCCATTGTATGTTGAAATTATTGTATCCTGAGGCCACTATATCTTAAGGGATCACTATATATATATATATATATATATATATATATATATATATATATATAATAAATAAAATTCATTAATTAAAATTAATATTAATATTTGAACATTAATAGAATGTTCTGCTACAATGCATAGAGATGAGAGAGTACACGACAGGTTATTTCCTTACATTAAGACATATGAATCTGTTTATGAATTATGCCATTTCCAATCAAGCAGCTGTACCTTACAGTAGCCAGATGTGAACCTTCACCATGTTAACATGTTCAGATAACTAATTATTTCTGTTGGGTAACTCATTATCCAAAACCTACAAAATTCCACTATTAGGCTTCATTCACACTACCGTATGTATTCCGTGTCCGTATAAAAACGGAACGGAAGACATACAGAATGTCTTCCGTAGTGTTCAGTAATTTTGCGGACCCATTGACTTTAATGGGGCTACAGACGTGTTTTGCGGCAAAGTATAGGACATGTTTCCTTTTTTTTGCGGGAGAACTTCCGTAATATACGGATGCGGAATGCACATGGTGTGCATTCCGCATTTTTTTTTCTCCTATGGAAAAATGAATGGGTCCGTATGGTTCCGCATCTTATCCGCAAAAATGCGGATAAGATACGGAAATGAACATACGGTAGTGTGAATAAAGCCTTAATCCAGCTTGCAGACATCCTTATGGTTGTTGGACATCAAACCACCTGTTATTCTTTATTCCCAATTAGGCTTTTTTTCTATTATGTATAAAGAATTCACTAGCAATGTCATCCTTAAAGGGCTTGTCTACTTCAATAAATCGGATTTCTCATGTAGAGAAAGTTACTACAAGGCACTTGCTAATGTATTGTTATTATCCATATTGCTTCCTTTGCTGTCTGGATTCATTTTTACATCATATATGCTACTCGTTTCCAGGGCTTGTGACCACCCGGGAATCCAGCAGCGGTGGTCGTGCTTGTACACTATAGGAAAAAGCGCCGGCCTCTCTAGTGGACAGGACTATGGGAGTGCACATAGCCATGCATACGCAGCAGATCTTGTCCAGGCCTCGTATCTGAGCTGCAGTGATGGCCATAATCCCTGGAAATGAACAGAGTATAATGCAATGGAAAAATGAAACAAGCCAGCACAGGAGGCAATGTGGACAATCACAATACATTAGTAAATGCCTTGTAGTAGCTGTCTCTACACGATAAATGTCATTTGCTGAAGTGTCAATTTTTCAATGTTGTGGTCAAGAAACATCTAACCAGACTCAGGTTGTATGGATAGATCTTTTTTATTATCTATGTCTAGACTAACTATTTTTCTAACAAGTGGGCTGAGTGGGGCAGGGATTGGGTGATGTGCAGCTGCGCCAGCCCGGCATCTGTATTGTACTTTTCATTGAAAAAAAAAAAAGAGGCATAACTTACACCAGAAATCTGCACCAGCTCCTGGCTAGCGTAAATTTCATGTCTGGTACACAGGCAGCCAATAGCCAGCGATAAAGGCAAAAATATTGTCACAGTTCCATTATATATACAGCCAGCCTATAGCACTGGCATACCACCCCTATCGGTGCCACTTGCAGTGCACCCCTCATGAGTGCTAGTTATAATGTTTCCTTACTCGTCCAATACCAGCCACAGAAGCTGCTCACACGTATCTTCCTTCTTTTGTATTGAGTAATCTCTATGGCTAGAACAGCGGACAGTCCTGTGTGACAACACTCTGTTCTCTGTACCAGAATGACGTGGCTGTCTTATGAAAGCTGCATATTTCTGTGTGACCTGCAATCTTCCATCTGAATTTAATTTACACCATTTTATAGAGACCATTTCACATGTGAATACTGGTAAAGCTGTGCTAGAACTGTGACCAAGTTTATGAATCTGTGTTAAATATATACAGTGCCTTGCGAAAGTATTCGGCCCCCTGGAACTTTTCAACCTTTTGCCACATTTCAGGCTTCAAAAAAAAAGGTATAACATTTAAAATTTTTGGCGAAGAATCAACTGTGGTCACAATTGTGAAGTGGAACGAAATTTATTGGATCATTTAAACTTTTTTTGTAGTAATAAAACTGAAAAGTGGGGCATGCAAAATTATTCGGCCCCCTTGCATTAATACTTTGTTGCGCCACCTTTTGCTGCGATTACAGCTGCAAGTCGCTTGGGGTATGTCTCTATCAGTTTTGCACAACCAGAGACTGAAATTCTTGCCCATTTTTCCTTGCAAAACAGCTCGAGCTCTTTGAAGTTGGATGGAGAGCGTTTGTGAACAGTAGTTTTCAACTCTTTCCACATATTCTCAATTGGATTCAGGTCTGGACTTTGACTTGGCCATTCGAAGACCTGGATACGTTTATTTTTGAACCATTCCATTGTAGATTTTGCTTTATGTTTGTGATTATTGTCTTGTTGTAAGATAAATCTCCATCCTAGACTCAGGTCTTTTGCAGACTCCAACAGTTGACATTGGAGGCTCTGTTCACACATCATTTCAGAACTCAATTTCCCCCCTTATGACTAAGGTAATCCAGGTGATTGGAGGTGGTCCAACACCCTGCACACCAAGCATTTAGCTGTTTCACTGTAGCTTCAGTGCTAGAAATCAGCACTGGAACTGCACATCCCTCCATTGTGTAGTGCAGTGGGGTACTTGCTGCAGGGTGAGGGGGTACGCAGGACTGCCTGAGTATCCAGCAATGTTTCACCATGGGTTGCAAGGGCCTCACCATATCCAAGTCTATCACCATCCTGAGGACAGCGATACACTTGAATGGGAAAGAGGGAAACTATGGGGAACTTATTACTATCATGGGCACTATGGGCATTATTACTAATGGAGGTACTTTTACTGTTAAGGGCCCTCTGAGAGAGAATCATTGATATTGGTGGGACTTTTGGGAGTACTGCCTAGCACAATTACTTTTGGGGGGTACTATGTTTATGGCACTATTAGTGTGAGGGGCGTTACCTGCTGGGCGCAGTTATTTTTTAGAGCACTATGTGTCAATAATTATTGAAGGGCGCATCTGTGTGGTACTAGTATTTTCAGGGGGACTATCTGTTTCTGCAGTATAGTATTGGTGAGCACAATGGGCACAGCATTGGGGTTGGCAGGATGGGGTGTTTAGAAAGTGGGAGGGTGGGAAAAGTAGGAACCTAATGTGTGACAAACTGTGAGATGAGGCATGGCTGAAAGAAGTCATCATGGTTGTCTGGTCCAAATGGAGAAGAGGAAACAGAGGAGATGTCACTGGATGTAAGATGTATGTGGTGCTGTATTCTCCTGTATGTTTGGTAGTGCAGAATTTAATTTGGTGTCTGTCATTTTGACAGAAAGATTAGTGCTGCATGCTCTGCTATTCTTTCTGTCAAATCTGAATGAACTGCTGATAGAGGCTTAGAACAGAGCCTATGCCATCAGTGTGAGAATAGTCTCATTTCATTAACATTTAATTGTATCACTGTTCGCTTCACTGGGGTGCTTGGTTCTAATCACTTGGCATGAAAAGGTTGAGAACCACTGATTTAGTGGACAGAGCTCTTAAAGGAGTTATCCAGTATCTACAACAGCCCCCCCACCATGTGCCTGGCCCTTCCGTGGGAATATACTTGCCCCACATCCTATGCCGCTCCTGGTCCCCGCACCGCCGCCGCTGCTTCTCCCTGTACACGGACGAAAACATCCAGTGTCGGGGGGGGGGGGAGCAGCCAATGGCAGGCAGGAACGAGCCTCCCTAACGTCACCCACAATGCTAGGGAGGCTCATCCCTGTCCCCACCTGCCATTGGCTGCTCCCTCCTGACATCAGATGTTTTCATCTGTGTACAGAGAGAAGGAGAAGCAGAAGCGGCTGGGGGGGGGGGTTACCAAGAGGGGTGTGGGGAGCGGGGTAAGTATATTCCCACGGAGTGGCCAGGCACATGGGGGGACTGTTGTAGATACTCGATAACCCCTTTTACTGCATCACTGCTCCAATTCATTGCATAGCTACTGAGTTATTCAATAAAATATATATGTATAGCACCACCTGCTGTTTGTTCTTTTTCTTATTTCTTTGTCCTGCTCACTGAGAAGGCTGCACATGCTCAATTTCATCTTTCAACTGCCTCCTGAGCTGTGATAGGGAGAGCATGGACACGCCTCCTGAACTGCAGCAGAAAAGACACTCCCCTTGATCTGTCAGCTTGATATAAATCTAGCAGAGCAATGAATGGGGAGATCTCTGGATCCATGTGAGGTACAGGGCTGGTTCATGGGATAACCCCTTTACATTGGGGGTCAGGTACTTAAATATGCCATCCATTCACAAGCACAGCAGGTGCAATAGCCATTGATGATATTCGTCAATCGTACACAATAACCCCTCAGATGCTCTGGTTAAATGTCCAGGAGCACGCGCTCCCGGATAGTGTGTGCGGCAGCCTCTGTCCTCCTAAATGATCTGAGGCTGCAGCAGATATGTTCCTATGGAGAATGCATTGAAGTCTGAGAGAAGCAATCTAATGATTTCTTGTTTAAGTTCCCTAGGGAAGTATTAAAAAATTGTAAAAAAAAAAAAGTTTTTAAGAAATAAAAAAATGTAAAAAATTGTTAAAATCACCTCCTTTCCCCAAAATTAAAATAAAATAATTAAAAAATAAACATCATAGGCATTGCAAAAATGCCTGTACTATTAAAATTTATCCCATATGGCAAATGGCATAATGGAAAAAAAAATAAAAATCGCTGATTCGCCATGTTTTGTCACTTCACCTCCCTCAAAAAAATTGTATAAAAGGTGATCAAAAAGTCACACACACTCCAAAATGGTACCAATAAAAACTTCACATTGTTTCTGAAAAAAATGAGCCTTCACACTGCTCCATACACATAAAAAAGTTATGGGGTCTTAATATGGCGATGCAAAGAAATTTAGTATTAAAAAGCAAGAAAAACTATATAAATATGATATCAATGTAATCATACAGACCCAGAGAATGAAGGTAATTGGTCAGTTTTACCGCATAGGAAACACTGTAAAAACAAAACCTATAAATTGTGTGGGTTTTTTTATAATTCCCACCCATTTTAAATTTTTTTCAAGCTTACCACTACATTGTATGCAACAGTAAATAGTTCCATTAGAAAGTACAACTTGTTCCATAAAAACAAGCCCTCCTATGGCTATGTGAATGGAAAAATAAAAAAGTTAGGGTTCTGGGAAGGCTGGGAGTAAAAAACAAGTACAAACAAATAGAAAATTGCTCAGTCCTAAAGGGGTTAAGTTAGTGGAGTCTGATGGATCCAACACTGGTATATACAGAAACCATGGTGGAGGCAGATGTCAACAGAGCCTAAGGCTGCATTCACATGATGTGTGATGGATGTTGTTTTGCTGGCTGTCACACATCCGTTTTAAGAACAATGGTATGGCTGGTCAATAACAGATGTAAAAAAATAGAATATGTTCCATTTTGTCTGTTTTCACTGACCTAAAGCCCCATACAATGTTTTAATGTCCATTTCTCAGAAAGCCATCAGTGAAAAACATCCGTTTACAGATGTTTTTTCACTGTCGTGTGAATGTAGCCTGAGTACTGCACTTTAATATACATTGAGGGACATTTATCAAAACTGGCCAGTCTTGATCTCGCTGCGCTGGTGTGAGATGCGCCTAATTTATTAAGGGCCCATTCACATGGCCGTAGTATTGCGGGTCCGCATTTTTGCAATTTGCGGAACACACAGCCAGGCGTCCTGTTTAAAATGCTGTTGCGGACAAGAATAGGACATGTTCTATTTTTTGTTTTGCGCTCCATGCCGCTGCTGCCTGCTCTCATAGAAGTGAATGGGGCCGCATCTATTCCGCAATATTGTGTGAATGGGTCCTAAGATACAGTTGCCTTTTAAAAATCAGGTGCTTCTCTGCCCTACTGAAGTGCACGCCAGCTACAGGCTGGCATAGACTTCACCATCTGCATGTGCCACAATTTGCGGCTTTTTCATGCTACAATAGAGGCGTAAATCCTTTAGTAAATGCCCCCATTGTGTTGCAAGAACACTCATACCATTAGAAGTGGTTTCATTAGTTGAAGGACATAAAGAAACAGAAAAGCAGTATATATACAGCTGGTAAGACTGGAAAAAGGCACAGGTCCATCTGGTCTAATGTAGACTCCTACCATGTTGATCCAGAGAAAAGCAATAACAGCAGAGCTTGTGGGTTTCCTATTACTATAATGAAAATGAAACTACTGTAAGACAGCATATTAGAATTGCTTATTTCACACAGCGGGTAAGAAGATCTGTTTTAATCACTGGGACCCACCAGTTGACCAAGCATGGTTTCCGTTGCCACCTGTTATTCTCCCTTGGCCACCGTTAGCCAGCTTCACTGTGCAGCTTAGTCAAGCAGATGCAGAACTTCCTGCACAAATATTTACTACGATACCAGTAACGGGATTCCCAGACTATTCTCATTAAACCTAAGAATATTCCACTGTATTTTCAGTGTATCATTAGCTCAGAATTTTCTATGTACTTCTGCTTTTTCCTTCACCTAATAGAGGTTAGTGTGAATGTAAAGCTGCCTCCATGTAGAGGTGTCATTATGCTGTAAGGCTACATGCGCATGAGCATTTTGTATCAGTGTGTTTATCCATTTTATGAGCGTGTATCCGGTTTAGCGGCCGTTTTACATCCATTTGCATTTCATTTGGGTAATTAGTGAAAATATTAACCCGTGCAGTTCCTCATTATATATGTATATTATGCCCCCATAGTGCACCTAATATAAATTATGCACTAATTTGAGTAGTTATAATGCCCTGCAGTAATATGCCCCCTATATATTTAATGGCCCCAGTTATATATATATTGGCCGCAGTTGTGCCCACATATTATAATGCTCCCTATATATATAATGGCCCCAGTTGTGCCCACATATTATAATGCCCTCTATATATATAATGGTCCCAGTTGTGCCCACATATTATGCCTTCCCCCCACCTCTGCGAGTGTAAACATTAAAAATAAAAATCATCCACTTGCACACTATGGCACACTCACACCACAATGGAGGCACC
Source organism: Rhinella marina (assembly GCA_900303285.1). Taxonomy (NCBI): domain Eukaryota; kingdom Metazoa; phylum Chordata; class Amphibia; order Anura; family Bufonidae; genus Rhinella; species Rhinella marina. The sequence continues at coordinate 806,121 of ONZH01020898.1, read as the reverse complement.
AGGACCTGACATACCCAGCATTGTGATGTCACATATGTGTCTTCACAACACTGGGATGTAGGTCCTGCTGCAACTAGTGTGGAGTGAGTGTTTCCTCACATGCAATTGGATGAGGCGCGCCTATTTTTTATCCCCTGAAAGACTCTTTTTTGACATATTGTATCCATTTTCAACATCTGTTAGATGGGTGCACGCTTTTCTAAACAGCTATTAAAAATGGGACCATTGATTTCAAAGGGGTCCGTCTGGCCGTGAAAACGGCCAAAATAGGACATGTCCTATGTTTTGACGGCCGCTATTCAGCGCCCATATGATTAGTCTCACAGACTTCAATTGGTTGTAAAAATGGCCGCCTGACGGTCGTTACTTAAACGGCCATCACAGAGCCATTTTTTCCATTCGTGAGTGTGAGCTCCTGCTATTTATAACTCAGTGTGATTTTCCTACTGCAGAGAACTGGCTATTATGGTCACTAGCAGTAATTAGAAGCGTATGATAATCAGGCTGGTGACTGGAGCCACATCGTCTATTCCCTTTCTTCCTCAGTAAGCTCTGTCACCACCATGCCTAGTAATTGCCCTGTCTGCCTTCTAATTTAAATTTCAATCTTGTAAATGCTAAAAGCAGCTTACCCATTTTTATTCTAGCAGGTGATCCATACTTCTTCAGATTTTGCATCAAGGCAGCTCCACAAGACAAATAAAACGAAGAGAATACAATGTTAAATCATCTGGAAACAAAAAGTCAAAAAGGAGAATTAAAAAAAACAACTAAGTACCCCCCACTGGCTGACACCCAGGGTGATAACACTGATTATATCGCCACATTCATGGCTGTTATCCATATGGCGTCATGAAATTCAATAGCATATTAATTGGGCTGTATTGTGTTTTTCTGTGGATTTCATTTTCTCCTTGTGAGGGAAGCGTTATATTTTGTTTTCTAGTTTAATGTGTGGGTTCTGTGCCAAGACTGCGCCTTTCGAACTCACTCGTTTTGAACTGATGCTTTATTTTGCAGAAAGTATTATCAAGGCTGATCAGCGGCAGATTGTAACCACTTCCTTTCCCTCCTTACTTCGGTTAAGTGCTTGTGTTATAGACTGCCACAAAGGCTTATATCTCTGCAAAACACGTTCTCTTTACCTCTTACATTTACATTCCTTGTATGTGAACATCAGGAAAACTATGTCCCTTGGGGTGGACCCAAGAACATGGGCAAAAAAAGAATCTTGAATGGAATTAACCTGTATTGTATTCAAAATGTTGCTTCATATTTAAGTGCAAATATAAGATGTTGAGTTGTCCTCTACTGTCAAAGTTTCAGCCTTTTCTTTGTTAGGGCCTGTTCACATCTCGTTTTTGCTGTATATCAAGTGGATACGTTTAGACGTACAGTAAAAAAAAAAACATACACAAACATGCAGTTTTCCGGTTATCTATACTTTTTTTAATGGATACGCTTTACGGATGTACATATGTTTCAATATGTTTGTTAGTTTTTTAACAAAAAAGTATATGTTTTTGTGAAACCTTTATTTTTTAAATAGCGATTTGAAGTGTATCAAAGGAAGCAGGAAGTATCTGGGTAAAAACAGATATGTTTAACGGATTGAAATGTATTGTCTTATGTTTCCATCCATCTCCCATTTACTGCAATGTAAATAAAAATATTTTTTTTGCAGTACAGAAAAGCGTGGTATGCTACATTATTCTGTCTGCAAAAAAAAAAGTACAGAAACGTAAACAGTACAAAAGTATGCATTTATGTATGCCAGTTTGCCCAATTATAGTCTATGAGTACATCAATCCATACGTTTTTATATACTTTTTTTCTGTTTACAAAGGTATCCACTTGACGTACAGCAAAAACGAGATGTGAACAGTCCCTTAGGGCTCATGCACATGACCATGTGCCGGCCGTGCCCATATTGCGGCCCGCAAACAGCAGGTTTGCAACACACAGGCACCGGCCATGTGCACCCCATGTCACATACGTGGACCCATTCACTTAAATGGGTCCGTAATCCGGAAGTTTGGTGTGGAACAGAGGCACAGAACCCCACGGAAGCACTACGGAGTGCTTCCATGGGGTTTCTGTCAGTGCCTCTGCACCGCAGAAAAAGTAGTGCATGCAATACTTTTTTGAGGTGTGGACCGTCAGATGCAGATTACAGACATCATTCAAGGTCAATGCCCGTGCATTGTGAAGCGCAATTTGCGATCCGCAGCACGGGCCCGGCTGGCACACGGTCCTGTGCATGAGCACTAAGTCTGACGACTAATGAAGCTGCAGAGATGTCAGCCAGGCAATATGGCGGCAAGAGATATATTGCACATTACATACAAAGACACAAATCAAACAAAACACAAAAGACCTGATGCGCTAATGTGATATACTAGATTCAGAGAAACAAATAAATTAGACGCTTACCTAACTGTTACAAGGAGGGTATTATTTGCTGCCTCTTCCTCACGTGTTTATTATCATTGTTTGAGGCAGTTACTACACAATTGCCTTACACCGGAATCTTGTTCATTTTATCAACTTGCTTAGCCTGCTTAATTTAGGGAGGAGTTGTAGATTGATTAGCTTTCCTTAAGAATTTCTGTGCTTCTTTGTCGGGTATTGTAGGACTATTGTCTTTCATTGCTGCTAGCATAGTAGTAGTTTTTGTTGTGCTTCACCAATAAGAACCAATATAAGACTTTAGTCCTTTTACACTTGACTGTGCACATTTATTGATGGATTTTGTCCAAATTTTGTTGCCACTGTCGCTCTTTTCAGGGTGGGGGCAAAGGGACATTGTAGGTGAGTCACCTGAAGGTGAGATTAGTTATCTGTACATCCCATCATACCCCATATAGAACAATGTAACACAGAGCAACCGGTCAGAAGAATATTAAAGCATAGCCCAATCTGGCTAGCTTGGTGTGACTGCATCTGATTCACTTCATTTTTCACCTTCTATGAAATGAATGTTCCTCTCCAGCTGAGCTACTGACCAGGGGTCGTGAGATTGTCTCTTTGGGAGGATTCACCATAATCTTTGATATTTTGACACTGACTTTTTAAATGTATATTTATTAATGGTTACGTTTTAGAGTATCCTTAGGCCTCATGGACACAACTCTGTCCGTTCTGCGGTCTGCAAACCGATTATCCTGAAAATACGGATGCGGTCCATGTGCCATCTGCATTTTTTTTGTGTGGATCCATTGACTTTAATGTGCCATCTGCTTTTTTTTTTTCATGTGGACTTTAATGGGATCATGGTCCACATATTCTTTATGCAGAATTTATACAGATGCATATGTGCATTCTACAAAAAGGCATGTGGACCACAAACCTATTGAAGTCAACGTGTCCGCATAAAATGTGGATGCAAAATGGATGGTATCCGTATTCGCGTATCCACAATTTTTGTACCACAAAATGCGATCATGTTCTTGTGAATTCTTCTATTTCTGTGCTACCCTAATGGATTCCAGCTACTTGGATTATTTTGGCGCTGCGGTCGGAGGTGACATGTGCATGAACGACACATGACAACTGAGGCTCATCAGTTACACGCCATTCATGAACACGTCACCGTTGAGGCCATTGCTTGGATGACAGCGGTCACGTAGATGTCATCACTTCTGGTTTAGCAGGGACGGAAGCTGTGATGCTGGGACATGGGACACTGAGAAGATGAGTGATTTTTATTTTTTTTGCTTCTAAACACTATGGTAAATGTTATTCAACTTTGTGTTAGGGGGTTAAATAAATATCAAGAAAGCCAAAGGTGCCCAGAGCTTCCTTTATGGTAGCTGTAATAACTGTAACTGTACTACTATGTACTGTCACATGGTTTTTGTCACCTTGTCAGGTAACAGGTATGGAAAGTGAGCTTTGCAATTTACAGGCAAGGCTAAATTCCATGATGGGCAGATAGAGATGAGTAATGATTAACAGAATAGTCCAGTAATAGGACTGTGTGACTCATGCAATGTGTTTAGTCAGATGACAGCAATTTTGCTCCAGTTCTCATTCTGCATTCATTCGGCTGTCCACTCAGTCTTGTTGGTCACAAAGACTATTGTTTTCTATGCTCTCGGGCTGCCTGTACATTTCCATGTAAACTACTAGTATCATATTTCAAGCCTATATTAATTTATCACCTAATCCACCAGATGAAAGTGACTTTCATGTTTCAGTTTACAGGATTACAGAAAATGAACTGATACATATAATTATATGTGATTTCTTATCTGCCTGTGTGACTCTCATTCATGCTGCTCATCCGTGTTTCCCTATCTTTCTAAGTCCTCTTGCATGTGTTCGGCCGTTCCGTGCATTGGGGAGCGCAATTTGCGGTCCCCAGTGCATGGGCACCATCCGTGCAGCTGCTGCGATGGATCCAGACCCATTTAATAATGAATAGGTCTGTGATCCTTCCGCAATGCAAAAAAATATTCAAGTGAATGGGTCTGCATCTGTGATGCGGTGAGCATATGGCCGGTGCCCACATATTGCATGAAGCCTAAACCAAATATCCATGCTGGGATTGGCCCATAGGGGAACAGGTGAATTCCCAGCTGGATCGTTGAGAAAGGTGGGCTCCTAGTTCCCCAACCTCTGCACAAGTGGCACATGGCACTGACTGCCAAAGATCATGCCTCTGCCTGTCTTTGACCTGTGCGCACTAATACTCAGTTCAGCAGGTACAATGACATCACTGCATCATGCCTGCTGCTGGAGGGAGCAGAATGTTCATTCGGGGAATGGGGCTAGGTGAGTATTACCCAATGCTTATCTATACACGCCTAATCCTGCCCACTCTCCGTTGTGCCCCCACACAATAGTTATGCCCCCTTAGTGCCCTCACACAAATGTGATGTGAGGATTCACTAATGATATTCTACTGTGTGAGGGCACTAAGGAGGAATTCTACCGTGCCTGGGCACTAAGGGGACACAATTACTAAGCCCACACATAGCTCTATTGGGAAAAAAATAAAAAACTTATGGTTGTCAGAAACTAGCTATATACTGGTACCCCAGAGGCTGTTCAAGACCAATATGGTGCCCTTTAACCAATCCATCAAAATCTGCTCTGCCAAAATGTTTTCATTTTCTCAGCCAAGTGTTTCTAGATTCTGTGGAGTCCAAGAGCTCAGTACAACCCTTAATAAGTTCTTTGGGGGGAGTAGTTTACAAAATGGGGTCAGTTTGTGCGGTTTCTGTACGGGTACCTCAAGGTCTCTGCACATGTGACACCTAAAAACCATTCCAGCAAAATCTGCCATCCAAAAATGATATAGCAGTCCTTCCCTTTTCAGCCCTGGAGGGTGCCCATACAGCAGTTTACAACTACATATGGGGTGTTTCTGTAAACTGCAGAATCAGGATAATAAATATTGATGTTTGTTTCGCTTGCTGTATTACAGGAAAAATGGATTAAATAGAATATCTGCAAAAAAATTTAAATGTTTGCATTTCAAGTCCATTTTCCTTTAATTCTTGTGGAAGATCTGAAAGGTTAACAATGTTTGTAAAGTCAGTTGAAAAATTTTCTTGAAAAAGTGCAAACCTTCCTAAAAAAAATAAAATGACATTTACAAAATAATGCCGACACAAAGTAGACATGCAGCGAATGTTAATTAACAAGTATGCTATGAGGTATCACTATATGTCTCAAAAGTGGAGAAATTCAAATTTAGAAAACAGCACATTTTTCAAAATTTTCTGATGATATTTAGTTTTTTATAAATAGAGGTAAAACATATTGACTAAAATTTACCACTGATATCAAGTACAATGTATCATGAAAAAAAAACAATCTCTTGGAATCACTTGGATAAGTAAAAGTATTTCAAAGTTATTGCCACATAAAGTGACATATGTCAGATTTGCAAAATTAGACTTGGCCAGGAAGAAGAAAAATGGCTGTGTCTGGAAGGGTTAAAGTCACCTTCTATATTCCAGCTAGGAAATCATCATTCTTTCCAGAGCAAAGCAGCAATGGAAAATACTTTTGACTGTAGACAGTCTGTATCTGCTTTTTCCATTGCTAATCATTTCTCCTGAGATGACATTTACTAGGTAGGAAGAAAGTTTCAGTGGTTGGTGTGAGATCAGTAGCATTATCTGACAGTCTTTAGCAATCTCTACCACAGATCCAGGACCACTTTTCAAGTAGTCATTCCCTATGCTGATGATTGCCAGAATCTACCTTTTTTCACTGTGATCTAAAATTTGTTTCTAATTTCAAGGGCAATATATCTTCATTGCTTTGTATACACTGAATGATTTTATGATCATTGTCATGAGGGCAAGGGTGAGGTTTAGGCAAAGGTAGGCGACCACTTAAGGTGCTGCACTGCCACAGGTCAGGGGTGTAATTTTATTTAAAAAAAAAAAAACTTCTGTGGCATTGTGCTTTTACCTTTCAAACCCATGTGCACCTCCATCAGTCCATCAGTGAAGGAGGCCCTCATATGTACAGGAGGCTTAGGCAGTGCTGAGCATAGTTGATATCTCTGTTCATCACTATGTGGCATTAGGCTGTAAAGCAGTGGTACTCAACCCAGAATGGCAGTGGCATCCACTACTACTGACTCTCTCCAGCATCAAGAACCAGTGTGGTGGAGGTGCTGATCGGAAGAGAGGGATGTCTTTTTTTTTTTTTTTGGTCTGGTCTGAGGTCTGAATTAGGGGACTGGGGTCTGTATTAATTTATCATCTGGCATGAGTCTATATTAATTTGGGGTCTAGCTTGAGGGTCTATTATTTTGTGCTTTAGTCTGGGGTCTGTATTAATGTAGTGTCTTGTCTGGTCCAGGAAAGGCAAAGTGTATTTTTTGGTTCAGTCTGAGGGTTGTAATAACTTGGAGTCTGGTCTGGGGTCTATGTTAATTTGGCGCACATGTGTCATGGGTAGTTCAGGATGCTTTGAGCATTAATCAGGTAAGGCTTCTTTCACTTATGCGGTACAGCCTTCCAGCAGGGTACAATACCAGGAATCAGCCAGACAAAAATCACTGCGCAGTTGCATATTTGCCTGCTAGAGACTGGACCTCCGCCGGACCCCATTATAGTTAATGGGGCCGGCGGGCATTCCAGCACCATCTGACAATGCCGGATCCAGCATATGTGCCAGACCCAACATATGTGAAATTAGCCTAAATGTTTTCAGTTATTATATGCAGCTGCAATGGGTCCTCGTAAACTTGTCTTGCACAATGATCTAGTATCCCCTTACCCCTAGCAGAGTACAAAACAAGCTCTGAGGTGCCAAACAGCATAGTGCTGGATGTGGTAGATATTTAGTAGCGATCAAAACCTTGTGTGTGTATATATACAGTATATATTTACTTGTGGTTGACTTATACAATGCAATATACATGTCACACTGTCCATTTCTCTTTGGGTTGATTTCAATTGGTGCTTTTAAGATATTTTGCACAGATGTGTATTTAATACAGTTTATATACAGTATAGACCAAAAATTTGGACACACCTTCTCATTCAAAGAGTTTTCTGTATTTTCATGACTATGAAAATTGTAGATTCACACTGAAGGCATCAAAACTATGAATTAACATATGTGGAATTATATACTTAACGAAAAAGTGTGAAACAACTGAAAATATGTCTTATATTTTAGGTTCTTCAAAGTAGCCACCTTTTGCTTTGATTACTGCTTTGCACACTCTTGGCATTCTCTTGATGAGCTTCAAGAGGTAGTCACCTGAAATGGTTTTCACTTCACAGGTGTGCCCTGTCAGGTTTAATAAGTGGGATTTCTTGCCTTATAAATGGGGTTGGGACCATGAGCTGTGTTGGGCAGAAGTCAGGTGGATACACAGCTGATAGTCCTACTGAATAGACTGTTAGAATTTGTATTATGACAAGAAAAAAGTAGCTAAGTAAAGAAAAACGAGTGGCCATCATTACTTTAAGAAATGAAGGTCAGTCAGTCCGAAAAATTGGGAAAACTTTGAAAATGTCCCCGAGTGCAAAAACCATCGCAAAAACCATCAAGCGCTTCAAAGAAACTGGCTCACATGAGGACCGCCCCAGGAAAGGAAGACCAAGAGTCACCTCTGCTGCGGAGGATAAGTTCATCCGAGTCACCAGCCTCAGAAATCGCAGGTTAACAGCAGCTCAGATTAGAGACCAGGTCAATGCCACACAGAGTTCTAGCAGCAGACAAATCTCTACAACAACTGTTAAGAGGAGACTGTGTGCAGTAGGCCTTCATGGTAAAATAGCTGCTTTGAAACCACTGCTAAGGACAGGCAACAAGCAGAAGAGACTTGTTTGGGCTAAAGAACACAAGGAATGGACATTAGACCAGTGGAAATCGGTGCTTTGGTCTGATGAGTCCAAATTTGAAGAACCTAGAATATAAGACATATTTTCAGTTGTTTCACACTTTTTTGTTAAAGGGGTTCTCCGAGTTATATATATTGATGACCTAACTTCAGGATAGGTCATTAATATCATATCGGCGGGGGTCCGACACCCAGCACCCCCGCCGATCAGCTATTTGAAGAGGAGGCGCGCGCCGTATCAGCGCTGCCTCCTCTTCACTGTTTACATGCTGGCCAACACGGGGTAGTGGTGAGTAGGTGTAATTACACCTAAGCACCCCATTCATTTCTATGGGAAGAATCGCTTCCATAGACTTGTATGGGAGCGATTCTTCCCATTGAAATGTATGGGGCGGTGAGGTGTAATTACACCTACTCACCACTACCCCGTGTCGGCCAGCATGTAAACAGTGAAGAGGAGGCAGCGCTGATACGGCGCGCGCCTCCTCTTCAAATAGCTGATCGGCGGGGGTTCCAGGTGTCGGACCCCCTCCGATATGATATTGATGACCTATCCTGAAGTTAGGTCAATGCTGACCACCGCACCCAAAGGCAGCAAACACTGGAAGCGTGCGCCTCCGGTGTTGCTCCGGCTCCCCCGTGTGGCGATCGGAGGAGCCGGAGCGTGCCTGCAGCAGCCCCTGTCATGACAGGAGGCTGCTGCATAGGCTTTCCTATGGAGCCCTTCTGTGTAAGAAAGCATTGAAATCCTCATAGACTCCAATGCAAGTGCATTGGAGTCTATGATATCAGCAATCAAATGATTGCTTCTTATAGTTCCCTATGGGAACTATAAAAAAGTGTAAAAAAAAAATTAAAGGTTTTTTTTTTTAAATTTTTAAAAAGTAAAAGTTAAAAAAAAAACCTTTCCCGAAAATTAAAATTAAATAAAAAGCAATCAAAAAGTCATACACACCCCAGAATGGTATCAATAAAAAGTTCAGATCGCCCCGCAAAAAATGAGCCCCCACACAGCTCTGTACACATAAATACCAAAAAGTTATAGGGGTCAAGATATGACAAAAAAAAAATTCCAACTTTATAATTATTTTATCACTATCAAAACGCAAGAAAAACTATACATATTAGATATCGCCGGATTCGTACTGACCAGTAGAATGAAAGTAACTGGTCAGTTTTAATGAACATGGAACGCCGTAAATAAAAAACCCATAAAACTGTGGCAGAAATGCGTTTCTTTTTCAATTTCACCCCATTTGGAATTTTTTTCCCGCTTGCCACTACATCATATGCAATAGTAAATTGTGGCGTTGGAAAGTACAACTTGTCCTGCACAAAACAAGCCCTCATACAGCTATGTGAACAGAAAAATAAAAAAGTTATAGCTGTATGAAGACAGGGAGCGCAAAACGAAAACGGAAAAAAAGAAAAGAAAGGGTTAATATACTCATTGAAGTACGCATGTAAGGGAATTATGCAGGTTAATATATTATGGTGGGGTCACTGTGTTTTGGATACTATTTGTGTAAACTTGCAATTTTGTATCTCATATTGGTTAAATTTGGTACTTGTCTGGGGTTTGTATTTTTTGAGGTCTGGTCTGGGATCTGCATTAATTTGGAGTCTGGACTCTAAATTAATTCATTTTGGTGTCTGGTCTGGATTTCATTCGTTTTAAGGTCTTATTTGGTGTCTGCATTAATTTTAGGATCTGGTCTGAGGTCTGAGTAATCTTAGGGTCTACCCTGGGGTCTGATTTGAGTTAGGGGTCTGGTTTGTGATTTGATGCCTTCCCTGCCTAATGCTGTATCAGCCTTCAGTAAGGGAACAGAGGGGTGGTAACCAGTTGGCGGTGTGTCCCTGCACAGACTCACTCTATCCAATCAGTGCTGCCATTTTCAGCAAATAAATGTCAGGTTATTCCAATGTGTATATTCCCCACTATTTAAACATACCCTTGTAGTCTTCAGGAAGTGATTGAGTACAGCCCAGGGACATGAACCCATAATGCTTACAGTTTACAAGTGAACAATAAGCATGGCGGTTCACACTAGGTAGTGGTGTTATGGTGATAGGCACATCTGAACATTCTGTAAAATCACTTCCTTTCACTAGCACCTCTTGCCCCATACACAAATATTGTGGTACATTGTGGTACACCACTACCGCATGTCAGTACCCATGTTTGCATCAGAACTCGTATATGTTCATATGGACACCCACTTCTAACAGCAGTACCATCTAGTATCATGGCCCATGATCTCTACACCAACTCAGTCCACAAGTAGCACGATAGTGTAATGTACTCTGCCTGACTATATAAAAAGCACGCTTTACACCAGCACAAATAACTGAGTACATCACGGCAATTGCATGAGATTGAGCATCTAATACTAATTTAGAATGACACCATTAGTGTGCCATATATGAATGCAAGATATAGAGGAGGAATGGACTTTATGTGCCGTACTATATGAACTGAACCTAATCCCAATATGCGTGAGCTCCGTAATTGGAATTATAGGAGGGACCAGGACTATAATAATCTTATATAATACATTTTTATATAACATGAATTGTTCTTAATTGGTAATAAATACTGTATTGATTACTTAAGAGCTGGCCATTGTTTCTGAATTATATATTACTACAGCTAGATGGTTATAGCAGGCCATGCACTTTTCTGGTGTGCTCTTCATATATGATATATGTACTTCAATCAGTCCACAAGTTGCCTGAACAGTACGAGGCAATGTACAAAACAGAACAATGCTACAGTGACATCACAGACATACACATTCTAGCCTGTTGCTCACATCACTCACCTCTTCAGGAGCCCTTCAAAGGAACTCAACTGAAGCCAACTGCAATCACTTCATCACCAGCACATCTTTCCACATCTGCAGTATTCCACACAGTCATCTCTGTCAGCCCAGACCAGACCCTAAAATTTGTCAGGCCTTTTCTTAGGGAACTACTCCATGTTTCTGCTCTAGTTCTTTTGTTGCTCAGCTCAGTGCACAATGGACTTCTGCATGCCATGTGGCCTCAGCCTCAGTCTGACTCACTTTCTATAAACAGCTCTATATATATATGTACCTATAACCTCTTTGTTTCAACCACAACAGTGACATCTAGTGACAGCAGCCAAGATGACAGTATCAGTTCTTGTAAATTGACCTACATTCAGACAGGGTATATCCATACCCCCAGTCCTCCTTCAGCACATCAGAGCTGTCATCTGTCATTGACTTACCAGTCTATATGGATGATCTCCCTACTAGTTGTTACTCAATATTTGTTGACATCTTGGTTGGTTTTTAGTTACTGTATGTTAAATCCTGTACTGTTAATTTTACAAGATCTCTTTATTATTGGCATTTATATAGTCAAATTTTGGGACTTTTAATTGGCATTGACACTGGTGTCTCTGGTATCACATAAAGATGCAATATACAGTATTTTTCTATGTAATTATAATTTCCCTGGCAATCCAGCAGCAATGTATAGCAAACACACATATAATGCTGTGAATGTAAATCTCATGCAGAAACAATGTAACTTCTCAGCAACCAGCCAGCCAATCATGTGACAATGAATATATAGTGTGTCACCTTGCAATTAAAGTGTTAAAAAGCTAAAAAAAACAAAAAACGCAGAGCTATGTAACACCGCAGTGGGCGTTTGATCTTTGTTGGTGAATTTCTTTGAACATGTTTTCTTTCATTCCAGCTCCTGTAAACTCTCTTCTGCTACTTCCTGTGTGAGTGTAATCTGCATTATGGAGAAGATAAATAATAGCTCACCAAAGTAAAGGCTGTAAATGAATCCTTCTCAATACACATTAAAGCAACCCAATGCATTCACTTTAGAATGCATTTAGACTTTAGGTTTGATTTATTACTTTAAAAATAATCATTCAGATGATTAACATGGGTAAGAAGAGTGTGAGGTTCCAGACTATAGTCTTGGCAGAAGGCACATCTGCCCATGAGCTTCTACCACTTAGTGGTCTCCACCAGCCAGTCCCTGCCAGTACTCCACTGCCAGCTAGCACACTTAAGTAATAAAAAAAATTAAAGGAGGCCACATCTTCCTTTCCTCTTATTTATTTTAAGTAGCATGAATCGATCCAAATTGAAATGTAAGCAAATTATGGACTGCATATACAGTATCAAAGTATTGCAACTACAGCATATTTTGAACATAAAACATTAAAACTAACACGTTAAAATAAAAATACCTTACTGCACATAAAAAACCTGAACGCCTTTCACCTATTATCCCTGTACTGAAATCATTAATTTATTACAATTGCAGACCTGAAAACTGACACTCCTCTTTTTTTGTATCTCATTGACATCACTTCATTAAAGGTGTCCATTAGACATTAGGGAGCTTTCACACGACCGTATTTTCGGTCCGCGTCCAATCCACATTTTTTGTGGATCACATGTGGACCCATTCATTTCTATGGGGCCCTAAAAAATTTAGACTGCAGAAGGATGTCATGCATGTGCTGTCCACATCCTTGCGGCTGTGCGCAAATTATAGAACATGTCCTATTCATGTCAACAATGGGGCCTGTGGAAAGTGCGGGATGCACACAGACCGCATCCGTAATGTGGCAGATCCGCAATTTGCAGACCACAAAACAGTGAATGCTCCCTTGGATAGAAGCAGGTTCATCATTGAATAACTGTTGAATGCACAATCTGGTGAAAGATTGTTTGGCAGACGTGGCCATACACATTTTAATCCATATTGGCTTTTACAGATGTTCATACATGTTCAATAACACTGGATGATGGACAAATGAAATTTCTAAGAAAGATTGGGGGTCTGATTGGGGGGGTCTGATCTGAGGTTTAATAAAGATTGGGGGTCTCTTATGATATCTCATAAAGTTTGAGGGTCTGATTGGAGGTCTGATAAAGATTGGGGGTTCTAGTCTGAGGTCTGATAAAGACTGGGGGCTCTGATGAAAATTAGGGGGATTTGAACTGATGTCTGATAAAGATTGAGGGTCTGATGAAAATTGGGGGTTTGATCTGAGGTCTGAAGAAGATTGGGGGTCTGATTTGTGGGTCTTATGAAGACTGGGGGTCTGATATGAGCTCTGGTGTTTTTTCTGAATTTCCTCCTCTAAAACAAAAAAAACATGTCTTATAAAGCGAAAAATGCAGTATTTATTTTTGAACTGAAGATTTCACCCAACCATTGGAAGAAAATTTCAAACACGGCTGACTTCTTTTCTGTGGACGATGATCTGTCATTGACCAGCTGAAACAATTGTCTGTTGTTAGGCCGGGCAACCCCATAATTTACCATTTTCTGCTGGAAGAGCAAAAGTCCATCAAGTCCAACCTGTAATCCTGCTATATTGATCCAGGAGAATACAAAAAAAACCCTATGAGGGGAAAAAAAAAATCCTTCCCAACTCCAGATGTGGCAATCAGAACAAATCCCTGGATCAACATCCACCTTCCTTTTAACGAGGGGTTGAGTCAAAGGGAAAGGGTGTGTAGAACATGATTTCTATACATTTTTATAAGCCTCAATGTTCTTTTGAAATAAAAATCTAAACTTTTTTGGATATTGATATGCTTATATTGAAATGCTTATATTGCAAATGCAAAAATTATATCCATACACCATCTGAATGGCCTCTAAAAATCTTAACAAATGGAACAATTTTGCAAATCTACATTTACTTGATCACCTTTCTTGTGTACATAAGGTCATACCAGACCCTCACTGTCAAAGTCGGGTCAGTATTGATGGAAGCCCCCCCTCAACATCGTCTAGTGGCAGTCTAGACTATATTTAAATCACAGCTGTCTGACCTCATACTTCCTGGAGGAGCCTGTGAATATGGACCATTTTTTGTAGAGGAGGAGATTTTATTTTTTTCTGATCATTAGGTCACATACTAGCAGCTGCTGACTGGATACGGCTGCATGACATATATTAAAGCACCTATGGTGCAGCTCATTCATCCTTAAAACATGTCTTCCTGCTGGGAGTAGCTAGAAAGTGCTGAATGGGACTCACCGGAGAAAGTTAATTGGTGGTCGAGGCCACTCACTGGGCAGTTGTCCCTTTTCCATGGCTATAATCTACTCCAGCACACTCTTGAGTATTTTAATCGAGATGACTATGTTAGTATTAGGATGGGTCCACTTTTGGGTAGTTTATTACTACTTCTGTAGCATACGTATCTATGAGGCCAGCGTGGTAGCACAGTGGTTAGCAGCATCTGCGTGGCATGTTTGTTTGTTCTGAGTATCTGTTTCCTCACACTTGACTTTCTATGAAATTGACCCTATTAGGATGGAGTGTCTTATATAGAGAAATTAGATTATTGGCTTCATTCGGAACATGGTGTATAAACTTTTATAAACTATGTTTAACGCTGTGATGTAGTCAAATATGTATGGAATGGCAAATTTACAAAAAGAACCATATTTATTTTTGGGGGGATTGACACTGAAACTACACATGAAAAGTGCTGAACTACCACGTCTATGATGTTATGAATATAAAGTGATTACTTCCCTTGGTTATAGTTTTTATTTTGGGGGGTGCACTAGATTACAAAGCTCTTTGTGATTGTCTGCTCTTTGTCAAAACTATCTCATCAGATCATCTTAGAAGACAAAGCAATATGTCTAGTCAAGTTGTCAGTTGAGTATCACAATTTGTGAAAAGTCATCCCAGTAGAAACTGTACCAGGTCTATGTGTCTCTTGACGTGTGGTAACAGAAGACAACCATTGTTTTTGGGTTTCAGTTCTTCATGCAAAACAGCACCTGCTGAGCACAACCTCTTATGTAGCCAGTAATATGAAATGAATGCCCTAAAAAAGAACACATTTCACAAAGTTAGTTAGAGTATAGATGCTAGATTAATATTACTTTAAAAGTGTTTTCTGAGATTTTAATACTGATGACCTATCCAATGGGTAGTTGTGAAGTAGTGAGTCAGCACTTCGGTTTCTTGTCGCGGTGCACGTGTCAGGAGAGACGCTCCAGTAATTAGGTACATTAAAGACCGGCACTCGCTGAATATGAAGTTTGGATATTTATTGTCACATATTATTTGTGTGACGCGTTTCGGCTAGTCTATAGCCTTCCTCAGACATGTCTGAGGAAGGCTATAGACTAGCCGAAACGCGTCACACGAATAATATGTGACAATAAATATCTAAACTTCATATTCAGCGAGTGCCGGTCTTTAATGTACCTATCCAATGGGTAGGTCATCAGTATCTGATTGGTGGAGGTCTGACACTCGGGACCCCGGCCGATCAGCTGTTTGAGAAGGTATCGGTGCCCCTGTGAGTGCCATGGTCTTCTCACAGCTTACCCAGCACACGGCCATTCATGGTACAGCAGGTGTGCTTGGTATCGTGCTCAGCCCCATTCACTTTAATGGGGATAAGCTGCATCTAGGCCACCTGACCAATGAACGTGTCGTCACTGGGCTAGAGAAAGCAGCAAGAAGTCTGCGGCACTAGTGCAAGCGCCATTGCCTTCTGAAACAGCTGATCGGCGGGGGTCCCAGGTGTCAGACGCCCGCCGATCAGATACTGATGACCTATCCTGAGGATGGGTCATGAGTATAAAAGTCTTGGAAATCTCCTTTAAGGCCTAATATGCATAGTCTTTTTTCATCTACATACAAGCTCTGCTTCATGTACATACAGCTACATTGCAGCTGAATAGGAAGAGGGGTGTCCACTTCTGGTCAAGACCCGGGTGGAAATAGCCCACAGTCCATGCGAGTGCAGAGAAGATGGAGGCATCAGGGGAGCAAGGGAGGGTAAGTACTAAGTAAAAGAGTTTCCCTCCACAGATTAGTTACAACTACTAATTAGACAGAATACCTGGAGAACCCCTTTAATTGTTTTCATGTTAATGTACTGTATTGCAGAAGGTATACCTGAGGAATCCTCTAGAAACTCTTCATCACGAGCTTCAGCTTATTATGATAAGAATAGAAGCAGTGAATGATGACACATTGATGATTGTACGTGCTAATGAATAACCACAGACCTCATTTCATCAGCTTTACTGCTTGACAGTTCCAATTTCTGCAGTGTAAAATCCATTTGCACGAATGTTGTGCACAACCTAGTGGCTATCTGGGGAAATGCAATAATAATTCTTTCATGACTATCCTTTTATTGCTATTTCATTATTTACCATCTCTAACTTTGCATTTCTTCATTAAACCTTTTCACTGCTGAATCATATGAAACATTATTATTTTTGAGGGATTGATAAACTACAAGGTGGGCCATTTATATGGATATACCTAATTAAAATGGGAATGGTTGGTGATATTAACTTCCTGTTTGTGGCACATTAGTATATGGGAGGGGGAAAACTTTTCAAGATGGGTGGTGACCATGGCGGCCATTTTGAAGTCGGACATTTTGGATCCAACTTTAGTTTTCTTCAATGGGAAGAGGGTCATGTGACACATCAAACTTATTGAGAATTTCACAAGAAAACACAAGAAAAACAATGGTGTGCTTGGTTTTAACATAACTTTATTATTTCATGAGTTATTTACAAGTTTCTGACCACTGATAAACTGTGTTCAAAGTGCTGCCCATTGTGTTGGATTGTCAATGCAACCCTCTTCTCCCACTCTTCACACACTGATAGCAACACCGCAGAAGAAATGCTAGCACAGGCTTCCAGTATCCATAGTTTCAGGTTCTACACATCTCATATCTTCACAGCATAGACAATTGCCTTCAGATGACCCTAAAGATAAAAGTCTAAGGGGGTCAGATCGGGAGACCTTGGGGGCCATTCAACTGCTACATGATGATGTGTTTCCCTCTTTATGCACTGAAGCTGGCACATCCCCTGAGTTTTTCCAGCAAGTTGGTACACCACCACATTATGGGTGTCAGGTCCGAGCATTCCTAGATGAACAGTTTCCTGGAAAATGGATTGGTCGTCGTGGGTCAGTTGAATGGCCCCCAAGGTCTCCCGATCTGTAAAGTTTTGTAAAGTTGCATCTGATAAAACCAAAAGACTTCTGGAACAATGTTGTTTGGACAGACAAAACCAAAGTGGGATGTTGACCATCATGCACAGTGCCATGTTTGGCAAAACTAGCTCAGCAAATCAGCACAAAACCTCATATCCATTGTCAAACAAAGTGGTGAATTGGGCTTGTTTTGCAGCCCCAGGACCTGGGCACCTTGCAGTCATTGAACCGACCATGAACTCCTCTGTATACCTGGACTGAGCATGCACTGGTTTCACTGTCTGTCCCCGTGTCAGTGAATGGAGGATGCTGAAGGACAGGGGCCCTCCATCAGCCACAATGTCCATAACAAAGCACCTGGAACTGGCCATCCTCTTTAATGAACACTGATATGTGTTACATTTCATAAAGTCCAGATTATGGTATGACCACAGAAAAGTATATAAGATAGATAGATAGATAGATAGATAGATAGATAGATAGATAGATAGATAGATAGATAGATAGTGATTACTGTGCATTCCATGTGTTTGGTCTGTATGTACATGTGCATACATATGTGTATTTGTACATGCAGGCATTGAATGTACTTGAAGTGCAGTAAAATTATGATTATGGTTTGAATAGTTAAATAGCGCCACCTGCTGTCTGTTCTTTGTAACTATCATCTGTGATTCTAGTTGATATAAAACATACAGGAAGCATCAATAGTATGCCCTAACAGGTGCATCTGCACTGGCATAATATACTGACATATACTGACATAATATATAGTCATTTAATACAATATTTTTTATTTTTATTCTATATTCAGCTAAATCAGTATAAATCTCTGAAAGCAGCATATTGCACTCCAGATTCTATCCCACCCAACACCACTCCTGACACAGAGGGAATAGAGAGAAGGGGAAGATTTTTTTTTTTTTTAAACAATTATATTTCTAGTTATAATCTTACACCACTTTTGCTAATAGT
The DNA here is from genome assembly GCA_900303285.1 of Rhinella marina. Classification (NCBI taxonomy): domain Eukaryota; kingdom Metazoa; phylum Chordata; class Amphibia; order Anura; family Bufonidae; genus Rhinella; species Rhinella marina. The sequence continues at coordinate 787,817 of ONZH01020898.1, read as the reverse complement.
CTATCCACAACTTCATATATTATAGAACACATTAAAAAAAGTAAAGTACAGCACCTATCGAGTAACGAATTGTAATTCCCAGGATGCACGTCTTTCCAGGAGTCTAGTCCAGTGGCTCCATTATATCCATAGAAGCAATAAAGATGAAGACAGCATCCATTTCTTGCAGTGAAGTGATTCTTTAATCCATCAAAGTGGTATAAGCACCCGAATACATGCATGTATGAATCACTTCACTGCAAGAAATGGATGCTGTCTTTATCTTTATTGCTTCTATTACAGAACACAGACATTTTTCCTTAAGTTCTTTGTATTACATACCTGCACCTGCACAGTCTGACAATGGCTGCACTGATTGGATAGAGTGAGACTGTGCAGGTACACGCCCCCAACTGGTCACCTCCCCTCTGTACCCTTACTGCAGACTTCTGACAATTCATTCATAACTTCTAGTAGAAATAATAAAGGAATGGCACAACATAGAGACATAAGAATAGATGTTACAGAATTGTTATTACATGGGGAATGCATGAAGCTATTAAAACAGGCATGTCAGGAGTGGTGACAGGGAAGATCTGGCCTTAGACTTTACACTATGCAATGCAAAGAGTAAAATCTTTGGTCAGATGGGGGATAAGTTTCATGGCAAAATCCAATGTAGAACATTGAGGCTTTGCTGCAAGTTTTTGGAGCTTGTTGTAGGCAAATAAAAATGCCATTATGTATAATATTATGTTCTGTGCCTGTTGAAGAGTTTGAAGCGTGCCTAAACGAGAAATAGGCACTGGAAGCTCTGGAGCCTGTACTCCTGTACACTACTGTGTATAGGAGTACGGATTCACCTGCGGCTGCACAGAGCGCTACTCCTGCCTGTACCAGCACTGCTCTCCTAAAGCCTTGCACAGGCAGAGGAATAAGTGCTGTGTCATCTCCAAAATGTTGCGCACATGTGGTGAATAAAGCCAGCTGGCATTGGATTCTGGAAGTCCTGGTGTTGTTACTTCCTCTTTTTTTTATGAAGTTTCTTTGAAGTGAACCGCAAATAGCATAAAATATGGACACCTGCCTACTGTGCCACTTCTGTTTATAGTGCCTTCTGCCTGCTGTGCCACTTCTGTTTATAGTGCCTTCTGCCTGCTGTGCCACTTCTGTATATAGTGCCTTCTGCCTGCTGTGCCACTCCTGTACATGGTGCCTTCTGCCTGCTGTGCCACTCCTGTACATGGTGCCTTCTGCCTGCTGTGCCACTTCTGTTTATAGTGCCTTCTGCCTGCTGTGCCACTTCTGTATATAGTGCCTCCTGCCTGCTGTGCCACTCCTGTACATGGTGCCTTCTGCCTGCTGTGCCACTTCTGTATATAGTGCCTTCTGCCTGCTGTGCCACTTCTGTATATAGTGACTCCTGCCTGCCGTGCCACTCCTGTACATGGTGCCTTCTGCCTGCTGTGCCACTTCTGTATATAGTGCCTTCTGCCTGCTGTGCCACTCCTGTACATAGTGCCTTCTGCCTGCTGTGCCACTTCTGTATATAGTGCCTTCTGCCTGCTGTGCCACTTCTGTATATAGTGCCTCCTGCCTGCTGTGCCACTCCTGTACATGGTGCCTTCTGCCTGCTGTGCAACTTCTGTATATAGTGCCTTCTGCCTGCTGTGCCACTTCTGTATATAGTGCCTCCTGCCTGCTGTGCCACTTCTGTATATAGTTCCTTCTGCCTGCTGTGCCACTTCTGTATATAGTGCCTCCTGCCTACTGTGCCACTCCTGTACATGGTGCCTCCTGCCTGCTGTGTCACTCCTGTACATGGTGCCTCCTGCCTGCTGTGCCACTTCTGTATATAGTGCCTTCTGCATGCTGTGCCACTTCTGTATATAGTGCCTCCTGCCTGCTGTGCCACTTCTGTATATAGTTCCTTCTGCCTGCTGTGCCACTTCTGTATATAGTGCCTCCTGACTGCTGTGCCACTCCTGTACATAGTGTCTTCTTCCTGCTGTGCCACTTCTGTATATAGTGCCTTCTGCCTGCTGTGCCACTTCTGTATATAGTGCCTTCTGCCTGCTGTGCCACTTCTGTATATAGTGCCTCCTGCCTGCTGTGCCACTTCTGTACATGGTGCCTTCTGCCTGCTGTGCCACTTCTGTATATAGTGCCCTCTGCCTGCTGTGCCACTCTTTTACATAGTGCCTCCTGCCTGCTGTGCCACTCCTGTACATAGTGCCTCCTGCCTGCTGTGCACCCCTGTATATAGTGCCTTCTGCTTGCTGTGCCACTCCTGTATATAGTGCCCCCTGCTTGCTGTGCCACTCCTGTGTATAGTGCCTTCTGCCTGCTGTGCCACTCCTGTATATAGTGCCCACTGCCTGCTGTGCTACTCCTGTACATAGTGCCTCCTGCCTGCTGTGCCACTCCTGCACATAGTGCCTCCTGCCTGCTGTGCCACTCCTGCACATAGTGCCTCCTGCCTGCTGTGCACCTCTGTATATAGTGCATTCTGCGCCACCCCTATATATAGTGCCTCCTCTCTGCTGTGCCACTCCTGTATATGGTAACTCCTGCCTGCTGTGCTCCTGTTTATAGCGTCTCCTGACTGTTGTACCACTCTTGTATGTAATGCCTCCTGCCTTCTGTGCCAACCCATATATAGTGCCTCCTGCCTTCTGTGCCAACCCATATATAGTGTCTCCTGTTTGCTGTGCAGCTTCTGTATATTGTGCTTCCTGCCTGTTGTGCTAAAGCTGTATATAGTGGCCTGCTGTGCCACCCTTGTATATATTGCCTGCTGTGCCACCCTTGTATATAGTCCTCCTGTGCCACCCTTGTATACAGTGTCTGCTGTGCCACTTCTGTATATAGTGCCTGCTGTGCCACTTCTGTATATAGTGCCTGCTGTGCCACCCTTGTATATAGTGCCTGCTGTGCCAGCCTTGTATATAGTGCCTGCTGTGCCACCTTTGTATATAGTGCCTGCTGTGCCACTTCTGTATATAGTGCCTACTGTGCCACCCTGTATATAGTGCCTGCTGTGCCACCCCTGTAGATAGTGCCTGCTGTGGCACACACTCACACATAGAATATGAGCATACTCACCTATTCCCGTTGACACAATGTCCCTCAGCAATGCAGGCATGGCTAGAGAGGTCTGTTCCTGGGGAATGTTACAGGAGGTACCACCATGAATTCATGCCACCTGCATCACAGAAGAGCTCTGAATCATGGCGAAGGAGGGAACTAATGTTTCCCTTGTCCTGCCAGCTCTGCCAAGTGTTTAATTGTATCTATATCCTAGGGACACAAATAAAATTGGGTGTAGGGCCCCGAAAACCGGGTGAATCAACATGGTGATCGGGTGCCCAAAACCTTGGTGACTAGCAGCAACCCCCATAGAAATGACAGGTCTGAACTGGGCTGCTCTCATGTGGGAGGCGATTATGTGGCTTTCTGAGAAACAAAACCAGCGCCTCTCAGGTATCCCCTTCTAAGAACATGCAAATAACATAGGCCATTCTTACACTGGGGCTTTCCACATTCATTCGCATATTAACTTCATTTATAGAGGGAATTACCGTACTCACCGAAAGAAAATTCAGAAAAATTCACTAATATGTATGTTATGAGTAAAAGAATATTGGAAGAAAATCCCGCATGGTAACAACAAATAATATCATATTGTAAATGCCAAATTGCAGCGGGACATCTATATTTGGGACTGACCGAGGCCAAACTCTGTGGCTCAAAGGCCAGTTGTAAGCACGTATGTGAAATATTCATTTACATGGTTATTGTAGAAGGAAGTGCTGGTATGTATGTGTGTATATATATATGCATGCATGCCCCCTTAATGAAGCATGCATATACATGTATATCTATATATGGGCCTTCTATATATGTATCTGTGGGTCTCCAGATATGCCCCAATATGTGGTGCCCTCTGATGCATATGATGCCCCCTATATATATTATATTGTGCTCCCAGTTGCTCCTAATGTATATAGATACATGTATATATGCCCCAGTTTTATATGCATTTATCTATATACATATGAACTGACCCTACACCCTGCATCCCCCTGGAGGCACATACCAGCGCACTTGCAGGAGGTGCCGCCCTGATGACAGTCTCGGGCACATCAAAGGACAGAGGATTGATAAGATCATCTACCCTTTGTCACACACCTCTGGTATCAGCTGTTCACAGCAAGGCTTGCTATGAACAGGGGTGTTGGCCTCCATTGCTTGCATTGTGAAGGTTTATCACACCTGATCGGTATCTAGACTCTTTGTGTGGAGACCCCAATCAAGCAGTTGGTGACTTGCTAAACCTGTTTTTATAGCATGGGCCATCCACACCTCTGCCATATGGAAAGCCACCTCCCCCCCACTACTCATGAGGGATAAAAAGTCCAGCATTTTAGGGACTAGGGAGAAGAGCTTTGACCTCCACTAAGCAGAGGAGCTTGTGACCACCAGAAGGAGAGGAGCTTTTGACCACAGAGAAAGGAAGCCAAGCAGCCCCTCCAGAAACAGAGACTGGCTAAGTACCCCTGGAACTCCCTGTTACCCCTAATAATCCTGTATTATAAGTAACCACTTTTAGGGACAGCTAGTATTAGGCTTGGGAGGGTACTGCTGTAATTGCTGTAATTCTGTGTGAGTGTGTATGTGTTTAGATAGTTTGTGGGTGGAATTAAGTGGGATTGTGCAGTGTAGTTGAGTTTTTATACTGAGGTTGTGTTATTGTATTGTTGTGCGGCTATATGTATATATATTTATATACACCAATATAAATATATATAGATATAGTCTAAATATTAGACCGTAGACTTTTAGTAGAAAACCTACTACTCGTACTACCCCCAGGAGGGGACAGCAAGAACAGATGCTCAAACAAAAATAATATAAAATAGTATAACTTTTATTACAAAGAAGATCAAAAAAGGTATAAATTAAATACTCTCCAGAAATACAATAGAAGGGTCATACAGTGTAGGTGGGAGACATGGGCCGTGGTGGTGACCCTCCCAAACTAGATGTTAAACATGCCTATGGGTAAAGTACACCTATAAGTACATAAACCTATAGTACTCAAATATCCCCAGAGTAATGTGTCACCAGCACACAATGCCACCTATTGCCAAATATAGCACAGGTAAAAGAAACCTTATAGGCCATAAATATGTCCCTGGTACAACATCAAACAAAAATAAAACTTACCCAAAGACATGATTAGGCAGGGGAACCACCACACAGCCCACTAACAGAGTCCTCAAAAGACGTAGACTTTTAGTATTCTGTAATAAATCTTTTTATTATTTAAATACTGTATACATTGTCTTTTGTGTAGCCACCATAGTACAGTTCAGTACACATCGTGCAGGGAACGGACTTCAGTAAAGGAAATAAATAGGCGGAGCTAGCGAGAGCCGGTTACGCCTATTTATGAATATTAATTAATAATATTCCACAAAATATTATTAATCAATAGCTCCTTTAACAGTTATTTTGCTAATTTTAAAAATTATAATTTAATCACTTGGATATTGTCACTGACTTTTAAATCCAAATTTCAAGTGTGGGTTTCTTTCAGAAAAATCAACAGTGGATTTGCATATGGGAAATCTATACTGTGTGAACATAGCCCTAAGATGCAACATGCTTTGCAAGCTTTATAAAGTAGGCATTTAACTAATAAATTATTTCAACTCTAATTATAAAATGTAAACCATATTGAGCTTAAAGGCTATGTACACCTTCGGAGGCAATTTTTTTTAAATGATTGCATCTTATTAATTTTTCGTAATTTTTGGCTAAAAATCTTTTTTTTTTCAATTGGCCTATTGAGCTATTCTGTCACAACAACTGTTTTTCTAGCTGTGTGAATGGTACTTTCCCTTCACTTCCTCATTTCCCTGGTTCTCTTCTGGCCTTTGTTTACCTACAGTAATAACAATCTCTGCCCCTCCCCCTTCCTGCTATGCAAAAGGAGTGAATACAAGAGCTGCCCTGAGTGACATGTCTGCTGGAATATTCAGCAGCATGTCTTATGTGTACGACTACAAGTCCCAGCTGTATAATGACACTGCTGATACACACAGGATATTCCCCCTACCTTTCTTGTACAATACAATACTTTGCAGATCTCCTCCAGATCAGTTTTGTGTCTGTAGGTTGAGGAGAGCAGATCTTGTGTCTCTTTACATCTGCAGCTGCTGTTGTAAAGCCTTCAGTGTGTTCTGGCTGAAGGGGTTAATGTTTTATCTGAAAGAATCCAGGGAAAGAGCAGATAGCAGAGCAGGGGGCGTGGCTAGCACAGTGACGTTTCGTGTATAGACTCTCATCTGCTGGTGCACGAATACAAGATTAGCAGGGAGGCAAGCTGACATCATAGGTCATGTGACCCTGAGTGAAACCTGAGAAACCAGCAGCTTTTGAAGCAGAAAGTGTATGGAAAAGCTGTTGTATTTGACTAGTTAGAAACATACAATAGATAAAAAAATAACTCGGACAACCCCTTTAAGGTGAACGTGCTTCTTTTTCCTGTCTGTGTGCCATTCACCATGTAAGGTGACCTTCAGTTATTGCATGCATGTTCCAATAAACCCAGTTCCTGTTACTCCACAATGTCTGACTCTGTTGCACGCAGCAACCATACTCTGCAACAAATAATATCAGTCCGTCCTCTTCCACCAGTCTTCTATATAATACAGTCCCATGTAAATAACATCACTCCTCTCCCTCCAGTCTTCTATACCATGCAGTCCCATGTAAATTACACCAGTCCTCTCCCACCAGTCTTCTATACAATACAGTCCCATGTAAATAACACCAGTCCTTTCCCACCAGTCTTCTATATGATACAGTCCCATGTAAATAATCTCTTTTCCTTACAGTCTTCTATAACATACAGTCCCATGTAAATAACTTAAATCCCCTCCTTCAGCTCCCTCCAACACATAGTCCTATGTAAATAACATCACTCCTCACCCTCCAGACTTCTATAATATCCAGTCCCGTGTAAATAACATTACTCCTTACCCTCAAGACTTCTTTAATATCCAGCCCCATGTAAATAACATCTGTCATCTCCCTCCAATCTTCTGTAACATACACTCCCATGTAACTAACACCTCTCCCCTCAGCCCCTCTAACATACAGTCCCAGTTAAATAACATATTTCCCTCCCACTAAGCAGGGAGGAGGACAGAGCTGGGAGAACCACATCTCTCAGCATTTCTCTGGCACTCACATTCATTCCATGGCCTCACAGGTCTTCACCGCTGAATGTTGCCTTTCTCTGCACTGGTCACATGACGGTGACCTCATCACAGGTCCTACCACCACTTTCAGTGTTGAAAAGAACACATGGCTATGATGTCATTGCAGGTCCTTCAGCTATGGAGTATAGGAAGAACAGGCAGCAGATTCACAGTAAGTCCTAATCAGGACCCCCCTAAACGCCCCCTCCCGACCTACACCCGAAGATGACCAGGTTACCCTGATGGCAGAGGGAGGTAGTGAAAAAAAATAATAAAATAAATAAAAAAAAATACCTCTGCACTGGCACTGGAAAGGGCCCCCCTCCCTCTCTGGGCCCCTGTGCAGCTGAACCTGCTGCATAGGCGGTATGTCTGCCCGGATAAGAACTGAGCTTTAATGAGTATTTGAGAGGTAATAGAGCAGAGATAAGGAGTCAGTCTGCTCCTGGTCTGATGGAAAAGACAGAAAATCCAAAGGCAGCTCTGTACAGAAAAAAGGAAACCATATTTTTAATAAAGACCAATTTAAAAAATATATAAATTTGTAGCTCAAAATGAGTACAATGCAATAATTTAAAAAAATAAGCCCAAAGGTGTACATAGCCTTTAAAGAGGACCTTTCATGCATTTTTTTTACAGTAGCTAAATACCTTAACTCGTAGGGTACCCCCCGCTGATGCTGCCACCCATGACCGTTCTTCAAAATAGCGCTCCTGCGCCCCGCTGCGGCCCCCTGTATTTTTCCCGCTCAGTATGTTAATCCTGAGCATCGGTACAGGGAGGAGAAGACGCCCGGGTTTCTGAATGGGCGTCTCCTTCTCCCTGGCTGTGCCGCGATCCAATCACATCGGAGAGCGTCACAGCCAGGGAGAAAAAAAACTCCTTGGGAGAAGGAGACGCCCATTGAGAAACCTGGGCGTCTCCTCCTCCCTGTACCGCTGCTCAGGATTAACATACTGAGCGGGAAAAATACAGGGGGCCGCAGCGGGGCGCAGAAGCGCTATTTTGAAGAACGGTCACAGGTGGCAGCATCAGCGGGGGGTACCCTACGAGTTACGGTATTTAGCTACTGTAAAAAAAATGCATGAAAGGTCCTCTTTAATGATGCCATTTAAGATTATAAATATTAAAGTGTAGCTGCCACTTCATTTATTTATAATCTGTAATGTGTAGGGCAGTGAATGTGTTTTTCTAATATACTTTATTAAGGAAATATGTGTTAGTGTTGCTAAGAAAATTCTGTTTTCAGTTTTCTACTGAACAGTGAAGGATGGTACCTGTAAGATGCAGTGGCAGGCTTCTCAGCATGCATTTGCGGTCTATAATATGACATCTTCTATCTTTTGCGAAACGGACATACTGACGAAAATGATAGAACATATGCTATTCTAGTATCCGTGTGTCTGTTCCGCAAAGGGTAGAACATGTCCTATTCTTGACTACAAATGCGGACCATGGACTCATTGAAGTCAAAGGGTCCACAAATAGAATAGGTGCAAAATGAAAGTCACACGCAGCTTTTCAGTCTCAGGAGTGGTGTTTTCTGGATGAGGCTTCTCTAAGGGCCTACTTGGCAGGACCTCACACATGTAGGTCTTGCCTCTAGCTCTGCTCAGCTAAGACTTACTAACTAACCAGAGATGGCCAGACCAGCCGGTTTCCATGGCAACCTAGCCAAAACAGCTAGTGTTAACTGTTTTATGTCCATACACAATTATTTGGAATACATAGTGAATAGAGAGATAAGTGCTTTTAGCATTAAATTGCAACATTTAACTTTCTGCAAACAATTGGCCTTTAGCAGTGATCCACTGGGTCGCTGCATCATTGTTTGTCAGCTGCCTATCTTCTTGTACTGCCAAGATATGCAAATTATATGGGAATGAACGATCGTACTAATAATTGTTCATCCCCAAACAGTACAGTGGGTGCAGTTAAATGTACTAAGTGAGTAGCAAGCTATTTGCTATTTTGTTGATTGGCTGTCGTTTACAGGCAGGTGTAAATGAGCCCTTGGATAATTGTGGCACATGGGTTGTAAAGTTCTGTGTTTTGATCTTCGTTCCTCGATGACTTTCAAAATAATTTCATGTAAATGCTGCTTTATGCTGTAATCGTTGTGCAAAGGCCAGGCAAACGTTATTGTGGATCTGTTTTACAGTATGATGTAGAGGAACCCAACAAGGGCTTCTCACATTACATGGAAAATGTGATAATCATTTATTGTGGGACATCAGAAGGGAGTTTAATTGCTATAACATGTCACATAAGCTGCACTGGCGTAATTGCTTTAAAGCAAAGTTTCCATGTAATTGAACCTGAACTTTGCAAATCTATTTCTATGTGTAATACTCTATGTTTAGTGTCTAGACCAGTGGTGGACAAACACTGGTTCACAATATCCCGGTAGACCTCGGAGCAGGGACCAGTAGACCTTGATGTCCGGCCACCAGATCAAGGTCCACAGACTGTTATGGAGGCCAGAAAAATGATAGCTAAACCTCCAATTTTGTCTGGGCAGGCCAACCATCTAATGTGTCAGATGTCCTGACTCTTCCTAGTGACAGATATTCAGCATGTTGGATTTAAACATGCCTGATCTTTTTAAGTGCCCAGAAGTGCCTAGAAGTGGCTTTTTCCCTCTCCCTATTAAGAATCTATGGAGAGGAGTTGTGACCCTGGGTGCCATTTTGCTGGAGGCTATCAAAGACAGGGTCCTGTATCCAGGAGCCGCTAATGGAAATATCATGGAGTTCAGGCAGAACCCAATTGATTAAATATGGGTTATAATAAATAGATTACTCATTAAGAAAAAATATAGACATAAAAACATAAAGGCTAAAAAGCCTATATCTATAACCCCTAAAATACAAGCCAAACTCTATCAATAATACAAAAACCTACAAAGAACAACCGTATAGCTAAAAAAATAGAACATTTTTTTATTGGAATAAATATATATCACACAACATGATTAAAAAAAGAGAGATGAGAAACCCACATAAATAGCAGGTGCAGCTCTCCTGAGGAACAGTATGAATGTATGATAGATAATTACATAATATATGGTAACTGCACAATACAAGGTACAAGAGGTAAAGTTGTCTTCCACATGCCTATATGTATACCAAAATAAATGAGGCAAAAATCTACATCAGGTAAGTGAATAAATAAGGGACAAGTGTCCAAATATGTATATTACCTCAACGGTATATGAAGACAACAATCACCAATAAAATAATCAATATGACATGAACAAACAGTAAGTAGTTACTAGTAACGTACCCATTAGTACACAATGTCCTCTGGAGAGCCACACGCCCCAATGCACGTTTTGGCGTGTGTCATATATATTTATTCCAATAAAAAAATTTCTATTTTTTTGAGCTAAACTGACTCTGTTGAGGTTTTTTTATTAAATATGGGGTAGCTTTTGGCGCTCTTGAGGTTGGTTGTATATCTGTACTGTATATTACCTACAAAAAGCGCATAGTACACACAATATAATGAAAAAATAGACAAAGCTTTATTGGACACAAAACAGATATAAAAGGCAGCAAATCACTACTTTTTTTCATTCTAAACATATAGATCCAGGTATAAATCATAGTTACAACATCATATATAGGAGGGGTAAGACATACCTATTAAATATTAGATGCCACCTACATGTAATCGTAACAATGTCACCAGGTCAGGTTAGACATCAGGTCTCTAAGGACTCAAACATCAATCCAAATAAATAAAAACACAAGTAAAACAAAATATAGAGCAATCATACAGATCATGTGTTTTCCTGTGGCTTCTTCCAGGGGTAATATATAGGGAGCTAAAATGCCAGTATTTAAGGTATTAGCAATGATTAATTATGTCAATTAGCCATAGTCATAGCAGTAGAATATTTATCACAGAATCATGGCAGCAGGGTTGGACTGGGAGAGGAAATTATTCTCGTGGCCCATCCTCCATATCATCAATAAAGTCTAATCGGTTTTGTCAAAGAAATAGACCGTAGTGGATGTTTATTGTCTTCAAAGGCAGCTCAAGTTTTTTAATGGACTGTTGGGGCCCACACACCCCTATGGGTATCATAACCTTGGCCCACCAGAGGATCATAGATATTAGATCTAGTAGCTAATAGCTGATTTGGGGCTCTTTTACCATTGTGTCCACAGGTTTCAATGGGTGGGAAGTTTTCAGTCTGGGAGGCAGACTTAAAGGGGTTTTCCACAGATTAAAGGACAGCAGATTGCCAGCTGCATATGCAAATGAGCACAGGACATCACAGCATTCCATTATATCACAATGATGGCACTTGTATTGGAACACCAGGCACTATCGGGGCTGCTCATTCCTTTGCAGGAAGACAACCTGCATGGTCAGATACTACAGCAATTATCTATGGAGTTTCTTCAGCTTCCTCTATGCTCACAGGACTTACTGTGGATTCATTATTGTTGATAGATGCAGCACCTCAGTATATGTAATCTATTCTTATTATGTAACATTGTACTATGCCCAGTATAGCTTGTGCATGGATCATTCCATGACATCACAGCATTCCGTGACATCACAATCATGGTCCTGGCATAAGAACACCAGACACTATTGGGCTGCTCATTCCTTTGTGTGGTCAGAGGCTACAGCAGCAGGGACATAACTACCATAGCGGCAGACCATGCAACTGCTATGGGGCCCAGGGCAAGAGGGGGCCCAGTTGGGATCATCCCCTCTTCTACTGGAGGTGAAAGCTTAGTGAGGACTCTACCCTCTAAAGGAGCAACTTTTAGCAAATGAGGCAGTGGAAAAATGGCCCAAGGGTCATTGAAAAGGGTTTAGGCAGAAACCCTTCTGTCCTGTGCGGGGACCTTGTTTGATCCTTGCTATGGGGCCCTTACTCCTCTATGTACGGTACTGTACAGCAGGTATATATATGGAGGTTCTCCAGCTTCCTCTAGGCTCACAGAACACACTATGGGGGTGGGGGGAATTATTGGAGATATTGATAGATTCCTCAACCTGGACAACATCCTCAGCAAAAGCCAAGAATGTTTCATGCTAAACCACTGCATCATGGACCACATTTACACCCTGCACAGCCTCATCAAGAGCCACTCACACAATACAAAACATGGAAAGATCTATGCCTGTTTCCTAGACTTTAAGAAGGCCTTTGAATCAGTGTGGCACCCAAGCTTGTTCCTGAAATTTCTGTAAATTGAATAGGAGGACTAAAGTACAATGTCTTCAGAACCTCCTACACTGAGAACAGATGCAGCATGAGGGTAAACAGAAGTAGAACGGCCTATTTTCAACAGAGCCAAGGAGTCAGACAGGGATGCAGCATTAGTCCAATGCTCTTCAACATCTACATCAATGAGCTGCGGTTCTGGAATCCTCCTCAGTACTCTGTAAGCAGAGGACCTCCTGCTACTATCACCAATCGAGAAAGTTCTCGACACCAGAAGTTCTCCAAAGAAAACCATCAAGGTGTTCCAGAAGAGGCCTGAAATCAGCCAGGCACCCTTCTTTCCTCTTAAACCACTGTCCACTAACAGAAACCAACAGGTACACCTAACGGGGCCTAGAAATCATTCAGAGGAGCTTTAAACAAGCCATACAGATAATGAAAGACAAGGCATGCAAAACCTTCCATGCCATCAGAAGGCATCTGTACCTTGCTTAATATCTTTGTATCTTTGGTATCATTCTTCTGGTATCAATCCTCCTGTATGGCAGCAAAGTTTGGGGTCCAGATACATGCCCAGACTGTTCAAATGTTCAAATTGGGCCAACAGAAATATTTCGCATGATAGATTTAATAAGTAATAAAGATTATAAGTAATAAATGTCTGTAGCTCAATATACTGATTTAAACACACCAGCCTCAAAAAAAGGTTCTTTAATAATCTATCAAGTTTTTTATATGAACATCAGCTGGTTGAAGTGCTGGACATTGAATATATGTATGTATTGCAGTAAGTCTACTGTGTTATGAGCCACTTGTGCAGGGGGTGGTAGACTAGGGGCCCACCTTGCTCAGGAGCCCACTGGGGGTTTCACCTGTACCCCTGTGGGCCAGTCCGAGCCTGCTAGGGCTACAGAGTGACATGTGTCGCACTTTTGTAATGACAGTCAATGATGTCACACTGCAAAATGTGACATGCTGCGACAGCATTTCGCAGTGCATCACCATTAGCTATCATTATAAAAAATGTTACGTAACTTTTCAGTGAAAAGAAGTCACAGGACACATGTTGCAGTGTAGCCCTAGCCTTATTTCTTGCATTCGATGATGGCACACTACCACTTTACTGAATGTTAGAAAAATACAATGGAATTACCCATAGACAAGGCTGTGTATGTAGGAGGAAGTAAAGCTGTGGTTGTAACCTTTATAACGGAGTTCACCGACATGTAAAAAGTAAAAAAATAAACTTTCAGGGAAATATTAAAACTGAGCAGTGAGATGAGCGGCAGAATGCCCTTTGCTTGGCAAAGGTCAATGTGAATTCAGTTCCATACAATTTCTGTTTCATACAGCCTTTGCGTATAACCCCTAGAGTAATTATTTCAACTCAGACTCAGACACATCCAGATAAGACAGTCTGATAAGGAGCTTACATGTTACATTAAAGGATGTCGCATTTCGAGGTATAAAACTGCAATCTGGAACTGTTACCTTAGCAACAGAAGTCAAGGGTGATATACAGAGGAAGTCGATACTGTATGTGGTGCATATACTTTCCATGGTGACCCCAGGCTTTATATGCAGTGTCTGAGCCTGGATACAGTGAGCTCAGTAATCCCAGGACATGTGCATACATCTGGAGCACAGGGAGACAGCCAGATTGTTGGATGATGATAAGTCATGTGACCTAAATTCTTGCGGATTTTTGCACATTTACAATATTTTCCAGGATGGTTTTTCATATGTTTTAACTCCTTAATGCTGGTCATTTTCATTGCTTTGTTTTTTTAAATCCAGTAGGCATGGCTACTTATGAGAAAGAACTGTGCTGCAAATCATATGACCTGGACAGATTTTCAGGTTCTGGATGCAATCAATGTTCCCATGAGATGACTGTAGATGAATATCATGAAATCAGTGACTAATTGTTGCACAAAAATGTTAGAAATTGTATAACTTTTCATTTTACAGTGAATACACGTTGTTTACTGAAACTAAAATACTTTTATAAGGGGATAATTTATGAGCGCATCATGACACCAGGTCACCATATCCAAAAGATAACAATGTTTTGTAGACTACAGTATGATATGCAGTGGTGGAGGGGGAAATGGGGGGGCTATGGTTTTTCATTGAAGAACCACAGTATGTAAGTTAAAGGGGTTGTCCAGCCATTAATATTGATGACTTATTGTCACGATAGGTAATCATTATCTGATTAGCGGGGTCCCGGGTTTCGGCAGTGAGATGAGGCAGCACTCCATGCGAGCACCTGGTCTTCACACTATGCCTCTTCTGAGCGGTGGTGTAGTATAATTACAAGTACTCGTCCGTTCACTTGAAAGGAGCGAGTACATGTACTGTACAGAGATGGAGCGCTGCCTCCTCTTCAAATAGCTGATGGGCAGGGGTGCTGGGAATCGGACCCTTGACTATCACATATTCACAATAGGTCATGAATATCAAAAGGGTTTTCTGGGATTTTAATACTGATGACCATTCCTCAGGATAGGTCAGCAATATCAGATCGGCGAGGGTCCAACAACCAGCACCCCTGCCAATCAGCTGGTTGAAGAGAAGGCCACGCTCCATGCGAGCACTGCCTTCTCTTCATTGTTTACCTGCTGACATTGCAGCAGTGAGTAGCTGTAATAACAAGCCATCCCACTCATTTCAATGTATTGGTGTATAGGAAAGAACCGTCCCATTGAAGTGAATGGGACGGCTTACAATTACATCTGCTCACCACTGCAATGTTAACAGTGAGCTGGTAAACAATGAAGGGAAGGCTACGCTTGCATGCAGCATGGCCTTCTCTTCAACCAGCTGATCGGTGGGAGTGCTGATGCAGTGGCCAGGTTTGGGGTGGCCCCAATTCTACACTGGGTCCCCCGGACACCGTTGAGGTGACACCATCTGTTGCTGCGGTCCGGAATGGATGGTAAGGCGTGTTGCACTCCAATGGGAAATAAGTCCAGAGAGTCAGGGTCTGCAGTAAACCATCTTCTTTACTGGAGGGATTCAGGTACAAAACAATACAGGCAAAGCATAGGGCTGGCTTCTCCAATCTCCTCTCTGGCAGAAGAAGGGTTTGATGCTGAGGAAAGGCCTCAGCTAGTTGTCCCTCTCTCTCTTTAGAAGACTAGTACCCTGGCCAAAAGAGTATGCCCATCTCAAGGTCTTCTTCTAGTCACTCAATAGACTGGTAGAGTCTCTTCTTCTGAGCACTGTTCCCTAACTTCAGAACACTGGGGCTCTGACTGCTCACCTTATATACAGTTTGTAGCTGAACTAGAACCTTCTAGTGGGAGGGGTGAAGTGGAGTAACTCAGTACAAACAGATTCAAAGTTACCACTCCCGTCTGTCATAGACTTACATTATAGCTTCAATGGTAATGACACAGCAGTTTTTTCCAGACACAAACAAGTGTCCAGTCATAACAACAGAGTTAAACCAGACATTCAAAAGGTCAGTCTGTCTGGTTTTGGTGGTAAACAAGTCTGGCCTTTTCCCTCCAAACATGTTCTTCGCAGCTGTGTAAAATTACCAGCTTTTCATTCAAAGTCCCAAAAGTCTCTCAGTATTCATTAACTCTTTCCACAGAGCCTCACAAATACAGTGCAAATGAACAGGATATATATCACAACATACATATAAAATGCAGTTAAACTGTATTAAACAGTGCACATTAACACTTTCAAGTGAAATAAAGTAAGAAGTTTATAACGTTGCATAGGGGAAACAGAGGCAAATGTCCACAAATGTCCAGACTTCACAGTACCCCTGCTTCAGATCATTACACGGGGTGTCGGACCCCGGCCGATCTGCTATTGACGAAAGTATGAATATTAACTCACACCACCCAAACCAGATACACCCATGTATAGACAGCATTGTTGTTTTGGTGTTCTTGCCCCTCATCAGTACAAAGCAGGGTACAAGTTAAGGATTAGGATTAGGCTACTTTCACATCTGCGTTTTTGCTGCATCTGGCAGGTGTCAGCAAAAACACTTCCATTATGATAATAAGACCGACTGCATCGGTTATGAACAGATCTGCTTGTATTATCTCTAAAGTGACCAAGATGAATCTGGCACTAAAACCATTGTAAGACAATGGGCGCTGGATCCGTTTTCTTTTGTGTCCAAGAAAACGGATCCGGCACCATTGACTTACTTGTGTTTTATGCCGGATCCGTCTTGATCAGATCCCATGACGCACAGAAAAATGCTGATTGCTGTGGTTTGCTCTCCGCTATGGGAACGCAACCAAGCAGAACAGAAGGCATTCTGGTGCATTCTGTTCCGTTTAGTTTTGTCCTCCGGTTTTAAGATCCTATGGCGGATCTCAATACCAGAAAGGGAAACGTTGATGTTAAAATAGCTTTAGATGAAGCTCGGAGGAATACTGCTACTCATCCTCAAATCTCATTATCTGTTATGTTAGTCTGACAGGGTAGGGCACTGTCTGGATTGCTAAATTGGGAGGGCATCAAAGCATTGTAATTAGGTATTGCTATACCAATCTATCAGCCAAGACATCACAACAGTGAGTGGCAAATTCCCTATAGTGAGACTCTGGAACACAACGCATACATTTTCATTACACTTCACCATGGCTTCTGCTTCAGTTCATTAAATCTGGTTGCAATAATCGTAACTAAAATGACAATATGCATTTAGATATGATGAAGTGAAATTCATTTACATAGCTTTATTCTAAGCAGGAGGCAGGATATCTTGTGTCAGCCGAATCAGCTTCACATAACATTGCTGAGGCTAATGTTGCTGACTTGGTGGGATAGTACGGCTACACATCAACCACATCCCATTGACAAAACTTCTGGTTCTTTCTTAGTAAAAGCCCCTCAAATGTTTTTCTGTGTCTTTTCCTGTTCAGCAACTATGATTTTTTTCAATTCTGGATGCTATGTATAATACTGTATTTGTGCTAGCTTGTAATGGTCCCTCCATACAAAATGGCATACCTAAAAAATTAAATTAGCACTGCAGCCCCTTTATTTTGGAGGAGTCATCCTGGGAGAACCCTTCACATGGTGATATGCGAGCAGTGGATGGTGGAAAAAATGGGAGTGCTATTTTTTAGGGCATGGCTTTTATAAAAGGGAGTAGCTAAATGTATTCAGACCCTCTATGTTCATATCAGAATCTAGATGAGACCCCGTTATATATTCAGACCCAAACAGACCTCTAAATTAATTTCAGACCCCAGATCAAACAAAGAAAACAAACGCCTGACCAGACTATATATTTCTCGCTCCAGGCTTTGTTCAGCTCTGGATGATAGCTCAACTCTGGTCACACTTTGTCCATTGTGCCCACAAGCGACCTGTCAAACTAGCAATTGCACCTTGATAGAAATGATTTGACTTTGCAGCTCCCTACTAGTAGAGTGTGATGGACAGTGGGGGGAGGGGGGGGTCATATCCATTAACATGGGGGCACCATATGGCCCAGACAACACAGCTAACCATATTCTGCTTTTGATGTGGAACTACAAGTGACCCAGGTGCTGTGCAGCCTCCTTCTTTCTTTTTCTTCTGGCGCCTAGCAATGCAGTGTTGGCACAGGGCTTCTTAATAGAAAAAAGTGGGCGTTAATTCTATAATTATTCCAGCACAGATGATCAGGTCAGAGACTGGGTGAATAGCACTGTTGACCAGGTGCACGGATGAGGGGGCATGAAACCTAGATGACTCCCGGTTGTGTTCACAGCTCGCTTTATTCTCAGGGTCAGTGAGGGTCCCAGAGGTTGGACTCTGACTGATCATAAAGTGATAACTTATCCTAGTGCTATGCCTTCACTTTACGTGATAGGAAGCAATACCAGAAAAGTGAGGTGATCAGCGTAGTACGTCCCCAAGAAAGAGTGCCAGCAGACTGCTCCCTCCTTTATGTACTGTAAACTCTTGTTACTACTTCAGTTATGCTATGCTGTTTCCTTAGCACTCATGGAAACGAATTGGACCTACAGAAACGGGATAGCACTATTGTTATGCAAGTGGGTGTGGACCCACTGTACCACTGACTGGCTATACCCTGGAGGGGAGTGACTAAATAACTACATGGTGTTCACTAGAGCCTAATGGTGAGGATAGGCTTGGGCCATTAGGGTAGTTACCAGGTGCCACTCCAGAGCAGTCCCCGAGTCAGTGACAGCTGACCAGGGGGTCAGAGATACCAGTGCAAGCCGAGGGGAATGACGTGGTCAGGAAGTCCGGAGTCAGGGCAGGCGGTGAGCAAGCAAAGTCCGTAAACAAAGTCCAAGATCAGAGGCAGGCGGCAAACAAGCAAAATTTGTTAAATCCAAAAGCAGGGTCCGGTACACAGAAAAGCAGAAAGTCCAAAAACACCTTCACACTAAGAACTAGACAAGCTAGTGACCAAGACTGCTCAGGCACCTTCCTGGGGCAGGAAGTGCCCTTGAATAATTCCTCCTCCTAATACTACTCAGCCATATGCTGGGGAGGTAAAGGCCGTGTACGTGCTGCCTCACAAGGGAGGAGAAACACACCCATGCAAGCCCTAACCAATCAGTACAGGACTCAAGAAGGAAGTAAACTCTGGCACAGAGCACAGATACAACAGGTAAACTACCTGCTGCCCATGCTGACAGCATGGTGCACGCAGCAGGAGGGAATGAGGGAGCCCAGCGCCTGTTCACATGTGTAGGGCCAGAGGTGCAGGCACGGAGTGCTGGGCTAACAACCGTGAGCTTCACTGTTTCTGTAGCTCCCAAGTTAAAGGGAATCTGTCATGTTAAACATGGTTTCTGAGCTGTAGACAGCAAGTTAAAAACTGATAAATAGTTTTATGGGAACCGATTCAGTATAATCTGTATTTTATTCATTTAAATTCATCATAGAGGGAAAGCGGTCATCACTGATAGGACCTCCTCCCTGACTTCAAAGTCCAGAGGAGCAGGAATCTAAATGTATAAATTACAATTTATATTGAACCAACTATATATCAATCTGCTCAGCTCCTCCTGCTCCATAACAAGTTGCCTGCAGATTACACTGCATTTTTATGGAGACAGGTTCTCTTTAAGTAATCAGCATAACAACACCTGCTTAACCATTTCTATAACTCCTTCCACCCTTGAATACCAGTTAACACTTATTGACTTACAGGGGCACAGCAAGGTTTATGGTTACTATGCTCAGATGAGGTACACAATTATAATTAATACATTACACACAAGGAGGCTCTAGTGCTTAATATTTCTGAACACAAACCAAACAATATAACACTTAATAAGTATGTTAATCTCTGTCCCAAGCCCCTGTAAACTCCATACAAGTCCCTTCCCAGGACTGTGCTACTTCACAGAGGCCTCCATTTAGAATCTACTTCTCACTTCGGAACAAGTGTGTAGTCTTTGCAAGTTAGGTTTTCTTTCTCAAAGACCAGTACTATCATCCCTTCTATTCTCCAGGACTAACCAGGACATTTCAGACTTCAGAGCAACCAGATTTCCATTGCAACCACTAGCTTGTTCAGCTCAGTACCGCTCACCTCTTTCTGGTGCCCTCCAAGATGATGTTTCTCACCACAGTCCCAGCAGACTCTCCCAGAACTAATCCCATCCACACTGTCAATACACTCTATACAGAGCACTGCAAGTCATCCTCTTCCACAGACCACCCTAGTCCAGTCACTCTGTTAGCTTATCACTAGCTCTGTGTGACACTTGTCTCAGTGCAAGTCAAACCAATTCCCTCTTAAAAATTTCCTCAGATGTACCAGACAACCCTCTTTACAACTTCTCTTCAGGCCCCATGTCTTGCCTCGCGGCCTCCAGTCCACCGAGGCTCTCCAATAGCTCCGATTTGCACCACATATGGCTGCTCCACCCAATAAAGTGGTGACTTAGTGCATCAGCATCATAAAAATTATTCTTGACCTATCCATCCGAACCTATCCATTCCAAACTAATAACACGCTCATCTATATCAACAATACCTCTAACAATTATATGCATATACACTTTATTAAACATTAAACATTATTAAACAAGAACACTTTATTTTTTTAAACAGAATTACATTTTTTTGAAGCACCACATAATATGCAAAACACATCAAACAGAAAAACAATTTCAAAGAACCTACAACCCTACCTTTTACTGTATCTAAACCACCACCCACACTCTCATGAACTAGTCACCTACAAACTTTCAGGGAAAACCCAAGTTAAGGACCAGTCATAAAGTTTATCCGTAGATACTGTAGGACTGGGGAAGTTCATGATCATGACCAGATCATGTTCAAGAAAAAAAGAAAGAAGAAGAAAAAAAACAGGCCCTATTACACAGGCAGATTATTGTTAAGATGATCGCTATCAAGTGTAATACTGCCGCCGATTAAACAGGATCTTTTAACAAAAAAAATCCTGGTTTGCAGGTGATCGCGCCATGTAATAGCAGTTGTCTCCTCCTCTAAAAAGAAGGTGATTCTATTGCTGGGAATGCATGTCGGAACTGCACTGTGTGCCAGCAGCCTTAGGGTCAACAGTCGTAGAGGGTGGGAGGGATCAAGGGCTTGTACTATATTATTTTGTATCAATGTATTAAAACTAATAATAAAAATGACTAATAATAAAAAATAAATAAATACATTTGCTGATTAATGAATGGCTCAGAGAGTGGGTCCTTGTGACAAGTGGTTTTCAGTCCTTCTGGCAGGACTTCACCAGGGAATATCAGTGCGCCTTCTCATGCGACAAATTTTGTTGCAGACATTTCTGAAGTTCCGTTCATCTGATGAATGGAACTAATAATCAGTCACAGAAGGTTCTGTAACAGAATCTGCCGCGTGTGAAGGCCTCCTAATAGGTGTAGTAGTTCTTCCCTCAGATAAAAGCTCTGATGACGGTTCACTTTAGGAACAAAGCCTGTAAATGATTGTGTATTTGTCAGAGGACACGCACTGTTATACATGCACTTTATACACCAGGTTCTCTAATTCTCTATTCAGAAACGTTGCCTTGTATGGAAAAACAGCTGAAGGAATGTGGATTTATTGTGTCAAGGATCTTGTGATAAAACCAACGGAACTAGAAAATCTGTTTTTATTTTAAGCCAGTGGAATGCATTTGAGAACGGGATGTTATTCCTTTAGTTCCCATTGACAGAAAGATTTGAAGGGAATCTGTTACCAAGTTTACAGTGAGCAGGGCAATTCTGGGGCCCCAGGCAAAGTTATGTCTATGGGACCCTGTTGCACTGCTGATCTGAACCCGAGTCACACTGCTTGGTTTGCAAGGTAGTAAAGT
Source organism: Rhinella marina (assembly GCA_900303285.1). NCBI lineage: Eukaryota > Metazoa > Chordata > Amphibia > Anura > Bufonidae > Rhinella > Rhinella marina. The sequence goes on along the minus strand of ONZH01020898.1, from coordinate 766,078 downwards.
CCATCCATGATGGTGAGGATTAAGGGCTGAAAGCATAAAGTGGTGACAAAGCCAGTGGGCAGCCTTAGTAAAAACCCTCGCTGGAGAAAGATCCAACCAATTTATTAAGAGATGCTCACCCTAAGCGATGCGACCTGCCTCCTCCCGCCCACATACTGCCCACTTTTTTTTAAAACAAAAAGCTAAAGTCACAAAATGTGTCACAAAACAGCACTTACAACAAAATATGTATTATCACTTACTAATTAACAAAACTAATTTTATTAGGTACAGTGCAAGCTGAACATGGATTCCCTATATTCATGAGAGGCAGGCCCCCCACTACTGTGGCTGATTGACAGCTTTCTCCCTATTAGACTACATAGAAAGGCAGGGGGTCGGCAGGTCATGAACTTTGAGGACTCCACAATGTGCGCTTATCATAGAGATGACTTAGCACTTGGCTTGCTTGCACCTATAAAGTGTGATGGTAGCTATGTCAAGTTAACCAGCAAGTGACAACCAGGTATGGTCAGTGTGTCTATTACTCAGATAGGGCAGCATAAGACCCCATTCATATGACCATGTCCATTTTGTGGACTGCAAACTGTGGATCTGCAAAACACGGACAACAGCCATGTATATCCTGCATCACAGTGCGGATCCATTGACTTCAGGATACGGCCAAAGATAAGACATGTCCTATTTTTTGCAGTACGGCCACATCAACCCGGAAGCACATGGAAGCCCCCTCATTGCTGTCATACTAGAGATCGGGGGGTCCCAGATGTGGAGTCCTAGTGATCAGACATTTATCATCCCGTGGATATGTGATAAATGGTGATAGTGGTAAAACGCCTTTAAAGAGGGCCTACCATCTCTCCTGACAAGTATGTCTTACTAACTACTTGTATTCCCCATGTAGTAACAATTCTGAAGCATCTGTTCTTATGACTCTGTATTGTGTCATTCCTCTGTCATTTCTACTAGAAGTTTATGAATTGCCAGCAACTCCCTGCAGTAAAATTAAAGATGGGTGTTACCAGTTGTGGGTGTGTCTCTGCACAGTCTGCACCATCAGCACTGATTGGACAGAGTCATACCCACCCACTACTGGTAACACCCAGCAGCACCTTTACTGCAGACTGCTGGCAATTTATTAGTAAACTTCTAGCAGGAATAATACAGGAATGGCACGACATAGAGGCATAAGAATAAATGCTCTAGAATTGTTATTACATGAAGAAAAGAAAAACACACAGAAAGAAAAACACAACTAAAGTTGAACTACTGATTGTTCTCCACTTGCTAAAAGACTTTGCACTTTGCTCACAATCTTGAAAGTCTCTAGTTTCCCCATTCTCAAGGTCAGTCACGTAATGCCCCTGCTTACTGATTTTCATACTTCTGCTGATATCCAGTCCCGTCACGGCATCAGTGACATCACATACATAGTATGTACGGATGACCCGAAATTACAGCAAGAATCTTCCCTGCATGCGCATGCTTTATGTCAGCTCCACCCATTAGTGGCAGTCCTTCTTGGTTTGGTGGCATTCCCAGGGTTGGGGTTTATACGCAGCATGAATCTCCTGACACAATGCCTTTAAGGGAGGCAGCCTCCACGCAGCTACAAAGTTAGGCTCCATTCACACGTCCGTGTGTGATTGCGGATCCGCAAAACACGGACACCGGCCATGTGCGTTTCTATAATAGAAATGCCTTTTCTTGTCCGTGTATTGGGACAAGAATAGGACATGTTCTATTTTTTTGCGGGGCCGCGGAACGGAAGTGCAGATGCGGACGGCACACTGTGTGCCTTCCGCATCTTTTGCGGCCCCATTGAAAATGAATGGGTCCGCACCGGATGCGGACGCATTTTACGGACGTGTGAATGGGGCCTTAGACGATTAATGGAGGGCTACAGTATTTATGTAGCAGGCTTTCCGTTCTTTAAATCTGTATGCTGTAAGTCCCCCTTAGGCCCCTTTCACATGAGTGAGTTTTCTGCGCGGGTGCCATGACACGCATAGCACCCGCACTGAATCCTGACTCAATGGGTCTGTGTACATGAGCATTGATTTTCATGCATCAGTTCTGCGTTGCGTGAGAATTGCAGCATGTTCTATATTCTGCGTTTTTTGCGCTGCCCTTGTCCCATAGAAGTGAATGGGGCTTCAGTGAAAAATGCACTGTAATCCGGATGCAGTCCGGTGAAATGCGTTTTTCACTGATGGTTGCTAGGAGATGTTGTTTGTAAACATTCCATTTTTTTTCGTACACGTGATAAACGCATCAAAACTGATTGCACCTGCCCGGAAAAAACTGAAACATTGAACGCAATCGCAGACAAAACTGACTGAACTTGCTTGCAAAATGGTGCGAGTTTCCCTGAACGCACCCTGAATGCATCCTGACACAATCCGTATTGTTCATGTGAAAGAGGCCTATGAATGCCAGAAAAGGTATAGATAAACATATAGTAAAGATATACAGTAGTTTGACATTAAGCACAGACTTTTTATCCTCTTTAGATGAAATGATTTAATTTATAGGTACACATTAACCCTTTCACTGTCTTGAACAATAGCAGATAGTCTAAACCAGCAGGATTATTAGGTATTTACCTCCTCTAAACCATTCTAGACCAGTAGGAGTTAAAAGGGTTTATCCAGGAATCCTAGGGATAGGTCATCAATATGAAATTCCCGGATAACCCTTTTAAAGTATTAACTCAGAACCAGACTTGAGCACCATAGATTTTAGGTATTAACCCCTAAACCTCTGTAGAAGGGAAGCATTTTGTCATGTTGGTTGTAGGCACGAATTTGCAGCTATAATGGGAACCTAGTGCCTGCATATTTTAAGGCCCAGCTTGAGCTGTGTAAAAATTAGAGATAATTAGAGTGTCTGAATGACACTGATGAATAATGGCAATATACAGGAACTCCTGTGTTATAGAGCAGGAGGAGCTGAGCAGATTGATACATAGTTTTGAGGTAAAAGATTATAGTTTGTCATTCATTTAAATCTCTGCTCTTTTTAGACTTAGGAGTCCAGTAGGAGGAAGTTCTACTTCTAAAATTGACAGCCTTCCCTGTATAAATGTCCATAGAGACCATAACTCATTCACTGAATAGGACCGCCCACTGGACTCCTATGCCTAAAAAGAGCAGGGATGTAAATGTATAAATTCCAAATTTTATTAAATCATTTCCCATAAAATTATATATCAATATGTTCAGCTCTTCCTGCTCTATAACATGCTGCCCACAGTTAGGACTGCACGTGTAGTACTTCAGACCTAGGGGTACTACAATAGGCTAGTAATGTAATGCTTTGTAATATTCATGTTCTATCACACTACATGCAATACATTTTGTTCACCAGCAGATGGGGTACTGTTGGCAGTGTTTGGCAACAGGAATGGAACTTACCATTCCATTCCTCCCTCTTGGTAGGAGTGGGCTGGTCCAAGTTAGTTAGAAAGTAGAAAGTGAGGTGTGAGGGACTATGAGATCCACCTCCCACTCCTCCAGGCCATGTGTACTGCAGACGCAGGAGGACAACATTGCCCCAGAGAGACTGTAGGGTCTTACGCCACAGAATATTTGTAAACTACAGCATATTTGATCCAGCAGAGTGAGCAAGCAATCAAGCTATCAAGACTCCACTGCAAGGAGCTGGGAAACACATCAAGACACCATCACCGCAGTTCAGCACAGGCATAGCTAGAAGCCTGCATCATCCAGCCACAGGTGCCAGAGTAAGGGCTCATGCACACGAGCCTGTGTGCTACTTGCCCTGCTGCAGACTGCAAATAGCGGGCTGCAATGCGTTGGTACCGGCCAAGTGCAAACTTTAATGGGTCAGCTATCTGCAAGATATGCTTTGCACCGCAAAAAGATTATATTCTATTTTTTTAGCTGCAGAGACAAGGACCAAAATCCTATGGAAGTGCTTCGTAGTGCTTCCTTGGGCTTCCGATCTGTGCCTCGACTCCACACCGCTCCGTATATTGCAGATTGCGGACCCATTAAAGTCAATGGGTCTGCATTTATGATATGCACATGGTCAGTGCCCGTATAGCGGACCCGTTGTTTGCAGGTTGCAATATGGGCACAGGGGAATATATAATGCTAATGTGAATGAGCCCTAAAGCCGTAGGGAATGGAAATCCAGAGAGAGACAATATCTTGACAGCTATCAAACTTCTGAGTGTCATCTTCTGCCACACTGCCAGCCACCATACCCCATTATCTGGGAGGAGAGAATCGCACTTTGTACGTAATGCTGCTGGATGTGCTGCTATCTAGTTTTGCACTCAGTAAAGAAAGATGTTCTTTGTTCTACAATCTCTGCCTGGTTCCTTCATCATCTCTTATTCTCTGCACTGAACCCCAGGGAGAGATGGCCTGAGGTAGGACATCGTGTCATAACACCACCTCATCAGGGCCACTACAACTCCCATCCTCTGCACTGCATGTACAACATTATAGGTTCCCTTTAGCCATCATTTTACACTTTGTAAAATGAGAAAACCTTGTCAGAAAGGAAATCTAATTGCATTATTTACACGGAAAACCGGCATTTACCCTAAAAACAGCTGGGACTTCATCTCTGCAGCGTTTTACAAATGGTGTTTACGTGCACATTCAAACAATCCTTCTGTGACATCATCTGATCCATCCAGGTTTACAAGATCAAAGCGTAAGATTATAACTCCTGTGTCAAACACAAGAGGCAGCAAAGAAACCCAGAAGATGACTCTGCCTTTATGCTTCGTGAACTTGGAAGAATCTGACTGCGTGTTCAGCTCCTTGTTATTTGCTTCAACAGATGTGACTCCTTTGTATTAGAGGCTATAGGAATTCTATTTCCTTCCAAGAGTTCATGTGACTATTATATCATAATCAACTGATGTGGGCTCTCCAGTTCCATGTTTTGTTTCTTCAAGTACTGCTGTCTCAGTTTGCAAGTTTATTTCACTTGTTTTTCTCCTTAAATGCATGAAAAGACAATTGCATTTTTAAAGTTAACCCTTTGAATGAGGGTTTTTGTGTTTTCATTTTTCTTCCCTGTCTTCCCGGAGCTATAACTTTTCATGTGTCTCCTTTTTGAAAGTGGCCACAGAATATGAATATATTATAGTAGCATGTGTGATGCAATTAGTTCATATGGACAATTGAAGTAAAATGCATAGTTTCTGGGTTGGACCGGGAATTTGAAGTGGCCCTGGGGGAAAAAAAAACTAAAAGTGGCCTCATGTCATAGGGAGGTCCAAACTGACAGAAAGTAGGCAGGGCGAACGTAAATAGGTGGGAGCAGCAATACTGTGGTGCAGCACAAAATACTGCCCCAGCAGAACCAAATACACAGTGCAGCAGAAAATACTGCTGCAGCAGAGGAAGGCAATACAGTTGAATGCAGGAGGACACTTTCTTCTGCCAGTCAGGTGCATAAGTACCAGATCCTCCAAGCATTAATTAATGCTGAGTGCATCAGATTGCTAAGTACCCAACCAGCGGCCGTGAAGAGTGCTGGGTGGCCCCTGGGCATCGGCCCACCAGGAAATGTAGGGTCTACGGACAGTCCACCCCTGCACAGTTTATTTAAATAATTGCCTCTAGAATGTGTGTGGTTGTGATACATTTTCAAGAATAAGTAAATAAATCCTTTGATACGGTCGTGTACAGTATATTATGTAAATGTATATTATGTATTATATAAATGTTTGGGTTGTTTGTGATTTTTTGCTTTAGTTTTTCTTAGAAGATGAGGTGGACAACCCTGTACAAGAAAATCTTTAAAAAATGCCCTGAAATGGGCCACACGGTTGTCAAGCTAAAAATCATGTGATACGTCGCTTTTTTACTTCTTTAAACTGGGAATAAAGCTTTGGCAGTCGGACATGCTTCCTCTTCATAAAAGTCAGCTGATACATTAGATTACCATTACATCATCTCAGTTCTCTTTACTGTCTTGCACTACGTTACTGGGAATCTCCTACCACCGGTATATTATACAGTACAAGGCGCAGGCAAATGGAACGTTGTAGTATGCAGTATTAATAGAAATAACTGTGATAAGGATTCAGCTGAGGGGTCACATAGCTTTCACTTACACCATGCTAATGAATATTCTGTGGATTGTAGGACACTGAGAATCTGCCACATTTCCTGCCTTAATGTTGTGTATGAAAATTGTGAAATTCTGTTTTTTACATGCGGTGCTGTTATGTAGTTTTTTCCTAGAAATCTAAAAATATTTTGTAGAACTGCCTTTTTTAAAAAAAATATTAAGTAAGGATGAGCGAACCTGAACTGCAAAGTTCAGGTTTGTACCGAACTTTGCGAGTTCGTGTACCCGGACCCAAACCCGGCCTTTTTTACTGAAGTCCAGGTTTGGGTTTGGTGTTCGAGACATTTTATAATTTTCCGTTATAACATGGTTATATCGGAAAGTAATAGCATTCTTAAGACAGAATGCAAACGAGTATGGCAATTTAGGGGTAAAACAAAACCTCACCTCGTCCACTGCCGTAGTATCTTCTTTCAGCAGGACCTGCAAAAGGACCTGGGATGAAGTCACCGTGCTCACCACCCACGTGTTGAGCGTGGTGATGTAATCACATGTACTTTGGCAGGTCCTGCTGAATGAAGATAGAAGACACTGCGGAAGCGCAATCCAGTGGATGAGGTGAGTAGTTTTGAGTTTTTAAACCCCTAAATTGCCATATCCTTTTGCATTCTGTCTTATAATGGAAAATAATAAAGTGAAGTTCGGGTCACCATTGACTTCAATGAGGACCGGGGTCAAGTTCGGTTCCTGAATGCGAACATTGACCTGAAGTTCGGCAGAAGCCGGTGAACTCGAACTTCCACAGATTCGCTCATACCTAATATTAAGCATATAGAACCCGGTGAAAGATGCCACAGAACACTGATTTACAGCACAAACTGTATAAAAGTAATGTATCAGCTGAGAGCCACATGCTTACACACTTAGTAAAGGGGTTATGCCATGATTAAGGTAACAAATGTAAATCAGATATCATATCATGAGAACCTCTTTCTAACAACACTAGAACCACCCTGTACCTCACATGGACCCAGAGCACCACCATTCTATGCTCTAATTGCTCTTCTAGTTTTTATCTATGGCAGTTCAGGGGGAGAGGAAGGGGGGTGTCTTTGATTAGAGGTGCGTTCTTTCTGCAGCAGCTCAGGGTCGTTGCCTTTCTTGGGGGATTGTCCTTGTTTTTTGCAACTTTCTTCTATGAGAAGATCCAGCTGGTGTCAGTTGAAGGAGGAAACAGAGCATGTACGACCACCTCACTGGGGTGAACAGAGAAATAAGGTAAAGAGCAAACAGCAGGTGGCACTAAACAGATACATTCCATAGCTATACTACATTTTGCAATTTTACTTGCAATTATTTAGATTCAGGTGCTGGTTTGAAAAATGTAGAATATTTTTTTATGAATAACTGAAGTGTGAACTGGTAGGGGTGAGTTCACATTGATCAGTTTGATCAGGTATTTCCATCAGTTATTGTGAGCCAAAACCAGTAGTGAGGCCTACTCAGAGATTAGGTGTAATGGAAAGATCTGTACCTGTTCTGTGTTTTTGACCCGCACCTTGTTTTGGCTCACAATAAGGGCTCATGCACACGGCCGTTGCCCTGCCGTTACGCTGGGTCTGCAATACACGGGCACCGGCCCTGTGCACCCTGCATCACGGATTGCAGACCCATTAGGTCCGCAATCCCAGAGATGTGGAACGGAGGTGGATCGGAACTAGGGAGTGCTTCTGTAGTGTTTCTGGCCGTGCCTCCGCACCACAAAAAAGTAGTGCATGTACTACTTTTTTGCGGTGCGGCCCGTCGGATGCAGTTCGTGGACCCTATTGAAGTGAATGGGTCCGCGATCCGAATGCAGCGACCCCACTGTCAGTGCCCATGCATTATGGACTGAAAATTGCGGTCCACAGCACAGGCACTGACCGCACACATTTGTGTGCATGAGCCCTTACTGATGGAAAAAAACTGATCAGATAGCTGAAGGCCGCATAGACATGTTGCATATAATGTGAGGATTTGCCACACTGATTTGTATGTTGCCAAACCCACAGCTGTAAGATACCAGCTAACAGTTTAAAAACCACATGTACAGGTTGCGGAAATTTCTGGCGCATAAATTGACCTGCAAATGTGAAAGGTGAGATATGGGGGAATATTCAAAAAATCTGCAAGAAAATCCTAATTTGGCACATGCATATTCTGCTGCAGATTCATTGCAGAAAAACAGCAAAATCTGCAGGAAAATGCACCTGGAAAATCCATATAAACTACATTCTCGTGTGCATTGGGCCTTAAAGAGTACCTGGTACCTCTCCTGACATGTCAGTTTTAGTAAATACTTGTATTCCCATAACACAACAATTCTGGTGCATCTTTTATTAAAACACTGTACTGTGTGGTTCCTCTCTTATTCCTATTAGAAATGTATGCATAAATTGACATCTGGGCTTTACAGTTATCCTTGTCAAAGGGGTGTGTCCCTACACAGTCTAGCATTGTCGCCACTGACTGGACATTGTGTGAGTATACAGACACCCTCCAAATGGTAATACTCAGTTGTCAATTTATTCATACATTTCTAGGAAGAATAACATAAGAATGATACAACATAGACTAATCAGAAAAGATGCTCCAGAATTATTATCTCATGGGGAATACAAGTATTTATTAAAACAGACATGTCAGAAGAGGTGACAGGTCTACTTTAAATATATATTTTTTTTCAATTTCACCCCACAAAGACTTTTTCTCCTTTTCAAATATTTGATATGATAAATTAAATGGTGCATTTGAAAGATACAACTTTTCCTGCAAAAACAAGCTTTTACGTACTTACCTGTCTGCCTTTCCACTGGCAGTCTGGCTACACTATGGCGGCGCCGCTGGCACCTCTCAGTTGTTACAGTGACCAGCCTGGCTGACAGTGGGGCTTGTCAACCTATCAGCGAGCAAGGATGCCAGCCCGATCAGGTTCAGCGCCTTCTACCTTTAGGACATGCTTTTTAAGGAGACAGCTGCTGGCCACCGTTGCCTGTGATTGGTATTCCTGTTTCACTGTGTAGTTTAGTGTTTGTTACTCTGGATCTCTGATCTTTTCCAGGTTTCTCTGACTTTGCCTCTGACATGATCTCCTAGTGTTAGACACTGCTTGTTATTTGACCTTGCTTGATGTTGGACACTGGTATTAGACTCTGCTAGTTTGTGTCCTCACCTTTGCCAGCCGACTTTGTCTCTGATGTTATCTCCTGGTTTCACTCTGCTGTGCATTTGACTCAATTTTGGATTCTAATGCGGTCCTGGTTTTGACCTTTTTCTGTCTATACCCCATTAGATCAAGTCCCCTGCACTTAGTCTAGTCAGAGACCATCGCAAAGTTGTGGGTCATCATTTAGGGTGGATTGTGTAAGTAAATAGGGACAGTGTAGGTGGAGTACAGGGCTGCACTGTTCACTACCCTTCATGACACAAGCCCTCATACAGCTATGTAACTGGAAAGTAAAAACAGTTATGGCTCTTGGAGGGCAAGGAGGGAAAAACAAAATCTGCATCTTTAAAGGGGTATTCCTGGATTTGAATGTTGATGGCCTATTTCAGGAATTACATGCAAAGTGGTACTGTAACACTTAATGGAATACTTACATTTTTCATGTATAATAGGTATAGTACCACTGTAATCCAAAATAATCCCTAATCCAGGGATCAAGAACCTCCAGCACTCCAGCTGTTCTGAAACTGAAACTCTCAGAACCCTCCTTTCATTGCTATGGGAGTTGCAAGAACAGCCAAATAGGTGTGCATGCTGGGAGTTGTAGTTTCACAGAAGCTGGCGTGTCAAAGGTTGCTGATCCCTTCCCTAATCCCTAGTTCTTTTGTTTGCATGTTAGCCACCTTTTGGGGGGTAACTGGCAACCACCCCCCTCTCCTAGGCAGACCTGCAAAGTCATGTCAATTGGTCACGTGATACAAACCCAGTTTACCAATGTGGTTGCGACAGTGTCAAAGCGGATATTGACAGCGGGAGACCCAAGCAAGACAGCTGAGGCCAGGAAGCAGAAGAGCTGGGACCCAGCAGCAGAAAGTATGTAAGTATGCTTCCAGGTCTGCCCAGGAGGAGAGGGGGTGGCCAATCCGCCCCCCGCCCCTCGCCCCTCGACCCATAAGGTGGCCAGCCACTTTAATTGCACAGCTGCTCCAATTTACTTTAACGGGAGGTGTGCTTTGATTACCACCTCCATCCACTGTACAATTGATGGAGATGTGTATTTCTGATGCATATTGCCGGAAAACAGCTGATTGAAAGGGGTCTGGGACCCATGGTGATCAGATATTGATAGCCTAATGTGAGGATAGGCCATCAATATTGAAATCCGGGACAACCCCTTTAAGGGGTTTAAAGGTAAAGTATGCTTGTCATACGGATTTATTAAGTTGTTTCTGTGTGTTAGAGCAAGCTATTCTAACATCTTACAAATGACCAGGCTAGGCTTTTCTTTCTTTTTCCAAATATAATTAATTCCATTTCTTTAGCTTCCTTTTGCATTTTTAATCAGACAGATTAAAAATGTGGTTTATACTTTTCTTTGAAAGATACAGAGCAGTCAGCACATAGTGGAGTTGGAAAATAAGCAAATACATGCATTTTTTCTCCTTTTTTCCTGCCACGCTGTTGAATTTTTACTTTAAAAGCACTGTATCTGCAAATATGATGATGGCTGGAAGTCAGTAGAAGTTCAAGCCATAAAGTTGGATGTAACTTCTTATAAGTCATAGTCACAAGGTAACATAAGCCAGAGGGTGTTCTTATCCCGAAAAAAAAAAAACAATGCTATCTTGTGAAACAGCTTGTTTACTCCACTTGGTGCAATAAACAATGTTAATATAAGGTACAGGGAGAAAGGGTATAATGTATTATAGTATATATAAATTGTAAAATGATATTGTATATTATGAACCATGGCCTGTACACAGCAAAAGGGCATATATGTGGCAAGATTAAAGCTTATCCCCTATACACAGAATAGAGGATAAGCATCTGATTGTTACGGGTCCAACCACCTGGGCAACAATCGATCCCAAGAATGGGGATCCAGATGACCCTGAATGAGTGGAACCGCAGACCAGCATTTACTATAGCTCAGAGCTGTACTTGGCTATTACCAGGAGCCCCATAGCGAATCCCGAGAACAAGTGTCCCAGTTCCCCGGAATGAGTGGAGCCGCAGTCCAGCATTCACTATAACTCAGAGCTGTACTTGGCTATTACCAGGAGCCCCATAGCGAATCCCAAGAACAAGGGTCCAAATTCCCCAGAATGAATAGAACGATGGTTAAGCATGCACATTGCTACTTTATTTGTTCTGAGGAATTTGGGACTCCAGCTTTTGCGATCAGTGTGGATCCTAAGAGTTGTATACCTACCAATCAGATGTCGATATGTTTTAATCTCGGAACAAACCCATTAAAGGGGTTCTACACCTTTTTCTTACTGATGATCTGTCCTTTGTCCGTGACGTCACTGGCCTGTGGGAAGCAGAAAGAAGGCCATGGAAGCACTGCTGCAAGCACCGCTGCCTTCTCAAATTATGTGACACCACAGTTATATACTGATAGAAGATTCATGTCTTTCATAAAAATATTGAAAAAACAGTAAAGGAGATGTTTTAACTGATGAGCTATCCTCTGGATAGGTCATCAGTATCTGATTGGTGGGGGTCTGACATGAGGGACCCCACTGATCAGAGGATAGGTCACCAATATGAAAAGTGTAGAACCCCTTTAATAACTCCTGTATGAACTAAAAGGTAATATTACTATATCAATATTATTAACCTGTTGACCACATTATAGGTCCTCTATAGTTATAACCGTGACCCTGATCACTCTAAGCAGCAGTTTTTTAACCTATGATAACATACAAAATGTGCTTCCTGCCAAAACATCAAGTTCTGTGTCACAAGTTGGTATTACTATTGTAAACTGGATTCATTGTAAATATCATAGTAATATAGGGGGGTATTTATCAAAATGGTGTAAAGTAGAACTGGCTTAGTTGCAGTTTTCCATTACACCAGTTTTGATAAATCTCCCCCATAGTTTGTTAGGCTGAATTAAGTTCATCCAGTTCAGCCTATTATCTTGCAAAGTTGATCTAGATCTAGGTAAGAAAAATCCTCATGAGATTGAAGCCAATTTTACTAATTTTATGGAAAAAGTCCTTCCAACTTCACTGTCACATCCTCCTCAGGCAGAGAGTTCCATATTCTCACTACTTTTACAGTAAAGAATCCTCTTCTATGTTTGTGTAGAAACCTTCTTTCCTCCAGACACAGAGCATGTCCCCTCGACACAGTCCTGGGTATAAGTAGATCATGGAAGAGGTCTCTGTACTGAACCTTAATATATTATATGTAGAAAAGTATTGGGACACACATCTTAATCACTGAATTCAGGTGTTTCATTCAGTCCATTGCCACAGGCGTGTAAAATCCAGCCCCTAGCCATGCGGTCTGCCTTTACAACCATTTGTGAAGGAATGGGCCATTCTAAAGAGCTCACCGAGTTCCAGTGTGGTACTGTATTTGGATAACACTGTTACAACAATTGAGTTCATGAAATTTCTTCCCTCCTTGATATTCTACCATAAACTGTGAATGGTGTGCCAGGGGCTTCATGGCATGGGTTTCTGGTCCGAGCAGCTGCATGCAAGCCTTACATCACCAAACACAATGCCAAGCGTTGGATGGCGTGGAGTAAAAGATGCTGCCACTGGACTTTAGAAATGTGTTCTGCTGAGCGAAAAATCACACTTCTCTATCTGCCAGTCTCATGGTCTGGGTTTGGCGAATGCCAGCAGAACATTGTGCTATTAATGGTGTTGTTTTTCATGGGTTGGCCTAGACTCCAATGAAGGAAAATCTTAACAACAGTGCATAAAAGTAAAAATGAAGGGCAATACAAGGGAGGTAAAAACTAAACTCATGTCCCTAAAAGATGCGGTTCAGGTATTCCTGCCAGTGGAGCTTTCAGTTTTAGTAGTCATTTATCTAGGGAGCTGTAGTTTGATATTATAGCATAGCTCCACACATAGCCAGGTGGGTATTTTAGAACTTTCCCTGAGAAAACACACCATACTGTATATTCCCTTTCCAACGGTTAACAGATAATTTTAACACATGTGTCCTGCCATCCAGCCAATCGATTTGGAGACCAGATGGGCTAGATGGGCCCAAACTAATTTTCAGTCTCTTTAAACCAAGGCAAGATGAAGCCTAATAATCCTATAATCATCTTCTCTCTTTGCCCAGTCTCACAGAAGGAATGTCCCAGGCCATAACCCAGCAGGCGGTCATCAACTGGCCAGTACAATTCAATTCAGCCATTAAAGGGAAACTGTTACTTACTTTTCACTAATAAAACTACCTGCAGTGGCCAGTAGTACATGGTAGTACCATTCTGAACATGTCACCAGGATGTGCAGTGAATTCCCAGAAAAAGAACTGACACTAACCTCCTAAGCCTTCGTTAGCATACATCGCAGAAAAGAGGAGTGCTTTGGCACTTTGAAAGGGAAAGCTCGTCCGGCTGGGCACTTTGGATCTTATTTGTTCTTTTTCTGTGAATTCACTGCACACCGACCCTGGTGACAAACAGGTATGTTCAGGATGTACTTCTAGCCACTGCAGGTAGTTTTATTAGTGAAAATTGAGTGACACAATCCCTTTAACACTGAGCATAAATATGAACACAAAAATGTCATGTTTGTCACATGTTCTATCTGTATTTAGATCAATTTTACCATCAATGCCTAAGGGCTAGGCGCACTTTAAAGTTATATAATAATAAAAACTCCTCCATATAAGTTGCCATGGTGAAGATCCACTGCTGCTCCAGCCCCAACAGTCTCTATTTATCTCCAGTCAAGTGACATCTAAGCATCACCACTGAGAGCAGTGATTGGCTGCAACAGTCACGTGCTTAGATGGCATTTGACTGCTGACTGGAAGGAGACGTAGACTGGCAGGGATCATCTGCTGAAACTGGTGAGTATTTGCTATTTTAATCTTGCTCCAGCTTATAGACAAAATACTTTATACACTGGATAACCGATTTAACCCCTTCCCAACATGTACGGCAAATGTCAGGTCTTTAAAGCTGGCACCCACTCTGGATCGGATCAAGTGCCTTTGATGCTGGATGCCTGCTGTTTCATATAACAGACACCTGGAGCTAATGTCTGAGATCAGTGATAATGCTGGTCGCAGACATTTGATCCCTCAGATGCATGGTCAAATGTGACCACGACATCTGCAGCTAAAAAACCCTGGAGTGCACACTTCCTAGTACAGAACACCTTCTTCTCGCTGAAATCAGGGAAGGCGTAATAGTAATAGGTCTGAGCCTGCATACAGCTTCTAGGCCTATCACTGGTAGTTTCCAATGCAGGCCTGCAGATGGCAGCACTAAATTGAAAAATACTGAAAGGGCATAATTGCATGTTGAGGTTCCTTTTGGGGCCTACATTTTTTTAAAAAAAGTTTTTTAAAAAATAAAATAAAAAAAATATATAAAAATTCAATTTCCCCAAACTTAAAATCAACTAAAAAATAAACATCATGGGCATTGACAAGTCTGAAAATGCCCTTATAAGTAAGATAAAAAAATATTTATCCCATATTTCTTTATTCTTTTACACATTTACATAGCGCTACTATATTCTGCAGCACTTTACAGACATAAGTGTTGGACTGTCCCCAATGGGGCTCACAATCTAAGCTCCATATCAGTATGTCTTTGGAGTGTGGGAGGAAACCAGAGTACCCACAGATCCATTCTGTCCTGGGAGATTCCTTTTGTATACTGGTTTGGATGCAGGGCATTAATTAAGACAGCCATTTTACCTAAAGTCCTGTATTACTTACAAGTTCTCTCAATTCAGCTCCCTGATGTATTTTTAGGAAACTAAAATCCATTCTCTCTTCTTTTCTGTGGCAGGGACCCTGGTTGGCTCATACTTACTTACTAAGTGCGATTTTAGGTCTTACTATAGGGCAATCCAAAGCACTAGGTGCTTGGACTGGATAAGAACTCCAGGTGACAAAATAGACACTCTCTCTGTGCACTCTCCCTCTTAGACCTGCTCTACTCTCTGCGACTGCTGGCACTGGCATGCTGTGCCTTACCTCTATTGTGACACACTTAAACTATGGCATACAGGTGGCTTGAGGGATTCTTTAATAGCCAACCCATTGGTGCTCATGCGAGTCACAGATGCTTTGTTGGACTTTGTTGGAGTACTTTCAGAGGGACTTTGCCTAGGACAGCGTATTCAATTCTTGACCTTTGCAACCAGGGGACTCTGCCCACACCAGACTCTCTCAGTACCCACTCTCTACTTATAGACCTCTCTGTTTTTCATATATATCATATATCAGTTTTGAAAAAAATATGCTTTACAGAGTTCAGACCCTAAGAAGAAGATCTTGGCTATATATTCTCAATTGCTTCCTCAAAAAAGACCAAAGGAATGTTGGTTCCCAGTGAAGCAGGAACTTGATCTTGGGGGGGGGGGGGGATGATTCTCTGAAAAAGAGACTAAATGTCTTGTATCACTATCTATTAAATTTTCCCACTGTGTTAAACTGCAAGAAAATGATTATAAATTACTTACAAGATGGAATTACAAACCAGTTAGAGTGACCTGTATTCCTCCTGACTCAGATCCTATATGCTGGATAAGTGGGAAGGAGCGGGGCTCTTACTTTCACACATAGTGGAAGTGCCCCTGGGTTGCAGATTTTTGGTCCTCTATTTGTAGAGGCTTATCTCAAATCTGTGGCATTAGTATACCCTTATCACCTAAATTGTGCCTTTTCACAGACACTACTCTACCATCTTCTGGCAATAGCCAGAGTGTTGATTGTAAGCCACTGGAAGAAAAGGGAACCTCACACTCGCACTGGCAGTACAAACGTGATCAGAGTTTTTGATTTGAACAATTGGCAATCTCACTCACCACTTAAATTTTTCACTCTCTGGGACCCTTGTAAAAAATGATAGGGAATACTCTTAAACGTCTTTTCACTATCTTTGATTACTTTAGCTCAGGGTGATAATCTCCTACCATGGCAGTATACCCTTCTGTCATGTTTCACGTAGGTTTCTCCCCCTCCCCCCCCCTTTTTCCCCACTATTGGATTGCCCTTACCTCCTCCCCTACCCTGGTTATTTGTTTGACTTTCTTCTTTTCATTTGTTAGGTCTTCTACTATAATGTTTTATACCATGTGGACTTATGTCTGACTCTGTGTAATCGCTACTATTGATCTTATGTCTGTAATTTATTTCTTTATTTATTTTTAAGTTCAATTAACCTATAAAATACAATAAAATATGTAAAAAAAGTTATGGCTCCAGGAAGGTAGGGAGTAAAAAATGAAAGCTCAAAAATGGAAAATCGACATGTCAGGAAAGGGTTAAAGCTCCCAGTAATGTTTACAATGGTTAGTTCTAGTTAGTTACACTTTACGGATTTCAAAAAGATTTTTAAAAATGATTATGACAATTGTGTCTCTGATACCCACAAGTAGAATATATTTTCTAGGTCTAATAGTGATCATTTACCTTTTTTCAACTGTATATACTTCTTTCCTTTTCTGTATTTGCTAAAGAAGTTCATAAAGACGTAGTCACTGCTTATTGAAGAATATGTGAGCACTGTTACTTTCTGTCTAAACAAGATCAGGAAAAATTGCCTTTTTAGGAACACAAGCATATTTTTTGCTAGGATACATACACACCAAATTTATGCATCTTGTTGAAAGCTATTTTTTAGATTGTTATTTTTGCCAAAAATGGATGCAGGCTGTTGTCGATATATATAACGGAAGCCATGGCGCTATGATGGATTCTTCATCAGAATGACTTTTATAAGTGATGGAAACCCACAGGGAACACCCCACACCGTAAAATCTCTCCTATGGGAGCTGCAGGGGGACAGCATGGAGCAAAATAACATTACAGGCAAAACACACATACAAACAGGCAGTATATCATTTGTATACCCTATGGGCATGTAAAGGAAAGCAAATATTAAAACACTCCTCATTACTTTTCCTTCACATGGAAAAACAAGAAAATATTCAGAGAAGGAAAGAAATTAGATGATAAAAAAGTCAAGAAGATGGCAGATTATATCGATGGCTTATTCTCTGGATAGGTCATCAATATCTGATTGGTTGGAGTCCGACATCTGACACCCCTGCCAATCAGCTGTTTGAAGAGGCCTCCTTACAGCTTACCAAGCACAGTGCTGCCCAGTGGCTGTGCTTGGTATTGCCGCTCAGGCCCATTAATTTGAAAGAGACTGGACAGGATCTAGGCAGTGTGACCTATGTAGATGACTTTACTATTTATGTACAACTATACATACATACAACTATACTTGCCACTGAGGAAGAAACGGGTTACGTTTCGAAACGCGTCTGGCGTATCAGAGCAAAGTGCAGTGACTTTTATATATTCTTGGAGAGTGGTTATGCGAACTCTGTATAATTATACTAATTGCGACTGAGGTTCATCTAGACTGAAATTGATTACAATTCATCACCGCAAGGTATTCCACTTCCAGACGGCAGAGGAGAAGTGCCGAGAGAGCCCATGTGGTATTACGGCTTACCCGGACGTGTGTGGGGCACAAGCGCCGGGTATTGGCCAGCACGAGGAGGATGGTTCCGGGAGTCCCGTACAGTGGAGTGCACTCGGTTGTGGTAGCTTACTCCTACACTTGTGAGACCACCTAAACAAGGAAGCTTGGCATTCACTCCAGAGAATCCTCACCAGCACGGGAGTGGTAAGAAGCACATAGCGCTAAACCATATAGGCTGTGTGTTCGTCAAAGAACGCCAGTGAAACACTGGATACTTTGTATATTCCTTATATCAAAGGACTACACTAAAGGAATTCTTGAACTTAAATAAAATAACCACTTTTTGCAAAATAAGTAAAACAAAAAGACTGCACTCAAATAATATATGTATATATACTCACTGCGAGAGCTCCGCAGTTGAGCAACATAAGGGGGACTGGAATCATAAAACAAAAGCGCACATGTTTATGATAACCATCAGTGTTGTTATTACTACTTTTTATATGATCTTTTTTATATGATTTATTTTTAATTGTTTTTTATAATTGGGTATGATTTAATAAATACTTAATGTGCGATAGAGCCGACCGTTTTCTGATTAGATGACTTTACTAGCCTAGGAAGGGCAGCAGCACTCACCGGGGTGGAGCCGCCTCTTCGATTAGCTGATCGGTGGGGCTGTGGGACTGGGACCCACACCAATCAGATATTGATGACCTATCCTGAGGATAGACCATCAATATCAAAATCCCTTTAAACTAACTGTAAGGATCTATAGCACGTATAATGCCTTTGTAGTACCAAACATCTGTGGTCCGCCATATATGTCTGTTCTAATCGTGCTAACAGATGAGTATTCTTTTTATGCCCTTCAGCTGCGATGAACAGCTTGAATTGTTCACATTGTTTCAATGCTATCGTGAGGAATTTGTATATTGTGCACATTTTAAGCTTGATATCATTTATAATTATTTCAGAACAGTTTCTTCTTTTTCAGTCATGTAGTTCATGTCATGTGGAATTATGGACAAGTCAGGTCATTCTGTTATAGAAGCTGCTTTGTTTATATGGTAAATATATTAGAGATGAAATATTGGGGGCATATTAGGCTACTTTCACACTAGCTTTTCTATTTTCCAGTATTGAGATCTGTCATATGATCTCAATACCGGAGAAAAACGCTTCCGTTTTGTCCCCATTCATTGTCAATGGGGACAAAACGTAACTGAGCAAAACGGAGTGATCCAAAAATCATTCCGTTCCATTTAGTTGGGTTCCCATACCGGAGAGCAAACTGCAGCAATCTGTGGTTTTCTTTCCATGGGATGCGGGGTAAGACGGATCTGTTTAACTTTGACAGAATCTGACACAATAGAAATGTGTCCCCCATTGACTTTCAATGGAGTTCATGACGGATCCATCTTGGCTATGTTAAAGATAATCCAACCGGATCCGTTCATAATCTAATAGTTATCTCCTATCCTGTGGATAACTTTGTATAGCCAGAATACCCCTTTAAATTCTTATTCCACTTGCCAAACTAATTTTCTGTAATCTAATAACACTAAAATTCCTTGCTCCATGTTGGTGTGCATATTCTGTTGCCTGTCATATCATTCTGTGGCTCAACCATCTCTGGCAACCTCATATTTGGGACTCCTCTCTGTTCAGTACTCCACAGATGAAGAGATGGTTGTGGTTGTAGTTTATAGGGCAGGACCCAGCATTCACGTCTATGGAAGGTCCAAGAACAGCTAAGCAGTTGTTAATGCTGGGACTTGTAGTTTCCCTACAACTGGTGTGCTGGAGGTTGCTATTGGGGATGTGAAAAGTTTGGCTGTTTCCCCAACTTTCACAAACCCCAATAGGGATAACATCCCTTGTTTGGCCACCTTTCCTGGAGTGCCAATTGTCTAAATGGAAGTTCCAGAAATGCAACCGACGTATTAGATAATTATGGCGTTTACTGTCAATGTGTCCCAGATGAGAATACTTTAGGATTTTTGTCGTCCCTGGAAGTCTTATAATCTAAGGCTCCGTTAGGCAGGGATCACCCACAAAGAACCCAACAGCCCTTCTAAGGGCTAGAAGACATTTTTTTTTTTTTTTGTCACTTGGCTGGCTGGCACTAGTAGTGCAGCTATCGCCATGTATAACCCCCTTTTATTTTTTTATGTTATATCTCAGTGATACAAATCCATTGCACACAGCAGTGTGGAACCATTCTGTGTGTCACAGTTCAGTACACTCACTATTTTCTGTCCAGGTGACACTTTCTGTACGTCACTTAATACAACCAAGTAATTTGCTGCCTGTCACGTGTATGGCTTGATCCCAAAAATCTCTGTGCGACATTTGTCTGGGTCGCAGTCTAAATAGCTACCGACAGTAGGGTGTCAGTTAGCTCTACGGTAGTTTCTGCACGTCACGTTCCCAAAAAAAACAAAAATACAAAAAAAATATAGAAAAAAAATAATTTTTTTTGTTGTTTTAGCTGAGTGATACAAATCCATTTCACACAGCTGCGTGTAACCTTTCTGTGTGTCACAGTTCAGCATACTCACTCCAAACCGTATATACTGTCTAGGTGACACTTTCTGTACGTCACAAAATACAACCAAGTCACTTGCTACATGTCACGTATATATAGCTTGATCCTAAAAATCTCTGTGCGACATTTGTCTGGGTCGCAGTCTAAATAGCCACCGTCATTAAGGTGTCAGTCAGCTGTACGATAGTTTCTGCACGTCACGTTCCCAAAAAAACAAAACTAAAAGAAAAATAGAAAAAAAATAATTTTTTTTGTTGTTTTAGCTGAGTGATACAAATCCATTTCACACAGCTGCGTGTAACCTTTCTGTGTGTCACAGTTCAGCACACTCACTCCAAACCGTATATACTGTCCAGGTGACACTTTCTGTACGTCACAAAATACAACCAAGTCACTTGCTACCTGTCACGTATATATAGCTTGATCCTAAAAATCTCTGTGCGACATTTGTCTGGGTCGCAGTCTAAATAGCCACCGTCATTAGGGTGTCAGTCAGCTGTACGATAGTTTCTGCACGTCACGTTCCCAAAAAAACAAAACTAAAAGAAAAAAATATAAAAAAAAAAAATTGAAAAAAAATAATTTTTTTTGTTGTTTTAGCTGAGTGATACAAATCCATTTCACACAGCTGCGTGTAACCTTTCTGTGTGACACAGTTCAGCATACTCACTCCAAACCGTATATACTGTCCAGGTGACACTTTCTGTACGTCACAAAATTAAACCAGACTGAACAAGTTTGTGGGTTTCAGTACACCAAGGCCCATTTATTTTATTTTTTTTATAGAATACAATTATATACAGAAAATGTGGAACCCCAGGGCTAAGGGTCGAGGACGAGGGCGTGGGCATTCAATTACTGCAGGGGGCAGAGGCCGTGGTCCTGGGCAGGGTGAGACAGTACCTGCTGATGAGGGAGCCGTGGAACGCCGCAGAGCTACACTCCCTAGCTTCATGTCTCAACTTACAGGGACACGTGGTAGAGGACTGTTGAAACCACAACAGTGCGAACAGCTGATCTCGTGGATTGCGGATAATTCTTCAAGTAATTTGTCCGCCAGTCAGTCTTCCACGCAGTACACCCACGTTACACAAGGGAGCACTCCTCTGGCTCCTCCACCTCAACCTCCTTCCCCCCAGTCTGCCCCCTCCCAGGAAAATTTGGAATGCGATCCGGCATACTCTCAGGAACTGTTTTCTGGACCCTTCCCAGAGTCACAAACCACTTCTCAGGTTGCTGCTGACCTCTTTCCCGATGCCCAAGTGTTCCAACTGTCGCAGTCTGTGGGTAATGATGATGATGATGACAATGTTGAGTTAGTGGAAGAAGTTTGTAAAGAGGTGTCGGACGATGAGGAGACACGGTTGTCAGACAGTGGTGAAGTTGTTGTAAGGGGAGGAATTCCGAGGGGGGAGCAGACTGAGGAATCGGAGGATGACGAGGTGACTGACCCAAGCTGGGTTGATATGCCGAGTGAAGACAGTGCTTCTGAGGCGGAGGCGAGTGCTGCACCAGAACAGGTTGTAAGAGGCAGTGGTGTGGCCAGAGGGAGAAGCAGGGCCAGAGCTGGTGCATCAGCAGCAACTGTTTCACGTAGTGAAGCTCCCGTGGCGAGGCCTAGATGTTCGCAAGTCTGGAGGTTCTTTAAAGAAAGTGAGGATGACCGACGGACTGTGGTGTGCAACCTGTGCCACACCAGGATCAGCAGGGGTGCCACCACTACTAGCCTAACCACCACCAGCATGCGCAGGCATATGAGTGCTAAACACCCCACTCAATGGAACCAAGGCCGTTCACCACCTCCTGCGGGTCACACCACTGCTCCTTCCCCTGTGTCACTCGCTGCCTCTGCTAGTCAACCCCCTGCGTCACTCGCTGCCTCTGCTAGTCAACCCCCTGCTCAAGACCCTGGCACGAGCGCCTCCCGCCGGAAAACCACACCTTCGCCTCCACGATCCTCCACAGTGTCCACCAACGTGTCCCAGCGCAGCGTTCAGCTGTCTTTACAGCAGACGCTGGAGCGCAAGAGGAAATACAGTTCCACCCACCCACATGCCCAAGCCCTCAATGTCCACATCTCCAAATTGCTTAGCCTGGAGATGCTGCCCTATAGGCTGGTAGAGACCGAAGCCTTTCGAAATCTCATGGCGGTGGCTGCCCCTCGGTATTCCGTCCCCAGCCGCCACTATTTTTCCCGATGTGCCGTCCCAGCCCTACACCAGCACGTGTCACAGAACATCATCCGTGCCCTGACCAACGCTGTTTCTGAGAAGGTCCACCTAACCACGGACACGTGGACAAGTGCTGCCGGGCAGGGACACCATATCTCACTGACGGCACATTGGGTTAACTTGGTGGAGGCTGGGACCGAGAATGACCCTGGGGCCGCTCATGTACTGCCCACACCGAGGATTGCGGGGCCTACCTCGGTCACGGTCTCCCAGACGTACTATGCCTCCTCCTCCTCCGACCCCTCCTCCTCCACCGAATTACTATCCGTGGGCACGGCGCCTTCAGTCGGTAGCTCTAGGCACAGCAGCAATGCCGTGGGTAAGCGCCAGCAGGCGGTGCTCAAACTGCTGAGCTTAGGTGACAAAAGGCACACCGCCCAAGAGCTGTTACAGGGCATCACGGCGCAGACCGATGTGTGGCTGGCACCGCTGAACCTCAAGCCAGGCATGGTTGTGTGGGACAACGGGCGTAACCTGGTGGCGGCTCTGCAACTCGGCAGACTGACACATGTGCCATGCCTGGCCCACGTGTTCAATCTCATAGTTCAGCGGTTCCTCAAGACATACCCCAATCTGTCTGATTTGCTCACCAAGGTGCGCCACATCTGTGCGCATTTCCGCAAGTCGAGCACAGATGCTGCCACTCTCAGGGCAGCGCAGCGCCGCCTACAACTGCCCGCTCACCGACTGTTGTGCGACGTGCCCACGAGATGGAATTCCACATTAAACGTGTTATCCAGAGTTTACCAGCAGCGCAGAGCGATTGTAGACTGCCAGATGTCAACTTCCACCAGAACTGGTAGTCAGGTCAGTCAGATTCCTCAAGTCTACAATGAGGAGTGGACGTGGATGTCTGATATCTGCCAGGTGTTGAGCAACTTTGAGGAGTCAACACAGATGGTCAGCGGCGATGCCGCCATTATCAGCCTCACCATCCCGCTGCTTTGCCTGTTGAAAAACTCACTGCTCAGCATCAAGTCGGATGCTTTGCGCTTGTCACAAGAGACGGTGGAGGAAGATACGTCGATTGATAGCCAGAGCACCCTCCGGTCTGTTTCTCAGCGCGTATCGGAGGAGGGGGGATGAGGATGAGGAGGAAGAGGAGGAGAATGTCGGCGAGACAGTAGAGGGTACCAGTGCTCAGTCCTTAACTCTTGAGCGTGTATGGGCTGAAGAGGAGGACTTGGAGGAGGAGGAGGAGGAAATGGAGAGTCAGGCCAGTGAAGAGAGGGAATTCTTGCGTGTTGGGACTCTGGCGCACATGGCAGACTTCATGTTAGGCTGCCTATCCCGTGACCCTCGCGTTAGAAGAAATTTTTCAAACACCGATTACTGGGTGTTCACTCTCCTGGACCCACGGTACAAGCAGAACCTTTCCACTCTCATCCCTGCAGAGGAAAGGAGTATGAGAGTGAATAGATATCAACAGGCCCTGGTGCACAAGCTGAAACAATCCTTCCCATCTGACGCCGCTAGCGGCAGAGGGCATGGTTCTGTGGGCCAAGTAGCGGGGGAGAGGAGGCGAGCAGGCAGCTTGTCCAGCACTGGCAGGGGAACGCTCTCCAAGGCCTTTGCCACTTTTATGTCACCCCAGCAAGACACTGTCACCTGTCCCCAGTCTAGGCAGAGTAGGGGGGAGCTGTACAGGAAGATGGTGAGGGAGTACCTAGCTGACCATACCAACGTCCGTAGCGATCACTCTGCTCCATACAACTACTGGGTTTCAAAGCTGGCCTGCCCTGCCGCTAGCGTGCTGTCAGAGCGGGTATTCAGTGCAGCTGGTGGCGTCATCACCGATAAGCGTACACGCCTGTAAACTGACAGCGCTGACAGGCTGACGCTTATTAAAATGAACAAAGCCTGGATTTCACCAGAATTCAAATCTCCTCCGGGGGAAAGCAGCTAAAACATAGTAATATAGTAACATAGTTACCGAAAAAAGGCCGAAAAAAGACATCTGTCCATCCAGTTCAGCCTGTTTTCCTACAAGTTGATCCAGGGGAAGGCAAAAAAAAAAAAAACCCTGTGAGGTAGAAGCCAATTTTCCTCACTTTAGGGGGAAAAATTCCTTCCCGACTCCAGTCAGGCAATCAGAATAACTCCCTGGATCAACGACCCATCTCTAGTAACTATAACCTGTAATATTATTACCCTCCAGAAATACATCCAGGCCCTTCTTGAACTCTCTTAGTGAACTTACCATCACCACCTCCTCAGGCAGAGAGTTCCATAGTCTCACTGCTCTTACCGTAAAGAATCCTCTTCTATGTTTATGTACAAATCTTCTTTCCTCCAGACGCAGAGGATTTCCCCTCGTCACAGTCACAGTCCTCGGGATAAATAGATGATGGGAGAGATCTCTGTACTGACCTCTGATATATTTATACATAGTTATTAGATCTCCCCTCAGTCGTCTTTTTTCTAAAGTGAATAACCCTAATTTTGATAATCTTTCTGGGTACTGTAGTCCACCCATTCCAGTTATTACTTTAGTTGCCCTCCTCTGAACCCTCTCCAGCTCTGCTATGTCTGCCTTGTTCACAGGAGCCCAGAACTGTACACAGTACTCCATATGTGGTCTGACTAGTGATTTGTAAAGTGGCAGGACTATGTTCTCATCACGGGCATCTATGCCTCTTTTGATGCAACCCATTATCTTATTGGCCTTGGCAGTAGCTGTCTGACACTGGTTTCTGCAGCTTAGTTTGCTGTTCACTAAAATTCCTAGGTCCTTTTCCATGTCAGAGTTACCCAATGCTTTACCATTTAGTATGTACTGGTGACTTGCATTATTCCTTCCCATATGCATAACCTTACATTTATCAGTGTTAAACCTCATCTGCCACTTTTCTGCCCAAGCCTCCAGTCTATCCAGATCCTGCTGTAGCAGTGCACTGTCCTCCTCTGTGTTAATTACTTTACACAGTTTAGTGTCATCTGCAAAAATTGATATTTTACTGTGCAAGCTTTCTACAAGATCATTAATAAATATATTGAAGAGAATAGGACCCAATACAGACCCCTGTGGTACCCCACTAGTGACAGTGACCCAATCTGAGTATGTACCGTTAATAACCACCCTCTGTTTTCTATCACTAAGCCAGTTACTTACCCACATACAGACATTTTCTCCCAGGCCAAGCATTCTCATTTTGTATACTAACCTTTTATGTGGTACCGTGTCAAACGCTTTGGAGAAGTCCAAATATACGACATCCATTGAGTCGCCGCGGTCAAGTCTAGAACTTACCTCCTCATAGAAACTGATTAAATTGGTTTGACATGACCGATCCCTCATGAAGCCATGCTGATATGGAGTTATTTGCTTATTTTCATTGAGGTACTCCAAGATAGCATCTCTCAGAAAACCTTCAAACAGTTTACCTACAACAGAAGTTAAACTTACCGGCCTATAGTTTCCAGGCTCTGTTTTTGGACCCTTTTTGAATATTGGCACCACATTTGCTATGCACCAATCCTGTGGAACACTCCCCGTCAGTATAGAGTCCTTAAAGATTAACATTACTTATGTATCCGATTCCTCTTCGCTACTCCTCCTACTCCTCCTCCTCCTCCATATCGTCTTTGCCTAACGCTGGCCTAACTGATTTTTTAGAGGTCCAACTGGCACTCTTTTACCACAATTTTTCAGGAGGGCCCCCTACAGGCCCTCTATTCAAACAATTTTTCCAGAGGTCCACCTACAGGCCCTCTGTCCAAACAATTTTTCCGGAGGTCCACCTACAGGCCCTCTCTCCAAACAATTTTTCCAGAGGTCCACCTACAGGCCCTCTCTCCAAACAATTTTTCCGGAGTTCCACCTACAGGCCCTCTGTCCAAACAATTTTTCCGGAGGTCCACCTATAGGCCCACTCTCCAAACAATTTTTCCGGAGGTCCACCTACAGGCCCTCTCTCCAAACAGTTTTTCAGGAGGTCCACCTACAGGCCCTCTGTCCAAACAATTTTTCCGGAGGTCCACCTACAGGCCCTCTCTCCAAACAATTTTTCCGGAGGTCCACCTACAGGCCCTCTCTCCAAACAATTTTTCCGAAGGTCCACCTACAGGCCCTCTCTCCAAACAATTTTTCCGGAGTTCCACCTACAGGCCCTCTGTCCAAACAATTTTTCCGGAGGTCCATCTACAGGCCCTCTCTCCAAACAATTTTTCCGGAGGTCCACCTACAGGCCCTCTCTCCAAACAATTTTTCCGGAGGTCCACCTACAGGCCCTCTCTCCAGTTCCAGTTTCCAGTTTTATTTGCACAAACTGTGTAAATTTTATTTTTGGGATAGGTGTGAAAAATAATATTACCTGCGTATCTATATTGCCCAACATTGGATACGGTAGCAAGTAGAAGACCAAACAAATGCTGCCAACAGGGTTCCTCAAATTCCTGGTCCACCCGCAAATTCCTGGTCCACAATGTCAAGGAGGTCTAGGTTCTGTTGATAAGCAACAAGTCCTTCTGTGCTGAAATCGCCGACAACGTCTCCATCTAAGAACCTAAAGACCATTGTGGAGAGAGGGGCACAGCTCGCCATCAAGGTGACGAACCCCAACGCCAGACTGCGCAGAGAAGATAACGAATAAATATCTCTGGTTATTTTTGATAAATAAAAGTTAAATAAACACAAAAAAAAATGATCTGTTCCTGTGCCTGATCCACCAAAGTTGAATCTGTCCCATCATGAGAAAGTCCCCCCAAGGAGTCCCCACTGTAACTTGCTTCCCATACAACTACCTCACCCCCCGACACCTGTGTCTCGCCATTGTCCACCACCTCCTCAGACAACACTGGTAAATCCCCACTGTCAGCACACGGAAACAGCAAAAGGTCTTGCGAATTGGGGCAGAGAATGTTCTGGGCTAGCACATCAGGGAAGGGGTGACTATGGGGTTCCAGGGAGTACGTGACCACATGCAATATCCATTTAAAAGTCATGCCACACTTGATCGAGCTCATAATTGACAATTGTACCGGTTGATGCTAAATTTTTAAGTTGGGGTCCTGCGTCGTCATTCTAACTACACCCGGCTGTTGTCACCACCACACACGCTGGCCCAGGGGGCACTCCTCTGGCTCTTCCAGTGAAACCTCCTTCCCCCCAGCCTGCCACCCCACCTACAGGCCCTCTCTCCAAACAATTTACTTCTTTGTCCTATCTTTCTCTCTCTCTCTACAAACTATTTTTCCGGATAGCTGCCATATACGGTATTAAACTGAGTAGTATACATAGAAGACATACCACACTTGATCAATCTCATAATTTACGACTGTACCGGTTGATGCTAAATTTTTAAGTTGGGGTCCTGCATCGTCATTCTAACTACACCCGGCTGTTGTCACCACCACACACGCTAGCCCAGGGGGCACTCCTCTGGCTCTTCCAGCGAAACCTCCTTCCCCCCAGCCTGCCACCCCACCTACAGGCCCTCTCTACAAACAATTTACTTCTTTGTCCTATCTTTCTCTCTCTCTCTACAAACTATTTTTCCGGATAGCTGCCATATACGGTATTAAACTGAGTAGTATACATAGAAGACATACCACACTTGATCAATCTCATAATTTACGACTGTACCGGTTGATGCTAAATTTTTAAGTTGGGGTCCTGCGTCGTCATTCTAACTACACCCGGCTGTTGTCACCACCACACACGCTAGCCCAGGGGGCACTCCTCTGGCTCTTCCAGTGAAACCTCCTTCCCCCCAGCCTGCCCCACACCTACAGGCCCTCTCTACAAACAATTTACCCGGATAGGGGACGTATTAGATATTGTACTGATGTTTTTTTTGTTTCTTCTTTTAATTGCCTCCTGACCTGTGATAGGCAGCGCATGGACACGTCCACTTAGCTGCAGTAGGAAAGACACTCCCCTGGCCAGAGCAAGCTCTTTTTCCGTTTTCCGTGGTAGAAAAATCCATAAAATATAAGGTCCCAAGATAGGGGACTTATACGGTATTAAACTGAGAAGAATCGATACCGCACCGGTTGATGCAACAGATTTTCAAAATCCATTCCGGCTGTTGTCACCACCACACACACTAGCCCAGGGGGCACTCCTCTGGCTCTTCCAGCGAAACCTCCTTCCCCCCCACCTACAGGCCCTCTCTCCAAACAATTTACCCGGGTAGGGGGACGTATTAGATATTGTACTGATTTATTTTTTAGATGCTTGGGAAGCAGCTATGCTCACCACTATACCACCAGCAGGCACAGCAACTGATAAGAACAGATACTAAACTTGATTTCAGCTGCAGTGCCAGCATGAGCAGTGGTGTCACCTGCAGGCGGTGATGGACCTTCGTTGCACCTAGTTGGGTGCTTCCCTAACATGTGATGGGTATTTGCCTCGCCTTTCTTGGTCTAGGTGAGCACAATTGCCATGAGGGTAACCACCAGGCTGTTGCAGGAGAATTTGGGGTAATGGTGGGATTAGGCAGCCTCAGAGGCATCCATGCATGCTGCCCCTGCTGTTTCCTGTCCATTTCCGTGGTGTTTCCATCATTTTCTGAGGTTTCCAGGTTTTCACCCAGCCTTCCCTAGGCAGAGCCTTGGTCCCCTGCAAAAAATGCTCGAGTCTCCCATTGACTTCAATGGGGTTCGTTACTCGAAACGAGCACCCGAGCATCGGGAAAAGTTCGACTCGAATAACGAGCACCCGAGCATTTTAGTGCTCGCTCATCTCTAATGTGGACCCATTAATTTCAATGGGGCAGCAAAACATTTGGACAGTACACCGTGTACTGTCCGTATCCGTGTTTCCTTTCAGGAGTCAGATGTGAACTTGTAGACATGCCAAACAGTGGTCCCATACAACCTGACAGTGCTGTCAACAGCAGTAGTACAGCAGTCATCAACATTGCTACTGATAATGATGATGATGACTGCTGTATTACTGCTGTCGACAGTGCACCAACTCCAGGCTATTTTTTA
Organism: Rhinella marina; assembly: GCA_900303285.1. Taxonomy (NCBI): domain Eukaryota; kingdom Metazoa; phylum Chordata; class Amphibia; order Anura; family Bufonidae; genus Rhinella; species Rhinella marina. Next base: position 736,655 of record ONZH01020898.1, on the reverse strand, counting down.
TGTACAAAACCCCTTTTTTTTAAAATCTTTCAATAACTTATCATATTTTTTCACCCCAAAAGTGGGGAGGAAATGTCAGTGCATCTTATAGAATGGGATATTAGAGTCGGACTGGAGATGTGAATACAACACTCCTTGTGATGGCTCTGTACTCACTGCTCCCTTTCTTCTTCTGCTGATGGCACATGCTGTACTGTGACCTGCGCACAATGTCAGTATGTAGGCATGCTCTATGACCTCACACTGTGCAACTTCGAGTCACAGCACAGTGCAGCAAGAAGAGCCCTGGATCTCAGGAGTGGCATCGGTGTCCGGAACAGGAGAGATCAGTTGTTTTACTTTTTTGTCTGATCCGAGGTCTGATTAAAGGGGTTCTCCCCACATGGAATATACTTACCCCGCTCAGCTCCTGGTCCCCACACCGCCGCTGATGCTTCTCCCTGCACACGGATGAAAACAACAGGTGTCGGGGGGGAGCAGCCAGTGACAGACGGGGACGAGACTCCCTAGCATCACCGGATGTTTTCATCCGTGTGCAGGGAAAAGCAGCAGCGGCAGTGCGGGGACCAAGAAGGTAAGTATATTCCATGTGGGGGGCCCAGCATATGAGGGGACATTTTATACTCTTGGAGAACCCCCTTAAATTTGGGAGTCTGATCTGAGGTCTGATTATTATTAGAGGTCTAATCTGAGGTCTGATTGTGGTTCTGAGCTGAGGTCCAATTAACACTGGGGATCTTATTTGAGGTCTCATTAGGGGTGTGATTAACATTGGGGTCTGATCTGAGGTCTGATTTGGGGTCTGATCTGAGGTCTGATGAACATCTGAGGTCTCATTAGGGGTGTGATTAACATTTGGGGTCTGATCTGAGGTCTGATAAAAAAAAATATTTTTTTCTTATTTTCCTCTTCTAATACTTAGGTGCATTTTATGGGCAGGTGCGTCTTATAGGGCAAAAATATGGTATGCAATAAAACAGATAGGATAATATAACCTCTCTGAACAGTCACTAGCTATTTACATATTTATTTTTAAAAACAAATTATTTCAATCATCAGCCTTTGTCTTTCTTGTGTGGAGTGCAGCGGCTATGTTGGGCACAGTGAATGGTGTTCCATATTGCTGCATGCAAGTGTCCTCTAACTTGCATGTGACTCTGCATGCCAGCTATTAGGAGAAATACTAATATGCACGATTGACACCAGGGATCTCTAGCACTACTAGAAATTAGTATTACAGTCAAAACCATATAACTGGCAGCTAACAATTATTGAACAGTGGTTCGCAATCTACAAAAAGGTGGTGACCTCTGCTACATGCCATAAAACACTCTCATCATTGGCAGTATCAGGTGACCAGAGCTGTGTGATGAGGCTATTACAATTACAAATACATGCCTGCTCATTGTAGTAGAAATTGATTTTTTTTTTTGCGTGGGTGAAAAGCGATTTTTTAGAAGAAGTGCAGAATAATCATTGTAAATAATGCTGTAAACACCCTGTGACAAGCAGCTGCTAGTTTATGCTATCTCACTGGAGGGCTAGACCAGTGCACAGCTGATTTATGAGCTATTTCACAATGCAAGCAAGAGACAATCATGTGGCAGCAGGAGCCACATCTGGAACCCGCCTATGCACTGTTTCTATAGAGAATAGGCTAGGGTAGATCTTCCCCTGTAGCATGTGGGTGGTTTCCTCTGTAGCTGTGAAGCCTTCATATCACACAATCAGCACATAATTCACAGAAATACTGTCTACTGAGACTTTTCTAGAGATAGTCTAATATGACCTCCACTGACACAGTTACTGTAAGAAAATGTGCTATTCTCTGAAGTGACCAACCACTCCTTCAATAACATGGCCCATCATTTCCACAATGACACATATGATGATGGTGATATATGTAACTGTAGAGCAAGAATACAGGAATTATTCTCATATGGAGAGCTTCATTTAGTAGAGGTTGAAGCTTGTGGATAATTTGGAAAAGAATCATTTAGATCATTTCATTTGTCCTGTGGTGACCATGAATTCATAAATGTGTCTCCAACACAATCTGCCTGACGTCATGTCCTGTATGTATCAGTACAGAGAAGGCATGTCTTCATGGTATGGAAGTATTCTTCCCATTTAGGCCATGTTCTTACATTCAGGATCCAGTAAGGACAGATTGTGCACCTCAATCCTCACACAATCCTATGATATTCAGGTGGTAATACATGTGAAGGGGTTATTTGATTTTGCTGTCAGTATTTCATGTGTTTCAAGAAAAAGTTGCAGGAGCTCGAGACCCCAATGGTCTATCTAAAGCAGAATGTGTCAAGGGAACACATGGCACAGATGAGAGTTACAGAAAGCTCTGTGCATTTAACTAAATAGACCTATTACATTTCTGTTGGTGTCTTCTGTTTATGCATGAACGTTAGTAAGCAGGCTAATCACATTAATCATTGGCCCACCGAATCCTGAAAGACCAGTCAACCATCTAATATGTATGAGGACCTCCCAACTCTTCCTTGATGGCAGATGTTGTGGGAGATCGGACAGTTGGCTTTTAACATGCTCTATCCCTTTGTTCTCATGGTGATAAGGGGTTGTCAGAAATGCCAGGCAGAAGCTTACTTCCCTCTCCCTACTGACGACAGATGCACACCGGCTGAATCAAGCCGGAGGATCAGGAGAGACAGCTGTCGGCTGAATGACTGCTTTAAGACTTCAGTTGCTTCACTGAAGATGAATACATTTCAGGCTGGAGAGAGTACTGACTAAATACTCTTCAGTTAGACCACAGACTTTCATGTTCACGGTCTCTTTAATATTTATGGATGTATTTCTAGAGTGTTATAATATTACAGGTTATAGTTACTAGAGATGGCTCGTTGATCCAGGGAGTTATTCTGATTGCCTGATTAGAGTCGGGAAGGAATTTTTTTCCCCTAAAGTGGGGAATATTGGCTTCTACCTCACAGGGGTTTTTTGCCCTCCTCTGGATCAACTTGTAGGATAACAGGCCGAACTGGATGGACAGATGTCTTTTTTCGGCCTTATAAACTATGTTACTATGTTACTATGTGATGTTAGATTTATTTTTTCTGTACTATATTATAATATATTAATAATAGCGAAGCTCACCTAAAATGAAGGTACACTGAGATAGACAGACAATATAGACATACACTTCTGGTCTCAATGAGTCAATGAGTTTTTAAATGTCAAATAAATGTCTGACCACAAAGACAACTGAACAAAGGCCAATTTACATATGTGACATTAATACAAACAGCAAACAATACTGGCGATGATATTGAATTACTAATGCAGTCCTATCCTGGTCCTTTGAGGGACACAGAGAATAAGAAAATATAATTTGTCCATTACATCTTCTAGTTTATTGAATAAAATGAGTTTTATTAAACATAGCACAGGCCATGTTCCATAGCATAACTAAGGGTTAATGACACGTACGCCACAGACCATGAAAAACTGCTACCGGAATGAGTTAAAAGGTCTGTGGTAGCTGTAACGCAAGACCGCTGCTGATTTCTTAGAATATAGATGTAATTTCATAGAAAGATCCGGCAGCTCTTTATCTCTGTCATACAGAGACCTCTGCGTTGGCTGCCCTGAATTTGCACAAGTATATGCTGTAAATGTCTAGTCACCCTGACTATATGGATAGTGGACTCTCACCTCTACTACCCTGTGCGGTATACATACAATACACCCAAAGCAACTGTGTCTAGCGGTACATGTATGAGTCAGTCTAGAGGTACATGTATGAGTCAGCAAGACCATTTACTGCACCCCTTTGTGCTCTACTCATAACCTTAGCATCCAATCTACTGACATTATATATGTATTTCAATTCCGAGAGAAACATCAATTATACAAATGCTGCAGCTAATGTTTTTTATTTATTTATTTATTTTACTTATTTATATAGTCCTGACATATTCCACAGCCCTTTACAGACATTATCATTACTTACTGCCCCCAATGAGGCTCAAAATCTAAGTTCCCTATCAGTATGTCTTTCAGAGGAAACCGGAGTACCCAGAGGAAACCCACACAAACATGGGGAAAACATACAAACTTCATGCAGATGTGTCCTTGGTCATATTTGAACCCAGGACCCCAGGGCTACAAGGCACCAATGCTAGCCACTGAGCCACCGTGCTGCCCATGGTTATACACTATTTACATGTCAGTGAATTCATTCTCCAGTTACAAATGGTTTACAATCAAATACATATTCTGTAAAGCTTATAATGCTACTGCTATGCAGGAGTGGACATACCGGATGTGCAGCCGGTTCAGCTGCACAGGGGCCCAGCGTGGGAGGAGTCCTATTTATACTAGTGAGTGCTTCCATTATGGAAATACTCACTAGTGTGCAGGAGGCAGGGAGTGAAGCACTGTGAGCGCTGTATTCACTCCTCCTCCCTGGCCTCGCTGCTGTGTCCTGACTGCGTACAGCGTGCACTATGACCTGACACTGTACACAGTCAGGTGACTGTTCACCATGGGCTGTAGGAGACCATCAGAGCAGGGACTGCAGGATACCCTGGACATGGAGAGCAATGGCAGAGCAGGAGAGGTAAGTTTATTTATTTACTTTGAGTCTGATCTGAGGTCTGATGGGGGCCTGAGCATCGATAAGGGGGGGCTGTCTGAGCATATGGAGGCCTGAATGAGCATCTGATATGGGGGGGCTGAGCATATAATAAGGGGGTCTGAGCATCTCATATGGGGGGTCTGAGTGGGCAACTGATAAGGGGCGGCTGAGCTTCTCATATGGGGGCCTGAATAAGCATCTCATATGGGGGACATGAAAAATAGGGGCCTGAGCTTCTCATATGGGGGTCGGAGCTTCTGATATGGGGGGTCTGAGCATCGATAAGGGGGGGCTGTCTGAGCATAGGGAGGCCTGAATGAGCATCTGATATGGGGGGGCTGAGCATATAATAAGGGGGTCTGAGCATCTCATATGGGGGGTCTGAGTGGGCATCTGATAAGGGGGGGCTGAGCTTCTCATATGGGGGCCTGAATAAGCATCTCATATGGGGGACATGAAAAATAGGGGCCTGAGCTTCTCATATGGGGCTCGGAGCTTCTGATATGGGGGGTCTGAGCATCTGATATGGGGTTCTGAGCATTGATAAGGGGGCCTGAGCATCTGACATGGGGGTCTGAGAATCTGATATGGGTGTCTCAGCATCTGATATGGGGGTCTGAGGATCTCATAAAGGGTCTGAGGATCTGATATGGGGTCTGAGGATATGATATGGTGGTCTGATTTGAAGATCTGATTTGAGGTCTGATATAGAGTCTGATCTGAAAGGAACGGGGTATTTTTTGTATTGTCACACATTATAGGGGGGTTTTTGTACTGGTGCACATTATAAGGGGGCATTTTTCTACTGGTACACATTATAAGGAGAATTACTACTACTGGGGGACTACAGGGAACATGATTACTAGTATGGGCACTATGGGGGCATTATTACTTTCTGTCACAATAGGGACATTATTATTATTGGGAGCACTGTTAACACTAAGTGCAGTCAGCCAGATAATTATTTCCATTGGTGGGACTTTGAGGAGCACTATTACTGTGGGGGGCACCCTGGCACACTATTAGCTTAGAGCACTTATTTTTGGGGACATTATGGATACACTAATAGTGTCAGAAATACTATTTTCTGGGCGCAGTTATTTTTAGTTTGTTATTGTTATTTTATTTATCTTCTTTTTGTTAAACTCTGCATGACAAGAGATGGCTGAAAGAAGTCATCATGGCGCTTTGGTCTGAATGGAGAAGATGAGGAAAGAGAATGTCTACATTGGAGAAGATGTTTGTATCTCTCTATGTAACGGTTTCCAAGTATGTCTTTAACAGTAGGTCTAGAGGGAAGGGGTTAGGTTGAGAATTTGGCATGTGGGGCTAGCAAAGATCTACTGCAAAATGCGCTAGTGTGAACGCACCCATGCTATGTTTGTTTTGACTGCTACACAGATTCAACCAATGAAGCTCACACTCTTAACCACTCTTGTATACTCTTAATGGAAGGGAGGTGTTTCAGTTCTACAGAATTACGATGGTTCTAAATAAAATAAAAAAAACCTAAAATATAACATTTTAAATGGGGCTTTGGTGCCTGCCAATGTTTCATGCTGCCCCCTGACAGGTTCGCTTTAAAGCAATATGGTTAAAAATGGAAATTCTTCTTTTCCTAAAGTCTTGGCACCCTGAAACAGACCCTTGCCCCCAAAGCTTAGCAAATCTCATTATTACCAATTCAGAGATTGGCGTCATCCTCACAGGTCTCAACTGTAGTCTGTACACTGGAGCCTGTATAGGAATTTCTCTGGCAGGAAACTCTCTGCCGAATGCCATGACTATATACATTTTATTCAGCCAAAAGATCAGTTCCCATACCTGTATACAGAGTTCACCAGCTCCATGTCACGATCAAACGCAATTCATAGACGTCGTTCTGTCCACTAAAATGTCACATGATGGCTTAAAGGGGTTGTCCGGGTTCAGAGCTGAACCCGGACATACCCTTATATTCACCCAGGCAGCCCGCCTGAACAGGGCATCGGAGCATCTCATGCTCCGATGCCCTCCCTTGCCCTGCGCTGGATCGCGCAGGGCAAGGGCTCTTTTGTTTACATAACACACTGCCGGGCGGAGTTCGTTGACGTCACCGGCTGTAATGGGCTGGCTTTAGCGCTGCCCTAGCCGTTTTACTGGCCAGGGCAGCGCTAAAACCCGCCCATCAGCGCCGGTGACGTCACCGGGCTCACTGCCGGGCGGAAGCCTCCGCCTGGCAGAGCCCGGTACGTCACCGGAACCGGGCTAATTAGCGCAGGGCAAAGGAGGGCATCGGAGCATAGGATGCTCCGATGCCCTGTTCAGGCGGGCTGCCTGGGTGAATTTAAAGGTATGTCCGGGTTCAGCTCTGAACCCGGACAACCCCTTTAACTACTATAAGTGTAGACAGGTTCATGGAAAGCTGCCATCACGTATGATTAGTCGGATTTATCCATTTATGTATCTATAAGCCACAATTATGCAGCTTCCAACAAGCAGCACATATTACAAGGCATAAAAATAATGTGAATGTCACAATGTAAAAGGAAAAGCTTCTGTATAACACATCTAACACAAAGACACCCACAAATATCACACTCAAGTGTCAAGTTACTGGAAGAAACTTTATATATAATTTCTCAGAAAATAGAGTTTCCATTTCTTGTTACGTATGAGCAATTCATGATTGTCTGGTATATTCGCTACTTATACATAAACTCTACAGTCCCAGCAAAATAAAATAATGCAGTTAAAAGATGAGCATACACAGCATGCATTTTCATCCCGAATACACCCAAAATTTTACCAAGCAATTTTACAGAAAACTTGTGTCAAGTCAATTGTTATATAAGATAATTTAGGGGTTTTAATAACTGGGGTATAAACAATATATGGTCATTTAGAGGGTTTAAAAGCAGACTCAATATGTGTTGGCAAGTCTAACCTAGCCTTTTCTTTACCCAAGTTGTTTTCTGCCATGTACCTAAATACTATGGTTAGGGCAGAGTGGATGAAGGTGCCCTGGCACCTGACATCTATGGCAATACCCCACCGGCAAACCCCTAGCTACACACAATAGATGAACTATGTCAGACAGGCTACTTTCTAGGCATACCCTGCTAATAACCACCGTTAGGTACATCTCAGGCAACCAGTCTGTCTTAGATGACCCAGGTCAGAAAATCTACTTCTAAACTAAATAGACGAGGCGGCAAATCATAATGAGGTCGTTATTATGGGGGACTTCAACTACGAGATATAGACTGGGAAACTGAAACCTGTACATCTCATAAAGGAAACAGGTTCTTGGCAATAACCAAAGACAATTACCTTTCCCAACTGATTCAGGACCCGACTAGAGGGACAGCCATACTGGACTGGACAATACACCTGACAGAACAACAGATGTGCAGGTTGGGGGACACCTGGGAAATAGTGACCATAAAATAATAACCTTCAAATTGTTATTGAAAAGAGTGTTTCTTCAGGGAGGAACAAAAATATCAAACTTCAAAAAAAGCTAAATTATCCAACTAAGAGAGGCCATAGGCCTAACTAACTGGGACAAAGTCCTCAAAAATAAAAATACAGCCACAAAATGGGATATTTTTAAAAGCATCCTAATATCTAATTGTGAGAGGTACATACCTTATTGGGAATAAAAGGTTAAGGAACAAGAAAAAACCAATGTGGATAAACAGAACTGTAAAGAAAGCAATAAATGACAAAAATAAAGCATTTAAATCACTAAAACAGGAGGGGAGCGACGAGGAAGCATTGAAAAACTATAAGGGAAAAATAGAATATGTAAAAGGCAAATAAAAGCAGCCAAACTAGAGACCGAGAGATTAATCGCCAAAGAGAGTAAAACTAATCCTAAAATGTTCTTTAATTATATAAATGGTAAAAAGTAAAACCTGAAGGTGTTGGCCCCTTACAGAGTAATGAGGGGGGAGTGGCAAAGAGCGATGAGGAGAAAGCAAAGCTACTAAACATTTTTTCTCCACTGTATTCACTGAGGAAAATAAACTGTCAGATGAAATGCAGAATATAAAAGTAAATTCCCCATTAAAAGTGCCCTGTCTGACCCAGAAAGAAGTACAGCGACGTCTTAAAAAGATTAAAATAGACAAATCGCCAGGACCGAATGGCATACACCCCCGTATCCTAAGAGAATTAAGTAATGTCATAGTCAGACAAATCAAGAAAAGGGGTAGTGCTATTATGAAAGTATATTAAAACGTAACTTTTACTAGTTATCTATTAACATAAGTGGCCAAAAAACACATAAGCAAATAAATCTCGATACTTGTTCAAGAAACTGGAACAGTCTTACCAGTATGCTCGCACAACGTATGATGCTTCTTTGTAGACAGGCGATGTTACACTGTCCCTGATGCACCCTTGCCAGGACTGTCACACCCTAAAGGCCTCCTAAATACGGAGTCATCGCCCTGACAAGGACGGCCCCTTCCGGAACCTGACCCTGTTATAAATGCCCTAGTAATCCCTAATGCAGGGAAAGTATACTAGCACTACAGCAATGATAAAAAGAATGTTCCAACGTGTTTCATCTATAAAATTGGCCCTAGAATCATCAGGGGACAAGGGGCCTGTTGTCTAACAATGTAGCTCAATAAACATCAATAACTTGTTGCAAAGATGTATGGAGCGACCAATATGAATCGCAACATATAAAGAGGCAAAAAGGGCTTACTCAGCTTTGCCCTGGCCACGCTAAAGAGGATGCTAGTGAGGGACCTCTACATATCAAAACGCTGGTGGGCTTATAGTGATAAGTCAGACAGCATGTGTAAATGGACCTACCAGATTAATATAGCCACTAGGGACGCCGGTTCCTCCTGCTGTTTCCAGGAGGGGCGGCTACGTCACAAGCATGATGCTTGGAGCCGCCTCCTCACAGATCGTGACATGATGCAGGATAGGAGGGGCCGGCCTGGGAGAGCGGCGCAGCGTCTCCCCTGCTAAGCAACAGCAACCGGGACGTCCACACCCCGCTCCCTGACAAGAAGTATAGTATGCTAACAGAGTAGCAAAATATAACCAAATCCGCCTTACAAGCTTATAGATACAACGATAAATGTACCACAAAATAGGGATATTAAATGGCAGAAAACATTCTCAGTAGACTAGGATTATTTAAATACAACCAGGATGTACAAGCATCTCTGGTGAACATTGAGCAGATATAATAAAGTATAGCAGGAAGAAGGTATCAATTGGAGACATCAAGTGAAAAGAGCAAGTTATACTCGAAAGCACATAGAATTATAGGAAACAACTAAAATTCAGTTGCTCATTTAAACCAAGAGGGCTCAAGGTCTGTAAAGTGAAGATCCACCATGTTTCTAGCTGGAGGATCCTCTTGTCCCAATTCCCCACTCTTAGTGAACAAGGGACTTTCTCAATACCAATAAACTTCAGTTTTTTCCAATCACCACTATGGGTCTCAATCACGTGTCTCGCCACAGGGGTGTCTTTCTTATTGCGTACGTCGCTAAGATGTTCACCCATGCGGTGACGCAGCTCTCTGCGGATTTTCCCGACGTATTGGACCCCGCATTCACAGGAAATAAGATAGATCACCCCTCTTGAACAGCAGTTTATAAAATCACGGATTGAGAACGTCTTATTAGTTGGGACATTCTTTTTATCATTGCTGTAGTGCTAGTATACTTCCCCTGCATTAGGGATTACTAGGGCATTTATAACAGGGTCAGGTTTCAGACGGGGCCGCCCTTGTCAGGGCGATGACTCCGTATTTAGGAGGCCTTTAGGGTGTGATAGTCCTGGCAAGGGTGCATCAGGGACAGTGTAACATCGCCTGTCTTTCCTATCTACCAGTCCGGTCCCATTTTATCGCCTGTCTACAAAGAAGCATCATATGTTGTGCAACCATACTGGTAAGACTGTTCCAGTTTCTTGAACAAGTATCGCGATTTATTTGCTTGTGTGTTTTTTAATAGATAACTAGTAAAAGTTATGTTTCAATATACTTTCATAATAGCACTACCCCTTTTCTTGATTTGATTGTTGTAATAATTTTGGGCAGTGGTGTGTGCAGGCAGGTTTGCCTGTCCACATTTTGTACCACCTCGTTGTATTAATGTCATAGTCAGACCCTTTTTTTCTGATATTTAAGGACTCTATACTGACAGGAGTGTTCCACAGGATTGGCACATAGCAAATGTGGTGCCAATATTCAAAAAGAGTCCAAAAACAGAGCCCGGAAAATATAGGTCGGTAAGTTTAACATCTGTTGTGGGTAAACTGTTTGAAGGTTTTCTAAGAGATGCTATCTTGGAGTACCTCAATGAAAATAAGCAAATAACTCCATATCAGCATGGCTTCATGAGGTATCGGTCATGTCAAACCAATTTAATCAGTTTCTATGAGGAGGTAAGTTTTAGACTTGACAGCGGCGAATCAATGGATGTCGTACTGTATATTTGGACTTCTCCAAAGCACTTGATACTGTACCGCATAAAAGGTTAGTATATAAAATGGGAGAAAATGTCTGTATGTGGGTAAGTAACTGGCTCAGTGATAGAAAACAGAGGGTGGTTATTAACGGTACATACTCAGATTGGGTCACTGTCACTAGTGGGGTACCACAGGGGTCAGTATTGGGCCCTATTCTCTTCAATATATTTGTTAATGATCTTGTAGAAGGCTTACACAGTAAAATATAAATTTTTGCAGATGACACTGCTACAGATGGATCTGAATAGATTGTAGGCTTGGGCAGAGAAGTGGCAGATGAGGTTCAACACTGACAAATGTAAGGTTATGCACATGGGAAGGAATAATGCAAGTCACCAGTACATACTAAATGGTAAAACACTGGGTAACACTGACATGGAAAAGGACCTAGGAATTTTAGTAAACAGCAAACTAAGATGTAGAAACAAGTGTCAGACAGCTGCTGCCAAGGCCAATAAGATAATGGCTTGCATCAAAAGAGGCATAGATGCCCATGATGAGAACATAGTCAGACCACACATGGAGTACTGTGTACAGTTCTGGGCTCCTCTGAACAAGGCAGACATAGCAGAGCTGGAGAGGGTTCAGATGAGGGCAACTAAAGTAATAACTGGAATGGGTGGACTACAGTACCCAGAAAGATTATCAAAATTAGGGTTATTTACTTTAGAAAAAAGACAACTGAGGGGAGATCTAATAACTATGTATAAATATATCAGGGGTCAGTACAGAGATCTCTCCCATCATCTATTTATCCCCAGGACTGTGACTGTGACGAGGGGACATCCTCTGCGTCTGGAGGAAAGAAGGTTTGTACACAAACATAGAAGAGGATTCTTTATGGTAAGAGCAGTAAGACTATGGAACTCTCTGACTGAAGAGGTGGTGATGGTAAGTTCACTAAAAGAGTTCAAGAGAGGCCTGGATGTATTTCTGGAGGGTAATAATATTATAGGTTATAGTTACTAGAGAGGGGTCGTTGATCCAGGGAGTTATTCTGATCGCCAAGTCATAAACCACTGCTTAATTTATTCTCTGCCTGCCACATTTATTATACAAATAGGTGGAGAACATCTTTAAGATGATAAAAAATAAATTCATTAAAATGTAAAAAAAATCCCCAGTTCTAGCCATTGCATTAAACCATTCACTAGTCTTGAAGATGACCACAAGTTTACAGACTACCAATAGCATAGGAGATTCTTGGAACATTTACTTCCACTGGTATATCAATGAGTGGTTCATCAGTACATGAAACTGGCTGCCACCTATCAACAGAATAAGTCATAAGTGTCTAATTTCTTGGGATCTGATGGCTGGGACCCCACTGGTCATAAAAACAGAGGTCCCATGTCCACCAATTTGAATTAAATGGTAGTCGTACACACATACTGCTGGTCCATTCAAAGTTTATGGGACTGGTGGACATAGTCAAGTACCGCACTGTGCTATCTTTGTCAGTCCTATAGACATTGAATGGAGCAACATGAATGACTGTCACTCTCCCCAAATGGGGAGTACATGACCTCCATTCTCATGATTGGTGGGGGTCCCATTGGTCAGACATTTTTCACCCATTCTGTGGATAGGTGATAAATTATGAATTTAGGACACAGCATTATGGTCTCTAAATATCTAAAGACTACAGAACCAGGGTGCACATGAGGACCATGCAAGGATCTATGCAAGGCTGCGACTGGCATTATGCAGGCTGGCATATCCTGATGGAGTTCTCTGCTGTTAATCATACCCAGCTGTGGATATCTCTTTTATTACATTTGCTGTGTCATCACCAGAAGTGATGACAGTATATTACAAGCCTGCATAATTTACTACGATTCATTGATTGGGCTAAAGTAGCTCAAAGGTGGCCATTCACTTCAACAGCTCTCGCTTCGAGAAGACAGTAATATAGTGGCGGCAACCTGTAGTATAGCATAGCCTGCTAATTGTTTGGGGAATTTTTTCCAAAGTAGAGATATGAAAGCTGAGAAGAGGAAAGTAATCCTTGTGTACCCCCTTTTATGTAAGGAAACTAATATCATGCTAACTCTATGACCGTGTGTCTTAATAGGCTATTGTGTTGGTTCTCCAGTACAGAGCATCATTTCTTAAAATGTCCATCATCGCCTACACCACAAATGCCATTGTCTGTTTTTAGCTGTAAGGCAGATTGTTTTGTGCAGCAGTATCTCCAGATTAGCAGATTGTAAGGGGGCTTCCCTTCTGGAATGATGCAGACCTTTTGCTGTAATACAAGTGACAATCTTTCAGGACCATGAGATGCTCCAACAGGTCCACCAGAGCTCGTTTGTGCCCAAAGTAACTGTTGGCTTTTGCCTGTCCTATAATACCAATGAGGGTCTCTGGGAATCTCCCTACCACAGAATATCCACCTAATATCCATCACTTACAGGATTGTATCAGTCACTCTGTATGGATCTGCTCTGTGTTTCATTTGGTTCTTGTGGCGTGTACATCCACCTTTCCTGACTGCTCACAATTGTGAACATGGAACTTGTATGCCACACAGGAATAGGACCCAGGCCACAGAATGACCAAAACAGTCTCAATCTAAGTCCTTGCTAAAAAGAAAAAAAAAGGGGCACCATGTCTTTAAGAACCATGAGTGGCCACAATACAACTGTAACTGGTATCAGTAGTGACGGCAGCAGCACAGCAGTATATTTCTGAACTTAGTACAATTTCTGCCAAATCATGAATCCTATGACACTAGTCATTTACCCCCCCCCCCCCCCCCCCCCCAATGAGTAGAACAGAGGTTGATAACGCATTACTCACATCCGCTTGGCATACTGTTCATGTTTTATTGCTAAACTAATTGATTTGGTCAGACTTCAGACAAAAAGTAAATGGTTTGCACTTTGTACCTTCTGGAAAGTACCTTATCTGAAAGATTATATTCCCTGGAGAAAGCCAAGTGAAAACTGCTCTATATAACACAAACTTTCACTTTCACTTAGATAACTGTGTCCAAGTAGCTCTCATTTATTCCAAATGCAGCAAATGACTTCAGTTTATTCAAACATCCAAAAGATCCGGCATCTGTAAAGGTATGGCCAAACGGTCAGGTTTCTGAATGCAGTTTTGGAAGCCAAAATCAGGAGTGGATCATAAAAGTAGAGACAGTATACAGGACACGTAATACTTCTCTTCTTTTTTGCATTCACTCCTGTTTTTGGTGTTCAAAACTGCATGCAGAACCCCAAACGTTTGGCCGAACCCTAAAAGATATTAACTTCTAGCAGAGGTAAAGAAAGGACGTATGGTCATATAGCAAATCTTCTAGAGCTTCTAATGTGTATGGCGGTCTCACAACTTTCCCCTGACCACAGATTAGATATGAACCTGTCCGATCCTTTTGTCTTCAGGGGAGATAAGAGACAGCCAGTGGTGTCTTGCAGAGATTTTGCCCCTTCTCCCCATTCATTTGAATGCCTACCACAGAAAAAAACATATTGTAATGTGGAAGTATCAATCTAGAAAGTGCTTGTAATAATTCATTATAACGTTTACAAACTTAGAATTTGGTAAAATAATTTTCTTACACAGAGCATAAATCAAATATCATTATAAATGTATTGAATAGATAGATGTGATGATACCAAAATAGAGGAAGTTATGTGATCTACTGGGGCTGACATTTAAAAGGCTGACACCCTATTAAACCAGGCATACAGATCTATCGATTAAAACGATACCTGTATTGTCTTTCTAGGGGTCAGTGATGTGAAGAAAAGAAGACTTTTATGTGTATAAAAGACAGGCTTGTGCGGTTTGAGCACTGCTTTTGTGATTCCCCTGGTGCTCCAAACATGCCCCCCTCCCCTTAGATTGACAGCACTTGACTTCACATCTAGTGCTGAGTTCTTGCGCCTGCACCCTCGTTCGCTAACACAGTGCCTGCACATCCCATCTTCTGCTGCTTGCCGAGCAGCGAAGATGATTGGTGCACATGTACTGTTGACCTCATTCCACCCAAAAGTGGAGGCGCCATCAGCTTCATCTGCAGTCACCTCCACTTCCGGTAGTTTGACATCGCGCGCGCCCTAATCATTTTTGCAGCTTGGCAAGCAGCAGAAGACTGGATGCACAAGAACTCAGCACTAGATGTGAATTCTAGCGCTGTCAATCTAAGGGAAGGGGGGGTGTTTGGGGCACCAGGGGCGTAGCTAGAGCCGTGCTCAAACTGCAGGAGCCAGCAAATTGGTTCTTGAAAGACAATACAAGTATCGTTTTACTCAGCTAGATCAACCCTACCAGTCTATATGCCTTTTTTAATAGGGTTGATCCTTGTGAAAAACAAAATAACTGAAAATAATGCACAATAAGATGCAAACATTAC
Source organism: Rhinella marina (assembly GCA_900303285.1). Lineage (NCBI taxonomy): Eukaryota > Metazoa > Chordata > Amphibia > Anura > Bufonidae > Rhinella > Rhinella marina. The sequence continues at coordinate 721,188 of ONZH01020898.1, read as the reverse complement.
ATATGGACTAAGCCCTCACTTTGATATGATAAAATCTTTGCCCACCTACCAGCGCCAAGGTGGTCTCAGTCAGGCAGGTCCTAATCTAAACCTACCTATGCCATTGGGCATCTATATTCAGGAGAGCATACCCTGCACATATAGTGTGTTTCTCCTAGTCACCTGTGTGTGCACCAAGCAACCAATGAAAGGAGGAGCACACACACCCACTGTACATGTACCACTATAATCAAGCTCGCCCATTAGATAGGTGGGGCTAAAAGTGCACAAACATGCTATTCCCAAGATAATAGGAGCGCATTCACACATGAAGGTGCCACTCCTTTAAGAACATAAACTTCAAAAACCACAGAAAAAAGCTCCTATTATGTGGGGAGCAGCATTTTTTGTGCACTTTTGCCCCACCTAGCCCACAGGTGACCTCGATTACATATAGCTGTGTGTGCTCCTCCTCTCATCAGTTGCTGGATGTACATAGAGGTGACCAGGAAAAACACTTTATATGTGTAGGGTCTTCTCTCCTGAAGAGGTGCCCAACGGCATAGGTACGTTTAGTGTATGACCTGCCTGACTGAGACAACCTTGGCAGATGTAGGCGGGCACAGATGTGTTTTGATCAAAACATATTGGCTGAGAGTCTCAGATTTTATCATATCAGAATGAGTCCATATATAAAGTTTGCATCTATCGTGTTTTTCCATGATTTTTTCTTTATAAATGTTGCCATGTACATCCGCATATTCAGTTATCATATCGTGCAGGATGTTTTGTATCTCTTTCTGTGATTTTTGATCCTTGTGACAAAGCATCTTAAAAAAAGACTTTGTTTTCTTGTGGGATCATTTGGGGTACATGTAACTTAATATTCAAAGGGATTGTCCCAGAATAAAAATTTGCCAATATAAGTCAAGACTTTAAACTTGCCCTGGGATGACTCCAAACACCCACCCACTTTAGGGTAAATTTGCATAAACCCCACAGGGGGTCAGGTTCTCTTTGTGATTGGTCCTGCCCACTACCCACCTATTTCCCAGGACTGCTGGTAACGATTTCACTACATATGAGCTCACATACATACTCACTACATACATGTATCAGTAGCAGACTTACTACATACATGCACACATATACTAAGTACATACACACATTCACTAAATACTCATGTAAATTAGATTACTACATAAAAATACATTCAGAAAGTTGGAAGAACTTATCCACACAATCATATTTTTCTTCCATGTGCTATTCGGTCTTACACTGGACAATACACACACCAATACCAGTCAATAGAGATATTCAGGTATCCATGTTTTTAACAGATCCATGTTTAACATGTCTATTCTGATCTGTTTTTGCAATCAGAGTAGCCATTTCTATTCATGAGTGTGGTCTTGGCAATTATCTTCCCTTCTGATGACACACATGGCCGTGATACTTGAAAAGGTCATCTGACCGAAATGTCATCATAATCATGTTATTATGAAATGATATTTTGAATATTTACCTTTTTGTTGAGCCATTGGACGTTATGTACAAAAAAACTATTTTCTCTCTTTATTGAGACACTGGAAATTATGTATAAATATTTTTCTGAGACTAAAATAACACTAATTTAGACTCAAATTAGCATGTGCGCTGAATTGTTTTCATTGTGTACATTGGGTTGAAGAACCCTTTCCAGTTGCACTGCACCCTGGATGGTGTACTTCTCCAATATATCTTCAGTGAGAAAAAAACACATTGCACATAGAAGCCATCCATTTTTATGCCAATGGAAAATCAGACACATTTGGGTGAATTAGCCCTTACTGTAGGCTCTATAGTCATCCACCACTGCACAGGGATCCTCTGTTGTCAGTATCTCTAGGCAAGTTAATTTGATGCCACAAGAGTGTTTCCGTCAGGTAAGCTACTAAGATATCACAAGAGACTACTTCTGTAAGGTAAGCTGCTGGGAAACAAGTAGGTTTCAGGGAAGTAAGCTACTGTAACATCACAACTTGTTTTCAGCCAGGAAAGGGGCTGTGACAGCACAAGTATGTTTCAGTTAGGTAAGCTGTGGCATCACCACTCACTTTAGTCAGGTAATTGGCAGTGACATCACAACTTACCCATCTGTCACTTAAGCCAAGAAACAATGCATTTGGAAAGTATTCAGACCCTTTCACTTTTTACGCATTTGTTATATTGCGGCCTTGTGCTAAAATAAAAACAAAAATCACATGTTTCCCCATCTATCTGCACTAAGTACCCCATAATGACAAAGTGCAAACAATGGGGTGCATTTATTAACACCAACATTTTAAATATCAATCTTAATAAAGCCCTAAGCGCAGGCCTCTACCTAACTTTGGTGCATCCAGTGCCAGTTCTAAATGTAAGACCACTTCCATGCCTGCTCATCCCCTTCCCTGCCCATGCCATGCCAACAATTTTAGACCTGATGTAAGCGGGGAGAAGTCGCAGATTGCAGCGCAGCTAGCTGTTGCACCACAATCTGTGCCTGAAATAAGCCTAATTTAGTCTCCCAGAATGTTTAAAATCTTTGCTAATTTATTGAAAAGGAAAAACTAAAATCTTGCATTGACATAAGTATTCAGATCCTTTACCTTCAGTCTGTCCTAAATGCCGCAGCCAGGGTCATCTATCCATCCACCCGCTACACTGATCCTACTAGTATATGCCAGTCACTTCACTGGTTGCCCATCCACCACAGAATACAGTTCAAACTTCTCACCCTCACCCACAAAGCTCTCCACAGTGTTGCACCTCCATACATCTCCTCCCTCCATCTCCGTCTACCACCCTACTCATGCTCTCCGTTCTGTTAGTGACCTAAGAGTAATATCCTCCATAATTCGTACCTCTCATTCCCTTCTTCAAGACTATTCTTGAGCTGCACCTACTCTTTGGAATAATTTGCCCGGAATATTAGGTCAGTTCACAACTTCCCTACCTTCAAACGTGCCTTAAAAACACATCTTTTCAGGCAGGCTTATGAAGCTTCCTAAAATGACCTTTCTCTGACTAAACCTCTGCCCCACCAACTCCTCTGGCCTGAACTCAATCCTCTAACAGTCCCAAACCTGAAGGATATCAGCCAGCACCACACCTTTCAGTACAATAATGGCTCGAATCCTACTTATCACAATCAACTACCTTATGTGTCACCCCCAATTCCTCATAGATTGTAAGCTCTTGCGAGCAGGGCCCTCACTCCTAGTGTTTCAGTTGTATATTAGCCAGTTACTTTTGTTTTGTACATGAGCCCTATGAATTTGTAAAGCGCTGTGGAATATGGTGGCAATATAGAAATAAATATTATTATTATTACTCAGCAGTACTTAGTTGAAGCACCTTTGACAATGATTAGAACTCCATTCTTCTTGAGTATGACATCACAAAGTTTACATACCTGGATTTGGGGATTTTCTGCCATTCCTCTCTGCAGTTCCTCTCAAGCTCTTTCAGCTTAGATGGTGACTATCACTAATGTTCAATTGGGTTCAAGTTAGGGTTCTGGCTGGGCCACTCAAGGACATTCCCAGAATTGTCTCTAAGCCACTCCTATGTTGTCTGACAGATTTTCTGACCAATCATTGGTCAGATGGCCTATTACACTCGGAGATCCTTTGTTATGCACACCAACTATTGGTCTGGTTGGAGAGATTTTGGTCACATAATCTGTTTGTGTAATACAGGCCCTTGGGCCCCTGCAGAAAGTGTCTAGCCCTGCGTGACAGGACCTCTGAAATAACTAGTTTTATGCGTTCTTTAGGCTATTTGCATTACACATGTTTGAATTTCTGTTATGTTCTACGACTATATCCCAGACATGTCCTACAATATCTTCAGGACACAGAAAATATTGAAATGAAGGGATAAGGTTCTGACCTTATCAAATGTTTTTAGGTGAAGAAATAGCCCTTTCTTGAAGTTATCAGGGGCTGTACAAGTCTCAGAGGCTATGCAGATAGTTTTAAAATACAACTTTGGAGTCATGACCAGAATCTCAATGAACTTCCCTGGAAGATTTAGTTTGCTTTCTCTCTACATTGGGTCTGTTTACTTGTTTTTGTACAAGAGAGCATCCCTTCAGGAAACTAAAGGCCTACCTGGGCTGATACATGGTAGCACTCGTTCAATTTCCCTGGGCATTAACCATAAATTAATACCAAACCTATTTATAATAATAATCATAATAATAAAATAAGTAAAGACGAACTCCTGGATGGATTAGGAATGGCCATTATGTTTATTATGAAGTTACACAATAAATTATAAAGAAAAAACATTCAATAATAATTGCAAATATGAAAATATAATAACCATCAATAATCCATTTAGCCAAAACCACGTCCCCCCAGCTTGAGCTGGGAGACTAACTCCCCACTAATAGACATCATGACAGTCCAAAGTTTAAGATGGGGTGCTGCTTCTTCTGGTCTTCTCAGACTGACACCGAAGCACAGAAGGTACCGTCTTATAAAGGGCATTTCTTCCTGCCACAAACTCTACATGGCCAATCAGCTGATGTCCAGGATGGTATGAACCACAATTGAACCAACTAGAAACAGCTTGTACCAGATGTACAGCTTGATCCACAGATGAACCTCCATGATAAGTGCCAGTGGTGCAGCTAAAACTGACTGGGCCCCTCAGCAAATTTTTTTATGGGTGCTCCCCTCTCACTTACTTAAAATAAAAACTTTGAAAAAACAATTTGTCTTTGTATCGCCAGGTCAGGGAGGCATTTTTTGAGGCAGGGGTCAGGGCTAGAGATGAGTGAATCTATTCGCCGCTTCGTAGATTCGTATAGAATCTTAGAAATTTTGGGCTCCGAAGTGAATCCGAATTTTGTTGGATTCGCTTCGTATTATTCGTAAATCTTCACAAAATTTTGCACGCTAACGATACATACAAAACGTATGAAACATACACACTCTGCGTGAGGCGGAATAATTAGGATACGCCCCGGCTAGAGCGGGAAAGTGAAGATACGGTTACTCAGAATTTGAAAAAAACAGCCGGCCCACCGGGATCTGACTATTTGCACGTATAGGAAGTGAAGACTCCTCCCTCAGTACTCCACCCTCCTCTGAACCAGTTTAGACCAGCGCTGAACACTGAGCAAGTAGCAAGCATGGCTAAAGAGCTGCGTCCCAACTGGAACCAGATGGCGTTTGGGGATGAGTTCCCTAAACCACTGCCCGCTCCAGACATCAGGGTGTCACAGTCTGAAATCAAGAGAACCCCATGGGGTTCAGTGCCCTTGTTTACTTTACCGGCTGCTGAGATTTCTGCGCATCGTGAGGCGGTTCGCTGTGAGGCGGCTGGTGCGTCTGCTGTGGCTGGTGCGGCTGGAGCGTCTGCTGTGGCTGGTGCGGCGGAGGCGGCTGGAGCGTCCACTTCGCCTCCCAGGAGGAGATCCACGACAACACCTTCCATAAGGCAGAACCCGATTGTGCCACCATCGGTGATGGCCCATGCGCAGACCCTCTGGGACTATAAAAACGCTGTGGAGGACTGGGTCATCCAGGTACTGGACCATCCTAGGCCGGGAGATCCTGCATTGGAATGCCAAAAGGGCACGGTCCTGTGGTTTTCCGTAGAGAGAGGGTCTGGCTTCTTGGCAGACGATGAGGACGGAAAGGAGTATTTTGTGGGCCGCAGGTCGGTGAAACGGCCATACCTGCCACAACCTCGGCACAGCCTGTACGTTGGGGATCAGATGGAGTACACCCCCATGGAATCCCTGAAAGGCCCCTTTGCGACCGGGGTTACCCTCCTTTCAAAGCCGCTGGTACCTACAACAGAACCTGAAGTGTGGCCGGATGAACCACCAGGTCCAGGACGCTTGCACTGCCTTCAGGAGTCCCCAGATGGCGTCCTCCAGTTCAGGGAAAAGCCACAGCCACAGCCGGAGCCTCTGATTCCTGGACTGCCAGCACCACCACCACCACAGTCTTTCAGCTGGGTCAGCTGACGACAACATCGTTTACGTTCCAATCCACGGTCATCCACCAATACCAGCTGCCATGGAAGATTAAGCCAGCAGCAGCCAGGGAAGCTGGGGCTACTTCCCTAGATGCAACCTTGCCAGAACCACTGCAGCCGGAAGTCCTTACCCCTGCTGTCCCGGCAGGAGGATCCGGAAACGTGCAAATGCCTGCAGCGCTCGCCAGCGTCACCACCACCCGGACCCGGTCAAGTCCGAATTCCTCCAGAAGAAGGTCAATGGAGTTCTACTACGGCAGCGAGCATGGCCTACAAGAGGCAGGAGCATCCTCTGAAGACGTTTAGCAGCAGTTCCAGCGAGGAGGACTTCAGGTCCCTTATTTGAGGAACCATTCTACTGGCTGGGTGATGTAATGGACACCTCAGGAGGACCTATGGGAGCCACACCATGGACTACACCTGACGGGTGAGAGCTAGTTGGCAGTTAGCCTTTTATGTTTGGTTGTTTGTATTGCCCCCGTTTGACTCTCACCCAGATGGGCATGGCTGTCAGGACCCCCCCCCATTCTGCAGAAAAGTCCCAGTTGCGCCTAAGCGCACCTATTTTCCTTTTTCCCCCCTTTTCCTTTTTCCTTTGGGAGCCCCCTTTGCAAAAAGGGTTCTCTATTTGCTGCTATTTTCTATTATCCATGTGGATTACACGTTACCTGTTTGGATTACAATATTACCTCACGTGGATTACAATTGAATTTTGGACTATGTGTTTCAGACAGTGTTTTATCATGCTAAGGAGCCGCGAGGAGAGACTCTAACGTATATATTCGAGCCTTTTATGCTTTCAAATGTGAAATTCATTGCACTAAAATGTTTGCATAGTTATGTCTTTGCTGTATTTTAGCTACACTGTTTTTACTGGTTCAGCACTTTAGCCCATTGTGTGTATTCTTTTTCAGGTACTGCAATGTATGTGTCCTATTATGCACTTATTGTCCAGTGTTTTTAGTAAATTATGCACTTAGCTGGAACTTAGACTGTACACCGTGGCCTAGCCTCGTGCGTATGACGCATTTGCGCGTTAATAGTACGCTAAGGATTCGTACGCACTTTTGTGCGCTAATCCTTACGTATTGCGTACTTTTAACTACGCTGAATGTACGTTCGCGTTCGTAATTTGTGCAGGAATATTCGCAAAACAACGATTGTGTTTTTTAACGTAGATTCGACCGAATAAATTAGTTTAAGTAAGAATCTTGTCAGAAATTCGGCGAATGTTCGGCGAAGCGAATTATGGATGATTCTCTAATCTCTAGTCAGGGCATATTCCTGCCGAATTTGAATGAAAAAAGCAGTGGTGTGCCTATGGTGTTTGACACCTAGGGTGGGTCTTTTCTCTGGCACCCTTCCCATACATTAAAACATTGTGCCCCTCACAGTTGTTATGCTTTCATTTTCCCCCTCACAGTAGTCATGCCCTCATTGTGCCCTTTCGTAGTAGTAATGCCCTCTCTGTGCCCTCTTCACAGTAGGAATGCCCTCTCTGTGCCCCCTTCACAGTAGGAATGCCCTATCTGTGTCCCCTTCACAGTAGGAATGCCCTCTCTGTGTCCCCTCAGTGTTAATAAAAAAAAAACTGTAACTACTCACCTTGTCCCGTCCTGTTTCTGATTATCAGATTCAGCACCCCCTGCAGTTACAGATCGCGCTGCAGCACTGTGTAAGGAGGAGTGCACAGGCAGATTCCCAGGCTCCTCCTACACTGTTCAGCAGTGAGCTCTGTGCCTGCAGGGCTGAATGGTGAAGCAGAGAGCAGATGGCTCTTGGAGGATGGAAAGAGAGTGGTCAGTAAGTGAAGGGACCACCAGATCCCCTGCGCTCTAGCAATATGCGCTTCCATCTGTATTGATGGAAGCACTCATTGCATCCAGCACCCCACTGACAGCTGGCAGCCAGGGCGGACTGCCCCCCAACCTTCTTCCGGCAGGGCTGTCTAAAGCGAAAACTGAAATGGCGCCCCCTCCCATCTTCAGGATAGGTTATCAATATCTGATTGGCTGATCAACTGTTTTAATCGCCCAAAATTTCCTGGTACAATTAGAATTGGTATGTAAACAGTCCTCCTCACATGCTATATTATAACATCTTTTTAGACAAAATCTGACAGAGGGGCAGGTTCAGGACGCTAAACCTCAACCATAAAATTACATGATGGTGACAGGTTTCCTATAAGTTGTTTAGTATATGTATGGCTAAGTACTGAACCTGATGTAATTCTGAATTCTTTAGAACATTTATAGCATTTTAATTTTCTATTACGTTAAGAAAAAAATTCTATATAACCTGAAGCACTGCAGTAAGCGCTTGTGTGTGGCCGTGATAAAGAATAAAGCTGCACATTGTACATATAGACGGCTATAGCTAGGCAATTCCTCGTGAGAAAAACAAACATAAGTAGAGCATAATCTTTGTTGAGAATACTCACATCACAAGACCTTGTGACATTGTTAAAAACAAGTCTTTCCAGCATTGTTGGCCTCCTCTTCTCAGTTACTATACGCTTGTGTTTGTAGTGTTACATCTTCTGGTAGGAGCTCTCTCCTTTCTAATAGGCACAATATAGATGTGGGATATTACATACATGAACCATGGAAACTGCACTTGCAGTAATTGGAGACACCTTTGTAATAGAGACATGTAAAAACCCAACCTGTTACGTCCTCCTTTTCCTTCACAGGAGATTAATGGTAGATCATAATAGGGACGTTTGGGGCTTTAGCCCCATGCCCAAAATCATTGTGCGGTCCATCGCTGCCCAAAAAGGCCATTACAAGGAAGGAGAGAGTCCCTCACTTCCTGAGGAGGGGTGTCAGGGAGGAAGGCAGGGTGGAGAATAGGAGTGCCAGACAACCTTGATCACTACTGCCTTATTTGACTTGTGGTGATGGATCCTGGTAGGAGAAAGGACCTGTCATCATCACCACCATGTGACCAGTAACATATGGATGTTACTGGTCACATGGTGATGGTGTCATCACAGGTCCTGACTCCTGCAGGAGAAGTTTACTTAAGTTTTATGTGGAGACTACTTCAGGAGAAGGTGACAGAGGGTATTATACTATATACTACATACTGTGGGGTACTATATACTGTGGGTGTCATACTATATATTGTTACTGTGGGTTATTATACTATATACTGCATACTGTAGTGTGTTATACTATATGCTGCAAATTGTGGGATGTTATATACTATATACTGCGTACTGTGGGATCTTATATACTATATACTGCATACTGTGTGGTACTATATACTGTACTGTGGGTGTTATATACTGCATACTGTAGGGTTTTATACTATATGCTGCTTACTGTGGGATGTTATATGCTATAGAGATGGGTAAACAGCCCAATATGAGTAAACAACCACAGACCTATAATACACTTAATCTGTCCCTGGAGGAGATATCAAGTTCTGAAAGCTGACAGTTACCTACTGTCTACAGTTAATATGATGGTTTCCTTGCTTTGTCTTGTCTAGCCAAAACACAGGCTATGGACATCTTTATCTGACTGAATTATTATTTGACCTTGTATGAAAGTGTTTTCTCATGAGAATTTGGCTTTAAAAACACTCCAGTATTAAATATCTCAATTACCAGTAAGTGAGGCATAAGCACAAGTTTCACATGACAAGCATCTGAAGGAAAAGTCACTGCAGGTCATTTATAATGACCCGTAGGCCAAAAACTGACATAAAAGTCACAAACACTTTGACTAAATTTAGTAGCCATTGCCCCTTCTACACCGCCTTTACCAGGGGCGTGGTGAGGGCAGATCATGGACCGTGTCATCGGCACCTGAGTTTTATAACTCTGTTACTATTTACATTAGTTTTCTCTGCTGGTGGAACATATCAAGACTGGCATAGAAAATGCCAGTAAATGACCCCCACTATTTCTGGTAAATAAAGCTGATTATTCTTCAGCACCCAACCATTGTGGCTTGTAGAAGTACAAGGCATTGTAACATGGAATACAGTAACTTCAGGGCCACGTAATACCGGCAAGATGATGTTACAGTATCAGTTCTGTACACCGGGTGTTCCTCATGGTTTGCTTAGTGTTCATTTGCCTTTCAGTTTTCCCTGGCATTAGAAGATACATGGAAAATATTGTTGTATTTTCACTGATCTTTCATTTCCTGACCTTTTGCCAAGCTCTACTGCTGATGAACAAGTTAATATCTCTCTGGATATATTTACAGCTCTGTTCACACAGGCGATGTGGCTTCTAATAGAAGGCATGACACTGTGCCGGATGGATCATTGACAGATCCAAATATCAACCAATGGGACCAATGAACTTATAATGGGGTCAGTCGGGTCTCCATCAAGGTTTCTGACAAGAGCAGATTGTGCTATACTTACCATCAAGCATGTAGGATTTTTTTTTACTGGTTTGAATACTGTAGCAAATTCCATTATTCTATCAGCCTAAAACACCACAATTTTGAGAGGACGGAGGCCAAATGTTAACTTTGTGCCATGAGATCCCATTAAAGTTAATATGGATGTTGACGGAAACTTCTCTAAATTCTTCTACTGTTCTATGAACACAAACAAAAACATAAAAGCTAAAGAAATAAAAACCGGACTTGTGGTATGCAGCCAGTTTCAATATTATTGTATGGAACTGCATGATAAGCAGCTCCCTAATATAATATTATTACAATCACTCCCTTTTCATACGGGAGCTGGAACACTAATTAGAACCATAGCTGGATGTTTACTAACCTGGGGCAACTATTCAGTTTTATCCACTTCTCCAAACTTAAAGCTTCCGTGCTCCTTCAAAAGCTGTTGACCAAATGCTTGCCTGATTCCCCCTTATGGAGGATTTACACGGACAGATTATTGGGCAGATTATCAGAAATGAACGTTCCTGCAAAAGCTCATTCCCGATAATCTGCCCATCTGGAGGTGCAGAGAATGAGAGAGAGGAGAAGGAGCTCATAGGGTAAGTTTGTACAGGTGCAAGAACCCTGGTGGGGTATGTAGTCTGCTCACCTGTATTTGTTGTGCGTAACTCGGCATAACTCCACTGAAGGCTTTATAGCGGTGGAGGGTCAGTGCAGCCGATGCTATCTGGAACCCCCACTGGTGGTGGCCAAGTGGCGAGAAGAACTGCACAAGAATGAGCAGCAGTATGGTATCTGCCACTTCTCTGGATGGATAGTCAATAGACGCAAGACATGACCCGAGGCATAGATGAAGTATTGATTTTTTTATTGACGATGCGTTGGGTGCATGGCTCATGCCACATGTGCAGAACAGCAGAAGTATTCAGCCGCTGTTCCCATTAGTGCCTCTCCATATAAAGACCCCTCCATATGATATCACAGGGGTTAACCCGGAAGTGGTGTGCTCAAAATTCAAATCAAACCTGAGTAACCAAATGACTATTTACTGAGCAACATGATGAACCTCACAGGTATTATATAAAACTTCCTTTATTCTGAAATGAAAGAGTAAATAAATTATTATTTAATAGCCTGGTCCATACCTTCCTAAAGCTTCCAGGGCAGCGCGATGCCTAGATCTCATGCGCTGGTATCCTCCTCCTGGTCAGGTGATCGCTGCTGGAGCCACGTGACCGATCATGTCACGTCTACTAGCTACCAAGTCCAGCATCTCAACGGTCATGTGATCACATCATGTGATCGCTGCTGGAGCCACGTGACCACTGAGATCACGTTTCCTAGCTACCAAGTCTAAAGAGCCAGCTGCTGCCCAGAAACAATGCAGATGTTAACTTTCAGAGAAACTGAGATGTTACACGACTTTTTCTGGTCATGTCTACAGTACATAACAATAGCCAGAGTACCCCATTAACACTACTGAAATACCTCAGATAAGAAAGCCAGAGCACCCCCACAAGCAATGCCAAAGTACTCATATAAACAATGCCAGCAACAGATTGCTCTATATGAAGTCAATCATCCAATGGGGGACATTTAGTAAAGCTTTTATGCCATTATTGTGACATAAAAAGAAGTCACAAATTATGGCACACTCCATATTTGCACCACAATTTGTGATTTTTCCAGCTTCCTGCCACTTTTCTGAAATGGCAAGAAAAAGTGGTGAAGTTTAATGGGAGGGGTGGTGCTTCCCACCACCCGCTGTACTTACTATAACTTGTGCCAGAAGCTGGTATATGTTATATCTCAAGTCTACGCCAGCACCTAGCTGACGTAGACTTGAGTTTCTGTCACACCTAGGGGCAGAGATGCAACTAATAAAATAGGCGCATCTTACTCCAGCGGAGGGGGATCAATACAGTATTGATAAATGTCCTCCAATGTGTTTAAATAAGAAAGACACTCTCCTCCTTCTTCTTACTCTTCAGGCATTTGGTGGAGAAATCAGTGAACGACTGATAAATATATTCCTGGTTTTGCAGAGGTCTGGAAGGGGTCGCCTTTTTACAGGAAACCCCCGGACAATCCTGGGGAGAGAAAGCAAATGTGCTATTATGAGAAAATACTATATCTAATAATTGATTTTTAGTGTTGAGTAGAGATCCATCAGAAGATAGGTCAGGCTAGAAGAAACAATTAACATTCAGATTTTATCATCTAGCTACATCCAAGACCATCTGTTTGGAGTAGATACTTTCAAATTGGACATGAGAAAATAATAAGTTAATTACCTTATAGAGGACCTGTCAGCAGGATGAACCTTATTAAACCAGGCATATGGTGACATCACATGGCCTGGAAAGAGGCCACGGTACTCATGGAGTGCCCAGCCTCTTCTAACAGCTGATCGTGGGGGTCCCAGTTGTTGGACTGCTGATCTAATAGTAATGACCTATCCAGAGGCTAGGTCCTCAATATACATTGCAGGATAACTCCTTTAAACATTTTTTACTGGACTCTGCAGGATGGAAAAGCGTAAAGTACTGCGCTTTTGAATCCTTTTTTTTTACCAACGTATACGTTAAATGTAGGGCAAAGGCGTCAAGTGAACATCTTAGCATTTTAATCCAATCAAGTGTATAGTTACATTTGTTATTATTATTATTATTACTAATAATTTATAATAGTTGATATAAGGTGAATTCATGTGGAATGGAACATGTGCCACCATGAAATGTTGGCATTTTCACGAGCCTGATGATCATCCTCATGCCTACTAGAAGAAAACACATTTACTCATTCTCCAATCCAGGCAGGGATTTCTCTTCACCCACGTGTTCTAACAGCTTGCACATGTGATGCTGTGTTAATTGTTCCGCGCTGACACGTTGTTGTGACATGTTGTTCTGTCGAGTTCTTTACATGCCTCTAATTGAGATCTGCCTTACACACTGGCCTGTAGAATCTACTAGAAAGCCAAGGCAGACTTACTACCACCAACAGTAATTCAAATCTTGTCTGTGACATTTTTCAAATATTGTAGAAGTCATGCTGAATATCTGTAACATTTAGTGACACGAGACCAGCACCAGTCCTGACCTGTCATACTGTACATGTGCCGCACCTGCATTTGCTCACTTTGAGGCCTCATTCACATGGAGTAGCCATGTGCTGCTGTACAGGCTCCGGTGAACTCCATAGGGGAGATTTATCATGAGGGGAATTTCTAAAGTCAGTTTTGCAGGAGTCTGTGATGTGCTAATTTGCACCAAAGTTATCAAGATCTAAGATTTAAGATCTAACACTTCTATGTTACTCTGCTTTCTACACCACCCTTTACTGGAGTAAGATTGGGACAATTTTTGTGACTTTTTAAAAAGTTCCAGTTGATAAATCTGGCTTAAAGGGTTGTCTCACCGCAGACACTGTTGGATATGCCACCAATGTCAGATAGGTGCTGGTCCTAGAAGTGAGTTCTAGAATAGGGCCCCCAAAGTGAACAAGAGCACACGGCGCATGTGTGGTTGCCCTCCATTCATTTCTATAGGAGGTCCGACCATAACCGAACACTGGCTCAGCTTTTTCCATCAGTCCCACAAAAGTAAATGTAATGGTGGCCGTACATGCACGGTGAGCTCTCATTCACTTTGGGGGCCGTGTGGTAGAGATAGATGCCTAGTAGAGATAAGCGAACGTGCTCGTAACGAGCACTGTAGCGCTCGGGTCCCCTGCGCTCGCATGGGCGCAGGCAGCCGCTTCCGTCCTCCTCACCCGACGGAAGCGGATGCCTGCGCCCATGCGAGCGCAGGGGAGCCGAGCGCTACAGTGCTCGTTATGAGCACGTTCGCTCATCTCTAGTGCCTAGTGATATGCCACCAATGTCTGAGGTGAGACAACCCCTTTAAATAAGCTCAGCCTGTTAACCATGTCCACTTCTCCACCCACTTTTCAAAAACTTAATAAAAAAAATTCTCACATTTTTGCATAAATAAGCCCAAAATATATATAACATCCAAAGGAGCATGTTACGATTTTTTCTCTGTAGAACACATTTGATATATGTATAGTTCTATAGTAGATCTGGATGAGCTGGGTACAAAAGCAACTGGAAAAAAATACCTTTGAGGTGATCTTATTATCATATATAAATACATATACAAGGATATTACAAATAACCGCCACATTATGTATTCACTCCTAAACTATACAAAGAACCAGCAGATGTTCATAACATGTGCAGGAAAGGTGACTAATAATCACCAATATAGGAAAGAGTTCTTTACTGTTACAGTAGTGAGACTGTGGAATACCCTCTCCCCAAGAGTAGTAATGGCTGATGCAATGACAGCATTTAAATAGAGACCAGACATTCATCTCATGACTACAGGGAATGAAAGATATAATAAACCTAGTAATGAAGTATATTTAGTTGATTCAACACAACTATCTGACTGCTGTGGGGAAGAAAATGTGTGAAAATAGACATGATCAGGGGCGTAAGTACCTTAATGGCAGACCATGTGACTGCTATGGGGCCTAGTTGGGATTATCTCCTCTTCTACTGGAGGTGAAAACTTGGTCAGGACTTTATCCTTTAAACGAACAACTTTAAGCAAATGAAGCAGTGGAAAAATGGCCCAAAAATCATTGAAAGGGGTTTAGGCAGAAACCCTTCTGTCCTGTGTGGAGGGCCTGGTTTGATCCTTGCTATGGGGCCCTTACTTCTCTATGTACGCCACTGGACATGATGTCTTATGTTTAGGCACCATGAGCAGGAGGAGCTGAGCAGATTGATATATATTTTTGTGGGAAAATATTCAGTTAACCTTGTAATTTAGGTCTCTGCTAGTTGTATGCTTAGGAGTCCAGGGAGCAGTGATTTGAAGCCTTTCCTGTATAACTGTGTATACAGAGATAGCTGTTAATCACTAAGTAGGACCACCCACTGGACTCCTAAGCATAGAAACAGCAGAAGTTTAAATTAATTAAGTACAACTTAAACTGAAACTTTTTCCTGTATAGCTATGTATCAATCTGCTCAGCTTCTTCTGTTCTATACCATCCTGTCCACAGATAGAACTGGATGTGACGTGTTCCCTTTAATAAATCAGATTAAGAAGCCTTGCCTACTTTACATTACATGAGTCTGTGCCCAAAAATGTGATGCAGAAGCTCCATAAATTGTGCCCACTGCAGTCATCCCATGTGCTCTCTGTTTAACAACTTTTATCTGATGCTTTGACTACAAGAAGCTGAAATAATATTCCCATTTGCTTTATTCTCATTTACAAGTATGATTTATGACAAGGTGTCAGGCATGGGATTCAGTCACTTCTCTCCGGTCTCCAGATCCAGTGTTAAAAATACAGCTGGATCGGAGAACCATATATTGTCCACAGGAACAACCGGACACATACTACTTTGGTATTAGGTCCATGAAAACCGTGCCATCCATGGTCTTCCTCACACTGTTGCTGATACACCCTGGAAATAACCTTTTCAGTCTAGCAGTCCACATGGGAAACGGGTGACACAGAAAGGAAAAAAACAGAGAGATGGAACAAAAATAGACGCAACACAAACACTGTCACCGATTTTTAAAAAATTATTTTTTCACATATGGAAAGTGAACACAGACTTGTGAATAAGGCCTTAGCAGGAGTCGATTATGTTGCAAATTTAAAAAAAATAGAGAAAACTGCCTTAACAATTCATAACTGAATGTAACGGAAGTGAATGTGGATCTGTTGTGCCAATGAGCAGATTTGACTTGGGGCTCCTCCTAAGGGCTTTACCCTTTAAACCCTGTACAGGGATTTGATCCATGATGCAAGGGAACCACCAGGGCACTAGCACTTGAAGTAGTCTTTGTTCATGTGACTGCTAGTCCGCAGGTCAAAACACACCAAGGTGGAGCACCAAGAAATCAGGCAAAAACGTAGTCATGGACAGGCCGAGGTCGACAGGCAGGAGTTTGTACAATCAGATAAGAGGCCAAAGTTCAGGGCAGGCAGTAGAAGTTCAAAAGCAGGAATCAAGTCAGATCAGGCAGCAGAGGGTAAAATCCGGTAGTCAGGAGTCAAGCACAAGTAGTCATACAGTACAGCAGCGCACAGAGCACCTTTGTAGGGTCTAGCAAGCTAGGTAACCTATTGCTCAGGCACCTTCTCAGAGGGAAAGGTGCCTTAACTACCATGGAATTGACAGCCATAGGCTGGGGAAGAATAGGGTGTGCACACGTTGACCCTTTAAGAGCCAGAGGGCTCCCTATGAACAGAGAGTAGCACTGGGGGCAAGAAGCAGGCCTCAGCCTGCATACAGAGTAGTGCTACTCCAGCAAACAAGCCCACGGGAGGGAGCAGAGACATGCCGGCAGTCGGGAACAGAAAGCTGGACAGCAGGTGAGCATTCTGGCAGCCATGCCAATCAGGAGAAGGGAGATGTTGGTGGGCATGGGCTGCTGGAGTTTCACTGTTTTGTACCATGTATTAATAAAATAAATGATTCAGAGCACGCCTGTGCCTAGCACATGACAACTACGGTACTCTACAGTAAACAACTAAAGTAAACAGCATGTGCATCCGGCAGCCCTAGGGAGCAGGTTCTAAGAAAATAATCACGCCAGTACTATAACCCATAAATAGCAGGGTGATTGACTTTTCCAATAAAGGACACATTCAAATGGATGTGAAGTACAGGGGCAGTACCCCAGAGGACTACTGCAATGGGTTAACTAACAGTAAAAGAGTTAATGCAATGTTCTTAAGTTAAATGTTGTGATATATTGTGTTTTATGTGAACTCAATAGCAATGTATTCGCAAACTAACGATTAACAAATTGGCAGATTGTGTTTAGGTTACCAGGTGATATACTGGATCCCCTCCCTGTTAGGAGTTTTAGTGTAGTCCAGTCTGAGGAGAAGCTTCAGAAAAGATGTCTTTGCTGAAAACTCCTTCATGGACTAGGCTCAAGTTCAGAGAACCTCTGTTTTATAGACTACAGCTGCCAAGGGAAAGGAAAGTAACCAGACATCTTGGAAGTTCTACAACCAACAAGGCCATGCGTAGGAATCAGACAGCAAGATATTGTGAATGTTTATGGCAGAAAGACTTTACTGCTGTGGAGAGGGAATACTGCTAAAGCTTTCCCTATACATTGAGACAGATTGGCCACCTGTTTCAGGCTCAGTCAGGGAACTGCAGAAGAAGTTTGTAAATACCTCATTGCATGCCTGTGGTTCTGCATTCTTTAGACAGAACAAGGGAGTACTACAACTACCATCATTGTTATGTCTACACTGCTATTGAGAGAGGATTGCACTGTAATCTACCTTGGAACTATCTCTTTTGCTGATGTATGTACTTCTGCTCCTATCATCACCTCAGACTTTGAGAGAGATTTATCAAAACTGGTTCAAAGAAAAAAACTGACTTAGTTGCCCCTAGCAACCAATCAGATTGATCCTTTCATTTTCCAAAGCAGCAGGGAAAAATGAAAAGTGGAATCTGATTGGTTGCTATGGGAAACTAAGTCAGTTTTGCACCAGTTTTTATAAATACCCTCCTTTTCTTTTGCAATTAACAAGCCTGGTTATTATCTTCACTCCTTCCTTGCACCTTGCCAAACATCTACCATCAAGGGCAACCCAACTACCACCAGGCAGGGGCCCCAATAACAGCGCTGTGGCTCACTGCACAAGATGTCCATTGGGCTATTAACAGTGATTGACAGAATTTTCTGTGCCTGTATACATATATGTCAGTCACATAAGACAACCCCTCTGAAAAGACTTCTTAGAAGAAACATACATAGCCAGTCATAGAAGAAGAAAAAAGAGCCGATGAACAGAAGAACCCACCCAAGAAGCCCTTGGAAGCAGAGTCTGAAAATGGTAGGAGTCAGGGAAGGAATAGGAAGAAGGGGAACCTGGGGTAGGAAGAGAGGAAAGACAGAAGAAAGAAATATAAAGAAACACAATAACAATATCCCCGAGCATCTGACATAGGTAAGTGCACACAATCCAAAGATTATCATATGTTACAAAAGTTATAATACTAGATAAGAGTAGAGTGCATTATTGTAAGGCAAATGAAGTAGTGTAAGGCACAAGCAATCTGCGCACCAGCGACCTCCAGAAGCACAACCAGGAGCCCCAAAGTTTAAAGGGTCAGTAACTTTTCAAAAATCTTCTGACATGTCATAGAGTCATATAGATTTTTGTGGTCTGAGTGCTGAGAACCCACAGATCCCTAGAACAAGGGGAGAGACATGTGCATATAATGCATTCTCTCTCACTCTGCTGAGGACAGAATCAAAATGGGGCCAGAGACTTCTATGGAGCCCATTTGTACAGCGAGGAGAAAGAGCTATGCAGGCACTTCTCTCCCCAAGTTCTACCGGTCGGTTGGGGTCTCAGCTCTAAGGACCCCAACCAATATAAACGTTTAATATGTCTCTATGAAATATTTAAACTTTTTTGAAAAGTTAGTGACCCTTTATGAAATCTAGAGTGGGATCTCAATTCCTATCTAGCCAACTCTTCATAGTAATGGTAGTGGGTGATGTCTCCAACCATTTAAGTGGGTGGATTAAGTGGGTCACCAGGTCAGTTTTTGTTGGATTCCAATGCTGGTTTGGCAACCAAAGATGTACAGCCTCTGGGGTTAATTTAATCAAAAAGTTACAAATATATCGGAAGGTAACTTAAATCCTAGTCCAACACTCTTAGAAAATATAGCCAAGGGTTCCCTCTGGTAGACTTAGAACTTGACATGTGTTTATGTGGAAATACTATTTAAATAATCGGAGAAGTTTTTTTTGTGTTGGACTCGCACAGAATTCTTCCTGTTTATTGGATATTTTCAATGAAATGAGGCAAAAATGTATAATCAGATCATAAATCATTCAGACTGGATGATGCTGTGCATAGTCTCAAATGAAATCCTGCATTTGTAGCCAAGGTAAACAGGACAATCTTTGTCATCTAAAGACATGAATTAGAAGGTTTCTTTATTGAGAGTACCATGGAACCAGAAATGGCTGATTTATTTCATGTTTATTAAATATATGGCAAAGCTCTATTGAACACAGTAAAGTACTAAATTAAAGCATTCACTGTATATTGTGTACATCATTATCAAGTCATATAAAGATATTGTAAACTATCCCAATTATAGAATAGCTTTTGTTTCTATTTCATAATATATGGGTCACCATATTATACTTGACACCCACTGGTTGGGCACCATCACAACGAAAATCATACAAATAAATACAATACTTATCATGTCTATAGTGTTAGACAACAATTCCAATGACTCAATATTTCAGTTTGCATCTACTCTGATTGTATTCATTCTCTTTCCATCCTCCACCTAGCCCAGATCACCATAGTGTTACATCACATAATAATGGAGAAAATGAGAATACAGTGACAGTACGCACCACAATAGTAAACATGGCAACTAATGGAGAGTCACAATGGATAATACCACAAGCTAAGTACTCATCAGTCATCAACCTATACCTGTGATGGCTAACCTTTGGCACGCCACTGGTGGTGAAACTACAACTCCCAGCATGCTCCATTCATTTCTATGGAGTTCTGAGAACAGCCAAGCAACTGTGCATCTTGGGAGTTGTAGTTTTACCACAGCAGGAGAGCCGGTGGTTAGCCATCACAGCCCTAATCCTATCCTCTGATGCATTTCCACCTGGTTTTCAGCATTATCAGAGGCATGTCCCAGCTGCTACATGGAACCTTACCCTCAAGCTGGGGATGAGACTACCATATAGTCAAGTGTTATTATTAATTTAAAGATCTTTTAATTTAAAGGTCAACAATATCTAATTGGCGGAGGTCCAACTCCCAGTCCCATGAGGCTAGTCAGGGCTGGCTCCACCCTTCCTCTCTAGGAGGAAGATTCTGGAGTTAATGGCTGACTGCTGAGGAGTGAACACCTCAGAGCAGCTCCTGGAGGGAGATTCCATTCCCCTACAGCCCACAAGCAACGTATGTGCCAGCCCTCAGAAGGGAAAAGATCTATAGAAGGTTTAGCTGACAGAAGGAGATTGCAGACTTTGGCAAAGAAAGTAATCGCCGCTAATCAGGCTACAGTCTCCTCTGCATGTGGTGGAAACACTGTAAGTTACAACCTGCCCACCATAACCAAAGGACAGGAGTGCCTCCTGTTCAGAGACTGTATTCCTCTGAGGATACTGTGAATATCATATACTTATATATATATGATCATAGAGAAAGTGCATCCCTTTAGGCCAGGAAAAGGAGAGATTGACCAGTCTGATTGAGAGAGAGAAGCTAGCCTCCATATACAACCTTTGGGAACTATTTGAATTGACTGTAAAGACTGCATTTCAGGTGAATAGAGCTTGTGTGGATCAGTAAAGTACTGTGTATTTGTTATACCAACACTAGTCTCATCATTATACCACAATACATTTGCACCTCAAGGTGCTGGTGTCACGACAACAGGGACCCTGCCTCACACCTTAAAACAGCAACATCGAGGGCACCTCAACCACAATCAGGCAAGAGAACCCCCAGAACCAGAGTGTGCTTCAAAGGGTTTGCCCTTCCTGTCACTGCACGCCGGCCCAGGGAGCTTCAGGAAACCGTGAGTACGACTACTGTACCCATCTGGCCACCCATACTCACATGCGCCCCTGCAAATGCATGTATGGATTTTATACATAAACTATTTCTTGCCTGACTGTAGTATGAAAGCATCCAGCTAATGAAAACCAAAATCTTGTATGAAGCACACACCTTTCATTTTATGAGGCGAAATGACTGGCGGTAGCAATAATACTAGTAATCTCTTCTTATAGCAAGTAGTCACTAATGACACACATATCTTTTATTACCAGTGACAGTCGTCTATGTGCATATATGAACTATACATATATACAGAGGGTCAATATGTACATACATGGATAATGGTACTTTTCTTTGTAAGCGGCGTATCTGATCATAGGTGATGGATGCTGGTCCTTAAAATATGACAAATGTGAAGGAAAAGGTGTAATGTACTCAGTAACAGTTGCTATTGCACTGTAGCAGTAACAAATGCACTGTATATTTCATTTATACATAGCATCTTTCTATAATAAGTATACGCTAGGCCAGATTAAGGTTGGTGGTGGTCCCCAGTAGGACCCATACATGTACAGCCACCTCTCTGCCTTATATGACTGCCAAATGTTCTGTGAGTGGTGATGGCTCTAAAAGTGAGCAGGCTACACACTTCCCACATAAATACGTAGCCTCTCTTCTATTACCCTTTGGACCCTACATTTTCCAGTATGGTCAATGGTAAGATGGTTAATGTTTTTGTTTTACAAATGATTCGTGTTGTAATTTTAACAACCAGATCTCACAAGAACTGGATAGGCTTGGTTGTGAGTAGGTAAGGTCCACAAGATGGTGAAGTCCTGTGGCCCATGTATCCTTCTTATAATCCAACCATGGGTGCACCAGATAGCATCTTGTTTTTACCAGGTACGGTCTGGAGACGCGGATTTAGATGCAGCGGAGAGAATGATCTTTGTAGCTCGTTTCTAAGCAGCTTCAGAAGTTGTTGACCTTGGTTTCTCAGCATGCTTTATGATTAGTCTTTTACAGCAATTATTTCATAGACATAGTCGTCTCTCTTCGTGGGTTCAGAACTGATGATTTTCTCTTTAACCATTTATTAATAACAGCATAAAGTACTCATGTAGCTAGTACACCTGGTATAAACAGTTCCTTCACTGACATGCGTCTGTGCCTGTACATAATCCATGTGCTTTTGATTATTATGTCAGATGACTATAGCTCATGGTATGCGTCGGAAACGTGCCACAACAACTGTATCTGTACAGTCAATTCATTCACATGTTTGTTAATCTTCTGTACTCACGTTTGATGCTGATAGTCAAGACTAGCACGTTCTGCACAGTAAACCCAAGCAACGTACATGAAAACACTAAAGGAAGACTATGTACTGTAAGAATCTCACACCGTATGAACTGCTCATTAGTGAATCCATCTAGCTGACTACTTAGCTAGTTGCTGATGACTTTTGATCTCTTTGTTCCAGTAGAAACTGGTAAACATCAAGGCAGAGGATTCAATGTATTAAGATGCCATGTACTATATCTATTATGCAGAAGAGGGCAGTGAAGCAATTAAAGAGGGATACATGCAATAAAGATATTTATTTAAAGGGGTATTCGGGTTTTGTGATATTGATTACCTATTGTCGCTGGTAGATGGGCTCAAGACAATTTTGATCAAAGATCTTCTAAAAGAGCTTCTAATTTTCATATAGTAAGTATAGCAATAATGCAATTCAGATTTATCCATGTTTACATGTGTCTCTGAACATGCAGCAGTGTGCTGCTGCATACAGTGTTGTAGCCGTCATGGTAGCATGCACCTGTTCTTTATCTCATATTGTTTGGAGGTGCTGCTCTAACTTTGTTTTTTGTATTCTCAGGTTAATTCATCAATATCAGATTGATGGCGGTCTGACTCTCAGCACCCCTCGATCAGCTGTTTGAAGGAGCAATGGCACCAGTGTGAGAGCTCCGTTCTCTTCAGTGTTTACCTGTCTACATTGTCATGGTGGTGCAATGTAATTACACATTCCTCTCTCATTCACTTGAAAGGGACAACCAGTTGTAATTACACTGCACCACCATGACAATGTAGACAGGTAAATATTGAAGAGAACGCAGCTCTTGCACCAGCGCCACAGCCCCTTCAAACAGCTGATCAATGGGGGTGCTGAGAGTCAGACCTCTACCAATCTGATTTTGATGATCTATCCCTAGGACAGGTCATAATTGCATGAAACCAGAATACTCCTTTAAGGCTTGGTTCAAATCTGCATTGTTATAGGAGCAGAACAAAGAACTATTGGAAGCACCAGATGCATTGAATGACAGACACAAATGGTGCCCAATGGGACCTATTGACTATCTTTTCGGATTCTGTCATGGGGCCCGGTGGAGCCTCCTACACAGATATGAAATAAAGTCTGGGAAATAAATACAGTAAAAGACCCTGATTTGCACTGAACAGAGTTGGTCTTCTGAAATAGCTGGTATGTATACATGTTTCAAGCTGTTGGCTTCAGACCAAGCAGCAACCCCTGCAGCTCACATTATCATTTCCAATTACATTGTAGTCATGATAGAATTTCTTATTTCTGCTTTAGTGGTTCCCTCGTCAGTATTATTAAATCCATAAATCAAGGTATCAAGACAGGTTTAAAGGCTATGTACACCTTTTGGGGTATTTTTCTTTATGATTGCATTGTACTCTTTTTGGGACAAAAATCATTTGTTTTCAATTGGTCTTTATTAAAAAATGACCATCCATTTCTATACAAGGGTTAAATTATCAGTCTGTTTGCAAGCTGTAACTTTTTGTTTTCTTTTTGTTTTCTTGAATTTAACTGAGGGATAGTTTTTAAGGTATGTAGAGAGTACATTTTAGTTCAGGTCTGAAACGTTCTGTTCTGATCTCAATAAACCTACCTATACAATCTTCCTGTACCACTGAATCGAGCATTGCCGCTAATTTTTCAACTATTCATTACAAATTAAAAGAAGCACAGTTCATCATGGCAGCCAGTCATATTACAGAAATCATCTATCAGTTGCTGTGGGAAAGTACTCTAATTATTCTGGTTTTTTACATTGTGTGTTACATAGAATTACTGCAAAAAAAAAACCCCAACATTTCTACACATTTATATGAACAGTATCTCAATCATTTACGCTTATGTAAAAGGTACAATGCCGGAAAAGATCAGAATTCTAAAACAACAACTATTTTACTTGGCTGAGCCATAGCTCACTAAAGATCTTTTGTACAGTCTTGCATATATTCTTACAATTTACATTAGGCAATCATCATTATGTGATCGCATGATACCAAGCACCCACAAAAATGCACATGACACTATTATGCGGGGGTGAGGCAAGTCTTTCTACTGCTTGCAGAGATAAATCTGGAGTGACATTCAGTAACATAGCTAACCTTGGCCCACTTTCTAAACCTGGTGAGTGGTGTAAAAATGCAAAATGCTGAAAGTCAGCCCAAAAAAGTTTCAAAGTCCTATTTTGTGACTTTTTGAGGTGAGAATTCTGGAGTGCGGAGCGTGATAAATTCCCACTATAATAGCAATCAGACTGAACCAATCATCAAATATTTTAATAAACTTAAAAAGGATAGGTCAATAGTCAGCTGTTTGAAGAGAACGCAGTGCTCGTATGAATGCTGCCTTCTCTTCACTGTTTACCTGCTCGCCCTCGGCATTGCAGCGATAAGCAGGTGTAATAACAACTCCAGCATTCCCATTCACTTCAATGGGATGGACCCTTCCTGTTCAAAGAAATAGGACAGAGTCTTCCCATAGAAGTGAATGGGGATGGCAGAGTTGTTATTACACCTGCTCACCGCTGCAATGTAGACAGCGAGCAGGTAAACAGTGAAGAGAAGGCAGCACTTGTATAATGTCACAAACGTACTTGCATCAGGTTGCAGGCGTTCGGCTAGGCTTTCAAAAGTGACATCATTTGACATGTTTTCCTCTTGGTTTGGTTGCTGTTTACCACACCCCTTCCCCTCAGCTGTTGTGGGTGTGGTAATTATCTTTCCCCTATTTATCCCTTCCTCTCCCAGTATTCCTTGCGGTTTATACTTTATACTTATATTCCTTGCTGGCATTGTTGTGTGTGGTGTGGATCTCGGCTGAGATCCGGTTGCTGCAATATCTGCATTAAGATAAGTGTCATTTTCCCTGTTGTGCTTATCCTACTTTTCCCTGTTGTGGTTTTGTCTTCTGGAGTTTCCGGTTCGTCCGTCCTTTTGGAGGAACGGGTTTACTTTTTCTCCTGCCACTAGCTGCAGGGTTGTACAGGGTCAGTTTGTTATTAGGTTCCTGTGTATGAACTCTCCTAACACTAAGGCCTGTTCATACTCGTAGTCAGCCAGGGCCTAGTTTTTAGGGATTCCTGCAGGAGGCGACCATTTTCCTTGTTTGGTCTTTTCCCTACCACCAGAGCGTGACATGTGAGTGCTGAGTTCTCTTCAAACAGGTGATCAACAGGCCCCTGCTGATCTGATATTAATGACCTATCCTGAGCATAGATCATCAATATTACAAAAGCGCACAACCCCTTTAAAGGCTTTGTATGAGCTTTAATGTTAATGTCATATTTGTGTGATTGGATATGGTCCAGCACTGGGATTCCCACCAATAAAGATCATGAGAATGAAGGGCTTCAGTATGTCTGGCATTGCAACTCAGCTACTTCATGTTCATAACTGGCACAGGTCCTAGTGGTCAGACCTCTATTGACCACACTTTTTCAGTCAGGATGGGTTGAGCACCTGCTTTCCTTCTTGGTTATATGGACAAACTTTAATAGCGGGAAAAGAGGTGAACTCTTGGCTGCACTTAATACATGGTTCCTGGCAGGGGTGCACCTAGCCATTTGGCTGCCTGACGCGAAAATTGAAATGCCAAATTCTCAACCTAACCCCTTTCTTCCAGCCCTACTGTTAAAGACATACGGGGAAAACATTACATACAGTGCTACAAAATATACAGGGTAATACAGCAGCACATACCTCTTACATCCAGTTTTGTCTCCTGTGATGCAGACTTTCTCTTTCCTTATCTTCTCCATTCAGACTAGGCCCCGTGATGATTTATTTCAGCCATCCCTTGTCTCTGCAGAGTTTGACCCCCCCAATGCTGTGCCCACTGTGCTCCCCAATATTATATTGCAGAAACTGATTATCCTGATAAGCCTCCTGAAAATACTAGTACTAGACTGTGCCTCCTTCAATAATTATTCACACACAGTGCCCTAAAAAATAAGTGTGCCCATCAAAAAGTGTCCCTGACACTAAAGGCTCATGCATATGGCCATTGCCCAGCCGTTTCGTGCATTGGGGACCACAATTTGTGATCCCAAATGCATGGGCAGCATTTGTACGGCTGCCGCTGACGGATCCAGACCCATTCAACTTGAATGGGTCCGTGATCCATCTGCACCACAAAAAAATAGAGCATGTTCAATTTTTTTTGCGGTGCAGAGGCATGGAGAGAAACTCCACAGAAGCACTCCATAGTGATTCTGTGGGGTTATGTGCCTCCATTCCGTGATGTGGTGCAAAAACGTTCACGTGCATGAGCCCTTATAATGCTGAAAACATAATGTCCCCCAAATATAATTGTTGATACTGTGCTAGGGTCCCTCCCACAGTATTACTGCTCCCAAAAGTCCCGTATTGTGCCTCACATAATACGTATTGTGCCTCACATAATAATGCCCTCCTAGTGCCAATACTAGTAATCACAGTCCCCCAGTGATAAAGCCCACCATAATGCCCCCCAGTAGTAATAATTAAAATGTGTGCCAGTACAAAAAAATAACCCTGATAATGTGAGCCAGTACAAAAAACACCCCTTTACAATGTATGCAAGTACAAAAATACCCACTTGCAATGCATGCCAGTACAAAAAATACCCCTTATAATGTGCGCCAGTACAAATAATAATGCTTATAATGTGTGCCAGTACAGGGTGGGCTATTTATATGGATACACCTAAATAAAATGGGAATGGTTGGTGATATTAACTTCCTGTTTGTGGCACATTAGTATATGGGAGGGGGGAAACTTTTCAAGATGGGTGGTGACCATGGCGGCCATTTTGAAGTTGGCTATTTTGGATCCAACTTTAGTTTTTTCAATGGGAAGAGGGTCATGTGACACATCAAACTTATTGAGAATTTCACAAGAAAAACAATGGTGTGCTTCGTTTTAATGTTACTTTATTCTTTCATGAGTTATTTACAAGCTTCTCTTTGTTTACAGCCATTGACATGTCGCAGAGGTTAACACGTGAGGAGCAGATAGAAATTGTGTTGATGTCTGGTGAACACAGTACCCAGGTCATTGCAGCAGATTTCAATGCAAGACACCCTACTAGACGACCCATCTCCCATGCTACAGTTAGCAAACTGCTTGCCAAGTTTCGTGAAACTGGTTCAGTGTTGGATTTGCCAAAATGTGGACGCATGAAAACTGTCACTAATGAAGAAACATCAGTGGCTGTCCTAGCTTCATTCAGCAAGAGCCCACAGCGTAGCACTCGCCACATGTCACTGGAGAGTGGCATCAGTTAAACATCCCTTCGGGGGATATTACCTACTAACAAATGGCACCCTTACAAACTCCAGCTGCTGCAGCATCTCAACGAGGATGACCCAGATCGGTGCACTGAATTTGCAGAATGGGCAAAACATAAATTGAAACAAGACCCTCAGTTTACATAGAACATTTTGTTCAGTGATGAGGCAAACTTTTATGTGAATGGTAAAGTTAACAAACAAAACCACCGCTATTGGTCTGACACTAACCCACATTGGATAGATCCCTCCAAGACTGTTGGAACACAAAAATTGATGGTATGGTGTGGTATATGGGGTACAAAGATAGTAGGACCATTCTTCATTAATGGAAACCTCAAGGCCACTGGATATGTGAAATTGCTACATGATAATGTGTTTCCCTCTTTATGCACTGAAGCTGGCACGTTCCCTGAGTTTTTCCAGCAAGATGGTGCACCACCACATTATGGGTGTCAGATCCGAGCATTCCTAGATGAACAGTTTCCTTGAAAGTGGATTGGTCGTCATGGGCCAGTTGAATGGCCCCCAAGGTCTCCCGATCTGACCCCTTTAGAATTTTACCTTTGGGGTCATCTGAAGGCAATTGTCTATGCTGTGAAGATACGAGATGTGCAGCACCTGAAACTGGGGATACTGCAAGCCTGTGCTAGCATTTCTTCTGCGGTGTTGCTATCAGTGTGTGAAGAGCGGGAGAAGAGGGTTGCATTGACAATCCAACACAGTGGGCAGCACTTTGAACACATTTTATAAGTGGTCAGAAACTTGTAAATAACTAGAATAAAGTTATGTTAAAACCAAGCACACCATTGTTTTTCTTGTGAAATTCTCAATTGAAAAACTAAACTTGGATCCAAAATGGCCAACTTCAAAATGGCCGCCATGGTCACCACCCATCTTGAAAAGTTTTCCCCCTCCCATATACTAAAACAGGAAGTTAATATCACCAACCATTCCCATTTTATTTAGGTGTATCCATATAAATGGCCCACCTTGTACAACTAATACACATTATAATGTGTGCAAGTAGAAAAAAATGTTCCTTACAATGTGTGCCAGTTAAAAAATGTGTGGCAGTACAGAAAAAATGCCCATTACAATGTGTGGCCCAGTAAAACCAATGCCCCCCATAGTGACCCAGCAACATGCTGCCAAAGAAAAATAACAAACTCAAGTACTTACCTCAATGCGGTTGTCAGGATAGGGTGCAGGACACAGGCCTCCTCCGGTCTGTGTCCTGAGCTGTATATTGCCTGGCTGAGGTGTCGCAATGATGATGACGTCATTGCTTCGCCTGTGACGACCTCTGATAGGCTTTAGGCCTAGTGTCTGTAGCCTATCAGCGGGAAAGGCGGGAGGCAGTAGGGAGACATTGCTCATGTGTCTGGCTGCAGCATTCAGCTGTATCGCCATACCAGGGATGACAACACAGTTGAACGTGCAGAGATGAGCGCTTCCAATGTGCACGGACCTGCCAACGCCCCCTAATTTGTCATAGGTGGCGAGGCCTGAGGCAATCACTTCACCTCACCTCATTGGCGTTGCGTCCCTGGTATAGCAATAGTGTACACAGCTGGAATTGTTAGATTTTACAAATACATAAATTAAAGAGGTTTCCGGGGGACTTAATGGGGGTTAAAAGAACAGATGACCTGATACTCACCTCACCGACTCCCTGATGGTACTGCTCCACTGCTGCCCAGCAGGTCCCCACTAGTCTGTTCTTCGTGGTCCTCTTTGCACACAAGAATTGCCCACTCAGGCGGCTCAACACTGTGGGTAATGATAATGGGTATCAGGGATTTGGGGGCTTTTCCTGTGTGCTGAGACAAGACCAGGTAGTAGAGACCAGCAGGGACCTTGGCAGCTTGGTAGATCGATGCGGTGAGTGTTGGTTCTTTTATTTCTTCACACTGGAACCACTGGGAAAAAAACACTTTAATTAGCTCATTTAAAGATAAAATACACATCCTGCCTTGCACCAGCCATTACAAGCACCAGGTTATTAAAGGACTTTGTCCATTAGAAGGAGTTAGCGAGATATAGGTTTCATGGGGAAGCTCAGTATAACATGTAATTTATTGACCAAATTTACTTCTGGACGTAGGAGTCCAATGGGCGGCGCTGCTCAGTAACTGACAGCCATCTCTGTATGCACAGTGGAACCACCCACTGGACTCCTAGGGACAAAATAGGTTTCCCTGGAACATGGTCATCTAGTTTGACGGAACTGACACTTCTAGACCTGTCAAAACACAACTATTATATAACACACGATATACCAGGGAACCCTAACCAGTGCCATCTTTTCTCCGCCCCACTGTCCTTCTGATGGTATACAACCTTCTTTCCCAATCTCTGGTACACTTGGGAGTTCCAGTGACCACTTGTATGTAACGTCCTGTTGACTAGGGCATAGGAAAGCGGGAGCATGAAGGAGACAATGTGACTGTCAATGCCCAGGAACCTTCTTTATACAGTAAACAAATTCCATTACAGAAACTTATTGAATATGACAAAGGACAGGGACTTTTAGTAGGGACTACCCTCATTTTGGGAAATGAAAAATTTTGACAATTTTTTTTTTTCAGGGAATTCACTGAGCCTTAATAATCAAATGTTTTAGCTGTCTTGTAAATAGGTAAGAATAGAAGACATAATTGTCTTTTTTTTAAAGAACTAGCCATTCTCAGACATAACTATATTTTAACATCATTTCTACCAAACAACTGTGATGAAGTGTGCTTGTCTTATATGACTTGGAGCAAAAGGAGGTTCAGTAGTCTTATTTCTATTTAGGATTCTTTTAAAAACTACATTAAAAATATGGCCTCCGCAGAGGTCTTTCAGAAGTTTCTGCAAATATCACACGACATACTTTGTCTCGCCTCTATCACGTGTCAGTTCGTTTATCAGTTCGTTTATTCACATAAATTACTGTATCAAAATACGAAGCTGAACTCGGCTTCGTTAATAAGACACAAAGCCGAATGAACAAACTGACATGTTATAGAAGCGAGACGAAGTAAGTCACGCAATATTTTCTGAAACTTTGGAAAGACCTCCACGGAGGACATACGTTTTACAACAGGACAGAGACGATATTCTCAACAAAGTTTTTAAATGGACCCGATTTGCTCAACCCTGCTTCTATTGATCAGCTTCCCCATCGTGAAAAAAAAAAAACCTTGTCATGGTTTAGAAAAGGTCAAGCTTTTAACAAAATCATGCAATAACTTTTAGGTGTCTACCCAGGGGTGGGGCTGTGACAACCACAATGACTTGTGTAGCTGAGAAGTTTTGTATAGCAATAGATTGCACTTTCAAATGGGACAACCACAGGCTCCAAGGCATGTAACAACAAATTTCCATCATTTTAGGTTTAAAAAAAACATGTGGTCCATTCCGATCAGTATCCTGTAATTCTGTGACAATACAGGTAGAGCTCCCCTATTCTCTAAAGAGGTTACCATACTTTCACGATAATGTAACTACACCTGTATGGAAGGCTCTTGATGATGCAGTGCAGTTTTGGGATCCAAATGTTCTGTTCACACGCAGTAAATTTGTTACAGCTATTTCTGCATCTGAAAATTCCTTTCCTACACCTGAGGTTATTTCTGCAGAATTTTCATGGATTTCTGCAAGTCGAACCCAGCAATAATTTCTGAATTTTTGTCTCTGGGTGCCTTAAATTGATCTGTATTGTCTCTTACTTTATTACTGATATGATTTACTTAGGCGATCATGTGT
Source organism: Rhinella marina (assembly GCA_900303285.1). Taxonomy (NCBI): domain Eukaryota; kingdom Metazoa; phylum Chordata; class Amphibia; order Anura; family Bufonidae; genus Rhinella; species Rhinella marina. The sequence continues at coordinate 689,850 of ONZH01020898.1, read as the reverse complement.
ATGTACATCACATTTTTTACGACATAAACATTGTAAAGGGGACTGTAGTATATACCTGGTAAATAATGTGTTTGTTCTTTTTCTAATGATGTATTTTTTTTTTCCATTAGAAATCCTTACCTGGGGTGGCCACACTGGAAACACACACTTTGTTCGTGTATAGTCACTAAGTCGGTGTGTGTGCTTTATGACAGCTGAAATTAAAGGAAGTCAGTCGGCAGAGGAATCGTATTGATTTTTACCATCTTCTGGAAGTGATCCTCCACAAGAGACCAGAGGACATACCGTACATACTGATCCACCCTAATCTGTGTGCATTGTATTGCTTTCTAATGAGATGACTCCTCTCTTCCTGTGCCTGTATATACAGCAAAGCTGACAACTGAGGATACAGAGAACAGGAAATATCAGCTTACTGGGACTGCCGTAGGGGCCAGCGTGGAAACTGCAACACTGCAAGATTTTTTTATGGGGCGAGACATAGGCAAAAACATTTTTTAAAAATGTGATTTGAATAAATACATCACTGACAATACATTTCTTGTAAGTGTGGGAGAAATTAAAAGGGTTATCCAGCCTATACTAAGGGAAGGCCTCAGGATAGGTAATGACTAATTGATTGGCGGGGGTGTGAGGTATCAGCTTTATGAGTAGTTGGATCACCAGAAGTCAGCGCCAAAACCCTGTAGTAGAAGGAGCTTATTACTACAGCACTTCACCCATTGAAGTCAATGGGATCAGCACTATAGTAACACTCTCCATCCACTACAAGGTTGATGGTGCTGTGTAGGTTCTAGTGCCTACATTACACCTGATCGTCATGAATGCAGGGGGTCTGACCCCTGTCGATCAGCTAGCCATGGCCTATCCTGAGGATAGGCCATCAATTAGTAACGCCTCGACAACTCATTTAATGTAAAAGCAAGTGGCTACGTAGCCATCTAAGGCGTGGTTATTTGATCAGTTATTTCCATCAGTTTTTGTGAGCCAAAACCAGGAGTGGAGGCTACACAGGAATAAGGTATAATGAAAAGATCTGCACCTGTTCTGTGTTTTTGACCTGCACCTGGTTTTGGCTCACAATAACTGATGGAAATAACTGATCAAAAAACTGATGTGTGAACAAGGCCTAACCCCTAGTGCAGGGTTTCTCAACTCCAGTCCTCAGGGCCCACCTGCTGGTCATGTTTTCAGGATTCCTTAGTATTGAGCAGGTGATATAATTAGAGTCAGTTCATCAGGATTTACCACAGGTGTTCATTCTGTGGGATATTCTCAAATCATGAACGGTAGGTGGGCCCTGAGGACTGGAGTTGAGAAACCCTGCCCTAACGACTACTCAATTCTCAGCCATCAGCAGATACATTCACCACAGAAAAAGCCTGTATTCTGTCATTTACATTTTTACACGTCTTGCCTCTTGCAGCAGGTTCTAATGAGTAACAGGGGTACAGCTGTTTGTGATCGGTAGAGGTCAGATGACCAGATTACAGGTGGCGACTAGTGTTGAGCGAACTTGTGCTTTCAAGTTCGGCATACAAAATTCAGGTTATCTAAGAATTCCGTTATTGATTATGGTCTGTGGTAGCGGAATCCATAACAGAATTCTTAGATAACCCAAACCTTGTACACCGAACTTGAAAACACAAATTCGCTCATCCCTAGTAGCGAGGCATCCACAGCACATACTTGCTACTGCAAGGCAAGACTACAGTATGTGGTATGAATCAGCAGACACCAATTAGCTTTAAATTACCCAGGCTCGAGTCAGCCTCTCTCTTCTGAGACACTCCAGAAGGAAACAGAACGGGTTCCTGTATCACTATTTTTCAAGGTAGTACCTTAGAACCGAACCCGAGTTCAGGAAATGGTTTTTTACAGTTTTATGGTTTAATTTATGAAATTACGCAAAGTCTTGCGAGACTTCCCGAAGTAATAACTTTGGCTCATTGGAGCCAATACATTCTAATACTGTACGGAGCGCTCGCTCTGTACAGTATTCAAACGAAGTATGTGATTTGACTTTGGATTTGCTCATCTCTAGTCAGGGTACAATATTTTCATCTTCCAATGGTCTTTTCTGGGCCATCCCAAGTTAAAATGTAGACTCCACATACAATGCCTCAGACTCAGATCCAGCCAATCAACACGGCCATTTCTCAGATAATACACCTGTACTGGTGGTCTGGTAGCTCCTCTTTACAGTACAGTGTGGTACTATATGTCCTGTACTGCCCTGAGTCAGGATGAGCTGCTCTTCTGGCTGTCAGGTGAGGGAAGCGCCATTTTATCTTTCTGGCATTATGTGTGCTATGCAAGATCCTGAAGAAGCTCCCGTCCTCATCACAGAAAGTGATTGACATAGTCCAGCATTTATTCCTGCTGTACGTAAGGACTTCCTTTATCTGCTTATTTTTCTTAAAGCTGTTATGCAATGGCTAAAGAAGAACTCCTGACAAAAATTTTATTCCATGTCCTGCTAGTAATGTACATGATGTAATCTGTAGTGAATGTCATTTTCTTACCAGTGTCTGAATTTTTGACTTCTATCATCCTGAAGTTTCTTATCTGTGTCATGTGACTAGCAATTAGACCCACCAACTCACACATAGACTTATGTGTGGACAGGAAGTCTAATTCTCTATGTATTCCTATGAGACTGAAAGTGAGGCTCCCATAGGAATGAATAGAGCAGTTACTGGCCTTCTGTCCTGGGTCAGTTGGAGGTCAGGGAGTTGGTCACATGACCCAGGTACAATAAGAAGAGAGGTTTTTACTCACAGAAACAATCACTGATAAGAAAATGACATTCACTACAGATTATATCATGCACCTTTCTAACAGGTCAGTGAATAAAAAATTTTGCGGGAGTTCTTCTTTAAGGGTAGCTTTTGTGCCCTGTAAACTTCAATGTATACTATTATTGTAGATTGTGCAAAATGGAAAGACCAGTCCAGCAAGTGCCAAATGTACACAATTTATTAGACAATAAAACACAGTAAAAATACTGTCCATCCCAAGTATTATAAATTTATGTACATAATATATTATAGTTTTAAAAAAAGCCTTAAAGAGATGCCAGTCTCTTTGGGGACTACAAAGTCAATCATAAAGTAGCATAAATATGATAATTCCTTATTAAACTTTACACCATTAAACAGTGAAACATTTATCAAAAATTTCCACTTGCTTAAAAAAAAAAAAAATTAAATAATTATTAAGTTTTCGTTCTTCAGTACAGACTTGGCCTAAAATAAGATCATTTCTACAAATTGCTCCATAACTTTGGTGGAACACAGCTTTGTACATAACCCTCTATAGCCTGGATGACACAAGGCTATCATTTACATATAGACTACTTGGTTGTGTTCATAACCCAGGGTATTCAGTGTGTTCACACAGGTCATAATGAACTGACAAATGAGACCACCACAGAAATAATCAGGAAGATATTACAAATGTGATCGACGTGCGCAAATGTTGTGCCCATTTGCCAGCCATTAGGATGCATTGAGCAAATCAATTTGTCAGGTTTGAGATTTGCTTTATTCTATGCAACAGCAAATCTGCTAAAGCGATTCACTCATCTCTAATGCTACATTTTACGGCAAGAAGCGCCTTACAGTTACACACATATTGGGCATTATTTTTCATCCTCCAAAAAAAAAAAAAAAAAAAAAAAATTATGTCAGCCCCAGAGTATGGAAAGTATCCAAAAGATCTCTATGGTGCTGTAAATTATGAGGCATGTATGCTCTCCGCACACTGCCTCCGGTAAATGAAAAGGTGTAACAGTGTTCCTAAATACTGAATGATATAAAACATATTACCCTAAATAAATAGAATTTACTAGTAAAGACTAAACATAAAAGTGCTCGAGCCGAGATTGAAAGAACATTTTACATAGTAATGAAATGACATTGATTGATCCTTTTGCATGTTTTTTTTCTTTCCTTTATCACACTATTTTAAAAGCTGCTCTAACTTCAGTCCATAACTTTCACAGGCAAAAGTGCTATGTAGTCAACTGTGGTTGTGAGTCTGTGCAGTGAAAATACAATTGTATAGGCTTGTGTCGCATCACTTCAGTCCTTTATGAAAGGTCTTTGGCATCAATGGCTGAGACATCAGTTCAGATGACCTTATGGTCAAAAAATGTCTTCGTAGATCTGAGGTCCATTGATAGTTTCCACAGTTCATCTTACTGCCAGAAGAAAAACTAATCCTGCCAGTCCAACTCCGGCCGCAGCCATCAGGGCATTGGAGAAATGACTGTGTTCTTGTCTTTGGTGGTTGCTTTTATTGTTGCAAAACTTCTGGAAACCCTCCTGAAAATTACAGGAAAAAAAAAAAAAAGTTTATTATTTTAACATGTGAAAAACAAAGATTAGATTTAACCCTATAGAAGAAGCCAACGAGAAGATGCAAGGCTAGTTTCACACCTGTGACACCAATTCTGGCAAGCTGTTCCAGCTGAGAACAGCCTGACGAAGTTCTCCGGGTTCGGCACTGCCAGATGCTACCAGAATGGCCAGCAGCCCAATTAACTATAATAGGGTGCGGTGGAGATCCGACAAAAATACCAAGAATCGTCTGGACAAAAACCGCTGCAAGCAGTGGTTTCTGTCCCGCTGATTCTCAGTATTTTATGGGACAAATCTGCATAGAGTTTGTACGGGTTCTGGAGGTACTTCAGGTTTCCTTCCACATGTCAAGACCTGTCAAGGCCTGTGTGTTACAGATACAGGATAGGTCATCAATATCAGATCGGCGGGGATCTGACACCAGCCACCCCTGCAGAGCGCACATGGTGTCTCCCTACGCTCTTCCTGTCTGCTGCTGCAGTCTATGGTCTTTGCTATAGACAACAGCAGTGAACAGGAAGAGAGACGGGCGACAGCACAATGCAAGCACCGCCTCCTCATATAGCTGATCAGCGGGGGTGCCAGGTGTTGGACCCTTGCCGATCTGATATTGATGACCTATCCTGAGGATAGGTCATCAATAGTAAAAACCCAAACAACCCCTTTAAAACAGGACACGAAATAACAGATTGTAAGGCTGAAAAAGAAGTTTAGCCTATCATCTTGCACAGTTAATCAAGAGGAAAGCCAGGGGAAAAAAAAAACTCAAAAGGTTGAAGCCAATTGTCCTCATCTTGGGAGATTAAATCCTTCCCAACTGCAGATCTGGCCATCAGAACAACTCCCTGGATCAATGACCCTTCATCTATAAACTGTAGCTTCCTCCAGCAAACCAGGAGGAAAGTATACCTACAGCAAGTACTGCTCTTCTAAGATCCAATCTATCTAAATGCAGTGTCCTCTGTCACAGAAGAATAAGCCACAGACAGGCCGGAGCTAGAGAAGAGAGCAGCTGTTTACTGGATCCTTATTCAGCATAATGAAGTATGGAAGCAATAGCCTCCAGATGGTGATGTTTGAACGCTGCTTGGCACAGGACTGTGTAAACAAGTTATACCCTCAATACCTTCCGGAACTCTGCTCTTTACTATTAATTTGTGCAAACATAACTTTTTCTGCCTCGTGATTTCCATTAACCTCTTTTGTGCCAATTGGAAGTAGAACTGAAATGACTATCTAGACTTCTAGTCATGGTCAGGGTTTGTCTCTAACCTATTGACTTTCCCACCACAACTCTGTGCAGAAACAGATTTTGGATACGGCAGATTGGTTTCCATCACATTCTGGAAACTTCTGACCCGACAATAAGAAAAAACCTCAAATCATTCATGTTGCCAACACTACAGTGTAACATCTCCAGGTACATATTGTTACCATATGCAACAATGTACAGGTAGGTCTCTCTCTATCGCCTGCTCAGTGTAGTACAGATACAAGGGATACATCTGGCAACACCTAGAACATGGCAGGGTCTTTCATAGAGCCCCACGATATGCTACCATCAAATTTTCATCCGTAAAAATAAAGGATCCCATGACCATGGCTTACACCTACACAAAACCTCAAGATACCATGTTCTGCTACTGGCACCAATAAAATCACACTTTGTCTACTTTTTACGTGGCACTGGGAAAACCCTTACTGTGCCACCAGACACAATCAAGAATCAACAGGGGGAATTTGCGCTTTCTGCATTTATTCCACTTATCAGAGAAATGAGAATTGACTGCAGTAGATTTTCCGTCATGTACCAGAAGGGAGGAAAGTCCCTACTAACACAGTCCAGGTTACACTCCAAACAGATTGAATTATTAACTACTGCAAAAAGCACGGAGAACATAAGGGTGAACCCAGAACTAATGATTATTATTAAGAAATACCCAATAATGATCTACCATAGGTCACATATATCAGCTCTTGAAAATGCTGATCAGCTGAGGTGCCGGGAGTCAGACACCCACAGATCACATACTGATAACCTATCCTTAGGATAGATCATAAGCATAAAACACTCAAGAAACCCTTTAAAGCTCTGTATTATGGACCACCATCAAACAGTGGTTCTCCAGGTGGCACAAAACAACAGTTTCCTTCAGGCTCTGACAAAATCTGGCAGGGAACTGCAGCTGTTCAACAGCTGGCAAGGCTCAACTTGGAGACCTCCATGGATTAGGGATGTCCTCTAGCGATACTGGTGGCTGAACTGGCACTCACCCATAATTATAGAACTTAATGGAACTGGAGGTCAATACTAATAGCTTGTTTCTCCCTCATCCTGACTAAGACCACATGAAACACAAGTAATCCAACTACTACCAGCTATAAAATCATATCTGATCAGAGATTCTATCATACAAAGACGCCCTTATGTAATATGAGAACTGCACCATAAGCAGCGCTGTGTGGACACCAACATGTTTTGGTAATAAACATGATCACTATGTTTAGATGTTCCAAAATCTGCACAGAGTCCATTACCAGCTGGAGAGATAACTAACAATGACTCCTATTCATCTTCTAGAAGGCCAGTAGAAATAGTAAGATGCTCACAACCTTCCGCCATCTGATGGATCTCTCTATGGCCAATGAAAGGTAAGGGTATGTTCACACGTGCTTTTTCATACTGAATGGTGGGGTCCCGCTCTCTGTTTAGCTCCATTAAATGCAGCTAAACAGTGGCTTTCCAAAGTGTCCCCACCAAGAATGGACATTTACATTCTTGCCGTGGTCTGGAAAGCATCACATGGAAAAATCCTCACCCTATGAACTGTGGCGTGACCTCCCATTGAAAACAATAGGAGACGGTTTCAGTTCTGAAAGGTTCTCAGTGCTGAATCCCATCCCAAAAATCCATCATGTGAACGTACCCCAAGTCAGTGCCTGCATGGAAACATTTCTACACTGTCCATGTAGGTAAAAGCAGACACATCGCCCTGCCATTGACAGCACGGAGACAGTCTATGGCTATCTAAAAACTCAGTCTCCTCAATGGATATATCACCACTGATACAGAAGATCTGCCTGAAGGAAACACAGATTTGCTCTCCTCAAGCCTCTCTACAGGGCATGGACTACCCAAACAGCTGGCAAGAAACAGGTCCATTCCCTCAGATTGGCAGCCTAGCGGGCATACAATCTACACAATCACAAAGGGCATCCCACTCCTGAATACTTCTGGCTTCTAAAACTTTCAGCCCTAAACCAGGATGTGAATCAGAGCAGATTTCTCTGGTAAAAATTAACTATAAAAGGATCATAAAGTGCAATCAGCCGAGATGAGCAACTTCCACATGAAATGCTTGAGGTGTGAGTCAGAGAGCAGCCCACATGGTCAGGCACTGCCTGGCAGGCAGACAGCAGCAGCCACCCACATGCTGTGCAGGGAAGCAATGTGTCACCTATTGTTCTGGAAGAAGCAGCCCCAGCAGTGTGGAACTACAACTCCCATGCTTTTCCATTGTGTGAGTGCATGCAGGACTAGAAGATAGGACAATTACCCAGCCTCCGTTCTTCTGGAACCAGTCACTTTGGTCCCTGACCAGGAATTGGCTCAGCACTCCTGCCAGTTCCTGTGGGGTCCCAGCTCTTCGCTTCCTGTGCCTTTGTGTCAAGGTCCCAGCGAACACAATGAGCACGACCACCCGTCCCCAGTTCAGTCCTCCTTCCAGGGCCACCTCGTGGGCCACACGCTGCAGGATGGCGCACGGCTCGACGTCCAGCTCCTCGCAGGACTTGAAGAAGGCGCTGTTCCCCAGGTGCACTTCTTGCGCCACTTGCCAGAGGGTATCCGCCACAGGAGGCGGCGGCTGCGGGCGTTCATTCCCCAGGCAGCGCTGGAGATAGTCCTCCACCAGAGCACGGGTCTCCTCCTCGTGCTGCGTCTCAGACATATTACCAGGATAAGAACCGACAATGGGATCACTCCATATAAGTACGACAGACCACGCCCCCTGGCGGTTCTGCCTCGTACAACAAAGGGCTGCTTGACTTCTCGCTCAGTGGTCGCACGGCGCGCTGTTCACACGAACCGCAATGCAATCTGCTATGATTTAAAAGAGACTTCCACCTTTTTGTTTATAGCATTGTGTCCGTCCCCCCCCCCGCCCTTAAGCGACACTCCCCCCGGGCTCTGATAGGAGGAGAGCACGGAGGCCTCTTCATTCATCAGTTCCATTCATTGTATGCTGCCTTCACACGCCCTCTGCTGGTGACGTGACGTAATATCTGCAGGGCATTCCAGTCTCATTGTGTTCCGGGCCCCGCCTGTCAGGCTGGAACACAATGTACTGTCCCTACGGTGACGTGTGGCACAAGTACACGGCTCACGTGACGCGTCCCGACCACGGGAAGCCTCAGTTCCCCTCACACCTTATCTCGTGACGTTTTCTGTTAAATTCCATAGGTGACACATTCCGAGGACCGAGAGTGTGGATTCTTCTGCTGTGATCTCACCCAGGAAATCTCTCATATTTTCTTCTAAACCCTGAAGTCTTCATTAAAGTGACCTCCACCTAATATATGAATAAATCAGGGGCACAACTACAACTCAGTGGTCCTGGCCGAGCCTAAAAATGTCACTTCTATAGACCAGACCATGGATGGGACCTAATGAGGACAGACAGACTGTAGTAGATGTCATGTAGGGATTTGTAGCTGACAGAACCTGTGATAAGTGATGTCTGACAGTTAAAATGAACGCTTGGGTCACCAGACCTGTCTAAACAACAGTTCAGTGAACCCTACAGCATATGGGGCTCTGATGGTCACTGCACCTCTGCTAATGAAGTGACCTCCAGCAGCTGTAGGATGCACTGCAGTCAGCATGGCTCCAGATCCCTGTGACAACCTACCAGGACCTTACCGAGTCACTTCCAGCCTGTCTAGCTGCTGTCCATGCTGCACACGGCTGTTACTCTGGATATCACCTGACTCCCGCTCCTTGCTGCTGTTTGCGATGCAGCCCACAGTCCAGTGTTGTTGTGTCCTGGTGCAGGTAGTCACGTTCACATCACTGCAACCTTCTGCGCTGGGACACAGGCGGCAGGATGACCTGATCAAGAACACCTGCGCCAGGACACAGGCTTTCCTGCCCTTGTCATTGTGCCGTCTAACACAGGAGGTCGTGATGTCATTGCAACTGCCTGCACTGCTCTACTGCCTCTTAGACGTTATGAGGCTGAACAGCAGGGATGAGTTGCATAGACCCTGGTGCCCCACCATAAGAGGCAGGTCAGACGCCTCCAGGGTCAAGATGCTCACTCTTGGCAAATGTGGCCCTGGGGGGGTGGCGACCACCTGTAGTGAGTACACAGTGAGTGTGAAGAAGTGTTTGTCCTGCTGCTAGGGGCAGCTGCCTGGTATAAGTACTCTGTATGTGGAGTACAGAGAGTGTTTGTGTTTGTCACCAGTGCCAACTACTTATGGAGCATTGTTAACCATCAATGGAGTTATCGAGCAAACCGCACATAGAGACTCTTCTTGTGTAACCTTCAAGACAGTAACCATATGCTAAAGTTTGCTGAGTTCCCATGTGTCACTGCGCCATCTTCAGTAGGGTACGGTATAATAGTCATAGGTAACACCCTGAAGTATCTGGTCCTCTTACAAGTAACCACTGACAAAAAAATAACACTCCCAGATTGATTACAAGGGTGGTCTTATTGGACACAGGGTCTTGCCACAAGAGAATGTACAAATCCTCCCCCCACTGCCCTATAAAAAGGCTCTCAGAGGCTACTTTTTGGTAGTGTACCTCTTGGTGAGAGATCGTTGACTGCTAGACATCCCTCTACGACATACTCAAAGGCATTTTGCCCGGTTGACAGACTTTGAGAGGGGATGCATGATTGGACTTAGAGAAGCAGGATGGTTGTTTTACCCACCATTTTGGCTGTTCTGACCTAGCTGTTAGGAAGTGTTGGGAGTAGTAGTTATAAGAAGGCACACACAGTGCAAACAGGCTCCGGACTGTCCAGGCAGGCCACGAGATACACATACAGTTTAGTCAGAAATTAGAATATCCCAGATTCAACATGTGTAGCCCAGTGAACACAGGGCCACGGAGGACCTACAACAGACCATGGCACCTTGGTGGAACCTTGGACCTGCTCTGAGGAATCTCCGATGACTGTAGCAGTCAGCATCCATTGTTGTATATACTAATGGTATTAATTAGAACAATTAAAGGCATTCACCTGACCTAACCCCATCATCTCTTTAGCATCTGGTAAAGATACCATTTGGTCACATGTAGCTGTAAAGGAGGGCTCAGTAGACAATCCGTTTTGTTCTCCTCACACCAGACTGTCCATCTTTGAGAATTGCCTGTAGATAAAATTAATTTTTCACTTGTAACTCACAGTAGACCTAAGTACAGGGCGAGCATAGTTTTCTGGTGTTTTGCAACTTTCCAATTATCTATCCCTGCCAGGGAGCGATGACTTGTGATTGTTTTTTTTCCCTCGGATGATACATTTTGACCTTGTTTGCCATCTGTTTTCATGGATTCTATTAGTGGCTTATATCACTTTAATATTGCCACCAAATATTTGGCCCTTGTCCACATAAACTATAGTAAATTATGTCGTAGTAATATAACCTTTATGTCTATAGTACTCATCTATCATTTCTCAAATTGCAAGTCAGCAATGTAGTGTAAGGTGCTGTCCAAACTGGCAGTTTGCTCATGTTCCACCTCTCACTGCTATGTAGCTTAAAGGGGTTATCCAATACTATAAACTGCCCCTCCATATGCTGGGCCCCTCACATGAAATGCAATGCTAGGGAGGCTCGTCCCCCCCCCCCCCCCATACCCAGATGTTTTCATTGGCACGCGGGGAGAAGCAGCGGTGCGGGGACCAGGAGTGGCGCAGGGAGCTGTGAGGGGCCCGGGATATGGGGGGGGGGCAGTTTAAAGTATTGGATAACCCCTTTAAAGGCCTCTATACACATTAGTCTATTGTCGGACGAATCTGCCAATTTAAGTGGGACATGCCGAAAGTCTAATAATATGAGGAGCATCCATCTTTCTCGGACACATGATTATCTGATCCTTTTGTTCTACCAGGGGATGAGCTGTCACAAGGGAAATGTCTGGCAGTAGTTTTCTCCTTATTCCCCATTGACAACACATACATGCTCTTCCGAGTCAAATGTGTACTGTATGTGTATGTTGGCGGAATGAGCATGACAGCTATCGAATGTGTATGGGCACCTTAGGGGTAGCGTCTAATGAACCTGACTACAGAGGAGACAGTTTGTAGTCAGGGTTCACTACTTAAAGGGTTATTCTCATTTTAGACAATGGGGGCATATCGCTAGGATATGCCCCCATTGTCTTATAGGTGCGGGTCCCACCGCTGGGACCCGCACCTATATCCAGAACGGAGCGGGGAGCGCTGCGCCTGGAGGACCCCAGGTTTCCGGGGGTCCGGCCACCACCAGGCGCAGCTCCCCGCGCCGCTCATAGAAATGAATGGGAGCCGGGCCGTGCATGCGCGGTGCGCTCCCATTCGTTTCTATGGAGCCGACGGAAGTAGCCGAGCCAGCGCTCTGCTATTTTCGGCGGCCCCATAGAAATTAATGGAGGGCGGCTGCGCATGCGCAGTGCGCCCTCATTCACTTCGGGGGCTCCGTTCTGGAAATAGGTGCGGTTCCCAGCGGTGGGACCCGCACCTATAAGACAATGGGGGCATATCCTAGCGATATGCCCCCATTGTCTAAAATGAGAATAACCCTTTAACTACAGAATTCTGTACACCAGTGGCATATATATATATATATATATATATATATATATATATATATATATATATATATATACCTATTAGTGAAACAGAACCCAAGATAGATAAAAAGACATATAGGAAACCACTAGCCTCATGAACTTGCACTTTAAAAGGTATCTGTCAGCAGACTTGTATCTATGACACTGACTGACCTGTTACATGTGCACTTGGCAGCTGAAGTCATCTGTGTTGGTCCCATGTTCATATGTGCCCACATTGCTGAGAAAAATATTTTAATATATGCAAATGAGCCTCTAGGAGCAACGGGGGCGTTGCCATTACACCTAGAGACTCTGCTCTATCCTCATATGCCATACACTCTCCACTTTGAGTGACAGGGCCAGACAGGGAAAATGTCATCACACCTGGCCCTGTCAATAAAAGTGCAGGGGGCACAGCATTTGTGTAGAAAGCAGCAGAGCCTCTAGGTGTAATGGCAACATCCCCATTGATCCTAGAGGCTCATTTGCATATATTAAAACATCATTTATCCCAGGAATGCGGGCACATATAAACATAGGACCAGCACAGATGCCTTTAGCTGCCAAGTGCACATGTAAAAGGTCAGCCAGTGTCATAGATACAAATCATGCCCTTTAAACTTGACTTTTTTTTTTTTCAAAACATTAATCATCTGTTACTATCCACTGTATGAACAGATCCTTCCTTAACAAAGGATATTTTCACTCTAGTTGCCATGGCTACATCCAGAGATGTATATACTTCCTCTATCATTACCATTGTGTTCATCTTATATTTCTATAACTAGATATCATCATCTGATATTTATATACTTAGATATCATCATATATTTCTATACCTAGATATCATCATCTTATATTTCTATACCTAGATATCATCATCTTATATTTCTATACCTAGATATCATCATCATCTGATATTTATATACTTAGATATCATCTTATATTTCTATACTTAGATATCATCCATCACCGTCTTCTATTTCTTTACCTAGATATCATGATATGACAATCACAGTGGAAACAGTCTGATACATTGCTGGTTGCACTGAAATGTCATCCAAGCAGTGCACAATAGGGTAATAAATATGGTTGACATTACAAAGATGCTTCTGTTTGAATTTATTACTAAATTGCCATAGCAGTTTATTAATGTACAACATGAGAGAAGTGACCGCAGCGTTCTCTTCCAGATCTTACCTTCATAAACGGCCGTGTCATACCTAGGAACAGCTTGTTCCTTCTACCTACAAACATGTGCTGTAATATCCGGAAACTATGAATTCATGTTGATAAGAGAACTGACAGCTATTGTCACACCCCTTTTTGCACAGTTTCTCAGGTATGTGGAATGTCTAGACATTTTTGGTAAGATTGTTGTTCGGTCACCAGTTTTTTGTTTTTTTTTCGTTAATAAAACAAATTATACAAAAAAAGAGTCTTTTTCAAGACTCATGTCATCAAATAATAAATGTACACTATCTATACATTATATAGAGTTATCTCAAGTATGTGAAGTATGTTTTTCAGTTACTTACAGTAATACTGAGTAATTACCAATATCTCAATGTTGCAGTACTTGAAATGCATCTTCTTCATTCCACGCTGGTAAACAGGAATGCCACGTTCTCTCAATGATTAACATGACAGGCTTTACTTCCTTCTGCTCTCGTGGTCTTGTTTAGATAGCAGGCAAACAGTACTTTACATATATATTTTTTATCTTATTAGACTATTTCTGTGTCATATACATTAGATTAATATCAGTTGAACCCAACAAATTCAGTGGGACCAGCAGATCATCTTATGTGTTTTTTGGTCCTCCCGACTCTCCTCTGATAAAATGACACTGGGTTAGAGGGTATTGCCTGCTCCAAGTAGTAATGAAAGCACAGAGGCTCCACTTCTGCCACTGGAGCAGGGACTTTGCATGAGCCACTACACTTCTGGGTGGCAGGGCATGAACAGTCGCTGCTCCCATAGCAGAAGCAGAGCCACTTTCATCTCACTACTAAGGGAGATGTCCAGATCTTTCAGTCAAGCGGCAGGGGGAGCATCCTCAGCTTTGGGGACACCCCATTACAGGTGCAGAACCTGCCTGATGAGAGACAAATCGAATTTCTCATCTTTTTTCTCTTCGTGGCTGTGACCTGCTCCGCTGTGATTGGACAGCTCACATCCAGGGAGAAGAAGACGTCCCCTGAGAAAAGCTGCCATCTCCTACTCCCTGTACTGATGCTATCTATTAGCATACAGGGCGCGAAACAAGAACAGGGGGCACAGTGGGGGAACAGAGCAACCGATCTGAAAATAAATTACAGCCATAACATCTACTAATAATGCCCTACGGTGCCAGGTAACATAGTAACATAGTTTACAAGGCCGAAAAAAGACATCTGTGCATCCAGTTCGGCCTGTTATCCTACAAGTTGATCCAGAGGAAGGCAAAAAAAAACCCTGTGAAGTAGAAGCTAATTTCCCCACTTTAGGGGAAAAAATTCCTTCCCGACTCCAATCAGGCAATCAGAATTACTCCCTGGATCAACGACCCCTCTCTAGTAGCTATAACCTGCAGCTTAGTTTACTGTTTACTAAAATTCCTAGGTCCTTTTCCATGTCAGAATTACCCAGTGTTTTACCATTTAGTGTGTACTGGTGACTTGCATTATTCCTTCCCATATGCATAACCTTATTTGTCAGTGTTAAACCTCATCTGCCACTTCTCTGCCCAAACCTCCAGTCTATCCAGATCCATCTGTAGCAGTGTACTGTCCTCTTCTGTGTTAATTACTTTACACAGTTAGTGTCTTCTGCAAAAATTGATATTTTACTGTGCAAACCTTCTACAATATCATTAATAAATATATTGAAGAGAATAGGGCCCAATACTGACCCCTGTGGTACCCCACTAGTGACAGTGACCCAATCTGAATATGTGCCGTTAATAACCACCCTCTGTTTTCTATCACTGAGCCAGTTACTTACCCACATACAGACATTTTCTCCCAGGCCAAGCATTCTCATTTTATATACTAACCTTTTATGTGGTACAGTGTCAAATGCTTTGGAGAAGTCCAGATATACGACATCCATTGATTCGCCGCTGTCAAGTCTAGAACTTACCTCCTCATAGAAACTGATTAAATTAGTTTGACATGACCGATCCCTCATGAAGCCATGCTGACATGGAGATATTAGCTTATTTTCATTGAGGTACTCCAAGATAGCATCTCTTAGAAAACCTTCAAATACTTTACCCACAACAGATGTTAAACTTACCGGCCTATAGTTTCCAGGCTCTGTTTTTGGACCCTTTTTGAATATTGGCACCACATTTGCTATGCGCCAATCCTGTGGAACACTCCCTGTGAGTATAGAGTCCTTAAATATCAGAAATAAGGGTCTGGCGATGACATTACTTAATTCTCTTAGGATACGGGGGTGTATGTTATCCGGTCCTGGCGACTTTAATCTTTTTTAATCTTTTTAAGACGCCGCTGTACTTCTTCCTGGGTCAGACAGCTCACTGTTAATGGGGAATTTACTTTTATATTCTGCATTTCATCTGACAGTTTATTTTCCTCAGTGAATACAATGGAGAAAAAAATATTTAGTAGCTTTGCTTTCTCCTCATCGCTCTCTGCAACTCCCCCCTCATTACTCTGTAAGGGGCTGACACCTTCAGGTTTATACTTT
Organism: Rhinella marina; assembly: GCA_900303285.1. Classification (NCBI taxonomy): domain Eukaryota; kingdom Metazoa; phylum Chordata; class Amphibia; order Anura; family Bufonidae; genus Rhinella; species Rhinella marina. The sequence goes on along the minus strand of ONZH01020898.1, from coordinate 673,962 downwards.
TTAACATTTATATAATTGAAGAACATTTTAGGGTTAGTTTTACTCTCTTTGGCGATTAATCTCTTGGTCTCTAGTTTGGCTGTTTTTATTTGTCTTTTACATATTCTATTTTTTTTCTTATAGTTTTTCAATGCTTCCTCGCTCCCCTCCTGTTTTAGTGATTTAAATGCTTTCTTTTTTTCATTTGCTTTCTTTACAGTTTTTTCCACATTGGGTTTTTTCTTGTTTCTTACCCTTTTATTCCCATAAGGTATGTACCTCTCACAATTAGATATTAGGATTCTTTTAAAAATATACCATTTTGTGGTTGTATTTTTATTTTTGAGGACTTTGTTCCAGTTAGTTAGGCCTATGGCCTCTTTTAGTTGGCTAGATTTTTTTGAAGTTTGGTATTTTTGTTCCTCCCTGAAGAAACACTCTTTTGAATGACAATTGGAAGGTTATTATTTTGTGGTCACTATTTCCCAGGTGTCCCCCAACCTGCACATCTGTTGTTCTGTCAGGTCTATTGGTTAATACTAAGTCCAGTATGGCCGTCCCTCTAGTCGGGTCCTGAACCAGTTGGGAAAGGTAATTGTCTTTGGTTATTGCCAAGAACCTGTTTCCTTTATGAGATATACAGGTTTCAGTTTCCCAGTCTATATCTGGGTAGTTGAAGTCCCCCATAATAACGATCTCATTATGATTTGCCTCCTCGTCTATTTCGTTTAGAAGTAGATTTTCTGTGGACTCTGGTATATTGGGTGGTTTATAATGAACTCCTATTAGTATTTTATTATTGTTTTTGGCTCCATATATTTCTACCCACAGTGACTCCACATCTTCATGTGCCTCACTTATATCTTCCTGGAGTGTGGGCTTTAGACAGGATTTTACATAAAGGCAGACCCCTCCCCCTCTCCGGTTTTGGCGATCCTTTCTAAACAGACTGTAACCCTGTACGTTAACTGCCCAGTCATAGCTAATAGGTACTAATATTGTAATGTCAGGACCTGTGAAAGGTCCTCTTTAAGCAAATGTGATTGTGTTACCCATAGTTGTCTTTCTTAAAGAGGACCTTTTTTTACAGTAGTTACATCATGCATTTTTTTTACAGTAGTTACATACCATACCCCCCACTGATGCTGCCACCCGTGACCGTTCTTCAAAATAGCGCTCCTGCGCCCCGCTGCGGCCCCCTGTATTTTTCCCGCTCAGTATGTTAATCCTGAGCATCGGTACAGGGAGGAGGAGACACCCGGGTTTCTCAATGGGCGTCTCCTTCTTCCTGGCTGTGCCGCGATCCAATCACATCGGAGAGCATCACAGCCAAGGAGTTTTTTTCTCCCTGGCTGTGACGCTCTCCGATGTGATTGGATCGCGGCACAGCCAGGGAGAAGGAGACGCCCATTGAGAAACCCGGGCGTCTCCTCCTCCCTGTACCGATGCTCAGGATTAACATACTGAGCGGGAAAAATACAGGGGGCCGCAGCGGGGAGCAGGAGCGCTATTTTGAAGAACGGTCACGGGTGGCAGCATCAGTGGGGGGTACCCTACGAGTTACGGTATGTAACTACTGTAAAAAAAATACATGAAAGGTCCTCTTTAAGGAACCTGTTGTTTAGATGGGGTTGGCAGGTCTTCTGGAAATGACTCAAACACTAGAAATTCAGATTCCGTATTTTCTGCATTCCACAAATAGTAACATGTTGCTGGATAGGGTCAAGATGATGAATGAAAATGTCAAAAAGTTCTAGTATGGGCTATGATGAATTAAAGACACATCCTGAAAAATTAATTTGTAAAATATTTATTTTATACATCTCTACTGTAATCTTGTGTCACACACAATAAACACCAGACACAATATAGGAAAGTCAAAGATACAAGTTTTCAAATGTTATTTATACAGCAGTGCATCAGCTTAAAGTCATAAATAGTATCTTAGGCAGACTACTCCTAGTGCAATACCGGTTTGGTGTTGTCTACATTCTATGAAGGAACTATTATATTCAGGACATGGCTGTGTAATAATCTCACATCTGTTGGGGTGACATCAGTTTGATCATAGGCTATGCTATCATAGGAGGTTGTGTATGAGTCCTATTACACTAACAGAAAACAATAGCGCAATAGCAACCAGAACTGAAATAATACATGAAATAATATAATCCACAAATATTGCATAATATTGCATCAGATTTCAGGATAAAAGGTCTTTACCCAGTGAAAACTTATTTTTATGTGCTGCTAAAAGCCCCATTGATGAGAATAAAGGCCCATGAAAAAAGACATTGTCACAATGTCTAACCATAAAAAGATTTGACAACTTAAAGGGCTACTTCCGTCAGAAAGGGGCATATTTTTTAAAAACTGAAAATTCTTAGAAAACAATATGGCAGCTGTTTTGATCTCTTGCTAGGTCTAGATAAAGATGTCCACAGAAGAGCACAGCAGTTATCAGTGTAATGTGTGATGTAATTCAGTAACTCATCCCGTTCCTTCTATGGTTGGAGTAATAGTCTGACCGAGAAAGTCAAGCAAGGCTGCTTACCATGCTAAAAGTCCAAACAAAGGGGGAAGTTAAAGAGCCAGGACAGGAAGTAGAATACATAGAGTGACTTCAAAAATTCTCAACAGAAAAACAGCCGCCCATTTTGTGTAAAAAAAAAAAAAAAAGAAATTATATATATATATACACTGTTAATATGTGAAAAACACTGATGGAGGTGTCCCTTTAATCCAGCTTAGTGAAGTAAATATCATTGAAGAGAAATGTCATCACGATATGTCAATGTCCACACGTTTCACCCCCTGTGAAGATTACTGTATTGTACTTTATATTTAGCAAGTGCAGATAGTTGTGAGATACCACACAGCACATCGTCCTTGTCAGTCTGTTCCATACAGTACCTAATTTAAGCAGCAGATGCATATTTCAAGGGCAGTATACAGCTGATCTAGGATAACCTAACATTTCCGCCATATTTATCATCCTGGAACACTGCACATCACATATTTCTATAGATCGACTATTATCAGAAATTGGTGCTTTACAAGTGACATGTATAACATACAAAATATCCCACAAAAAAGTGTTTTACAGTTTTCAGATGACACAGCCAGAGATGTGTAGAATCATCCATGTACACCCTCCTGGCAGGTAAGTAAATGTTTGCTTAAGGTTGATCCATAAATAAGTAAATGAGTATTTTCAGTGCAAGGTTTAATCAATCCAAGGTAATCTGAAGATGCATAATGGCATCTAGAAGTGTGGCTCATGTACTCATCATCTATGAGTAAAGAAGACTTTCTAAGTGTCTTCACTAGTATTATGAGTGTGTTTAATATTTTAATGCTATGTTATTTATTACTTATTATATTATTATACAGTGTTCACTCTGGGCATTTGGACTCCCTAAAAGAAGAAGAGGGTATTGCTCTCTCCAGGGAATACCTCAGTGAAGGAATGTTTCCCCTTTGTGTACTAATCCAAGTATGTTCAGAAGACATAGGGGTGAGAATATGGCAGTAACATACACAAGATTGACAGACATGTAGAGTAAAGGTGCCCATACACCTTCAATATTTATTGGTCGATCTCTCATTGGCCATGATTAGTTGCTGCCAGACACCTCTGGTGATGTCTTATCTCCCTGGAGAACACAAGGATCAGAGCCTTCTCTCCCCCATCTATTGGGGATGAGTCTGGAGGTCCCCATACCCATTATAGGCCAGTCTCATTGAACATGGCAGGTTCTGCTGACAATAGTCTAATGTGTATGGGGGGCTTTAAGAGGAGAGCAGAGAAGAGTCTATCTAGACATGTAGGTAGATGGGTAACTGGGTGATTAAAACCCTTCCTAATGGCCTCCATAGTCTTCCAATTGACTAATGGTAGCAACTTGTTTACAGAGCCTACAGTAGGAAGTTCAGCAATGGAAAGGTTCGATCTCATAAGGAAAAAGATTATAGTGCAGGACATAAAGGGAACTTGTCACCATGAAAATGCAAGAGGAGCTGAGGAGATTGATATTTCGTTTTATGGGCAAAAAATCAGTAGAATCTGTATTTTATTCATTTAAATTCCCATTCAGTCAAGCAGGTGGTCCTATCAGTGATTGACAGCTACATTGGTATGTAAAGTCATAGAGAACAGGCTGTCAATCACTGATAGGACCGCCTCCTTGACTTCACAGCCCAGACTAAATGGGAACTTAAATAAATAAATAAATTCAAGGTATACTGAATTTTTTCCCATAAAACTATATATCAATCTTCTCATCTCCTCCTGCTCTATAACATGCCGTTTTCAGCTCATACACCATATTCAACATGACAGGTTCTCTTTAAAGAGGACCTTTCATCACTTTTTGAAATACAAACTAAAGGATCTACCTTATAGGGCGGCCCCCACTGATGCCCTCTCTTGTTTTTTTTTTTTTCAAAAGAGCCCCCCGTTCGTCCACAGGACCCCCGTTGTATGTGGCGCGGATTATGCTAATTATTAATTTCGGAACAGGGAGGAGGAGACTCCCTGTTCCTCAGTGGGCGTTTCCTGCTCCCTGGCTTTGAGCGCGATCCAATCAGAGCGGACCGCTCACAGCCGGGGAGAAGGAGCCCAAGTTCTCGCGTGCTTCTGGAGCGGGAATCTCACGAGAACTTGAGCTCCTTCTCCCCGGCTGTGAGCGGTCCGCTCTGATTGGATCGCGCTCAAAGCCAGGGAGAAGGAAACGCCCACTGAGGAACAGGGAGTCTCCTCCTCCCTGTTCCGATACTAATAATTAGCATAATCCGCGCCACATACAACGGGGGTCCTGTGGACGAACGGGGGGCTCTTTTGAAAAAAAAAAAAACAAGAGAGGGCATCAGTGGGGGCCGCCCTATAAGGTAGATCCTTTAGTTTGTATTTCAAAAAGTGATGAAAGGTCCTCTTTAACTGTTTTTCTAAATCACTGCACTAAGGAATTTTGCTGTTAACCCGCAGCAGGGTCTAGTAGAGGTTTGTGCCGCTGGCTGCGCTTAACCTGACTGCGTCCTGCTCTGCTTCCTAGGCTACAGTCTTCAGTAAGACAACCAACACCATAGGATCCTATAGAACTGGCTAAAGTGTGCGGCTTTAAGTGCCGCGGGTTAACAGCAAAAACTCCTAATACAATTATTTAGAAAAACGATTATTTTGCAAAGTCCTACTCTATACTCTTTATGAACTTGGAAGTAAACTCTAAGAGAACCTGCACATCCATGAACACATACATACATGTTTTACAATTTGGCTGAAGAGATGCTGGCAGCCATGTTTATACTGACCATTTGAGAATGAAGGCTACTTCTGCTTTCTGCCTGAGGATCTATAAGGTATTGCTATTGGTTGCTGTATGGGAACTAGTGAAGTGATGTTAACATACATACATCATGTACTGCACTTGTATTTTACTGTATTCAGTTTTTCACAGAGCACCATACTCTTCATAGCAGTGAATGTATGTGGAACACAATATATATGTTATGCTAAGCTGTAATGGAAAGGGGTTCTGGGTTTCAGCACTTCACTCAAATGAACAATAAGAAGTTATAATGTACTTTCATTTGTATAATCAGCGCTCAATGAACCTCTTAGTTGTATTATATATATGCATACAGGGTGTGATATTAACCAGTTGTGCTATAAATGAAGTGTACTTGTCATGGGTCCATGTGTCAAGGTGAAGCAGGACACCATGTCACATGTAGAGTCTCATTCGTGCAGATATATGAATATAAGTAAATACAATAAAAGTTAGAAGATTCCAAGGTGTGTGTATATATATATATATATATATATATATATATATATATAACATGTTCATGTAATAGAAAAGAATATGCTACATAATGCTACATGCTTTCTATGATAATTATTGTCACTCATCTTTACCATTATATTGACTGGAACTGTGTGAAGAAGCAGAGAAGTGGATCTCTCAGACATATCAGCAATAATAAGGGCTTTGTCTTTCATTTCCCACACACATTATGAAATTAGCGATCTATTTTTTTGTCTTTATATATAATAAAGAGGGACGGGAAATCTATATTTGGACCGTTGTGGTTCAGGAATGAGTCATTTCTGTTAGTAACTGGAAAGAGAACCAACTCCCTACTAATGGCCAACATTACAGTATCCACAGTATATTCAGTGACTGTCAATGCAACCAACTAGATATAATAGTTTATTCACTGCAAAAAAAAGCAACACTCCTTAAAGGGGTTTCCAGGATTCCCTGCTATTTTAAATTCCCCTCCTCTCCCTGCAATGCTTACCTGCTCCCTGCTCCCTCCCTGACCCCATCCATTTGAGATAAAGCACTGTGAAGACAGTCTGGACCAAGGGAACTGGAACCAAGTGTCAGGGCGTAGGTAAGTATGTTTCCCTTCACAGGTCCACCGGGTATAGGGGGGAATTTAAAATGTAAGGAAATCCTGGACAACGCCTTTAAGGTAACCAACAGAAACCATTTCATATAGGAAAACAGATCCAACATAGCCCAGTTCTGACACAATACAACCATCTGGGAAAGTAATGGAATAGGGTATCAAGTGGAGGATAGGAGCCCTCCAGCAACAGCATCTCTTTGTGGTCTATGGATGGAAAGAATTCTCACAAACTGGTGTCTGTAAATGTCTTCAAGTGTAAATCTGACTTTATACAGTGTTATTACCTAAATCAAATAATCCAGACAAGCCAAGAGAAATCACTGAGAAAGGTCTGACCTTTAAATACGTACATGGGATACCTTCACTTACAAGCGGCTGAAACTGGCCATTTTCGGTAGTACCTGTAAACTTTGAGGACAGTAATATGCTACAAAACAACGTGTACCCATAGCAGTGACCTGCTTCATCTGTTCCAGTACAGTGAGACTGATGAGTCTTTCAAGATTCTACCTTTTCATAGATTGGATTAAGCCCAGATCTGTGGAAAAATGTGGAGAAATTAAGAGAATAAGGCACAAGTAAAATATAATTACATTTGTAAAAATTGATGGTTTCTTATAAGACGCTGTGATGCTCATTGCTGATAAACAAGTACCACCACTCTACCAACACCTGGGAAGCTGCACAAACTATTGAACGAATATTGAGGTTCACTAAAGTGTATTAACCATGGCTTCCAAACACCACCAAATCTGCAGTCCCTGAATGCCAACACCATCATGAAATGCTGCACATCTGTCATGTCAGGAACGATCCACCACAGATTACTTTTGCTAGGCAATGAAGGAAGAAGTTACTTGTAACCTGTCACTCTTTAGCCTCTTGGGGTCATGTACTAATGTTCTATGCGAGTTTTTTGGCATAGAAAGATTGCAAGTTTTGTTGCAAGTGCCGTTTTGAGACAAAATATGCTTTTGCCCATACCCGCTCCTCTTTTCCAAAAAGTAGGGTGTAGGCAGGAGGAGGCAGCCACGGGTAGGATCTCTGCAGCCCAACTTAAAAACATGTGTGCCATAAAACTAGTACACATTACACCAGAAATCCAGAAATCTACTCCAGTCCTGGAGCTGGCGCACAAACTGCAGAAGAAGCGACTAATTTATTAGGAGGTATGCTTCTCTTGATAAATTGGTAAGCCCTTCCGCCAGCAGGGTTTTTTTTTATTATACTAAGACTGGCGTGTGAGACACTGATCTTTAGTAAAGAAGCCCCAGGTGCTATGGCAGTTTTATGAAGGACCTGTTGCTCTCTTTCATTGTTCTTATCCATATTGGGGTACTGTGGCCATTATGTGGTTGCTATGGCTGTTAATATTGTGGGAGTAATGTGTCTGACAAAATTATGAGGGTTTTGTAGCATTTGAAAAATGTCTACCAGTTTATGTATGCAACTGTCCCCTTATGTTCCATCTCCATATGCAAGCTAAATCCTAGCATATATTTTGTATGAACAGAAAATGGGCTTACTCTTAAAGTGTGATCCCATGATCCTGAGCAGAATGCTGTTCCATCTGGAGACACACGCAACGTGCTCACTCTGTTCTCATGACCAAATAAGATGGAGACCCTGTTTCCTTTTAGGACATCCCAAACATTGATTGTGTAGTCGTTATATCCAGCAAATAGCAGCCGACCTGAAATAAGCACATGAGTTATTAAGAAAAAACCTTGCTAATTATAAAGCATTAGATACAAGTAGTCACACACTAATGAAAACTGCCCCATATGTGTTGCAGCGAGGAGCATACGAATGTAGACAACCCTGGTGCTATAGACTATTACAATTACAATGGTTTCCATTTACCTTAGAGATAATAGGAATATCTTAACTACCGCCTTGGCTACTTTCACACCTCTGGTCCAGAGAACAGCCTGCCGAAATTCTCCAGATCCACCACTGCTGGATGTATAAGTATATGTAAGCTTAAGTATAATGGGATCTGGTGGACATTCGTACACATTCCAGCTGACAAGAGCATACTGTCCGGCCAATTCTCTGATTGTCTGCAGGAAAAGCTTTGCCAGAGTTTCACACCGAAGGTGTGAAAGTAGCCTTAAAGGGGTTCTCCAGGAATTAAGAAAATTTAAATACATAAATATTACTTTATTATAAATATATTCCCAAATACCTTTCATTAGTTATAATGGCTCGTTTTGTCTGGGGATCGATGATTAGGAGAAACAAAATGTCCGCTGTCCTATTAGTACACACAGAACCTGTCCTAATCACACAGGAGGACAAGTTACTTCACAACACTGAGATAAAGAGCTGCCTCATCCTCCTCTGTATTCAGGATTATGATCCTGAATACAGTTTAATATGATATATAGCTGAATCTCTGTAGGAACAGAGTTCATGAAGAGACATGAAGTACAGAGAGGACGGACAGGACAGACTGTGGTAATGGAGACTGCATACAAGAGCTGCTGCTCATTAGCCACATCTCCACCTCCTCTCTGTACTTCATGTCTCCTCATGAGCTTCATTCCTATAGAGATTCAGCTGAAGATCTTATCTGAATTCAGGACCATAATCCCTGACAAGCAGAGTGGAGAGGAGGATGAGGCAGCTCTTTACCGCAGTGTTGTGAAGTAACTTCTCCTCCTGTGTGATTAGGACAGGTTCTGTGTACTAATAGGACAGCGGCCATTTTGTTTTTCCTAATCATTGCTCCCTAGACAACATGAGCAATTATAACTAATGAAAGGTATTTGGGAATATATTTATTATAAAGTAATATTTAAGTATTTTCATTTTCTTAATTCCCGGAGAACCCCTTTAAAGGAGTTGTCCAGTGGGATTTTTTAGGGACTATTTTTTAGATAATGGGGAGAGTAGGTTCAAAAAATATGCATCTCCTTACTGATCTAACACCACATCTGAACTTACTGGGTGCCCTCTAGTTTTCACTTACTGGTCCCAGCTCAACATGCAGGAAATGCCTGGAGTCTGGAGATGTCTGCTCAGCCAATCACTGGATGAGGCGGTTCACTTCTGCTGTCAAAGACTGGCTAAACAGGCCAATTTTAACCCATTCTGCCCAAAATACAAAAATGTTATCTTACCAGACACCCTCTTTAAAGAGGTTGTGCCACAGAATAAGGCATCAGTATCTGATTGAAGGAGGTTTGGTTGCTGGGATTATGATTGTTAGGAGTCCCAGCGGCAACTTGGAACCCAACTGAACAGATACTTATCACCTATCCTGTGGTGATAAGTATCTGACCTCCTGTATGGTACCCTTACAGGTGCTGTACAACACAAACCCCTCTACAGAATATACAAATGAAGGAGGCAGAGCAGATGCCATGAGAAGAGAGATTAACTGTCTGCATCAGAGGAACCAGCAGGAACATTAAAGGAGTTCCCCAGGAGTTAAAGGGTTTCTGTCATCAGAATTTAGCCTACAAAACCGAGTGTCATTTGCAAATCGCAAATGACACCTGATGACAGAAAGCCTTCTTTTATAGAAAACTGTACGGTAGTTTTTGTTAAAATAGCGTTTTTATAATATGCTAATTAGGCCCCCTAGGTGCAGTAGGCGTGAACCCTGCACCTAGGAGCGGCCGTAATAACGCCCCTTACCCCTCCTCCCTTGCGTTGATTGACAGGGCCGGGCAGCCATCTCTTTCGTCTCCCGGCCCTGTACGATCGCGAAATCCCACGCCTGCGCATTGCGATAAGCAATCTGCGCACGCGCGTTGAGAGCCGGCGGCCGCCCGGGTCCTGGCCTCATCAATGCGCATGCGCGGATTGCTTATCGCAATGCGCAGGCGCGGGATTTCGCGATCGTACAGGGCCGGGAGACGAAAGAGATGGCTGCCCGGCCCTGTCAATCAACGCAAGGGAGGACGGGTAAGGGGCGTTATTACGGCCGCTCCTAGGTGCAGGGTTCACGCCTACTGCACCTAGGGGGCCTAATTAGCATATTATAAAAACACTATTTTAACAAAAACTACCGTACAGATTTCTATAAAAGAAGGCTTTCTGTCATCAGGTGTCATTTGCGATTTGCAAATGACACTCGGTTTTGTAGGCTAAATTCTGATGACAGAAACCCTTTAAGAAAATGAAAATACCTAAATATTACTTTATTATAAATATATTCCCAAATATATTTCATTAGTTATAATGGCTCGTTTTGTCTGGGGAGCAATCATTAGGAGAAATAAAAAGGCCACTGTCCTATTAGTACACACAAAACCTGTCCTGATCACACAGCAGGACACAGCCATATCCCCACCTCCTCTCTGTACTTCATGTTTCCTCATAAACTCCCTTTCTTTCCTTTAGAGATTCAGCTGAAGATCACATCAAACAGTATTCAGGACCATAATCCCTGACAAGAGGAGGATGAGGTGGCTCTTTACCTCAGTGTTGTGAAGTAACTTGTCCTCCTCTGTGATTAGGACAGGTTTTGTGTTTACTAATAGGACGGCGGACATTTTATTTTTCCTAACGATTGCTCCCTAGACAAAACAAGCCATTATAACTAATGAAGGTATTTGGGAATATATTTATAATAAAGTAATATTTATGTATTTTCATTTTCTTAATGCCTGGAGAACCCCTTTAATATTAATGACGTATAATGCATGTTGCTTGATAAAGAGATGTCTGTCCAGTGACATACAGAGGAGCCCTCAAGATCAAAATGACCCCCATAATGATACTAGTTTTTCCATCCAAAAAAGCATGGCTTGTTGTTTGATCCGCCTGCAAATTATTTCCCTGACTCATGAGTCAATCCCTGAAGCCTTATCTATATAGATGCTCTGTAGAATGTAGCCTGCACAGGTTCTTGACGCTCAATAGCAAAAAGGGGTGAGACCAGCCAGGAATTACCTCTCCCCATACAAGGGCCTCATACCAGGCACATGATCTGCTCCACAATACATAAAATCCTGTATACACCATCAATATAAGGTACATCACATCTAGACATGACCAGGCATAATCCTGAAGGCTACCGAAAGCCATTCATTTACATGCTGTGATTCATTATTACAGGAACGTGCTTATCCATAGAGTCTTCTTCCAGTAACTGAATGTTTTTCTCCATACAAAGCATTGCACTGGCATTTTCCTGCCTTCCAGTTTAACTGTTGACAGCTGTTTTAGAGAGTGAAGGAGAAGTGCTGACTGGATGCAATTGCTAAAGATAGTTTTACTGAGCAATGAGCTTGCAGTACAAAAGCTGTATGTGAAATACCTAATAACATGCATCCACACAGCAGTCTCTTGTCACAAAGGCAGTTTAATTGCTTTCAGCAAAATAAATGACATAATCTGCACATTCCATTGGTATCCTTCTTGCTAACATCCATAAAAGTTTTTATATGTGTTTGCCTTTACTGAATGATATTATGTGCATCTTGGATATCATCCAGTGTCTGAAGGCTCAAGATAATTGCTAGATAATTACTAAGTATAAATCACAACAAGCTACTAATGCCCCTAAAAGAATAATAACCAATAATTATAAGCCCATGGTTAGTAGTAGTCTCTCAGCTTTCCCAGATTCCTGAATGGCAAATTTGCCTAGTTGTAAAGCAATACATCCAGAGCTAGATTAGGGTTGGTGTGGACCTCATGCTACCTTCAGGACTCTAAGCCTGACCTCCTATTATGGCGCATATAGAAGAGTTGGCCTTCTGAAGTCTATGCAAGTTGTGGAGCCATCAGAACCAGCAACTTCAAATGGGAGAGATAAAGAGATGCCTGACCAGCTCTCTACCCCTTTGCCTAGACAGCATCATCGAATGGCCAATATAGAGAGGGGATGGTGGAAGCAACTAGGTCGCCAAGACTTATGTCCAATGTGGTCTCCATTTAATCAAGATACATCTCCAACTCTTGTAATTAGGCAGGATTACCAACCAAAATCTGGTAAACTTAATTTATCGTCATCCATGTTTCCCAGAAAGGTTCATAATTAAGAAATGGAGAGAATGGTGTATCAATGGTTAATATAAAAAGTGTTTAATATATAAGTAGGTAACAAAAAGGAGAACTTACCACTAAGGGAGAAGTCAACACTTGATGCTCCAAAAATGATGCTTTCTTTGGAATAGATGGCGACTTCTCTATCCGCTCGGAGATCATACATACGACACTGTAGATAAAATACATAGTGAGTCATTAGTCAATGGTAGCTCAAGATTTTTTCAACCTTTAGCAATGTTAAAATGACTTATAACTTGGGCTGGTCTATGGTCAGTCATCAAGTAGGATATCCCCCTAAACAATCATCTGTAAATGCAGTAAGAAATTCACTGATATCATCTCTGGTCTACAGAACATTCCCACTATTACTTACTTACCAGCTATGTTTAGAGGTACTGAGCTTTTCTCATCCTAAAGGGACATACAGCTACACACTGTGACCAGGGGACAGTTGAAAGAGCACTTTTATTTATGCTATATCAAGGGGGCAATTAATGAGTGGAAATAAGGACAAACTGTATTACAGCGCCACAATAACCTCTTCATATCCCTGCCCCACTTTTATCAGCAGATATTCACTAGCTTCATGACTCCTATGGGAACACTTGACTGCAATATGAAGTACAAAAACAATTTTCCTTATAGCATTTAATAAAATGACATGAGAACTGGATAAGTCAAATACAGCACAAACCAGACGAGCAAATGGATGCAATGCATCAATGCAATAAAATGTAAAATGTCTCCTTAATACCAGGTCTTCATTTTAAAATTGCTCCCTAAATATTTAGTTCTCTGACTTGCCATGTAAGTAGAAGGATCCAAAAACTACTTACTCTGCTTGAGAATTATTTTACATAGGTGTGGTATGTTATGGCATAATGTCCCTCTAATTTGAGGGTCTGGCTATGTCCCTATGTGTCCTGACACAGTACTCTCAGCAAGTCAGTTATGCTGGATAGTCTCATATTGTGGCATTAATCATTTTCATTATATTTGCAGTTCTTTGTAAAGCTGCAAGTAATGAGAAATTACCAAGAGTATAGTAATTAGCAGTTGTTGGAATGTAATATTTTTACATTATACAGGTAATATACTGTACGTGTATGCAGGGGTGCACCTTGTCTTTCTGCTGCCTGAGGCGAAAACTGAAATGGCGCCGCCCCCCCCATGCCAATTTCTTAACCTAATCCCTTTACCACAATGGAAGAACTCATTGTCCAAGGCCCTTCCACTGCCCTCCTCTTGCCACTATCTGGTGCTGCCTGAGGCGATCGCCTCACCTGGCCTCATTGGTGGTGCATCCCTGAGCGTATGTGTCAAAGCATGAAGAGCTAGCCCTTTACTTAAAGTGGTTGTCTCATCATAGATAATGGGGACATATCGCTAGGATATGCCCCTATTGTCTTACAGGTGTGGGTCCCACCCCTGGAACCTGCACCTATATCAAGAACGGAGCCCCGCAAGGTGGTGGCTGGAGGACTCTGGTCCGGCGACCACCAAGCCAGCTCCCCATAGAAGTGAATGGAAGCGTACCGCGCATGATCGGTCACCGCTCCCATTCACATCTATGGGCTTGACAGAAATAGCCGAGCAAGTGATCTGCTTTTTTCGGTGGCCCCATAGAAAAAGAAATGGAGGGAGGCTGTGCATGCGCGGTGCGCCCTCCTTCACTTTCTGGGCTCCGTTCTCGATATAGGTGCGGGTCCCAGCGGTGGGACTCGCACTTGTAATGGGGGCATAAAGGGAGTCTGTCACCAGATACCTCCTTATCCAACTATTTTCGTGCACACATAGCTGTGGTTCACCGACACTCACTTTCCTGGTTATAATACTTTTCCTAATATGTAAATTAGCCATTTGGTGCAAAGAAGGCGCCACCATTTTTCTCATTGAACCAAAGCTCCGCTTCTTGTGGCCAGATCAAAGAAGCAAGGGAGGGGTTGGTCACAGAAAGGGGCGGAGATTGGGTGCAACAAGAGCAATGGTGATGCCCTTTTTGGAACAAACACCCAATTTGGATATTAAGAAAACAGGATGATAACTCGGAACAGAGCCTCAAATCAACAAAAGAAAAACAGAGTTTGAATCAGGTGAACCATGTGTCTATGCAAACTGTGTGGTAGGGAAGTCACTGGTGACAGATTCCCTCTGTTTGCATTATAATGTTCCAAAAGCATTTGTGTACAAACTACAGGGTAGTTGCAAGCATATGTGTCATATATGAGCGCATGCTCTGGAGGAGGGATCCGTGCAGTGATTTATAAAGCACTAGAGGGCCTGAAGTCATGTACAAACATAAGCAGAATTTAGAGCTCTGCATACATAAGCTAGCCTAAATATTTGTCCTAGGTTGGACACTAGCTGAGGCTGCCAATAAAGGCAGCAAATACACAAGCAATGTGAAAAAAGTAGGAGCTGCACATCATATGGACCTGCGGTACCCACAGCATCCTACACAGTTATCACAATTACCGTAGCATCATCTGAGCCAGAGGCAAACGCATCTCCACTGGGGTAATACCTAGAGAGAGAGAAAGTGCCAGTGAGTACTTGTAAAAGTCAAGGTGGTTTTCATTAATTTATTAGCGTACATCATGAGCACAATGCTACGATCAATATTCACATTGTATAAAAGCTCTGATGAAAGCACTGGACTAGGCCTCATGCACACAACAGTACTTTTGTTCTGTATTTTTTGCGGATCTGATGCTGGAACCATTCATTTCACGGGGCCACAAAAAATGCAGACAGCATACCGTATGCTGCTCGCATCTGTATGTCCGTGCCGTCGTCCTGCAAAATAGATATACTTATCCGTTTTGCAGACAAGGATAGGACATTTCTATTGAAGGGAAAAAGAGAATGGCGGCATGCACACAGACAGTATGCGTGTTTTGGGATCTGCAGTTTGTGGACTGCAAAACATACAGTGCCTTGCGAAAGTATTCGGCCCCCTGGAACTTTTCAACCTTTTGCCACATTTCAGGCTACAAACAAAAAGATATAACATTTTACATTTTTGGTGAAGAATCAACAACAAGTGGGTCACAATTGTGAAGTGGAACGAAATTTATTGGATTATTTAAACTTTTTTTGTAATAATAAAACTGAAAAGTGGGGTGTGCAAAATGATTCGGCCCCCTTGCATTAATACTTTGTTGCGCCACCTTTTGCTGCGATTACACCTGCAAGTCGCTTGGGGTATGTCTCTATCAGTTTTGCACATCTAGAGACTGAAATTCTTGCCCATTCTTACTTGCAAAACAGCTCAAGCTCTTTGAGGTTGGATGAAGAGTGTTTGTGAACAGCAGTTTTCAGCTCTTTCCACATATTCTCAATTGGATTCAGGTCTGGACTTTGACTTGGCCATTCTAAGACCTGGATACGTTTATTTTTGAACCATTCCATTGTAGAGTTTGCTTTATGTTTGGGATCATTGTCTTGTTGGAAGATAAATCTCCCTCCTAGTCTCAGGTCTTTTGTAGACTCCAACAGGTTTTCATCCAGAATGGTCCTGTATTTGGCTCCATCCATCTTCCCATCAATTTTAACCATCTTCCCTGTCCCTGCTGATGAAAAGCAGGCCCAAACCATGATGCTGCCACCACCATGTTTGACAGTGGGGATGGTATGTTCAGGGTGATGAGCTGTGTAGCTTTTACGCCAAACATATCGTTTTGCATTGTTTCCAAAAAGTTCGATTTTGGTTTCATCTGACCAGAGCACCTTCTTCCACATGTTTGGTGTGTCTCCCAGGTGGCTTGTGGTAAACTGTAAACGAGACTTTTTATGGATATCTTTGAGAAATGGCTTTCTTCTTGCCACTCTTCCATAAAGGCCAGGTTTGTGTTCGACTGATTGTTGTCCTATGGACAGACTCTCCCACCTCAGCTGTAGATCTTTGCAGTTCATCCAGAGTGATCATGGGCCTCTTGGCTACATCTCTGATCAGTCTTCTCCTTGTTTGAGATGAAAGTTTAGAGGGACGGCCGGGTCTTGGTAGATTTGCAGTGGTCTGATACTCCTTCCATTTCAATATGATCACTTGCACAGTGCTCCTTGGGATGTTTAAAGCTTGGGAAATATTTTGTTTGGAGCTGCCTGTTGTGTTCCTTGGTCTTCATGATGCTCTCTGTGCTTTAAACAGAACCCTGAGACTATCACAGAGCAGGTGCATTTATACGGAGACTTGATTACACACAGGTGGATTCTATTTATCTTCATCAGTCATTTAGGACAACATTGGATCATTCATAGATCCTCAATGAACTTCTGGAGTGAGTTTTCTGAACTGAAAGTAAATGGGCCGAATAATTTTGCACGCCCAACTTTTCTGTTTTATTATTACAAAAAAAGTTTAAATGATCCAATAAATTTCGTTCCACTTCACAATTGTGACCCACTTGTTGTTGATTCTTCACCAAAAATTTAAAATGTTATAACTTTTTGTTTGAAGCCTGAAATGTGGCAAATGGTTGAAAAGTTCCAGGGGGCCGAATACTTTTGCAAGGCACTGTATATGGTCATGTGCATGAGGCATATCCTTAATGACCTAATAGTGGACAAGCAAAATAGCAGGGAAGTAAGGCCAGTATGCATTTCCGACCAGCAACTCCATCCATTTCAAGGGTCCCCACGAGGTATGGGACCGCCTCGACCTACTGCTGGTACCACCACCGATATAATAGTTATCCCCCATCCTAACCGTAATACTGCTTTTAAACTGGATCACCCCTTTACATAAACATCTTCGTTATATTAGTATACTGTATATTTGTTGCACGCACAGTGTATACGAGACATAATTTGAAGATGCTGGGCACCAATGCAAAATCTGTAATTGGATCTCATATGTATGATGTGATTTTCTCTTATTTGGCAGTGCTGTCCCCTCAGGCTCCAGGGCTCAGGTACATCTTTTACTTATGCAACTTCAATAGCAGAACTAACTTAACAATCCATCTTTTCATCACATGTGAGCAGAAACAGTACAGTAAGATTGAAAACTTTTTTTATTTTAAAGGACTTTCTTCTGTGTTTGGGAAGTAGCTCATGAAGCACCTACATCTAACAGGAGAGATTATTTTGTTAACCCAACATCCCCTGCATAGAAAATAGTCTCCACATATAGCTTCAGAGATATGGCTTGTAATGCCCCCTTTTACCCCCAATTTCCTTCTCTATTGTCTAGTAAGAGATATAGTTATATACCGTACTTCCAAGATTTTAGTAGTAGGGATGAATGATTGAAAGGTGTTGTAAGCTCTTTACCTGCTTCTCTATGAAATCGCTATACCACCACTGAGGGGATGGCAGCAGAGAAGCTACTGAGCATGTTAGTCCACCTCGGAATACAGGAGATGGTGGACCAGAGGGACAAAAAGCAGCAGGGGCTAACTGAGAGGAACATATGATGTACACTCATTGACATAAAAATAACGCTCCAAGAAGGAGGTGTTGGAATCAAATGAAAGTTTATATTTGTGAATGTAATGATGATATATGTAAGTGGTTACAATGTTAGAACTATAGGATAGGTTTATTGGGAAAACTGTACAATGGAAAGGCAGCTCTAGTACCCTGCTGGGCCGCCTCTAGCCTGGATACAGGATGAGATACGGTTGGGCATGGAGGCAGGGGCGTACATAGAAATCATTGGGCCCCATAGCAAGAATCTGAATGGGGCCCCCTAACCCCGCCCACTACCCCGGCCCATCCCACATGCTGCCCTGGCTCCTCCCCTGCCACACCCCCATTTGCCAATAAAGAAATGTATTGTATTGTACTGAATTTTATTTTTTTTAATTAAGGAGACGTTATACTGTATGGGGGCCACAAGGAGACGGAATACTGTATGGGGGCTGCCACAAGGAGACGTTATACTGTATGGGGCAGCCACAAGGAGACATTATACTGTATGGGGCAGCCACAAGGAGACATTATACTGTATGGGGGCAGCCACAAGGAGACATTATACTGTATGGGGGCAGCCACAAGGAGACGTTATACTCTATGGGGGCAGCCACAAGGAGACATTATACTGTATGGGGGGCCACAAGGAGACATTATACTGTATGGGGGCAGCCACAAGGAGACATTATACTGTATGGGGGCAGCCACAAGGAGATGTTATATTGTATGAGGGCTGCCACAAGGTGACATTATACTGTATGGAGGCCACAAGGAGACGTTATACTGTATGGGAGCCACAAGGAGACGTTATACTGTATGGGGGCCACAAGGTGACATTATACTGTATGGAGGCTACAAGGAGATGTTATACTGTATGGAGGCCACAAGGAGATGTTATACTGTATGGGAGCCACAAGGAGACGTTATACTGTATGGGGGCCACAAGGTGACATTATACTGTATGGAGGCCACAAGGAGATGTTATACTGTATGGAGGCCACAAGGAGATGTTATACTGTATGGAGGCCACAAGGAGACGTTATACTGTATGGGGGCCACAAGGTGACATTATACTGTATGGAGGCCACAAGGAGATGTTATACTGTATGGAGGCCACAAGGAGATGTTATACTGTATGGAGGCCGCAAGGAGACGTTATACTGTATGGGGGCAGCCACAAGGAGACATTATACTGCATGAGGGTGGCCACAAGGAGACGTTATACTGTATGGGGGCAGCCACAAGGAGACATTATACTGCATGAGGGTGGCCACAAGGAGATGTTATACTGTATGGGGGCAGCCACAAGAAGTCGTTATACTGTATGGGGGCCACAAGGAGACGTTATACTGTATGAGGGCGGCCACAAGGAGACGTTATACTGTATGAGGGCGGCCACAAGGAGATGTTATACTGTATGGGGGCCACAAGGAGACGTTATACTGTATGGGGGCCACAAGGAGATGTTATATTGTATGGGGGCTGCCACAAGGTGACATTATACTGTATGGAGGCCACAAGGAGACGTTATACTGTATGGGGGCCGCAAGGAGACGTTATACTGTATGGGGGCAGCCACAAGGAGACGTTATACTGTATGGGGGCCACAAGGAGACGTTATACTGTATGAGGGCGGCCACAAGGAGACGTTATACTGTATGGGGGCCACAAGGAGACGTTATACTGTATGGGGGCCACAAGGAGACGTTATACTGTATGGGGGCCACAAGGAGACGTTATATTGTATGGGGGCCACAAGGAGACGTTATACTGTATGGAGGCCGCAAGGAGATGTTATACTGTATGGGGGCCGCAAGGAGACGTTATACTGTATGGGGGCAGCCACAAGGAGACGTTATACTGTATGGGGGCAGCCACAAGGAGATGTTATACTGTATAGGGGCCGCAAGGAGACGTTATACTGTATGGGGGCAGCCACAAGGAGACGTTATACTGTATGGGGGCAGCCACAAGGTGACGTTATACTGTATGGGGGCGGCCACAAGGAGACGTTGTATTGTATGTGGGCCGCAAGGAGACGTTATACTGTATGGGGGCAGCCACAAGAAGTCGTTATACTGTGTGGGGGCAGCCACAAGGAGACGTTATACTGTATGGGGGCGGCCACAAGGAGACGTTATACTGTGTGGGGGCAGCCACAAGGAGATGTTATACTTTATGGGGGCAGCCACAAGGAGACGTTATACTGTATGGGGGCAGCCACAAGAAGTCGTTATACTGTATGAGGGCGGCCTCAAGGTGACATTATACTGTATGGGGGCAGCCACAAGGAGACGTTATACTGTATGAGGGCGGCCACAAGGAGATGTTATACTGTTTGGGGGCCACAAGGAGACGTTATAATGTATGGGGGCCACAAGGAGACGTTATACTGTATAGGGCAGCCACAAGGAGACGTTATACTGTATGGGGCAGCCACAAGAAGTCGTTATACTGTATGGGGGCAGCCACAAGGTGACATTATACTGTATGAGGGCGGCCACAAGGAGACGTTATACTGTATGGGGGTCACAAGGAGACGTTATACTGTATGAGGGCAGACACAAGGAGACGTGATACTGTATGGGGACAGCCCAACAGCTACAAGGAGACATTACTGTATGGGGCAACAACAAGGTGACATACATGAGGTCACCATCATAGAGACAGACATTTTACCATTACTGGGGGCACCAGACCGGAGCGCTGGGGCCAGGGGTGGCTGATGAGGCAGGTGGCGACTCGCTGGCATGTGGATGCTGGCATGTGAATAACATCCAAATAGGTTCGCGCCTGCTTCCTGCCAGCTCCTTCATTCAGCGCAGGCGCAGTGAGTGTAGCAGGCTGCCAGGCTCCCGGCTTCCTCACTGCGCCGAATGAAGGACGCACGGCGCAGGCGCGTGATTTGGATCACGGACAGGGCTGGCAGCAAATGGAGCGAGCTGCCTGGCCCTGTCAATCAAGAAAAGAAGGCGTTTTTCAAGGTGGGCAAACGGCGCCTCTAGGAGGCTAATTTACATATTATAAAAGTTAATATTACTCAAAAACAGGGCAAGTGACAATAAAATAAATTACATATTAAGCATCAGATGACATTTGCGCATTGGAAATGTCATCCTCTTTAATATGATAAATTGTGGTGACAGAAAACCTTTAATGATGCAGAGTAGGGGGCGGGGCCTTCCCCTGTGCCACGGGCCCCATAGCAGTGGCGTGGTCTGCCTATATTGGCGGTACGCCACTGCATGGAGGCATACAGGTTCTGTATCTTGCAGCACATTTGACCACAGATGTTGCTGCTGGGCCTGTAGATCCTGTACATTTGTAGGTTGCTGAAGCTGGTGTCCCAGCTGGTCCCATAAATGCTCGAATGGTGATAGATCTGATGACCAGGCAGGCCACAGAAGTGTTACAATCTGGTGGAGATTCCTGGGAAACCCTTACTGTGTGTGATTGAGTATTATCCTGCTGGAAGATGCCAGTTGGAAACCCTGCCATGAGAGGAACACACGTGGCTGTAGAATGTCCTGCAGATATCGCTAAGCTGTTTGTGTCCCTTGTATCACTACTAGGGGTGACTGACTGTCATATGAGATGACTTCCCAGATTATCACACCAGCAGTTGGGGGGACAGTGTGTGACTCCACAGCAAAGGCAGGAATGAACCGCTCACCACGAAGCCTCCATACTGAAACCGAACCATCATCAAATTCCAAACAGAACCTGGATTCGCCACTAAAGACGATACAGTTACACTCCATTGTATTCCATGTTTCTCATTCACAAAACCACTGCAAACAAAGATGACGGTAGCTGGCTGTCAATGGAAGAACACATAATGGGCGCTGTGACACCAAAT
The DNA here is from genome assembly GCA_900303285.1 of Rhinella marina. Classification (NCBI taxonomy): domain Eukaryota; kingdom Metazoa; phylum Chordata; class Amphibia; order Anura; family Bufonidae; genus Rhinella; species Rhinella marina. Next base: position 652,286 of record ONZH01020898.1, on the reverse strand, counting down.
TTCATTCACTAAGCACCTGGAAATGGTCCGGGCACAGACAGGATTGTGTAATGACTGTGCCACCTGTGTCTGAATGGTGAACAATGAAACTGTGGGAGCTGCTCGTGTTTATTGGCAGAGTAAACAATCCTCTCTACTGGTCTAGCTGGTGGGCAATTCATCGAAACAATTATCCTCTCTCAAAGTCTGTCAACTGGGCAACATGTCTTCAAGTGTGTCACAGAGGCATGTCTAGCAGTGAATGATCTGTCACACCACCAAAAAGTACACAGACATAATCCTGCAGTTCTGCAGCAATCTGATATTTGTATCTGGGTGTTTTTGTTTTGTTTTTTTGTCAATGAGTGTACATAAAAAAAGCAACATTTTATTGCATACATATTGTTCATCTGAATGCTTTATTCATTTCATAGTAATGCTTTCACAACTAGAAATCATCACATTCTGGTTCGTGGAATAGCTATAGGGGTCACAATGGTAGTAGTTATGATTAGGCTTCTAAGCCAGAGAACCTACTAGCCATCTCACCACACTAATGCGGATCAGGCAAATTGCTCCTGAATTGTTCGGCATAATTGTAGAGAGAACTGTGCAGCCTGAGAGTTACAGCTGCATGGCCCTCTCTATTCCTTCCTGCACTCATCTATGTGATTAGTACAGGGAAGAAACAGGAAGCTACAGCCCAGACAATGCTGGAGCCTGGAGAGGGGAGTAACAACTGGACCCCAGGTATGCAGTATTAATCCTTTTACTCCCCCCAACCAGAAATATTGGCCCTTCCTTGGCCCTTGCCACCAGGTACCCTTATATTAATCTCTTCACTGCCCTACTGGATGTTGTGTCGATCAGTTGCTGGTGTTGCATTTAAAAATTTGGGAAGGGAAGCAAAGGAGGGGACCCCAATCTGAAGTTTTGCATAAGAGCCCTTGAGCCTTTAGCTACACCCCGAATCCTGGGTAAAGCTACAATATAAACCATTCACATATACATAGTACATATTTACTGTTGATTTATCATACCTTCACTCCAGCAGAATTCTGGCATCAAAAAGTCTGAGAAATTGGACTTTTGCCACTTTTTTGCACTTGCTTGCTCAACATTTTGCGACTTTTTGCATTTTTACCCCACTAACTCCAGTTTTGTAATGTGGTGGAAAAGTGGGTGTGGTTAACTGTGTTAATGGGTTTCACTATAGATTTATCAGATTTAAAAAAAATAAATAAATTGCAAAAAAGTATGAATCTCACTCCAGGAGGAGGGTGGAGTAGGAAAACTGGAGTACCTTCTCTAGTCAAAAGTGTAACATGAGACAAATTTAACAAGTAATATGAGACATTTGATAAATATCCAACGCAGACTCAAGCAAAACTGACTTCAAATTTTCCCCTCATGATAAATTCTTCCTATGTCTACTGTATGTATTTCATCAAACAGCCAGTATTTCCTGCATGGAAGTGGATCAGTCCCTGTTGATAGACTGTCACATTGAAAATGAACACATTGACCAGAAATGTGTCCCTGAATAAACCGGTCTGTAACAAGGCCTGAATATACAGTACATTGTATAACTTGTAAATAGAGGGCATGCTGTGTGCATTATAGATACATTTTATACTGACCGGACACTGTTGATATCAGATTCATGAGTTTCAAATGACTGAATACACTGGCCAGTTCTCATGTCCCATACCATTGCTTTCTTGTCACAGCCCTAAACAGGGAAGAAGAAGGGAAATCAAAGGATATACAGTATTACCAGCTGAGGGACTATACTGTACACGTCACTATATGTATTAGTTTTAGGCTGGGTTCACATATGTGTTTTGAACACTGGCAGTCTGTTCCGGTGGAGAAACAGACTGCTGGAGTTTACTTATCCGGCATAGCCAAACACCACTATGCACCACTCGATCCCCATTCATTGTAATGGGATCCGGCTGCTTTCCAACATATATGCCGGCTTTCGGTCAGACAAAAAATGCTGCATATCATATGCCAGATACAGTGAAGTCTGCCAGTTTGTTCCTCCACCAGAGCAGACTGCTGGTGTTCAAAGTGCATATGTGAATCTAATAGATTACAATCATTCAGCTAACAAGAGTCCAAGATATGCGGCTGCCAGACTCCTCTGGTGCCACTGGACAGGTCAAAATCCAGCCTTTCCCACCCTCCTTGGCCCTGACATTAGAGGGACTTACAGCCTCCATAAACATTAGATTGTTAGCATACAAAATCATTGTGATCTGCCAAAAGAAATCTAATATCATTGGCTTCTCCAGCATGACACCCTGCAAACATAGAATGTTAGAAGACACACATACAATATAGTATTAAAGGTTTTACAGTATTGAGCATTTAATATATTTGATCAGGTAGTTAACATTAATCATAGCCTTATCTATCAATGTCACTGGTAGAAAATAATACATACTTTACAGAATTAGACAACTCTTATAAATTACTGATTTAGAGACTTCTGGCATTTTCATACAGATAGCGGATGATTCGCTGTACCAGTATGTGCATTAGTCCATATAGTGCATTTTCATACAATAAGGCACATGACTGCTGGGCCATCACCCTTATCAACTAGCAGAGCATCTGCACTTCTGCATTCCTCCCTCATTGACCACCATTTTTCACATATTTTCTAAGATGATGTTGACCTAATTCTAAGAAAATAAAGTGTTTCTCTGTCTCTCTACCAGGAGATCTGCCTCCAAATTCACTAGGAAACTTATCTACTAATCCTGACAACACTGTGGTCTCATTGTTTTCAATATTTCATTACTTACCCCAGACACAAAAGTATTTCCTGTCTCAGATGGTGCCAGATCCAGACACAAAACATCAGCACCGTGTCCATGAAAACTCTGCAGCAGCTGACCGCTCTCCACGTCCCACAGGGCACACGTCCCATCTCCACTGGCTGTCAGAATCTGGATGTATAGACAAGGAGGCCACAAGTCAGACAAGAATATACACATTATCTGCACTTCATTTACCTTATCTATTAATATAATAGTAGCTGTAGAATTGGGATGCCAGTATGACCAATCTATTGTTTTCTTGATAGGCCTAGATTAAGATGCCCAGAAGAAACTCGCATGCATCAGGAGTATATGTGGGATAAATGTGCATTTCTCACTTCAGGTAAAGAATCATATAAGCACAATAGTTAGGAGAATTGTCTACATGCTACTTTAAAGGAAATGTGTCACCACATTTTTTTTTCTTCCAGTTAAAACCAGATAGTGACACATATCCTTTTTTCTAATCTGTTTTTATTTTCTGATTGCAGATATTTTAATTGTATTTTCTATAATTCTATCACATAAAAATGTGATTTAAACAACAGGGCATTTTCTGATGGAACATTTCCTTTACGTAAGGGCCCTTTTAAATGGCTCGGCAGTTTCTTTATTGGCCGCACATCTGTTTACACAAGGGTGATTTGCTGCTGACAAACTATTTTATATGCTGCGCAAAAGATCCAGTCACCTAACAAACGGGCATTTATCAGTTGATCGGCAGCACCTTTATGTTGTGCTAAAAAAAAAAAGAAGTGTTTTTCCCCCTCAATCGGCATTCAATACCCCACAATGAAAATTGAAAACAGCATTATTCCGGCGCATTAATCCTTAGCACTGACCACAGCACATGAGATCTGTGGATCCCCGGACCCGATGGCTTGGATGGCAGCCAGATTCCTTCCTTAGGCATCGTGGCTGCCATCCCTGAGAGCCTGTGAGATCCAGCCCCTTGGATCTCACAGGAAGCAGGCTGTAAGTGTATTACACTGGTAATACACTTACAGCCAATGCATTACAATGCAGAAGTATTGTAATGCATTGTAAAGGGGATCAGACCTCTAAAAGTTAAAAAAGTGAAAAAAAATAAAGTTTTACAAATAAATAAAAGTTTCAAGTAAAAAAAAAGCGCCCTTTTCCCAAAATAAAGTTAAAAAAATTGTTAAAAAAAAGAGAAAAAAAGAAAAGTAGACATATTAGATATCGAAAGGCTCTATAAAAATATCACATGATCCACCCCGCCAGGTGAACACAGTAAAAAACAAAACAAAACACTGCCAAGCAGCAGGCGATCAAAAAGGCGTATTTACCCCCAAATGGTACCAATCAAACCATCATCTTGTCCCGCAAAAAATTAGACCCTACCTAAGACAATCGCCCAAAAAAAAAGGCTCTCAGAAAATGTCAACACAAAAAAAGATTTTATTCTGTTCAAAAATGTTTTCACAATGTAAAAATTTAAAAGCATAAAACTAATAGACATATTGGGTATCGCCACGTCCGAAACAACCTGCTCTATAAAAATATTACATGAGATGGCCCACCAGGTGAATCCTGTAAAAAAAAATGTAATACCACTTGATCAAAAAGGCCTTTGTACTCCAAAATGGTACCAATCAAACCGTCATCTCGTCCTGCAAAAAATGAGACCCTACCTAAGTCAATCGCCAGAAAATAAAAAAAATGGCTCTCAGAAAATGGCAGCACAAAAACAAGATTTAATTCTGTTCAAAAATGCATCTAATGTGTAAAACTTAACAAAAATAAAAATGTCAGACATATTGGGTATCGCCGCATCTGTAACAACTTGCTCAGTAAAAATATCACATTATATTCCCCCTCAAGTAAACGCTATAAAAAATGTTTTTTTTAAAACTATGCCAAAACAGCCATTTATTGGTCACCTAACCTCACAAAAAGTGTAATAGCAGGCAATCAAAAAGGCGTATTTAACCCAATATGGTACCAATCAAACTGTCATCTCATCCTGCAGAAATTGATACCCAACCTGAGACAATCGCCCAAAATATAAAAAAAATATGGCTCTCAGAAAATGCCAGCACAAAAACAAGATTTAATTCTGTTCAGAAATACATCTAATGTGTAAAACTTAAAAAAAAATAAAAATGTTATACATATTGGGTATCGCCATGTCCGTAACAACCTGCTCTATAAAAATATCTCATGATTTGCCCCTTCAGGTGAATGCTGTAAAAAAAAAAAAAAAAACCTATGCCAAAACAGCCATTTTTTGTCACCTTGCTTCACAAAAAGTGTAACACCAAGAGATCAAAAAGTCTTATGTGCCCGAAAATGGTACAAATGAAACCGTCACCTCATCCTGCAAAAAATAAGACCCCACATAAGACAATAACTAAAAAAAAAAAAAAAAACAATGGCACCCGCAAACCAATCCATCAAAATCTGCGCTGCAAAATCCATATGGCGCTCCTTCCATTCTGAGTCCTGCCATGTGCCCACACAGCAGTTTACCACCACATATAGGGTGTTTCCGTATTCAGGAGAAAATGGGTAACAAACTATGGGGTGCTTTTTATCCTGTTAGCCCTTGTAAAAATGAAAAATGTGGGGCTAAAGCAACATTTTATTGGAAGAAATGAAACTTTTTATTTTCACAGTCAAATGTTTCCAAATTCCGTAAACCGCTTAGGGGCTCAAAGTGCTCAGTACACCCCTTAATATATTCTTTGAAGGGTATAGTTTCCAAAATGGGGTCACTTTTTGAGGGTTTCCACTGTAGGGGTACGTCAGTGTCTCTTCAAATACAAAATGGTACCTAAAAATCATTCTAGCAAAATCTGCCTCCAAAATCCATATGGGATAAGATATCCTTTCCTTCTGACCACTGCCACGTGCCCATAGAGCAGTTTACCACCACATATGGGGTATTTCTGTAAACTGCAGAATCAGAGTAATGTATATTGAGCTTTAGTTTGCTGTTAACCCTTGCTGTGTTGCAAGAAAAAAAATGATTAACATGAAAAATCTGCATAATTCATTTTGTAAGAAAAGGCTGAGGAAAGTGGAGGTGGTGACGACCCAGACCTCTTTTGATAACATCATTAATAGACCAGGTTTCAGACACTCTATCTCGACATTGTACAGTGCGCTCAGGGACAACTTGATGACTGCTCCTGCCTCATCCCTACTCCAACATTGGTCTAAAATCATACAGGACCCCGTTGTAGTTGAGTGCATTTTGCAAGGTTGGGAACAGATAAGGAAACATGTGGTCTCGGAACGATGGAGGGAATCTCACTTCAAGATCATGCACAAGGCTATATATGGTTTTAATCTCCCTGCTACATCCCGGTTCCCGAACCGACTGAGGACTTGCCCTAAATGTCAGTCACCAAAGACGGACATGTGGCATGGTATTTGGACATGCCCCCAAATTGTTAACTATTGGGATCAAGTGCTGAAGTTCATACATTCCTTATGGGGGTTCACGCTTGACAAGGACCATTTGGTGGTCATATTTCAGTCCTTATCTAGGGATGATTTGCAACCGTCAACGATCTGTAAGAAAATACCCCCGTTGCTGCATGTGATCTTGATGGTGGCAAAACGAGCCATCTTACAGGACTGGTTCTCCCCACGGGTCCCGGATGAGGCCTCTTTTATGGGGCAATTACATCACTTACTGAGCTTAGACCGTTTAACAACAGTTAGACAAAAAGAGTCCCTAACCTCTAAATTCTTTCTAAAATGGAAACCCTATGTGGTGAAGGTTTTTACGGAACAGGAAGTCCAGTCCCTGATGGAACCATTTCAATATACTAAATGGTACCTCACACAACAGCTAAAAGGGACTCTGGGGGCTTTGACTTACAAGACTCAAGGACCCGGAAGATAGGAGTTTTGTTTCTTCTTTCTCATTTATGTCCCCTTGTTCTCTCTCCATGATGGTATCTCTGAGCTAGCAGGGGAAATGAACGTTGACTCCACACGTCACAGGTGAAGGCTTTTCTGTTTGAAGGGTATGTACATCATGATTGACTGACATTACCTTACTTAATGTATGCATACATTTGTCCGATTGCGTTTGGATATGAAGTCTCTTTGTACCCAATGTTATGTCTTTCACAAAAAATTGAAATAAAATGTGTTTAAAAAAAATCTGCATAAAAAATGAAATTTTAAAATTTCGCCTCCATTTTCCTTTAATTCTTGTAGAACACCTAAAGGGTTAACAAAGTTTGTAACGTCAGTTTTAAATAATTTGAGGGGTGTAGTTTCTAAAATGGGGTCATTTATGCGTGGTTTCCATTACCTAAGCCCCTCAAAATCACTTTATATCTGAATTGGTGCTTAAAAAAATGGTTTTGGAAATTTTGTTGAAAATTTGAAAAATGGCTTCTAAACTTCTAAGCTTTCTAACCTCCTAAAAATTAAAATGAATTAGAGATGAGTGAGCATGCTCGGGTTCAATTTTAATCTGTACACAAATGCGTACGCATAACGTACAAATTTTTAAAATGCGTACGCATTAGTGTACAGATTAAAATATGCGTATGCATTAGCGTACCGATTTTAAAATGCGTACGAAAATACGCGAAAATTATACCCGAGCATGCTCGCTCATCTCTAAAAATGATATTTACAAAATGATGCCAACATAAAGTAGACATATGGGGAATGATGACTGATGAGGTATTCCTATCTGTCTTAAAAGTAGAGAAATTCAAATTTAGAAAATTGTGAACTTGGGATTTTTTTGAAATAAAGGAAAAATATATTGACTCAAATTTACCACTGTTATGAAGTACAATGTGTCACAAGAAAACAGTCTCAGAATGGCTTGGATTAGTAAAAGCATTCTAAAGTTATTACGACAAAGTGACACATGTCAGATTTGCAAAAAATGGCCTGGGCAGGAAGGTGAAAACTGGCCCGGGGTTGAAAGGGTTAAAACTACGATTTCTTTATTCATATTCACTTAGTACTTTCTCCTGCTGTTTTGGGGTGGTTGTCTGGCTTATTTCTTGTTAATGCATCACCCAGAGAGGGGTCTTTCTGCTAGAAAGGGAGGGGGGATGCTAATTGGTTGTCCATGCATTATAAGCTTATTTGTATTAATTGGTAATGTTATAAAGTGGATGGCATAGCTAATAAAAAACAGCACAGTCGTGTCAGCCTTCTTCTCTACAGTTACAAGAATGCACATGTTTCTATGACACATATCCGTATCTCACATCAATGTGGTGATATCATCTCATATCTGCTGTCCTTTTACCACTCAAAGATTTTCATACTTTCCAATAGAGAGTTAGAGTATTTAATGTACTTGTTCTACTAGTTCCTTAGAGACAATAGCAACCAGACACAAACATATATCTCTAGTAACTAAGGCATAGCAGAAGAATGGCCCAACACTGAGTAATAAGAAAATATGATCTAGAATTTTCCAGAACTAGCAAACTAGGTCACCTTTAAAGAAAATCTGTCTCTAGGTTTTTACTGAACTATGGGCAGCATAAACTAGTGACAGATCCCCATAGCAAAATGCTGGATCACTTACTTTCATTGACCCAAGCCATTTTTATAAAATCTTATATTAAACAGCTCCAGTGCTGGATCTGCCCAATACACAACGCGAGCTGATGACTCCTAATATTCATGAGGTCCCAGCTCTCATCTTCCTGCTGCCAATCTACATATTATTTCCTATAGCAATTAGCAGCAGGGGTCGAGGAGAGCTAGGAGCTCATGAATAGCAGGACTCATTGGCTCACGTATATTGAAGAGCTCCAGTGTTGGACCTGTTCAATACATGATCTTCGCAAATTAAAGAAAGTAACCCAGTATATTGCTAACGGTATATGTAATATGTTTATGCTGACCTTAAGGCCCCCGTACACATTAGTGTATTGTTGGCCGGACCTGTCGAGAACAGTGGGTCTGGCCAACAGTCTAATGTGTATGAGGGGCTCCTAACTCTCCCCCGGAGATGGTGTCGGGGGGGAGGAGAATGTTTTTGCCCAATCCTTTTGTTTCCCCAAGAGACAAGCCATCTCCAGAAATGTCTGGCAGTGGCCCTCTCCTACCCCGAGGCCCCCCCCCGCCCCATTTCAAAAATACATAGTTGTCCAAACCAAGCATGCATGTATATGGGGGAGTCGGGAGGGAGTTGCAGATGATAGCTGTTGGCCAAATGATTGTTCAGCCGACAGCTACTGAATGTGTATGGTCAGCTTTAGTTGGAGCTGTAAAAACTAGTGACAGATTCCCTTTAACTGATACAATTCTTGTTATCAGCATCTGATGATATTCAATGGGAACTGTATAAATCAGGGGTGCACAACCCGTGGCGTGCGGGCTGCATGTGGCCCTCAGAGTCATGTTTTTCAGCCCCATGCTGTGGGACGGAAACACAGCTGATTGTGTGATCAGCTGTAATTCTGAGCTCACTGTTGTATGGCACTGGATTAAAGCTCCTGTGCTCTACCCGAGCAGGTCTATTCCCCCTCTGTCCGTGATAGCCAGGCACCCATGGAGAAGACAGAAGTGATGTATCACCACTCGTGCCTTCTTCTCAGATTGATGCATAGCCTGATCAGCTCTGCCTTGTACAAAGCCCCCACAGTGGGCTGTTTTCCCCTGCAACTGTGGCATCTTTGTGTGTCAGTGTCCCTCAGAGGTCTTTTAATGCCCTATTTTTGGGGGAACATATTACAGTATGTGGCAAAAATATATTAAAAAATAAGTAAATAAAATGGATAAGCTGTAATAAAATACAAATAAAACAAAAACAAGGAAAAAGTGCAAATATTTGTATCCCCCAGATGTCTTTTAATGACCTCTTGAGAGCATATAATGTGGAAAAAATATTAAAAAATAAGTTAAAAAATGATTAAAAAATTTAAAAACAAATAAAAGAGAAAAACAACTCCAATCAAAACCATCACCATTATCTCCCTGTCCATGTGAAACTATAAATGGTATATTATATATCAAAATGACTGACACAAAATAGGGCACTCATTTTATTTATAAAAAATAAATACTTTTTTGAAATGTTTGCACAGTTTTCCCCAAATACAACTAAAACAGAAAAAAACTTTTAAAATGTATTAAAACGGCCTATGTGTGATGTAACAGGCGTAAAAGTCACAAAAATTATTTTGGTAGTTCAACAAATAAAGTAACCACCTTTAAACCACCACATGCACTAAATCACAAAAAAAGTGTCTTGTCATTAAAGGTCTTGTCTCACTTCAGTAAGTTGCATTTATCATGTACAGAAAGTTAATACAAGGCACTTACTAGTGTATTGTGATTGTCTATATTGCCTACTTTGCTGGCTGGATTCATTTTTCCATCACATTATACACTGTTCGTTTCCATGGTTACAGACCACCCTGCAATCCATCAGTGGTGGTCGTGCTTGCATACTATAGTAAAATGTGTCAGCCTGTATGGTGGCCAGGACCAGGGGAGCTCACATAGGCAATCACTTGTTTGTCAACTGATTTGCATTTTCGTGTGTAATCGGGGATGTGCTGCAGATAATCAGTAGAACGCAATGAGGGCGGAACGACTGTGATAGCGATCATTCCTCCCCATTCACTTTGCATCGGCCTGTGCAATAGAGCGCCGATGTCACGTTCTGTCACTAGTACAGGGGTATGTGCAGCCCTGAGCTTAACCCCAACCTCTGACCCTTCCTACTTGCACGGCCTGTCCTAGGCAACGGAGTACAACTAGTCGACGTTCCCTAGCCTAGGTACGTGCTGGGGCATACAGGGAGGCGGAACAACGAGGAGAAAACAATGAACAAAGACAGAACAGACACAATAACGGATAGTCAGCAAGCCGAAGTCAAACCAGGAAGTAACGTCAAAACCAGGGGAGCGAGCAGGAGCAAGGTCTAATAAACGTACCGAGTCAAAACCGAGAAGGAGCGAAGTACCAAGGGATGAGACTAGGACGTAGTCAAAAAACACAAGCCGGAGTCAATTACTGAAGTCACAGAGGGTCACAATCACAAGCACTGGTAGTTAGACTAATCACAGGCAACCTGTGGCTGGCAGGCTGCCTGTTTAAATAGGGCTCCAAGTAGGTCATGTGACGGGGCGGCGTCACGTGACCTAATTCCAAAACTGAAACAGGAAGTGCTGGCTTCCCTGCCAGTACTCAGAGGTAGGTCATGTGACGTGGCCAGCGTCACGAGACCTATAACACACATATTCATAGCTGAGCACTGGCCCTCCTGCCAGCGCTCAGAAGCTCCTCCTGCCGGTCGTCAAGGGGATGGGCTGAGACTGAACGCGCGCCAGGTCCTCCCCTCCCCTGTTGTCATGGAGACGAGGACGCACATCTCGTCCTCGCTCCTGAACAACAGTGGGAGTCCGACGGCGCTGCACTGCCGCTGGCTTCCTGTGACAGCCGATTGGCCTTTTTTTTTGCAGCCTCTTGAAATAGAGCAATGTGACAAGGCAGCTCCCAGACCAAAAAAGGTTGTGCACCCCTGGTATAAATAAATTTGCCATAAGCTCCCCCTAGTGGTGGCTGCAATTTTATCATTTTATCTCCCATATAAATGGAAGTAAAGGATTTGGAATCAGAAAAAAAACATTCTTGTGAATTCTGAGTGTGCCCCCTATACAACATAATTTACCTGCATGTCTGAGTTAGTGAAGCTACAGGCGGACAGGTAGTTGGTGTGCATTGCCACTGACTTCTTCTTAGCAGCCATGTTCTCATTCTTATCAAATGTCAGGGGATACACAGAGCATTTATTGTCCAATCCCCTGAAATCATGAAAATGCAAAGTAAATAAACTGTTGCAACTTACAGAGACTTTCCATACTGTACTTAAGAATGTGAAATTAAAGTCAAAATGTGTACAACATTTATCTATAAATAGTCTGTAAATATAACTCAGTTTCATGTATTAACACTAGCACTAAATGTGCACAACTTACCCACAAGCAATGGCGCAACCGGAAGGAGCGTACGCACAGGCCATCACCCAGGTGCACGGCATAGTGACTGCGTGCTCCTAGAAAGCAGAAAAAAAGAAAAAAAATCTAGCATAAAAATGAATGCATCTAAAAATACTTTTCTGCAGGTCACAACAATAAATTCTAATCATAGAAAGTACATTCTGTGTAATAATAAGATCATAAAGGAAAAAGCTTCACATTAACACATTATATTATTGAAAATCATTACTGTTATGTGCTGTACATTGTAGAACCATAAACAGGAGCTTTCTTATAGTGGTGCAAAGGTGGTAGATGGAGAAGACCCTGGTGCCTGGCTCCAAAGCCCTTCTGACATCAGCATTATAACTGGCATATGGTAAGTGGTGGGCCTGTTACACAGTCTGCATTGGGGTCCAGGAGTTATAACTCTGACTATGCTTAAAGGGGCTGTCCCATCTGGGATACTTAAGACATATTGATAGGACTACAGAACTGGCATATCAGCAAACTGAGAGCAAGCCATGCAAGTACGGCCACTCCTCCAGTCACCACTATGGGACCAAGCCAGCATTTGACTATTTGCAGAAGCCGCACTGCGGTGAATGGAGGGTGATTGTGCATATATGGCTTGCTCTCTGTACACTTTGGGGCCTCATTCTGGAGATAGGAGCGGGTCCCAGACATGGGACCCATACCCACCTGACATTTATGGCATATACAATCCATTTGCCATAAATGTCTCGGATGCGAATCGACTATCATTTAAAGGGGTATTCTGGTTGGTAAAATGTTATCACTTTGTAATAGTTATGTACAGTATGTACTTTTATTACAGCTTTCACTGGTTATCTTTAAACCAGTGAAATGCCGCCTGAAAGAAGGGCCCCCCTCCCGTCCTGGGCCCCTGTGCAGCGGAACCGGCTGCACAGGCGGTATGTCCGGCCCTGCATCCAACCCCTTTAACAACATGTGCACCAGAAAACAGACACACGTTACACCAGAAATCTAGTACAGCTCATATCTGGAGTAGATTTCATTTCTTTGCATGGACAGCAGAAAATGCAACAAATGTATTTTATATTAAGAGATATGATTCTCTAAAAGGGGTTGTGCAAGAATGGGGGTGGGGGGATGTTAGGTAAACTCCCAGCCCTACTTGGCCAGACCTGTAAAGGAAAGATTACTTACCTGTTTCCCGGTGCTGGCTCGCTGCTACCTCTCCTCCAGGCCTGCGGTGCTCCACTGGGCTCCCTTGATGTCAACATCTGATTTGACATTGCCGTAGCCAATCACAGGCCGCTGTGGTGACTATCTCTCCTGACAATATGACAAATGGCCACAAAACGCAAGGGAATCTGGGCTCTGCCACAGCCAGTGATTTGCTGCTGCAACCGGATGTTGAGATCAAGGGAGGCCAGCGGAGCATCGCAGGCCTGAAGGAAAAGGAGCAGGGAGCTAGCGCTGGGAAGTAAGTTATCTTCCCTTTACAGGTCCAGCCAAGTAGGGGGTGGAGATGTGTTTGCCAAACTTGCCCCCATAATTGCACAGCCCCTTTAATAAATTTGTTGCAACTTCTGTAAGCACTGGGCAAATTGAGGCCTGCGTACACAACATAAGTCTTAATAAATCTCCCCTTATGTACAGTATGCAGGTTTTCAATGAATGTTTTGACTGCACAGCCCATGTGAATATGCCCTAAGTCTGTCACTAAGGGAACCACGATGAAAAGGTTAAATTCTGAGGTTATATTTCATATATAATAGAATGGGATAAGCGTATACAGCTTTTGTGGCGAGACTATTATGTGACTATTGAAATAAGACTTGTGAATGTGGAGTACGCCATTGTTACATATAACCTCTGTGCTTTTCATGTGGGTAATATAAGATGTAGATACAGATTATGTATACTCATATAGGCATTGTCCTGTGAGGTTTCCCAAAGACATAATAGATGGCGTCTTGAGTAACAGTCTTTTGGGTTTTTTTGTACCTTTACCAGCTCTTATTGTGCTTCAGATTGTATTCTACCAGCTCTGACTCTACGTAGCTCTCAGCCCCCTGAGTTTAATAGTGGTTATCCAACTCCTATAATGCCCCCTCTAATGCCCGGGCCCCTCACACAGGTTGTACTTACCTTGTTCCCAGGCACCTGCTTCATTTCTGATGCCCGCACAGGCGCCAGGAAGGGGTGGGGGTTGGTTTAGGAGGGCAGCCAATAGCAGGTCGCCACTGGGACAAGCCTTCCGAGCGTGACCTGTGATGCTAGGGAGGCTCGTAAGTATGCATAATCTATATTAACTGTAGCTGAATACAGATCATTACAGTGACAAAATGGCCATATATTAGAAAATATGAAAGGAAAGCCAGAAGCTGGACAAGCTCTCTTAGTGCCAGGTTCAGAATGACTCTGACTCTCGGTACAACCACTGATCAGTGGTTTAAAGAGGCCAATGCTTTCTAGGTCAGTGACGCTCTGCTCATTCTCACATGGCCTATGTGCAGCTCAGTCCCACTTTAGTGAATCAGCCTGGACTACAATACCAAGCACAGCCAATATTCAATGTATGGCGGTGTGCTTGGTATGCTGTATGGAAGTTGTAGCGCCCATCTAAGCTCTATGACCCTTTGAAACAGCGGGAGTGCTGGATGTCAGACCCCCTAACAATCTGATATTGATAACTTATCCTAAGGATAGCTCATCAATAAAGATAAGTGAATAGATTTGAAAGAATTGATTTTTCTCATCAGAGTTTTGCACCTGCAACAGGGTGTCCCCAAAGCTGATGATGCTCCCCCTGCCATTTGATTCACATGGTGGACATCTCGGCCGGCCCTGACAATCTCTCACCTGCACCGCTTTTCCAAGTAGTGGCACAAGCACAGAGGCTCTGCTTCTGCTACTGGAGCAGATACTGTACATATGCTGATACACTTCCAGATAGTGGCGCATGATTAGTCGCTGCACAAGAAGCAAGGCCTCTGAGCTTGTACTGCTACTCAGAGCAACAGTGTAGGCACAAGATTGTCAGGGCTGGCCAAGATCTCCACCATGTGAATCAAGCGGCAAGGGAAGCATCCTCAGATTTGGGGACACCCTGTCACAGGACTCTACTTGATGAGACAAATCTATTCTTACAAATTGATTTGCTCATCTCTAGTCATCAATATTGGACTCCAGAAAACCCCTTTAATGGATTGTTAGCAGGCTTTATTCATCCAGTGGTATGCACATTTGTTTCTTGAGCATGCATTTTAACTCTGTGTGTATAAAATGCATATATGTATGTACAGTTATTAACCACTGAGACAAAGGGAGAGATTTATCAAAACTGGTTTAACCCTGCTGTACTGTTCGGGTCAATATGACCCGAAATGATTTTTGAGACCCTGCAGATTTTTTTTTTAATGAGGATTTGAAACTAGTGGTTCCTTGACTTCTCCTCATTTGTGGAGCTCTACATTTTTTTTTCTTTTGTTTTTTTTTTTGTTGTTTTCTTTTTGCCACACGCTGATTGTTACACTTGTACTGTTCGGGTCAATATGACCCGATAGCATTTTATACTGTTCTACAGGTCTCTGATTATTTCTGACTGCAAAAGTCCAAATGGTGGTGGTTTCACTGTTCTTATCAGTAACTGTTGATGAGTAACTGGTGGCATTCCGAGGTAGGTTCCCATTCAGACAATATATACCAAGTAAGTCAGCAAAATATGGCATCAAGATCTGGACACTTTGCGACAGCAAAAGTTCATATGCTCTAAATGTTAAAGTGTATACAGGAAAAGCCCCTGATGAAAGACCTGAAAAAAATCAGGGTATGCGTGTTGTTCTAGATTTGACTCATGGACTAAAAGGACAAAATGTCACATGTGACAACTTTTTTACATCCTATCAACTAGGCCAGATGTTGAAGAAAAAACAACTTACCATGCTGGGTACTATGAGAAAAAACAAACCTGAACTACCGCAAGGTATCCTTAGCAAGAGAGAGGTGTACAGTTTTACTTTTTATTTTTCAGGAAATACAACTGTTGTTTCTTATGTTCCAAAAAAAAACAAAGAGGTAATTCTAATGAGCACAATGCACCATGACAATGCCGTAAGTGATAGAGAAGACAGAAAGCCTGACATTATTTTGGATCATAATGCCACAAAGGGAGCAGTTGATACTTTAGACCAAGCAATATCAACATACACATGCAAACGCAAAACCAATCGGTGGCCAATGATGTTATTTTATAACAAACTGGACGTTTCTGCATACAATGCATTTGTCTTATGGAGAGAAATCGACCCCGATTGGAACCGGAATAAGCTGCATAAAAGAAGATTATTTCTTGAGGAATTGGGAAAATCCCTGGTGAGGCCATATATTGAGAGCAGAAAAGTGACCCCCAGAAGTGATGGAGCAACAGCCATTGTAAAAAGTGTCCAGCATGCTCAAGAAAGAGACTCCACATCCACGGCCTCCACCAGCACAGCTACCAGCAAAAAAAGGAAGAGATGTAGCTTCTGTCCATCTTCCTGTGACAATAAGACTAATCTGACATGTGCTGGATGTTCAAAATATCTGTGTAAAGGACATGTGTCTTATTATTGTGTTCAGTGTAAAAACGCATGAACATGTTCATTTTTTTCTTTTTTCTTTCTAAAATGGTTGAAGTTTTTATGATTTTTCATTTGTTGATTTATAAAATTTGTTTTCAAAAAGTTAAATTTCATGTTTTAGTAATAGTAATGTAAAGCTTCTTTATTATTTGTGTGCAGAATGTCAACAATCGAAGATAATTGCAAAAAGCCTGTGTAACCTTTTATGAAAAAAAATAAATAATTAAGTCTGAATTTAAATTTTTCTTTTGTTTATGATCAAACATGTTCACATACAGTATTTCAATGAAAAAAGTATTCAAATAAAACAATTAGAGTAGCTAAAAATCAAGAATTAATAGGTGGGGTCATATTGACCCGGGAACAGTACAAGTGTATAGCAAATGCAAACAGAACAGCAGGGTTAAAGGAAACCTGGCTTAGTTGTCTATGGAAAATAATCAGATTCCATCTTTCATTTTTCAGAGCTCCTCTGCTACAGGCAACTCCCGCATAGTTTCCAATTTAGATGTAATTATAACTTGTTAGTATTTCTGTTTTTTCTGTTCTGTTTTGGGTCAATAAAGCCATATTGGTTGCAATTTCTTGGCTTCTTGGATATAATGGTAAATGACACGTATAATGACAAGTAGACCTGTTTTGCAATCAATTTATTTCAGTTTCCACAGGGTCATATGTGCAGATGTGACATACCTTGTTTGTAGTAAAAGCATCCCAAACAATCACTTTTCCATCCTATGTAAGAAAAAGGTAGATCAGTAAGTCTGATAAAGACCGGTAGATGTCTTATGGTCAGCGCAATAGAGGTCGCAGATTAACCAACATTACTAATGTACCAGAAAATGAATAGTGATCTATCTACCTGAACCTCCTGAGGATACACAGATTTTTTTTTCAAAGCAGAGCTTCTGTCACTTTGTATCCTCTTCTATGAAACAATGTGTTTTTAGGATGGATTCTGGGAACTGACCTGATTGGGGTAGCACAAACCAGAGAACTGGTGCAGCTCAAGAAAAAAAGCTATCACTCCTAGCCATAATATTCTTAAAGGAAATGTGTCTCCAAAAATGTTTTCTTCCGGTTAAAACCAGATAGCACCACATTCCCTTTTTTCTAATCAGTTTTTATTTTCTGATTGCAGATTTATTTATTCTGTTTCCTGAACATGATTATGGAGGCGGCCATCTTGCCTGAACATTTCTTAACAGCAATTACACAGCATTACAAAAATTGCTGTACGGCAGCGCCATGGGCCATAGACACAATGGTCAGGAGGAGACTTCATTGACTTTTATGGGAGAGTTTTCTAGCCATGATCTGTGACCTGTGCAGAGGTCATTGTACAAGGGAAGAATAGATAAACTCTGACAATCACCTGTTGTGAATGGTGGATCCTGTCTTATCTGTAATTCTAATCCTGCCTGTAATGATATCAGCTCTGTGTATAGATAAGCAGATAACTGCAGTAAAGTGATCTGTATAACCAAGAAGTTGTGCCAAATATTGGGCTTAGTGACCAGTGCAAAAACTTCAGGATTTTATGGTTTTTGAGCAAATATAGGTATTGACATGGACTAAAAATAACATCATCAAAAATTCTTTAAAAACATGTTATACATAAAAACTTGATTTAAACCATAGGTCAATTTCTGATGACACATTCCCTTTTAGTACAGTCTTTCTTCCTACATTACTGCTTGACTTTCTACATCTAATCCCATTCACAAAAGTCACAAAAGTAAAGCCTAAAACGTCTGCTATTTTATAAATTAGACTTGGTGGTGCTTTATTTTCTGTCTCAAAGAGTTATGCTCCTAGACTCTTCTCTTGAGTACATGAGATTCATAGAGGAAATTAGCTTGGGAGCTAGGCCCATGGTGATTAGATGATTGCTGCTGTGGCTCCTTTTATTACACTGAATTATCTATACAGTCTGGGAGTAAAAATCTAGAAAAATCCAGCTCAGCATACAAGTCATACTTGAATGACTGGGGATACACCCTAAATACTTTACAATATACAATGACACATTATTTAAACATGATAAAATATACTAATATAATGACTGTATGCTACAAGTTATAAAATACAATAGGTCTTTAATAAAATAGTATTATTACTGTATTTTGTTGTCTTGCAGTACTTGTTGCCCTGCTACATGATTTAGACGAGGAACCACATCTGTTAAAGTCGGCAAACCCACAGATGCGTCACACAAATGAATCATACAGTTGCTCCCTCATATGAACAAACACAACATTTTGACAGTATTTTGAGTCAGGATCACACCCTTTTTAAATACAATTTTGGGTGTTTTACCTGAGATGAGCTCACAATCCTCCTTTTGTCTTTACACCAGTCCATGCAGAGTACTTTGTTACCATGGCCTTTCAGTGTTCTCCTTGTTTTCATGACAAACTGGCCCAGAGACTCCACACGTTCAGCCACTTGATGTACTACAGAGGAACAGTATAAGCCATTATTGAAAGGTATAGGTGTCAGTACCAGTGTGGTATCACAGAGGTCTTCCAACAGTGATATTTTACTATGTGATCAACATCGACATTACACATGCAGCAGAAACAATCGCACATCTTTATGCGAGCAGGAAAATATATATTGTAGCTGCTGCTTCATAAAAGTATATATCAAAACAGTGTATGCTAGGAAGAATCAATTCATAACATAACATAATAGTGGCAGGTTTTGGTCCACCATTGACTTCCATAAAAAGAAGTAAAGCCCACAGATGTACAGTATGGAAGTACTACTCTGGTACAGCCATTGCCAGCATAGATTACATTCCCATTGCATTTATAGCCAAAATGCAGCTCATTCTCATTGAAAGAACAAAATAACTCTCACATCATATATCCTATTTCATCCAAGCAAAGTCAGACTGGCCTACCAGATTACAGAGGATCCCACTGGTGGGCCCGGTCTCTAAAGACATAGTAGGCCCCAAAGGTCCAGGAGAAAAATCCCATTTGGAATTGTCTTTGGCGCTAATCACTTTCCACTAGGGTCTATTTCTTTGACTCTAAAACTGTTAGACTTTATTGATTATATGGGGGTTGAACCCAAAGAATAATTTCTTCTGGTGGCCCCAAGGAACTCCAGTCCAGTACTGCATCCAAGGAACACATAGGCAAGCAGTACAAAACCAATATAAAAGTCCTTTGTTCCTCAATAGCTCTTAGACCACTTCCCTCTCTAATTATGAGCCATCAAATGTATTAGCTTTGTCCTTTACATGCAATCTAATATAGCAGTCTGGTTTTACAGTGGTAGTGGACCCCCCCTACCTGTAGGTCCGCTGTGCTGCCACAGATGTAGCACATAGTGAGGAACATTTACTAAAGTGTTTATGCCACTACAGTGGTGTAAAAAAAGTAGCAAATTAGTGTTGACGCAACTATTGCACAATAATTTGGACTTTTCACTTGTCTAGTGGAAGAACAGAAATGATAGTTCAATTCTCTAAGCTATGGGCCGGCGTAGTTTGGAAAGTGTGGCGTACGAAGTGCCTACAAATTCAGCAAATGTATTAATAGGCCTGTGCTTCTTAATAAATTTAGCACATTCTGCAGCAGTGAACTTTGTACTAAGACTGGCGCTTGTAACGCCATCTCCCCCCCCCCCCATTGTATGTCCTCTGGCAAGGTACCATCCCATTTGAAATGCACATAATGGCCCAGATTTACTAATATGTCTTTGCCTAAAGTCTGTCTAAAAAGCAGTGCAAATTGGTGCAATTAGGCATAATTTGCTTGAAAAGGGACTGGGATTATTAAAAAAGGGGGTTTCAAAGAAAAGACGAGGGGTCTAAGATGCATCATTTCATGTCAAAAGTGCACCACAATTCCGGTGTAAAATTCTGTCTCAACGTAAGCCAATCAACAGGTAGACAGAAGTGTCTATCCCTGCACCACATTTATCATCCAGCCTGAGCACCTTTGATAAATTACCCCCATTAAGGGAGACATTTAGTAGTTGGCATCGCCTATAAATTGGTGTGCGTGTTGACATGTAAAACATTGTCAAAACACTGAAGAAATCATAAATGAGAAGGAAGCCCATGATGTATGAGGTCAGTTACATGGAAGAATTTCACAAGATGTGATAGTGTATCATGTGCTTTGATGGGGTAATATCAGCAAGTTGTGTCTGGCATAAGGTCAACTAGATGACTTCTAGGTT
Organism: Rhinella marina; assembly: GCA_900303285.1. Taxonomy (NCBI): domain Eukaryota; kingdom Metazoa; phylum Chordata; class Amphibia; order Anura; family Bufonidae; genus Rhinella; species Rhinella marina. Next base: position 631,715 of record ONZH01020898.1, on the reverse strand, counting down.
CGTGACCAAATGAATGTATTATTTTGAATTTACAGGTCAAGAAGGATAATACAGCCTACCAATGCATATTCTCTGCAGCACTGAGGCCTGCTAAAGTGAAGTATACTGATATACTGTATTTGTGCACACATAGATTGATATATAATCTGCTAAGTACCTGTAATAATATCCCTAATGAAAGGCAAAAAATATAACTTTGTTACAGTTCATGAAAACAAGGAAACTATTTCTGCGACGTGCTGAAAGGAAAGCAGTGTTTTGCTATGAGATAACACAAGGTACCCTTTCCTCATTCCAGAGGAACGTTCTTCACACCCAGGTGCAAAAGAGCTCTGCTCATCCCTGTGTTACATAAAGATGACATAAGTATTCTGTTCTAGCATGACATTGGATTTATCACTTAGTAACCCAACATTAATCTCAAAACAGATGTGTGCTCAAAACACTGATAATTCTCAGGGAAGTGTTTGCTTTACTTCAGCGCTGACAAATCAAGTCATGCAGACTAGTGACCTACAGTACTGCCAAGCTCTAGGTATGGATCTCATCTGTGGTGGTCTGGCTTTAATAGTCCCCTGATTCTCTCTGTAGCTCTATGGTGTAACCATGCACATTTTTTAATTAAGAAAAAGATAATTTAGATTAGATAATTGTGTATGGTCAAGCTTAAAGGGTTATTCTCACCTTATACAATGGTGGCATATCGCTAGGTGGGACCCGCACCTTTATCGAGAACAGAGCGGGAAATGAATGGAATGCTGTCTCAGCTATTTCCGTTGGCTACATAGCAATTAATGGGAGCGGTGGCCGCGCATGCACAGTGAGCTCCCATTGATTTCTATGGGAGCTCCGGGGAGCTGCGCCTGGTGGTGGCCAGAGCTCCCCGCTCCGCCCTCGATATAGGTGCGGGGACCCGCACCTATCAGACAATGGGGGCATAGCCTAGCGATATGCCCCCATTGTCTAAGACGGGAATACCCGTTTAAGACCCTTTTACACAGAACAAATATTGGGGCAATTATCAATAACCAGCATTCCTAGGAACACTCGTTCCAGAAACTGTCCTGTGGAAATGTGCCACCAATCACCCAATGAAGGAGCAATCTTTCCTGTGGCACATTAAAGGGACTGTGTAGCCAGTATATATTGATGACCCATCAATATCTGCTCGGTGAGGGTCTGAAGCCCGGCACCCCCACTGATCAGCTGTTAGAAGAGCGCCACTTCAAGATTACACTGTGCGTCGTCTGGGAGGCACAGTATGATTACAAGCGCATGTTCCATTCACTTAAATAGGATGAGCACTTATAATTACAGTGTGCTGCCACTGCAAGCGAGTCGACAGGCAGTGTCATTTTGAAGAAGAAGCAACGTTCGTACAAGTGCGAACAACATGATCAAACATGATCGACAGGGGTGTCATGAGTCAGATCCCCACCCATCCTGTGGATAGGTCATCAATATGTACTGGCTGCACAAGCCCTTTAAATCATCATCTGCTGACATCGGATCATCCTGTGTAGACAGGAATGATTCTTTATGGAGATGATTCTGTATGGAGATGAACGATCATAGTAACAATCAATTATTCTCTACAGAAGTAAGTGTAATGTAAATGCATCTCTTAATGACAGGCAATTATCAGGAACAATTGGTTTGTTCCCAATAATTGCCTGTTCATTCTGCCCATGTAAAAGTCCATATACAGACTGGCTAGAATAGACACTGGCAACTGGTGAGACTGATGACAGACGTTTGGACACCATTCAGCTTTTTAGTCTATCTGCAGGGAACCAGACCAAACCCCCTAACCTGAAAGGGGAGACCTATGATAATAAAGACAATCAGTGGGTCTGGAGAATAAACTTCTCTAAACTGAAAACCTTAATGAGATTATTTCCTAATTTTTAAAGGATCTGTGAAATAAACCACGTTATCATCTTATATCCTTCCTGTGTTTCATCAGTAGATGTCTGAGAAATGACTCTGAAGTCTAGAGACAGATTGCAATATTTTTTTTTTTAAAAAAGCAATAAAAATCAGGGGACTGGAAAATTATTTTTTTATACAACACGTAATATTTATGGAACACTTACATCATTTCTGGTGGAAAGTTGCAGATTAGCTGGCAGCTTCAATAGCATAATGGTTAATCGTGAACCTGGTCTTTCAGAGATTTAGAAATATTTGAGCAAGTCACTAAAATGTTTGGTAGACAATTCAATCGAGAGTGGCCATTTATACACAGGCAACCCTCTCCTAGCTACAGTGTCGGACTGGGGTGCCTAGGATCCACCAGTGAAATGCATTCTGGGGACCACTGTAAAGCTACATGCAAACATTATCTGCTCACACAGTGGAAGGCAACAACAAGACACTACACTTCAAGATGATTGAATATGGGAATCCCTGTGATGAGTTCAAGAAAGCAGGTCTCTCATGAAAGAGGATACTGACTGGCCTGCCTCTATACCTAGAAGTCATCTCAGACACCCGATGCATCAATAATAATAAACGTAGTAGTTTGTTAAATAATCTACCCACTTTTTTTTATATGAATATAGGTTGGTTAAGATGTTGTATCCTGTCCATCTGTATGTAGTGCAGTCAGTCTATTGTACAATGTGCCACTTGTGCAAGAGGTGTAGGGCGAGGGGGCCCACCTTCCTCAAGGGCCTACCAGGGGATTTGTCTGTGGGCCAGTCCGAGCCTGGCTGGGTCATCCCCATTCTCAGGATCATTTCAAACTAGGTGGACTTAAAGGGGTTATCCCACGAATAATGTAAAAAATGAAAATCAGACATCATATAGTCTACGACAATACCTTTCTAACAAAGCTAGAACCGGCCTTGTACCTCACATGGATCCAGAGATCTCCCGATTCATTGTTCTGCTAGATTTATATCAAGCTGACAGCTCAGGGGAGTGTCTTTTCTGCTGCAGTTCAGGAGGCATGTCTTAGCTCCTCCTATCACAGCTCAGGAGGCAGTTGAAAGATGAAACTGAGCATGTGCGGCCTTCTCAGTGAGCAGGTCAAAGAAATAAAAAATTAAGTGGCACTATACAGATATATTTTATTGAATAACTCAGTAGCTATACAGAATTTGTAATCACATGCAATTACAAAAGTATTCAGATCCACGTGCTGGTTTGAAAACTGTAGAATATTTTTCGTGGGACAACCCCTCTAAGGACCTATTACACCTGAAGATAATCTTCAGTGTATGTGCACTTGTTAGCAATGATCTGGCAGTGTAATACTTCAGTCGATTACCAGATGAACGAGAGTTTCGTAATCTTTAAGCAGGTTTAAAATTCCTTGTTTATTCACGGCAGATTGTGCTGTGTAATCAAGATCTGCTGCTGGCAAACAGTTATTCAGTACGAGGACAAGCAAAGGTATAAGCGATCGCACCTTCCCATACTGATGAGGAGATCGCTGCATGTAATAGTAGTGATCTCCTCCGCTAGTGAGCAGGCGATTGTCAGGAAGGAACGCTTCCATCCTAACAATCGCCTGCTTCATCGACAGGTGTAATAGAACCTTTATGCAGTGGTGTAACTAGAAGACAAATTTTTGAGCAAATAAATTATGAACAAATAAAATCTTTCAGTCCACCTCCTGGGTATGCCCTTTCTGAATTTGGCCCCGTAGCAGCCGCTTCCCCTGCTTCCACTATAGCTACACCACTGGTCTTATGAATAAAGTTGTCTTTATGCACAGTTGGTTTATCATTGAAAAAAAAAAAAAGAACTCTAACCAGAAGACAACATGCCCATTTCTGATATCTCCACGACACATTAACCAGTAATAAACTACCAAAAAATCCACAATTCAGTACTGGGGACTTGTACTGCATTAACTTCCCTGGCAGTCAGGACCACTGACATATTATGTCCACAACAGCCAGGAATACCTGGATGACACCTACTGACCATGACTCCTGCTGCACCAGGCCCATGGGGCTACTGCTGAGGTAAGAAAATATCTTTTACAGTCTGGTATTCCTGGTATTCATTTCACATATGAATTTAAAATGAGGAAAGCAAGCATCAAATTTGATTGTTTTTTACTTGCATTATTTTTTTTACTCTTAGCTGTGCACATGAACCTGCTGCTTGGGTGTGCTCCAGGGCATTGTATGTGAGCAAATCAAAGGCTTTCTGGGATACCATGGGACAGTCTGCCTTTACATTGTCCCAGGGCAACTGCCTTAAGAAGATCCTGCTTCCTTATCCAAAAGTCAGGTTGACTTGCTGGTAAAATGTTCTGTGTAGAATTTATAAAAAAATTTACCCGACATACAGCATAAGGAGGTATATATATATATATCCTTATGTACTTGGACCCAAGACTCTGAAGCAGTATGTCAAATTACAACATTCAGACATCTTCAAGCCAAGACAGTCTAGGACTTCTAAAGGACTCCTAAAAGGGGTATTCCAGTTTCATGAAATTATAATCTATCCTAAGGATAGGTCATCAAGTTCAGATTGGAGGAGGTCCGATACTCGGCACCCATACCGATCAGCAGTTTGTAGTGGCTGTGCCGCTAGTGCAAGAGCTGTGTTCTCATCAGAGTTTACCTGCACGCCATCTGCGTTGTAGTGGCGGTGCAGTGTAATTACAAATGATTGTCCCATTCTAGGGAATGAGAGAGGAAGGTGTAATTACACTGCAACGGAGAGAAGGGAGCACTAGAGCCACAGCCCCCTTAAACAGCTGATCAACGGGGGTGCAGAGAGACGGACCCCCACCAATATAATATTGATGACCTATCCTGAGGACAGGTTATCAATATCACAAAACATCACTTATGGCTCCACAAAGTGGTTTTCCAGAACCAACAACTTGATGACCTATCCATAAATCATCACAATCAGATTGGTGGGGGTCCAACACATAACACAAGCATATATCTGAAAATGGTCCCTACACAGTGTACGGTGCTGTGGTGTTTTGTCTCCCTATGATGGGTACTTCTGGAACAGTGGCTGTTCCAGAAGCCACTGAGGTGTTGAGTGATGGACCCCCACTGATCTGATACTGATATTAATAGGTTAGCCCCAGAAAACCTGTATGAAAATGCCAAATGTCAATGTTTTTCACAAGTGTTTTTAGTGGGGGTTTTATGGTACATTTGACACCTGATTTTTTTCAGACCTTTTTTCAAATCCTATAGAGAGGCCTATGGAAAAACCTTAGAAAAAAAACAATTTCTAGACCATCCCGTGTTATGAAGAATTCAGCACAAGCCGCAGAAATGCCACAAATACGTCAAAACCCAAATACTAGGTATATATGTTCTTTTCAGTAATTTGCTACATACTATATGTATAATATGATAATATGTATGTATTATCTGGCTGCAGCACAAAAACACTGCACGTGAACTCAGACAAATGGTGTCCATAGTGGTTTTCACTTTTTAGCTTCTGGACCATTACCCAGAAGGACATATAAATGCATGCCAGCTTCTTTTCGCATTGGATATTCTACACCCAGCTCTGATCCAGATTTGAAATATATTTTATAGTTCCTGAAATTCATGCAGTTGTCCGTTTAGTATGGGACCTTATCCAATTTTGGTTTGGGAATTTCACATCACAAGTTGCTCTTCCTCTATCTGGGTCATGCCATTTGATATCTCACATTTATCATGGCCAGAGGTTTTCCTCGGACCTATGGCACTGTTATTGTCTGCATCGTACTACATTTGTTGTTGCTGCTGTGCACATGATATTCCTGACCTACATTTACATAGAGATGTTCACAGTGCCACAGTCAAAGCTTCTCCAAAAAGATAGGGTGAAAAGAACAGGCTAGAGTTCTGAAGATAATATGGGTCACTATAATTAAGGGCAAGAAATCCTATGTGTATGCTATTTTAATAATTGAGGTGGTATCATTCCTGGCTTCATCTCACTGCTGGAGACAGCCCAGTAGTGCTCAGCTATTTCTGGTAGTCCAATGGAGAGTGAATGGAGTGGCACAGTGCATGTTCAACTAGCAGCTCCATTCATTTCAAGGTACGGGCACCTATTCTTGTGATTGATGGGGTTCCCCACAGTCAGACCCACCTTTGGATAGGGGATAACTTGTTATAACCAGAATACCCCTTTAAAGAGAATCTGTCACAGATTGTTAGGCATCACTCATGGACATGTGTGGGTATTACTGGTGCACATTTTTACCTTATACCTTCTGTGGAGGCTCCACTCCTGGTTTTGGCTCCCAGTCAATGATGGAAATCACTGACCAAATCACTGACGTGTGAATAAGGCGTAAGACTGGGTTCACACATAGGGGGAGATTTATCTACCCTATATGCAAGTTTTGTGGTGTAAAAAGGTTTCCAAGCTACTTCCTGAAAAAGAGGAATGGCGGATCCATCATCATTTACGCCAGTTTTCTGCTGTAAACGATGACCGAAATCTACACCTGTTATGAGCTGGTGTAGATTTCATTTTAGGTGCATGGCCAGCTGGAGGGTGCACTTAATTTACTATGAGGTGTGTCCCTCATCATAAGTTATTTGCGTCCTTTAGTGGCACAGGCTGAAGTAGAAAATGCTGGTCTTGATAAATCTCCCCCAGGATTTTTTATGGTGCTTTTTTATGTTTTTGATGCATTTTTTCCTGTAAAAAACCCAAGCTCCAAATATTAGATAAAAGACTATGAATATTATGAAACACAGCACATACGTGCATAGTCTTTTTGTATTAAAGTGCGTTATATGTTTCCAAGGCATTTTTTTTATATTGTATCATGTTCTAGCAATGTCCTTTTTTCAGGTGTTTTCCCCTCCACTTCTCTATAGAAAAAAAATGCATTTCACACACGTGTAACGAATAAAAAAAAGCCATCAAAAACTCCTTTTTTTAGGACATATGAGCAGTGGCCATCTCAGTGTAACCTATCATCCAGTCCTAATTTGTGATGTCATCATCCGGTGTGAATTACAAAGTGAAATCACATGTCCTGTATTGTATTTCTAAACATCCTCTGAGACGTAGTAACATCCGATTCATCACCTCTATACCGTACAGTGTGGACTGCATGACTCATGATTTGTATGCGTGAAAATGAGAGCAATCCTGGGAAAGATGTCAGACTGGGAATGATTCGATCCAGTGCATGGGATGACGTGAATATAATACATGCAGACACAAGGATCAGTTGCAGGAAGCTTTAGTCTGCCTCTTGGTAAAGGGAGCCCTCCTCTGTCATGTCACCAGCTCTGATCACTTCCCAGCTGATTCCCAGAGCAGATGTCACAATGCACAGACACAAACATACGTACGCTCCACATCATGCAGCTTGGCTCTCTCTTCCTCCAGCTTCCCTTTTAGGCTCTCTGCCTCATTCTTCAGGGAGGCCAGGGTCTCGTTCTCTTGCAGTCCCTCGGTTGCCATCTTGAGATAAACAAGAGAGAGAAGGTTGCAGGAGAGGAGGGAGGTGGAAGTGGAGCAGTGTATGATGGGGATGGCTGCACTAGCAGGGATGCTGGAGCAGCAGCTGCTTGGCTGGAGACAAGACTTTTTTTTGTAACAAGAATAGCTTTATTAGGTCAAATGCAAAAGAACATTTTGTTATATTTTATTGCTATTTCTAGCTGAGGAAACGTCACCATCAATATTAAGTCACAATACACCATATATTTATATGTTTATTATTCCATGGGTACTTACAAATATATTTCTGAATGACAGTGTGATTGTGGATAGTAACATAGTAACATAGTTTATAAGGCCGAAAAAAGACATCTGTCCATCCAGTTCGGCCTGATACAGTATCTTATATTTAAACTATTTTGGTTTTGTAATTTAAAATGAATACAAGTTATGATTTTAGCACTAGAGCATCCTTTGCAGTCTTACAATTTTCCAGAGCTGAGATCAGGTATTTATGGCACACATATGCTTTGGAAATGCCATAAATGTTTTAAGAGGACCTGTCACCTCTCCTGATATGTCTGTTCGCCATGTAATAACAATTCTGGAGTAGATATTCTCATGTAGGGTCATTCCTTTATTAGTCTTACTAGAAGATGTGAATACTTTGCCAGCAGTCTGCAATAACCGTCCCTCTGGGTGTTACCAGTTGGGGGGGGGGTTGTCCCTGTAAACTCTTATACACACAGCACTGATTGGATAATGTCACACTGTGCCATGACACATAACTAACTGGTAGCACCCATCTGGACCGTCATTGCAAACTTCACTGTAATTCATTCATACCTTTTAGCTGGAATAATAAAGAAAAGGCACAACACAGAGACATAATAGACACTCCAGAATGATTATTATATAGGGAATGCAAGTAGTTACTAATACAGACAATTCAGGAGAGGTGACAGATTCCCTTCAAGATGGGAATATGCCTTTAAGCAAAATTCTTGTTTCAAGCCAATAAAAACAATCTGAAAAACTTGTCCAGTTTGATATTGAATGTAAAGTGTCACCCTGAAAATGCAATGTAAGGTACAGACAGTGTGTTATAGAGCAGGAGGAGCTGAGCAGATTTGCATTTAGTTTTATAGGAAAAGATTCAGTATAAGTTGTATTTTATTCATTTTAATTCTTGCTCATTCTGGGCTCATCCAGTAGACGGTCCTATCAGTGATTGACAGCCTTCTCTCTATGACTGTGTATACAGAGAGAGCTGTCAATCACTGATATGACCGTCTCCTTGACTTCAAAGCCCAGACTAAGGGCTCATGCACACGAATGTAGTGTCCTTTCCGTTTTTGTTTGTGGACCATATGCGGAAGCGGAACCATTCATTTCAATGGGTCTGCAAAAAATAGGGAAGTTACTCCGTCTAACCGTTTCCGTATGTCCGTTCAGCAAAAAAACAGCTGTTCCATTCTGCAAAATACGGAATGCACACGGACGCCACCCGTATTTTTTGTAGATGTTTTTTGCGGATAGCAAAATACATACGGTTGTGTGCATGAACCCTAAATGGGAATTTAAATGAATGAAATACAAGATTTATTGAATCTTTTCCTATAAAACTATATCAATCTGCTCAGCTCCTCCTGCTCTACAATATGCAGCTCAAACACTGTATTCAACATGACAGGTTCTCTTTAAAAAAAAGTGTGGTGGCATTGAACTGAAGGCTTAAACGAATCTGAGACATATGACATATATATGAGAGGTGCTTTTTAAAGAAGACCAAACGAGACTGTTCAATTATGTTTACAACAAGGGAGGGGTTGTCTTTTCATGGGAGAGGGAGCAGTTGTCACATTTAGTATGTATATGGGTGTAATTGGTATACAAGCATTGCTGAGATTACAAATACCTGATCATCACTCAAAACAGTGGTGTAGGTGATCCAAGGTGAATGGGGAATTGTGAATGTAAGGTGCCTTTGGCAACTAATGGGCGCACATTTTTAATTATGACTTTACCTGCAAAATCATACGGCCATTGGCCACAGTGTGTGCACGGGGCTTTAGCCTTATGCGGCAGCCAAAACAAGTAGACCCCAGCCTAATATTTTGTGTAGGCTTGTGAAAAAGGTTAAAGAGGACCTTTCACCGCTCCTGACATGCCTGTTTTAATAGCTTCATGCATTCCCCATGTAATAACAGTTCTGGAACATCTATTCTCATGGCTCTATGTTGTGCCATTCCTTTATTATTTCTACTAAAAGTTATGAATGAATTACTAGCAGTCTGCAGTAAGGGTACAGAGGGGTGTTACCAGTTGGGTGTGTACCTGCCCAGACTGACAATGGCAGCACTGACTGGATAGAGTCAGACTGTGCAGGTACACAGCCCCAACTGGTAACACCCCTCTATACCCTTACTGCAGACTGCTGGTAATTCATTCATAACTTCTAGTAGTAATAATATTGTTATTACTTGGGGAACTCATGTAGCTATTAAATCAGGCATGTAAGGAGTGGTGACGGGTCCTTTTTAACTACGCTGTTGCCGATTCTTCTTACCTTAAGGCCCCATTCACACAACTGTATTTTTAGTCCACATTCATTTTGCGGACAAGAATAGGCATTGTTACAATGGGTCCAAAAAAAGGATGCAACACGGACTCACTGAAACATACGGTCATGTGAAAATAAACTAAAACTACAGTGTAGGCAGAATAAAGCTCTGCTATACAAACAATGTCATTTGAAGTTTCAGCCAAGACATCAGCTGAAAAACAAGGAGCTGACTGCAGAACATTGTGTCTTGTTGTTTTATTTGGTTGCATCAGATTCTTGGACATTAAAACAACACAATGTGTGACCTTTTCTTACAGATAGCATCATACCAAACTGCTCTTAATTTCAATGTTGTAAGATTTCATTAAGTGTCTTTCAACCTCAAGTAAAAATAATTGCATTGCACAATGTGATCCATGACATTGAGAGTTAGAGGATATGTACATTTTTTGCAACTATTTTTTAATTTCAAAGCATTTAAAATACAAAATAAACAAGCAATGTTGTAAAGTCTTGATTAAACGCTTCTATATCATGCATCTCCAGTACAAAGCCTGTCTGTAGTCTCGCTCTGTAGTCATGTGTTATCCCACCCTCTTTTCTTGATAACCTACTGACTTCTAGCAAGGGCGGCTGCTTGCTTTCCAATAGCTCATCATAGATTACCCTCTTGTGTCTTGTGTGATAACCCATTAGTAAATTTTAAGCTACGACATTATAGATTGTACAGAGGGACAGTGGGGGTGATTTATCAATTCTCTTGTTTTCTATGCAGGTCCTGATATCCCCTGTGCTGCTGGAGGATGCCCCCGATCTATGTCGTGGTGCAGGCCCTGTCATAAATTAGGCGCATTCTCTAGCAGTCTGTTCACCTAAACTGAAGCTTGGAGCTGCCATAGATTTCTGTCTTCATTTCCGCCAGAATTTATGCCTGGTGTAATTAAAGATAAATGTGCCAGGCCTGCAGGCCCTCCGCGCCCCCTTTCAGAAAGTCGTGAGGGCAGCATACAAATGCCACTTGCAACTGTATTTTGTCACAATGGGGGACACTGGGTTTGTGGCTTTTTTGCTACAAAACTTGCAAAGCGAGATAATAAATCTCCTCCTATGTACAAAATGGTAGTATTTTTTAATCAAGACTATTAGTAAAGTTGTTTCAGTTTTTATTTCAGATGCATTGGAGCAATTTAAATAGTTTGCAATAATGTAGACACCATTTAGGTACAGGCAGCAAAGTCCAGCTAGTACAAGTGTCATCACATGTCACTTCACCACCTCCAGATTTGGGGATCTGAGCCTTTCACCATAAAAATATATTTGAGGTATATACAGTTTATGCATTTTGTAAAGTGATTGTAACGATTGCTCTTATGTTAACATACCAACTCCACACATAGTGAACAGACGGTGAGAGGCACAGCCTTTATGTAAATGGTCCGCAATGGTCTTTCCCTGTTGCATTTGGAACAAGGACCAAACAGGACAGTCTGGAAGGTTTGATCACACATCCTTCACGTTTCTGGTGATCTAGGAGAAAGAGATACAGAGAGCATTAGACATGACCTCCTCCCTTCTATTTCCATAGCAGCTAATGGCTTGTAGACAATATGACGCTGAGGCAAGATAAGCTGCTTGCACATAATCCCTGCTGATTTATCTGATAGATGCACAGGGTAAATGCACTGTATGTTTTCCCTCTGGGTGTGAAACATTTTACATAAGTAATTCTGCAAATGCATTATATTTTCAAAAAATATTCTTAATGAACTCAGTGTAATAAATCCTTATTTTAACTGCTATGTACGGGACTGTGTCTTTATGCAAGGACATTAAAGCGGTTATCCGGGAAATTATAATGTCATTATTATCACATCAGCAGGGATCCAAGTCCCAGCACACCAACCAATCAGCTGTTTTAGGGAGCAGTCATTCTCACGGAAGCTATAGTGAACGATGCAGGCTCCCAGCAGGTTTCCAAGGACAGCGCTGTACATCGTATAGTGGCAGTGTGTGGTATTGCAGCTCAGCCTCATTGGTCTCTTCTAACAGCTGATCGGCGAGGGTCCTGGGTGTGGCACCCCTGCAGATCTTAGTGATGACCTATCCTGAGGATAAGTCATAAATAACTTTTCCTGGATAACCCCTTTAATTAAGTCTCTATATTAATTGGGCCTACCAAACCAAACAGAAAATACACCTAATAAACAATAGTAATATACATTTATAACATGACTAAGAATTTACATAAAAAGTAGCAGACACTCGTCCAGGGCACAGGAGAGTGTCACAGAATTGAGTGGTAGAGTAATGAGACAGTTCAGAACTGCATAAAACATAGCACAAGCCTTAAAGTGTTACTGTCATTTTTTTTTATTGTTGTAATGTATAGCAGCAGTGATGCTGACCATTTTTGTAATATACTTTAAATACTGAAATCATACATTTCTATTAGAAAAATAGCTATAATGTGGCCCATTTTGAGCCTTAGCAATGCTCCTCTGTCTTCTGTTTACATAACAGTGGAGACTTGCTAATACTGAATGTGTTATGTAAACAGAAGACAGAGGAGCATTGCTAAGGCTCAAAATGGGCCACATTATAGCTATTTTTCTAATAGAAATGTATGATTTCAGTAATTAAAGTATATTACAAAAATGGTCACTATTACTGCCCCTATACATTAAAACAATAAAGATAAATCACCCATACACTTTAAGGATGGACAAAACTGAATGGAAAACCAAAACAGCAGTTATAAAGTACAGTAGGAATACCAACCCACTATGGAGCACCCTTAACACGACACCATTTCATCCAGAGAATTACACCCAGCATACAGGAAAAGAGAAGTAGTACTGTGCGGTGTTCATATATACAGAACAAGAAAAGATACTGAGAATTATAGCCATTATACAGGACAGGAGAAGTGGTACTGTGCAATACTTTTCTATATGGAGGTTGCTATGCAGTGCTGGTGTATACAGAATAAGTGCAGATACTGAGGATTACATCAAGTATATAGGGCATATATATATATATATATATATCCAGCACACCCTCCCCAATAGCAGCAAAATATGGGTGCCAGCATATACAACATTGACCAAGAAACCATAAGTAGCAGCAAGGAATCCACAGCACTCCAGTTTCAGTGGAAATCAGTGGTGTTTATTCACCAATGTCAGTACAATGTTTCAATCATCTCCAAGTTCTTTCTCAAGTACAAAGAATCTGAGTTAAGTGTGGCATTATATAAATTGTGACACTAAAGAATGTTGCGTCCATCTATGCAAATTTTTTTGTACAAGGCTGGGAGGAGTGACACATCTATGTATCTCCCCACTTCCAGGATGTCTTGAGGTGGTGGAGATACATAGATGATGTGTTCTTGATATATACAGATACAGTTGAAACACTGTTTCACAATTACCTGAACAAAATTGATGAGGGCATAAAGTTCATGCTCACATATTCAGAGACATCATTACATTAGTGATGATGCCCTGCATACTAATCTGCATAGTAAACCTATGGATAAGAACACTTTGTAACGATATTGAAGCTGCCACCCAGGGAGAATAGTGAACTCAGTGCCATTTAGTCAACTATTGTGCGTATGTCACATAGTAGATGAGGACAAGGAATCCGATGAGGCACTAGGTAATATGTGCAAATCTTTTTATTGCTAGAGGATACCCGAGAAAGTTGGTAAAGATACATAGAGATCGCAAAAAAATTTAAAAGGGAAGATACATTATGCTCTAACACAGTGATGCCCAACCTACGGGCCGCGCATGCCCCTGCTTCTTATGGGGCGAGTGCTAATGAGTGCTTCCATTATGGAAGCGCTCATTAGCACCGAAGGACAAGGAAGCGGTGAAGACTCTGTACTCACCGCTTTCTGGTCCTCCGCTTGGCTGTGCAGGGCTGCGCACAGTGTGAGGGTTCTCTGTGACCTGCCAGTGCACAGAACAGCCGACTGCAGGAGGAAGAAGAACGCTGGAGCGGTGGATTGGTGGCGTCCAGGAGCAGGAGAGGTAAGTGCTTTTTTATTTTATATACTCTGCGGCTGATGGAGGCATTTAGGGGGTTGATGGAGGCATTTGGGGGGCTGATGGAGACAATTGGGGGCTGATTTAGGCATTTGGGAGGCTGATGGAGGCATTTGGGGGCTGATGGAGGCATTTGGGGGACTGATGGAGGCATTTGGGGGACTGATGGAGGCATTTGGGGGCTGATGGAGGCATTTGGGGGCTGATGGAGGCAATCGGGGGCTGATGAAGGCAATCGGGGGCTTATGGAGGCATTGGGGGGCTAAAAGAGGCATTTGGGGGCTGATGGAGGCTAAAAGGCATTTGGGGGCTGATGGAGGCTAAAAGAGGCATTTGGGCACTGATGGAGGCATTTGGGGGGCTGATGGAGGCAATTGGGGCTGATGGAGGCATTTGGGGGCTGATGGAGGCATTGGGGGCTGATGGAGGCATTTGGGGGCTGATGGAGGCAATTGGGGGGCTAAAAGAGGCATTTGGGGGCTGATGGAGGCAAGGGAGGCTAAAAGAGGCATTTGGGGGCTGATAGAGGTATTTGGGGGCTGATAGAGGCATTTGGGGGCTGATAGAGGCATTTGGGGGCTGATGGAGGCATTGGGGGCTAAAAGACTCATTGGGGCTAAAAGAGGCATTGGGGGTTAAAAGAGGCATTGGGGGCTAGCTGATAAAGGCTTTGGGGGCTGATAGAGGCATTTGGGGGCTAAAAGAGGCATTTGGGGGCTGATATGAGAGGCATGGGGCTCTTATCTGAGATCTGATTGGGGGTTATTCACATTGGGGTCTGATCTGAGGTATTATTGTGGTCTTTTTTTCTTATTGTCCTCCTCTAAAACCTAGGTGCGTCTTATAGGGTGAAAAATGCATTCTAGGCTGAGAATCAACGTGACAAACTTTGATCCAAACATTTCAAAACTGGTTTCTGGAAAACATCTGCAGACGTCACATTAATGAAATGACATCAAATAGGGAGTACATAAATAGGGAGTGGTTTATGATTTCTTTCTTAGGCTTCATTCACACGACCGTATTTTGTTTCCGTGTCCGTTCCGTTTTTTTTGCGGACCGTATGTGGAACCATTCATTTCAATGGGTCCGCAAAAAAAACGGAAGGTACTCCGTTTGCATTCCGTTTCCGTATGTCCGCATTTCCGTTCCGCAAAAAAGATAGAACATGTCCTATTCTTGTCCGTTGTGCTGACAAGGATAGGCATTGTTACAATGGATCCGCAAAAAAAATGGACACGGATGCCATACGGAACGTCATCCGTTTTTTTTGCGGATCCGCAATTTGCGGACCGCAAAACACATACGGTCGTGTGAATGAAGACTAATACTGTGTTATCTAAATTAGGCTTCATTCACACGACCGTATTTTGTTTCCGTGTCCGTTCCGTTTTTTTTGCGGACCGTATGTGGAACCATTCATTTCAATGGGTCCGCAAAAAAAACGGAAGGTACTCCGTTTGCATTCCGTTTCCGTATGTCCGCATTTCCGTTCCGCAAAAAAGATAGAACATGTCCTATTCTTGTCCGTTGTGCTGACAAGGATAGGCATTGTTACAATGGATCCGCAAAAAAAACGGACACGGATGCCATACGGAACGTCATCCGTTTTTTTTGCGGATCCGCAATTTGCGGACCGCAAAACACATACGGTCGTGTGAATGAAGCCTAAGTAGAATAATTTCCTTTTTAATGATTGCATTTCTTTCTGGCAATGCTACCTGGTTCTGGCCCGTGAAATTTATTCCATGTCTAGTGCGGCCCCCAGATGAAAAATGGTTGGGCACCACTGCTCTAACAGATCTAGACAGGAGAATTGCAGTAGAATTTCCTTTGTGTCCACTTTTAATGAATCCAGCCCTCAAATTGAGTCCATAATATGGAAACATTGGGGTAGTGAAAAGTGGACACCCAGAAATTACTCCTTTTGAAAAGCCAACTATTATGTCCTATAGAACAGCGGTCCCCAACCACCGGTCCCCCTGCCACCACCGCCGTGGCCCCCATTGGTGACTAGGGCCCGGATTGCCGCGGCCCAGCATACATCCATTCAGGGCCCAGACCTGGGCCATGGCAATCAGGGCCCTGGTCACCAGTGGGGGGCAGTGGCGGCGGTGGCAGGGGACCGCTCATCTCCATAGTCATCTGTATCGCCATCCTCAAGACAGCGATACAGATGCCTGAGCTGCGGGGCAGGGGAGGGAGAGGCGTCTCCCCTGCCGGTTCCTCTGATAGGCTACAGGCACTAGGCCTGCAGCTTATCAGAGGTCGGCTCAGGCGGCGCTATGACGTCATCGCGCCGTCTGAGCCATACAGCACAGGATACAGGCCAGAAAAGGCCTGCATCGCATCGCTGCCAGCCTGATGGAGGTCAGAATACGTGTTTGTTTATTTATTTTTTGTTCAATACAGGACAGTAGTGCTGTGGGGGCACTTCTTACTGCCACGTAATATGGGGGCACTTCTTATTGGTACATTATTGGTGGCACTGTGGGGGCACTTCTTACTGGCACACTATTGGGGGGCATCTATGGGGGCACTTCTTACTGGTACATTATTGGGGGGCATCTATGGGGCAATTCTTACTGGTACATTATTGGGGGGGCACTTCTTACTGGCACATTATTGGGGGCACTGTGGGGGCATCTACTGAGGCCACAAAGAAGGGGTATTTTTTAAGGGGGGCTCTGTATAGGGGCATTTTATGTTATATTTATATATTTTAATATGCACCTTGCGTGAATCAGTTAGCGTTGACAGAACCCGCCCCCAAGCCACCCCATCCCCCGGACCCTTGGTAAATTGTCTAGCGAGAAACCGGTCCTTGGTGCAAAAAAGGTTGGGGACCACTGCTATAGAAGATGCACCAGCATCAAGAATAGATTAATGAAATCTGATGTAACTAAGGTTATACCAAGTACAAACATTTTTGGGTCCACGTTCCCGGGGCTAATTTCCATGTCTTAGATATGTGAATTGCAAACTGATGCAAAAAGGTTTACATTTCTTACATCCGACTAAACGAGAAACATTCCCTATTTGACAGTATCTCACTTGTGAGTTGCCTTTGTACCTATGCGGATATTGTCATGTGGGAGAGACTATACGAGACTTAATAACCATCGATCCTCTATTCATAGGAAACATACAGATTTACCTGTTTCTAACCACTTTAGGGCAGTGGGACATAGAAAATAGGCCATACGATTTATGGCCCTGGAATATGTACCAAGAGAGGTGGTGATAGGGTGTTATTGGTTAAAAATTGTGAGCTATTTTGAATATTTAAGTTGAATTCACTCAAACCAAATGGACTCAATGTTGATTCTAGAGTAACTATGGCCATGCTATGATGCGGCCTGTCCGGTTCCATTATATGGCCCTGTTTACACTGAGCTGCAGTTTATATGATCTGAGTAATATACCACTGATATTATGTCATTTACTTATATGTTTCTTTTTCATTTTGTATTCTTCTAGTATTTCGGAGGAGGATTGAGGTCATCCACTTTATTAAACTTTTATACTACAATACTAGGAATAGCCGGAGAAGATGTGATGTGCCTGGACACCCAAAACCAGACAGACATACACTACTGTTCAAAAGTTTGGGGTCACCCAGACAATTTAGTGTTTTCCATGAAAACACACTTTTATTTATCAAATGAGTTGCAAAATGAATAGAAAATATAGTCAAGACATTGACAAGGTTAGAAATAATGATTTTTATTTGAAATAATAATTTTCTCCTTCAAACTTTGCTTTCGTCAAACAATGCTCCATTTGCAGCAATTACAGCATTGCAGACCTTTGGCATTCTAGCTGTTAATTTGCTGAGGTAATCTGGAGAAATTTCACCCAATGCTTCCAGAAGTCCCTTCCACAAGTTGGATTGATGGGCACTTTTTGTGTACCATAAGGTCAAGCTGCCTCCACAACAGCTCAATGGGGTTGAGATCTGGTGACTGCGCTGGCCACTCCCTTACAGATAGAATACCAGCTGCCTGCTTTTTCCTCAAATAGTTCTTGCATAATTTGGAGGTGTGCTTTGGGTCATTGTCCTGTTGTAGGAGGAAATTGGCTCCAATCAAGCGCTGTCCACAGGGTATGGCATGGCGTTGCAAAATGGAGTGATAGCCTTCCTTATTCAAAATCCCTTTTACCTTGTACAAATCTCCCACTTTACCAGCACCAAAGCAACCCCAGACCATCACATTACCTCCACCATGCTTGACAGATGGCGTCAGGCACTCTTCCAGCATCTTTTCAGTTGTTCTGCATCTCACAATGTTCTTCTGTGTGATCCAAACACCTCAAACTTCGATTTGTCTGTCCATAACACTTTTTTCCAATCTTCCTCTGTCCAATGTCTGTGTTCTTTTGCCCGTATGAATCTTTTGCTTTTATTAGCCAGTCTCAGATATGGCTTTTTCTTTGCCACTCCGCCCTGAAGGCCAGCATCCCGGAGTCGACTGTTCACTGTAGACGTTGACACTGGCATTTTGCGGGTACTATTTAATGAAGCTGCCAGTTGAGGACCTGTGAGGCGTCTATTTCTCAAACTAGAGACTCTAGTGTACTTGTCTTGTTACTTAGTTGTGCAGCGGGGCCTCCCACTTCTCTTTCTACTCTGATTAGAGCCTGTTTGTGCTGTCTTCTGAAGGGACTAGTACACACCGTTGTAGGAAATCTTCAGTTTCTTGGCAATTTCTCGCATGGAATAGCCTTCATTTCTAAGAACAAGAATAGACTGTCGAGTTTCACATGAAAGTTCTCTTTTTCTGGCCATTTTGAGAGTTTAATCAACCCACAAATGTAATGCTCCAGATTCTCAACTAGCTCAAAGGAAGGTCAGTTTTATAGCTTCTCTAACCAGCAAAACTGTTTTCAGCTGTGCTAACATACTTGCACAAGGGTTTTCTAAACATCCATTAGCCTTCTTATACAGTTAGCAAACACAATGTACCATTAGAAAACTGGAGTGATGGTTGCTGGAAATGGGCCTCTATACACCTATGTAGATATTGCATTAAAAACCAGATGTTTGCAACTAGAATAGTCATTTACCACAGTAACAATGTATAGAGGGTATTTCTGATTAATTTAATGTTGTCTTCACTGAAAAAAACTGTGCTTTTCTTTCAAAAATAAGGACATTTCTAAGTGACCCTAAACTTTTGAATGGTAGTGTATACAGATAACCAGTGGCGTAGCTACCGGGGGGGCAGGGGGGGCGACGGCTCCGGGCCCAGTGACTCAGGGGGGGCCCCAGCAAGGATGACCTTGCCTTCTATCAGGCGAATACAAGTGAGCGCTTCCATTATGGAAGCGCTCACTTGTATTTAGGGACCCCCATCAGACCTCAGATCAGCCCACCCAGCCACATAGGATTAAAATAAAAAAATATGTGGCTGGGTGGGCTGATCTGAGGTCTGATAGGGGCACAGTAGGCTGATATGAGGTCTGATGGGGGCACAGTCTGCTGATATGAGGTCTGATGGGGGCACAGTCTGCTGATCTGAGGTCTGATGGGGGCACAATACGCTGATCTGAGGTCTGATAGGGGCACAGTAGGCTGATATGAGGTCTGATGGGGGCACAGTCTGCTGATATGAGGTCTGATGGGGGCACAATATGCTGATCTGAGGTCTGATAGAGGCACAGTAGGCTGATATGAGGTCTGATGGGGGCACAGTCTGCTGATATGAGGTCTGATGGGGGCACAGTCTGCTGATATGAGGTCTGATGGGGGCACAGTCTGCTGATCTGAGGTCTGATGGGGGCACAATACGCTGATCTGAGGTCTGATGGGGGCACAGTCTGCTGATATGAGGTCTGATGGGGGCACAGTCTGCTGATATGAGGTCTGATGGGGGCACAATACGCTGATCTGAGGTCTGATGGGAGCACATTAAGCTGATCTGAGGTCTGATAGGGGCACAGTAGGCTGATATGAGGTCTGATGGGGGCACAGTCTGCTGATATGAGGTCTGATGGGGGCACAGTCTGCTGATCTGAGGTCTGATGGGGGCACAATACGCTGATCTGAGGTCTGATAGGGGCACAGTAGGCTGATATGAGGTCTGATGGGGGCACAGTCTGCTGATATGAGGTCTGATGGGGGCACAATATGCTGATCTGAGGTCTGATAGGGGCACAGTAGGCTGATATGAGGTCTGATGGGGGCACAGTCTGCTGATATGAGGTCTGATGGGGGCACAGTCTGCTGATCTGAGGTCTGATGGGGGCACAATACGCTGATCTGAGGTCTAATAGGGGCACAGTAGGCTGATATGAGGTCTGATGGGGGCACAGTCTGCTGATATGAGGTCTGATGGGGGCACAATATGCTGATCTGAGGTCTGATAGAGGCACAGTAGGCTGATATGAGGTCTGATGGGAGCACATTAAGCTGATCTGAGGTCTGATAGGGGCACAGTAGGCTGATATGAGGTCTGATGGGGGCACAGTCTGCTGATATGAGGTCTGATGGGGGCACAGTCTGCTGATCTGAGGTCTGATGGGGGCACAATACGCTGATCTGAGGTCTGATAGGGGCACAGTAGGCTGATATGAGGTCTGATGGGGGCACAGTCTGCTGATATGAGGTCTGATGGGGGCACAATACGCTGATCTGAGGTCTGATGGGAGCACATTAAGCTGATCTGAGGTCTGATGGGGGCACAATACGCTGATGTGAGGTCTGATGGGGGGCACAATACGCTGATCTGAGGTCTGATGGGGGCACAATACGCTGATCTGAGGTCTGGTGGGGGGCACAATACGCTGATCTGAGGTCTGATGGGGGCACAGTAGGCTGATGTGAGGTCTGATGGGGGCACATTCTGCTGATCTGAGGTCTGATGGGGGCACAGTACGCTGATCTGAGGTCTGATTGGGCACAATACGCTGATCTGAGGTCTGATGGGGCACAATACGCTGATCTGAGGTCTGATGGGGGCACAGTACGCTGATCTGAGGTCTGATGGGGGCACAGTACGCTGATCTGAGGTCTGATGGGGGCACAGTACGCTGATCTGAGGTCTGATGGGGCACAATACGCTGATCTGAGGTCTGATGGGGGCACATTCTGCTGATCTGAGGTCTGATGGCACAATATGCTGATCTGAGGTCTGATGTGGCACAATACGCTGATCTGAGGTCTGATGGGGGCACATTCTGTTGATCGGAGGTCTGATGGGGGCACAATACGCTGATCTGAGGTCTGATGGGGGCACAGTAGGCTGATGTGAGGACTAATGGGGGCACATTCTGCTGATCTGAGGTCTGATGGGGTACAATACGCTGATCTGAGGTCTGATGGGGCACAATACGCTGATGTGAGGTCTGATGGGGGCACAGTAGGCTGATGTGAGGTCTGATGGGGCACAATACGCTGATCTGAGGTCTGATGGGGGCACAGTAGGCTGATGTGAGGTCTGATGGGGGCACATTCTGCTGATCTGAGGTCTGATGGGGCACAATACGCTGATCTGAGGTCTGATGGGGCACAATACGCTGATCTGAGGTCTGATGGGGGCACAGTAGGCTGATGTGAGGTCTGATGGGGGGCACATTCTGATGATCTGAGGTCTGATGGGGGCAGGGGACTGTTAGTTTAGTGATGTAAAAACTGTGGACAGGTTTCCTTTAACATAGGAGTCCTCTTGTTTTTTACTCCTATTACTCCTATATTTCACTGCATTATGTGGTAGAGTATTTAGAGTAGGGTATGTAGAAAGTCTATTGTACTGTACTTAGCAGCATAGATGATCTAGCAGTTTATATAGTAATCTTTCTAATACAATATTATAACCACAACTAGTAGTATGTGCCTGTGAAGTTGGAAACGTGCGTTTGGGAAGCCAAGTGGGGGGCCCACTCAAGTATGTTTCGCCCCCCCCTGTGCTGAACCTCTAGCTACGCCTCTGCAGATAACCATATGTGTACTGGTCTGTAATTTATAGTTTACATGGTCGCCAATGCTTTTGCTCTTTTTCAACATGGCGGCCACCACTTCTGTTCAGCAGTGCGCATGCGCTTATTATCTAGAAGCTTCCAGTCTTCCGTTCCCCAACATGACACATAATATAGATGGGACATGAGCAGTGGGTTTGATATACGAGGCATCAGCGGGCTGATACGATTACATGTTATGATTCACATGTGGAATGGCGTCCTTTCTCCTCCCCTGGAGTGACTTTATTGAAGTATGTATTATGAATTTTCACTCTTTAACACAGCACTAATTATTTTATTGGACATTTTTACACATATGAATGGACAAGGAATCATGGACTTGATTATAGGGTGAATCATTGACTTTGGAGTTTTTTACAAATGAACTTTTTCACTGATCATGTAATTAATTGTTTGATGTTATAATTCATTTTTGGCTATATAATGCCACACAAATCAGATTCCTTGTACTTGAGAAGATTGAAATGTTGTACTAACAAAAAGTTAGGAATATTTGGCTTTCAGGTGAAATTTACGGAAAACATAAAAAGTTCACGCTACAATGATATTATATCCTGAAAGTAGGGTATTTAACTAGAACCAGCAATAGAGATTTCCTCATCTCACACAATTTATTGAAACAAAAGCCAACACCAGTGGTGGGCATACCCCCACAAAAATGTCAATGTCTCAATAAATTGTCATGTGGCCTTGAGCATTAATTACAGCTTGACAACAACATCTCATGCTGTTCACAAGTCAACTTATTGTCTAATGTGGCATGGCATCCCACTATTCTTGAAGGGGCGGCCTTCAGGTCATTAAGGTTCTGGGGTACAGAGTTATGAGCCTCTACACAGCTGATCCCATAGGTTTTCAATGGGATTCAGGTCTGGAGAAAGTGCAGGTCACCCCATTTGAGGTACCCCAGTCTCCAGCAGCTGTTCCCTGATGATGTGCCCTCGATGAGTTGGCGCATTGTCATTGCATTGCCCATGAAGATGAAATTAGACCTGTGTTGTTCATGCAGAGGCACAATGAGTGGATTTATGATGTTATTTAAGTAGTATGGGCTTGTCACTGTACTATTCACAAAGTGTAGGGCAGCTCTGTATTGACTAGACACACCTGCCCACACTGTAACACCACCACCACCAAAGGCTCATCTGGTGACAACAGTGGCTGATGCATAAAGCTCTCCTTGACGTTTCCAACATGGTTGGTGGCCATCATTTCTGCTCAGTGTGCATCGACTTTCATCAGTGAACAGCACTGAGGCCCACTGGTCCCTCGTCCAGCGTAGAAGCTCCCTGGCCCATTCAAGACGATGACGCCTGTGGTCAGGTAGCCTTGCAGATTGTCTAGCACGAAGACCACACTGATGTGAATGGTTTCAAATGGTCTGACATGACACTTTGGTGCCTCTCACCTCCCTTATATGTGCCTGGAGTTCTGTGGCTCTAACCATCAGGTTCTGTAGATGGGGAATAATTAGATCTTAGCACAACCCCTTAAACTGTGCATGCTCAGAAACTTAAGGCTGTATTAGACAGCCCCACATGGCAGACGATTGACGGAAGCAGGGGTGGGATTCAAATTTTTAACAACAGGTTACCTACTCAACGGCGGACATGCAGCATCTTGACACGTTTACATATACATCACATATATACAACAAACATACACATAAATACACCATATACATGGTACACATACAGAAATACACCACATATACAGTACACACACATACCACCCAAGTTTAAAAAGCCTAATGAGCTAAACTATGGAATGGAAGGGCTCATCATCAGCTGCCAGCCGGATCTGTAATTTTAACAACTGGATCTGGAGAACCTGAGAGAACTGGCTGAATCCCATGCCTGGTCGGGAGGGTAGAGTTCGTTTCTGACAATTGCCTGCTTGCTAGCGGAGGAGACCACTGCTATTACATGCAGCGATCTCCTCTACAGTATGGGGAGGAGAGATCGCTATGCCATTGCTTGTCCCCAGCAACTTGTTCATCGGGTAACTGAGGTCTTTTAGAGCCTTAAAAATCCTTGTTTGTCAGCAGCAGATCGTGCCGTGTAATCATGATCTTCTGCAGGCAAACAGTGATTCAGTACGGGGACGAGCGATGGCATAGTGATTGCTCCTCCCCATACTGAGGAGGAGATCGCTGCATGCAATAGCAGTAGTATCCTCCACTGTCGAGCAGGCGATTACCGGGAAGGAACGCTTCCCTCCCAACAAATCGCCTTCATAATCAGCAGGTGTAATATAAGCTTTAGGGAGACATTTATCAAGACCTGTCTGTGTACTCTGGTGGGAATTTTGGAGGGAGGGGCTACACATCGGGATTACGTCGAGTTCAGTGACAGCATCAACTGCAGCCATGCTGTCTAACCACATAGGGTGGACTTGACAGCTTATCCACATATTACAGAGGAGCTATCTGTTAGCAGATAGAGCAGCAATAATTCCTATGTAGGGACTTTGAATTTCTCATTACATATTATTTAGGTTTTAAGTTGCCTGTAGGCAAATTGTAAATATTAGAACTAAAATACCAGACACAACCAATGCACTGGTGTGGTGCTGTTTCGGGAAGAAAGCAGATATTTTTTTCTAATCCTGGATAACTGCTTCAACAATACATGCAAATGAAATATTGCACAGAGAACATTGTATCAACAGCCAAACATGGTGGTGGTATCACAGAGATGTCTTTCAGTCTGGACAGCTTGTTCTTTTTAAGGAATGTATGGCCCTGTACTTGTCAATCACTAGCTGGAGCAATACTCAATGTATTTTACATGAAGATATGAGCATTGTTCTGCTTTGTGGACATGGCTAAAAATGACAACAGGAAGTGCTACAATATTGGTTGTCACTTTTGAATGAACTTCTCAGAAACCGATTAAGACTGTTGCTTTGAGTTACTTCCACAATGACAGTTTGACTAAAAGGATCTAAATTAGAAGTGTCAATTTTGCAAAAAAATGGATGTAACAATAAAACATAAGAATACCCCTGTAAGTAAATATACCTATGCTTTTACTTCAGATTTACTAAAACATGTTAAACTGATGACAGCACTAGCTAGGGGCTGGGGACAGCAGTACAAACATACTTTTTGTGGAGTTTTTGTCAACAGGATGAGTGAGAATATGATATTTTATTCTGCCAGGCACTACCCTGCCATCCAAGCTTCACTGTGAAGCGATCTCTGCAGCTATTCTCTTGGCGCAGGAGCAGAAGAAAAGTTCATATTCATACTATTCCTGATAATAAAAGCTCCACCAAAGTTATGTTTGTACTGCTCTCCTCAGCCTCTACCTAGTGCTGTCAGCAGCTTAGCATGGTCACAACTGCTGACAGACTCCCTTTAAGAATAATGTCCATATTCAAAAACTGAAGTACAGTATTGGGCAAAACAATGATTCAAACGAACTGAAAAGACAATCTGAAATTAAATGTCTGAGGAGAAACCAAGCTCAAGTTCTAGATTAATTCATGCTCAGCAGAGATGTAGCGGTCCATCCTAAAATTCCTGCTAAAAACCTCCTGATATAACAACTCTTTTTTTTTTTTTTTCTACAAAACTGCTCTACAAAAATACATCATGAAATCCAACTTAACACTAAACTCTTTTACTGTCACATTTTAAAACTTTCTAGTAGGAAAATTGGTTTTCTTTCCTATAGCAATCAATCAAAGCTCAGATTTTATATCTATCACTAGGAAATTAACTGTTAAACCAGGCAAAATATCTTATAGGGCTAGGTCAGAAAAAGTACTTCACATGCTAATCCATATGCTAATGAGCAGTTAATTGAACCGAGGGCGGGCCTAAGCCACTCTGTGCACCCTTGCTCCTCCTACACAAGAAGCAGGAGTGGCTTGGATCCATAAGCATATGGATTAAAAGTACCTTTTCTGCAGAATGAAGCAATGGATCACTAAGTAAAAGGTATCATTACATTCAGCTGAGCTTGCCCTACAAGGCATTGCGCCTGGTTTATCAGTGAATTTCCTGATGACAGATACCCTTTAAACTACTCTGGAAAAATAATCTCTTTGCTTTGATTGGTCACTTTCTATCTCATTCCAAAACCTTTGACCAGCCCCATCAAAGCCAGCTAATCCCTTCTCATGCTAAGTTAATTAAAGCTGAACCGAGCAGCAGTTTCTGCATGGCAACTGCAGAAGAAAAGTTTCATATCTACACAATTACTATTCCTGATAGTTAAAAGCTCACTCCCCTCCAGTACTGGGCCCACCTCAAGATACTAGCAGAAAGACCCGGCTTCGCCTGGGTATATTCATCTATTTATTTAATGTTTCTGTGTGTCGTTGCAGAGAGAAAGTCAATGCAGCTGACAGAAATTGATTTTTACCTTCATTTTTTCAATCCCTATTGGCTGCGGAGTGGGAGGGGTGTGGTTTAATGGGACACGGGGGGGGTTAAGTCCTTCATTTCAGGGTGGCCTGAATTATAGGTTAATGCCATGGTAATTTGAGGAAACACAATGGGTAGCAGTGGAAGAAAACATTGCTTTGCGCGGGTATATTTAATCTATTTCATTTAATGTTTCTGTGTGTCGTTGCAGAGAGAAAGTCATCCTCCCTCCCATCCCTGCAGCTGACAGATGTTGATTTTTACCTTCAATTGTTCAATCTCCATTGGCTGCGGAGTGGGAGGGGTCATGGCCTGACTGAGTCGGGGGCGTGACGTTGCAAGACCTGGGGCGGGGTTTTAAGTCCTTCTTTTGATGGTGGCCAGAATTACAGGTCGATGCCATGGTAATTTATGAGGACACGCCATGGGTAACAGTGGAAGAAAACATTGCTTTGCACGGGTATATTTAATCTATTTCATTTAATGTTTCTGTATGTTGTTGCAGAAAGAAATCCAACTTCCCTCCCGCCCCTGCAGCTGACAGAAGTTGATTTTTACCTTCATTTTTTCAATCCCCGTTGGCTGCGGAGTGGGAGGGGGCGTGGCCTGACAGAGTCGGAGCGTGGTTTCGCGAGATCTGGGGCGGGGGTCAGAGTGGCATGAATTACAGGTCGATGACATGGTAATTTATGGGGACCCGCAATGGGTAGCAGTGGGAAAAAACATCTTTTATTAGTACTGAATGGTCGTAGTCTAAAATTAGTCAATTTCATCTACGATTTTTGTGTGTCGTTGCAGAGAGAAATTCACCCTCCCACCCCTGCAGCTGATTTTTTTCAATCCCCGTTGCCTGCGGAGTGGGAGGGGGCGTGGCTGGCAGAGTTGGGGGTGTGGATTATCAAGATGCTTCGAACGGTTGTAGTCTGAAATTAGTCTATTTCATCTAAAATTTTGTGTGTCATTGCAGAGAGAAATTCACCCTCCACCCTGCAGCTGACAGAAGTTTATTTTTTCCCTTCATTCTTTCAATCCCTGTTGGCTGCGGAGTGGGAGGGGGCATGACCTGACAGAGTTGGGGGTGTGGCTTAGCAAAGCGCTTCGCATAGGTGATTTAATCTATTTCATTTAATGTTTCTGTGTGTCGTTGCAGAATGGCTGCAGAGTGGGAGGGGGCGTGGTCTGACAGAGTTGGGGGCGTGACTTAGCAAGACGATTCGAACAGTTGTAGTCTATAATTAGTCTATTTTATCTAAAATTTTTGTGTGTCGTTGCAGAGAGAGAAATTCCACCCTCCACCCCTGCAGCAAACAGAAGTCGGGGCGTGGATTAGCAAGACGCTTCACATGGGTGTATTTAATCTATTTCATTTAATGTTTCTGTGTGTCGTTGCAGAAAGAAAGTCAACCTCCCACCCATCCCTGCAGCTGACAGAAGTTGATTTTTACCTTTATTTTTTCAATCCCTGTTGGCTGCGGAGTGGGGAGGGGCGTGGCCTTACAGAGTCGGGGCGTGGCTTAGCAAAGCGCTTCGCATAGGTGCATTTAATCTATTTCATTTAATGTTTCTGTGTGTCGTTGCAGAATGGCTGCGGAGTGAGAGGGGGCGTGGCCTGACAGAGACGGGGCGTGGCTTAGCAAAAGGCTTCGAACGGTTGTAGTCTATAATTAGTCTATTTCATCTAAAATTTTTGTGTGTCGTTGCAGAGAGAAATTCACCCTCCCACCCCTGCAGCAAACAGAAGTTTATTTTTTACCTTCATTTTTTCAATTCCCATTGGCTGCGGAGGGGCGTGACCTGACAGAGGGGGCGTGGATTAGCAAGACGCTTCGCATGGGTGGATTTAATCTATTTTATTTAATGTTTGTGTGTGTTGTTGCAGAAAGAAAGTCAACCTCCCACCCATCCCTGCAGCTGACAGAAGTTGATTTTTACCTTTATTTTTTCAATCTCTGTTGGCTGCGGAGTGAAAGGGGGTGTGGCCTGACAGAGTTGGGGTGTGTGCTTAGTGAGACCTGGGGCGGGGGGTTTTAAGTACTTCTTTTAGGGTGGCCTGAATTAAAGGTCAATACCATGCTTATTTATGAGCCCACGCAATAGGCAGCAGTGGAGGAAAACATCTTTTATTACTACTGAACTGTAGTAATAGAAAAAAACATAAGTTATATTTATGGTAACCGGAATACCTTTAACAGTGTCAGTAAATAGAAATGGATGAGATCCTCAGCTGCTGATAATTACCTGGTTGTTATGGAAACCTGCCCTCCCTGTGTGGCTTTGCAGAGAATGGCAGTTGGAGTTTAAAACCAAAGCTCCCAGTTGTAATGTTGGCTAATGGAGATCATATTTTTGGGAATATCTCGGAACGGTACGTCCTAGAGAGATGAGAGACCTGGTCTAAAACCTTCCCGGACACCTGATGTACCTGTGTGCCGAATTTGGTGAAAATCGGTCCAGTAGTTTGGTCGCGCATAGAGAACAGACAGACAGACAGACAGACAGAAATTCATTTTTATATTATTAAGAGATATATTAAAAGATGGGGTTGTATTAGTCTTTTGGATCTTCACTGTACAGAAATTAAGATTATACAGTGCACCCTTGGGATACACTGTTTTCAACATACAGTGGTCTTTTCTGACCCATCGTAAGTTGAAAATAGACTCAACATACAATGTCTCAGACTCAGATGCAACCCATCAAGGACACTTCTCTGGTAACATAACTGTATTAGTTGCTATTTAGCAGCTATTCTTGACTGTTATATGTAAGGCTAGTTGCTCACTAGCAGCGGCGATCCGGCAGGCTGTTCTGACATTGCCGGAAGTTTGTAAAGCTCCGTTCGACACTATTCAGTATAATGGGGACCAGCGGAGATCCAGCCACATTCCGGTAAATATGTGGAGAAACGGTCAGAAGAAAAACCCTGCACACATCGGTTTTCTTCGGGCCAATACTCGAAACAACCTGCCAGATCGCCGCCGCTAGTGTGCAACTAGCCTTATCTGTCTTAGTTATCTGCTTATGATTCATTCTTTCTTTCTTCTATAAATCTTCATGTTCTCTTATCTTGGATGACATTTTGGGGCTTTGGAACCGATTACTCAACTTACAATGGTTTCAACATACAATGGTCGTCCTAGAACCAATTAATATTGTAACTTGAGGAACCAATGTACATGCCAAAGACAGTCACAACTCTAGGTATAAGTAAATGGCAGTGTGCCACCTATAACTTATGCCAGGTAGTCCTTAAAAACAAGGGCTGTGCCTGTTTTAGAGCTTAGGAAAATAACTACTATTTATAAGTAAGATGTTTTGAAAGATACTGTAGCACATTTTAGAACCCGAGGTTATGAAAATGAGCTACAATGGCGGCCAAGTATCTCTCAAACTGCTCCAACTGTCTCACATACAAAAAACTGGTAGCATTCAAGTGCCACATTACATCAGAATTATTGTTCCTCCCTTCAGGGGTAGTAACTGGAAGCAACAGATCATTACATGGTCAGATTTACTGGACTTATGTCTAAATGATTTACATTTCTTAATAATTTTCTCAGAAGTTGCATAACTAGTTGTTAACTAACCTTAACTAATGAAGATTCCAGTGGTAGCATACTCACTACAAGATGTGTAAAGTACAAGGAAAACGGGAAGCATTCATAGTAATATAAATATATTGTAATACTTACTGCGTTGAAGATCAGCTGTAGAACAAAGCAGTAGGAAGCTTACTGCAGATAGGAACAGGGTGACAGCCCTTACTGGTAATCTACTTAGCAAGGTATTAAAACTACAGTGTCTTTGAGAAAGATGGTTACTTGGAGACAATGTCAAACACTTCATTGCTGTCTTCACAATCTGTAATAGTTACAGTATGATAATATAGAAGTGTGTTCAAATGGCTTCCCACTAGAGAAGACAGTCCATATATTTTAGCAGTACATAAACCATGTTTACAGCATGTGCCAGCCCTAGTTGGTAACTAAAGACTCGTTTCAATAATCGCTTTAGCAACCTACTGTACTATGAACTAATCATTTACACTAAAAATCCATGATGGGTTTGTAGGTTTGACTAATAATACAAAAATAACTTTTGTGTTTCCTGTTGTTGCTGTGGTGCTTT
Source organism: Rhinella marina (assembly GCA_900303285.1). Taxonomy (NCBI): domain Eukaryota; kingdom Metazoa; phylum Chordata; class Amphibia; order Anura; family Bufonidae; genus Rhinella; species Rhinella marina. Next base: position 601,219 of record ONZH01020898.1, on the reverse strand, counting down.
ACCTCTGTTGTGGTGGGACCCAGAGCCAAGGGGGCTTAGTCTGGAAGCAAGGGTGCTGTTTGACTTCTGTGTCACACTGCCTATGGGCAGTGACCGCCACGTGGTGCTGCTCCAGATTAGAGTAGGTACCCACTCAAAAGAGGCAACCTTGACGTGGTGAGTGGGTTATGCTTTTTGATCAAAATTAGAGATGAGCGAATCGAAGCTGGTGAAGTGGAATTCGTTACTAATTTCATGGAAAATTCGATTCGCCACGAAAGCGAATTTCATGGCGATTCGTGGCAACAAATCTTTTTTTTTTCCCCTAAAATGGCCACAAGCACACGGCATGACATGGGGGAAGGATTTCTGGGACAAAGAAGTAAACACCCACAATGCGATCACATGCAGACATGTAGCCAATCAGCAGCCAGCCAGGTCCTGTGATGTCACAGCCCTATAAATAGCTCTGCAGCACTGGAATCCGCCATTTGCTATTGATTTTAGACCAGCGACAGACGTCAGGAGAGATAGGGCAAGTGATAGAAAAACATTGCTAAAGAAAAGAAATGAGGAGATCAGGGATAGATAATCTGAATTGCAGAGATAGGAGAGGGATGATTTCTAGACAGAATCCATAGGGGATTATCAGGCAGTGAAATCGCTATTCTGGTACACTGAGCAGCAGTGACTGGGCATTGGGGTTTGGGGCACTCTGTTCTAAAGGCTGTATTGGGGTGCTTTATTCAAAGAAGCACCATTTGTGCTCCTTGTTGCAGTGCAGTAAGAGGGTCAGAGCTTTGTTTGGGGTACATATGTAGAGAAAAAAAGAAAGTTATCTTTTGTGTTGTGTTGGGTAAAAAAAAAAAATAAAACTTCCTTGGCGAAGTTGAATTGGCCAAAAAACAGTTAATATGTTTTTTTGAGGTTCTTCATTTTAACTAAGTATTTTTGGCGTCATTCGCCATCCAAACAGAAAAGCGTGATATTGTGCTAACGTAGTCAGTGAAGTTGAATTGCCCAAAAAAGAGTTAAGACGTGGTTCTGGGCTCGTTCCTTTCAAATCGATAGTCGCAGCATCAGTCGCTGTAAAAAAAAAACAAAAAACAAAAAAGGTTATATTTTGGGTTGTGTTTTGAACACTCGAATTTTTAAAAGTAAACTATTCCGGCCCCCGGGACACTCAGCGATGAGCATGGGGGAGGCGAGAGGCAGGGGCTCCCACAGGTGGTAGCTCAGCTCCCTGCAGACCACCAGCTCGATCTCAAGATGGAACTCCGAGCTTTCTTGGCGTACTGTGTCAATACTGACATTTTGTTACAGTCGAGGCAAAGCTGGAGCCTTCACTGCACCTCCTCTGTCTTACGTTCCCGTCCGCTGGCATAACCAGCCCCTATACTGATACGAACATATACTACAGTTGATCTTAAAGGGGTATTCTCATCTTAGACAATGGGGGCATATCGCTAGGATATGCCCCCATTGTCTTATAGGTGCGGGTCCCACCGCTGGGACCCGCACCTATATCCAGAACGGAGCGGGGGTCCGGCCACCACCAGGCGCAGCTCCCCGCGTCGCTCATAGAAATGAATGGGAGCCGGGCCGTGCATGCGCGGTGCGCTCCCATTCATTTCTATGGAGCCGACGGAAGTAGCCGAGCCAGCGCTCGGCTATTTTCGGCGGCCCCATAGAAATGAATGGAGGGCGGCTGCGCATGCGCAGTGCGCCCTCATTCACTTCGGGGGCTCCTTTCTGGAAATAGGTGCGGGTCCCAGCGGTGGGACCCGCACCTATAAGACAATGGGGGCATATCCTAGCGATATGCCCCCATTGTCTAAAATGAGAATAACCCTTTAACCAAAAGGCAGAGAATTCTTTTTTACGGTCTGCTCTTCAGGGTATGTCACCATGCCACTCTCCGGCCTGATGCTGCTGTCGCCGCCGACTCCGCATGCCGTCTCCTAGCTGCCGCTACATCAAAATTATGTAATTGTGCCACTCTGTGGCCTCCAAATTGTACTACTACTTCCACTGCTGCTGCCACTTCCAGGGTCCGTCATTCTGCCACTCTGTGGCCTACTCATGCTGCTGCCACCTGGCCACACTGTCGACGTGCCACTCTATAGTCTGCTGATGCTGCTGCCACTGCTATCTCCAACCTGTCTGGGGGGCTATGCTTGTATAAGCGTGTAATAGAACAAGTTCTGTCGAAATGTATGTGGAATCAGTGAATTGGTGTAAAAGGCGTGCGCTTTTGGCGCTCTAGTAGGATCTTGGGCCTCTGCACGATTCTTTATAGCTGGCGCTAACATTGACCTGTAAGGCTGAGTTCAGACTTGAGTTATTTGGTGAGTTTTGGCCCCTTAACTGCCCAAATACATAAAAGTGTGCAGCGATTCTAAGAGCGACGCCTGTTATGTGCGTGTCACACTGGGTCACAGTATTCTTTCACTACCACAGTAGACTCCCTATGCGTTTTACTGCAAGGCACAGTGTTCTACACCACTATCCAGGCTCTCTGCAGCCCGGAAGTAGCCGTTTTTTAACGCAATTCGCCACAAATTTATTCGGATCGAAGCGAATCTTTTCGGAAAATTTTTGTAAAATTCACTCATCTCTAATCAAAATGTATACAAATGCCTTGTGTATAGTCATAGATTATGGCATTGTATGTAATTAATTATGCTGAAAAGCAATATGAAGTGTGCTGAGAAGCAATAGATCAATGTATAGCATGTGGATGGGTAATTCTTATGCTTTTTTAGGGGAATTTTTAATCTCATTAACCTGTATGTTTTAGCCATAAGTTCACAAGCATTACAAATAAGGTCTCAAGCGCACGACCGTGGTTAGTGTCTGCATCCGAGCCACATTTTTTGCAGGTTGGATGCAGACAGCACTCTGTGTGCTCTCTACATTGGCACGTCCGTTCCGTGGCCCCACAAAAAGAACAGAACATGTCCTATTCTTGTCCGTATCATGGACAAGGATAGGACTACTCTATTGTGGGACAGACGTTCCGTTCTGCAAAATGCGGAACACACACGGCTGGTATCCGTGTTATGTGGATCTGCAATTTGCAGACCGTAAAACGGACACGGTCGTGTGCATGAGAACTAAGGCAGGAGACATCAATTCTACGAGCAGTAAGGCTACTTTCACACTAGCGTTTTTAAAATTCCGGTATTGAGTTCCGTTATAGGGGCTCAATACCGGAAAAAAACGCTTCAGTTTTGTCCCCATTCATTGTCAATGGGGACAAAACTGAACTGAAGACAACAGAATGCTCCTGAAAGCATTCCGTTCCGTCTTCAGACCGGAGAACAAACCGCAGCATGCTGCGGTTTGCTCTCCGGTCCAGGCATCCGCACCAAGACGAATCCGGAATGACCCCCAATGCAAGTCAATGGGGACGGATCCGTTTGGTGTGGACACACCAGTAATCCGGATCTGTCCTCCATTGATTTGCAATGGGGGGTCATTCCGGATCTGGCTACATACATAGATACATACATACAGACAAACAGACAGACATACATACTCACATACTCCAGGGACGCCGGCAGCATGTCTTCACGCGCCTCCTGCGCGCAGCTATGACGTTTCCCCACTGCGCCCAGCGGAGGGCGCTGTGGGGAATCGTCATCACTGCGCGCAGGAGGCGCGTGAAGACGCTCTGCCGGCGTCCCTGGAGTATGTGAGTATGTATGTCTGTGTCTTGTTCCAATGTGTGCCATGTGTGGGGCCGGAGCGCTGCTCCGGCTCCACACATGTATCAGCGTTAGCACGGATCCGTTGGCACCCTTTAGGTGCCGGATCCGTGCTAACGCTAGTGTGAAAGAGGCCTTATCCAGGATAGACAATGACAATACAAGGCATATAAAACAGGTAATAAAACAAGATAAACAAGTACCAAACTGCTACTGAATACCATTTATTTATGTGAAATGATTTTCATTTGTAAACATTTGTCTTCACATTCATGATTTTCTTCATTTACACAATTTCATTTTCATGTGTAACAGAACCCAGTCTTCAAAGAGGTTCTCCAGTCAAATGCACATGGCTGGAGAACTATAGTATAACAGACATAATGGTGCAGTTCCCTTATAGTTGTTTATGCTCAAGCTGATGTCCATTAACTTCTTGTATATTGTCATGTACTGTACAAGGGGGCATGTACTTTGAGCTGTATGCCCCTCGCTGACTACAGAAGAAATTATATGCAACACAGACACAAAGAGTCCAAAGTAGATTGCACCATTCAGCAGCATAGGTATTATCTCTAAAATATAGCTCTCCTGTCATATGCATCCCACTTTCTTTACGTTAAAGGACATCTGTCAGCAGATTTGTATCTATGAAACTGGCTGACCTATTGCATGGACGCTTAGCAGCTAAAGGCATCTGTGTTGGTCCCATGTTCATATGAACCTACATTGCTTAGAAAATGATGTTTTAATAAATGCAAATGAGCCTGTAGGAGCAACGGGGGCATTACATTATTATAACACCTAGAGGTTCTGGTCTCTCAGTAACTGCCGCGCCCTCTGAACTTTGATTGACAGGGCCAGACATGATGACGTTTATACCGCCTGGCCCTGTCAATCAAAGAGCAGAGCCTCTAGGTGTAACAGCAACACCCCCATTGCTCCTAGAGGCTCATTTGCATATAATAAAACATCACTTTTCTAAGCGACGCGGGCACATATGAACATGGGACCACCATAGATGCTTTCAATTGCCAAGTGCACATGTAACAGGTCAGCCAGTGTCATAGGTACAAATCTGCTGACAGGTGCCCATTAAATGAGCTTTATATTGAGGCACATGTTAAAAGAGAGATAACAGATATAAAAACATTTGTGTCAAAATAAAATACCACTATAAAAATATGACAGTTTGTATACAATTGCTTTTCATCATCTACTAACAATATGAAGACACAATCCATAAAAAATATACAAAGACATCATAAGGCAGAGCTCTACATCCTACCAACAAGACGTGAGTAAAATACATTCTGTTCTTGTGTAGACACAGAAGCGGCCGTAGACTTCCTCTTTTGCATTTTTAGACTTTGCTCACCCTATATAGCTCCGAATTACAGATGAAATATATCAAATATAATGAGATCTTTAGGTAAGAACAAGGGCCTCACAATGCTTACAACAGAACATCCAGTGTATTTTAACTCTGTCCTGAAAAGAGGATTTTCCATATTTGCATTTTCTTTTTTCCTCCCTGCCCTCCCAGATCCATAACTTTCTCATTTTTCTGTTCACATAGTTGTACGAGGGTTTGTTTTTGTGCAGGACAAGTTGTACTTTCTAATATTGCATACAGTATAGTGGGAAGCTGAATACTGAAAAAAATGAAAAAATGAATGACTATTTGATAACTTTTTATTCAATTTTTTGGGGTGTTGAGCTGACGAAAAATGACAAATTGGGCATTTTGATTTTTTTTTTTCGGTCATAACATTCCCCATAAATGAAAATAAATAAGTACATTTATATTTTAAACGTTTGGGAGTTTTGGGATGCAGCAGTGCAAAATGATCTTTATTTTTTTATTGTTTATGTTTAATTTCAGTAAGGGGGGGTAAGAAGCATTTGGTGTCAGAGACTGCAGCACTCCTGGGGAAAGCCGCTTCAGATGCGACAATTGACCATGGCATGTGAGAGTTTAAATGTAAGTGATAGGCGTTATCACCGATCACAGATATCAGCTCCACTCTGGGAGCCCTCTTTAAACCCGATCAATGCTGGTCAAAAAGAGGTTAAAGGGAATATGTTGGCGGAAAATTACCTTTTAAACCAAGTTTTTTTTTTCTATTATTTCTATATTTAAATAAGAAATCTTAGAGACTTTCTGTTCTGTAGAGATCACTTCTCTTCAGCTCTCTCATTATCATCACCCACGGGATTACAATTAAAGATAACATCTCTGTTTAGATACCACAGGATTCACTACTCACCATATCACAATACGTGATATTACAGCTTAGCTACTCCCCTCTCTGTACAGGTCACAGAGCATCTCTAGAAAACTGTCCTATAGAAGTCTGCAGTCTATTGTGTCTATGGCCTATGGTGGCTGCTGTAAAGCATATCTCTAAATGCTGTTAACATAGCCAAATGGCTGCCCCCAAAATCTTGCCTAAAAATAGAATAAAAATGTTCAATCAGAAAATAAAAATAAGTTAGAAAAAAAGAATATGTGTCACTATCCCATTTTAATTGGCAGAAAAATTATAGGTGACACATTCCCTTTAAGCACAAACATGAAAAATATACTTGTGTATTGCTCCATTGACAACCATTGATTCAGGGAACATCTAGAAACAGACTGTACATAGCAAATATGTGAACAAAGTCATACAATAAATAGCCATTAAAATTTTGTGACTGATTCCAAATATAAAACACTAAAAAATAAAATTCAACTTTTAGCTAAATAAACAGTGGCACAATACAAACCAATCCATAATTATGCTCAGTAATCAAAAACTAATCAGTTGTAAGCAAGAACTGCCTGGGGATGTTTGCTGTCACTTTAATGATGGGATCTTCTTATCAATGTAAAACAAAGACAGAAGAGAGTAAATGTCACCTGCTATAGTTATAAGGCTACTGAGGCAGTAACATACGTATTAGGCTAAATCATATTTAGGGGTTCATTATAATCATATATTGTCCCTGTGAATAAAGCAGTAATATGTAGATTAGCTTTTTAAGCATAGAAATCTACTCTTGTCAATGTGGTAAGTGGTGTATATGATATGTACATGCTGGGACACAGCTCTAGGCCACAGGAGGAGTTACAGAGCAGTGCTCCAAGGATTCAGCTCTGCCCCTGGTGCTCCAACCTGCTCATTTGCATATGAATAAAATGCAGATATCTTTGCAGCTGTTTAGCATACAGACATAAGAAAAGTATTGTTCCAATCAGCATAATGAGCCCTACCAGGCAGTATGTCTGGTTTAATAGGGTTGATCCTGGTGACAGAGCCTCTTTAAGAATATGGATGGCTCTGACATACATTTGCCACTCTATAGGCAAACAGTGGCATACATTGCCCATTGACTCCTGCTGTACCATGTGGTATACATTTTTTAAGTTAGCCCTCTAAGATTATTAAAAAAAGCATACCAGTCTGATAGAGGTCAAAAGGACACTTTTTCAACACCGTCAAGTAAATGGAGCTCTCCGGATGCATTTGATGTATACACCAAGAGCTTTTCCTGGCGTATACACCAAACACAGGGCTCACCTGTGGGGCAGACACAAGAACAGTAGACAGTTTAACTAGATTTGGATTCCTGGGAGGGCTGTACAAGTTCTGTACCTGCCCCTTATGCAGGTTTTTATATTCTCTTAAGAAAGCCAAGCTTGAGGCTGCTGGGAATCTGGATGGTTTCCAGTGCATGGGGAGATGGGCTGAATGGGAATGTCACTTGGAAGAGGTATTTACTATCCAACATTAGCTGTGATCCATCTTCACGACTGCTTAGCATGGACTAGAGGAAAAAAAGATTTAAAAAATACATATTATAATAACAAGTAAAATCCTCTTATAAATAAATGAAATAGTTAAAAGGAACCTGTCAGCAGTTTTGACCCCCAAACCACTATCAATGCTATATAGGGGTAGGAAGACCTTTCCGAACATATCCATATGTGCCATCAGTAATATAACACAGTCCTTTGAACATCTCGTGTGCGACATGGACATTTATCTCCAAGTATCTGCTGAACATTTTGAACATTTCTTATGCAGGCAAATGTTTCTGATGTCTCCTGCATCATTCACTGTCCCCTCAAAGAGATCTCAATCAAGTCTAGATGGGAGGAGTTGCCGCCACAATTGCAGGACACTTATCTGCTGAAGAAAACCTAGTGGGCATTTGGAGATTAGACTCCATGCGGTGCAGGATTTCTTCAAAGTGCTCTTTTTAAAGTATGGTTTTCTTCTGATGACACACATGGATATGGTCAGAAAGGTCTTCCATTCAACCATATACTGGTCCCAGTGGTTTAAGGGGTCTAAACCCTCCTAATAAACACTGTCTGAGACAGTGACACAGATTACCAAACATCTGATAGCACTAATGGGGTTTTCACCTACACTGAGAGGGTTCCTTTTACATCCATGTTTGATTTTGGGGGGGTGACAACTAATCAAGACACCACAAAATTCGGACCATATGACCTGTCACATTTGTAGCCACCTTTGTTAAATTCAGAGGATAGTATTTGCATAGAGCATTCCAAACTGTACATCACATGGCCATTTTGTAAGTCATGACACAGTTTGGGGAATTGATAGGCTGTGTTCTTATGACCAATATGGCCGCCTCTAAGGTTTGTAGTTGGCAAGTGCACCAGGCAAACTACAAACTGATAGGTTTTAGTGCACCTGGTAACTTTATACAAACTTTAGTTAAGTCATCAGTAAGTAAAAAGGATGATGGAAGATGACAGGCTTACTCTACTTTCCATGCTGCCACACTTGGGTTGTCTCAATGTTTACTGCACATGTGGAAGTCGTAATACGTATAAATACTCAGCATGTGTATGGCATTGCTGCTAAATGTTCATAAAAACACAGTGGTGCCACAGCAGAGGAAAGATGCATTTAAAATATATTGGTGTGTAAAGTGTGCAAACGCTCTTTTTGCCTTTGGGGGATATATTCTACTTGCTACATCACTGACATCATGCAAGCAGCACAACAGTGCCTCAAAGTGTTTAAACAATGCAGTGCACACCTAATGTAAAGACCAGCTCCATCTCCATCCTGAAACCACTTTACACATGATATTAGGGACTGGCATAATCATCTGTTTCCTAATGATGTCATGTTAGAATTGCTTACAATGTAAATGCGGACAAAGGATCGGGCATGTTGAAATCCAACATGCCAAATCCTACTTCTTCTTACATATTTTGCATATGGGGTCAGCTGAGACAAGTCATTGCACTCCCATCCTTGTGGGTGTTGACAGACAGGAACTGGAAGTGCAGTGCAGAAAGCCTGGGAGCAAGAACTGAGTGGTGGGAATCAGGTAATGTGCTTCTCATTCTCATCCCATTTAAAGGTTGAGGTTCATTTTACCACAAAGTAAATAGTCAAACATAGAAAAGGAGGTCCATGAGGTGGAAAAAGGAAACAATATACAATACTTAACCACTTCTATGTCTACTGCTACTCGTATGACTTACCTGAACCCTACGAACAAATGAAGGTGTTACTCGCTTTTCAAAATCATCGATAGGAGTGTAGGAATTTAGTATCTTAACAATCTGGAATAAAAGAAGGAAGAATGCACCATGAAATCAACAGCACCAGGAATAATATTAGAAATGAGCTAAAGCACAATAAGATGGGAAAGCAAAAAAAATGGGTATATATTATCCACTAATCACCAAATATTGGTGTCTGAAATTAAACACATAGGCGGTCATTTACTATCAGATATACTCCAGTTTTCTGGCGTATATCTGTTGCATATTGCAGCGCAAAGGTTATTTGCGTCGTAGTCTACGACTTCTCCGCTCACGCCAGGTCTAAAAAAGGGGGCATGGCGTAGGACAGAAGGGGGCGGGCCAGGAGGCCAGGGGCAGATTGGCCATAGACCTTACAGGGAAATTTCCTGGTGGGCCGCCTGAGCATTCCTCACAGCCGGCCAGTGGAAGTTTTTGGGGATGTGATTTGTGCTGCTGGCAGTATTTTGTGATGGACTGTGGTATTTGACTCTGTTGGTATAATATGCCACAATATGGTATTGCTGGCCCTGCCTTCCATTAATTTGGACCTAACTACAAAACAGGGCCACATTTAGTGTTTTTTTCCAGGGCCACTTTAAGTTCCCAGTCCACCCCTGCAGGAGGCCCATCTCATTTATCATTTTCTACTCCTCTTTTAGGCGTAGAGAATGTTCTAAATCTACGTCAGCAAGGAATCTCTAAGCTTTAGACAGGCAGTGGATGTGACGGCGCCTCTACATAACTTTGGAAGATCCACCGCCAGCGCACGGGTTATTAAGACCGGTGTCAATAATGCCGGTCTTAATGAATGACCCCCATAGACTGCAGTCTCTTATGTGGTGTGCCCATGGCCAGTGCCCGTGTTTTGCGGATCCACCATTTGCGGCTGTCACACAGTCATGAGTCTGAGTACCACTTATCTTGGGGTCCAATTTTTTGTACACAGGAGAATGGAAGAAAAATTCAATATAACTCTATAATAAAAGAACATGACAGTAACATTACTTGGACTGTAGAAAGTGCGGTGCAGTGTTCATATATTTCTTTAGCGTCTTCATCTTTGATTTTCTTAACCTGTAATAACCATGCTGCTTGAGAAAGTGGTTCTAGGGTTTCCTTGGCTGCACTTCCATGAAGATTCTTCCCTTGCAGCCATTCTTCCAGATAACTTATATCACATCTAAATAAATAAGAAAGGCATGGGTAATTGGGAAGTTTTGCAATAAAATAGGTTGCACTGGAAATGTTGATGCAAATGCTGTGACCTGGTAGATCCAAAAGACTACACTGTTAATGCACTCAAGGTAAGACTATTGCAGGGAATCTCAAAAGCGCTGCACCTATGATGGGAATGCGAATGACAACTCATAGTTATCATGGGTTGTCCCTCTTGCATAGTGTACCATAGTGTACTGCATGGTGCATGTACAATACACACAACTTCTGTAATTGTTAAGTGGCCAATTAAAAATGGGGCCCCAACCCAGACTGACCCCACTCCTATCCTAATGAGTAGCACAACGCATACACGGCTCTCCCTCTCTACTGGAGCAGGAATAGTTGAATGTAATCTCCTTACCAGTGCCTGTATTTTTGAGTTATCCTCTCCCTTCTGATCCTCAGAAAGTGTGAGAAAGGACGAGGCTCTTGGGCTGGTTTAGGACTCTTGGGCTGGTTCTTGGACAGGAATAGTTGCCAGCCCAAGAGCCTCGTCCTTTCTCACACTTTCTGAGGATCAGAAGGGAGAGGATAACTCAAAAATACAGGCACTGGTAAGGAGATTACCTTCACTACAGATTACACAATACACATTTCTAACAGGTCAGAGAATAAAAATGTTTGTGGGAGTGCTTCTTTCATTGGTATCTTAGTGGATATATGATCACTCTTTAAACCCTCTTTAAAATATATGTTATTCGGGATAACAAATCAAATTCAGCAAATCTTAAACCTGGGTTCATGTGATATGAGCTCATGTGCCTTTTGTTTATGGAATATACATTTGACATAATTCGTACCTTATCTGCATTCCTTTCCTACAAGAGCACATGTCCTTGCGCAGGAAAAGACTATTGAGTGTGACGGTGGAAATCAGGAAGAATAGTTGCTTTACTGTCTGTTTCTGAAGCTCAGGGTCCATGCCATGCTGACACATGGTAGTGTAAAAGTAACTCAGCTGCTGCAGTATTGAAGTCATGGTATATGCATCTGTATCGTCTATACTGGACGACCGCTTGCGGAATCCTGTAGGCTTTGCCACTGATATCCCATGAAGACTTTCGTATTCCAGCATTCCAGGTACTGGAGCATAAGATATCATAGTTTAGATACAGCACAAATAACTATTTCTAGTACTAGTACATCCACGTTTTTACTTACCAATCATTGGCTGGAGATTATTCTCCATTACAGTAATAAACTGGTGGTAGATACGAATAGCTAAGTCACTGATAATCTGCCTGTATTCTGATAAATCAAAGTTCTTTAGACAGTTCTTATTCTGAAGTGGCACATTATATTTCATGAACTCCTGCAAGGAATACATATTAAAAGATTCATTTTTATATACATACATACCTATAAACATTATATCAATGCTTTATTATCACATGGTTAAAGTGTAACTGTCATTTTTTTTTGTTTGCGTAATGTATAGGGACAGTGATACTGACCATTTTTATAATATACTTTAAAGAGGACCTTTCACCACTCCTGATATGCCTGTTTTAATAGCTCCATGCATTCTCCATGTAATAACAATTCTGGAACATCTATTCTTATGGCTCTATGTTGTGCCATTCCTTTATTATTTGCACTAGAAGTTATGAATGAATTTCTATTTGTCTTCAGTAAAGGAACAGAGGGGAGGTAACCAGTTGGGGGTGTGTACCTGCACAGTCTGAACATGGCAGCACTGATTGGATAGAGTCAGACTGTGTAGGTACACACCCCAACTTGTTACCTCCCCTCTGTTCCCTTACTGAAGACAAATAGCAATTCATTCATAACTTCTAGTACAAATAAAACAGGAATGGCACAACATACAGACATAAGAATAGATGTTCCAGAATTGTTATTACATGGGGAATGCATGGAGCTATTAAAACAAGCATGTCAGGAGTGGTGAAAGGTCCTCTTTAATTACTGAAATCATACATTTCTGCTAGAAAATAGCTCTAAAGTGGCTGGAGGAGCTGAGAAGATTGATATATAGCTTTGTAGGAAAAGATTCAGTAAAACTTGTAATTTATGTATATTCATATCTCTGCTTTTTCCAGTTCCTGTGAGAGCTATTGCTACAGGATGGAGAGGTTATCACTGACAGCTATCTCTCTATGCACACTTACACACAACAATCACGGATAGCCCTTCCATCCTGTACAATGTAAATCTTTTCCCACAAAACTATATATTAATCTGCACAGCTCCTCCTGCTCTATAACATGCTGCTGTCAGATTGCATTGCATTTTGTGGTGACAGGTCCGCTTTACGTTTACCTATGGAAGCTAACAGAAAACACAATGGAAAAGCTACCCATGAAAATATTTAGTCTAGACAAACACAAATACATCCACAAAATATGACCCCTAATGCATTTATGTACTGTAGCTGCTGTGACGTCACAGCAGTCAAGAGACCATGCTGCTTGGAAAGTAAGAGGTACAGAGCAGCAGTGTCACTGTGGACAGGTGAGTGGAGTTTTTATGTTCAGGAAGACAGGGGAGGACCCAAGGCCGGACACACCCTTTAAAACATATGTTTTAGGTGATTTTCAGAATAAGCTGTTGTGTGTATATTAGAGAACCAGCACTATTTTGGACCATTATATGCAACTTTGCACTCTGCAAGCTCAATCTCTAACTGTTAGTAAAGTGGAGAGACTAACTTCTATATGTCTCCCTTAGACTGCACATGAAGAAGAGATCCTGCTCCACTCTCTCTCTACAGCACACCCTCAGAAGCAGCATAAAGGACAGAGTAGAGGTATAATTAGCAGTGTAACTGTGATCTCAGCATTGGGGCTATATAACACTTACTAAGACTTGCAGCAGTGTCTGTCTGGGTCTCTCTGTCTCATGCTTCAGCTGCTTCTGCCTACACCCTCCCCTCTCCATAGACTTCAACGCTGTTATTCAAAAGAAAGTAAATGAAATTCAAAGTTTCCAAGAGAAAGGTCTGGGACTCTTCACCAGTGGCATCAACTGCATGCACACTACACCGTTTAAGCCAAGGATGGTACACCTTACTTGACTGCACATGTGCTTGTTATGTAGTGTATGCATCATCATCACAGTGTACAGGTGCCCAATGCAAATGTAGAAGAGTCCTGGACTCTTTTCCTGGTAAATTTGAATTCCATCTATTTTCTTGTGGGGGATGGAAACTGGTAGTTTAGTGACCCCAAACCAGGTGACAGGTTCCCTTTAAGCATAAGAAGTATATTTTCACTTTTTAAAAAAAGAATGTCTTGCTTTATTCTTTTTGATAGTTTAGAATGCACTCACAGCACAGTGCTAGCAAATGAGGTTCACCAAAACCCTTTCAGATTTTTCTACTGTGGATTTGAGAGCATGTTATAGTTTTTCAAATCTGTAGCATGCCAATAATATAACTTGTAAAATTGTAAATATTCACTTTGACAATTAATGCTTTACGCAGGAGAATGACATAGCTTCATAGAAACATACTGGATCTGCGTCACTACCACAGTAATCAATGGCAGTCATGCAAATCTCAAAATTAGAGCATGATTTTATCCTTTGCTATGACTCATTAAAAATTAAATTTCCATAACTGGAAAATGTCTTTTTTAATATACATAAAAATCTAGCACTTTCTTGACAGAAAGCATAATGAAACAGTATTTTATTATAAAGGCAGAACTTTCAAAAACTCTGAAAAATAATTAGAACTTAACATTACAAACACCCTCAGTATAAAAAAAGGAACAAGAAACCCCGTAAAACTGCTATGAAGTCCCATGTGGCTCACACAGGTGTACACAAACCAACTGAAGGTTCAGTTGAGATGGGACCATTGAGCTGTACAGTAAGACCAGTTCTTTTCTACCCACATCACTTCAAGCAAATGCTGAATTTGCATAATTGAGACGTGAGGCGCAACTTACCTCTTCTCCACTGTACTGTTTCAAACAGTTGAGGAAATGATGGACATTGGACAACCAGAAAGACAACATTTCAAAATCATCTGCATGTTCCTAAACACAAGTATGAATGAGGAAGAAAAAATATTAATCTATACATTTACACCTAGCAAATGTTGTTTGCTAAAATAGTAGCAATAGAGGCATGGTGAGAACAGTGCTTTATTATTATGTTTTGTGTCATATCCTGACGGCCTGAGCTCCATTACAGTCAATAAAAAGCTAACAGCAAAGCTTGGAGATACAGGAACATTACAGATTGTTATTGATGGATCTAAATGCAAGGCTTACAGAACCCTGTCCATATGCCCTTTGGACCCAATTCAATTAGCTATAACAGGGATATGTCGCAGAGAGCACTCCTGCTTTGCAAGACTCAATAAGGCCATCTATTAATTACTTCTTTTCAATGGGATCTATGAGTTACCACACTTTTCTCATGGCAGCTACTGTTGGATTAAAATGCAGCTGCCGTAGCTTCCAATGGCAAAGACAGCAGATTGCCAGGGATTTCAGCTCATGGTAATCAGCTGATAGCCAGCAGGTCCTCCGTTAGAGATGTTGTACATCAGGTTCACATCTTTTTTACTTGGTAAAGTAATAAGCAGACTACACTATACTAGTCAAAAGCACCAATGAACCTAAGTGAATAAACTGTATTGACATTAACCAACAGGTCTTTCTATGTGAATATGATGGAACAGGATACGCCATTAATATCTGATCAGCATGCCCACAGCCCCCCACTACTACTGTTCAGGAACAACACAGCTCCGTCCATTGTGTAATGGATGGTGTTAGTTACTGTTGAACTGCTCCTGTTCACTTTAATGAGAGAAGCACTGCAGTAACCAGCTCTGCTACATAATAGATGGAGCTGGGTAGTTCTGGTGCTGGAGCTTCTCTACAGCAATGATTGGCAAGAGTGTGGGGTGTTGAACTCCCACTAACCAGATACTATATAAAGATGCTGGACAGCCCCTTTAAAAGGGTTTTCCGAGACTTTTATACTGATGACCTATCCTAAGTCATCAGTATCTGATCAGTGGGGATCTGACACTTAAGACCCCCTCCCATCAACTGTCTAAGAAGGCACCAGTACTAGCAGTAGCACCGCAGCCTTCTCTCTGCTCATCAAGCTCAGAGCTGTCTATTTGATAGTGGCTGTGCTTGGTATGGGGCTAAGCTAGGCCTAGGCCACGTGACCAATGAACGTGATGTCACATGGCCTAGACTAAGATGAGAGAAGGCTGCGGTGCTGTTGTGAGCGCCGGTGCCTTATCAAACAGCTGATCAGTGGTGGTCCTGGAAGCCCAACCCCCACCAATTAGAAAAGTCTCAACCCCTTTAAGCCTTATCTTATCCATTCTCCTCCAGTCCACACTGCTGAAAGACCCAGAAGAATTTTTAAGGTTCATATACAAGAAATATTTGTTTATGTTAAACCCATATAAATCTTGTTTTATAAGTTAGAAAACCACAACAGCAAATTTACATTACCAGTAGAGACTTGTATAACATAACAGCACCTTAAGAAATGCTGCACCTCTCACCTTTATAACCTGTTTAATGCCATTGATGGAGGCATTCATTAAAGACTTGATTCTGTCTGCGTCATTAATGTAATCGGTGTACCTAACACACATGAAGAGGATGTGAGCTGGGAGCCCTGGTATCATATTCACCACGACGCCTCTTGGCTTAATATCTGCCATATCAGAATACATAAATCTGTGAGTCACAAGGAATACAAACACTGAAACATTCTACACTGATCTGCATCACCTTGACAAATACTGATAAATAACATTATGTTCTTCTCAACCAATTATGGTAAAAGAGTGATCTTCAAAACTCCACGGAGAAAAAAGGCATGTCATGTGTCCACTCTCAGGCCCTATTAGGTACAGCAATTTATATTCTATATTCCAGATGAGCTTTCATTATTGAGATCAATTTTTTTTCCCCGGGGAACCCTTTCTTTCACCCAAGGCAAAGGTTCAGTTGACTGACTCTGACCTTGTATCTAAATACCCTGGTCCAGATATAAGTGGCACAACAACCAGCATTGGGGCAGATGAGCCATTTGAGCTCCCTAGCTATAGTACTTTGAAAAATTTAGAAGACACAATGGCTGGGGATAGGAACAAGTAGAGAGATAACTGATTGCAACCTTCTCAACATGTCCTCTGCTCCCTCAGAATGATTAGCTACAGACATTCTATTCATGATTTACTTCAATGTTTTTAGAAACAATCATCTTACATACCCAGAATTAGGTTGACAATAAGTTTAGATTCGTCTTCTGGAGAGAATTCCAGCATTCCCAAGTAATCCTTAAACACGCTGGGCACGTTAGTTTGGTTTTCTGTGAGATATTTCTCATATTAATATTAGTAATACAATCTTAGTATGATACACATATACAACAACTGGTGTTCTACTAAACACGTACCTGCGTCCATGGTTTTTGTGAGAGCTTTGATCTGATCTTGCAGTTTTTTAATAATTCTATCCTTTTTATCTACCTGTTCTTCGTAATCCTTGTGAAAAAAAGAGATGTGCACATGTATTGTATGTTAGTACTTCTAAGACGATAGACCAATTCTGCCTACAACAACACACACCACAGACACTTCAACCCTAAAGAGACACAAATATAAACTGGTGCATTTTTCATGTTAGAAATACAGAATTTAGACAAATATACCTCAATATACATTTCATTTTGCTCTATCAAACGAATGTCGTCCTGGCCTTTCATCTCTTCGTTTTCCAGCTGTTCTGTATGTCGTTTTTTGAGTCTGAAAGTAACAGAAATATGCATAAATAACAGACACAATATATTAAGTTTATAGCAAAGATGGAAACAACATGTCACTTTAAGAAGGGTGAAACTAGAGTCCTGAATAACAGAAACACTGAGATTTATTATAGACCTCAGCCAGGTATTTACAGCTTTGAAGTCTGAGCCAAGGAGAAGTACAAGAAAATAAATCACTGGAAGCATTTATTACATCATGGAGATCAGGAATGCTGGGTTCAGACAGCTCTTGGATTCAGCATTTCCCTAATTATGTCTGCCTGAAGTCGGTACACGGAGCTGTAACTATATCAGAAGTATAGCTTGATTTATCACATCACTGAAGTGACAAGGAGACATCTGTCCAAAGCATTTTCTGTAAATAAGTGTGACACATTGTAGCTATAATACTGCAGACCAGAAAGCCTAAGGCCTCACCTACATGACTGTATTTTTGGTCTGCATCCAATACGCATTGGATGTGGACCCATTCATTTCTATGGAGCCGCAAAAGATGCGGACAGCACACAGTCAGCTGTCTGCATCTGTATGTCCGTTTCACTGCCCCACAGTCCGTGTTGCGGACAAGGATAGGACATTTCTACAGGAGTTTTAAAAAAATGGCAGCATGCACACGGCAGGCATCCGTGATCCGTGTTTTGCAGATGAACAATTTGCAGACTGCAAAACAAATACAGTTGTGTACATAAAGCCTTAAAGCAAAGCCAGAAAAAGTTATGACAATGTAGCTGGGACTAAACTTGGGAAGAAAGTGGTCAGTGCTCAAAATTGCAGATGAACATTTAAATTTTATTTTACTCCATGTCACACATAACACCACTGTGATCACTTATAGCAGTGATGGCTAACCTCTGGCACTCCAGCTGTGGTGAAACTACGACTCCCAGGATGCTCCGTTCATTTCTATGGAGTTCTGAGAACAGCCAAGCATGTGTGCATCTTGGGAGTTATGGTTTTACCACAGCTGGAGTGCCGGAGGTTATCCATCACAGACTTAGTACAGTAGCTTAGTACCCACAGCCTGAAGGGTTTGCACCCACTACATATGCATATTTGACCAGTGCTGCTGTTTACTAGATAGATAGACAGACAGACAGACAGACAGACATTATATAGGTAAATAGATAGATATTAGATAGATAGATATTATATAGGTAAATAGATAGATAGATATTATATAGGTAGATAGATGATAGATAGATAGATAGATAGATAGATAGATAGATAGATAGATAGATAGATAGATAGATAGATATTATATAGGTAAATAGATAGATGATAGATAGATAGATAGATAGATAGATAGATAGATAGATAGATAGATAGATAGATATAGATAGCTCAAGGGGACTAGACTATTGCCCAATATACAAAACTGTTTCGGCTTTTTGGAGTACTGCCTGTTTGCTGTTTTAGATAGACAGACAATCAGACAGACAGAGATCGATCGATAGCAGGCAGACTTGGTCAGAATTGCTGTATTCTGATTATAAAATGGCACAGACAAAAAACCTGTAAATGCTTGCAGGTAATGAAATAAACAATGACAGTAAGATTTGTTATTTCATTACGGCAGAGTGATCATGAACAAGGAATGTGCCCAGGAAGAGTACAAGGTGTACAAAGGAAAAGTACGGTGTTAATTCTATTGACTTACTTCTGAGGCATGTTTTCCTCATCCTGGTGATTTTTGTGGTTGAATATATTTTCTCCGTTGTCTGCAGTGTTCAGTATGGTATGTCACATTATGTGGTATATGAGTAAAAGAATAAAAAAACAATAAAAAAGTTATGTAATAAAAGTAAAATCTTACTTCACATGGCTTGTCATGATAATAACAGAAAATAACAATACTAAAACTAGTCAAAATAATCTAATCCACAAGGAAAATAATATACTACTTATATGAGATACCCATTTCTTTATAAAGTTAAAGTCAGTTAAAGGGGTTCTCCGAGTTATACATATATTGATGACCTATCCTCAGGATAGGTCATCAATATCAGATCGGCGGGGGTCCAACACCCGTCACCCCCGCCGATCAGCTATTTGAAGAAGAGGTGTGCGCCGTAACAGTGCTGCCTCCTCTTCACTGTTTACATGCTGGCCGACACGGGGGTAATGGTGAGTAGGTGTAATTACACCTCACCACCCCATTCATTTCAATGGGAAGAATCGTTCCCATACAAGTCTATGGAAGCAATTCTTCCCATTGAAATGAATGGGGCAGTTAGGTGTAATTACACCTACTCACCACTACCCCGGTGTCGGCCAGCATGTAAACAGTGAAGAGGAGGCAGCGCTGATACGGTGCACGCCTCCTCTTCAAACAGCTGATCGGCAGGGGTGCTGGGTGTCGGACCCCGCCGATCTGATATTGATGACCTATCCTGAGGATAGGTCATCAATATATATAACTCGGAGAACCCCTTTAATAGTTTATAGTAACTTTGAATTTCCATGTGCTTGCATCAGAATTTTGTAAAACATTTACTTTGGAAGACGTAATAACATGGAGCATGATTGATGTCATATTAGGAAAACCTTTTTTCCCATACCTGGCATTTTCATATTCTGTTCATAAAGACAACCTTGAAGATCCATGTTCTGTTTCTCAAGATCAGAAATCTTAGCATTGAGAGATGTTATTATCTTGAAGGTAAAAAAAAAAAAGGAAAGGTCATAAAAATCGTTTCATTAGACTTTTGCTTTGTAAGTTCCACTGTTGGTTTTGGCTGAGGCAAAACACTAACAAACTTCTGACCGTATAAAAGCAGTGGCCGTAGTCAGCATAGAATCTGTATTCTATATATTATAATAACTCAATATGTTCACATAGTTTATTTGCACTGATTTTAATGCATTTTCCACCCCAAAACTCACAGCAAAAAAATGTGGCTGCTTTACAATTACATAGAAATGATGTTATCTGTGCCTGTGATATGCCATCAGGATGAGCAGTCTGACAGGAACAGAGAGACCTAGACATAAAGCAGGGCTCCAGGGAGAAGTGGTAGTAAAGCAAGTCCCTGCCCCTCTACCTCCACAGCAGGAGAAATCCCGTCCTATTCATATTCTAGGACACATTGCAGGCAGCAATTGTAACAAATTAAGCACAGAAAGAACAGGTTTTCCAAGTTTTTTACTGAAGACCTATCCTCTGGATAGGTCATCAGTATCTGATCTGTGGGGATCCAACACATGGGACCACCGCTGATCAGCTATTTGAGAAGGCACCGGCGCTAGCAGTAGAGCCGCAACCTTCTCTCTGCTTACCAAGTACAGTGCAGTACATTGTACAGCGTTTGTGCTTGGTATCGCAGCTCATCCCCGTTCACTTCTATGGGGCTGAGCTGCACCTAGGCTGTGACCAATGGACGTGACATCACTGGCCTAGAAAAAGCTGAGAGAAGGCTGCGGCGCTACTGTCATTCTCAAACAGCTGATCGCTATATAATAATCTGCTCAGCTCCTTCTGCTATACAGCACGATGCCGATTGATTGTACAGCATTTCCAAACTGACAGGTCCCCACTAAACCACAGCTCTCCATAAAAAATCTGCCTTTCCATATCTGGCAACTTCAGGAAGCATGAAATACAGGTAGTTAGATGGTGACAATCAGGGCTCGTTTCCTCCTTCCTGAAATATATATAACTTCCCTAAATGAGCTCATTGAGTAATTTGTCAAAATTCAACCTTTCTTACCTTTATATACAGACATAACCTGTCTAACTGAAAACCAACCACAGTTACATCATCAGACTACCAAAGAATTCCCATTATGTAATTATTGACTTCAAACCTTGTTCTCAGATGTCAGCCTTGTAATCTCTTGTCTGAGGGCGTCATTTGTTTCTCTTTCTTCCTTCAGTGATTTTTGGATATTTTTTATATCATCGCTGAAATGATTCACTTTGAAATTCAGCAGCTCAATTTCTTTTTCATAAGCTTCCTTCTGGGTCTGAAAGTGGTTTTCTAGTATTCTGTAAAATGAAAAAAAAATTAATGCCATAAGATGAAAAAAAGTTCATGCTTACTGCACTAATCTGCCAGCACCCCCATTCCGGTGCTTCATGGGTCTTAGTTTTCTGGTCCATATCAACTCATAGCTAAAGATCACTTAGCCAGTCAATGGCCACCACAGTGACCCCACCTCAAGCAGTGATTGGCTAAGTGCTCATTTCCTGTTTGTTTAGAGGGACCAGGAAGCAGGGACCATTTGGGGATCCCCTCATCTTCTGTCTGGTAGTGGTTGAAAATCTGTAAGGTGAGTATGACGTTCACTTTTATACAGCATTCTGAGCCTCTATTAAAGGGGTTGTCCCACGAAAAATATTCTACCGTTTTTAAACCAGCACCCGGGTCTGAATACTTTTGTAATTGCATGGATTGAAAAATTTTGTATAGCTACTGAGTTATTCAATAAAATGTATCTGTATAGTGCCACTTAGGCCCCATTCACACGACCGTATGAATGAGGCCGTATCTATTCCGCAATATTGCGGAATAGATGCGGCCCCATTCACCTCTATGGGAGCGCACATAAAAAGATAGAACATGTCCTATACTTGTCCGCATGAACGGACAAGTATAGGCATCTTGAATGGGGCGCCCAGCAGCGCTGCGGAACACACGCCAGGTGGCAGCTGTAGTATTGCGGGTCCGCATTTTTGTGGACCCGCAAAAATACGGTTGTGTGAATGGGCCCTTAGTGAATGGGCCGCAAATGCTCAGTTTCATCCTTCAACTGCCTCCTGAGCTGTGATAGGGAGAGCTGAGACACGCCCCCTGAGCTGCAGCAGAAAAGACACTCCCGTGGAGCTGTCAGCTTGATATAAATCTAGATCCATGTGCAGTAAAGGGCTTCTTCTAGCTTTGTAACCTTAGAAAGGTATTATCAGATACCATATGATGTCTGATTTTCATTTTTTACATTATTTATGGGATAACCCCTTTAAAGAAAGAATATTGACCAGGCAACCCCTTTAACACCAATATTATTTGATATTATTTATATAGCATTTGTAAATATTTGTGATGTGATTCATGAAAGAGATTTTACGGGTTTAAAATGTACAGTTTATTGACTGAACATATATGAGCTGTATATGGAAGACATTGGCCCACATTTATCATTAAAATACGCCACTTTTGTTGCTGTTCTGCGACTTTTTCACTGGCAATTGTCAAGGGGGTGTGGCGCGAGGGGTAGAAGAACGCTGAAATCTGCACCAGCCAGAAGCTGGCATAGATTTCAGTTCAGACGCAGGGACTTTAGGATGCTGTGCCTAACTATTACGAGGTGAATGCTTCATCGTAAATTAGGCGCAGTATCCTGCAGCTCACAAGGTTATAATGGCCCGGTGTAGGCCGCCCGGCTATGGTAAATCTGCCATTGTCTATAGCAGACACAAGACTCCCTAGTAAATATTTTCTATTCGCTAAGCAGTTTCAATAAGTTTTGGGCTTTTGCTTAGTAATAGATGCTGCATTAAATGAGCTCATGTTATCTTAGGCCCTAGCTATTTGGAAAGAAAGACTGCCGCGGGTCCCCTGTGCTGTGGACATTTCACGTCGAGAAGAGGGTTATAAGGAGGAATTGTATATGTATGGTTTTTGCTGCATCAGACACAGTGGACATTATATATGTTTGGTGGAATCAAAATATAAACTCCTAGCCACTTAGAAAAAAGAAAGCAGCCCCACATGAATTTGTGACACGGCACCTATAGTATAAGGCTGAGTTCACATCACCATTTAGCTTTCTGTCCTTCTGATCTGTCAGAAGAACAAAAAGAAAAAAGATCTGTTATTTTGAGCATCAGTTATGATCAGTTTGTGTCACTTCCGACCAAGGTCAGCTATTTTAGATGGGAGAAAAAGTCCTGCATGCAGGACTTTTCTGTCCATCTAAAATAATGAATATCCGACAGAAATGGCTAAAACGGATACCAAATGTCCATAACTGCGCATAATGGATGCTTAAAATACAGAATCCATTTTCTTCTTTATTTTTCGGTTCTTCTTATGGATCAGAAGAATGGAAAAATAGACAGTGATGTGAACTTGGCTGTTCATTGCCTGTGATGGAATACAATAAGTAAGGCCATAGTAATCAAAATATCCTACCTGGTTGCTTTTTTCAAGCCTTCATATGCAAACCAAAGTTCTCCATCTTCATTTATATTGCCTAGATCTTCTTGAGCGAGTCTAACAGCAAGAAAGAACAGAAAAACACATGACTATGGTATTGTCGAATCGCTCTCTCCGCCTAGCTACAGCCACCCCCCACTTCCCTTAAAAAAGACACTTCAGCAAAAGGTGGATTTAGTTGGCCACAGCAGCCATTTTATTAACAAAAACAACATAAATAACATATAACATCCCCAAATACCTTCTTTCCTAAAGGCCCCTCAACAACCCCAAAAACATTCCTAAACGGGGAGGGTCCATGGAGCCCCAAAACCTGGCGGGAATTTGCCCTGCCCCTCAACTAAATTACCTCTAGCTGTATAGCCGCCAGCTCAGAGGCAGAACTATGGAAAACATGGGCTACACCTGGGCAGATTCCGAGTCCAAGGCCTGAGGAGTCCAGAGCCCTCTTGGCTCCCTCCCCACCACTCCAGAGCCACCATTCCATCTACTCCAAGAACCCCCCAACTGCCAAGGCTGCCATGACAAAAGAATGACCCGGCCAACTAACGGCAGCCACCTACCAGACCCCCAGTTGCACCAACACAAACCCCCCTCCCCACTTGTGACCACTGACATACAACAGGGCAGGTGGGTGGGACTGATGCCTTCACTGTGCCCACTAAAATGGCCCATTTCCCGCTTTTGGTCCCCCCTTTTAACTGTCTTCCCCCTCCCACCAGCTACTCCCTCCTAGCACCGCCCTTAACCCCTTGCCTGCCATTTTCTCCCCACTCCCTCCAAACCCAGTCATGCAGGCCTCCCTCCAGGCTTACAGCCCAGGCCCGGCCGGTACTTCATTAACTCCACATTTAAAGAAAGCCCTAGCAGATCTCACCAGAAACTGTACTTGAATGTCAGTTCATGACAAGTAATGTATTTCATCTACATGTGAGCTTCCAATGATAATAATACACAATTCTCCTAAAATGCTCGGCATCACATGGTAGAGTTTTTGCTACCTGTTTTTAATATCTTCAACTTCAAAGCTGTCCAAAAGCTGTTTGGCCATTTCAGACATCTTATCTGTAAAAATAACACACACAATTAAAAGAGAGTGCATTCAAATATGTTTGAAAACCGTGTAAAGAAATACATCTAGGAAGAACACTGCAACACTCTAGTAAGATTAGTTACTGCTTCTTTTTCTATCTCTCATTTTATCAAATTATTGCTTCTGCAGACATGCACTACATGGGGAAGGGACTAGAGGTCTAATTTACAGGTTACATATCTGTACTCAAATTGAGTACCTGCTCACCTATACTCAGTCCAGACCACACAGTTTAAACCTGAATTTGCATCAAAAATGCTTCAGTTGGACCAAGAAATGTAACTAGATGAACTAGAGAGAAAATTATGTACTGTAGGATGTGTCTCCTTAATATGTTGGGAGGGTCTGTGCTAGGAGGTACAGTTCTGTAAGAACCAAGGGGACATTCACTAACCAAAAACTGCCCATTGGCCTACATTTACGTGAGTGGGCCTAGATTTAAAGTACTGCTATTTGGACCATCTAGGTTTAGAGAAAGTTTCTGTGCCTATTCAGAAAAGTGTGTGGCTCAATGGAAACAGGCATCTTTCTGCAGAAACATGGTGAAAGATGCACCAAAATTGTGCACAATTCTGTTGTAAAATTCTGAATCAAACTAGGCCAGCCAATAGATATTATAGAGTTAGTAAAAAGTGTCTATTCCTGCACCAAATTTATCATCCATCCTGGGCCCCTGTGATAAACCTGGCGCAGTTCTAGACAGCCGGTCTAAGTTTACACCATCTACAAAATAAGTAAATCTTTATTTTTCCACCAAAGACTCACTCTGCAAATTGAGCAATCTATGGCAACTGAATATACATAGATAGGGGCAACCAAAAAATGAGATGCATTTCAAAGGGTTCTGCATTTCAAATCCCAATCGGCAAAAATAATATCTAAAAATGTTTTTCAAATGGTTCTTAAAGGGAACCGGTCATCAACTTTATGCTGACCTCAGCTGCCCGTGGTGATTTCAGTGGTCAGTCTGTCATGTGCCAATACTAGGTGGTTGCCAAGTACTTTGTACAGTATAATAATTGCAGCTCATGCTGGAGAAGTGTCATGGGCTGCCAGAGAGGGGTCCCAAGTATTCATGAGCTCATACTCTCCCCACCCGTGATTGTTAGTTTTCTCTGAGGCAGGTGAGTGGAGATAGGGGAAATCATGAATAATCATGATTCTTCTCAGACATGGGCTGTGTTGATTATGCTGCAGGTTCTTGGCAACCACCTTTTGATAGCACATGGGTGACAGACTGCTGAAAGGCACATCTGTAAAAAAAAAAAGGCAGCTGCTTGATGTATGAATGTACATTAACATTTGCTATTTTTGTCTAACTTTCTAGGTTGTTTTCTCATGATGTGTATGACAGTAAAAACTGATAAGCTCCTGGATTTGTGTGAGGCTGGCCATACTCATTAGATAGGTGTCAGCTGAACAGTCATTATCCTGACAGTTATTTCCCACTATAAACACTTTTAGCAGCTTATCTACCCTAAGACCAACTTCCTCCTTCTTTCACCCCACTTTTGCCATTGGGGGAGAATCAGGACATCCCAAATACACATTAAATAGTCAGCTGGGCAAGTCAAAACCAGTGGGGTTTATCTAATGTGCATGGGCACCTACATGTCTGCAGTACTCTGTCCATCCGTGCCTTCTTTCTCTGTATAATATTATAAGTATTCCGGTAAACAGTAATGTGTACTGGTAATGTACCAGTTCTCCTCCAGTTATAAAGTATATGTTTGACCATTTAAAACATAAGATTGGACACATCATACCTCGCATTTCATTCTTCTGCAACTGTGCCTGGTGGTCAGTCTCCTTCATCTGGGTTTCAAGAACTTCAATTTGAGTTTCAAATTCTGGGATTTTCTGGGCAAGAAATGGATAATATCATGTAATAATCATGTGCTACTATGGATTTGTCACGTGTAATTATGCCAATCACATATCTGGACTCCTGAACTTTAGATGTGCAATTATAGGCAAGCAAGAGATATATTACTGATTTCCTTGGTAGTTTTGTCATTCGGAACTCCAGAAAACCCAGGAGAAATCTTGCTAAAACAGCCATATTAGTTGTCCTCCCGCTTTCCCAGAGACAACTAACACTACTAAAACTAAGAAAGATATTTCTTTACAATGGAAGTACAATATGAGCTTTAATTAAGTATCTTCAGTTCTCTCACCAGACATCTCTATTCAGTGCAACTGTAATAAACATGTAGTCAATGAGAAATTCTGACTACAGACTTGTAGGGGACTGAAAAGTCGAAAGATGAAGGGGATGCTTGTGCGATACCTCCTGTGCGTCGATGTGCCAGTTACTGCTACTTGCAAACTGAGAGGGACAGAATCCTTGAACTGAGGGACCTCCAGCAGATCACTATGTGCCTAGGGCGAGATATTAGCACTGTTCAAAGTTGTGTATCCCTGTGCTTGGAAGAACAACAAAAAGCTGGAATGACAGCAAGAGGAACACAGAGGCAAAATTCTGCATGGACAGATTGTCTGATTGGAAGAAAGGCGCATAGTGATCCATTCTGTTCTGCAAGTGAAATTGGATGTCACATCCCAAGCCTAGGGTGGAAAACAGTGTCTACACAAACCATCAAAAAATAGAGGGAAGTTGGGTAATATAAGTGGGATGCGATGGGGACAAATTTATAGAAATGTATGGATAGCTTCCGTTTTTAAGCAGCACAGATTGATTCAATTTAATATTTTGCATAAGTTATACTATACACAGAAGTTTCTACACAGAATTGGATTGGCAGAAAATTCCAGATGTCGTAAATGCTCTTTGATAGATGCTGATTTTTTACATTTAATCTGGAGTTGTCCGGCAGTCCAAACATACGGGCAACAGATTTTGTTTAAAATGAATGGCAAATTGGACATTATATGCTCTAATACACAAGAGATCGCAATAATTGGGGATGTTGATAAATGTCCTAAGTTAGGTCATAAGCGTAAGTGTCTGTTACGTGTATTATTAATAGCGAGGATTATCATTGCCCGAGAATGGGGTTCAGACAAAGAACCCGTGATAAAAGAATGGGAGGGTTTGCTTGATATAGTCCTAAAAAAGGGGACTCCTATGTTGAAGTCCTGAATTCAACCCCACTGAACAACTTTGGGATGAACTAGAATGTGGACTGCGAGCCAGGTCCTCTCGTACAACATCAACATCTGACCTCACAAATGCTCTTCTGGATGAATGGGGAAAAAATTCCCAGACATACTCCAAAATCTAGTACAAAGCCTTCCTAGAAGAGTGGAAGCTGTTTGAGCTGCATTAATAGAGACCAACTCCATATTAACATCTATAGATTTAGAATGGGATATCATAAAAGCTCCTGTGGTGTAAACTGTAGGTGTCTCAATCTCACCTAATATGTATGAGAATGATCTGTCATTACCAGTAAGATAATACATCATAGTCGTTTATCAGCATACTGTACGCAATAAATAGGAAGAGGAATTCCTAGAATCTATTTATAATATCTGGAATGTACCTTGAATCCGGAGAGACTTTCCCTAAGATTAATAACAGGAACTACTATGTGCAGTTCCTAGAATCATGGAAGACTATTTCTATGACTCCAGTCTACGTTTAAGCCTTTACTATAGAACAGCTTTCAAATACAATGGAACTTTACAGCACAGTACAGTATACGATTGGTATAAATGGGTAGCACTTCCCCGTCACCCTCTGTGTGACTCCCTAAAGCTATACAAGAAGAAATCTGTTATGGTATGTATTCACACAACAGTGGAAAAAAGGATATTAAAACAGATAAACTGTAAGTTTTACATGGCCATTTTGCATCAGTGAATGCATCCATTTTTTGGCCGTCTATCGGTTTTGAACGTCCGTCTTGCATACGTTAAAATGGATGAATTTTACCTGATTTTGCTTACAACCTCAATCTTTGCAGTTCCCTCAGTATATATTAAGCCCTCCACAGTGCCCTCAGTATGTATAATGCCCCATAAAATCAGGGGTGGATTGGCCATAGACCGTATAGGGAAATTTCTGGGTAGATCGATGCTCAGGGGGCCGCCTGAGCC
Source organism: Rhinella marina (assembly GCA_900303285.1). NCBI lineage: Eukaryota > Metazoa > Chordata > Amphibia > Anura > Bufonidae > Rhinella > Rhinella marina. The sequence continues at coordinate 572,668 of ONZH01020898.1, read as the reverse complement.
CTCCTCACGGCCGGCCAGTGGAAGTTTTTGGGGATGTATTTTGTGCTGCTGGTGGCAGTATTTTGTGATGGATTGTGGCATTTGGCTCTGTTTGGGTGGTATAATGTGCCACAATATGGTATTGCTGGTCCTGTCTACTAGTGTTGGCCCTGCCTTCCATCAATTTGGACCTGACTACAAAACAGGGCCACTATTAGTATTTTTTCCAGAGCCACTTTAAGCAACCAGTCCACCGCTGCATATAATGCCTCCAGTATAATTAATGCACCTTTGTAGTGCCCTCAGTGTTTATAATGGCCGTCAGTGCCCTAGCACTATATATTATGGCCCTCTTTGTGCCCCCATATATATAATGACCCAACAGCCCCTCACCCATGTTAGTGCTGACAAAAAATATATACTCATCTCACTGTAGGTGCACTTTACAATGGAGGCTGCAGGACCTGACACTAGAAGCATGATTATTTGACGTCACAACGCTCAAAGTGTCAGGTTCTGCTGCCTCCAGTGCACAGTGAGTGTACCCGTTAATGCCTGTGGAGAGGTGAGTATTTCTCTTTAACCCCCTAACTGTTTTGCCAGAATGGAGCTCCAGCAGTGGGAAAAGTAGCTAACTGGAGGGGGGAGGACTGCTTTAGATGCTACTACCTCCTGAAGGGTAACGGCTACAAACATGCAACTGATCTTGTTTGAAAGCAGACATTCCAAGCTTTCAGACAATACCAAAATGACAGCAATCTGTTCAGGACAGAGAAAGATATCACTTATAGAATTCGTGATGCTGTAAATGCAGCTGAAAATGTAAGTAAAAACAGATTTTCCCAACTTGCTTTCTAACAATGATTTCTCCTGTTGCTAGGACAGTCCAGCCTGGACTGTCAGCTTTCAGACAAGACCAGTTGCATGTTTCTAGCTGCTACCATTAAAGAGATATCATTATCTAAAGCAGCCCTCCCCCTCCAGTTAGTTACTTTTCACACTGCTCAAGCTGGACTCGGGCAAAACAGTTAGGTGGTTAATAGAGTTCTCCTTTTTTCATAGCATATCGGTTTTTAACGGCTGTTAGACGGGTGCACTTCTCTCTAAATGGCCATTAAAAATGGCCCCATTAATTTAAATGGTGTCTGTGTGGCCGTCAAAACGCCCAACAATAAGTCCTTCACTGGCCAATAAAGAAACAGATATATGAAAAGTCCCATAGATTACAATAGTTCTGGAAATGACCATTGCACGGACGTTTTCCACTGTCATATGAGTGTACCCTAAATCACAGGGATGGGGTGGGGAAGGGAACCACACATCAGACATCTCCTTAACCTTGGTATATTGCACTGGCCACAAGTCAGTGTATAATGAAAGAAATATGTTACATATGCCTCCATGCAAAATATTTCTGTGATGAACTCCTGCTGCCCTTACTCCTGGACAGCAAGAAATAAATCACAGCATTAGTTCTGTATACTGCTGTATACAGTACAGACCAAAAGTTTGGACACACCTTCTCATTCAAAGAGTTTTCTGTATTTTCATGACTATGAAAATTGTAGATTCACACTGAAGGCATCAAAACTATGAATTAACACATGTGGAATTATATACTTAACAAAAAAGTGTGAAACAACTGTAACTATGTCTTATATTCTAGGTTCTTCAAAGTAGCTACCTTTTGCTTTGATTACTGCTTTGCACATTCTCTTGATGAGCTTCAAGAGGTAGTCACCTGAAATGGTATTCCAACAGTTCCCTGAGATGCTTAGCACTTGTTGGCCCTTTTGCCTTCACTCTGCGGTCCAGCTCACCCCAAACCATCTCGATTGGGTTCAGGTCTGGTGACTGTGGAGGCCAGGTCATCTGGCATAGCACCCCATCACTCTCCTTCTTGGTCAAATAGCCCTTACACAGCCTGGAGGTGTGTTTGGGGTCATTGTCCTGTTGATAAATAAATGATGGTCCAACTAAACGCAAACCGGATGGAATAGCATGCCGCTGCAAGATGCTGTGGTAACCATGCTGGTTCAGTATGCCTTCAATTTTGAATAAATCCCCAACAGTGTCACCAGCAAAGCACCCCCACACCATCACACCTCCTCCTCCATGCTTCACAGTGGGAACCAGGCATGTAGAGTCCATCCGTTCACCTTTTCTGCGTCGCACAAAGACACGGTGGTTGGAACCAAAGATCTCAAATTTGGACTCATCAGACCAAAGCACAGATTTCCACTGGTCTAATGTCCATTCCTTGTGTTCTTTAGCCCAAAGAAGTCTCTTCTGCTTGTTGCCTGTCCTTAGCAGTGGTTTCCTAGCAGCTATTTTACCATGAAGGCCTGCTGCACACAGTCTCCTCTTAACAGTTGTTGTAGAGATGTGTCTGCTGCTAGAACTCTGTGTGGCATTGACCTGGTCTCTAATTTGAGCTGCGGTTAACCTGCGATTTCTGAGGCTGGTGACTCGGATGAACTTATCCTCCACAGCAGAGGTGACTCTTGGTCTTCCTTTCCTGGGATGGTCCTCATGTGAGCCAGTTTCTTTGTAGCGCTTGATGGTTTTTGCGACTGCACTTGGGGACACTTTCAAAATTTTCCCAATTTTTCGGACTGACTGACCTTCATTTCTTAAAGTAATGATGGCCACTCGTTTTTCTTTACTTAGCTGCTTTTTTCTTGCCATAATACAAATTCTAACAGTCTATTCAGTGGGACTATCAGCTGTGCATCCACCTGACTTCTGCCTAACACAACACATGGTCCCAACCCCATTTATAAGGCAAGAAATCCCACTTATTAAACCTGACAGGGCACACCTGTGAAGTAAAAACCATTTCAGGTGACTACCTCTTGAAGCTCATCAAGAGAATGCCAAGAGTGTGCAAAGCAGTAATCAAAGCAAAAGGTGGCTACTTTGAAGAACCTAGAATATAAGACATATTTTCAGTTGTTTCACACTTTTTTTGTTAAGTATATAATTCCACATGTGTTAATTCATAGTTTTGATGCCTTCAGTGTGAATCTACAATTTTCATAGTCATGAAAATACAGAAAACTCTTTGAATGAGAAGGTGTGTCCAAACTTTTGGTCTGTACTGTATGTGTGTATCTATGTATATGTGTGCATGTGTGTATGTATGTATGTGTGTTGGCTAGTCCATAGAGAGAGCATGTTATGTAGAAAACAAAGTATGCGGCTCATCCATAAAGCAAGCAGTCTCCAAGTTGAAAGGACAATGCAAACACTGCAGCGTTAGCAGAAATTTGGCAACATACAGTGATAGTAACACAGTCATAGTAACCCAACATAAGAACTGGGCTTAATTTGGAGCTTTTTAAACATGCTCATACTCTGCGATGACTACATTTGCTGGTATCAATCTACCATATGGTGACATAATGACTCTCTGCGTACAGATCGGCTCAACAAGTCACGTCAGGTTTCTTCTGATTTATACAGTTCCCTGTTAGTGCGCTGAAGTTATGCACTGGGGATTTTCCTGACAGCAGTGCACAGCAGTTACATAACATGTAAAATGCCATACGAGGTACTCAAATAAACAGGCAAGCAGTGACATCATGTGTTTGTATATGCCAGGTTGAGCTGGTATCTACAGTATATAACAGAATGAAGTCTAGCTAGTTCCAGGGGCAGGACTGTACAGCAATACCAGGAAAACCAGGAGGTGATCTCAGTTCTAAGTTTCAAGTTAAAAAAAGCGCCCTTTTCCCATAATTAAAGGGAGTCTTTCAGCTTTTTTTCACCAATATAACTAACAGCAGTGCCCCATAGAAGATTGCATACACATCCTAGACATACCTGTGTGCACTATGTGTCTGTATTACATGTCTAGGAAAAGCACTTTTATTCTGCTGAAAAACAGCTCCAAAGTGCCCAGCTCTGCTGCAAGTGCTCAGAGCAAACCTGACTGAAGAGGGGAGGGCTGCTTTAGCTGCTCATATCTTGGGATTGGTAGCAGATAGAAAAATGGTCCATCTATGAAAGCTGGCATTCCGAGCTTTCAAATGATGTCAAAATCACAGCATTATATCCAGTATATCAGAAGATATAGCTGTTAGAAATCGAGTGGGCACTTGGGAGCTGTTTTCCTGCAGAATAAAAGTGCTTTTCCTGGACATGTAATACAGACACATAGTGCACACGGGTATTTCTGCAATCTTCTGTGGGGAACTGCTGTTAGTTATATAGGTGAAAAACAGGTGAAAGACTCCCTTTAAGTTATAAAAAAAAAATTGTAAAAAAAATGAAAAGTAGACATATCAGGTATCGCCGCGTTTGTATCAACCGGCTGTATAAAAATATCACATGATCCACCTCATCAGTTGAACGCTGTAAAAAATAAAATAAAAACAGTGCCAAAACAGCCATTTTCGGGTCACCTTGCCTCACAAAAAGCATAATACCAAGCGATCAAAAAGTCATATGTACCTCCAAATGGTACCAATGAAAAAGTCACCTCATCCCACAAAAAATGAACCCCCACATAAGACAATCACTCAAAAAATAAAAACAACTGGCGCCCGTAAACCAATCTATCAAAATCTGTGCTGCAAAAGCCATATGATGCTCCTTCCTTTCTGAGTCCTGCCATGTGCCCCCACAGCAGTTTACCACCACATATGGGGTGTTGTCGTATTCAGGAGAAAACAGGTAACAAATTATGGGGTACTTTTTCTCCTTTTACCCTTATGAAAATGAAAACATTTTGGGCTAAAGCAACATTTTATTGGAAGAAATGAAACTTTTCATTTTCACAGCCAATCTTTGAGGGGTGTAGTTACAAAATGGGGTCACTTTTTGAGGGTTTCCACTGTAGGGGTACGTCAGGGTCTCTTCAAATACAAAATGGTGCCCAAAAAACCCTTCTAGCAAAATCTGCCTCCAAAAACCATATGGTGCTCCTTTCCTTCTGACCACTGCCATGTGCCCCTACAACACATATGGGGTATTTCTGTAAACTGCTGAATCAGAGTAATGCATATTGAGGTTTATTGCTGTTAACCCTTGCTGTGTTGCAAGAAAAAAAATTTACATGAAAAATCTGCAAAAAAAAAATGAAATTCACCTTCATTTTCCTTTAATTCTTGTCGAACACCTAAAGGGTTAACAAAGTTTGTAACATCAGTTTTGAATACTTTGAGGGGTTTAGTTTCTAAAATTGAGTAATATATGGGTGGTTTCCATTACGTAAGCCCCTCAAAATCACTATATCTGAATTGGTGATTTGAAAAATTGCTTCTAAAATTCTAAAAAAAAAAATGACATTTACAAAATGATGCAAACATAAAGTATGGGGAATGATAACTGACAACTGTTTTATGAGGCATTACTATCTGTCTTAAATGTAGAAAATAGTGAATTTTTCCAAATTTGGGAATTTTTATTAATAAATAAAGGTGAAATATATTCACTCAAGTTTACCATGAAATACAATGTGTCATGAGAAAACAATCTCAGAATGGCTTGGATAAGTAAAAGCATTCCAAAGTTATTACCACATAAAGTGACACGTCAGATTTGCAAAAAATGGCCTGGTCAGGAAGGTGAAAACTGTATTAGGGGTTAAATCACCAATGTGCATACTGGAGACATTTTTTTCTCAGATTCTGTAAAGTATAAAGGTAGGTAAATGTGGGTGATCATTCCTTACTTTTGCTTGGTCAGATAAAAGAGCAACTTCTAGTTTCAATCCATCGCTGAGTCTGGTTTGTTCTTCTATCTGCAGCGTCAGCTGTTTATTTTTTTCTTTCAGAGACTTAATTTCATCCCTCAGCTGCTTTATTTCTTTTTCATAGTCTCTCTTTTGCATTTCAAACTGTTTTTCAAGCTTCCTGTGTAAAAGAAATGGTATAGGATGGGTACTGAGAAGGAGGGGATTTTAACTTGCTGGCCCTTGATCCACTAGTAGCTATATATCCGGTGGACAGTAAACTTAGCTTTAGTGACCAATGTCTGGCAGCTGCTGTCAAGGCAAATAAAATAATGAGATGCTCATGATAAGAACATACTTCTATACAAATTAGTAATCAGGACAGACATGGAATTTTGGAGTTAGATTTATCAAGATTGGTGTAATGAAAAATTGGCTTAGGTGATCATAGCAAGATTCCACCTTTGATTTTTCCAAAGGAGCTGTCAAAAACGAAAGATGGAATATGACTGGTTGCTATGAGCAACTAAACCAACTTTTCCTTACACCAGTTTTGATAAATCTCCCCCATTGTGAACAATTCTGAGCACCTATGTATAAGATGGACATAGCGGAACTAGAGCGGGCGCAGAGGAGGGTGACCAAGGTAATTAAGGGAATGGGTAGACTGCAGTACCAAGACAGGTTATCAAATTTAGGCTTTTTTTTTAATCTGGAAAGAATACAACTTAGTGTATATATAATTACAATGTACAAACATATGGAGAGTACAGAGATCTTGCAGATTATCTTTTTATACCTAGGTATATAATCATGGCAAGAGGGTATCCTCTATGTCTACGGGAAAGAAGGTTTCATCAACATACACAGGGATTCCTTGCGGTAAGAGCAGCGATACCCCGGAAGTCTCTGCCTGAGGCGGCTGTGATAACCGATTCCTTTAATAAGTTCAAGTAGGATCTGAAGGACCTTCTTGAATGTAATTATATTGTACTTTATGGGTACTAGATGTCTGGTGATGGAACAGTGATCCAGGGATTTATTCAGATTGCCAGATTTGGAGTCAGGAAGGATTTTTTCCCCTAATATGGGGCAATTGATACCCGCCTCATATGGGGTTTTTTGCCTTCCTCTGGATCAACACTGCAGGATTATAGGTTGAACTTTACAGATCTTTGTGTTTTTCAACCTTATCAACATCAAAATCACATAAAGAAATAGTCTAAAACTGGAGAGGGGTACCCATCCGTGTATACAATAACGTGTTGTACATACACTCTTTGTTTTTCTTTTTTCTCCACATCAGAAAACAGCTGGTTTGTGAGTTCGTTCATTTTATCTGCAGGAATAGACAACACTTAGACATAGGCAACAAAGATATGTAATTGACTAGCTACTTCTATCTCCTACATCTACATACTGTATACAAAACAAGGCAATGAAAGAGGGGGATGAAACACTCACCCTTCATCTCTTGGGTCTTCTCCTCCAGTCTGACTTCCAACCGCTGCTTTTGCTCCAGAAGTTCAGTGTTTTGAGCTTGAAGCTTTGTCATTTTCTAGAGGTACAGTTTTACAAATTAGTTCTTTGCCTCTTTCAATAATATTGGTAAGAAATACATAAATATAATAATCAATCACATTCATTGATTATTTACCAACATCCAAAGAAATAAGATGTGAGCGCTAACTGCACTAGTATTCCCAGAGTATTGGAGAGCTAATGTGAAAGCAATGATTAATATACTCCCCCCCATTCGTTCCATACCACAATACTGTAAACATCAGTCCCTGTCCACAATGGGGCTTACAATCCAATTTTCGTAGCTGAAATACACAACCATACTATGGCCGATTTCACATAAATCTTATTAAAAACATTAATCAGTATATTTTTACAATGTGGGAAACTGCAGAAGTCAGCAGAAGCGGGTATTCCCACCTTAGACATAAATGTCTTATAGATGGGGGTGCCACTTCTGAGATCTACACCTGTGTCCACAATGGAGGGCGTCCAACTCCATTCAGTTTGGTGAGGCATATGCTGACAGCCACATCCAGGTACAGAATAAACTGAGATGTGGCCACACATGTCCATGGCTCACTCCATTCAATTCTATTGGCATTACAGGAACAGAAGAGCATGCTTGCTCTTATATAAGTGAATGGAGAAAGCAGGGCACATGCATGGCAATCTCTTCAGCCATTTTCGGTCTTGATGTAGTGGCAAGCTGCCGCCTCACCAGGTGGGACAGAGGTTAGGGATCCCATTTTGGTGATAACTGCATGTATTAGACATTTATGGTGTATCATGTGGATATGGTATGATGTCTAAGGTAGGAATACCCCTTTAAAGTTGTTTTCCGTGGTTCAGATATTGATGACCAATCCCCAGCTTACCAAGCACAGTGCTGTCCATTTTAAATCGGTTGAGCTTGGTATTGCAGCTCAGGCCCATTCACTTGAGTGTGACTAAGCTGTGCCTAGGCCAAGTGACGGCTGACTGGTGGGGTTCCAGGAGTCGGGCCCCTGATAATCTTATATTGATGACCTATCCTGAGTATAGGCCATCAATATCTGTATCTCAGAAAGCCCCTGAAGGAGATTTTTATTGTAGGCTTAGCCACTTGTCTGCTATGTTGCAATGTTAGGTGGATACTGTCTTTAAAGATACATTCCCCCCCAAAAATATTCTCTGGCCCATACTAAAAGTACATGATACACATTGTAAAGAAGGTAATATTCTTATCAGTGGCTGTATTTGTTAGTTATCCACTCCCCTCTATTCCTCAGCTGTGTTATGTGACCAACGCTCCGACTCTCCAAATGACACAGCGTCTTATGTGTGGACAGGAAGTCCGTTTCGCTATTCATTCCTATGAGAAGGGCACTGAGGTTCCTGACTTCCTCTCCATACATAAGATGCTGGGTCAGTTGGAGAGTCAGTGTGCTGGTCACATTACACAGCTGAGGAACAGAAGGGAGGTTATAACTCACAAATGCCGCCATTGATAAGAAGATTATCTTCAATACAATTTTCATCATGTACCTTTCTAATTGGCCAGTGAATACATTTTTTTGTGGGAGTGCTTCTTTAATGATAGATTTTACATAGCGGTAAAACCCATTAAAATCAGCCTCAGTGTCTTTTTATTTTATTATGCAGCCAACTTTAGGGTGGTTTAATAAATCCTCCCAGAACACAGATATTGTAGTTTTATAGAAATAAAAAACGCAGTGCCAACATACAGCATCACCGGATAAAGTACCAGAGGGTAGAGGAAGGCCGCGTGATACCACGCTCACCTTTTGTTGTTGTGCAGATCAGGCACAATGCTGTTCGAGCATAGTGGTAATCCTTGACTGCAGCAAAGCAGGACACTCCACGATGTTAAAATGCAGGGGTAAAAAAAAAACTAAAAAATAGCTGTCGCTACCAAGCAAGTTGTATAAAAAAAGGTTTATTTATTATAAATGGAGTATCAAATTAAGGCAAAACGTTTAAATGTGGACATCACATCTTGTACATGGCCTGATGAAAATGTGATGTCCACATCGAAACGCATTGCCTTTATTTGATATTCTATTTATAATAAAGTGAAAACATATTTTATGCAACTTCCTTGGCAGCACCAGCCATTTTTTATTTTTATTTTTTTCCTGCACTGCATTTTTTGGCACAGGAACCTCGGTATTACTTCCTCTATATATACACACCAATGATCTCCCTACTGCTCAGGGCAGTGACACCTGTGGCACACACCTGCTCAGTCTCATCCTTGTATTTCTTCCCTCTTTCCTCCTGTGACTTCTTTTGGGTGAGAGATTTTTCCAGTTCTGTTTCAAGTTTATGGAGTTTATCAGCATCATGTGAATGAGCTGCTGCTAGACTAGTCAGTCTTTCCATCAGTCCATGATTTTCCTTGTTCTAAAACAAAATGAATCAAAGATCTATTCTTAGTCCATAACATAACAAAATCCAAATTATGAACTACACTTGCCCAAAAGGGGCCCCAAAAGTGACAACATGCTAAACTGTACTGTGTGAGTATTCAAAAAAAGGAAAATGCAGCTGCAGAGAAAATACACAACTCTAGTTGTGAATTGCAATAATGTATCCTTTTCCTTATTGTTTAAGTGGCAAATTCCCACGTTAAGCAATATATAATTTATATTGGCAATATATATTTTTGAACTTATTTTCTTTTGATGTTTCGCTCTGGTATGCCTAAAGGGGTTGTTTACCTTCGGAGGGCCTTTTGGCCAGACTTCCCCCATGTTGCCAGACCTGCAGAATTTAGCATATTTGAGTATGGCTTAAGTATGCTTCCCTCCACAGGACCAGCGATGGGGGGGGGGGAGGGGGGAGGTTGCGAGTCTGGCCAAAATGCCCCTATGAAGGTGGACTACCCGTTTAACTTTGATCAGCATAGAAGACTGTTTAAGAGAGAAGAAAAAGGGACTGGAGACTAAGGGGGGAATTTATCATTAGGAGAATATTTGAAGTCAGTTTAGTTTCAGTCTGTGTTGGAGTACTTTCTGCCACATTTATCAAACGTCACCGGTTGTTTGATAAATGTGACTTGTCCTTAAACCTAACACTTCTGTCTAGAGAAGCTACTCCACTTTTCCTACTCCACCCTCCTCCTGGAGTGAGATTGCGACTATTTTGCGACTTTTTTAAAAAAGTCGCAATGATAAATCTGGAGTGAAACTCATTAACATGGCTAACCACACCCACTTTTCCACCCATATTACAAACTGGAGTGAGTGGTGTACACATGCAAAAAGTCGCAAAAAATTGCGCAAAAAAGTCGCAAAAGCCCTATCGTGCGACTTTTTGAAGACAGAATTCTGGAGTGAAGGTGTGATAAATCAGGGCCCAAGTCTGAAGGATTTCCTAGTGAATGCCACTCTGCAGCCTACTATGTATTGGAATACATGCAGGCTGCAGAAGTAAAATCATTTACAATTTTTAATTTTAATATTCTGGATATCATTTTTGGAAAATCTGGGCCATGTGGGAAGCTGCTGAAATATACGCTAAATTTTATGGTAAATAAAATAGCAGTTAAATGTAAATAAAATACGATGGCATCAAGTAAAAACAATGTGGTCAAGTATAGTTCAATTACCTGATCTTCAAGTTTCTTTTGCAGCCGCTGCACCCTATAGGAAAGCTGAATGTTTACCACAAATCTTCGGATGTTCTGGAACCTGCGGCGGGCCAGCCATGCACGTGCATACTTCTGTAGTATTAAAGCCTTGTGCTCTTCTCGCATCTTCATATAATAATAATAATTATAACCCAATATTATCAAGAATCAAAGTAATGGAGAAACAGTATAGGTAAGATTTAACAAAACAGGTGTAAAGTAAAGTAAATCTGGCTTAGTTGCCCATAGCAACTAATCAGATTCCAACTTTCATTTTCCAAAGCAGCTCTGAAAAATAAAAGATAAAATCGGATTGGTTTCTATGGGCAACTAAGCCAGTTCTATTTTACACCAGTTTTGAGATATCTCCCCCTCTATGTGTTGAACAAAACACAGCAAAAGCAACATACTGGGATGGCTATATGATACTAATAATACTAATTTGATGGTGGCTAAGAGTGCTATAGACTAACCTACCTTGCGGTATCTCTTTCTTGCCAGATAACCTCGTGTGAATGCTTGTATGGTAACGGTAGCTACTAAAATAAGCTGATATATGCGACGCACTAAGAAGCCTCTGCAGTGTTTCTGGAGGATGATGGCAGCCCAAGTGTGCTTAATGGCAGTTGCACTTATTGCTTGTCTGGAGAGGAAACAAAAAGGAAAAGTCAAAAACTGTTCTGTGATGGAACCAGTAAGAATTCTTATTGGTGCTAATCACACCATGTTTAGTCATAGATCTGATCGTACAAGTCCTGAAATAAAAAAACAGACTGTACAGTATCAATTGATGTTTATGTGGCAGACGTATGTCAAAATAGGGCTTACACTTGTTTTTAACATTATTACACTAATTACTGTGCATGGTGACATTACTGTGTGCATTATTATGTACTGTGAAATTGCTGTGCATTATTAGTGTACTGTTACATTACTGTGTGCATTATTTCTTCACTGTGTCATCACAGTGTGCATTATTCATGTATTGTAACATCACAGTGGACATTATTAATTTACTTTGACTCCACTGTGTGCATTAGCTGTGTACTGTGACATCACTGGGTGCATTATCTATGTAATGTAACATCATTGTGTTCATTAACCTTGTGAATTAGGGATACCAGGATGATCACAGGCCATTCATTTTGTGAACTTTCTACTCAAGGTGGTCATGGTGGAGTAGGTCACTATTCCAAGTTCTGCAATAGGGCCCCATGATTACTGCACATGTTTAGAGGGCCCTATCCCCTTCACTCAAACAGCTGAATTCAGCAGGAATTTGCACAACTGCAGTGGTGATCAAGGTCTATGGACTGATGGAACAGGAATGTGCTATGCACTATACTGTGTATTGGTGATAAATGTGTTTTGTGGAAACACCCCTTTAAGATAATCCTTTTTTACATTTATACCTGTACCTGTGCATCCCTTTAGACAGTATTTTCTTTTTGTTTACCTTAAATCAAACTTACAGTATACTGTCCACTGTATGACTAAACATAGTGTGAACTCAGCCTTAAAACGCTTCAGTCAAGCGTTTTGTCAATGGGGACAAAACTGAACTGAAGACAACGGAATGCTCCTGAAAGCATTCCGTTCCGTCTTCAGACCGGAGAACAAACCGCAGCATGCTGCGGTTTGCTCTCCGGTCCAGGCATCCGCACCAAGGCGGATCCGGAATGACCCCCAATGGAAGTCAATGGGGACGGATCCGTTTGGTGTGGACACACCAGTAATCCGGATCTGTCCTCCATTGATTTCCAATGGGGGGTCATTCCGGATCCGGCATACATACACACAGACTACATACAAACAAACATACAGACATACATACAAACATACAGACATACATACATACTCACATACTCACATACTCCCGGGACGCCGGCAGCAGGTCTTCACGCGCCTCCTGCACGCTGCGATGACGTTTCCCCACTGCGCCCAGCAGAGGGCGCTGTGGGGAATCGTCATCACTGCGCGCAGGAGGCGCGTGAAGACGTTCTGCCGGCGTCCCGGGAGTATGTGAGTATGTATGTATGTCTGTATGTTTGTTTGTATGTAGTCTGTGTGTTGTTTTAATGTGTGTCATGTGTGGGGCCGGAGCGCTGCTCCGGCTCCACACATGTATAGCGTTAGCACGGATCCGTCGGCACCCTTTAGGTGCCGGATCCGTGCTAACGCTAGTGTGAAAGTAGCCTTAGTCGAGTATAATATTAATGTTGGATTACCTCACAGCCCTTTGTCCCCTGAAGTACTGCTGTATGACAATGGCTGCATTTCGTGCATGCAGGAACTTCTTCCTTTGCACCCAACCACGAATATTCTTCTGGATCATAACACAGGCATTTCTCAACTTGTCAGACCTTAATTTTTCCAAGTATGCCACTTGCCCAGCTCTAAAGAAGATCTTAGTCCTTCCAAACTGATATTGGTTGGAATCCTAATAATAGTCATAGAAAAGGCAAATAAATAAAAAGACACAGCAGAAAGATGCACATAATATTGGTCTATTTTTCATCTTCCGTTCAGGTATAAACAGTGGCGTAGCTATAGGGGTCGCAGCGGTCGCAGTTGCGACCGGGCCCCTAAGCCAGGGGGGCCCCGAGGGCCCCCCTTGCCACTTGCAGGGCCGCACCGCCAATTAGCCAGGTGCGGCGCGGCCCTGCACACAGATAGGGGCAGAGGGAGATGAGCGCTTCCATTGTGGAAGCGCTCATCTCCATAGTCATCTGTATCGCCGTCCTCAGGACGGCGATACAGATGCCTGTATTGTACTGGGGCAGGGGAGGGAGAGGCGTCTCCCCTGCCCGTTCCTCTGATAGGCTGCAGGCACTGGGCCTGCAGCCTATCAGAGGCCGGCTCAGGCGGCGCGATGACGTCATCGCGCCGCCTGAGCCGTACATCGCGGGACACAGGCCGGAAGAGGCCTGCATCGCATCGCTGTCAGCACCATGGAGGTAAGTATAAGTGTTATTTTTTTTTTTATTATTTTTTTTTTTTAATTGTAGCAGTCACCGACCGTAGCCTAATTGGGGGCACTGGGGGCATTTTTACTGGCACATGGGGGCACTGGGGGCATTTTACTGGCACATGGGGTCATTTTTACTGGCACATGGGGGCACTGGGGGCATTTTACTGGCACATGGGGGGCACTGTGGGCATTTTTACTGGCACATGGGGGCACTGTGGGCATTTTACTGGCACATGGGGGCACTGTGGGCATTTTACTGGCACATGGGGGCACTGTGGGCATTTTACTGGCACATGGGGGCACTGTGGGCATTTTACTGGCACATGGGGCACTGTGGCATTTACTGGCACATGGGGGCACTGTGGGCATTTTTACTGGCACATGGGGCACTGTGGGCATTTTTACTGGCACATGGGGGCACTGTGGGCATTTTACTGGCACATGGGGGCACTGGGGGCATTTACTGGCACATGGGGGCACTGTGGGCATTTTTACTGGCACATGGGGGCACTGTTGGCATTTTTACTGGCACATGGGGGCACTGTGGGCATTTTACTGGCACATGGGGGCACTGGGGGCATTTTTACTGGTACATGGGGGCACTGGGGGCATTTTTACTGGCACATGGGGGCACTGGGGGCATTTACTGGCACGGGGCATTTTTACTGGCACATGGGGGCACTGGGGGCATTTTTACTGGCACATGGGGGCACTGAGGGCATTTTTACTGGCACATGGGGGCACTGGGGGCATTTTTACTGGCACATGGGGGCATTTTTACTGGCACATGGGGGCACTGGGGGCATTTTTACTGGCACATGGGGGCATTTTTACTGGCACAAGGGGGCACTGGGGCATTTTTACTGGCACATGGGGGCATTGCTTACTGGCACATGGGGGCACTGGGGGCATTTCTTACTGGCACATGATTTTGAGGGGGAATCAATGGGGGGAACTTCTGGCGCATTATTGGGGCATTTCTTACTGGCACATAATTTGGGGGGCATCTATGGGTGGGGAGCACTTCTTACTGGCACATTGGAAGCATTATTACTTCTGGGGCACAGTGGGGACATTAGTACTGTGGGGGGCACTATTACTGTGGGGGCACCCTGGCACAGTATCAGCGCAGTTATTTCTGGGGGACGTTATGTTCACACTATTACGGGACACTATTTGCTGGGCGCAGTTATTTTAGGACACTGTGTGCCAATAATTATTGAAGGGCACTATCTGTGTGGTACTAGTGGCACAGTACTGGGGGTGGTAGGATGATTTGTCCAGAAGATGGGAGGATGATGGAAAAGTAGTAAACTAAGATTTTTTTCTGTCAAACTGCAGAGATGAGAAATGGCTGAAAAATGGCGTCTGGTCTGAAAGGAGAAGATGAGGAAAGAGAAGATCTACATGAGAGGAGACGTCACTGGATGTAAGAGGTATGGGGCTGTATTATACTGGATATAAGAGGTATGGGGCTGTATTATACTGGATATAAGAGGTATGGGGCTGTATTATACTGGATATAAGAGGTATGGGGCGCTGTATTAGGCGGGGGGGGGGGGGGGGGGGGGCCCAAGCTGAACTCTTGCACCAGGGCCCATGAGCCTTTAGCTACGCCCCTGGGTATAAAACAAAATAAAAGAAGCATATATAATTAAGATATTTAGTCATGTAATGACATGGAACACAGGCCCATTATAAATTGCCTCATATAAATGACAGTTCTATATACAAGGTTTAGTCCAGTAACAAAGTAAGAGATATATGCAAGAGAAGACAAATCTGAATATATGACCCAATAAAAGGTTTTTACAGTAAAACTAAGCCTTTTATTAGATATGCTCATGTAATTGCTTACCTCATGTACATCCTCCCCATGCCTTTTATTCAATTTGGACACTCATGACCCATTTTGACTATGTAATAAATCACTCTGGTTTACATCCTGTATGTAACACTTCCTATGGCTGTATCCAACCAAACCCATGATGCACTTCTCCTTTCTCTGCCACAGCTCCGGCTCCGCCCCTTACTAAAACCAGCTAGTTTATAGCTCCTCCCACCAGTTAGATACATAGACACTCCCTATCACTGTCACTCCTCTGATGCCCCCATGGACATAACACAGGAAATATTAGCTGCATGGACATGGTAAAGATAAATACATGACAAAACTACAGCCATCGTAATGACAAAACTACCATCATAAATGATTATTTTACAGGATGTTAATGCAAACTGGAAAACACTTTAAACATCTGGCTTCAGTCTACCTTCAGTCTAGTAATCAGAGTGGCCAACTCACCCATTTAAGCTGAAGGCCCAAAGCCTTCTGAGAACGCAAACTGGGAGATTCTGATGACAACATGTCTTCTTTTTGTGTCTGTCAGGTGCAGTTTTCCCATAAAGACATTTAATGGATTTGATTCTCCTAATATACCGATCTCTGCACACGGCATAAACTGAGACCATGGTAGAGATGGTGATCTGGACCTACACAAGGTCTCCATGACAACTCTGCACCTGACAGAAGCTCTTAGTAATGCAGCCTGAGGCTTGGAGCTTGTCATTTCATGTAATCAGTCTCAAAACTGCTGCATGATGTACAAGTGCACCTAAACGTACAAATAACCTTTATTAAAACCTGTTCCAAATATCATTAAATGAATATTTGTAATATACTTTAATTATTTTTTTTCCTTTCCTGGTGAAATAGACACCTAAACTTTATGTGGAAGATTTATCAAACTGGTGTAAAGTAGAACTAGCTTAGTTGCCCATAGAAACCAATCAGAATCCACCTTTCATTTTTCACAGCTCTTTTGGAAAATGAAAGGTGGAATCTGATTGGTTGCTTTGGGCAACTAAAACAGTTATACTTTACACTAGTTTGATAAATGTCCTACTATGTGTCTGTTACGCTTTAGAATCCGTGCACTCATACACCTCTGTGTACCGTAAGCACTATAGTCTACAGGCAGAAGCTTGCATAGCACAGCACTCGTCCTGCCTGTGCCAGCTCTTCTAAAGCTTGATGTAGCCCTTCTATGCCAGACTTTAGCAGAGTAAGGGCTCGTTCACATCACCGTTCATCTTTCCGTTCGATTCCTCCGTTCAGAGGATGAATTGAACGTAAAGAAACGTATCCGTTTAAAATCCCATTCACTTGTATTGAACTGATAAAATGTCAGTTGTACTCCGTTTGGCTCCATTCCGTCCGCTTTCCGCTATTTTAGACGGAGAAAAAAATCCTACATGCAGGACTTTTGTTCCCGTCTAAAATAACGGAGATGTAACGGATCCGTTACTATTTGCATTGAAGTCAATGAGTAACGGATAGAAACGGAGTGCTTAAAATATGATCCGTTATTCCGTCCGTTTTGAAGATCCGTTTTATTTTCTGCGCATGCTCAAATGAAAATGTCTTCTGTCTTCAAAAGAAAAAAAAAAACAAAAAAAAAACGGATCCGTTAGAAAACGGAAATAACGGAACACAACGGACATAAACGGACGCATTATGTCCGTTATTATAACGGATCCGTTAGGTCTATCCGTTAAAATAACGGACAATATGTTGTCCGTTTGTATCCGTTTGCCTTCCGTTATTATATTTAGATCCGTTATTAGAAACGGATCTAAAATATAACGGAAATCCAAACGGTGATGTGAACGAGCCCTAATGCTGGTATATGAGCGATGTGCTATGCGAGCTCCTGCCCATACAGCGCAAATTCTAAAGCGCAACAGGCACCTACACTTCAGGTGTCTATTTGGCTAGAAAAAGTAAAAATCTATAAAATATATTACAAAAATTCATTTAAATCACATTTAGAACATGTTTTAATAAAGTTTATTTGTAAAGCTAGCTTCACTTTAGTCTACAATAAAGACCTTTCTATGGAGCACTCCATTAAAATGTCAGACAAATGTTCTTAAAATATATCAGTACGTACGTGAATGTGGTTACATTCTCTCAGTGCTTACAGTCAGTGTACACAACTATTCTACATGTGGACAGGATGAGGAGCTGCCAGATTTGCTCTATTTCTTAGGTTTTGAAGCCACCTAATGGCCAACTGACTTACTGCAACCTTTTTTGGTCAGAGGCCACAATGCAGACTAGTGCCCAATACTGTTTATAATAGGTTTTTATATATACATAATATCAATTTGTTTATTCTGAAGCTACTATACTTAGCAGTATCCAAACATCCAATATTGCCCTAGCTTGTGATGTGGTACAGATGCATTATGGCTGCCTTTGCTTGTTCAGGACCATCTACAGTGAGTGTAAATGCACTATAATTCAGGTAAAGGCTCTTATCATGGCAATTCTACAAAAACAGATGCCCAGATGCTTAGCAATAGAAACAGAAATGTCATCTGTTCAAACTACAGATAGCCATAGACATGAGATATTTATCTGCAGATCATTGGCATATTCAGCTTTTTTAGTAGCTTCTGCTGTTAAGCTTGTATATGACTACCACAGACATCAGACAAGTTTAGCTGGCTCTAACAACTGTCAGCAGATAACTACAGTGGGGAAAAAAAGTATTTAGTCAGCCACCAATTGTGCAAGTTCTCCCACTTAAAAAGATGAGTCCCGTCCCCCTCCCCTTCATCCCGTCCCCCTCCCCTTCATCACTCCTACCCCCTCCCTTGGTTGAACTTGATGGACATGTGTCTTTTTTCAACCGTATTAACTATGTAACTAAGTAACTATGAGAGAGGCCTGAAATTGACATCATAGGCAGACCTCAACTATGAGAGACAAAATGAGAAAACAAATCCAGAAAATCACATTGTCTGATTTTTAAAGAATTTATTTGCAAATTAAGGTGGAAAATAAGTATTTGGTCAACTACAAACAAGCAAGATTTCTGGCTCTCACAGACCTGTAACTTCTTCTTTAAGAGGCTCCTCTGTCCTCCACTCATTACCTGTAGTAATGGCACCTGTTTGAACTTGTTATCAGTATAAAAGACACCTGTCCACAACCTCAAACAGTCACACTCCAAACTCCACTATTGTGAAGACCAAAGAGCTGTTGAATGACACCAGAAACAAAATTGTGGACCTGCACCAGGCTGGGAAGACTGAATCTGCAATAGGCAAGCAGCTTGGTGTGAAGAAATCAACTGTGGGAGCAATAATTAGAAAATATAAGACATACAAGACCACTGATAATCTCCCTCGATCAGGGGCTCCATGCAAGATCTCACTCTGTGGGGTCAAAGTGATCACAAGAACTGTGAGCAAAAATCCCAGAACGACACGGGGGACCTACTGAATGACCTGCAGAAAGCTGGGACCAATTTAACAAAGGCTACCGTCAGTAACACACTACGCCGCCAGGGACTCAGGTCCTGCAGTGCCAAACATGTCCCCCTGCTTAAGCCAGTACATATCCAGGCCCGTCTGAAGTTTGCTAAAGAGCATTTGGATGTTCTAGAAGAGTACTGGGAGAATGTCATATGGTCAGATGAAACCAAAGTAGAACTGTTTGGTAGAAACAAAACTCGTCGTGTTTGGAGGAGAGTGAATGCTGAGTTGCATCCAAAGAACACCATACCTACTGTGAAGCATGGGGGTGGCAACATCATGCTTTGGGGCTGTTTTTCTGCAAAGGGACCTGGACGACTGATCTGTGTACATGAAGGAATGAATGGGGCCATGTATCGTGAGATTTTGAGTGCAAACCTCCTTCTATCAGCAAGGGCATTGAAGATGAAACGTGGCTGGGTTTTTCAGCATGACAATGATCCCAAGCACACCGCCAGGGCAACAAAGGAGTGGCTTCGTAAGAAGCATTTAAAGGTCCTGGAGTGGCCTAGCCAGTCTCCAGATCTCAATCCCATAGAAAACCTTTGGAGGGAGTTGAAAGTCCGTGTTGCCCAGCGACAGCGCCAAAACATGATTGCTCTAGAGGAGATCTGCATGGAGGAATGGGCCAACATATCAGCAACAGTGTGCGCCAACCTTGTATATATATAACAAAGTATTGAGATGAACTTTTGTTATTGACCACTGAACGGCACACTGCTAACCAGATAAAGCACAAAATGCCATAGAGATATGAAGTATTCTGGAGCTAATGCTATGCTTGTTTAGTAAATTAGAGATTCTTGGCAAATATATTTTGTACAAAATTATCTGGGCCCGTCCACCAAATCGTCAAGGTGATCTCTGTAGAACAGGACTAGCCCCGTCTGCTCCATAGGCTGATTTTAATTAGTGTAACTATAAAGCCGAGTGGACTCGGCATGCATGCTTGGTACTTGCATCCCTGTATTAGTGGAGGCCTTTGAAGCACCATAAATGGCAAAAGGCAGAAGGGACCCAACATGCATGTGGAACCAAACACCCCCTGATTATACGGAGGCCAAGGTTGGCACATAACAGGTAGGCACAATTGGTGGCTGACTAAATTTTTTTTTTTCCCACTGTATATCATGCCTATGGCCAGCTTAGGTCACTATAGGGGGTTGGAGCTCTGTATTCGGAAAAAAGCAGGGCTGCCAAGTACAGATGCTTATTAGGCTACACTTGAGGCAGAGAAGAATAGGCCCTCTGTCAGTTTTACACTACATACAGAATACAGAAGTGCATTATATGAGCAATCAGAGGCTCACATGTTAAATTCCCTCACCAGGACATACAAGAAAAGTTACATGTTAAAAAGTATTTTGGAAAATAGAAAATTAAATAAAAAATATCCTTTTTTATTCATAATGAATTCATAATGACTCATACAATAACATTATCATAATCTTTTTTCCAGACAGGTGATCACAGTAAAAAGAAAATTAAAAACAAATGCCAAAAATAGCTGTTTCTGATCATTATGCCTGCAAAAAATTTTTTTCAAAGCGATCAAAAAGCTGCTCGTAAACTGAAATAGCACCAATGAAAACTAAAACTGCTCCCACCCAAAAAAACACCAGACAGTGGTCAGTGGGAAAATAAAAAATGTATAGGTCTATAGCAACACAAAAACAAGCTATAACCAAAAAAAAAATATTTTATTCAGCAAAAACAGAAAAACATTAGAAAAAAACAAATAAATTTCATATTGCCGTAATCATAACCAACAGAATAAAGTTATCACATCAAGTATTCTCCATGCAAAAAACAATGCCATTATTTTGTTTTTTTTACCCTATCATTCCACTCCTCTCCACCTCTACCCCACCCCTGGCCAAAAAAACCCACAAAATTATAAAAGTTACAACTCATCTCTCAAAAAAATATGGATCTGTCGACAAAAATCCAAAAAAAAAAGTTATGGATTTTGAAATCTAGAGATGAAAAAACAAGCAGTTGTGTGTCATTAAAGGCTAGTGGGGCATGTATTATTATTAGGGGGCGGCAAACTGGGCAATTGCCCAGGGCACCGATCCTCTAAGGGGCCCCCTGCGTCAGTGGGGCAGAG
Organism: Rhinella marina; assembly: GCA_900303285.1. Taxonomy (NCBI): domain Eukaryota; kingdom Metazoa; phylum Chordata; class Amphibia; order Anura; family Bufonidae; genus Rhinella; species Rhinella marina. The sequence continues at coordinate 551,451 of ONZH01020898.1, read as the reverse complement.
TCAGGACTACAGAGTGAGGAATTTCCCAGCTTAGGAGTCCCTGCTCTGACACATCCATATATGGATGTGTCCACTATTTTGTAAATGTTTCTGTGAGGGTTCAAACTCACAACCATCTACAAAGGCAAGCACCTTAACCACTGGGCTATAGAGCTCAGTGCTAAGTCAGTGGTGAAAAACCTCAGAAAAGATTCTCTTGTATAATACAATAGACACTTCTATAAGGTTTTTAATGCAAGAGATTTAATATTGGGCTCTATAGCCCAGTAGTTAAAGGGGTTGTCCGGGTTCAGAGAAGAACCCGGACATACCTTTCAATTCACCCAGGCAGCCCGCCTGAAGAGGGCATCGGAGCATCCTATGCTCCGATGCCCTCCTTTGCCCTGCGCTAATTAGCGCAGGGCAAAGGAATTTAGCCCGGTTCCGGTGACGTACCGGTCCCTGCCGGGCAGAGGCTTCCGCCCGGCAGTGAGCCGGTGACGTCATCGGCGCTGATGGACGGGCTTTAGCGCTGCCCTAGCCAGTAAAACGGCTAGGGCAGTGCTAAAGCCGGCCCATTAAGGCCGGTGACGTCACCGAACTCACTGCCGGGCGGAAGTACCCGCCCGGCAGCGAGTATTTACAAACAAAAGAGACCTTGCCCTGCGCGATCTAGCGCAGGGCAGGGGGGGGGCATCGGAGCATGAGATGCTCCGATGTCCTATTCAGGCGGGCTGCCTGGGTGAAATTGCAGGTTTGTCCGGGTTCTTCTCTGAACCCGGACAACCCCTTTAAGGTTCTTGCACTTAATGTAGAAGGTTGGGAGTTTGAATCCCCACAGAAACATTTTAAAAATAGAGGTCAAATAAAACTTAAATACACAGAGTGTCCCCAAACAGTGAAAAGTTTGATTTTATTGTAAAAAAAAGGAGCAAAACGTAAAATATGATGAAATAACACCCGTATTAACCCAGACCAACCTTTATAACTTGTGTAACCAGTATTTTTTGTTGGAAAAGGTGGCATCAGGACTCAATTCGTAAAAGATTTTCACGATATTCTGACCCTGATAACTTTTTCATAGTTATGTCTACAGAGATGTGTGGGGGCTCATTTTTTGTGGGGCGATCTGTAGTTTTTGACAATACCATTTTGGGGTGTGTATGACTTGATCACTTTTTATTAGAGATGAGCGAACGTGCTCGTAACGAGCACTGTAGCGCTTGGTTCCCCTGCGCTCGCATGGGCAAAGGCATCCGGATCCGTTGGGTGAGGAGGACAGATCCGGATGGCTGCGCCTATGCGAGCGCAGGGGAGCTGAGCGCTACAGTGCTCGTTACGAACACGTTCGCCCATCTCTACTTTTTATTCAATTTTCTTGGGAGATAAAGTGATGAAAAAAACGTAAATTGGCCTTTTTAAATTTTTTCTGTTACGCCATTCACCATATGGGCTAACTTTTTAAAATATTTTAATAGTATGGGCGTTTTCGCATACGGCAATGCCCATAATGCTATTTTTTTTTGTCTATTTTTATTTTGGGGAATGGGGGTGATTTTAAGGTTTTTAAAAACGTTTTTTTCGTTTTTTTTTAAGTCCCCCAAGTGGACCACAACTTACAATCATCAGTAAATTGCTCTATTAGTCTGTATAAAAATCACTATGTCACAGTTCAGTGCTGCCATCTAGTGGCCTGAACTGGGATATACTAACAATGAGCCTGGAAGCCTAGTACAGGTGGTGGCTTATTTATAGAACAGGGTGCTCTCCCCGCTCTCTGCTGGGGGAAAGCGCACCTGAAGAGGAATCCCACGCTTCCAGTTTTTAACACTCTCAGATGCCGTGAGTGAGGGGAATTCATTGCTGCGAAGGGAGGGGGCATGTGGCGTATTCTGAGGCCATGAAGGTGAAGAACTATGTGAGGAGCTTTATGGGGTGTAAATCTCTGAGGTAGGGCCAGAATCGACAGAACATAACTATGTTGTTAGTACATTATTACAATATTTGGGGCCCCACTTTTGATTTTTCCCAGGGCCACATTTTGTCTAAAACCGGCCCTGCCTGACACACAAGTTGTTTCTCCTTATTCCATAAAATGTTTCAGTGATGGAGAAGGGCTATCGGCCTAACCATCCATAGCAGGAGAGACATTTGTGCAGCTACACAAAGCGAAGGACTGGCCCTAGACAGGATACATTGTAAAACTCAAACTTGCAGTAAAATTAGGTCAGGACAGGAATATTTCCATTTGTTACCTACAAATATCTTAATAATGGCTCAATACAAAGGCGCAGGTTCACATTTTATACAGCTGAGATGTCTATTGTAGCAACAACAGACTTTGAGATGCTACCTGTCACTAAGTTCATCCTGTTAACCCTGAATAACAGGGTCCCACACACTCACACCCAAGCCAATATATTCCAGCACTGAACCTACTAAATATACCACCGCACTGAACACGATATGCACCATACCTGGATTAGTCTCTGAAGTACAACTTTGCAAATTTGTTTCTTATCATTCATGGCCAACTCCTGCTGTGTCATCAGGATGCTGTAACGTCCATAAAATTCTATGTATGTCCACCTACAAAGAAATGACATATGGTCTACAAGTGGTCAAATTGTTCTTCATAGGCAGACATTTGTTAATAAAACCCATGGTTAATGGAACTTGGCAGCAGTGTTGTGTCTGGATAAGTCACAGACAATTCTGCTCTAGATGGCGCTATAACTTGAACCGCCAAAGTGTGGAAATATACCTGGAGGGGTAACTTTGAGCACTTATACGGATGGTTTCCAACACACCACAAGCTCTCAATTGTTGGACCACTCTTATAGGGTCAAATCTGCAACACAATATATAAAAGAGGTTAATATTATAAAACAAAAGTGTAGCAGTAAAGCCCTGAAAGATATACATGTGTATAGAAAACATGTAGAAAAACACCTTAACCACTTCCCGTCCGCCCATAGTATATAAATGTCCGGGAAGTGGTTATCTATCTCTGAATGGACGTTTCTGAACTTCCATTCAGAGATAGCAGCTGCACGCTAATCGTGCAGCTGCACAGTGGGGTACCTGCTGTCAGTTACAGCAGGGTACCCCAAAGAGAAGGCAGGGACCATTCCCAGGGGCCCCTGCCTTGTAGATCGCTGTATACACAGCGCTCACTGAGCGCTGTGTATAAAGATAAGGAAATGCTATTGTGCTTCCTGTTCCGGCCCGGCAGTCACGTGATCGCTGGGGCCGGGAGAGTGCAGGAACTGCCGGGTCTCTCATAGACCCGATCAGCCCTGCACTGAGGCTGTACAGCATAGTATTATGATGTACAGCCTCTCTGGGGATGTATTTCCCCTGTAACTGGGGCTACTATGTCAGCATAGTTACAGCAGTTACAGGAGAAATCAAGTGTAAAAAAAAAAAAAAAATAAGTGAAGTTAAATGTCTCCCTGAGGTCTTGTATGGCCTTATGGGGGACACAAAGTGTAAAATAAAAAATAAAACAATTAAAAAAAATAAAGAGTATTATAAAAATTAAAATAAATAAATAATTTCCCCCCAAAAATGTTACAAATAAAAATAAATAAATAAAATAGACATATTTGGTATCACCGCATCCGCAATGACCGGCTCTATAAAAATATCACATGATCTACCCCATCAAGTGAACTGCGTAAAAAAATCTAATAAAAATTATGCCAAAACAGCTTTTTTTTGTCGCCTCACCTACCAAAAAACATAATATCAAACAATCAAAAAGTCATATGCATCCCAAAATGGTAGCAATAAAAACGTCACCTCATCCCGCAAAAAATGAGCCCCCACAAAAGATGGTAGCCAGAAAAATGAAAAAAAAGGGTCTTAAAAAATTGCAACACAAAAACATGATTTTTTTTCTAAAAATGCTCTTATTGTGTAAAACGTAAACAAATAAATAAAACATAGACATTTTTGGTATCGTTGCATCCGTAACAACTGGCTCTACAAAAATATCACATGATCTACCCCATCAAGTGAATGGTGTCAAAAACAAATATAGAAAAATGCCCCTAAACTGCTTTTTTTTTTAATTAACCTCCCAAAAATTAGATCAAAAAGTGATCAGAAAGCCGGATGTACCCCAAAATGGTGCCAATAAAAAGCAGAGCTTGTCCCGCAAAAAATAAGCCCTCACGCAGCTCAGTCCACAAACAAAATTAAAAAGTTATCTCTCCTAAAAACCAAGACAGAAAATTCCATGTTAGAAAATGCAGATGCTGCTCCTCCCCTTCTGAGCCCTGGCGTATCCCCAAATAACAGTTTACGACCACATGTGGGGTGTTTCTGCAAACTGCAGAATCGGGGTAATAAATATTGAGTTTTGTTTTTAACCCTTGATGTGTTACAGGAAAAAAATGATTAAAATGGAAAATCTGAAAAAAAAGTGACATTTTAAATTTCACATCTATTTTGCTTTAATTCCTGTGGAATACTTAAAGGGTTAACAACATTTCTAAAACCAGTTTTGAATAGTTTGAGGGGTGTATTCTCTAAAATGGGGTAATTTATGGGTGGTTTCTATTATGTACGCCCCATAAAGTGATTTCAGAACTGAACTGGTCCTTTAAAAAGTTGATTTTGCAAATTTGCAAAAATTGCGTCTAAAATTCTAAACCTTCTACTGTCCTAAAAAAATAAAATGACACTACCAAAATGATGCCAACGTAAAGTAGACATATGGGGAATGTAAATTAAGAAGTGTTTTATGGGGTATCATTATCTGTCTTAAAAGCAGAGAGATTCAAATTTAGAAAACAGTGAATTTTTTCAAATTTTCGTTAACTTTTGGATTTTTTTTATAAATAAAATTAACACTTATCGACTCAAATTTACCATTAACTTGAAGTACAATGTGTAACAAGAAAACAATCTCAGAATCGCTTGGATAAGTAAAAGCTTCCAAAGTTATTACCACATGAAGTGACACATGTCAGATTTGCAAAATTAGGCCTGTCAGGAAGGGGGTAAATGGCCCAGATCTGAAGCGGTTAATAATAAATAGCGAGAAATAAGCAAGAGAAAAGAGGCCAAAATATTTTATGATCTGTAATGATAATTATGGAAATCAGAACTTGAAACCTGTATGTCCCTTTAAAAAAAAAACTCTCAAAGAGAAACCTTTACTTTTTATCTAGCTGATGGGAGAATTTGTTAGTTGACCTAAATTGACGAAACAGATAATCAGTTCATAATTTATGCACAATACCGGCCTTTTTGTTTGATACAGATAATGGAAAAGCATATTACAACTATGGGAACAAAAGGTCCCCCTGCCTTGTATGAACAGAATCATATACACATGGAAGGTAGAAGGCCCTGTTGTATTGCACTGGTTATCTATCTATCTATCTATCTATCTATCTATCTATCTATCTATCTATCTGTCTATCCAGCTATCTATTGCTCCGTGTAATTTGCTCCTGTCTGAACTCCACACTTACTCGAACGGGAGCTTTTCATCATTGGGTTTTATGCACCGGACATAATGAGGAGTGGTGGCGTTAAGTGTCTCCATGAGTAAACACAGAGAGTTGCGGAACTGAAAATACAGAGAAACATAGTGAAATATAATATGGAACACAGAACATAAAACAAGCAACTACAGGCTATAATATCAAGCAAATGTTTTCAAGCAGGTAAATCTTCTTTTAACTCTTCACTATCTCTATTTCTGATACATGCCTGTCGCACATTCCTAGTTTATCAATATAATGTCTTCAAAAAGGAAGAATAAGAAGTGGAAACAAGTCTGTACATAAAATGAATTTGGGGAAAATCAGTAATGTTAAATGCATATTATGTCTGTCATATCATTTATAATCTACAGTCTGCAGCATTTCCTGTACAATCCTGACACTGACAGGAGATACAGCTGTCCTCACTGCTTGTCAGTCTGCAGCATTTCCTGTACAATCCTGACAGGAGATATAGCTGTCCTCACTGCTTGTCAGGCTGCAGCATCTCCTGTACAATTCTGACACTGACAGGAGATATAGCTGTCCTCACTGCTTGTCAGTCTGCAGCATTTCCCGTACAATCCTGACACTGACAGGAGATATAGCTGTCCTCACTGCTTGTCAGTTTGCAGCATTTCCTGTAACGTCCCAACACTGACAGGAGATATAGCTGTCCTCACTGCTTGTCAATCTGCAGCATTTCCTGTACAATCCTGACACTGACAGGAGATATAGCTGTCCTCACTGCTTGTCAATCTGCAGCATTTCCTGTACAATCCTTACACTGACAGGAGATATAGCTGTCCTCACTGTTTGTCAGTCTGCAGCATTTCCTGTACAATCCTTACACTGACAGGAGATATAGCTGTCCTCACTGCTTGTCAGTCTGCAGCATCTCCTGTACAATCCTGACACTGATAGGAGATATAGCTGTCCTCACTGTTTGTCAGTCTGCAGCATCTCCTGTACAATCCCGACACTGACAGGAGATATAGCTGTCCTCACTGCTTGTCAGTCTGCAGCATTTCCTGTACAATCCTGACACTGACAGGAGATATAGCTGTCCTCACTGCTTGTCAGTCTGCAGCATCTCCTGTACAATCCTGACACTGACAGGAGATATAGCTGTCCTCACTGTTTGTCAGTCTGCAGCATCTCCTGTACAATCCCGACACTGACAGGAGATATAGCTGTCCTCACTGCTTGTCAGTCTGCAGCATTTCCTGTACAATCCTGACACTGACAGGAGATATAGCTGTCCTCACTGCTTGTCAGTCTGCAGCATCTCCTGTACAATCCTGACACTGACAGGAGATATAGCTGTCCTCACTGCTTGTCAATCTGCAGCATTTCCTGTACAATCCTGACACTGACAGGAGATATAGCTGTCCTCACTGCTTGTCAGTCTGCAGCATTTCCTGTACAATCCTGACAGGAGATATAGCTGTCCTCACTGCTTGTCAGTCTGCAGCATTTCCTGTATACTCCTGACATTGACAGGAGATAGAGCTGTCCTCACTGCTATTAATTGGTTCCAGGACACCCACTGTATGTTGAACTTGGGCCGGTTACTCTATGGAAAACTAGTCACAGACAGAGAATGAATCATTTACATGGTTACATAATATATATTTCACAAAATTCTCAGTACCTTGCTGCCCACAGTCATTCTTAACTCTTTGTTTGCTGACTTGATCACAGGCCTTGCAGATTTCACCTTTATAGCTGCACTGTAATGTGTTGTGGGTGTAGTGTTATCTTGAAAAAAAGTTGCGCAAAGCTGGAACTATTGAAAAGACAGAAATGGTGTCCCAGTTCAGAACACAAGCTCATATGACTTAAATGCATACACATGCAATATATTAAAGCAGTGTGTTAAGCATATGTGGGGGCAGTTCTTATACATATGTATGTAGGGCAGGGTTCTAATCTCCTTGAAAGTCCTCTCCAAACACTTTATGTTCTCCAAACACTTTATGCCAGTTACCTCTGGAAATAACTTAACTCCCCTGAGAGCAAAAGGATAGATCTACAGATTCACTTGGATGTTCTTGTGTGGTCATTGTTGGATCTATGATTTCTATACAGTGAGTTCTCTGAGACAAAACTGACAGACAGTGCATTAAAAAAATCACAGTGAAGAAGAAGGCATCATCCAAAAAAATCCTCACTGGTCCAACACCTAAGTAAGCCATGTTCTAGACCACACCAATCATGCACTGTTTTTGTCCTGTCTCCGCTACTACAGCTCAGGCCTCTTTGACATTAGCGGCAGCATGGATCCGGCAGGTGAAGGGTGCTGCCGGATCCGTGCTGCCGCAGGGACATGTGGGGGCCGGAACCGCGCTCCGGCCCCACACATGTCACACAGTACATACACACAGACACACACACAGACATATACACATACATACTGACATGCTCCCGGCAGGTCTCCACAGCACAGTACAGGAGCAGGACGGCGCGCACATAGGATGATTCCCCACAGCGCCCTCTGCTGGGCGCCGGGTGGAATCGTCCTATGTGTGCGCCGTCCTGCTCCTCCTGCGCTGTGGAGACCTGCCGGGAGCATGTAAGTATGTATGTGTATTTGTATGTGTATATGTCTGTGTATGTTTATGTCTGTATGTGTGTATGTATGTGTGCAGGTGACGGATCCGTCATGAACTCCATTGAAAGTCAATGGAGGACGGATCCGTTCACCATTGTATCACACCAAACGGATCCGTCCCCATTGACTTTCATTGGGGGTCATTCCGGATCGGTCTTGGTACGGATGCCTGGACCGGAGAGCAAACCACAGCATTCTAGGAGCATTCCGTTGTCTTGAGTTCAGTTTTGCCCCCATTGACAATGAATGGGGACAAAACTAAAGCGTTTTATTCCGGTATTGAGCCTCTATGACCAAACTCAATATCGGAATTATAAAACGCTAGTGTGAAAGTAGCCTTATCCATCTTATAGATAACAATATAATAGAGGGAATAGAACCTCTTTAATGATATGATGAAATTTATGGTTGCACCTGAGCTAACAGAAGCCATATTCACGCTGAAAAATGGAAACGGAAATTTGATGGCACACTGAGTGAGGAGGCAGAGTAATCTGGAGAGGGCATATGATATCAATGTACATCTTTAGCTAGGTTAGAGTCAAGTTTCCACCCCCGATTCAAATGTTATTATTTTATTTAGAAACTTTGATAAGTTGATAAAGTATAACATTAGTTTACAATCACGCCTGATACACAGTGGGCCAAAGCCTACTGTGAACAGTCTGTTGGCTTTTTCTGCAGAGTATACCTTCTTATGGTATGAACGACTCCACTGTAGAGTGCCTTCAAGTAGTAAATATAGCATAGAAATCATATAAAATGACTGTATATAACACAAAACCACTGACTCCTTTTAAGTATGAGAATATAAGGGCTATAACAGGTTAAAAAAAATCAGAATAAAATCATGACAATGCTAAACATACAAACCTTACTAGCTTTTAGCAGGTCAATCAATGCGTCATAGACTGTATCACGATTTTTCTCCAAAAATCCTTCACATTTATATTCTACCTGTGAATTCAACAAGAAGCCTGCTTAATTCTTCTATTTCTTCATTATTCTTACATCATTTTCAGCTTGAAACACAACAGCTTGCATGAATTAGGTAGTAGTTGATCAAACACAATTTTCATTGCAGTTTTAGATGCAGTTTTTTCAGCTAAACACAGGAGTGGATCCAAAAGAGAAGAGAAATGTAAGAAAGGGCATGTTCTCACTACTTTCAAGAGGACCTGTCACCACAAAATGCATTGCAATCTGAAAGCATCACGTTATAGAGCAGGAGGAGCTGATAGATATCTGATAGATATAATTATGTGGAAAAAGATTCAATAAAACTTGTATTTCACTCATTAATATCTTTGCTTTTTGCCCCTCCTGTCAACAGCTATTGGTACAAGAGGGAAGTGTTATCAGTGATTGATGGCATTGTGTGTATAATTGTGTATACACAGACAGCTGTCAGTCACCGATAACACCTCCCTCCTGTTGTTTTCAGATTGCATTGTATTTTGTAGTGACAGGGCCTCTTTAAAAAAGACTCTGTCAGCAGTCTGGCAATGGTAAACCGCTGACAGCACTAGGCAGGGCCTGGAGAGAGAAAGAAAAACATAACTTTTGGGGAGTTTTTATCAGGAGCAGTGTGAATATGAATTTTTACTCTGACAAATTCTTCTCCTAAAAGGGGTTGTCTCACTTTAGCAAATGACATTTATCATGTAAATAAAGTTAATACAAGGCACTTACTAATGTATTGTTATTATCCATCTTGCCTCCTTTGCTTATAATGTTATGGAATCAAGCCAGCAAAGAAGCAATATGGACAATCACAATACATTAGTCAGTGCCTTAAAGGGGTTCTCGGGTAATTAAGAAAATAAAAATACTTAAATATTACTTCATTATAAATATATTCTCAAATACCTTACATTAGTTATTATGTCTCGTTTTGTTTAGTACACACAAAACCTGTCCTAGTCACACAGGAGGACAAGTTACTTCACAGCACTGAGGTAAAGAGCTGCCTCATCCTCTGCTCGTCAGGGATTATAATCCTGAATACAGATGATTAGATCTTCAGCTGAATCTCTGTAGGAATGGAGTCCATGAACAGATGTGGCTGATGAAGAGCAGCAGTTGTGTGCAGTCTCCATTACCACAGTCTGTCCTGTCCATCCTCTCTGTACTTCATGTCTCCTCATGAACTCCATTCCTACAGAGATTCAGCTAAAGATCTTATCATCTATATTCAGGATCATAATCCCTGACAAGCAGAGCAGAGAGGAGGATGAGGCAGCTCTTTACGTCAGTGTTGTGAAGTAACTTCTCCTGCTGTGTGATTAGGACAGGTTCTGTGTGTACTAATAGGACAGTGGCCATTTTATTTCCCCTAATCATTGCTCCCCAGACAAAACGAGCCATAATAAATAATGAAAGGTATTTGGGAATATATTTATAATAAAGTAATATTTACGTAATTTCATTTTCTTAATTCCTGGAGAACCCCTTTAAATTAACTTTCTCTACATGATAAGTGCCATTTCCAGAAGTGATAAAAAATAGTAAGCAGCACTACGATCCCCACCATGGGGTAAATCATACCAGTAAACCAGGTACCTAATAATCAGGTCCAAACTTGGTGCCCACAGAAGGAGATCCCGGCTAGGGATCCCTCAAGGTAGCAGAGTAGTGGAGATATCCGCAGCACTATTCAGTTTGTGCAAAAAAATCCCATTTATTATTAGATCAGCAGCATACAGAAGCGACATTTCGACTTAACCAAGCCTTTATCAAGCAATTAAGTGAAAAAAAAAAAAGCTTTACTTCATTGCTTGATAAAGACTTGATTAACGTCACTTCTGTATGCTGCTGATCTAATAATTTCCAGAAGTGAGACAGCCCCTTTAAAGGAAATTTGTCACCTACATCATGGCAATTAAAGTAAAGCAATTGCCTAATAGCAAGTATTACCTTAATCCCAAGGGTACCTTTGTTTGAAAGATTGGGGTGTTCGATCTTCTTAAAACTCAGTTTGTTTGATATGTAAATTAGGCAAGTAAGGAGCCCAGAGGGGCGTTATGTTCGTATGAAGGAGCCCAGGCACGCCTGCTGTTTGTGCCCAAGCCCGCCTTCTCTCCGCCCTGACTGCAATGCGCCCGCCCACTCCTTTGCTAAGTCACATACGAACCATAACTCCGCCTGCCCTGACCCTGCTGCATCCATTGAATCAGCGTGTCCTCTGCGTGTCAACTGGGCATGCGCTGAGGACATTGAAGCACTTCTGCTCCTTCGTTTCGGGCAGAGGCTGCGATGCAGCAGGGTCAGGGCAGGTGGAGTTATGGTTCGTATGTGACTTAGCAAGGGAGTGGGCGGGCACATTGCAGTCAGGGCGGAGAGGAGGCGGGCTTGGGCACAAACAGCAGACGTGCCTGGGCTCCTTCATACGACCATAACGCCCCTCTGGGCTCCTTACTTGCCTAATTTACATATCAAACAAACTGAGTTTTAAGAAGATCGAACACCCCGATCTTTCAAACAAAGGTACCTTTGGGATTAAGGTAATACTTGCTATTAAGCAATTGCTTTACTTTAATTGCCATGATGTAGGTGACAGATTTCCTTTAAGTGAACTGGAGACGATGTTTCACTGTGACGTGCTCCCTGCCTTTGCATAGGTCTGCTTCACACTCACTCCCCTCTGCTCTGAATGACTTGTAGCATCCAACCAAGAGACCACTACAGCTGTCACACAAGTGGAGAGGGAACCTGAAGCAGCTCAATGGAGAGAGCGCTTCACAATGAGGCTCCACAGTCAGTGCACTTGCAGAAGCAGTACCTGGCAGAATAGAAGTTCATATTCATACTACTCCTGGTAACAAAAGCTCCAGAAAAGGTATATTTGTAATGCACCTAGCCTTCTTGTAGGTTCTATGGAGAGGATCCTCTAACATTTTTTTCATTATCCGGTGTTTGTATGTTCTTCAATACGTATTTGTACACTATTATTATTTCTCGAAGGAAAATCTTCAAAGTGTGACAGATGTCTGGCCTCCAAATGTAAGATATAGCTCATTGCTAAAGACAAATGTGAAATGTAAGCATGAGTAATAACCTGGCTGTGAGGTTTAGATTCTGCACTTCAGTTGCATAATATTCATAAAACAGAATACTGTGCATTTCTATATACACTATATGGACAAAAGTATCAGGACAGCTACACATTACATCTACGGGGGCACTACATTCTAGATCCATAGACATTAATATGGAGGCGGTCTGCCCACTGCACCTAAAACATCTTCTAGTCTTCGGCGAAGGCTTTCTAATGACTGAACAGTAATGAATGCATATAGTTACACATTAGATGCTGAGCCTCTACTTGCTTCTTAGGTCAGGTTACCTTATCGGCAAAGTGCTGGATAATAAATGATCTGTTGGACATTCTTGGCTTTTCAAACAAGGGGTTCTTGTTGATGTAGTTGTTGTAAAGCTTTTGAAGCCAATTTTCATCTGTTCCCTGTGGTAACTGGGAAGTACAATAACATGGGTTAGCATCATATCCACTAGAGGGAGCCATGTAGTCATCTCAATAATGAGTAATCACACTGCCCTCAGGCAGAGAGCATAATGAATTACACTGGTCACCCTTATGCCTCCATAAAGCAAAGGCGTAATAATCCACCGTTACTAACCAGAAACTAATGAAAAGTATCAAGTTATCTAAAATATTAATTAAATGAATAAAATATCTATCATACATAGGCAGTCTGTATGATGCCTGCTTCCATAAAAATACAACCTGCCTTCTACACAGGCTCCAAAAGAATCACCCATTGGGTGCACAATTAGATTCACGTAATTGGTTCATTTTTGCACCTTAGAAATCCATACATATGAAACCATGTCTTTATACAGTGCTGTAAAAAAGTATTTGCCCCCTCCCAACTTCTTCCATTTTTACATATTTGCCACACTTGAATGTTTGAAATCAAACAACTTTAACCCTTATCTGATCAAGCAATTTTCTGTTGCGTTGTTGTTGCAGAGTTAATACAGCACCCACTTAATATAGGATGCATGTCCAATAGGGGCCTAGTCCAGCGGCTCCTCAATCACAGAATCCAAAAGTGAGGCAGACAGCATCCAAAACGTGAACTAATGCAATACCTTTAATCCATAATAGTGTATCCACAACCCAATAGAATGCGACGTTTCAACTGACACTCAGCCTATGCTTGAAAAAGTCTGATTGTCAGCTGAAACGTCGCATTCTATTGGGTTGTGGATACACTATTATGGATTAAAGGTATTGCATTAGTTCACGTTTTGGATGCTGTCTGCCTTACTTTTGGATTCTGCGTTTTTGTTTTAGGCTAGGGCTACACGGCGACAGTTGTCACGCGACACCCGTCGCAGCCAGGATCCCTGAGTAGCTGGGATCCCATAGAGATGAATGGGATGCTGCGGCAGTCGCAAGAAATCCAACCGTATTGGATTTCTTGCGACTGCCGCGGCCATCCCATTCATCTCTATGGGATCCCCGCTACTCAGGGATCCTGGCTGCGACGGGTGTCGCGCGACAACTGTCGCCGTGTAGCCCTAGCCTTACACTACCCGTCTTCCCGGATCAATGACTTTTTTATTTTTCCATTCACGTAGCCGTATGAGGGCTTGTTTTTTGTGAGACATGTTACACTTTCTAATGGCACCATGTAATATTGCATACGATGTATTGGAAGCCTGACAAAAATTCCAAATGGGGTGGAATTGGAAACAAAATGCAATTCTGCCCAATGTTATGGGTCTTGTTTTTATGGCGGTCTATATGCGGTAAAACTGACCTGTTTCCTTCATTATCCTGGATCAGTGTGATTACAACAATACCATATTTATAGAATTCTGACCTCCATAACTTTTTTTTAAGTCTACTGCAGGGCGATCTGTACTTTTCAATTATACCATTTTGGAGTATATTTTGGACTTTTTGATGACTTTTCAAATCAGCCATTTTGATTTTTACTCCATTAATAACAAAATGGGCAGCACTTGAATAAATATCCTTTATTCACCCATGTGATTATGCTCCTAACAAAAATAGGTACTTGCCAAGCATTCTTCATCAAGAAGTTCCAAAATGCCCATCTTTGCCTCAATGAGGTCTATAACTGGTTGATTGTCGTAGAAATCTATGAGAGTCCATGGGATATCTTCCTTCATGTATTCTTCTTGTTCAAGTTTGAAGACATGCTAAAGCAGATGGTAAAGACAAGATACTACATATTTCATAAAAACATGGCAGGAAATACACAACAGGTTTACACATGGCTTTAATATGCAGAACAGTGATTTAGAACAGCATTTATACAGTACCACAGATAACCCAATAAAGCAATAAAAGAAACACAGTGAATCTGACCTTTGGATTCAGTACTTGGCAATTAAACCAGTATCCTGTAGTTCTCCTATTATACATTAATTGCTAGACGCATTAAAATGACATATCTACTCACTGCTAGGTGACAATAATAGGGGATGGGCAGATTCTGCATCTCCCTACTACTACTCCAATCATTCTCCTCGTATGCCATAAGTGTCAAGATTTGTTTTAACAAAAAGAACAGTTACATGTGACTAAATGCTGAAATATTAAGTCAATATACATAAAAAGAACTTTTCATATCCAGCCAATTAAACATAACCCGAATACATCACCCAAGCCTAGAAGGTTTCATCATCTTCTTAGGACTTTTTCACACATCAGTGTTTGATCAGTGATTTCTATCAGTGATTGTGAGCCAAAACCAGAAGCAAAGCCTCCACAGAGATAAGGTATAATTGCTTCTGTTCTTGCTTTTGACCTGTGTATAGCTTTGGCTCAAAACCACTGATAAAAATCACTGTGTATGAATGAGACCTTAAGCCTCATGCACACGACCGTGTCTGTATTGAGATCCGCAAACTACAGATCCACAAAATACAGATACCTTCCATGTGCAATCTACATTTTTCTCACTCCCATCACTCCCATGACTAGGGCATGTTCTATGATCTGCGGACCAGACATATGGATGACAACTATGTGCTGTCCGATTTTTTTTTTTTCGCACCCATAAAAATGAATCCGTGTGCAATCCACAAAAATTGTGGACTTGACATGGATGCAAATTATGGTTGTGTGCATGAGGCCTTAGAAATAATCTGTCAAAGAAAGCAGTAAAGTCGACCACAGCAAAATTTTCTACAATCTATTCACCAAAAATATAAGCATTGTTTCATCTCAACAACCCCATTTGTATATTTAAGGGATTTCTGGGGTAATGATATTGATGATCTATTCTCAGGATTCAATATCAAATCTGTGGGGTCCAACTCTCAGAACGGCCAGAAGCCGAACTACCACTGAGAAAGGAGCCGGAAACTGAACTCCAATTCAAGTTGCCTCTCACGCTCTCTGACCACAACATCCTCTCCTTCACTCTCACTAATCTGCACCCATCTCAGCACACCCCTACCAATTACATGCATAGAAACCTGATCTGGCCGTTAACCACTACAAACGCCTATGGAGGAGAACTCGCACACCAGAGAATGTCCTCCATTACAAATTCATGCTACGGACCTATAACTCTGCCCTCAACCTTGCTAAACAGACTTACTTCACCAACCTAATCTCCTCACTGTCCAACAACCCAAAAAAACTCTTTGACACTTTCCACTCCCTTCTCAGTCCTAAAGTTCAGGCACCCATCACAGACCTCTCTGCCTACTTCACAGAGAAAATAGAAAACATCCGGCATGAAATCAGCTCCCAGCCCCTAAGTGTTATTGCCCCTTCCCCCTCCCGCATCTCCTCTGGCTCACTGTCCACTTTTGACCCAGTCACGGAAGTAGAAGTCTCCAGGCTTCTCTCATCTTCTCGTCCTACCACATGCGCCTCTGACCCCATTCCCTCACACCTACTCCAGTCTCTCTCTCCGGCTGTTACCACTCACCTAACAAAAATCTTCAACCTCTCCCTTTCTTCTGGAATCTTCCCCTCCTCTTTCAATCTCTTTTATTGTTCCCCCATTAATAAAAAAAAAAAAAAAACATCTCTCGACCCGTCCTGCTCAACTAACTACAGACCAGTCTCCAATCTTCCCTTCATCTCTAAACTCCTGGAGTGTCTGGTCTACTCTCGCCTCATCCGTTATCTCTCTGATCACTCTCTCCTTGATCCACTACAATCTGGTTTCCGTCCCCTACATTCGACAGAAACTGCCCTCACCAAAGTGGCAAATGACCTCCTGACAGCAAAACGCAACGGGGACTACTCTCTGCTCATTCTCCTTGACCTCTCTGCAGCCTTTGATACTGTAGACCTTTCCTGGTTTTCTTCCTATCTTTCTGGTCTCTCCTTCAGTGTATCATTCGCTGGCTCCACTTCTTCTCCTCTCCCTCTCGTTGTTGGGGTTCCTCAGGGTTCAGTCCTAGGCCCTCTCCTCTTCTCTGTGTACACAGCCCCAACCGGACAGACCATCAGCAGATTTGGTTTCCAGTACCTTTGCTATGCTGATGACACACAACTGTAAACTTCATCCCCTGACATCCCCCCGGCTGTACTACAGAACACCAGTTACTGTCTGTCCACCGTCTCTAATATCATGTAATCTCTCTATCTGAAACTAAATCTTTCAAAAACTGAACTTCTTGTGTTCTCTCCATCTATTAACCTACCTAAACTGGACATCTCCCTCTCAGTGTGCGACACCATCATCATTCCTAGGCAGCACGCCCGTTGTCTCGGGGTGACGTTTGACACTGATCTTTCTTTCACCCCCTATATTCAGTCTCTCACCCGTTCATGTCGCCTGCACCTCAAAAACATCTCTAGAATCCGCCCCTTTCTCACTATGGAAACAACAATTACTGTAACTTACTTTTAATTGGCCTCCCCCTCACCAGACTCTCCCCGCTCCAATCTATTCTTAATGCAGCAGCCATCTATCTAACTGCTACTCTGATGCCTCCGCCCTGTGCCAGTCACTGCACTGGTTTCCCATTCAGTATAGAATCCAATTTAAACTGCACGTCCTCACCCACAAAGCTCTCCACAGTGCTGCACCCCCTTACATCTCCTCCCTTATCTCTGTCTACCATCCTACCCGTGCTCTCCATTCAGCCAATGACTTACAACTGACTTCCACAAAAATCCGAACCTCTCTCTCCCGGCTCCAGGATTTCTCCCGAGCTGCACCGGTTCTCTGGAATGCCCTACCCATGAAATCAGGCTAAATCATAATATGTATAGCTTTAGGCGCTCCCTCAAAACACATCTTTTTAGGTTGGCCTATCACATCCTCTGATCTAACTTTTCTCCATAAAGCCCATTTATCATTCCCTGAATCTGATCCTCCACCAAACTCTCCATCACATCCAGAAGCACGTTATATATTAGCTGGTGACTGGGTCATACAGCTCTATATCTGCTCCCCTATTTTCCCATGATGGCTGGACCATTGTACAAAACAAGCACTTCTACCTTCTGTGTCACCCCTATCTCCTCATAGATTGTAAGCTCTTGGGAGCAGGGCCCTCATTCCTCTTGTTGTAATTATTGACTTGTCTGTTACAATGTTATTTATGACTGTTTGTACATGAACCCCTGAACTGTAAAGCTCTGCGGAAAATGTTGGCGCTATATAAATAAAGATTATTATTATTATTATTATTAAGTCAATGTGACGCACTGTGTCAGAGCTCTACATTTAGCATATATGCAGGCATTTTCTCTAAAGATCCTCAAAGGGTTCTATTATCTGATGGAGGCCAATAGAGTGTGCTTTTGGCCTCCATCAGTTCTAAATGTCATTATATTTTTTTTGTAGGTTTTTTTTTCTCTTTCCTTTTGTATAGGTCTCTGTGAACTGGGATCCATACAGAAGTAGAAAATAAAATGCCCCTGCCCAGGGGCGTAACTACCATAAGTTTGATCCCTGTTATGGGGCCCTTACTTCACTATGTACGCCACTGCTCCTGCCTCCCTTTTCAATAGGAAAACTGATGTGATTTTCATAACTTTGTAAAATTATGTTGTAGAATAGCCTAAACTAAATTCTCTCTTTATTCTTATGGTGTTAAAGCAGATGGAGTACAGTTTTATTAATCCTGATCTTTTAGCACAGGTAATTATGAAACCTGTTAAACCAGTTCACCAACTTTGCCAAGGTATCTGTAGTATGCACTATCCCCATTCTGTCCACAATTATCACATAGAGACATTTCCTAAAGTAAACAGTACACGAGAATTAGAGGGTGTTATAAAGCGCTCTGCCTGGTCTTAAAGAAACACTAACGCAGCACGGCTACAGCTCAAGTCAGCTTATGTGCTCCACCTGTCACTAACTACAAACCTGTGAGAAACGGCAGCATGTACTTATTTATAATGTAAAAGAGATGTAACATTAAATGTGCTGTAAACACAAATAAGACCCACAGGTATGGTATAACATTTTCAGAAGCACTAAGGCTGCGTCCATATCTTTGTTAGAGATGATCTGGCCACTTTCCAGCATGAATGCTGGCTGTCGGCCAACCATGCATGCAGTGGTATTTGTCGGTCCAAAGCCTGGCATTTATGCTGGAAAGTGGTTGGATCAAAGCTGGACCCCATTGCAGTCAATAGGGATTCAGCGGTGATCTGTTGAATCCAGCAATGCCAGATTCGGTGAACACCGGTAGACATCTCTTCGTTGGAACAGCCTGCTGTGGACGTTCAGCAGACATGTCAATGTAGCCTAAGTCTACATTCACATCTGCGTTTTGAAATCGGGCAGGTTGTGCTGGAGTTCACCAGATCAGGCTTAGCCGGATAATGGCACTATCATAGTATCCAATGGAAATCTGGCCTCTTTCCAGCATAAATGCCAGATATCAGACAGACAAAAAGCCTTGCATGCACGACTTTTTCTCCAACTGAAAGCCAGCATTATGTCAGAAAGCGGCCGGATCCCATTGAAGTCAAAGGGGATCCGGTCCGGTGGTTCAAGGCATTACCTGGAGAGGCCGGATATGGTGACCTCTAGCAAGCTGTTCCTCTGCATGAACAGCCTGCTGGATTTCCTAACGCAGATGTGAACATAGGGTAACCACAGAATAGGCAGATATTAGACGCTCCACTAAGCTTGTGGAGGGGGAAAGTTGAAAAAAAGAACATCCATGGAGAATGTTTTTGGTTTGAAAGGTGTTCCAAATAAATACTGATCAGAGCTTGAAACCCCTGTAATTAGTTACTATTGGAGAAAGCAAGTATTCAGTTCACCTGCAGCACCTACACAAGGAAAATTAAGCATGATCCAGCTGAAATGAATGGGCTGACTGTGTAATGCAGCTCGTGAGTCCTCGAGACTGGAAGGTGGCCCTGGTGGCTACTATCTACTCTGGCAAACGGATGAGGGTCCTAAATAGGGGACTCTTCACTAATAACTCCCTAAAAGGTTATGTGAAGGTAGGTTAACTAAATCAGACATTTAATTTACGGTAAGTTATGCTATAAACAAAATATCTCTAAATCTCTGTCAGCATAGTCAACCCTATTAAAACCGAGCATGCTGCCTGGTAGGGTTCATCATGCTGATTAAAATAATATATTTATTTACTTTGTACCTGTAAAGCTTGTATTACACTGCCCGATTTTTTGGCAGATAATGCTTGATCATCTGGCAATCCAAATCTTTTGACATGTTAAAAAATCATTCTTTGCAGGCGGCAGATCGTGGTGTGTAATCATGATCTGCTGCTGGCAAACCACATTACAACATGGGCACGATCGATGGCATAGCCATTGATACTCTCCATGCTGCGGAGGAGATCGTGTATGTAATAGCAGTGGTCTCCTCCCCTAGCGAGCAGGTGATTGCCAGGAGGGAACGCTTCCCTCCCGACAATCGTCTGCCACATTGGGCTGTGTAATTCAGCCTTTAGCGTTGGTGAGATAAATGGACTTTTATCCACATGCAAATTAGCATTTGGAGCACCGAGGTGTGGGCTGCTGTTCTTCGAGCACCACTATTACGATGCCCCAATGCTCAGAACACTCCCCATGACAGTTGACTGAAAGGGCAAGATATCTTGTCATGTTCTGTCTTCTGTACCTGTGCTATGGCTCACCAACTCAGCACCTGCACTATAGATCTGCTGCTTCTTACCAAGCAGCGAAGATCCATAGTGCACAGGCGCCGATGATGTCATTGAACCTGGAAGTGGAGGCTACAGCCTGCCTCAAAGCATACAGATCTCACCAACGCTAACAGATACAGATTTAAAAAATATCATTTTAATCAGCCTGAGCAACCCTACCAGCCAGTACGCCTGGTTTAATAGGTTGATCGAGCTGAGAGAGCCACTTTAAGGCCTGGGCTATACTGCGATTTAAGGTAGCGCGACTGATTGAATGACGGCTGCAGTGCACAAGATTGCATTCAACTGAGTGCATTCATTCGGATTGCAGCTGTAGTTCAAATCAATCAGTCATGCTACAAAAAGTCACAGTGTAGCCCTAGCCTAAAGGGGCTGTCCAGGATTTTACTAATGATCACGTATCCTTAACTTCAATGGAGCAACACTGCAGTAACCAGCACCCTCCAATACAGCGGACGAAGCTGTGTAGCCCAAGCCAGCGCTGGAGCTACTGCACAATAGTTGATCGGCATGAGTGCAGGGTGTCAGACCCCTGCCGATCAGATATTAATGGCCTATCTTGAGGATAAGCCATCAATAGTAAAATCCTGGAATACCCATTGAAGGAGGTTAATAAATATTATGTTACTGTAAGTACCAATTACAGTGAATTTTACATACCAAGTTAAATTGCTGTTGTAGTTTCTCATTTGCGTAATTTATGCAGAACTGTTCAAAACTATTGATATCAAAGGTCTCAAACCTGAAATGAAAAATCTTGTTTTTAATACTATTATTATTATCATAAGATACAAAAAGATATCAGAATGTGACATGCTTCATATGAAGAAATGATAGCTGAGCTGCAGGATCCGAGAATGGCTTTTAAGGAGCATTCACACGACCATATTTTTGGTCCGTATCCAATCCATATTTTTTGCGGACGGAATGTGGACCCATTTATTTCAATCGGTCTGCAAAAAATGCAGACAGTACACTGTGTGCTGTCCTCATCCATAGGTCTGTTCCATAGCCCTGCAAAAAAGATAGCGCATGTCCTACTCTTGTCCGTTTTGTGGACAAGTATAGGCATTGGTACAATGGATACGCAAAATAAAATGGATGCAACACAGAACGCACACGGACATCATCCATATTTTTTGCAGATTTTTGTTTTGCGGACCACAAAATACATACGGTCACGTTTAACCTGTCAATCACACGGAATACTCCTGTGCACCAGGAACATTCAGTATAATTACTGAGCCTGACTGATCCTCATGGCTCTGCAGGTCCCAGGTCTCACATCAGCATTCTGTTTCATGCTGCTCACATGACTGCTGAAGCCAACAACTGGACGCAGAGGTCATGTGTCACCATGCGTTACGTGTTCCAGTCACCTGACACATGGGTGACATGTCACCACTGCAACCATTCGTCCTCTTTGATGCAAGGGAGACCCAGGAACTATACAACTGGTGGGGCAGCAATGGAGCTGGAACCCAGTGGCAGATATCAGGTAATTATGATTACCTTCGCAGGTCCAGCCACACTGCAGGGGTCTGTGGGAAGCTTCACCAGGGGTCAACAACTGATTTAGCATATTAAGGCTTCTAGATAGAATCATAACTGGCGTGTAGAGATATTTAATTGGCTTATAAAAGTATTGTGTGTAAACCAGTATAGCTCTATTTTATGATAATGCAGTTACTTACCCATAGATATCAAGTACCCCGATGAATGTATGCTGCTTCCCAGGGAACTGCAATGCTTTATTTATTTTCTCAATCACATAGTCAAATAGATGGGAGTATATCTTTTTAGCCAGGGCATCTCGTCCATTTTCAGACTGATACTTTGTCATGGGTTTGATGACAGTATCTGAAGTAGTGACGATTTTCCTATTGCATAGCCATTGTGCCACCTTTTCTGTGTCCAGGTTTAAGAGCTCACAGAATATCTGAAGGTGTCTGTCATTTCTCTGCCAAGATAAATGTTCAATACCTGACCTTCAATTTTGCCAACAAGAAATGATGCAAAGCAAATGTCAAGCAATACAACTATAGCCACTGATGTGATTTTATATCATTTGGGCATCAATTTGCAAAATTAACCTAACACAGTATTGTTTCACACTGATACTTATTCAGTTCTTGTGCTGTTTATCCAATTATAACGATGTCTATAGACTAACATACTTCAGATATCTGACTTCATTTGTGCTCTGATGAAAGCAATATTGGGCAAATAGTTACAAAAATGATCTATATGAACATTAATTATATTCTCATCCTGGTGAATATAACTAGGTACATGCTGCAAAACAGACCAGATGTCCATATCTGAGGAGCTTCCTCTAAAGGCCCTCATATATATTATAGTATCATTGGCCAAAAATGTGTACAAGGAGCTCCTGACCACTGATGTTAAGGAAGAAAAGGATCAGGTGCATTGAATTCCAATACCTGATCCTTTTGTTCTCCCAGAAGATTAGCCACTGCCATAGGTATCTGGCAGCAGCTTTGTCCTCATGGATAACACAGCTAAGATGATCATGTATGTATATGGAGAAGGCGGGAGAGAGAGCTGTCATCTGAATGACTATGCTCAGACTAAATGATGTAGTCCCGTGATTTAGATGAACCACATGAACTGGTCAAGATGAAAGCTCTTCCTACTTTTTCACCAGTGCCCTCCAAATGTTTAACACTTCTTTACATTCTTTACATTAACACCTATATAGACACTGGTAACATACTACATAATAAACAGTTTAAAAAAAGATTAGGTTTCCAGTAATGAAAAGTTATTCATACTAAGACCGCTCCATAGCCCTGATTTACAGTACTGTATTCCAAGTAAGCCTCGTAAGCAAATGTTTACTCATCAACATTTCCAGTTCTTACAGCAACTGAAGACTTGTCATCACTAACACGCTTGATCTCTACATTTCCCAAATGCAGGATTGCCGCCAGAACTTTGAAGACATCCATCTGAAAGTCAATATTGAAACCTAAACATTGTGCCATTTGCCACAAGAAAAGAAGAAAATCTGGGTTAATCTAGGAAAACACCGTACATTATTTAAGTTTATTGCCATCCACAAACATCAGTAACACAGAAGAGCAACACAGATTAAGAATACTAAAAGTTACCTGCAAAGGTGGCCATACAGATTAGTCTACAGATGATCACAATGGATGATTTCAACTAAAACAAACATTCGTTGCGTGAAGTGTAACAAAAAAGGGCCATTTCAAATGACTGATGACATACCATTATTATGGTATATCAATCTCTCTGGATTCTCACTACTCCATACATCCACCCACCCAAATTCAGCTAACAACCTGGATGAAGCAGATGTGAGAGAGCTCATTTCTGGGCAGTTGGTGGCTTTTTTTGTTGCAGGGAACGGTGGGGGCACATATTGTCTGGATGCAGCAAAGGCCTTTCTAAGGGGGTTGGGGTTTTCAGGGATAAGAAAGAAGCATATAAACCTTGAGGACTCTCTGCAGGAAAAGTTTCAAAGGGATAAGAAGTCTTATCTGAATGATTCATCCAATGGAAATAAGAGAAGTTAGAAGAGAAGTAGCCTAAGGCTACTTTCACACTAGTGTTTTATAATTCCGGTATTAAGTTCCGTCATAGGGGCTCAATACCGGAATAAAACGCTTCAGTTTTGTCCCCATTCCGTTCCGTCTTCAGAACGGAGAGCAAACCACAGCATGTCTGGCTCCGGCCCCACACATGTCCCTGCGGCAGCACGGATCCGGCAGCACCCTTCACCTGCCGGATCCGTGCTGCCGCTAATGTGAAAGAGGCCTTAGGATGAACTTTAAGCAGCCTATAATAACTTTATTCGAGATAAAATAAAATAGCTGTGGTAGATAAATATGCAAAGGAAGTTTTCGGAAGAAGGGCAGTCTGGGCATTTTTGGACCTAGATGGTTGATACTCAGCAGAAATCACGAAGTATTGCTACTATTCAGTTAGAGGATGGAGGGATTTTATATGATAATTCTCATCTACTATAACAGTTATCTTCCACTGATTTTGGTAGGGCAAATCAACTACCTAATATGTATTAGGGCCTCCTGTCTCTTCCCGCACAGATAATGTAAGAAAATGAAGGATCAGGCAATTTTAATTTCAATGCCCAATCGTTTTCTTCTGGCACGATTCCTGAAAGTGGCTTTCTCAGCCTTTGCTATTGAAAACACATGTATGCCCTGCCTAACCAACCATGCATGTATGTATGGGGTAGAGGGGAAGAATAGTGACCGGTGTATGTCTTTAACCTTTATTTTTTTAGCAACTAGAAATAGTCACGTGTGAACGAACTATAATACCACACACTCACCTAGAAGTTTAAATGTTTTTTGAGTGTCTATCATATCTCTTCTGTCATCAACTCCTTCAATCACTGTGCAACCGCCCATATTTGTGTAGTTGAAATTCTCTGCACTCACTAAGAATAAAAAAAGCAAAAACATGAAACACTTTTCTCTCTATGGATATACAGTACATACATAGTAAATCAACAATGCCGTTGGACATACTTAGGTGAAGGTCCTTGAACTCAGGCTGGGAAGCAGATGCACAGAGCTGATAAAATATGTGATAATTTCTCTCATTTTCAGACTACAAAAATAAGAACATAGATTCAATATTACAAAAATAGCAAGGGTAAATACTATAAATACTATATCAGAATGTCTATATTATTATTCAGATTACTTTGTTTAACTCACCTGAAATACAACCCTAGATTTTTCAAGGAGGTAAGTTCTCAGGTTTGCACCAATTATCTGGTACCTTCTGTCAAAACTGATTTCTGTATATTTTCCAAAGCGACTGCTGTTATCGTTTCTGGTGGTTTTTGCATTTCCTATTGCCTTGGAATCATAGAACAAGAATATTTTATATTATTATTATTGATAACATTTTTTAATACACTGTTAACATATCCAGATATGGCGCTAAATTTGAAATTATCATATTGGATGACATGGTATGCTACTGTATCTATAAGTATAGGACCATGTATACAGTGCATGTTTATGGTCTGTGTAGTGCAGTGGGTGTACACCCACTGTACCTACTGAACAGAATTAGCTTGGAGTTGTAAGGAGTTGTCAAGGTAGACCCCTGATATTCATCTTTTCATTTTACCATTAGAGGGATCTAGATCCATTCAGGGAATGCTGACAAGAGATGTTGGTGCATGGAACCGAGGGGACAGGGAAGTACCTGGTCAGTAGACAAGCTGAGGTCTGGACAGGCAGAGTTCTTGAAGAACAGTAGTTGGGCAATATGTCAAGCCAGGCAGCACAGAGTCAATCTGGTAAGCCATCAGAGGTTAGACACGAGAGGTCAGAGCAATACAATAGCGTATGTTCAAAGACTAGACAAGCTAGGAACCTATAGCTCAGACACCTTCCCACAGGTGAAAGTGCCCTATATACCACAAGAACGTTGCCATTGGATGGGGACAGATTAGCCAGTGTACTGGCCCTTTAACAACGGGTGAGAGTGTGCATTCCTAAAGAAGTGAGCAGCAAGAAGAGGCTGGGAAGGCCTGTGACAGTGTGGAGCAGCGGGAAAGGTAAGTACTCCAGTGGCTGTACCTGCTGGAAGGGAGGAGATGCCAGCGGGCACAGGCTGCCAATATCACAGTAAGGCCTCGTACACGGATGTTCTGTGCATTGGGAACCGCAATTTGCGGTCCCCAATGCGCAGGCACCATTTGTGCGGCTGCCGCAGACGGATCCAGACCCATTTAACTTGAATCCGTCCGCAACGCAAAAAAACAGAACATGTTCTTTTTTGCAGTGCAGAGGCATGGAGAGAAACACCCTCCATAGTGCTTCCGTGCCTCTGTTCTGCACTGCACCTTCCGGATTGTGGTGAATGGGTCCACATCCGTGATGTGGTGCACAAACGGCCAGTGCCCGTATATTACAGACCCGCTGTTTGTGTGTGTGCATGAGGCCTAGGGAAGTTAAACAAAGCAAGCATTATACAGCTTTATGTCCCAAGATTATGTCAAAGATCGGTGACACTACAGTAAATTTACACTCAAAATCAAGAAAACCCATGTAAACATAACAGGGCTGACACATGATAACAAACTGAACCATTGTTTGAATTATGTTTTTACATTCATATTATATTATAAATTAAACTTTTTTTTAGAATTTTTGGTAATTTTTTTAATTTTTTTTATTTTTATTCTCTATCATGTCACTATATATATATATATATATATATATATATATATATATATATATATTATTTTTTTTGAATTATTATTATTATTTTTTTTTAATTCCCCAAATTGTGCACTGGTCACTAGGCCTAATAATATGTTGAGTTATCTTTGTTATGTTTGTTCTGTATAGAAAACTTTTCAGCAGCCAACACATTATCATCACAGGCAGGATTACAATGACAGCTAACACTTCTGTATAGATAACAATGGATCCACCATTCACAATAGTATGATATCAATGATATCACAGCTTATCTTCTCCCTCCTGACCTCTGCAGGACACAGAGCATGCCTCGAAAAAACGCCCATTAAAAACATGATTAAACAATAGGTAACTTCCTGATCACAAATTCCCTTTAAAGTTTTTTTTTTTTCCAAGAATGACTAGCACCAATGGTCTGCATAGTTCCTGTAGGAAACCTGACTCGTATCATTGAGACAAAAAATGTATCACTTCTTAAACTAGTAAGATTTGCCAACCATGAGTCTGTGAAGTGCAGAAAATAACTAACCATATGAAACAAATACACTATAAATAAAAATGTATATTAAAAATAACATTACAGAAACATAATTTGAGTGGAGAAATTAGAACAAGATTCAAGAGATTATTTTTCGACGGTTGAGATGGATGCCTAATCTATCATGTTTACCTCAGTTATTGGATTGGACGCCAGCACCCTATCCTCCATATTGGCTTTGCTGCTTGATTTACTGACGGTGGCAAAGTAACGCATGGCATACCTCGCAGATACTGTCTTCCCCGCTCCAGACTCTCCGCTCACAATGATAGACTGGTTCCTATTGTTCCTGGTATTGGAGGAAATTCATTAACAACACAAACCTGCATGATGAATAGTCTTCTCCAAAAGCTAAGACACCTAAATTGTGCTATATTTCAACCTCTTTAGGTGAGATGACTGATTATAAGCAGAAATACAGAATGATAAATGTTTTATAATTTTCTGTAAAAAAAAAAAAAAAAAACCCAGGGTTTGAAAACCCTCTCTATGGTTTATACTATATGCCTTCAACCAGTGACAGACTGACATGGAGGGACTGCTAGAAAAAACAGTCACCATGCCCCAATATATACAGTGCCTTGAAAAAGTTTTCATACCCCTTGAACTTTTCTAAGTTTTTTCATGTTACATCCACAAACTTAAATTGATTTTATGTGATAGACCAACACAAAGTAGCAAGTATTTGTGAAGTGAAAGGAAAATGATGCATGGTTTTCAAAATTTTTACATTTGGAAAGTGTGGCGTGCATTTGTATTCAGCCCCCTTGAGTAAATACTTTGTAGGACCAACATTCGCTGCAATTACAGCTGCAAGTCTTTTGGGGTATGTCTCTACCAGCTTTGCACATCTAGAGGCTGAAATTTTTGCCCATTCTTCTTGGCAAAATAGCTCAAGCTCATTCAAATTGGATGGAGAGCGTCTGTGAACAGCAATTTTCAAGTCTTGTCACAGATTCTCAATGGGATTTAGGTCTGGACATTGACTGGACCATTCTAACACACGAATATTGATCTAAACCATTCCATTGTAGCTCTGGATGTATGTTTAGGGTTGTTGTCCTGCTGGAAGGTGAACCTCTGCCCCAGTGTCAAGTCATTTGAAGCCTCTACCAGGTTTTCTTCCAGGATTACCCTGTATATAGCTCCATCCATCTTCCCATCAACTCTCACCAGCATCCTGTCCCTGCTGAAGAAAAGTATCCCCACAGCATGATGCTGCCACCCCCATGTTTCACTGTGGGGGTGGTGTATTCAGAGTAATGACAAGTGTTCGTTTTTGTAGGTTTGCAGTTGAGCCATACACATATTTTTTATAACATAAGCCTGCTTTACACTTCTCCACAACTTTAGCCCTGACCTGTCTGGTGTGTTCCATGGCTTTCATGATGCTGTTTGATCACTAATGGTCACCAAGAAACCTCTGAGACCTTCACAGAACAGCTGTAGTTATACTGAGAATAAATTACACACAGGTGGACTTGATTTACTAATTAGGTGACTCCTGAAGGCAATTAGTCACACTGGATTTTATTTAAAATGTTGCATGCCTGTATTTTCTAACTTTCTGAATGCCCATGTTGCAAAATGTAGGCACATTTGGAGGATGTGTCTAATGTATGACAAGTGCAGGGGATATCAAAGACTGGTAATAAAGGACTCCTTTTTGTATTTGTCTGTATTTTGCCCCTATATGGTGGACTGTCTAGGTTGGGAAGGGCCTAACTATTTGTAAAATGGTCCTTAAAGGGATTGTCCCACGAAAAATATTCCACACCTGGATCTGAATACTTTTTAAGTAATTGCATGTAATTGCATGTAATAAATAATTTAGTATAGCCACTATAGCCAGAGTTATTCATTGAAATCTATCTGCTGTTTGCCCATTTTCTAAATTCTCCGTCCAGCTCACTGAGGTTGACATACATGCTTAGTTCCATCCAACTGCCACCAGCTGCAGCAGAAAAGGCAAGCCCCATGAGCTACCAGATTGAAAAAAATGTAGTGCAACTGCAGCAATGAATGGGGGGGATCTCTGGATCCATGTGTAGTATGTACTATATGATGTCTGATTCTCATTTTTACATTATTCATGGGACAATCCCTTTAAAGTTTTTGTATAAAATGTGAATTCCATGTTGGAGTTGATGTCTATGGGAGGAGAGACTCCTAGAGGCTATAACAGTGAAGGCACTAGAAGAAGGAGCCGTAGGAAGTTGCTGCCCAAAGATGTTGTTGTGCTTGGTGACGCCCTGGGAGCAGAAGGAAGATACTGAGACATCGCTCCAGTTGAGGGTCTTGTGACAGAGAGAGTGGCCACTGAATCCTGGTGGCTGAGCAGAGCTAAACCCTAGAATTGACTGGAATTAACTAGAAGAGTGAGTTGTGCCACCACATTGTATACAGTTGTACTTTGATAGTTGTGACTAGATTAAATTGACTAGTTCTTGTTGAACACTCTCAGTCTATTGCCTCCGCTGACCTGAGCCAGGGAGCACAAGTGGAGACCCTTATACAATATATGAATGTAAAATAATATCACTATTCCCATAAGGTCCTTATATATTAATAAATATTCTAGTTACTCGCCTAAAATAACACTGTGGGCAGAACTGATATACTGTCAAGTGCATTGCTTGTGTAGGACACAGAATTCTCTTTTTTTCATCAGCCTTTCCTTTACTAGGTATAATACAGTCTGTCAGTATTACATGCAGTGTTGCTTGGTGCCATCAAGTTCAGTAGAGTACAGTCCGAACCCAATGCCATCTGTACAGCACACCCCTTTCATAAACATAAAGGCATAGCATTTGCCCACATTAAATATATAAGCCCGGCAATCTGTCTAGTATTAAAACATTATAATGCATCTGGTTCTGGGTTCCTGTAACAATACAATGAATACAATACAAGAAATACAATGACATTATGGTAATAAATGGGAGTACCAACTAATATATTTTTAAAAAAGTCATCAAGGACCTGATTGAAATAAATGTGACCCTGAAATTACCTGGCCATTTGTTTGTATGCTTCTTCTGCCACAGCAAATATATGGGGATCCATGTCTCCCATATTCTGCCCACTGTATGCATGGATGATCGCATCTCCATAAATTGGTAGTTCTTTATATGGATTTATTGCAACTAGAATAATACCTGCAGAAAAAATCAGGCACAGGCATTCAGATATTTCCACAAACATAAAATACACACACGAAATATACAGTAAGTAGTATGAAAGATTATGTTAGATATACTAGTATTCCCTAATCACACACCATCTTACTATTGTTTAACGTAATGTTCTCATTCTTCTTTGAAGCAGTGAAACGCGCCATATCAGTTTACTGGTACTGAGCTATTACAGGGTATTTTTACCCTAAGCAAAATACTCAAATCACAATCCAATTTCAACATGCACCTGGATAGAGGGTGCTAGAATACAACCCACGCTAATTAATCTGTATAATAAATATAGGGTGTGCATTTAAAACGTAACATTTACTAGATATCTTTAAAGATTTAGCCCACAATAGTACAATAATAATGATATAGTGCTCACATGAACCAGTGCAATATAAGGGAATGCAACCTTACCACTTTGCATGGACAAGTATATACAAGTATAGAAAAGAAACAGGTGTCTGACCTAGGGGTACCGGGTCTCTAACCACTGAGTAGCCCTGTGCACATACTAGCTACATACAAAGGGAATATAGCACTCCATGGTCAGCCATACCCTTTTCCTAGACTGTCCCTCTCTCTGTCCCTGAAAAAGACAGATGACTACCCGATAATTCGTCAGAGATTAGGGATCCCTCGTACTAGAGAAAAGGAAAAGAAAGAAGTCCCAACGCGTTTCCTTGGCAATCAAGCCAATTCATCAGGGGACAGATATTCACAAGTGGTTGTAGCAGGGCCAGCGCTGGTTCTCTGTCTGGATTCCCCACATGGGTCCGGATGAGCCCCAGTGTTTGGCTCTAATCCGGCAGTGAAGGTGAGACATGTAACATCCACTCTGGTCAGTGCACCAGGTGGATTTAAATGCACTCTCCTTACTAACAATTTACCCTCCCCCATAGTAGGAGTGGTGGGTTAAGGCCTGCCTCCAGATTCTACATACCTTGATTGGCGCGCACTTGCTTCTAAGCTAGAGCGCGTTCAAACTCCATCATGTATCACCCGGGTCTCGCCACATCGCGGGGGCAGCGCATGCGCGCACATCGATGCCGCACCAATTACCCGTGGGCAGCGCTCATCAGTGCTCAATCCAGGGCAAGCCTGGGAGATGCGGGGGGTGCCGATGACGTATGGGCACCGTCATCTAGGCCTGTCCCCGCCCCCCATTGGCAACATAACACTCTTAACCCTGTAGTTGCCATTAGCCCACCTCTGGAGTGAATGTCTACACTTCTATAATCCCCAGAGGAATAGTTTTATGGGTACTTTGGCAATTTAATGTCCACCAGAACTAATGGTTTAAAAAAAATAACAAATGGCAGAAAAGGGCCTCATTCAAAAAAAAAAAAAAAGGGCTTATTCACAAAGAGGTCCATTGTAAAAGACAAGATTCACAAAATTTACGATATTATAGTATAATGCCCCTTTCACACGAGTGGGAGACCCACACGTCCCCCGCAACGCATCCACAGGGCCGGACCCGGCACCGACAGGGACCGCACAGCATTATATGCGATCCCAGCCAGTGCCGGAGTCCAGCCCCGCAGACGCCCCGCGGAAGACACGCGAGTCTGCCGCCCATGCAAAAGGGGCACCAGGCAAAGAAATGAGAGAATACCCTGGAGAGGGGCAATGCATCATATCAATAAAAAGCATAAAATACTAATATACATATACATGTGCAAATCACTGTACAGCTGACCTTTATATATGTGTACAAATCACTATATGGCTAACACAGCCTAGATATCCACACGCTAAATCATAGTGCAACATATATATTATATCATAGTGGAAGGGAGATTCATCTCCCTAGATGAAACACCCATATGACAGTTGTTCGTTGAGACTAGAGATGAGCGAGCAGTGCTCGTTACGAGCACTGTAACGCTCGGGTCCCGTCTGCAATGCCCGCAGGCATTGCGGATCCGTCCTCATCTGCATGTAAGTCAATGAGGACGGATCGTTTGGTATGACACTCATACCAAACGGTTCCGTCCTCACCCATCTTAAAGTCAGTGGGGACGGAACCGTTTGGTATGAGTGTCATACCAAACGATCCGTCCTCATTGACTTACATGCAGATGAGGACGGATCCGCAATGCCTGCGGGCATTGCAGACGGGACCCGAGCGTTACAGTGCTCGTAACGAGCACTGCTCGCTCATCTCTAGTTGAGACCCATAGGAGAGCAGGTTTGGAGCTCAAAGATCCACCAGCTCTCCCGCTGCAATATTTTTCTGTCCCAATCCCCCCTCCTAACTGGGTAAGGGATCAATTCAATCTCCATAAATCTAAGTGAGGAGATGTCACCCCCATGTTGTGTCACCATATGTTGCACCAAAGGAGTGTCTCTCTGGTGTCTAATATCACCCAGGTGTTCACCCACACGCCTGCGCAGCTCTCTTGCGGTTTTACCTACATATTCTAAATTACAATCGCAGGTAGCTCTGTAGATCACTCCCTTGGATCAGCAGTTAATGAAATTTTTAACCATATAGGTCTTTCCTGTATTTTTGCCCATAAATGTGCGACCACACTCAACATGAGGGCACGCTACACAGCCACTACAGCGAAAACAACCCACAGTTCTCTGTGGCCACCATTGTTGTGTCACCTTTTCTTCGCTGTAGTGGCTATGAACCAATCGGTCCCTAAGGCTCCTCCCTTTACGAAAAGTGATCTGAGGTGAATTCGAGATCACTTTCTTGATGTCTGGGTCTAGTTGTAGGATACCCCAATGTTTTTTAATTATCTGGCGCACTTCTGTTGTTGCCTCATCAAAGGTCGCAATTAGTCGTATGGTAGACTCTTTTTTCTGTAAATTCTTAGGATATAAGAGATGGTTGCGTTCAGCCCTCATTGCTCTCTGATAGGCCCTTCTCAGAACCATATCAGGATATCCTCTTTCTAGAAATCTTGATCTAAGATCCCCGGCTTGTTCCTTAAATTCCACAGGTGAGGAGCAATTTCTCCTCAAGCGTAGGTACTGACCTACAGGAATGCCCTCTTTCAGGGGGCGTGGGTGATGGCTTTCCCACCTGAGAAGGGAATTTGTGGATGTTGGTTTGCGAAACATTTTTGTAACCATCTCTCCATTCTTGCCTCTACCTATTAGAATATCCAAAAAAGGTAATGAATTTTTTCAATCTCTGATGTAAATTTTAAACCGATGTCATTATGGTTAAGGGACCCAACAAATTCACTGAACTGGTCCCTACTGCCCCTCCACCTGACGAACACGTCATCAATATAACAATGCCACATGACGACGCTATCGACGTGTGGAGGGGCAGTTTCTCCAAACACATAATTCCTCTCCCACCAGCCCAGGAGCAAATTTGCATACGACGGGGCACACGAACTCCCCATCGCGGTGCCCCTGAGCTGGTGGAAGAAGACCCCGTCAAAAAGAAAATAATTTCTGGTTAACACAAACTTCAACAATTGTAGTACCAGTTGATTATGATTTTTATACTGGCAACCTCTTGTCTCCAGAAAATTTTCGGTTGCCTTAAGGCCGAAGTAGTGTGGTATGGAGGAGTACAGGGCCTCCACATCAATGGAGGCCAGCCACATATCCTCCTCCAACACTACCCCCTCTAGGCGACATAGTAAATCCCCTGTATCACCAATATACGATGGTAAGGCCTTCACGAAAGGTGCCAGAATGGTATCAATATAAATCCCCACATTTTGTGTGATACTGTTCACCCCTGACACAATGGGGCGACCCTTTAAGGGGGTCACCCCTTTGTGTACTTTTGGAAGGCTATAAAAAGTTGCAATCGTGGGGGATTTACTAAAGAGAAACCCAAACTCATCTTCTGAAATCAGACTCTCATCTTTCGCCTCCTGTAAAACCAACTGCAATTCCTTCTGATATACATTAGTGGGATCCTCCTTTAGTTTTTCATAGGTGTTTCATAGGTCAGTATATCCAGGCACATCCTCTTATATTGGGGGGCATCTAGAATAACAATGTTGCCCCCCTTATCAGAGGGTTTAATTGCTATTCCCTTCTCTTTCTCCAAATTGAGGAGGGCCTGGTATTCTTCCTTGGAACAATTAAAGTAGTGATTACTTATTGTGATCCCCTCTAGGTCCTTGCATACTAGGTTCAGAAATACATCTATGCAAGATGGATCACCTAATGGTGGCATTTTTGTACTTTTTCTCTTTAGAGAGGTAAAGGGTCCTAATCCACTTACAGGAGTAATGTCTGCTAGTGCGTACAATAATCTTACATCCTCCCAAATCTCTTGAGGTACCCCTAGTTCCCTACTCTCTCTTTTATTAACTGAACAAAAATGTTTATGCCAACGTAATTTTCTCGCAAAGAGGTTCAAATCTTTGACCCAACTAAATAGATTGAACATTGTAGTGGGTACATAAGATAAACCTCTATTCAGTAAAGATGTTTCTGCCATATTTAATATACGTGTTGAAAGATTAAATATCTGATTAGTTTGGGCCCTATTAGGTGTATCAGATCCTGAGGTGCGATGGGGCAATGATGAAGGAATGGTAGTAGGTGTTTTTTTAAACCATTAGTTCTGGTGGACATTAAATTGCCAAAGTACCCATAAAACTATTCCTCTGGGGATTATAGAAGTGTAGACATTCACTCCAGAGGTGGGTAATGGCAACTACAGGGTTAAGATTTTTATGTTGCCAATGGGGGGCGGGGACAGGCCTAGATGACGGTCATACGTCATCGGCACCCCCCACATCTCCCAGGCTTGCCCTGGATTGAGCGCTGATGAGCGCTGCCCACGGGTAATTGGTGCGGCATCGATGTGTGCGCATGCGCTGCCCCCGATGTCAGGGGGGCGTGCGCTGTGCGCGCGCGATGCGGCGAGACCCGGGTGATACATGATGGAGTTTGAACGCGCTCTAGCTTAGAAGCAAGTGCGCGCCCATCCAGGTATGTAGAATCTGGAGGCAGGCCTTAACCCACCACTCCTACTATGGGGGAGGGTAAATTGTTAGTAAGGAGAGTGCATTTAAATCCACCTGGTGCACTGACCAGAGTGGATGTTACATGTCTCACCTTCACTGCCGGATTAGAGCCAAACACTGGGGCTCATCCGGACCCATGTGGGGAATCCAGACGGAGAACCAGCGCTGGCCCTGCTACAACCACTTGTGAATATCTGTCCCCTGATGAATTGGCTTGATTGCCAAGGAAACGCGTTGGGACTTCTTTCTTTTCCTTTTCTCTAGTACGAGGGATCCCTAATCCTCTATCTCTGACGAATTATCGGGCAGTCATCTGTCTTTTTCAGGGACAGAGAGAGGGACAGTCTAGGAAAAGGGTATGGCTGACCATGTAGTGCTATATTCCATTTGTATGTAGCTAGTATGTGCACAGGGCTACTCAGTGGTTAGAGACCTGGTACCCCTAGGTCAGACCCCTGTTTCTTTTCTATACTTGTATATACTTGTCCATGCAAAGTGGTAAGGTTGCATTCCCTTATATTGCACTGGTTCATGTGAGCACTATATCATTATTATTGTACTATTGTGGGCTAAATTTTTAAAGATATCTAGTAAATGTTACGTTTTAAACGCACACCCTATATTTATTATACAGGTATTTTTACCCTGTTCATTTTAAAGGGGTATCTGGCAGTGCAGTATTTATTGACCCTCATCCTCCATGCTTGGCTTGGTTGAATGTGCATGGTAATTTTTATGTAGAGGAGAATGCCTCTGGTTCTTCTTTAGGATTAACTATTCACTAAAGCACTATTTGAGAAGATGTGGCAGCCTCCTTATTCATTAGATTGGCACTGGAGTAGATTGAAAATTACAGATTTAAATGGTCACTGATTGTTCACACAACTTCGCATAAATCAACACTACAAGCGACAACAAGAAACTTTCTAATACGCTTTATAAGGTAGAAATGCCTAGTTTATCAGTGAGAAATGTCTAGTCCTCCCCCTGCACAGCTACATAAGAAGGTTATAGCTCAGCACTTCTCTTTAAAGTCCTCCATTATTTTGTGGCTGCTTCTGAGTGACTGTGAGGCAGTTAGGAAGGAGATTTTCCTCCACTTTCTCTGTGCAGTGAATGGCAGCTAGTCTCCACCCATCATGTTTGAGAGAACTGCAAACTAGATATTCAGCAAGCACAAAAGAAAACTGCTAAAATGCCAGATACAAGTGCTACAACAGCCAGAAATAGTGTTATTCCTCATGTACACACATTGTACTCTTGATTAATACAGTTTGTGTTTGGTATTGAGATACGGCAGAGGATTTCAATACCAAAATTAAATGGATTGCTTTTGATTTTACACATCAGGATCCATCCGTTCTGTTAGGGTGCGGTTATGTAAAATCAAAACGGAAAAAATGGATCCGTCACTAAATACATTGAAAGTCCATTAGGATCCATTTTTTTCTGTTTTTATCACTGGACACAAAACCACAGCTTGCCCCTAGAGACTCATTTGCATACATTAAAACATCAATTTTTTTTTCATCAATGTGGGCACATATGAACAGGGGACCAACACAGATGCCTTCAGCTGCCAAGTGCACATGTAACAGGTCAGCCAGTTTCATAGGTACAAATCTGCAGACAGATGTCCTTTTTAAACTGCTCTGGAAAAAAATGATATCTGAGCTCTGATTGGTTGCTGTAGTTAGCCAGTTCTAATAAATGAGGCCCATTAATGGTGTCCTTTATCTCAAGAACAGCGCGTGCTATGCCGGTCCTGATATCCCGTGTTGCTGGAGGATCTGCTTAATTTATGACAAAGCGCACACTTCCTCATAAAGTAAGTGCATCCTCCTGCACTCTGTGCCTAGATTGTAATCTAATTTTCGGTCATCATTTACGCCAGAGAACTGGCTTAAATTATGTTAAATGTTCTGGGGCCAACTCTCCTGCCTATGCCTTCGCCATGGCCATGCATGGCTTAGGAGGGTTAATTACCACTAAGTTTAGTTATAATGGGATTTAAAACGCCGCAAACCTGCAACATTGCAAACTTTTTTACGCCAGTTTCTGGTGTAGGGGCCTTCGTAAATGACCACAGATATGTCTATTCTAGACACAGAATTATGAGAAGACACTTCTGATAATTAGGGTAACAGTAAGCACAGTGTGGATGTGAACGTGATGATATTTGTACAGGTGTGTTTGTCTAAGGAACCTGCAGCTATTTATTTCGCTTTTTTGTACATGACATTACTGGTCACAGTGCTGGACAACTCCTAGGTAGCCAGGATACATTAACATTTGTGACTACAGCCTAGCCATAAGGCCAGATTCACACTTATTCCAGACTCCCCTCTCATCGCCCTGCAGCTCCTTTTTCTCCTTCATTACAACACAGGGGGGGAGGGGAGCTCCCTGCCTATGTCAAAATGAATGGGTCTGATATAGGATGATCAATACAGTTACGATAAATACAGTATATTAGTAAGCTAATTAATAATACATAGACCGTTCTGATGATAAAAAAATAAAGAAAATCTAATATTAATAACATAAAATATGAAAAGAATGAGGTAACAACAGTTCAGTCTGCAGAAAGACTTCAGATGTATGACACATATAATACTGCACACACACCTCCCATGCAGCTGTGGTGCGGTATTTACTTACCACTGTACGTGTAGATAAGTTTAGACTCCATAAATCGCACTTTAAGGTTGTGCAGGACGGCAGGCTCGTGCAAATAACTGAGAGCGGTGAGGTCATTTTCTCCTACAAGAATGTCTGGATTTCTAAGAGGAGGTAGGCCTTTCTCAATCACATATTTCAAGTCCTACAAAGACAACAATATAGCAAGCCTACGATTACATACAAATAACATTTTCTTTTATCTGGGACAGAAGCCCTAACAAATCCATTATATGATGACAGGTACTAGCTGTCTTGGCATGATCAGGTCCCCATCCCATGGCACTACCGTGCATTACTTTATTAGTTTTAAATGCTGTAGCAGATACATATGAGGTCATTTATCAAACTGGTGTAAAGTAGAACTGGCTCAGTTGCCCATAGCAACCAACCAGATTCCACTTTTCATTTTTCACAGCTCCTTTGGAAAATGAAAGGTGGACTCTGATTGGTTGCTATGGGCAACTAAGCCAGTTGTACTTTACATCAGCTTGTTAAATGACCCCAATAGCTTTAGATTTGCTCTACTTTCAGACTGGTTTGTGGAGCAGCGCAGCAATCTTATTACCTTGTATACTACTGTTTTACACTCCTTACTTTTGGGGGTTTGGTTTGGGTTATCCAAAAGTAATCTGCTGCTAAATAAAAATGTGGGATTTTTTATGCCTGCTGGTAGTTTCTGAAACCCCTGTGCACAAAGACCTCTGTAACACTATAGGAGCCCACAATGCTGAGGTTATCTGACAGCAGTGGTGTATGGTCTGTGTGTAGCAGAGCAGTCTGTGACCACTTCTGTCAGGATAGATTAACCTATTCAGCGCAATACAATCGGAACTGGGTTTAAAGAAAAGACTGGGCGGTAATTACTACAGTATGGTGGTGTTTTTTTTGCTACGCCCTACTAATCTAGTTTGTTTGTTACTAGTTGTTATTAGTTTGTATTCATGGGCAGTTACAGATGTGCAGGGTTCATTTTTTCCTGGTTTATACATTTAGGTCTCATGCATACGACTGTATTTTAGGTCTGTGTCCAATCTGTATTTTTTTTTGCCGATCGCACCCACACCCATTCATTTCTATGGGGCTGCAAAAAATGTGGACAGTACACGGATGTCAACCATGTGTGGTCCGCATCTGTGTGGCCGTCCTGCGAATTATATAACATGTCCTATTCTTGTCTGAATTTGTATAATAGGTACTGAGGAAAGTGCGGGATGCACATGGCTGGTATACTTACTTTAAACGGCGACTGTGTGCATGATGTCTTGGAGTATGTTGCACTGCTGCACATGTATATACCATTAGGCAGGACATATAGACATACACGTTAAATAAATGTCGCACACACCTGATTTCAGTGGGACCAGCCGACCATGTGTAGGAGGCATAACAACTTATCCCCGATGGCAGTGAAGATATGGATGAGTCCTTTGGATTTCAACTGTTCTCCAGTATATAAGCTGCTGCCAGGGGGTTCTGGAAGCAGATATCTCCCCTACCCCTTTCTAGACACATGCATGCTTGATCGAGCTGAGTATGCATGTAGATTAGGAAAGATAGATGTCAACCGAACAAGCGTTCAGCAAACATCTATGTAAGGTGTATGGCCAACTATAAAATTCACTGGACTGTACACTTACACAGGCAGAAATTACATTATAACTTTAAGCCTTACAGATCCATCTTCCAAGCGCAAATAAAGCACGTTGTCCCCTATCTTCAAGTCCTTTGTAATCTCAGCAGATTTCCAGACTTCATCTGTATCAGGGATCCACACCCGGTTATACTGTAACAGAAAGGCAATGTTACTGGTCAGATCAGAACTCTATAATGTGACAAGACCGCATTCACATGATTCTGCGTATACAAAAGTATGACCACAGCGCTTCCGAACCAGCACAAAGTCAGCAAAAAATGTTACACAAGACGCACAAGTTCTACATTACCTGTCTTCTCTGTTCTATGAAAGAGAACTCTGCAATCTGATGTTACTAAATG
Organism: Rhinella marina; assembly: GCA_900303285.1. NCBI lineage: Eukaryota > Metazoa > Chordata > Amphibia > Anura > Bufonidae > Rhinella > Rhinella marina. The sequence continues at coordinate 511,643 of ONZH01020898.1, read as the reverse complement.
TGGACGTTACCTAATGTAGGGGTATATTCAGACGCTGCAGATTTCCTGATGAAACTTCTGCGACTGTCCCATTCATCTTGATGGGGCTTACAGAAATCCATCTGTTTTCTAGTAAAACAACTCCACTCTGACAAATGGAAGTTTCTGCAACGATCTGTCGTGTATGAATAACCCCCAAAAAGTGCATAATTCAATAATACAGTAATAGATCCCATACACTTACTGTACTTGCATGCCTAAGGTTTTTTGGAGGAAAGCATGTGCCCCCTTTAATGACACACCATCTGTAGAGCTGCATGGGAAAAAAAGCATCACTATGCATAAACACACATTGCATATGTGGTGAAAAAAAGTGCAGCATTTCTCAAAGGTTTTTTTTTGCTGCTTTTTAAAAAAAAACACCACAGCAAAAAGTTTACTGAAAATCAACAGGAAAATACAAGAAGCAGGAGAACCATTTTTGTGGCATTTTTTCTCCCTTTTGCTGCCTTTTTGGGTATATTGGGCACAGTTTTGTAATGAGGCAGGGCTACAGCTCTAGATGCTCCCTATGCCAACAGATTAACATGGCCACACATCTCGTGTGGATTTCATAATCTTGCGCATGCACCAATACTGCGAGTATCAGCACATGCGGGGATGATATGCCTACAAATCCACATCAACAAAATGAATTTTAGTGGCACGTGCATAATCACTTATTCATTTTTGTATGCATACCATTTGCGCATGCCCCCATACTTGTAATACTGGCACACGTGCAAGATTATCATGGTCTCAGGAGATGTGCGGCCATGTTAATCTGCCAGCACAGTGGGGATTCGCTCACCCAGCTAGTTTATAGCTCCTCCCACCCCACTATTTATAGACACTCTCCTATCACTGCCCCTAACACTCAGCTAGTTTATAGCTCGTCCCACCCCGCTAGTTATAGACACTCCCCTATCACTGCCCCAAACACTCAGCTAGTTTATAGCTCCTCCCAACCCCGCTAGTTATAGACACTCCCCTATCACTGCCCCTAACACTCAGCTAGTTTATAGCTCCTCCCACCCCGCTAGTTATAGACACTCCCCTATCACTGCCCCTAACACTCAGCTAAATTATAGCTCCTCCCACCCCGCTAGTTATAGACACTCTCCTATCACTGCCCCTAACACACAGCTAGTTTATAGCCCCTCCCACCCAGCTATTTACACAGACACTATCCTATCAATGCCCCTGTTGCTCTTTTAATACGCCCATGGACACACCATAGGAAATAAAATCTGCATGTACATGATCACGTTACCACAGCCCAAAACGGAAAAGTAAAAGAAATACATTACAAAATTACAACTACCTTCATAAATGATTATTTTAAAATGTGTTGATGCAAACAGAAAAACCCTTTTGGGGGTCTGCCCAACAAGAACATTTCATCCCTAGGACCCCCACTAATTACAAGAAGCTGGACCTGGAAATTATGTGGGTGAAGAGTCTGTATGAAGTTGCAAGGAAGCCCCAAACCTTTAGCCCGGGATGGTGAATACTGATTATGATCCTTTACTAGGTTAAAGGGGTTTTCCAGGATTTTACTACTGATGACCTATCCTCTGGATAGGTCATCAGTATCTGATCGGTGGGGGTCCGACACCCAGGACCCCCGCCGATCAGCTGTCAGAAAAGGTACCACCGCTCCTGTGAGTGCCACTACTTTCTCGCAGCTTACCAAGCATAGTACATTGTATAGCGGCTGTGCTTGGTATTGCACTCAGCCCCATTCACTAAGGATAGGTCAACAGTAGTAAAATCCCGGAAAACCCTTTAAAGAGTTGTGAAATGATTATTTTCCAATCACAGCTGACAACTGACAACCAAAGCCACCTTCTCGCTGGTGATCATGTGGTCACATGTCTTCTACACACGATCACCATGCGGTACATGTACTACATTATGCAGGAACTATTAATTCTTACTTTAGGTAGAAATGCCCTAATCTCTCATCAGCTACTTTTTATTTCTACTTGCTTTCTTGAAAGCAGTTTTAAAAATAAAGTGGACAGAAATTATATATTTCAAGCGTAATACATTGAGGGCCATTTACTAAAGACCAGCATTTCACATGCCAGTCTTATTAAAAACCTAGCTAGCAGAAGATAAGACTAATTTATTAGGAGGCACACACCAATCTGTCCCATCTGCTGCCCATGTGCCAGAAGCTGGGGTAGCTTTCAGGTGTAATGTGTGGCCGTTTTCTGGTACACATGTTGGTAAATGAGCCAGGCCGTGGAGCTCCTGCCTCCTGTCTCCTCCCACCTATACCCGGCCTACTTTCGGGAAAAGTGTCATGCGTGTAGAAAATAGATAAAAGTCACAGATCTTGTCACAAAAAGCAATTGTGACAAAATTTCCAACTTTTCTACACCAAAAAACTGTTAGTATATGACCCCCAAAATGACTACCCTCAGTGTCCGTAAGCCTGTAGTCATTAGTCAATATCCCTAGAGATCCAGACACCTCCATTAGTAAATGGAACAGTTCATGCGAATATCAATTCTTGAAAAGCCCAGCCTAACAAGTCAACACTAGGCTGTGTACACAATCAGGCACATTACGGTACACCCTCCCTTAGACAAAGGAAAATATGTTTAGCACACTTTACAATGTGATGTACTGAGGAGGATGAAATCATACACTCCATTGTCTCTAGATTAGCCATGATCCAAATCCTATATCAGATTCCATACCTCTGGTATTTATCCACCAAAGCTCGACCACCTTCTCACTAGCATCTTAGGAATGGTTGGGCCTTGATAACCTGACATGTATTTGTATGTTCTCACACAACATGGTAATATCATTAATAAGAATATTAATATGGATTGGCACGGTACAGATTGCATATAGAGTTATATAACACAGGGAGAGAATGAGGTGCAGTACCCCAGAATGGCCACTACACACAATAGAGCTTGCTTCTGGCTCTGTTCTGTCAGTTGTGGCACAGGAAGCTGATCGCGGGGGTTCCAGGGGTCAGACCCAAAACTATCCTAGGTCATCAATATTTAAAATGCATAACACCCTTTTAAAGGGTTATCCTTCACAACTGGAGGCCATACATGACACTGTGGATTCACCCCAATGGGTTGATCTTGAGTCTCGACTAGTTTCCCTGCCCAGATACAAACCCTACTTTCGACCAAATTTGTTTTACTTATCAAACACCCATTTTCCTTTAATCCTTATTCTGTCTAATCATTTTTCCCTGTGGCCTCCACAATGGTGGAAACATGCTAAACTAGGAATCTTTGATTTTGTGAAGGAAACTAATTACATGGCCCTACTTTTGCACACAATTTTCCCCACCCGCAAATGATACATTTCGTGCAAAACAGATTTAATTTTCTTCAGTCTATAGAGTGATCTAAACTTTCTACCTCCAAATCCCAAACTGGATTTCATGTGTGGATAGAAGACAGGTCTCACTTATGGAAACCTCATAAAAAGCTGTACATAGAACCTACATGGTTCCATCATTTCTTTCTTTGGAGGCTGTTAGAACCTTTGGAGGTACTTTACACATTTGATGCATTTGCCATAAAGCACGTTCAGTTTGGAAAAGTACTGGCTGCTTTTAAAGGTTTTCAATATGACATTCCTTCTACTCTTTCAGTTTATCAGAAAGTTGAAAAACCTCAAGATCCCGGATCCAGGAGGTCAGACCACCACTGATCATAGAGTGATAAATTCTCTTCAAAATAGCAACAATAAAGATCCACCAGAACAGCCATGACTTGAAACATCCAAGATGAGGAAGTAACTCATGCACTCCAGTACATAGCACCTCACAGCACAAGTCTAAGTGTTTTATCGCAAAGAATTTCCTTCTACCCTTTTGCTATGGGTAACACCTTGTGACAATACAGGACGTTCCTGAGATGAATAATGAGACCATTGGTTCATGCTTTCAAAAAGATAACACGATCAACTTCAAGTGAATTCATGAGACAGAATGGGTGACATATGTCACACTGCTACCTGTGTTAAATACAAGTGAAATTCAAAAAATAAACCATAAGACCCTAGCTGGACGACATGGCATATTTCTAGGTTTATCAGAAGATGATGTTACCTTATAGATCTGTTGCGGAGGATTAGTACGCAGCATTAAGTATCCTAAATCAGCTCTCGCCTGGCAGAGACATGGAGCGGTGTGAGCTTGGCATATCCTGGGCAACACTTTATATGTTGCAGCCGTGTGAACACCTGTGCCGTCTGCTCGCTTTATTAGCTAACTAAATATTATAATCCCTTCAGCTTTTTTATAGCCTCAGCATAACATCCTCTATATCACTGATTAGCTGCTGGTTATGTTACTGTTTAGTTAAGAAGCTACAAAAAGGTCAAGCCTAGAAGATCCTACAGCTGAAAACAACAATACATGGCTCATTTTTGTGGAAAGTTCAATGACTGAATGTTCCATCATTTTTAGCGAGAGGACATTCCAAATGAAGTATTATTAATATATACATGCAATAAAAAGATTGTAAGCTTTTTTTTAATATATATATATAACATTTTCCTCTCTGATAGCGCCCCCTTCTGTTTCTCTGGTGGCCAAAATTGTGGTCCACCTTCTACTGCATTCAGTTGTCAACTAACATACCCGGTAGTTTCCCGCCCTCCTTTTAGTGCTAGCAAAGTGATCCCATAGTTAATCAGCCCAGACATCTTTTATTAATTTGCCCCAATGTGACTTCACCTTATGTAACTTATTATGTCACCACTCTTTCCAAACTATGCCAGACAGTGGAGTTTGCGACTCCACTAATCCTTATACAGATCATCTGATTGTCTACATATGCTTAAAAATCTTTGTGGTTGGAAATGATGTTCTTTAGTTCCCCCAGAAGAAGCAATGGCAAAAGGCACATTGAGTTCACAGTCGCCAATGTGGTGTGCGGTATATATATTATATGGAATTGGTGAACATAAAAGTGTTAAACAAACCAGAATGTTTCATATTTTACAGTATTCGAAGTAGGCCCCTTTTTTCTTTCATGACAGCTTTGACCAATCTTGACATTCTCTCAATCAGCATCATCAGGCAGTACCTGGAATGGTCATCAGTTTACAGGTATGCCTTGTCAAGAGTTCCTTTGTGGAATTTCTTGCCTTCATAACATGTTTGAGACCATCACTTGTTTTGTACAGAGGTAGAATTGGTACATACCATACTTCCATATGGTGTTCAGCCTTATTCTGTTGTACCCCACATTATGGCAAGAGCCACTCAACTAAGTAAGGGCTTATTCACACAGTCAGTTCTCAGTCAAGGATTTCCATCAGTGATTGAGCCAAAACCAGATGAGGGTATATGCACAGAACAGGTGCAGCTCTTTCCCTTATACCTCGTTGTGGCCTCCACTCCTGGTTTTGGCTCACATTCACTAATGGAAATCACTGACCAAAAACACTGACGTGTGAATAAGGCCTCATGCACACGAACGTATTTTGTTTCCGTGTCCGTTCTGTTTTTATTGCGGATAGGATGCGGACTGATTCATTTCAATGGGTCAGCAAAAAATGCGGACAGCACACCGTGTGCTATCCACATCAGTATGTACATTCCATAGCCCCGCAAAAAACATGTCCTATTCTTGTCCGTTTTGTAGACAAGGATAGGCATTGTTACAATGGATCCGCAAAAAAAGAACGGAAACATGGATGCCATACGGAACGTCACCCTTTTTTTTTTTTGTGGATCCGCAATTTGCAGACCGCAAAACACATACGGTCATGTGCATGTAGCATAAAGCCTAAAGAGAAATGACAGTCCATCATTACTTTAAGACACGAAGGTCAGTCACACCAGAACATTTTCAGAAGTGTCAAGGTATCCTCAGATGCAGTCATGAAAACCATCAAACACTATGATGAAACTGGCTCTCATGAAGACTTCACCAGGAAACAAGGACCAAGAGTTACGTCTGCTGCAGAGGATAAATTCATTACAGTTAGCAGCCTCAGACACAAATTACCAGCACCTCAAATTAGAGCCTACATGAATGTTTTACAGAGATCAAGTACCAGATCTCAACATCAACTGCTCAGAGGAGACTGTGAGAATTAGGCCTTTATGGTTGAATTGCTGCAAAGAAGCCACTACTGCTTGGGTCAAGAAACACAAGGAATTGACATTAGACCAGCGGAAATCTGTACTTTGGTCTGATGAGTAGAAATTTTAGATTTTTACTTCCAACCGCCATGTCTTTGTGAGATGCAGAAAAGGTGACCAGTTGATTTCTGTATGTGTGGTTCCCAACATGAAGCATGGAGGAGGATGTGTGATGGTGTGTGGGTGCTTAGCAGGAGACACTGTTGGTGGTTTATTCGAAATTCAAAGCACACTTAACAAGCATGGCTACCACAACTTCTGCAGCAATATGTCATCCTATCTGGTTTGCGCTTAGTGGGACCATCTTTTGTTTTTCAACAAGACAATGACCCCAAACACACCTCCAGAATATGTAAGAGCTATCTGACCAAGAAAGTGAGTGATGGAGTGCTGCATCAGATGACACGGCTTCCACAATCACCTGACCTTAACCCAAAGGTGGGATCAGTTGGAGCACAGAGTGAAGGAAAAGCAACAAGCAAGGGCTTGTCAACTCTGGGAATTTCTTCAAGACTGTTGGAAGACCATTCAAGACGACTACTCCATGAAGCTGGTTGAGAGGATGTCAAGAGTGTGCCAAGTTGTCATCAGAACAAAACAGCATTACTTTGAAGAAGTTAAAAACATATTCTGGTTTAACACATTTTTATTTATTACTTAATTCCATACGTGTTCCTTCGTTTTCATATCTTCAATATGAATCTACAATGTAGGAAAAAGAAATAAGAAAAACCATGGAGAGATGTGTCTAAATTTTATCAGTGACTGATACTGTATATTGGGCTCTCATTTAGCATCTTCATTTGTTGCAGTTACTACTGCATCTGCATTATGTGTTTGGCTGACTCTAGGCACATACCAATTTACTATTAGGCTTCATTCACACGACTGTATTTTGTTTCCGTGTCCGTGCCTTTTTTTTTTTAGTGGACCGTATGCGGAACCATTAATTTAAATGGGTCCGCAAAAAAAAACGGAAGGTACTCCATGTGCATTCCATTTCCGTATGTCCGTATTTCCGTTCCGCAAAAAAGATAGAACATGTCCTATTCTTGTCCGTTTTTCTGACAAGGATAGGCATTGTTACAATGGATCCGCAAAAAAAACGGAAACACGGATGCCAAACAGAACATCATCCGTTTTTTTTTGCGTACCCGCAATTTGCACACCGCAAAACACATACGGACGTGTGAATGAAGCCTTAGCCTTTTTTTGCATTTTTTATTGTGATACCTGTTAGGCCTACGCAGTACATGCCTATTTGTATCTTGTGTAGAGATCCAGCAACTACCACTCAGGATCAGTGGGGGCCTGACATCCCAGCACCCCCACCAATAAGTTGTTTCAGGAAACCAAGGCACTGGAAACTATACAGTGGACAGAGTTGGAAGTAGATAGCACCGTACATTGTGTACTGGCTGTGCCAGGACATCAAGCTAAGCCCACCCTTTTTAGCAAGATTCTAAAAGTCACAAATTATGGTGCAAATAAGACGTGTGCCATATTTTGCGACTTTTTCACACCACAGCAGTGGCGTAAAGACACTGATAAATGTCCCTCAATGCTTCTCTATGAGGGTGAGGGAGCAGTCCGCATCTTTTGCGGGTCCCCTTGGAAGTGAATAGGTCCGCATCCAAGCCACAAAAAATGCAGCTTGGATGTAGACTAGAACTACGGCCATGTGCGTGAGTCCTCAGGGAAAGTGCTTACTGGTTATTGCAGGGCACCTACAGTATATCTGGGGGCAAGAGGCGGTAAGAACCCGTGAGCAACGTCCTGTGCAGTGAAGTAAAACGCTCATTTGTGAATAGGAGGCAGGAAGGAAATGTCGCCACTTAAGGGGATTTCCCAGTCAAAATGATTTTTTAACAAGTTCCTGTAGCATGGTCCCTGAAACAGAAGATTCATACTTTCCTGCTCTGGCTGTCTCCATCTTCTGCTCCCAGAGCACCGCTCCAGCAAATGACAGCAGTACAAGTGACTATGCCCATAGCCAGCCAGATGTAACCAGTGCCAGGACCAGAAGATGGAGGCAGCGGGGGCAGCACGGAGGAATGAAAGGTATGAATCTTCTGTTTCAGGGATATTCTGCAGGAATGTGTTAAAAATCATTTTTACCGGGAAATCCCTTTAAGTCCCTGTTACACTACACAATATTTGGGACAATTACTGGGAACAGCAGTAGGAGCGCTCATTCCTGATATCCGGCCTGTATGATCGTGCTGCCGATCAGCCGATAAACTAGGAATGACTGATGCAAACAAGCAGTGATTACTTTTTTTTCCGGACCCTTGAAATAGTGCAATGTGACAATGTGGCCCTTTGTGCACCCCTGCTATAAGATGTCTACCACACTACAAAGACATACACAGATGGAAAGCAGGCCAACGGAGTGCAAAGTACATTCTTGAACGGCACAAGTTAGTGCTGCTCCATTCAGCTCTCGGGGTTTGCCGGAGATAGTTGAGTGCTCGCTATTCATGGCAGTCCCATACACTTGAATGAAGCAGCAGCCCTCATTCCTGTCCATCCATTCCACTGAAATGGGGGAACACAGTCCCTCTTACTCGTGATTGGTGGGACCACAGGGGTCAAACATCTCTTATTCTGTGGATAAGGGACAAGCTGTTGTAATGGGACAGTCCCTGGAAGGGGTTAAACGGCTGGGATCGGAGGTATAAGCTCTTGTGTGCCCACATCATCTGGAGGCACTATTACATCCTACCGACTTGCTGGATTTGCAATGTCCAACAATAAATATGGTGAAAACAGGTGAACTTGGCATTTCATGAACTCTGACTGATATGAGGCTCAACGGCAGATCACTCACCAGACCGGCTTCCGCCACCAGTACTTCTGCACTGATCTCACATTGAAATGCCTGGACTCCAGAGCAGAGGGAATACTATGCAGGGACAGTTACAGGGTACGGCCCCGTGTGGCATAAATGCCAAAGATTCTTAGCAGTGGAAATGTGCTGTTCCGGAGAAGTAGATACCAGAAATCTGAAGCACACACTGTCAGCGTAAGCTGACTTGCACTGCAGGTTTTCAATCCGCAGCATGTCAAATTATCTGTCAGCAGCTTTCAGCCTTTACGGTACCTGCACACGAGAGCAGGTATGGAAACAGAATATCTGCACATATTTTGTGTGTATTTTTCTGCATTTCCACACCACATCAAAATCTGCATGCCTCATTCACACGTCAGTGTTCGGTCAGTGATTGTGAGCCAAAACCAGGTGCGGCGCTAAACTCAGAACAGGTGCAGATCTTTCCCTTATACCTTATGTCTGTGGAGGCTCCAATCCTGGTTTTGGCTCACAATCACTGACCAAAACACTGATAGGTGAATGAGGCCTCGTTCCTATTTCCGTGTCAGTATTACGTATGTGAAACAAGTGTCCTTATTCACTTAGTGAAGAATCCGTGGATGGTCCTTGCGTTTTTACCGTCCATGTGTCACTCGTAGTCCACGGACGTTGCTCAGCTGAAAATTAATTTCAAGAGCATTTCCTGTCTTCCGTGAAAAACGGACGCACGGATGTCATCAATGTTGTGTCCGTGATTTTCACTGACCCATAGACTTGAATGGTCGTGTTTGATCCGCATCACAGACCAAAGTAGTGCATGTCTCCATTATTTATTTACTGACCCACGGTCAGAAAAAAAATACTCATGTGTGAACAAACACATTTAAATCAAGGGTTATGTGTGCTGTCTGTGGAAAATGAAAATGTGAACAAGGCCTAAGGGCTCGTGCACACGGCCATTGCCCGACCCTGCCCGTATTGCGGCCCGCAAACTTGGAAATGGGTTCTCAATCCGGGAGATACAGTGCAGTGCGAAACAGAGGCACGGATCGTAAGCTCACGGGAGCACCATGGAGTGCTTTTGTGGGTTTTCTGTCCGTGGCTCCGCACAGCAAACAAGAAGCGCATGCACTAACTTATGGTCCGTGGTAGAGGAATCCATAACGGAATTTTTAGATAATCCGAACCCAAACCTTGTACGCCGAACTTGAATACAGAAGTTTGCTCATCTCTAGCCCGAATGTATTTCTTGCGGTTTTTGTTGCAGACTTGCCCAAATAATTGACATGCTGCGGATTTCTAAATTCGTGTGACAGGTCAATTTCTGCACAAGAGAAAAAAAGCAAAGTGTACATGAGATTTCTCTGATGTCATCCACTTTGCTGGTGCACGGAAATCAGCAGGTAAAAAACGCACGTAATCCACAATGTGTGCAGCTAGCCTTGCAATGCAAAACTTGACAGCAGAAGAAGCAGTTTTTGCGGAGGTGGATTCAATCAGTTTTTCCGAAGCAGAACAGACGCGTTGGGCCATACCCAGGGGCGGTCTTGGCATTTCTGGGGCCCTAAGCGAAGTTATGTCCGGGGGCCCCCACCCCCCAATGACGCGTCATGCCCCTGATGACACGCCCTCTGATGACACCCCCCCCCAATGGCACGCCCCCCCACACATCAAAGACTGGGACTAGAGCATGCTCGGGTGGAATTTGCGTGCGCTTTTTCAAATCTGCACGCTAATTCATATGCATATTTTAGTATGTACACTAATGTGTATGCATTTTATAAATTAGTACGCATTAGCGTACTAATTTATAAAATGAGTACGCATTCGGACAAATGCAGTACGTGACAGCTGGGCGGTCGGTCTTGGACACCAGCACAAGAGCGGAGCGTGGGGGCCCCCTTGGACGTCGGGGGCCCTATGCAAATGCATAGGATGTGTGGTGCCCAAGACCGCCCCTGGCCATACCCATACCGTGGCCACAGAGGTCTTCTATGTATCAGAGCTGCTGGTGACCTGCTAGTAACACCCTGTATTCAGAGGTTGTGTTGGCGACATGAATAATGTATTAACAAGCTTCCTTGCTCTAGTGGACCTCAGGACAACTCATACAGAAAAAAAATATTTTTATGAATTGTTTGTGCTATGTTTGTCTTAAAAAAAATCAGAAAATTTATGGCATAATGATATCAGTCTGTAGTGGTGGATTCTTATTATATATATATATTTGTGTGCATGAGCCCTTAGGCTGCTGGTGTCACACATAGGATTTTTCTAGCGTTTTGCGGTTATTGGTTTTTGAAACTTTTTTTTTAGCTCTAGATGCTGCATGGAAGTCTTTGAGAAATATTAAGCACAGGACAAAGCACAGGTGTTTTTATACTGCCATTTTTTCACCCCCGAGATGGCATTTTTGTCAAATCGCAGCATGCTGTTGCGTTTTTTTCCATCGCTGCCTGCAGTTTTTCTCCCATAGACCTCCACTGGTTATTTTTCTGCAGCTTAAAAAAATGCATGTGCAGTACATGTCTTGCCATTTTTTAATGAAGTTTTGCATGGTGTTGTCTTACTCATTTTTTTCCCCCTACAGCTCCACAGAGGAAGCGACATTACAGGGGGGCACATACTTTCCTTCCAAAAAAAAAAGAAGAAAGCAGGTGCTAAAACACACTATATGGGAAAGCACGCTAGGACCAAAACTGTGTGAAGGAGCCTGCACATGGTGCAAAATAAGAGCTCATGCCCATGAACGTATTTTCTTCCCGTGTCTGCGGATCGTGTGTGGAACCATTCATTTCAATAGGTCCCCCCAAAAAAACGGAAGTTACTCCATGTGCATTCCGTTTCCATATGTCTGTATGTTCATTCCGCAAAATAATAGAACATGTCCTATTATTTTCTGCATTACGGACAAGGATAGGACTGTTGTATTAGGGGCCAGCTGTTCTGTTCCGCAAAATACGGAAACACATGGACGTCATCTGTATTTTTTGCGGATCACAAAATACATATGGTGGTGTGCATGAGCCCTAAGTGCATTTTTTCTGTGGGGATTTTCATGTGCGTAAGGGCTCATGCACACAAACGTATTTTCTCTCTGTGTCCGTTCCGTTTTTTTTGCGGACTGTATGCGGAACCATTCATTTCAATGGGTCCTCAAAAAAAACCGTAAGGTACTCCGTGTGCATTCCGTTTCCGTATGACCGTATTTCCGTACCGCAAAAAATAGAATATGTCCTATTATTGTCCACATTATGGACAAGGATAGGACTGTTCTACTAGTGGCCAGCTGTTCCGTTCCGCAAAATACGGAATGCACACGGACGTCATCCATATTTTTTGTGGATCCATTTTTTCATACGGTCGTGTGCATGAGGCCTACAGTAAAGTGTCTGAGATTAGACAAATCTCATGTATACATTGCTTCTTTCTTCCGTGCTGAAATTGACCTGCTCTGTGGATTTAGAAATCTGCAGCTTGTCAATTGCTTGTGCGATTTTTGGCACAGATTTCACCTTTTTCAATGGAAGAATGAGATCTGCAGCAAAACTGCACCAAATCCACATCAAACACTGCAAGTAACACATGTGGTTCTTGGTGCGGATCTGGTGGGAAATGCACAGAAATTCACACTAAAAAAATGTGTAGATTTTCTGTAAAAAAAAAATTGGATCACATTCTTCAGTTATGAACATTTAGCATCCGTTTGAGCCATTTCCATCTGAGATCCGTACTGCATGCAGGACTTTTTTCCCCATCTGAAAAAACAAATCTCAGACAGAAATGGCTCAAATGGATGCCAAATGTGCATAACTGAATAACGTGATCTGATTTTTTTTTGTGATCCAGTGATTGGCTGTAGCGGGCACGAGATGTCTCATCTCACTTTGTACAATAAGTAATATGTCACACGTCAGCCACTTACCATAGTTATTTGCGTTACTGTCTTCAAGTACATTGAGCATTTCAACAAGGTGCAAAATGTCTTATACATCTGACCTCCTGCCCCACCTTGAGGCCAAAGATGATGAGACAACCCCTTTCAGTTAGGGCCCACAACTGGCACCTCCTGCAAACACCTGACGCTACTCTATGGCGAGCCAGACATTACCCCAGCACAGAATGATGGTTCCACATGAATGAAGTTGGTTGTGCACACATGTAGACACCGGGGCAGTTTCTGATGTACACACATACACTGAGCACAGTCTGACCCGGCATTTCATGAAATCTATGGCAGGTTGTGCACCCTACTGATGAGTGAGGTACATGCTGCTCTGGGTAGGGATGAGCGAACTTGTGTTTTCAACAGGGTTCGGGATATCTAAGGATTCCGTTTTGGATTCTGTTACCACGGACCCAGAGGCGTAGCTACTGAGGGGCAGGAGGGGCGACGGCTCCGGGCCCAGTGACCCAGGGGGGCCCAGCAAGGATGACCTTAAAACTACCAGGCGAATACAAGTGAGGTTCCAGCGTCAGGTCATAGTGCGCGCCAGCCAGGAAAGACAGTGGAGCACCGGACCGGAGGGCAGCCACAGCGCAGGACAGGTAAGAAAGGTTTTTTATTTTAATCTTATGTGGCTGGGTGGGCTGATCTGAGGTCTGATGGGGGCACATTCTGCTGATCTGAGGTCTGATGGGGGCACATTCTGCTGATCTGAGGTCTGATGGGGGCACATTCTGCTGATCTGAGGTCTGATGGGGGGCACATTCTACTGATCTGAGGTCTGATGGGGGCACATTCTGTTGATCTGAGGTCTGATGGGGGCACATTCTGTTGATCTGAGGTCTGATGGGGGCACAGTAAGCTGATCTGACGTCTGATGGGGACACATTAAGCCGATCTGAGGTCTGATGGGGGCACAACACGCTGATCTGAGGTCTGATGGGGGCACAGTAGGGTGATGTGAGGACTAATGGGGGCACATTAAGCTTATCTGAGGTCTGATGGGGGCAAGGGACTGTTAGTTTAGTGATGTAAAAGCTGGGGACAGATTTCCTTTAACATAGGAGTCCCCTTTTTTACTCCTATTAATCCTATATTTTACTGCATTATGTGGTAGGGTATGTAGAAAGTCTATTGTACTGTACTTAACAGCATAGATGATCTAGCAGTTTATATAGTCATCTTGCTAATACAGTATTATAACCACAACTAGTAGTATGTGCCTGTGAAATTGGAAACGTGCGTTTGGGAAGCCAATAAGTGGGGGGCCCACTCAAGTATGTTTCGACCCCCCCCCCCGTGCTGAATCTCTAGCTACGCCTCTGCACGGACCATAAGTTATGGTCTGTGGTATTGGAATCCATAACAGAATTCTTAGATATCCCGGACCCGAACCTTGTATGCCAAACTTGAAAACAGAAGTTCACTCAACACTAGCTCTGGACAATATGCCATAAATGCCTGATAGATGCGGGTCCCACCTCTGGGACCTGCTCCCATCTCTAGAATGGGACTCATCAGACCCTGGTGGCCAGAGGTGGTCAGAACTATAGAAGCAGTGTGTGATATGGTGTGTCCACAGCAAACTGTACACTTGTATATTGTGAGCTCTTGCGAGCAGGGTCTTCTACCCCTCTGTACCAGCCTGTTAATAAGTTTCATGCTTATTGCATACCTCCCAACTTTTGAAAATTGCAAAGAGGGACAATGTGTGCGGCGCGCATGGCGGCAGTTTTTTTATACTAGGCCACGCCTCTAACTCCGCCCAAAGTATAATTACTAGAGCCCCTGAGGCAATATTTTTCTTGTGCTTCATTGTCCATATAAACATTAGCACATAAATCATCAGATTATAGATATTTTAAGGTCCAAATTGAACCAAATTATGAAGTTCTGGTCTAATTTATAGGTAGAAACCATACAGAAACTTTAGTAAGGAGCAATTTAGTACATTTATTAATGCACAGTTATGCATTAATCCTCCAGGTAAAAAAGAGGGACATTTAAGGATAAAAGAGGGACGGAGGGACTTGGGTCAAAAAGAGGGACTGTCCCTCCAAAAGAGGGACACTTGGGAGGTATGTTATTGTACTTGTGTTTTATATTATGTATGTATACCTCCTATTAGATTACAGAGCCAATAAATAAATAATACTACCAGCACAGCAAATTCAGCAGTCAGGATAAGGGCTTCCTGAGATGGGAATACCCCTTTAGGCTACCTGCACACCGGTGCGCTCTGTCTTCCAGAAATTTCTGCAAATCACGTTCTGCAGATTTGATGGTTTTAATGCAAATCTTATTCTTGCATTGAAAGGAGTAAAATTGGCACAAAAGAAGAATTTGACAAGCTGCAGAGTTCAAAATCCGCCCGGAAGGACAATTTCCGCAGAAGTACGAAGTGTACGAAGAAGTAAAGTGTACTGTACATGAGTTTTGTGAAATCTCATATACTTTTCTGATACTGTATTATGTCATGGTTTTTCCACACGAAAATCCGTGCTAAAAAACTGCACATAATACACAACGTGTGCGGGTACCCTTAGGCCACCTGCACACGTTGCACAATAAATGCGTTTTTTTCCCATGCCTATTCCCGTGTAGAGAAAATGCAGTATATCACAGCACCAGAAAAGTGTAGGAGATTACATAAATTAGATATTGCGGATTTTGGTGTGGATATACTGCAGAATTTCGCGCAGATCTTATGTACGTTCACCCGCCACCATGTGCAGGTGGCCATAGGGTCGCTTCACACATAGGTTTTTTTCTGCTGTTGTTTTTTGCTGCCATTTTTAACATTGCCATTTTTTGTTTTTTTGGCCCAAAAACCACCAGAACCAAAACTGTGTGTAAAGGAGCCAATATTCCCTTCTGGGACATTGATGCCATGTCACTAGGAAATGCCACCTACTCCCTTCTCCAGAGGAGTGCGCCAAACATGTTATGGCATGTCCTAGTGAAAAGCCATCTATGTCCCAGATGGGAATATCCCTTTAAAGGATGAAACTGGACAACCCTCTGGATCAACTTACAGTTAGTGTTGAGCGAACTTGTGTTTTAAATTCGGTGTCCAAGGTTCGGGTTTGGGGTATCGGAGAATACCGTTATGGATTCCACTACTACGGATTATAACAGAATTCTATGACAGCATGCACCACGGAAGCCTATAAGAAGCATTCTGTATTGCATGCTGGCCATAGACTTCTGTTATGACTGAATGCAATACAGAATGCCTCTTATAGTCTTCTGTGGTACATGCCGTCATAGAATTCTGCTGTGGTTCGTAGTAACGGAATCCATTACGGAATTCTTAGATAACAAGAACCTTGGACGCTGCACTTAAAACACAAGGCCAGCAATTGATCTTAGCGTCTATGGAAAGGGTTGTGTGAAGGATCCAGAAGGAACATCATATCTACCTGCTGGAGATCACTATAATGGATGGCCACAGCCACTCTTGACAAACCGGCCGATCCCACATGATCCGCATGTGGTAGTGACAAGCAATGAGTCTGTGGTGACATACATGGTGACACTGGTCGTGGCCAGGATCACAGAGTGGCAGTAATCTCATAGAAATGATTGGGATGGCAGCACAAGTGTTGGATTTTTTGCGACTGGCGCCATGATCCCATTCATTTCTATGGGATGACCACCTACTCTGCGATATCGGCCACGACCAGTGTAGTAGCTATAGAGCTTTAGTCCACTCTGTCAGTGAATGTGATACTTATTTCTCACCCCCCAGTCTATAGCACTAATAATAGGAGGCAAAAATGTGTACTTATATAGCGCCAACAACTTCTATGACGATGTACAGAGACTAAGCCTGTGAGTGCTGCACATTACCCAGCTAGGGGTGGACAGAAGTCTATGGTGACAGCGACTGCAGGACCTCAGCAGACGCTGGGCTCAGCACTGCACACAGGCCACTGCCCCTTCAAGGAAACTTCAGAGCTGCAGTCACCAGCTGGAAGAAAGTCACCACAAGCTGCAGACGTTACCTGTGTGTAGAGCTCCGCCAGCGCCATGGCGACCGCTGGGAGGGGGGGTCCGTCCGCCGTTCACTGCCACTCAGCCGCGATGGTGCAGTGCTCCCGAGGGGCTGCCCAGTGCGCGTCCACGACCCCGCTACCTGCAGAGGCGGGAGCGCGCCTGTCCCGACACCTGAGCGGGTGTGGCGGCCCCGGCTGGGATGACTGTACAGTCAGTGCTCGGGGCAGGGACAGCCGGGCTGTGGTGTGCACTGCAGGGGCCACTGTCAGGGGCATTGTGCGTGACGGAGAAGTGACCCAGAAATCCGCACCTGTTGGTCTTATATATAAAAGTAATCAGTAGCTGCATGTAGGGTATGTGGATGGAGATTCAATCTGATTGAGAGAGCTGATAGCAGAGAACAATAGTCTGTAGTGATCTGCAAGACAGTTGTGGAATTGGAGAAGTTATTGGGGGTCATTTACAAAGACTGGCTTTTTATGCTGGTTTTTTACTTCCCTTTTGCACTGGTTTTGCTGGTGGAAGATTTGTCTAAAGCCTCATTCACACATCCGTGTTTAAATCCATGAAAAGGTGGTCAGTGATATCTCAGTGAAGATGGCCGTGTTAGGGCCGTTTTTTACTGTTCGTGTGCCATCCTCTTCCTAATTATCCGTGAAACATGGATGGCATCCGTGGTTCTCACATACCCATAGACTATAATGGATGTCATGGATCCGTGAAAACGGACAAAATAGAGCATGTATCCCTGCTAAAAACATAAACCCACGGACCGCGCTAAAAAAAACTGATCCGTGAATACACACATTAAAATGAATGGGGACGTGTGCTATCTGTGGAGAACATCTGAATGAGGCTTAAAGGGAACCTGAAAATAAAAAATAGATGGATGACACGATAATGTGTCCCCCCACAGAACGTCCTGCTAAATACAATTACAGTCACAGAAGGCAGGACTAAAATTTAACTTTTAATAACATTCTAGATAATAAAAAGGTACAGTGACCACAACACACAAACAAATTCACACCAAAATATCCAATATGAAGGCATATAAAGAGAGTGAGTGAAACCAGGAGGAACGGAGGAGACCACAAGGTAGCCCTAGGCTGACCCTAATAATGGGCCCTCAAAAACGCTCAGCCCGGAGTAAGACTTGGTGGTAGTGGTACTCCGTCCCCGTTCCTATCCCTGGTATTCCTATATTTCCCTCACTTTAATAACATCAGTATCCTGCGTCCCAACGCGTTTCCCCCTCACTATTAATTGAGGGTTCATCAGGGGACAAAACATAGAGATAAGATAATCCCGATACTAAAGGGGATCCACAGTGGAAAATATCAATAGAAATCAATAGGGTATGCAGTGGGTTAGTTCACCGATATACAGAGTCTCATGGATATACAACTCACGTGACCCGACATCCCAGATCTCAAACACACGTGGATCTCAATGGCTTCAATGGCTATGATCAGCAATGTTGAAAAAGTACCCACCCTCTTAAATAGATAGAGGTGGACTATGATAGGGAGAAATCAAAGGGGGGTAGTGGCCGGAACCTACACGCCACCTTACCCCCGTATGCCAACCTGTGTACCGCACACTGTACGCCAACGGAAATACGTCATCTCCCACTTCCGGTCCGGCCGGTGGTGCGTTCCACCATGCGTTCCACTACAGCTTATACCGGAAGTGTGCTAGGTGAAGTGTGCTTTACATTCCACTGCGCTCAAAACCCAAAGCGTAGATATTTGGAAATGACAAGCTTGCGACCAAACTGACATTTTAGACCCTATCCAACTATGCTAAAGCCAAAATTGGTTTGTATGAGTACTAATATTTGAAAAACAATAGATAAATAAAACTGAAAAACCACAATTATAAGGTTTATTAATAACCAGAAGACACTTCACGTGTCATAACTCGGGTTACAGAAGGGATAAGCACTAAATCAAAAATACAGAAGAGCACTAAAGAGGATATAGATATTACATAAAAATATACCAAAAAGAGAGCCGAATCAGATAAAGCAAGAATATGACAATCTCTCATTTAACCCTCTTGGTGACTGGGACCCAAACCTATAGATCCACTCAGCCTCCTTTTGAAGTAACCGACGATCATAGTCCCCTCCTCTTACTGAGGGACGAACCACCTCCAATACAGAAAAGCACAGAGAGTGGGGATTACCCCCATGATACTGGACAACGTGATTGGCTACAGGTGTATCTTTCCGTTTTTTAACGTCGTTCACGTGTTCCAGAACTCTCCTACGTAATTCACGTACCGTCTTCCCCACGTAGTCAAGGGGGCACGTACATTGACAAAGATACACAACCCCCCTACTCCTACAGTTTACAAAATCGCGTATTTTAAAAATCTCCCGGGTAACAGTGCACACATTTACTTTGGTTATTCTCAGAAAATTACATGCCAAACAGCTACCACAGCGGAAGACCCCCAATGGTTTGCGGTCTAACCAACTGCCCAAAGGTTGTGGTCGCATATAGTGACTGTGTACTAGTCTATCCCTGATACTCCTACCCCTCCTATAGGTAATATTAGGAGAGGGAGCCAATACATCAGTCAGATCCGAATCCATCAATAAGATGGGCCAATATTTATTAAGGATCTGTCTGATGCATTGGTTTTTAACATCAAAAGTGGAGATAATCCTCACTGTTTGTTTGTCTGCAGTAACAATTTTAGGAACGAGTAATTCCTCCCTTTTAGATGTCTCGGCGATTTTAAATGCATTCTTAAGAACCTGATCAGGATAGCCTCTTGCCTTAAATCTGTTAAACATGCCTCTGGCTTCCCGATAGAAGCTATCATGTTCAGAACAGTTCCGTCTTACCCTTATGTATTGTCCACGAGGGATACCCCTTTTCAGGGGAGTAGGATGGTAGCTCTGCCAGTGTAATAGGCTGTTAGTGGCCGTTTCCTTTCTGAAATTAGTTGTAGACAACCTGTCAACACATTTATTAACCCTGACATCAAGGAAGCTCAATGATTCAATCTCAAGTTCATGGGTGAATCTCAACCCCAAATCATTGGAGTTCAATCCATCCATGAACTGTTTAAGATCATCAGCGGTTCCCTTCCAAATGACAAACACGTCGTCGATATATCGTGTCCAGAATTGTATTTTGTCATTCCACCACATATTGTCCGATGGGAAGACAATATTATCCTCCCACCAACCCAGGAGGAGATTTGCATACGTGGGGGCACAAGGGCTCCCCATCGCAGTTCCCCTGAGCTGGTGGTAGAACTTCCCGTCAAACAAAAAATAATTATGGGTCAGCACAAATTCCAGCAGCTGTAATACAAACTCATTATGATTACTGCAATGTGTACCACGTGTTCTCAAAAAGGAAGCAGTTGCCATCAAGCCACAATCATGAGGGATGGAACTATATAAAGATTCCACATCTATACTTACCAAGAGACACGATGGATCAATGATAAGGTGTTCTATTTTCCGCAGAAAATCCATCGTGTCTCTCGTGTAAGACGGGCTTTAGCATAGTTGGATAGGGTCTAAAATGTCAGTTTGGTCGCAAGCTTGTCATTTCCAAATATCTACGCTTTGGGTTTTGAGCGCAGTGGAATGTAAAGCACACTTCACCTAGCACACTTCCGGTATAAGCTGTAGTGGAACGCATGGTGGAACGCACCACCGGCCGGACCGGAAGTGGGAGATGTGGTTAAAGGGAACCTGCCATCAACTTTATGCAGCCCATACTAACGGTAGAGACAGGTGAGTTGATTTCAGCGCTCTGTCATTTATAAGTTAAAAGTAAGTGGTTGCCAAGAACCAACATCACAAACATTGCAGACTGGGCTCGGAAAAGAGTCCCGGTCACCTGAGAAGAGTCATAGCTATTCATGAATTCAGCTCTCCCCACCCACCTGCTGATGATTGACAGGCTTCTACCTAGTTTTCTCCCTTTCTCTCTAGGGGAGAACTGCCAACCATCAGCAGATGGGCGGGGAGAGCAGGACATTGGGAATAACCAGGACTCTTCTCAGGTAGACTTCACTCTTTTCAAGGCCTGTACTGCAATGTTTATGATGCTGGTTCTCGGCAACCACTTTTATCTCATGAGTGACACACCGCTGAAATCAGCATTTCTGTCGCTATTTTATTCTGCCCTCAGTGAGGTCAGCATAAAGTTGATGACAGGTTCCCTTTAATTTATGAGGAGACATCCGCCTCATCATAAGGCTAGGGTTACACTGCGACATACGTCGCACAACATTCTTTTGTAATGATAGTCAATGATGTCGCACTGTGACATGATTCTTCTTCGACTGTCGCAGTTGCAGCATTTCGCAGTGTAGTGGTACCCTTTTTGTTGCACAACTTATTGTCACA
This sequence comes from Rhinella marina, assembly GCA_900303285.1. Lineage (NCBI taxonomy): Eukaryota > Metazoa > Chordata > Amphibia > Anura > Bufonidae > Rhinella > Rhinella marina. Next base: position 490,345 of record ONZH01020898.1, on the reverse strand, counting down.
TGATGTGTAACCCTATCCTAAATTAGGCACACCTTCAGTCTGTGTGGCTGGCAGAAAAACTAGATCTGCCCCTGGCTGGAGAAGTTTTTCACCAATATTTACCCGTCTCCTCCCCCGCCACCACACAGCACATAGGGTGGGTTCACATCACGTTTTATGCCTCCGTTTGACATATCTGTTAGAAAAAAAGGATACAAAAACGCAGCACACCACTTTCTTGTATCCTGCAGAATCCGGTAAATAAAGTATCCATTTTTTTTTTTTTTTTTACAATGTAACTGTATGGTGAATGGATGGCACTGTATGGCATCAGTCTGAGGCATCCGTTAACGTATACGTATCCGATTACATATACACGTGAGAAAATATTGTCACACAGGAGTTCAAAAAATGGGGTCATGCAAAGATAATAATTCATAAAAAATCTTCTTTATTCAAGGATAACTCAATAAAATACATGTAATTGCTCAGACACCCTAACAGACCACAACGTGAGTGCCATATCCAGGTAAGTATAACTGCAAGTCATAATAAGTTAGAACAGACCACGGATTAGTAAATTGCAAGTGCAATGAAGAAATAAGATAACAGTCTGTCCCACTGTGTAAAGATATTAAAATACAGACCTGGATATAGCACACGTATTCCCCACCACGTGTTTCGTGTTGTGTCGTGAGGGTCCAGACACTACTTTTATATACCCGTGGTTGTATGGGCCTGGATCCTTCGTGGCAGCCGCATGGATAGTGCCCGTGCATTGGGGACTGCAAATTGCGGTCCCCAATGCACGGAACGGCCGAGCAATTGCCGCTTGCATGAGGCCTTAGACATTATATATAACTGGATAGCCAGTAAGAAGTGTACATTCATTTTGGGCAGTGTAGCCAATCCAAAAATCTGCAACTTGAATAACATATATAAATAGAGGGCCTAGGTATAAACAGCAGAATTACAAACACTGCAGTTAAAATAATAAAAAAAAAAACATGTAAAAACACTATGATATAATGTATTTTAATATCTTTATACAGTGGAGAATTCAGCTATCTTATTTCTTCATTGCACTTTACAATTTACTAACCAAGGGTCTGTTCTAACTTATTATGACTTGTAGTTAGGCTTCATTCACACGACCGTATGTATTCCGTGATCTGTATAAAAACGGAACGGAAGACATACGGAAAGTCTTCCGTAGTGGTCCGTAATTTTGCGGACCCATTGACTTTAATGGGGCTACGGACGTGTTTTGCAGCCAAGTATAGGACATGTTTCCTTTTTTTTGCGGGAGAACTTCCGTAATATACGGATGCGGAATGCACACAGTGTGTATTCCGCATTTTTTTTTCTCCTATGGAAAAATGAATGGGTCCGTATGGTTCCGCATCTTATCCGCAAAAATGCGAATAAGATACGGAAATGAACATACGGTAGTGTGAATGAAGCCTTATACTTACCTGGATATGGCACTCACGTTGTGGTCTGTTAGGGTGTCTGACCAATTATATGTATTTTATTGAATTATCCTTGAATAAAGTTGATTTTTTGTGAATTGATGGCAGTGTCTGTTTATCTTCGGTGTTTGTACCGCCATTGTACTCTAGTCAAGGAGTGCTCAGAGGGTAATTTAAGAAAAGATGATTGACCTCAGGGAGATCAACCATTATCACCACGGAGACACCATCACGAGTCTCAACGTTAGTGAATCTAAAACAAGGCTCCCTGGGAAAAGCAATATGCAAATAAAAGAAAACCACGGAGACACCATCACGTGTCTCAACGACGGTCAAACTAGCCAGGCCTTTCACCGGGAAGGAACAACCAAGGGAAGGGCAGTCTCCAAAAGGAAACCACCTATGCCAAAGCATGGTATCCATCCACTGTGAATCCAAACATGAATCCAGCCAGCAAATGAGGCAATATTGACAATCATAATATATTAGTAAGTGTCTTGTATTCACTTTCTCTACATATAAATGCCATTTGCTGAAGTTAGACATCCCCTTTAAGGGCTCCTGCACACAGCCGTAGCCATTTTTACAGTCCGCAAATTGCAGATCTGCAAAATACTCATACCGGCCGTGTGTGTTCTGCATTTTGCTCAACGGAATATCTGGCCCATAACTGAACTGTCCTATCCTTGTCCGTAATACAGACAAGTTAAATTTTTTTGCAGGTGCCGCAGAACAGACACAGTGTGCTGTCCGCTAGGAATGAGCGAACTTGTGTTTTACTACTATAAGCCCAACGATAGAAATATAAATATGGGGGGGCACACCAAATGATTACTTCAGAGTGCAGACCACGGCATAAATATATTACCATGTACAACAAAGAAAAGAAAAAACGCATACAAGGTTGCACATCCAAGAGCCGTCTCCGTGCCGCGGCTGTGCGCTCCCATAGAGGTGAATGGGGCTGCATGTATTCCGCAATTTTGCGGAATACATACGGCCCCATTCATACGGTCGTGTGAATGGGGCCTAACTAAAAGTCTATGGTATTTTTGACACACATAGTTCATGGCATTTCAGCAGTCTGTGAAGACACAACCGCATAGCAAATGAATCATTGAACGACAGCAGCAACAGATGGCCAGTGCACACGGTTATGACATAGCAACACACTGCACGCATGACTCCTCACGTCAACGTTTTATAGTATACAGACTATGAATTTTTTTAACGGCATTATAGGTTTTTTGTTTTTTCCTAATTTATAACTTACTGCTGTGGTACACATAGATCATAGGACTGTAAATCCATCAGAAATAACAAAAAGCCAGCTTAGTGTAATTATTTTACCACAGACGAGGATCCAGCCATACATTATTGTATCAGGTCCTCTATCTTCATAATAAAAAGAGTGGTTCTTCTACAACTCGATTCAGATGAATGGAACAGACTGTCATTTGCAGGAAGTGCTGCCAAAAATTAGCAGTGTGTGAACTTACCCTTACACAGACAAGGAGTAACAGCATAATAAATCTGTTGTAAATCTAGTGTTCATACATTGCCATGCTTTTGCTTACACTCAAGTCTGAGGACAGTGATACAGTTGACTTCAGGACGGCCCTGCGGCCTTGGCCAGGGGCATACGTACCTGATTCTTCCAGCATTAATGATGAGAGCATCAGATCTTTATGTACCCAGTTGGTGGCCGTGAGGAGGGCTCAGGCAGCCCCCTGGTCATCGACCCACTGGGAATTTTCCCTATAGCACCCCAGGAGAACCAAATACTACAGAGCAGCAAGGGCAGCAGTATTTTGAGCTGTGCTGTAGTATTTGGTTCTCCTTGGGCACTATGGTATTGGAGACCCTGCCCTACTAGTGTTGCCCAGTATTCTGTCAATTTGGTCCCACCTTCAACATGGGGCCACTTGTACTTTTTCCAGGGCTTCTTTAACCCCTTGCTGATGGAGCTATTTTCCTATTTTGCCTTTTCGTTTTTTACGCCTTCTTGGAGCCATAGCTTTTTTTATTTCTCCATTCACGTAGCCATATGAGGACTTGTTTTTATGGGACAAGTTGTACTTTCTAATAGCACCATTTAATATTGAATAGGATGTGGTGGAATTGGAAAAAAAAAAATTAATTCCACCATGGTTTTATAGGTTTTATTTTTACGGTGTTTACTATGTGGTAAAGCTAACCTGTTACTTTCACTCTCCTGGTCAGTCCAATTATGACGATACGGCGAAAAAAATATATTCTCTTTCGTTATCAATTTTTTGGTATACTTATACCATTTTGGAGTGTGTATGACTGATTTCTTTTTATTAAATTTTTGGTGAGAGGTAAAGTGACCAAAAAGGGGGGAATTGGCCATTTTTCCTTTTTTTGTTTATTTTTCATTATTTGCCAGATGGGATAAATATTTTTATATTTTAATAGTAAGGGAGTTTTTGCACATAGCAATGCCCATGATGTGTATTTTTTTATTGTTTATATTTTTAATTTTTGAAATATTTTAAAAACTTTTTTTTACACTTTTTAATAGCTCCCCTATCCTTGCTAGGGGGAGCCAGTACACCCCCGAAACCTCGTGCTTCCGGACTTTTTTGCACTCCCACATGCAGTGGTGACCATGGTATATGAGGGGTTAAATGTCTGTGATCGTCATTATCCCCGGTCACAGACATTAGAGAGAACCTTTCATAAGTTTATGTGCTAGAAACTGGTATGCTTACCAGATAGGGCGGCCCCTACAGATGCAACCTTTTTTTTTCTTTCTAAAATACCCCTGTGTTCTTGCTCTGTGTTCCTCGCTGTTTTTGGCTCCTGATATGTCAGTTTAGAGTATTGGTACAGGGAGGAGTAGACGGCCAGGTTTCTCAATAGGTGTCTCTTTCTCCCTGGCTAGTGCGGTCCAATTGGAGCGGAGAACGTCACAGCCAGGGAGAAAAAACAGCTCATTGAGAAACCCAGCTGTCTCCTCCTCCCTATACCAATGGTCTAAATTAATATATCAGGCGCCAAAAACAGAGGACACAGCACCAGAACGGAGTGGTATATTAGCAAAAAAAAGCACTTGCATCTGTAGGGGCCGCCCTATCTGGTAAGCATACTAGTTTAAACCATGAAAACCAACATATAAACCATGAAAGGTCTTCTTTAAGCCTGGGTGCCTTTAAAGATCCAACATGTGACGTAATAGTACGTCATGTGTCGGGAAAAGGTTAAGTTCCCAATCCTCCCCTGTATGAATGCCAGTTCTACACAGTCACTCTGTAAACCAAGTAATTACACTGCAATTAATCACATGAAACATCTTCTCTGATTGCAGTCATTCAGTTTTCCTGTCTTTTCCATCTGGTCTCAAGAGTTTGCTGCCCAGACATATTTAGCTCCTCAATTTTCCAGCATTCGCTCCACCTTTTCCTGATGTACACAAATGTAATCTTGCTGATGCCTCCAATCCAGCGCCCCATCTGCCATACAGATAGTTCCTCTTAGGCTCCATTCACACGTCCTGTTTTTCTTTTCGGATTTGATCCTGATTTTTTCAGGACCCATTGAAATGAATGGATCCAGATCAGGATCAGGATCGAATCAGGAAAGAAAAACATGAGGTGTGAATGGAGCCCCAGACACAATAATAATGCCCACACACTGTTAGAGATCTTGTCAGCTCTCTCCAAACAGTACTTGTGCCCTTTTAGGTCTCACTCAGTAGTAGTGCTTCTCTAAGGCCCAGTGGCGTAGCTATAAGGGGTGCAGAGGAAGCAGTCGCTATCGGGCCCAGGAGCCTAAGGGGGCCCAAAGACCCTTGTGCCACATAAGTAGACACCAGTATTATAGAAATTCATGCTGGTCGAGTTAGTCCTCAGGCTGGAAGAGAGGGGTTAGGTCAAGAATTTGGCATGGGTGGAGGAGGGGGGGCTGCCGTTTCAATTTTTGCTCAGGCAGCAAGAAGGCAATGTGCTTCCCTGCCGCTGGCACAAAGCACTGAGGGAAGGGGGCCCACTCTTGCACCAGGACCTACTTTTAACTACGCCTCTGCTAAGGCCTATTACACATGAGCGATATGGATTGTTTCAGGATCTGTTTGGGGAAAAAAATGATGGTTTTGCACGCAAGTTCAATCAGTTTTGTCTGCAATTGTGTTCAGTGTTTCCCGCGTGGATATAGTCAGTTTCTGATGTGTTTTTCACGCACATGAAGAAAAACTGAGAAAGAGACCTTCACAGAGTAAAATTGCTCAACTTTGTGTCCCTATGCGGCCTTTTGTGCCCCAATATAGTAATGATGCCCACTGCTGTGGCCCTACAAAATAATAAGGCCCCTTTTCTGTCCTAATACAGCCAAAACAGTAATAATGACCCCCTTTGTGCCCACTGCACAATAAAAATGCCCACCACCGAATGAATTTACCCATTTTGTGTTTTTCCTGGTTTGTTGCATTACATCCTTGAATAACATGTTCATGCACCTTGACATAACTGTATGCCAAAGGGGAGCAAGGGCTGAATGGAGTGGGCTCACAAGTTCATGCACAGTGGTTATCAGATATGTGATAATCTAACATCCACCCACAATGACTGGATTGGAGATACTTCTGATCCTAGCCATTTATCCCTTCAGTTGCTGTTGTCAAAGGTGACCGAGCCATCTGAGAGCTTAGTCAGAGAGAGGGAGCTCCCTTTGACCTTTGGATGCCCACAGCGAAAATCAGGAGGTTCTGATCAGTTGCTATGGCAACGGTTTGCCTTTCTCTGCTGCTCGTGATCCTTTTTATAAAATCTGGGTGGGCTCAGTAGAAGGGGTTGTGGTCACCACAGGCCATCACTTTACAATAATTTATGCCAGAAAACTGGCGTAAATTATAAATTAAATCGACACTAGCTTGCAGCTGGCGCAGGTTTGAGCTTTTGACGCATGGACAAAATTAGCAGCATTTTAATTTAGTGGGTCTTAACTAAGACTGGTGTGTGAAACAGTAATAAGCCCTTTATTGCTGTTTTTCAGTAAAGGGCTCTACCACTTTAAAAATGAAAAGTTAGCTTTTCACCATTTCTGGCAAGACTAGAATTTCTGCTTTGACCAGATCTTCTAGTTTCTTGCTAGTAGGCAGAGCATTTAGCTTCCACATAATTGCATGTATTTTATCGACCATACCCTGCATTGCCTGTTACTATCATGTTGTGTTTTGCATTTTTGCAAATAATAAGGATATGTCATACGTTACCTCATTACCATAGCCAAATTTTGGGATTTCAGGATTTAGACAATCTGGGGCATATTCCAAAAAGTCCCCAATTTTATTAGAAATCTAAGGTAAAAACCTTCAATTTTTTTTTTTATTATTTCTTGATACAAAGGGCATCTAGTTTATATTCCAATATTCTACCCCAGGATGGATTAAAGGCTAAAGGCCTGTGAGGTTTTAATGAAAGATAAAGGGATTGGCTCCGAATCTGTGGTAGAACTTACAAAATTCATCCTCACCCATAATTACTTTTCAGTTGGTGAAAGCATATACCTACAGAAGACCAGGACGGCAACGAGGAGCAAAATGGCACCCCAATATGCAAATCTGTTCATGGCCAAGCTTGAAAATGACTTCTTGTCCTCCTCCCATATCAAACCTTTGGACAATTATCATTACATTGATGACATCCTAATCATCTAGACTGATCTGACCAATAACAACACTTCAGTTTCATCCCACCATACTATTCAACACTCAGCTACTCCTTTACTGAAATAAACTTTTTGGTCACCATCATTAAGATACAGAAGAAAAAAATAGAAACACCTCTTTGCCAGAATCCAACTGGCTGCACAACATACCTCAGATGGGACAGTTTCCACCCCAAACACATAAAAAAACTCCATCATCTACCGTCGGATACAACTGCATATGTTCAAACTCTACAGACAAGAATGAACACCTTGGAAACCTCAAAAAGACATTTTTGAGTCAGAGATACCACCCAACTACAGTGGAAAACCAAATTGCCAAAGCCACCAGATTAGCAAGGAGTGAGCTACAATACGAAACAAAACCAGGAAATCATTGGGTACCCCTAGTAGTCACCTACAACCCAAATCTGGAAATTGTAAGGAGAGTTGCTCAGAGACTATATCCAATACTACAAAAAATGACTGTTTGAAATCCATATTTCCAGAACTCCCATTCCCTCAATCTCAAAAACATCATTGTTATAAGTTCTCTGTCCTCTCCAACAACAATAGGAACATTCCTTTATTAACTCAGAACATAGTAGAAAAATATTAAAACCACTGTTGCTTCCTCATAGCATACAAGGCATAGAAAATGATAAAAAGTTATATACTAACAGGCATGTAAAAAAAATCAGTAACACAGAAAATCTGGTATGGATGGAATAGGAGCTGGAATGGAAACCTCTTAATGAAAAAGTAATATAATATATCAAGCCCAGTACAGTCACATGTTGCCAATACTGCAAAAAATGACTGTTTGAAATCCATATTTCCAGATCTCCCACTCCTGTGTCATAGACAGCCCTCAATCCCAAAAACATAATTTTTGTCATAAGCTCACTGTGCTCTCCAACAACAATAGGAACATTCCCTTGCAAACAGACGAAATGTAAGACCTGTCCATACATAATGACCACTAACAAAGTACAGGTGCCCAATACAGATCAATGATTACAAGATCTCTGGTACATTCACCTGCACCACATCAAAAGTTCGAAACTGGTCAAAAACGTAGAACAATGAACTCTCATCGCCACACAAAAAAAGAAAGGAAAAATTTGCCTGTATTGAAACACTTTTGTAGCCATTCCCACATCACAGATATGAAAATATTAATATTAAAATGGAATTTCAAACCTGAGAAGGACAAGGGTGTCTGGGAATACAAGTTCATTACAACCTTTGACACACACAGATCAAAAGTGAATGTGTAATACCCCGGAGTGGTATTACCATTTCTGCACTCCTCTAGTGTCTCTAATGGTTAACATAAATATCATCTTTGTATTTATTCCCAGGTCCTTCACTATTGTGCATTGATATTGGTGTTATGAAACTGTATATGCCTGGTTCACCAGCAGGTGGCAGTGAGGTGTGGGCACCTCAATCATGGTTCCTGGGCAGCAGATCGTGCTGCCTAAACAGCCGTCTGCTGCTCAGGGGCAATGATTTTGTATAGGGACAAGCAAAGGCAGTAGCCATCACTGTGGAGGTGACTGCTGCATGTAAATACATTGCTTCACCTCCACTTAGGCGCTTCACCTCCTCGAAGTCCATTAGCAACTAGCAGGTGTGTTACCATTATTTACTTAAGGCACCAAAGTACCTCATTCCACCCCTGCTTGAGGGCCACAGATGGAGCTTGCAGGCTAAGTACATTTTAACTGCTAAAACAAATCCAAAAGTTGCACCTCTTGAAGCATCTTCTACAGCCTTGGTAAATAAAAGTGAAACCACTTACGAGAGCAAATACAGAGTAAGGCTTCTTTCACACAGTCACACAGTTTTTGAACAGTGATTTTCATCAGTGATTGCGAGCCAAAACCAGGAGTGGAGTCTACACAGAACAGGTGCAGATCTGTCCATTATACCTTATTTCTGTGTAGCCTCCACTCCTGGTTTTGGCTCACAATCACTGATGGAAATCAATGATCAAACACTGATTATGGAAAATGGCCTAAAGGCCCCTTTACACTGCTCTATTGAGCTAACGATCGTCAGGAAGGAGACTTCTGCTATTACATGCCGCAATCTCCTCCACAGTATGGGGAGGAGCGATCAGTAATTCCATTGCTTGTTCCCATGCAGAATCATTGTTTGCAAGCAGCAGAGACTGTATAGACTGCACGATCTGTTGCCAGCAAATGATGATTTAGGTGGTGGTTTAGTGACCCTAGCTTTTTTGTTTGACTATAATAATTTTTGCGAATTTTTTTTACTTGACACTTAGGACTTTTTATTAGAATGTTTTTTTAGAAATTTTTTTTTCCTTTTTTAGGTTTAATTTGGAGGAAAACGAATTATTTTTAAAGTTTTTTTAATTATAGCTTTTTATTTCTTAAATATTAAAACTGACACAAAAATTAATTATTGCAATGGGTTCCCTATCTTGTGACGATCGGTTTCATATATAACATGTATAGGTTTGAGCGAACAGGCCGACTATGGTGACGGTTTCTGTTAGCGACTGTATTTTTACAGCCCCAGTTACAGGGAAAACAGCCCCCTCAGGGTCTCCTTAGATCCTGCAGCTCTTCTCCTCACGTGACCACCAGGACTAACAGAGGAAGTTCGTGCAGCTCCGTCCTGCCGACACAGAAGGCAGAAGCAGTAATAAACCGCTCCTGTCTTCTCCTCAGGGTCCCTGTTGTCTCACAGCCGGGACTGACCTGCTCCTGTTAGATTGCAGGAGCAGGAGCTTTTATCTGATCAGCGCTGGAATTAAGCGCTACCTGAACGTTTATATATCTGCACGGGGTATGTGCAGGTAGGACGTATATATCCACTGGGCTGTCAGGTAGGGGTTAAATGAACTAAATAATCCTATGCGTGCTTGTTATATGTTATATGGCATTTTATTTCAGAATCAGGAAACAATGTAATGTAGAGTCATTTTCCCGCTAGAGCTTGTTCTGGGAAGGCTCTTCACTAGATTATCCTCAGGATTGGTCTCCATTACCACATCAGTGGGGTCCAAGTCCCAGCATTCAACTGTTTTAGCCAATTGCTGTGCTCACCAAAGCTATGGTGAGCGATGCAGGCTCCCAGAGGATAAGTCATCACTATCTTTTCAAGGATAACACATTTAAAGGGAACCTGTCATCTCCGAAACACCACCTGAACTAGGGTAAGCGGTGTATAGTGTAAGTGATGCTGAATCCGAATATGTAAGTTTTATCTTCATACTCACTTCCATTCCGACTCTGTGCTCCCACACACCTGCAGTAAAATATATTGAGAGAACTCTTCTTTGAGTCCTCTCCATTATGTGAGTGAGCACTGGAGTCCACTGAGTGCATTTTACTGCTGGTTTGTGGGAGCACAGCGTCGGAATGGAAGTGAGTATGAAGATAAAACTTACATATTCAGATTCAGCATCACTTACACTATACAACGCTTACTCTAGTTCAGGGGGTGTTTCGTAGATGACAGGTTCCCTTTAAGAGTTTGCTAGGTGCATTCCCTTCCAGGTATTTTGCACTTTGTTCTGAATGTTATGAAAGCTGTGTTGGCATTTTCAACTATTGGGGAACAGCATAGGATCCTTTTTTCTTCTTCTTGTGCACTAATGCTTTCACAAGGGGGTGTAATAATTAGGCTAGTGGAAAACATGGATGTCTTATGTGCAGACATGCTGGGATCCATTAAAGTTTGCTGTCATTACACTTGAAGACAGAAGACAACCTTTTGCCATCAGTGGAGGTCCAATTTCGATACTGCTGCAGAATTTGAAGCTCTTTCTGCCGATACAACTTCATTAGCAGAGGTGCAGTGAACGTTCGTCTGCTTTGGAGCCCCAGTAGGGTTCACTGAACTGTTTATGACGCATGTCTGGTGGCCCCCTAGTTCATTTTGGCGGTGAGCTTCTCCACTGTAGCGCGTCAGTCCGCCCTCGCCCACCTTCGTAGCTGACATTCACCTCTCTCTTCAGTGAAGCGTAGTGCTCTGCTTATTCACAGTGATGCCATTTGTCCACTCACGATACACTTTCACCACGGTAGCACATTAACAGTTCACAAACTGCGCAGTTTCTGAAATACTTCGACCCTTAGCCTGAAAGGCAATAATCATCCCTTTTCGCAACTCTGATAAATCGCCCATTTTACCCATGACTGCAACAAGGGATATGTGTGCAGACAGCCTATCACATACCTTATCTACCCACCAATCCAGATCATGACACGTGACTTCCTTCATGAGCTACATACTGAGGACATGAAAAGTAGGAAGTGGTCATAATAATGTGGTTTAAAGGTGCATCAGATCACTGTGAAAATGTCTTTTGTACAGGCACCTAAATTATCGTTTTTGGGCAGAAGATTGTGCAGTCTAAACAGCACTCTGCTGCCCAGAAACAATGCAGCTGCATGGCAATAGCGACCCGTCGTCCTTGTACTGTGGAGGTGAACGCTGCATGTAAATACAGAGCTTCACCTCCACTGAATGTGCAGCCAACTGTCAGGAAGGAACACTTCCTTTTCAAGAATCTGCTGCTCATCTGCCTGTCTAAATCCACCTTAAAGCCTCATTCACACGTCCGTGTCTGCGCTCAAATCTGTGAGCAGGTGGTCAGTGAGGCATCCGTGACACTGTCCGTAAAGGATCCGTGTTGGGTCCGTGGGTCTGTGTTTTGCCATCCGTTGCATCCGTGTTTCACTGACACTGAACAGCTGAAAAATAATTTTCAAAGCATCTCTTCTTAATGATCCGTGAAACACGGATGCAACACGGATGACATCCGTGAGGGATCCGTGGTTTTTACAGACTCATTGACTATAATGGGCGTGAGGTATCCGGGAACACGGATCAAGATAGGACATGCATCCGTGCTAAAAACACGGACCCACGAAACGTGCTAAAACACTGATGTCTGAATACACACATTGAAATGAATGGGGACGTGTGCTGTCCGTGGAGAACACATACAGCACACGTCCGTGAAACAATGACGTGTGAATGAGGCTTAAGAGTGTCCCTGTGTGTGGTGAACGTGTGTATGGGAGTGTCCATGGCTGTGGTGAGTGTCCTGGTTAGAGTAAATGTTTGCCCTCCAAATTGTTATGAAAATTTGTTTCCCTTCATTCTTAATATCAGTGGGAATTTTCACAGTCGGACCCCTATCAATCAGTAAGTGAAGGCATATCCTAGTGATACTGCAGTACTAAATATTGTGGGCTGACCCCTTTAATGGATGTATTAGCTCAAAATAAAAGCGTGGTCTCTAACTTAAATTACTGATATTACGGCAAAAAAAAAGAGCGCAAAACACCATACCATATTCTCAATTTTTTTTATTTTTTTTTTCTAATTTGCAGTGATAGCTAATTAGTTACAGTGTTAATGATGCAAACATTTGCTAAGCACAACAAGACAGTTCACTTGTTAGCTTCAGTGTAATTACTTGGGTGACATCTTTTAACTATATTTTTAATATAGGTTACACATGTAATTAACAAATCTGTCCTCTTTTGTTAGTTCAGTAAGGAATAGGATACACCTTGACGTTAATGACAGTGACACAAATTAGAGAAAGCTCTTTGCATTAAATATGTATTTATCAATATTACCATGACTACAGTATATCCATGCCTATGAAGTTTATTCATTTATTCAAAAGGTTTTTTTTTCTAATTACGGTACCCACATATAATGATTAACAAAGTCCCCCGTACATAGTGTTCTGAACTGCTGAAAGAAGGCATTGACCTACACATCAATACAATAGTACAGAAGGGCTCCTGAGATTATTTATCATGTGGAAAATCTAGTTGTAGTGTGGTGATATGGTCAGTGTCAATACCGCACACGAAAGTGCAAGATTCCCAACTAAAGCTAGGCTCTAAACTGGCCTCAAAGTAACATCTAGTGGGCCAAAAATGAGTGCACACTTTAAATGGGTTTCCCTAAACCCTGTAAAAATGGGGAAAAAGTAATACACCATTTAAATGATCCAGTCTTATGTTTTTACCAGGTCTCGGGTTGTTTCGGCCAAAGTGACTGGTCATTGGGTGATGCAGTCCCGTGATACTATATTATGATCGAGGTAACCAAGAAGCCTACAGGAGCCCAAAAAATTTTGACAGGCTGAGTAAGGTTTTCTTTTTCTATGTCTTAAAGTAGCCATACACGAGATAAATGTTGGCTGGCATAGCAGACTGACATTTGGAAAAAAAAAGTAGAGCTAATGATCGATCACGATGGCCAACAGCAGAATCTTGTCTGCTGAAAATGTAATTGGCCACGCTGGAAAAATTTTGCCCGTTATTGGCTGAATTCACTTTTATGGCATGATTGGCCAATCAATTGCCAGTGTTCTCAAGGACCAGGGAGTTAAATTTTTTAAAATAGCTGACTCTCTGGTTGGACAGGTTAATTTGGCATGTTGCTGGTGGGATCATTCGTACAAATGATTCTGCGGTCAAACATTATCTCAAATCTATAGCCAGCTTTACAGGTTACCAAGCAGTCTGAATTACCAAGATTGTCTCAAGACACTTTCTTTTTCAATTTAAATTACAGGGCAGGGCTGGAAGGCTGAGAGTCCTCAGTAAGAAGCATGCAGATCTAAACTGTGGTCAGATATCCTTTAACTAAGTAACTAAGCTTAGGTGCTTTGAGATGTGAAGGGTGGCCAAACAATAAAGCATATACATTATATACTGGAAAGGACTTAATTCCCAAAGGCAAGTCATATGACCAGACAAAGATCTGGATCACACAATACAGTGTTCAAGTTGCCTACAGCGATGCGTCACGTCATTGTCTTATATTCTGTAAACTGTGTTAGATAAATGACAATAAGGCCCCATTCACACGACCGTATAAATGGATCTGCAATTTTGCGGAACGGGTGTGGACCCATTCATTTCAATTCCAGAATAATTCACATTGAACAGTAGTAGCAAGATCCACCAGAGCAGCTTTTTTGGGAGCAGGGTTACAACAAATAATAGGAATGCTGAATAGAAAAAAAAAGTACTATAATAGGGGGGGGGATGTTTATCAAACAACGCAATATAAAGAATCAGAGCACATAAATGATTGGGTAGACATGAAAGAACTTTAATGGAACAAGCAGAAAAAGGCTGACCAGAATCGTCCCAAGATGGAAGAAAAAACAACCCTGCATCAAATTGGGGACCTGCCCTGTTCTGAGCAACATACTGTAAGCTCAAGGGGCCAGTTTAGATTGTGGAAAAGAATATTAAGATATGGCTTTTTCCACAATTCTCTTCTAGCATTCAGCACAGAAAAAATACTCCTCTTCAGAGTACGATGACATCTTTTCCTCATGGCAAATAAATATTTGGTCATAAAACCATATACATAAAAATACATGAAACATTACTTAAAAAAAAATCTTATTTTATTATTATACTTACTATTAATATTATACCTTTGGACCCTTTGATAAATACAGCGGGGGAGATTTTTCAAAACTGATGTAAAGGAGAACTGGCTTAGTTGCTCATAGAAACCAGATTCCAAAGGAGCTCTGAAAATTGAAAAGTAAAATCCGATTTGTTGCTATGGGTAACTAAGCCAGTTTTCCTTCACACCAGTTTTAATATATCTCCCCCAGTATTTTCATTATGCAGAGATATATTCCAGAGTTGAACATGAGCTTTGCACCACATGTAAAACTTAGAAGCTTATCAGTAGGTTCTACCAAACAATGTTCTTCTGAAGGCTTAAAGGAAAAAAGGTTTAGATATGCTGTAATGATGAATGTCTAACTAAAGGGCTATATGAAGACATAAAAAGTGGCCTAGCAGTACATAATCTAGTGCAATAGTGCCTTGCACGTGCACGATTCTCCAATACGGAACGGTCTCCTATAGTATATGCTGATTCATAGCAGACAAGGTGCAACTACAGGGCATTGCCATCTTTTAGAAAAATTCCAGTAGCACAAGCTTAGTATGTACCACGTTCCTAATATCGTGGGCTTAAATAAATAAAATGCACAGATCATCAGGACAGAATAGCGAAGAAAGACACACCAAAAACACAGCAAACATTAAAACCATCAGCTGCAAATAATACTGTGTTGAATGGAAACACTCAAATATGACATAAAAATCCATAACGGACTATACCCGAATGTTACCAGATCCTATTTGTTCTTTAAGGCTTTTTCTTTTTAAATATTTTATTTAACTAAAAATTGCTATTTTATCAGCTCTCTGTATGTGCTTAAGCTGCCTCTTCTTTCCAGGTAAATGATTGTGGCTCACCCTACCAAAGATCACATTGAACTGTAAACATACTGGATAATAAAGAGACGAGGATTTTATTTGTAGTGCCTAATGCGGAGATTGGAACACAAAACACAGCAGCACATTAATATGCATAGTAAACCACAGTGCTAAGAAACATCTACGTTACACGGTAAGCGGAGATTTTTCCAATACTTTTATAGAAATGTTTCCCCCCCCCCCCCCAACATAAATAATGATGTGGTTTGGCGTATGCAGGTATGTACACACCCAAACTGATCAAACTATCACTAGTTAACCTAACACAATAAGCCATACCTTCCTTCTCACATACATAACATTTCCTGACTCACATCCCTGCTTCTCTTTTCAGGAAGGCAACAGTTACTATTCGTAGGACATCTGGATGAAGACCAAGGCAAGTCTCCAAAAGTGAAGGCTGTAAGGACCATTTGAGTGCATGGATACCACGTGCCACCTGTCTAGCAGTCTCTTACACATGATGTACACAGGAGACATGTGACTTTAAGTATCTAAGGATGCAATGGTGAAATCCAGAATGCTTAGAGGTCTGAGCGATTTGACATCAGTGATGATTTATTTATACACGTGAGATGAATCCTAGGGCGAGACTGCTAGGGATTTGAATAGTCTCTAAAGCAAGGGAAGATGGGTTAAATGGGAAGGTGACAGGAAAGATGTGCTTGGCATCCATTAGCAGCTGAGGTGCGTCCTTCCGGTCCCTTAGACGCAACTGAAAGTGAAAGACAAAGAGTTATACATTTTCTAAAAAAATAAAAATAAATAAAATAAAAAATTATATAGCTATATTAGTTATGTTGCTAAATCAGATATTGTTGGAGCTGGAGATAGTTTTCTGATGTCTTCAGGTGCACAGGTCTATCAGTGAGCCTAGATTCACAGGTTGAGAAGCACTTTCCTGTGCTGGCTCATGACTGCACTTGTCCATTGTCATTCACCAGCTCAGGCTTCAATTGAGGCCTAGTAGAGGACCGTGAAGAGCGTGATCTTCAGCATGACCCCATTTAGGTTATCAAACTTTCATGGAAACTAAAAAAACTGAACATCTTTTTTTTTAATCAAGAGTTATACTACACTTAAAGAGGTTGTCTCATTTTGCAGTTTCCGGAGTTCCAAGAGCAGCTTAGCTTCTTCTGCCACACTGTTTATGTAGCTCCTAGTCACTACCAAAGGAATTACAGAAACAGCAGAGCTCAACATTAGTCCAATTCCACGGTGAGCTGGGACAACCCCTTTAACCTAATGGTTTATGTCTTCATGAATTGACATCTAATATTTTCTGTATCTCCCTAGACTGCAGTAAATACAAGAGGAAGAAGGTGCATGCAATATCGTATTCCCTTTGTGTGAAATTCATAAAAAGATACTTGAAAAAAAAAAAAAAGTGCATACTTTACCTGTATGTTGCGTATAAATGATACAAGTACCCTCTCTTCAAATTCATTTACAGGAGTATAAAGATTCAACACCTTCACAATCTGTAAAGACAACATCTCATGTTATGTATGGTGCACAAACAGCAACGTCAGGGGAAAAGCTAAAGACGAATATCAAGTAATGATGGTCAGCCTCCTTACATTAGCAGTAGATAGCGCTACCCAATGTAGTATGGTGCAAAGATCACTTGTCCATATTTTATGACAATACACATTAGTAGATTATCACCCAGTAATTGTACTCTCCCTATTGTATCTAGCTCCATTACTTGGATTGTAAGGTAATTAGGACCATCTCCCCTGTAGACCATATGTCAGTATATGACAATTGCAATACTGCAGAATATTAAGTGCTGATATATTATATATATGATCTTGTGTAGTATGTGCACAGGGTACTGCTGGTTACCTGGGCAGTGGTCAGAGCATTGCACATTGAGCAGATAGCCTCTGCATCCTCATCAGTTTTCTTCTTCACTTGCAGCAACTGCGCAGCCTGAATTAAAGGTTCCAGGGTCTCCTTAGCTCCACTGTTCATCAGGTTTTTGTCACGCAGCCACTCTTCTAGCTGGCTCACATTGTACCTATAGAAAGACACACACAAAATGCCAATATTTTAGGACTAATCGGCTCACATTCAATCCTTCATAAAACAACATACTACAATGGTATGTATGCTTTAACCAATGTAGTCAACTATAATACAGAAAAAACGTAAATTGAGAGCCATGACCTTTGATAGGTAAGCTATTTAAGCACTCTGTTTTATAGATGGTTTACGGCATTGATTGGCTTGGTCTTCTGCACTCTTGGTTTACAAGATGATTCCATAGTAGCTGCAATTATGCATACTAGTATGTAGATACAAACATAGTTTGTAGGAACCTTTCCACATCCGTTGACAAAGACCACTTCTGCAACAAAAACCTTCTCGATGATAAATGAACAAACCAAGACCCTTTGGCCCAAGACAGCACAACATAGTTCTTTTCATTTTGCAGGTCGATTATGCATATTCAATAGTTTTCTAGAAACAGACCAATTGTGGCAGTGGTCCTCACCTTATCTGCATCCCTTTGCTCCATGAGCACATATCCTTTCTGAGCAGCAGGTTGTTGAGTGTGACGGCGCCAATAATGTAGAACATCTGCTTCACCACCTGCTTGATGAGCTCTGGGTCCATACCATGCTGACACAGTATGGAATGGAAAGTGTTCAGCTGCCTCACTATGGAGTCCAAAGTATACGTTCCTTCATCAGCTATACTGGATGTCCTCTTCCGCAAACCTGTAGGTTTCACCCCTGAGACGCCCTGAATGGTCTCATGCTCCAACATTCCAGAAACTGAGGAACACAGAAAAATAAAATATTTACTGAAATATATATGAACTTTTCACTGTAATGACCAATTATGATAACGGTTATTACCAACAGAGAATTACGAAGAATCCCATTTTTATGTGATTTTCATTGGATTTGGCAACATACAAATTGTAATCCACATAAATCGAACATAACAATATGTGAAAACAAAGTGCTTACAATCTGTGACAGGGGGAGACAATGTGGTGGAGGTCTACTGTTGAAACTTGTGAGGGTCCTGTGATCTACTCTGTACCTAGTTGTGACAGGATCATGTAATGAAATCAGGGCTGTTGCTAGAGTCGTTCTGGTCTGCAGGCTGAGCAGTCTCAAGATGGGGACAGGCACATTGTCGCAACCATACCAGCACATGCTAGAGACCTGTCCTCTCATAGTCTACAGGACTGAAGTGGTCTGTGAATGACTCACAGAGGTCCCTACCCCACAGTTTTCAATCTCACCTGTGTCTTATTGAAATAAAGTGTAAAATTACACCTGACATAGTCCTGCTTATGGACACATCACAGCTGAACCAGTCAGGAGCATATGACCATGCCCATGCTGCACCAGAAGAAAACAAACCAGGGACCGGATGATGGAAACACCAGAGCCATCGCAGAGTACTGGAGCAGCGGGAGCAGGTGAGTATGAATCTTTCGCTTTCGGTGGAAGGCTGCCATCATAAACACTAGGTAAAAACATCTGGACAACCTCTTTAAAAGTGCTAAGAAATATATAGTGAAGATTACCAGAACTTTTTAGGATCCTTCAGATATTATGAATTTGGTTGACCCTATTTTTTTTTTACTTAAAGGGGTTCTCCGGGAATTAAGAAAATGAAAATACGCAAATATTACTTTATTACAAATATATTCCCAAATACCTTTCATTAGTTATAATGGATCATTTTGTCTAGGGAGCAATTATTAGGAGAAATAAAATGGCTGCCGTCCTATTAGTACACACAAAACCTGTCCTTATCACACAGGAGGACAAGTTACTTCACAAAACTGAGGTAAAGAGCTGCCTCATCCTCCTCTCCTACTTGTCAGGGATTATGATCCTGAATACAGATGATAAGATCTTCATCTGAATCTCTGTAGGAATGGAGTTAATGAGGAGTACAGAGAGGACAGGACAGACTGTGATAATGGAGACTGTATACAAGTGCTGCTGCTCATTACCACATCTGCTCATGAACTCCATTCCTACAGAGATTCAGCTAAAGATCTTATAATCTGTTTTCTGGATCATAATCCCTGACAAGCAGAGAGGAGGATGAGGGAGCTCATTACCTCAGTGTTGTGAAGTAACTTGTCCTCCTGTGTGATTAGTACAGGTTTTGTGTGTAGTAATAGGACGGCAGCCATTTTATTTCTCCTAATCATTGCTCCCCTGACAAAACGAGCCATTATAACTAATGAAAGGTATTTGGGAATATATTTATAATAAAGTAATATTAAAGTATTTTCCTTTCCTTAATTCCTGGAGAACCCTTTTAAAAGGAAGATGGCATAACTAGTTATTTTCTGTTTTGATTTCAAAGAGGTTTTCAACCAAAAACACTACTATTCCTTAATAAAAGTATGGTCAAGGGTGAGAATAAAAGGCTGAAAGAACAAGCATGGACTAGTTTTAGCAATTTTTTCCTCAAAGGGGTACTCCAACTACCATGCACCGGAACTACAAAGTTCTGTTCATTCTGCAGTGGGCGAAGCTGGTCACTGTGCCACTATTCTTATTGAACTGAATAGGAGGAGCGCTACAGTAATCAGATCCATCCAATGCACAACAGACGGAGTTGTGTAGTTTGAGCACAAGAGCTACTTCTGAACAGCTGAGGCAGTGGTGTGGGGTGTCAGACCTCTGCTGATCAGATGGTCTATCCAGAGGCTAGGCCATCCCTTATAAGGGGTTGGACAACCACTTTAAATAAGCAGTGGAAAAGATGCTCCGATACCCCTGAAGATGCCACACTGGTGGTGAAACATGTTGGGGGAGCTCTAGTTAGTTTTTTTTAGAATAGAGGTGCATTGATATTAGCTGACGTAGGGAGCTTTACTACAGACGTCAACATTACCCAGATATACAGGCAGCAAATACAAAAGAAGCCTGTTACAAGCATATACAAAGCAGGGTGAAACAAAGGATTTAAAGCACAAGGGTAGAAGGCAACCTCACTTGCTAAGAAAGAGAGCTACAGTTGATATAATTATATCTGAGGAAGAAAGTAACTTCTTAAAGAGGACCTTTCACTAATCCTGACATGCCTGTTTTAATAGCTCCGTGCAGTCCCCATGTAATAACAAGTCTGGAGCATCTATTCTTATCTCTGTATGTTGTGCCATTCCTTTATTATTTGCACTAGAAGTTATGAATGAATTGCTATTTGTCTTCAGTAAGGGAACAGAGGGGAGGTAACAAGTTGGGTGTGTGTACTTGCACAGTCTGAACATGGCAGCACTGATTGGCTAGAGTCAGACTGTGCAGGTACACACCCCCAACTGGCCACCTCCCCTCTGTTCCTTTACTGAAGGCAAATAGTAATTCATTTGTAACTTCTAGTGCAAATAATAAAGCAATGGCACAACATACAGACATAAGAATAGATGTTCCAGACTTGTTATTACATGGGGAATGCATGAAGCCATAAAAACAGGCATGTCAGGAGTGGTGAAAGGTCCTCTTTAAGAAAGGAGATGGTATAATCAGAGCCTTCATATTAGGGCAACTCAAGGGTGAAGAAATAACACCTACAGTGGGGAAAAAAGTATTTATTCAGCCACGAATTGTGCAAGTTCTCCCACTTAAAAAGATGAGAGAGGCCTGTAATTGACATCATAGGTAGACCTTAACTGTGAGAGACAAAATGAGAAAACAAATCCCGAAAATCACATTGTCTGATTTTTAAAGAATTTATTTGCAAATTATGGTGGAAAATAAGTATTTGGTCAACTACAAACAAGCAAGATTTCTGGCTCTCACAGACCTGTAACTTCTTCTTTTAGAGGCTCCTCTGTCCTCCACTCATTACCTGTAGTAATGGCACCTGTTTGAACTTGTTATCAGTATAAAAGACACCTGTCCACAACCTCAAACAGTCACACTCCAAACTCCACTATGGTGAAGACCAAAGAGCTGTCGAAGGACACCAGAAACAAAATTGTGGACCTGCACCAGGCCGGGAAGACTGAATCTGCAATAGGCAAGCAGTTTGGTGTGAAGAAATCAACTGTGGGAGCAATAATTAGAAAATGGAAGACATACAGGACCACTGATAATCTCCCTCGATCAGGGGCTCCACGCAAGATCTCACCCCGTGGGGTCAAAATGGTCACAAGAACTGTGAGCAAAAATTCCAGAACCACACGGGGGGACCTAGTGAATGACCTGCAGAAAGCTGAGACCAACGTAACAAAGGCTACAGTCAGTAACACACTACGCCGCCAGGGACTCAGATCCTGCAGTGCCAGACGTGTCCCCCAACTTAAGCCAGTCCATATCTGGGCCTGTCTGAAGTTTGCTAGAGAGCATTTGGATGTTCCAGAAGAGTATTGGGAGAATGTCATATGGTCAGATGAAACAAAGTAGAACTGTTTGGTAGAAACACAACTTGTCGTGTTTGGAGGAGAGTGAATGCTGAGTTGCATCCAAAGAACACCATACCTACTCCTGAAGGGGTGGCAACATCATGCTTTGGGGCGGTTTCTCTGCAAAGGGACCAAGACGACTGATCCGTGTACATGAAAGAATGAATGGGGCCATGTATCGTGAGATTTTGAGTGCAAACCTCCTACCATCAGCAAGGGCATTGAAGATGAAACGTGGCTGGGTCTTTCAGCATGACAATGATCTCAAGTACACCGCCAGGGCAACGAAGGAGTGGCTTCGTAAGAAGCATTTCAAGGTCCTGGAGTGGCCTAGCCAGTCTCCAGATGTCAACCCCATAGAAAACCTTTGGAGGGAGTTGAAAGTCCGTGTTGCCCAGTGACAGCCCCAAAACATCACTGCTCTAGAGGAGATCTGCATAGAGGAATGGGCCAACATACCAGCAACAGTGTGTGCCAACTTTGTGAAGACTTACAGAAAAGGTTTGACCTCTGTCATTACCAACAAAGGATATATAACAAAGTACTGAGATGAACTTTTGTTATTGACCAAATACTTATTTTCCACCATAATTTGCAAATAAATTCTTTAAAAATCAGACAATGTGATTTTTCTGGATTTGTTTTCTCATTTTGTCTCTCATAGTTGAGGTCTAACTATGATGTCAATTACAGGCCTCTCTCATCTTTTTAAGTGGGAGAACTTGCACAATTGGTGGCTGACTAAATACTTTTTCCCCCCACTGTAGTTTTCCACTGTGTTTAAACCCAAAGCCCAGCTAATAAATTACGAAAAACAACTAAATTGAACATCAATGCCCTTCGATGTTTTAAATGTTGCACGGCTTATTTTGTAAATAAAATACATGACACTTTTTTGTTAGTTTATTTTAAACAATATTATAATAAAGGTTATATTTTTTTTTAAATAAGAGGCCAAAAACAGAATATTATAGCCTTTGGCTATCGGTTTAAGATAAACATTAATATTGACACATTAATCTCAGCAATTTCATATTACTCACCGATCATTGGCTGTAATATATTCTCCAGCACCCTGGTGAGCTGCTGATAGATCTGAATAGCCAAATCACTCAACACTTGTCTGTATTCAGCAAGATCAAAGTTTGTGAGACAGTGTTCATTCTGCCGGCTTGTGTTGTGCTTCATAAATGACTAGAGAAAGAGGAAGAAAGGCAATCAGTAACACTTATCTCTCTGACTTGTCTTTCACTGACTGACATAGATGAACAACCTTAAAAATTTATTTTGGGTAAACACTGGGGGAGATTTATCAAAACTGACAAAGGAAAACTGGCTTAGGTGCCCTTAGCAACCAATCAGATTCTGCCTTTTGTTTTTTAAAGGAGCTTTAAAAAATGAAAGGTGAAATCTGATTGGTTGCTATGGGCAACTAAGCCAGTTCTCCATTACACCAGTTTTGATAAATCTCCTCCATTGACTTCACATTTGCCTCTTGCATAGGTTTCTGTGTCTTTTTATCGTGCCCTTTGTGGTGCCATTGATTATCGATCTCAGCACTCAAAACAAAAAATGGTCCATGACTCCCCTACTCAGGTATCTGAAAACATACCCTCCCTCTTCAGACTCATCTTCGCTCCCCCATCTTATTACGGCGGGGGAGATGTCACATGACCTAGGGCGTGGGTTCAGTGGGAGTTGCAACCGCTGGAAGATTTGTCACATTGATCAGTGACATTTTGCATTCTCGGCATGCGATTAGAATAAAAAACCTGATGTGACTTAATCATCCAGGTTCAAGGCCCCATTCCATTATTTTTTGTGGGATGACATCACGGACATCCAGATTCTGTCGGCACATGGTGTGCTGTCCGTATTTTTTGCAGCCCCATTTCAATGAATGGTTTCACATGTGGAACAAAAATGAAGGGAATGCAATTAAAAGTATATGGCTAGTACTGTCTAAGATGTTCCCGACCACCAGTCGGTCGGGAAACAGTATAGTCCCCCGTAACTATACTGTTTCCCTAGCTTGCTGTGCTACGCTGTTTCTGTACCTCTCACACACGCAATGTGAGCTACTGAAAGAGAGTGCGAGAGCACTCTGCTATTACCTGGCCAGCTGATGGTCAGGACAGTGTCTCATCTCGCCTTAGTAAAGATTGAGAAAACTCCTTTAATGTATAAAAGGAAATAATATACCATATTTTTTGCTTTAGAAGACGCACCTAGGTTCTAGAGGAGGAAAATATTTTTCATCAGACCCCCATATCAGGACCTCCGATCAGACCCCCATATCAGGACCTCCGATCAGACCCCCATATCAGGACCTCCGATCAGACCCCCATATCAGACCTCCTGTCAGATCCCCGTATCAGACCTCCTGTCAGATCCCTGTATCAGACCTCCGATCAGACTCATCAGCTCTTCAAGCCAGACCCCTATATCAAACCTTAAAATAAATAAGTTAACTTATCTCTCCTCCTCCACCTCTACTCTGCAGTCTCTCCTCCAGTCATGCTCCTGGGTATTCTTCCGGCCCATGCCGCACAGTGACCGGACTGTGTTGTACGGATGCTATACACAGCACAGTGCAGCGTGGCCCCAGGGAGGAAGACCAGGGAGCGGTGAGTACAGCCAGCACTCACAGAGCATCACTTCCCATACCTACTTCGTACTACTGAGCACTTCAATCATGGAAGCACTCACTAATGTTTGCTTTATAAGACGCACTGCCATTTTCCCCTCACTTTTAGGGGAAAAAGGTGTGTCTTATAATGTGAAAACTATGATATATCAAGCATCTGTCAATTGTCACTATGATATTTAAAAACTGTGATAAGAAATTTCAGTAAGCAAATCAAATGGTACCTCCTCTCCACTGTACTGCTTCAGGCAATGCAGGAATCGGCAGGTGTTGGAAAGCCAGAAGGAGACGGTTTCAAAGTCATCCCCTCTTTTCTATAATTGGAAATAAGAAAAAAACACAACTAGATTACATTTTACCAACTGGATTGATGGTTCATTACAAGTTCAAGACAAAATGACTGAAATTGACAAATTGCTATTTGACTGGAAACTAAGTAATAAAATGTAAAAAGGTAAATGTTACATTTATGTGCATGACAAAGTATAAATTACTCCATGTCATATTGACACTGTAAGGGTTAAACACTAATAAGCAGAAATAGCCTAAGCCGTCTTGGCAGGAGTCTACTGGGTAGCCATGCCATTGTTCAGCAGAGAACAGGAAAGAGGCCATGATGCAGAACGTCTCACTCCTCCAGGGGCCTGTAAGAATGCCAGTTTTGGCTTGGTGCCATCTTAGTCTCACTTCTTCTTGTCAATCGTATTATGGTCACAGTCATGCTGAGCGACTTGCATCATTGCTTCCATCCAGACATAGTCTCTACAGACTCTTTCCAAAAATAGAGCACATACACAGTGCCTGCTTTGATCATAAGCCACCTGACACAGTGTACTGGCAGAAAAAAAATAAAAAAAATCAGGGTAGAAAAGGAAGGAAAAGAAATTTGACAAACTACCCAGAATAAAGGGGTTGTCCCACGAAAAATATTCCACAGTTTCCAAACCATCCCTTGGATCTGAATACTCTTGTAATTGCATGTAATTAAAGATTTAGCACAGCCACTGAGTTATTCAATAAAATGTATCAGTATAGCACCACCTGCTGTTTGTGCTTTCTTATTTCCTTGACCCCCTCACTGAGCTGGCCACACATGCTCAGTTTCATCCTTCAACTGCCTTTTGAGCTGTTATAGGGAGAGAGATGCAGCAGAATGGACCCACCCCCTTAGATGCAGCAGAAATGACACTCCCCTTGAGCTGTCAGCTTGATATAAATCTAGCAGAATAATGAATGGGGAAATCTCTGGATCCATGTGAGGTACAGGGCTGGTTCTAGCTTTGTTAGAAATATATTGTCATACACTATATAAAGTCTGATTTTCAGTTTTTATATTAATAATGGGATAACCCCTTTAACACTTAAAAGTGCACTCTAATCCCTAGTCTATGCACTTGGGAAGACCCACAGAACATTACTACATCTGGCAGATGAGAAATACATACCTGTACCCCAATCATACAAGGTTAGATTTGGATTACTACAGTACGTCAGAAAAAAAGAAAGTCTATCTCTTACCAGGATCTTCCATGATGAAGCGGTAAATTTAGAAATCACTTCAACTATGTTGACTAATTTAATGTTTCCCAAGCAGGGTGCCCTGTAATCCCAGGGCTCCTTGGAATCTGGTCAAGGGATCCGCAGAACACAGCAGCAGCAGGGAATGTTACTTGTACAAAAGGAAGGGCAAAAGTAATTTCTACCTGCATTAGGGAACTGTAATCACAGAAAATGCACAAAAAATACTTCTTCCTTCATCCCCATCTCCATTGATCCTATCTTACCTCATATTACAGCTAAAACTGCAAAATATATAAAGAAATCTTCACTCTTGTCTTCCAAAAGCTCAGCCAGGCCTTCCTCCTCCACCTCACAGTTGTGTGCCTTGCTGTAAGACAACTGTCTGAAGCAGGAGCCGCCTGCATCTTAAGCAGGGTGAAAAGCTGATTAAGGTCATGTCCCTTGCTAAGCCCTTCGGGCCCGGCCACCAGCTGAAGAGGAAAGAGCTCAACATGAGATTGACCCATGTGTGATCAGCAATATTTCATTGTCAGGATCATGCAGACTGACAATCAGTGAGGGCAATTATAGTTCTTGTTTCCTTTTAGCTTTCATTTCTAGGTTTACTATTCCTTTAAGGTTCTTGGTAAAAACCACTGACAGCCAGAATTTACCACTGGGCAAGAATGACTGAATGCTTTACCCACATCTACACCAAGCTTCTATGGAGGAAGGAATGACAGTAGGGGTTCCCCTGAATCAAAAATATGTTCAGGGGATCCCCCACTATGATAAGGGTGATAATGTCCAGACTTATGTTTAAAGAAATGGAAGTGACTATACATTTTACTGTGTTTGAAATTGATTACCTTTAAGATCTTTTTGATGCCATTAATAGTTGATGTGAGCAAGGAACGGACTTTCTGGTCATCATTGAGGTAATCGGCGTGCCGCACACACATAAACAGAATGTAAGCTGGCAGTCCCGGAATAAGATTCACGGCAACACCACGGGGCTTCAAGTCTGATAGAGAGAACAATAGTAGGCATTATCACGATCAACATACATGCAGTGCATCTACTAAGTAACACCCTGACATCTCAGCAGGCTTTTTACTATATAGTATTCACAAGTGTATAGCGTTATAGCCTTATCTGATGTTCTAAAGGAGGCATCTGATGTGCATGGCTATCAATAACATCACCACTTATAATGGAAGCCAGCCACGACTTTCTGCTGTTTGTCACCAATATCACTGGTGACTCATAGATCTCACTGACTTAGAACAGGGTCTGTCAGGTTCCATCTTGGTTTCTGTAATTTTGATGGAAAGAATAAAGTTGCATGAAAATCTGTCAAGACTGCTGACAGAGGCTCTGAATGGAGGCACTGACAGTGATGTGAGCACAGCCTAGGTATGATGCACAGGTATCCTTGTGAAATAATATATACAGTCAACACCCCATCACATTAAAAATTACTGTTTAATGCTTACCTAATATAAGATTCTTTATGAGCTTCGGCTCATCTTCCCTCTTATACTCCAGCATTCCTTGGAAGTCTTTCTCTTTACGGGGAATATTAAGTGGACGTATTGGCTCATCCACTATCTGACCAGGAGACACATTCTCCATTTGACCAACTATAGAAAAGAGGCACAATTATAGACATACTGTGTATATATACTACACACAAACATATATACATACACACACATACATACAGTATATATATTCCTAAGTAAAAACACAACTGTTCTGTTAAAAGTTGAAGAATTACCCTCAAGCTCTCCGATTTTCTTTGCAAACACTTTCAGCTGCTTTTTCAGTTTCCTGACCGTCTTATCTTGCTTCTCAAGTTGCTCCATTAGATCCTGCAGATATTAACATGCTCTTAATCACACCACCCTCAAACACATTCAGTACTTACACAAAGACGGTTAGTAAGAAAAAGTGACTGAAGAGCAAGTAAAGTAAGAGCGCCATCAAGTGGCACAGCATGCAAAAATCTGGATTCTACTATGTTACAATGACAGTATATTCACTCCTGTGCCCCAGGAATAGATTGGGTTCTAAGCAGTGGCAGAGTGTATAGATGCAATATGATACATATAGCTAAAGAAGGATGACTGATTGCTAAAAGGATATGTAGCTTTTCTAAATACAAAAGGATATATTATCATTCATCACATAAGGCCACCCCTCCTCCGAAGTGCAGCCAATGCAGCTCTTCAGCAGGTGTGGGTCCTGGTGCTCAATAATTGGGTAATCACCCCCGTATGATGTCACTACCACCCCGACATTATCCTTCCCCAAGTAAGGTCACTACTAATTCTGGAGTATTGAAGTGGACATGTCAGGAAATGCATAGACGTTGCCCATTAAGACCTCACCCTTAGGATGCTATTTCATAGTCTATAGGACACCCACCAACATGTGTCCCCCGACAACCCCTGGTGAAGTCAACAGGGCAGTGATGCAGGTGCATGTCACATCACTACTGTGCCATTGTCACCTGCTACAGTCTTAAAAGAGGCACACCACCTGCTACGAGGAGCAGCCAGCAGTTGCAGCACTCCGGCATGTGTGCTCCTCAGCACTCATTTTATAGGACTGGCACCCTTTGTGATGTCATGAGCTACTATGCCCCCAGCGGTATGGTCATCACCTGCAATGTCACTGACATTGCCTACTATGACATCATCATCTGTCCCACTGTCATATGCACTAGTATTGTACAGTGTCTCAATAGGGGGAATCAAGCTCCAAGATTAACCACTTTTCCTTCATCTCCTCTCACTCTCCCTGGTTGAACTTGATGGACATATTACATATTTATTACAACCACACTATATAACGAACAGCCCACACCCCAGACAGAGAAGCAACAACTAGCATCGCACACGGGTCCTATTTTAAGTAAAGGACCCATACACAGCACTCGCTGGGAGTCTTATGGTTGCTTTAATGTCTACATGTCCACTGTCAGAATGGGCCTGGACAACCCCTTTAATGAAATACAAGTCAGTCGTTGTTGCTTTTTAATACATAGTTACATGGGTTAACAAGAATCACAAGTTAAATCCGGCTTAGATCAATTATACTGTATATCGCTAATTATACCATCAGTGCCATGTCAGTAGATAAGAACCTATGCCTTTTTTGAATGTACCACCTCTTGGGGTAGGGCATCCAACAGTTTTATACTCTACTGTAAAGAATCCTTTCCTGTATTGTCTGAAGAGGTCTAAAACAGCTTTACTCCACAGTTCTTGGAATGAAAAAACCACTGTAAAGTTAGGCTACTTTCACACTAGCCTTAGTACGGATCCGGCGGGTGAAGGGGCCCGCCAGATCCGTACTGAATAATACAGCCTTGTGGATCCGTAATTCCGGATCCGGTTGTATTATCTGTAGCATCTTTTAAACGGATCCGGAATAACCTCTATTGAAAGTCAATGGAGGATGGATCCGTTTACCAGTGTGTCCACACCAAACGGATCCGTCCCCATTGACTTGCATTGGGGGTCATTCCGGATCCGTTTAGGTGCGGGTAACTAGTACGGAGAGCAAACCGTGCTTTCAGGAGCATTCCGTTGTCTTCAGTTCAGTTTTTTCCCCATTGACAATGAATGGGGACAAAACTGAAGAGTTTTATTCCGGTATTGAGCCCCTATGACGGAACTCAATACCGGAATAAAGAAACGCTAGTGTGAAAGTAGCCTAAAGCTAACTAGTTTAAAGAACTCTTAAAATACACATCACTTTAAGTGAAACAGTGGTATCAGATCTCTAATGATGGGTTATAAATGTGCTACTATACGCACGTGGGGCGACTCTTACACACATCTGCCCCATAAGTTAATTTAGTTCTACTCTTCTAAAATGGCTCCCAGGCCCTGTGCATATGATCGTATTTTCGTCCCGCATTTCATCTGCATTTTTGCGGATCAGATGCTGAACCATTCATTTTAATGTGTCTGCAAAAGATGCTGTCTGCATCCGCCTGTCCATTCTGCTAGCATGCAAAAAGAAATAGGACTTGTCTTATTCTTGTCCATTTTGAGGATAAAGATATTAAATTTCTACAGGGGTGTAAAAAAAAAGAAAAGGCTGCATGCACTTGGCCAGGATCCGGCTTTGCGGACTAGCAGACCACAAAACACATTTGGCCGTGTGCATGGGGCCTTAATGTACTCAAAATGGCAGTAAATTTTTCCTTAGAAACAGAAGGCACAGGGGATGGGTTGGAAGAATCGGAAATATTTTAAGATTGAACACTGGAGGACTACACCATGCCATGTCTCAAACGTGCTTATAATCTGAATCTAATCGGGTAATAAATACATGTATTTAAAACAAATGCCATCTGAAGAGCCAGGGAGGATGATGCATAAGACCTGGCATGGTAACACTCTGCAGTACAAGGTCCATGGCAAATTATTCATTAATTAATACTGGAAAGAAATCTCAGGCGTAGAAGAAGAAATACGTGATACTTACTCTGTTCAGCAGCTAGGATCTAACATAGTAACACTCTATACACATTGGCTTAGAAGCATGCAATCTTGTTTTTAGCTGGTGTTAGTAAGAAAATGTGCATTTGTCACAGACTCAACATGAAACGATGCGACGGAAAGCTGTGGGGTAATGAAATGAGCGCAGCCTCTTCACACAAACGTATCTAGACATGTATTGCGGTTAGCGCTCAAGGACACGGCTATGGCGACATAACAATCAGGCGCATGATTTACATACAATGATCCGTCTGTAAAGTGAAATCCGGTATGACTGATACTTCATGGGGTCATCTGCATATAACTCCTCAAAATACTGAAAAAACAGGCAGCATGGATGGACCCTCTTTCTGCAGCAGGTTACTTAATAAACATTATTACATGTGTCCAGTGACTGTGGATCACACTAACACGTCATATGGCTCATATTCTTATGCAGTTCTTATCAATGAGAGTCAACAGACCAAGGACTAACGTTATTTGGTTATACGTCTGCATATACCTCATTGGTGCACCTGATTCTTACTATATTCCTACAACACTAGGCTACATTGCAGGGGAGAACTGCTAACATGTACAATACAGAAAATAATCTCTAATAACTCATGGATCTGGATCTCGGGCCCCCTGCGTGTGGCTCTCCAGCTGTTGGCAGCTGCTATTGTGTTATGGCGGTGCCTGGGAGGCCATACCATTACTACAACTTGATGAGAGTCAAACCCCTATATCACTGGCAGTTATTACAGGAGCAATGGTGGGTTTACACTGGGATAATGTCAGGCCGATTATCGGGAAAGAATGTAAGTACGAATGCTCGTTCCAGATAATTGGCCCCTTTAAAGGTGCTGCAGATCACCTGATGAAAGAGCAAAACGCTTGGTCATTGGGTTAAATGAACACGTTCATATTGACACCTCAGTCATCATTCCTGGGAAGCAGATCATCCTTTGTCAACAGCGATCTGCTGACCAGAAACAATTAATCTGTATGAGGACAGGGGATCGCAGTAGCCATTGCTCATCCCCATGCAGTGGAGGAGACAAGCAGGCAATTATTGGGAAGCAATGGTCCCTTCCTGATAAATGCCGGCTCGGTTGGTGCATGTAAACGCACCTTAAGAGCCATCTTCATATGTTTATATAACTGGCACACCTAAAAAAAAGTTCAGAATCTCTGCTTGGGAGATGGCGAACTGGCATGGGAGATGGCGAACTGGTAAGTTGAGTGTTACTTCTTTTATATTTTATTAAAAAAAAAATCAGGTGTTTTAAAACCCCTTTAAGTTGGCCCTGCAAACATGCTCTCTGTAATCAGTCCCCCTACTTCTTGCAGATCTACCAAATGTATGTCAGCCAGAAGCAGGGAACTGATGGAAGAACGTATGTGACCACACAGGGTACATTTGTAGTCTGTTACAATGGAGACACATAGGTTTGACTAGAAGCTGTTGATATTTTTAATGAAGATGAGGCAATAAATATGCTGCAATGGTGGACTTATGGAGTAATTTATCAAACTGGTGTAAAGTAGAACTGACTTAGTTGCCCATAGCAACCAGATTCCATCTTTCATTTTTGACAGCTTCTTTAGAAAATGAAAGGTGGAATCTGATTGGTTGCTATGGGCAACTAAACCAGTTCTACTTTACACCATTTTGATAAATGACACCGTTAATTTTTTGATTTACAAATGTAATGAGAGCAATGAAGAAAGCAATGATTATGCAAATGAAACTGAATAATTTTTGCTGTGTGGTGATCTAAAGCACGTGGTCAGCTGTACGCTCAGGGTTAGCCCTTTTAGATGACATACCAGGTTTTCATTAGTCAGCCGTGTGATTTCATGCTGTAAACTAGCTTCAATGCGAGCCTCAGGAGGCAGCTGAAGATTCTGGGCGAGGAGCTGCTGCTGACGATTGTTTTCTTCTTTCAGACCCTGGACCTCTCCTTTGAGAGATTCCACCTCATTTTCATAGCTCTTCTTCTGAGCTTGTAGCTGTGTCTCCAGAACCCTACAATGCAGAAAAACATGGCACTTAATACAAATACCTCACTACCCTCACAAGCAAACAGCACCTGCCGCCAAGCTCCATCTCCCCTCACCACTGCATGCTATGAAACCCATCAGCAGAAGAACCGTTATAGCTACCACTTAGGACAGCACTCAAGGAGCAGATGAGTAGGTCAAGGATAAGCTTAAGGTTATGGAATAAAATCATTATTGTTAGCAATTCATCACATTTTATATGGAAACCATTAGTAAACTGTTAAAAATCTTTAATATGCTTAAAGAGGCTGTCTCACTTTAGCGAATAGCATTTATCATGTAGAGAAAGTTAATACAAGGCACTTACTAATGTATTGTGATTGTCTATATTGCCTCCTTTACTGGCTGGATTCATTTTTCCATTACATTATACACTGCTAGTTTTCATGGTTATGACCACCCTTCAAATCCAGCAGCAGTGGTCGTGCTTGCGCAGTATAGGAAAAAGCACCAGCCTATGCACACTCCCATGGTCTTGGCCACCAGAGAGGCCGGCAATTTTTCCTACAGTGTGCAACCACGACCACCACTAATGGACCGCATGGTGGTCATAACCATTGAAACGAGCAGTGTATAATGTGATGTAAAAATTAATCCAGCCAGCAAAGAAGGAAAGATAGACAGACAATCACAATACATTAGTAAGTGGCGTTTATTAACTTTCTCTACATGACAAATGCCAGTTGCTGAAGCGACCTTTAACACTCAATTACACTGGGATCACATCTGGGAAATAAATGAAGTCACACTTGCTATGGAGCACAAAGCATCCATATCATCTGCAACAAGCATCCGTTATCAAGAAACGTTCCTAATAAATTTACTTCAAGCACCGATAAACCGTCACAGAAGACACAGGCCTGAGGCCTACAGCTGCCCTACATCTATGTCCTCCGCTATTTCAGTATAGTCCATAGACACTTTGTGAATTCAGCTCACTACTGCGATCAATGTACACATACTGTATGCCCTTCAGGATTTCCGTCACACAATACCCTATGACCCATCTGTACCAGCAGAGGACAGAACAGTAAGTACTGCCATGAGGAATACTAATGCAGGCGTCAGGACGGTAACTGCAAGCACTGAAAATTCAGTGTAGACATGAAATATTCAAATCCTATTTTCACATTTCATGTTTATTTAATCATCTTTAATATATTACATTTCTCCATTAAACAGTATAAAATATCACACTAGACTCCACTGCCCATTGATTATGATATATAAAGAGACACAGGAATATATATTTTTCAAGGACTGTATGCCGAAGCCTCACTTAATAACCAGAGACAGTGTTGTCAATCTATACAAAGCAATTATTTCCATAATCAAATCAGTAATGAAAACAATAAAAAGCTAAAGACCGACAAAATAAAAAATAGTAGACCTATCAGGAGAAAATACTATGACAACAGAACTTGTAGAACAGGCCAAAAATACAGCAAATATTTTACCAAGTCCAATATACAAACCGTTCGCAGCTTGTAAATGGTATTTGAAACTTCAATACAATTTTTCCAGATTCTCTATGAAAAATAGTAAGAGCAAGAAAGGCTCAAAGGGGTTATCCGAGACGAACAAATGCTCCCCCATATGCCAGGCCCCTTACACTGAATATTACCTGGCTCCCCGCACCACCGCAGCTACTTCTCCATGTGAGCGGATGAAAACATCTGGTGTCGGGGGACAGCAGCCAATGACAGGCGGTGACAGCTACGAGTCTCCCTAGTATCGCGGGTGATGCTAGGGAGGCTCATCCCTGTCACCGCCTGCTGCCCTTCCTGACACTGGATGTTTTCATCCGTGCATGGGGAGAAGCAGCTGCGGTGGTGCAAGTAGATTCAGTGTGAGGGGCCCACGCATATGAGGGAAAATTTCTTAGTCTCTGATAACCCTTTTAAAGGGAGTCTTTCACCTGTTTTTCACCTATATAACTAACAGCACTGCCCCACAGAGGATTCCATACACATCCCAGACATACCTGTGTGCACTTTTTGTCTGTAAT
The DNA here is from genome assembly GCA_900303285.1 of Rhinella marina. Taxonomy (NCBI): domain Eukaryota; kingdom Metazoa; phylum Chordata; class Amphibia; order Anura; family Bufonidae; genus Rhinella; species Rhinella marina. The sequence goes on along the minus strand of ONZH01020898.1, from coordinate 455,794 downwards.
ACATGTTCAGGAAAAGCACTTTTATTCTGCAGGAAAACAGCTCCCAAGTGCCCGGCTCTGCTGCTGCAAGTGCGCAAAGCAAACCAGACTGAAGAGGGGAGAGCTGCTTTAGCTGCTCATATCTTGGGATTGGTAGCAGATAGAAACACGATACCAGAATCATAGCATTATATCCAGTATATCAGAAGATCTAGCTGTTAGAAATCCAGTCAGGAGAGAAAGCTGTTTTTAGTTTCACTTTGAGCTGGGCACTTGGGAGCTGTTTTCCTGCAGAATAAAAGTGCTTTTTCTGGACATGTAATACAGACACACAGTGCACACAGGTATGTCTGGGATGTGTATGGAATCTTCTGTGGGGCACTGCTGTTAGTTATATAGGTGAAAAACAGGTGAAAGACTCCCTTTAAATCGTTTTTGCAACAAAAGTAGAAAGAAGACACTACCAATAGGTGCCACTAGGGGGCAGATGTTCACAGAAGTCTACAAAGGCAACCCAACCCCTTTATCGTGAGGTTAAAGCTCTTTTGGGAAGCAATAAGCAAGAACTGCTGGGTAATACACACAGAAATGTGTTTATCTGCTTGAGACCCTGTACCAATGACAACAGGCAGCAGTCAGAGAGGTGAACAGACAGAACACACACAGAAAATAAGCAAATTGCATGCTACTGAAAGCCCACCACAATACCCATTCTGTGCGCTGTTAAACCTGCACTAATCAAGTTTAAAGGAACCAGTTGAATTTCTGGGTTATGTGTCCTTGGACTATAATCCACTTGGAGATGACATCACTAATAAGAAATTAATTATATCAGCCAATTAGACTTTTTCCGTCATGCTGGGTATTTTTAAGTCCTGTTTGTGCATGGTTTAAGCTTTCGGCAGTGTTAGTAAAATGCAGATCACATATTCCCATGGAGATGAATTTGGTAACCTGTTGGCCTGTTTTAACCCTTCATACACCAGCCAGAGCTCTCCATCCTCGTTCAGCTTATGGTAATCCTGTGGTAGGGTTCTTTTCAAAATGATTAAAAAAAAATATGAAACACTAAATGGATTGAAGGACACAATGAAAAAGAGAACAAAACAGTGAAAATCCAGGTTCAAAAAAAACAAAATACCGTAATTCATGCAGGATGAGAATGTCAGTTATGCAGAATAACTCTTCAAGACTAGGTAATGGGGTTTTACATTCTTGTCTGCCTCAACTAGTGTGGATTACGTGGTCTACCTTGGACAGATTTTGTACAGAACTTCATCAAAGACACAGCAATTTAAAGTATGCCCTGCTAGGTGAACAGTGAGCAAGGAAGGGGGGGGGGGGGGTAGTACAGGCTCTTCTGGTGCCTAAAGCAAGCATTTGCACTGCACTACTTATGGCCATGAATCATTTTCATATATTTACTAAGACTTGAGGCATGGTTAAAGTATGACCGCCCTTTTCAAAAAAATCAAGCGTGCCTACAAATGTACAATATGGCAAAAATATATACAGAGTGAAAATGAGAGCTTGGTTTTAATGTACAGATGCCAACTGATAAGACGTATGCACTATGATGTAGGGTGTTTAACAAAAAGCAAAAATAAATATATGAGACAGATAAGAACTGGCAGACCTTATGGTCCAGCTGCAGTTAAAGGAATTGTCCACCTGAACTTTTTTTTTTTTTTTTTTTTTTTTTAAGGCTCAGACTGACAAACAATCACACTCCCCTGTCCCAATCCACTAATGCTCCCTGCATCCTCACTGGTCTCTGCAACCTGGTCCCTCTTGACACACAGGAAATGATTGCCGAGTTGATTACTGGTCTGAACCAGGAATGGACTGAGGGGGCATTTTTAGTGTGAGCGGCCGGGAAGCAGAGTCCTCTGAGGACCTAGAGAGTGCTGGAACGGCAACAGTGGTGGATCGGGACAAGCAAGTAGAACTATTTTTTAATATGCCAATCTGAAAAAAAGGCCATACAACCTCATTATTAGTACTCTTTAAACCTGGGTGGTAGATTTCTACTTCTAGTTATATAGAATATTACAGCTGTCTAGCATGCAGACACCTATACAGGTAAGTAATACAATCCGCAATGGACTGTAATATTACTTGGGTTGCACCTATATGATCTGGCCTAGCTGAATACTGCCGTTCACCACGGACCCCATTGACTATAAAGTGATCCAACAGGGATCCAGCTGGTTTTTGGCACAAGTGGTGGGTTTCAGTAGGACAAAAATTGGCCAGATGGATCCCATTAGAGTCAAAAGGGTGTAGCAGTGAAAGCCAGCTAGGCCGAATCCGGTGAACTCTAGTAGGCTGTTCTCTGCCAATAAATGCAAGTATGAAATTAACCTTACTAGACGAAGCCTACCTGTATATTGTCCATTTATAACATGCCAACTGCATACATTTTCAGTATTAAGAAGTAACTGTCACTATGTGGGAGACTCAGGTGAATTGCTTCTATCTTTGTTTATCTATTATCTTTGTAATGTGATATCCTCAGCACCAATAGTAAAATACTAAGTATAAATTACATAACAGGCTAGCAGTGCTAACCGCTCCTATAGCTATTGCTCTCTCACATGGTTAATATCTCTTTTACCTCCTGAACTGATGAATCCGGTGCACATACCAATGAAAGTTTAGTAAATACAGGTAAAAGAAGTAGATTTCGGCAAACTTCTTACAACTTACCTGTTGGTTTCCTTCATGCCTGTATAAGCCTGAGCAATCTCCCTGTGGTCCTTCATTTTCTGTACGTCTTCAGAGATAGCTAATGTGTCCGTCATAGTATCCTAAAATAACGGAGCATAAACTCAGTACTTTGTATACTGACAGAATGTAACCTAAATGGTAACGCCACTCTTTTCTCTATTCAGCAGGGTAGTGTAGCTTGGACCTCTGGTGTCACCTGCAGTAACACATTCATGATGGGCCAACACACTCTGAGAAATGATTGAACGATAACCGCTTCATAGATGCTAATACAATGGCCATTTATTAACCATTCAAATACCATGTTCAGCCTTTATTTTATGGAACAATTTTTTTTTTGAGACTCAAACATTGATGACTTATTTTCAGGGTAGATCATCAATATTCTGATCTGTAGGGGTCTGACTCTCGGTACACGTGCTGATTTGTGGTTTGAAGGCTGCGGTCTCCTCCTAGGCCTGAGACGACACATGGCTGCAATACCAGGCACGGCCACTATACAATCCCAAGAGTCAGACCCCCACTAATATGACATTGATGACTTCTTATCCATTGTGGAATACCCCTTTACATACTCATAAGGGGTTTTCCCAGAAAATACTTATCACCTATCCACAGTTTGAAGGGAGCAGTGGTCACACATGCATGCTGCCACTCCTTTCAAGGTCTATGAGGACGGAGATGGTCGAGTGCTGTATACATGGCCAACCAAAAAATACCACTTACAAAGAAAGTATATGTTGTTTCTGCTAGACAAGAGAGGTTCAAGCAGTATTCTGAGACGCCATGCTGGCCATAAACACACACATTCATGAAGCTGGGTTGAAGGCCGGCAACCAATCTATTAAGATCTATTAGATCACAGATCAAAAGCGTTATTGGTTGCTATGATTTACAGGCTCAGGAGGAGGGGATGACAGCATTGTCTGTATGGTCACTTGTCGTATTAGAACGGTTACACTTGACAAATGGATTACAGAAGCACAGACACACTAGATCCGGCAGCACAAAACAGTCAGGTAATGCTGTATTACAGGCTGCACTTGCATAGGCTTAGCTGCATCTAACTGCTCAATATAAGTCAGAAGTTATTGCATTACATGCAGAAAGCTATGGCAGCAACAACGGCAATGGTTACCTTATCATCCTTCATTACCAAAAAATGTTCAGCAAATGAAATGGAAAAAAAAAAAATAAAACGTCATAAGAATAGACTAATAATGGCACATTGTAAATGACACTTTACTGCACTAGGTGGAAATCAGCATTAGTGTCGGGAGTATAGACAATGAAAGGACAGGAGCAGCCTCTATACACACCCTCACTTTACAATGAATGAAGGGAAGACCTCTTCATAACTTCGGTGGATCCACCGCTGCTTCTAAATGTAAGGCAGCTTCTGAACTGTCTTACATTTAGATCTTTTTCTATGCTTGAAACAAGTGTAGAAAGTGGTAAATGAGGTGGCCCTTCCCCGCCACGCCCACATTTTTAGACCTGGCGTGAGCGGAGAAAAACTCGCAGACTGCAGCGCAACTAAAAGGCTGCCCAGACGGCCGTAGTATTGCGGTATTGCGATACTACGGGTTCTGCCCGGAGTGTGTTCTGCAATTTGCGGAACACACAGCGGGCACCCGGTTCAAAATGCCTATTCTTGTCCGTTATTGCAGACTAGAATAGGACATGTTCTATTTTTTGGTGAATGGGGACACATCTATTTCGCAATATTGCGGTATAGATGCGGACCCTTTCACACGGTCGTGTGAATGGGCCCTAACCGTTGCGCTGCAATCTGCACCTGAAATACGCCTAATATATGTGTATTTCAGCTTCATAAATGACCCCATTAGTGTAGAAAGTGACACATCAGTAGAGGTCATCTAAGCAGAGTCATGCAGATGTGATGCCTCTCACCTTGTGTGGAATCGATTCCATCTGACTCACTAGCTGTGACCTGAGGATGAGTACCTCCTCTTTCCTCACTTCCAGCTCCTCGCTGACTGAGGTCATTTGTTCTAGTAGCACTTTGTATACTGGAGACCCTGGCCGAGTTGGATCCGGGGAAACCTTCTCTGTAATAGCTCTGCGTAGCTCATTCAATTCATTCTTCAACTTCTTGTTCTCAGATTCCAGTTCCTGACGCTAAGAAGAAAAAACATAAATCAGCATTAGTGATAGGATGAATATAATCTGGTTCACAGTAAATACTAAAATTGCATTGTCATTTATATACATTTTCATTTGCTACTGATACATTTGGATTTTACAGTCATTTTCAGAAATGTCAAAGTTCAAAAGAACGTGTTAACCATTTTGTTACCTTGAGGGATTCGTACTCCAGCTCAGTGCTCCGGACTGGTGACTTTGCTTCCTCCTATACACAAAATAAATTAAGAAAAGATTACTATGAATTATAATGAAGCAGACAGCTACTCAGAACTCTCTCTTTAATGGTGAATATGTATTTCAAAGTTCTCCTTTTCATCTGTTCTTCACACAATCAACTACAAGATTTCTCATGTGCCTCTCCCCTACTCTGGAACTCACTACGCCAACATATCAGGTTCTCCCCCAACATCCAAACCTTCAAGAGTAACCTGAAAACCCACCTCTTCAGGAAAACCTACCATCTGCAATGAGCATGCTGCCACCACACCGCCACATGAGCAGCCTACATCCTCACCTACTGTGTTCTCCCCTTCCCTTATAGATTGTAAGCTCATGCGGGCAAGGAAAGAGGGTCATAAACCATTGCTAGACAACTCTGACAAAGCCTATCTTCAACTAAAGCAGGTATGCAGAAATTCAACATGTCCAATCATTTCTCCCAAAGGCAAACACTGAGGCAACAGTCAGGCTGCAAGCCCATCCTGAGCCCATTTTCGAACTACTGACTGGTCACATAAGGCCCGGTTCACAGCTACCTGTAGTCTGATCTGGCTGAGGATCAGGCTACCGGAGCTCACCATATCCGGCATTACCGGATACAACCGGAACCCCACTGACTATAATGGGATCCGGCTGCTTTTCTGGCATAAACATCAGGTTTCGGCCAGACAAATGTTTTAGCTGATAGCCAGTATTTATGCCAAAACAGGCTAACAGAATAGCCTGCCTGAATGTTAATGCGACTGTGAATGCAGCCTAAGGCTTCTTTCACATTAGCGCTATTGCTGGATCCGGCAGGGTTCAGCAATAACGCTTCCGTTACTGATAATACAACCATGTGGATCTGTAATGAACGGATCCGGTTGTATTATCTTTAACATCGCTGGGACGGATCCGTCATGGACTCCATTGAAAGTCAATGGAGGACGGATCCGTTTACTACTGTGTCACACCGAACGGATCCGTCCCCATTGACTTGCATTGGGGGTCATGACGGATCCGTCTTGGTGCAGATCCCCAGGACGGAGAGCAAACCGCAGCATGTTGCGGTTTGCTCTCCGGTCTGGAGACTGAAGAGAACTGAACGGAATGTTTTAGGAGCGCTCCGTTCTCTTCAGTTCAGTTTTGTCCCTATTGACAATGAATGGGGGCAAAACTCAAGCTTCTTTTCCAGTATTGAGCCCCTATGACGGAACTCAATACCGGAAAAAGGAAACGCTAGTGTGAAACTAGCCCAAGAAGACCTCAGTATCACCAGGAGCTATAATCCCAAGCACTGAGAAAGTCCAGTTAAAGTAACCACTGCAAACCCTCATTAGCATAGCTACAGTCTTCATCCTACCCTTCTGCAGTTTTGTGGTCCATTTATTGGATGCAACTGCTAATGACAGATTTTCATTAAATCTATATATAAAAAACTGACACTAGCTTATTGTGATACAAAAGAGAATAAAAAATACATCTACAATTTGCATTATAACAATAATTCATTTACCCTTATATTTATTTTACAATCTATTTGTATTTTATGGAATAACTGAAATTAATATACAATATACAGTGCTACAGAAGACGAGGACCTTGTCCTGTTCAGTAGTAGTAACATGATGATAAGACGTAAGTGTTTTAGTAGATACTGGATACCTGGATCTTTGTCTTATTGATTAATTCTTCTTTTCTATCCAGATCATCTTGCAAAATTTGCTTCTCCTGTTCCAATTCTTTTACCCGTTTCTGGAGCTTGAGGAATAAGGACATGTCTAGAGGAGCTTTCTTATCAGCTGGCTCCTACAGAGCAGAAGAAAAATGTGGTTTAAGGGGTGGCTGACCATATGTATAGGGGGTGTCCCAACTTCTCCCCGATGGCAGATGTCTTGGACAATAAGGATTGGGCTGATGGATATCAGATGCAAGTAGAATTATTTAGTTCAGGCTGTGTGACCATGTATTTAGGATCAGGTGAATTTTAATGTCGACCAAAGCAGCTGTAGTATTGTAGCCAGTTTCAATGGCACCAGAATCTGAGTATTTACAGATAGAGAAATGCCAAGATCATGGCAACATTTCTCCAAGCCACCATTTATTCAAGTGGACAGCACTGGTTGTACTCTTAAACAAATAAATAGAGTTAAGACTGGAAAGTGAATGTCCACACTTGTAGAAAGGAAGGCTGAAGAGACATTAAAGGGGGTGTCTCAACAAGGCAGCAATTGGTATTACACGATGGTCATTCAGGTGATTATTTTGTATCCTTCCCTTATTCTGTAATGACAATGTTTATTTCACAGGAAGCTTGAGCTGGCCACTGACAACCGAGCTCTGTTCATTTTTAGCCTCACCTCAATCCGGTATGGAAAGTCTTCTGACTCAGTGATTTCTGAACTGAAGGTGTATTCAGACTCATTACTACTGTGTGTGGAGTCAGTCCTCTTGTGTCCAGGCTTGGGGAAGCTCTGCAACCATTAAGTGAACATCAGAGCAGCATTCATCTGTCTATATAGTCCACTACACCAAATTACTCTCCAACCCACCATAGTGCTCATCTCCTCTTTCAGGTCATCATAGCGCTCCTCCAAGCGACTGAATTCATTGAGAAGATTCTGGTATCTCAGCCTCTCATCATTCAGCTCAACTTCAAGCTCCTTTGTTTCTTGTAACAATTTCTTCTCCATATCCTCTAACAAATACAAAGAAGAGCAGAATGTACACATATTAACTAGAAGTTTAGATTTGCATTATTTTCTAGTCAATGGAATGTTGCCTTTACATCAATATCTGAATATACTATTCAGAACATACAGTATGTGACAGAGGCTTCAAGGAGTGGTTTACAGAAGTCTGTAGGCCTAGGATCTAAAGGGGGTGCATGCCATGTATTAAGGTGATACGCACACTGCACTCATGCTATGTTTTCAAGAGGCTGCACAGTGTAGCCTTGAGGAGCCTTTGATCGGGTCTAAAACGTAGAGTTACAGTAAATGTAGGTGGATAGCAGCTACCAGGATCTCAATCATTGCAGATAGCTCCACTGCTTAAATGGTTTGTCATTTTTTTGTTACGAAAGTGATGGGTGGCCGGGGCTCCAGCCACTGACGTGATGTTCGGCTGCAGCGGTGACGTTCTCTCTTTGGTAGCAAAGAGAGCACAAAAAAGTGCTGTGCCAACTGGAAACTAAGGATACTAACAGAATACACAAAATCCAGTGTATTCATATGTTCATAAGGAGAGTGTTCCCCAAGCCTCTCAAGGTGGTCATTGACAGACTGCTCTATATGGATGTATATACAGCAGTCTGTCAGTCACTGTAGGGAGAGGTGGGGGACACCCTTATCATGAGTACTCTGGACTCAAACTATGCGGGTCAGAAAACTGACGTATATCTTTTGCAGACTGCGGGTGCAAAGGTTATCTGGGCCACAATCTGCAACTTTTCCCCACTCACGCCCGGTCTAAAAAAAGGGGCCGTGGCATAGGTGGGCTAGGAGACACGCCAGCAGGCCCGTCTCATTTATCATTTTCTACGCCTGTTTTACTTTTAGGCATAGAAAATGGACTAAATTTAAGTCAGCAAGGAAGCTGGCAGTGAATGCGACATAGTTATGTAGAGGCCAGCAAGGATTTATCCAAACCGGGGGTCTTGATATCCCCGGCACTGCTGGAAGATGCTCCGTAACCGAAATCAACAACAGCTCAGAGCAGCCGTAGAATTCTGGTTTAATTTACACCAGAAAACTGGCATAAATGAAGATAGATTTGTGGGGGTGACTGTCCACACCCCCTTCACACCCATGCCACACACCCTTTAAGGAAAGTTGTGAGGGCAGTGTAAAAGCCTAGAGATGCAACAATTTTTTAAAAATACATAGTTGGCAACTTTGTAACGTCACTTTTCAGGCCCAAGGGATATGCTAAATCTCCCCCATGTCTTGGCAGAGATAGAAAGGTTAAATAATGTAGAAATCTAGCAGTACTTACCTGTCATTCGTTTGGCTTGTTCCTGGATTAAGAGATTCAGCTCTTCCTTCTCTGCTTTCAACAAAGCATTCTGCTCTTTGAGTTCAGACAGCAGCTGCAAGTTAAAGCAAAGACTTTGTTAGGTTCTACAAAACTCTCCTCGTTATCATAGGCAAAGTACTAACTAATGTTAGATATTGCCAATGCAGGTGAAATACAACAGCAGAGCACGAAGAACAGCTGGTCTGTGGGAATAGGCAACTGATACTCCCAGGGGTAAGTGCCCGGCCAAATCTACCAACCGCGAGAACCCATTAAGTAACTGTGCTTTCCATCCAAGTCATTCATATTTTGGTGTAGGTGTTTCCCACCCTTCTTCTCAAAATGAGCATCAAACAGCAGTATATTTAAACTAGAGCTTCAGATTACATCACACGCTGTCACATATATGTAAGAACAGAATAAAAAATTGCATTAATCCTGTCACCTAGAGCAGATATGCAGTTTAGGATATCAACATCTATTACAGGCAAGGACCACACACAACAAAAATGGATGTTGTATACAGTTGCCCATTTAAGATGATCAGGTCTTTATGTCCATAACGTGACATATCAGATCATATTCCAAGTAGATGTTTAAGACTGAGTGGTAGCCGTGAATCATTTGAAAACTGATTTGCATGATATGCTTAGTGGAGTCTATACACCAAGTCAATCACGTCTTAGGTTCCCTTTAAGCATTATGAACATATCACCATAAGAGGTTATGCGGTATACAGCATCATTATGTAAGGCAGGAGGAGAAGACAAGATTGTTCTGGATTGTACTGGATTTTTTGCTCTATAGGTCTAGGTCTTAGAGGGGAAAAATAGGAAAAAAAATATTTTTCATCAGACCTCAGATCAGACTCCCAAATCAAAAGCCCAATCTTCATCAGACCCCTAGATCAGAGCCCCAGTCTTCATCAGACCCCTAGATCAGAGCCCCCAGTCTTCATTAGACCCGTAGATCAGATAAAAAAAAATAAACAAAACTATTTAAGTATATAAATTAAGTATAATGGGGTCTGGTGGGGATCCGCCCGCATTTTGGTAGACAAGAGGTGTGAAACTAGTCGTCTCTCTCCTGCTATGGATGGTGCCACCACTCAGGAGATCCAGCATCTTCTTCCTGCTGTGCTGCACTGTAACCTGATGTCTCACAGTGTCAGGTCACAGTTCGCATTTACGCGCACTACGCCCTAATGCTGGACGCAGTCAGGACACAACACAGCGTGGCGCCCGGAGTGGAATGAGTAATACCAGTACTTCCCAGTCCTACTGTTCTAATGAGCACTTCCATCTTTTCCTACAAAACGGTATTTCAATCTGCTCAGCTACTCCTGATGCTGGCAGATTCAACTGCAAGTTCAGTGCTATATTTGAGAGTAAAATCAATAAAAAAAAAACAAATTGGTTCTCCAGACTGTACCTGCTCAGTTTCAGTCTTATATAGTTTAGCATTCTCCTCAATCTTCTTCTTTTCATTCTGTGTCTGAAGCAGTTCTTTCCTAAGCCTGGCTAACTCATCCTGGAGGCTAAGCACTTGGTTTGTGGCATTTTTTGCCTCCTCTTCAAATGGTCTCAGGCGGTCAACATCACTTCGTAGCTTATCCTTCTCTGTATTGTAGGTTATTTCTAGATGCGTCAACTTCTCCAGCAAGGACTTGTGGTCCTTACTCTGAAAACACACAAGAAAAATAATGAACATCCTAGGAAATACTGAGAGACTGCAATACACAGAACACAGTGACTGCTATACACCGTCGTGTTACCTGCTCATCAATCCTACGCTGAAGCTGCATAATCTTATTTTCCATGCCATAGTTGAGTTTCTTGTAGTGTTCAACAGAACGGGCTTCAATTTTCAACTTCTTCAGCTCCCTCTTGGCCATCATCCTGCGGTAGCAGGACTGCAGGTAAACAATGGCCCTCATGCTTCTCTTGTATAACTTACGAGCCAACCAGCCGCGGACGTGCTTCTGAATGATGGTAGCTTTGTGGATCCTTAGCATCTGAAGGGCAGTGAAGAAAGCGATTAGTAATTCATTACACATCACAATACAAACATCATAACTAGACCAAAGTATAGAAGCAAATAAGAAGTTATATGTCTACAAATCAATTCTAGGACACATACTTCTGCCCTACTGGTTTCTATAAATCAGTCAAGGCAGCACCATATCAGGATAACATATGCCTCCGCTTCTGTATTTAACCAGTAAGCAGAGTATTGCAACTGTCCATGAAATGTGTTTTCCGAGAGGTTTTTTTTTTACTGATGACCTATCTGATCGGTGAGGGTCCGACACCAGGGACCCCCTCTCTGCTCACTGGCCTTCTCTCTGCTGACCAAGCACCACACCATACATAGTATAGAGGCTGTGTTTGGTATTGCAGCTTAGCCCCATTCACTTCAATGGGGTTGAGCTGCTCCTAGGCCATGTGACTGATGAACGTGTTGTCACGGGCCTAGGAAAAGCTGAAGAAGGCTGTGGCCAAGGTGTCGGACCCCCACTGAAAGCCGTGGGCCAAGGTGTCCGACACCAGGGACCCCCTCTCTGCCCACTGGCCTTCTTTCTGTTCACCAAGCACCACACCATACATTGTTCAGTGGCTGTGCTTGGTATTGCAGCTCAGCCCAATTAACTTCAATGGGGCGGAGCTGCACCTAGGCCATGTGACCAATGAACGTGTTGTCACTGGCCTAGGAAAAGCTGAAGAAGGCCGTGGCCAAGGTGTCAGACCCCCCGATCAGGTACTGATGACCTATCTATAGCATAGGTCATCAGTAAAAATAACTCTCGGAGGACTCCTTTAATCTAACCCAAGTTGTACCAATACCAGGTCCAATGAACTTCTTTCTACACATCCATTGGACGCCCATGAAAGCTGAGAGTGCAGCATTTATTATGTAGGCAAAGTACACTGACCAATAAATGTAAAAGTTTAGTACAGTTTACTAAATTGTAGCATGCGCTGTGCACAGCTTTCTTCTCTTACCTGCTGATACCTCTTTCTGGCTGCATAACCCCGAAGAATGGTCTGAAGTGAGACTGTAACAGACTGGATACGCCGATACTTCTGCCGAGCCACATACATTCTCTGAAACTTCTGTATGATGATTGCTGCTCTTGTCCTGCGCAGGAACTGGGCGTAGCTGTACGAACAATTCAGATGGTTAAACCATACACGAAAATCTCATGAAACAAAGTGTATGCTCTCAATACCAAAAATACTCTGAGTATACACCTACCATCTTGCCTGGTACCCTCTAACATATCTCTGAATGCAGATAGCGGCCCTCTTCATACGCAAGTATTTCTTCCTTAAAAGCCAGCCACGAATTGTCTTCTGGATTCGAATGCAGGCCATTCTCAGCTTGTCGGCTCTTATTTTCTCCAAATAAGCTACTTGGCCGGCACGGAAGAAGATTTTGGTTTTACCAAATTGATATTTGTCTTGGTCCTGTTTTCAGTGAAATAAGATGATATTATCTTAATAGTGTTATCTAGACAATATTAAAAAAAAAAAAATCACAATTTAAAAAATTGATGTTTTTCCTTAGGATAGCCAATCAGCATTAGATCAGTGGGAGTCTGACTCCAGCCACCCCTGCTGGTGGTGCTCTTGCTTCATTATTTCCATACTGCACAGCGCCTACTTTTCGTCGTGGCTGTGCTCAGTACTGCAGCTCTGCTGCTTTAAGAGTTCATGCTGTTCGTTGTTAACTTAAGTATTGGTTACTAGTATGTATTGTCTTGGCTGGTTTTGGTTTATATTTTTCGTACTTGTAGAAGGAAGTGTGGGCGCCGCCTACAATATATGCATATACCCATATGTATATGCATATATGGGTGGCCCCAAATTGAGGGTCTGTGGCCCCATGGCCACGAAGGCCTGAAGCCCTGGTGGATGTGGTTATCCACCAGGGGCTCTAACTTTAGGTATATATATATGTATATATATATAGATATGTGTGCATGAGCCCCATTTGCATGCACCTATATTTATATATAATACCCCTTAATATATATATATATATATATATATATATATATATATATATATATATATATATATATATATATACTCCCTGTTTATAATGCCCCCTTTCTTATATTAATGTCCCCTTTCTTATATAATACCCCTCAATATTAATAGTGCCCCCTTACTGCCCCCTTTCCTCATATATATATCCCTAATATCCTCCAGAAGTATATAGATGCATGTACATGATCCCCAGTTATGTACATGTATCTATATACATGTAATAGCCAGGGTGCCCCCCCCCCCATAGCCCCCAGCAGATGGACAATGGCCATCTGCTGGGGATAGCTGGAGACATGGGACTGGACTAATTAGTCCAGTCCCAGGTACTTCAAAGAGACAGAAGATCGATATGATCTTCTGTCCCTTCTGTTAATTACCCTCAGCGCTGCTGGGGGCAATTAACAGGACAGGGAAACAATAGGTTTCCCTGTCTCTGCATGGCGCGTACCTCCGGCGCTTGTGATTACAAGCGCCGGAAATACAGTGCGCTCCCCAGGCGGAGGATCAAAGAGATCCTCCGCCCGGGAAACAGCGGGCGTCGGCGGCGGTGACGTCATAGCACCGCGCCGGCGCTCGCTCGCCGGCAGCGAGCGCGACCGGGTTTAAATAACCCGATCGCGCTGCGCTCTTCAGTTGAGCCGTGCCTCCCCAGCCTGAAGACCCCCAGAATCATCCCCTGGACTACGAGCAAAGAAGAATCATCCCCTGGACGACGAGCAACCCCCTGGAGACGAACATTACCCCTGGATGGCTGAGTAACCCTGACCCACCAATGATTAACCCCTTATTGCATTCTCCCTGTTAACCCCTGGTGTCCCCTGACCATTCCCTGCCCTGTAGCACCCAGCCCAGACATCTAACCCCTTGTGTGCCCTGATTTAACCCCTGCAACCCTGCACCATAAATCATTAACCCCTTCCCTACCATTCTGCCACAACCCCTGCAATACCCTTGCTCCAGGCCTCTGTTAACCCCTGCAATACCCCAATTGCATTAATCCCTGCTGCCCCACCAACTACCCCTGCTGAATCCCTGCTACCCCTGGTGCCCTGTCCTGCATTCCATATCCCTGCCCTGCATTCCTGCCATAACCCCTTGTTACTGCAATTTACCCTTTTTGCTCCCTAGGGATAGTGATTTAGAATAGGCTGGGGAGGGCTGTTTTATAAGTGTGTGTGTGTATTGTTTAGTAAGTGACGTGGTTGGAGTTAAACGGGATTGTGCAGCGTAGTTAGGTTTTGGTGTACTGTATTGTTAATAATTAATAAATATTTGTTATTATTTATAATACAGTGTGCAGTGTCTATTGTTGTATAACGTGTACTTTGAGTCCCTTTTAGGTCGTGTGAAAGGCAGTAGGCTATTTACTTAGACATAAATAGGCGGAACTAGCGGAAGCGGGTTTTGCCTATTTATGAATATTAATTATTGGTACGCCCCAAAATACCAATAATTAATATCCCCTTTTACAGTACTAGGTTAAATTAGGCAATGATATTTTAAGTATATCAAGAGCATTAGGATTTAACATACCACAATGAGCTTCTCCAACACATTTTTGCAGGTTTGTCTACGATCACTGAGAACATCTTTTTGTTTCATTAAAACCCGGTATCGACTGAAGAACTCTTGATATGTCCACCTAGTTCAAGGAAGGAGAAGCCAATTGGTCTTTATTAAAAATATTGAACCGTTCTGTCACAAAAGGCTATCTGTCTAGCTGTATGAATCCTAATTTCACTTTGTGCCTCTAATAACCATCATCTCTAATTTACTAAAAGGTCATAAACACTAATTTAAAGGGGTTCTGCAGTTTTTTCAAACTGATGATCTATCATCAGCATCTGATCGGCGGGGGTCCGACACCCGGGACCCCTGCCGATCAGCTGTTTGAGAAGGCAGCGGCGCTACAGGAGCGCCGCGGCCTTCTCTGTGTTTACCGCAGGCCCAGTGATGTCACGACTACTATCACTGGCCTGGGCGCGGCTAAGCTCCATTCATGTGAACGGAGCTTAGCCCCGCCCAGGCCAGTGATACTAGTCGTGACGTCACTGGGCCTGCGGTAAACACAGAGAAGGCCGCGGCGCTCCTGCAGCGCCGCTGCCTTCTCAAACAGCTGATCGGCAGGGGTCCCGGGTGTCGGACCCCCGCCGATCAGATGCTGATGATAGATCATCAGTTTGAAAAAACTGCAGAACCCCTTTAAGCCACATCAGTAAGATAAGAATTGAGCTATAATGAGTGCTTATAAGGTCTCAGATCAGGAGCCGTCAGCTGAGCTGCCTGACGGCACAGAGTGAAAATTCAGAGCCTGCTACTGCGACTCAAATCTGCACAGAGAAATGGGCTCACAATTTTTTAATAAAGACCAATTGAAAAAAATATTTTTAGCTCAAAATGTGTACAGTGCAATAACAAAAAAAAAAAATGCCCTCAAAGGTGTACACAGCGTTTAAGCTCCCACTTACCTGGATGGGAATCCTGCAGCACTGATCCTTATAGTTTCCAACACACCACAAGCCCTGAGTTGCTGGACGGCCCGTTTTGAGTCAAACCTTAGAAAAACAAAATCAGAATGATCAAAGTGCAAATCCCTTGAAGAATTAAGTTGGGTACACTCTTCTGCCAGCAGCTGGCTGAATACTGGTTCAGCCAACAGATATCCCCCCAACACATGCACACTTGGTTTGTACGAGCATGCATGTGACCTGAATGAAGAGGGTAGAGTAAGCGTCAGTCTGTCACTTCGGACAACACAACATTCGTCAGCACCAAGGCTTTTGTCCCCACTGCTTCTGACCTCCAGCAGACCAGAAGTAATGACATCCCATCTGCGGTCAGCTTTATTGCAGCAGCCATACATTAGCCTCAGCGGTGACATGTGTCCACAGAGGCTTGGCGAGTGGCTGCAGGATACAACCTGATAACGGGCAGGACATCACTTCTTGTCCACCGGAGGCAGCAAGGACAAGATCAGCTTTAAAAAGGGTAGTGTTATTACTTTCTTTGTTTTAAACAGTTTCCTGGTGCTCGCTAATTTTTTGGGAGTCAAACTCCAATGTCTATGGAGAGTTTGAGTCTTAATTTAAATAGTAATCCTTGACCTGTGTGTAAATGTATATCTGGTCTGTCCTACATTCAGGAAGAAGAGGACTGCGAAAGCAGGTTTAGGCCTCTTTCACACGACAGCATTTTTTGCGGGCTCCGATCCGCATTTTTCACATGAAAAATGCGGACCCATTCATTTCTATGGGCCCGCAAAAAATGCGGGCAGCACACCGTGTGCTGTCCGCATCCGTTGCTCCGTTCCGTGGCCCGCAAAAAAAAGTAGAGCATGTCCTATTCTTGTCCGTTTTGCGGACAAGGATAGGCAATGTTACAGTGGATCCGCAAAAAATACGGATGCCATACGGACGCCATCCGTTTTTTTTGCGGATCCGCAATTTGCGGACCGCAAAACACAACGTTCGTGTGAAACAGGCCTTAGGCTTCATTCACACGACCGTATTTTGTTTCCGTGTCCGTTCCGTTTTTTTTGCGGACCGTATGCGGAACCATTCATTTCAATGGGTCCGCAAAAAAAACGGAAGGTACTCCGTTTGCATTCCGTTTCCGTTCCGCAAAAAAGATAGAACATGTCCTATTCTTGTCCGTTGTGCTGACAAGGATAGGCATTGTTACAATGGATCCGCAAAAAAAACGGACACGGATGCCATACGGAACGTCATCCGTTTTTTTTGCGGATCCGCAATTTGCGGACTGCAAAACACATACGGTCGTGTGAATGAAGCCTTAATGTACTAGATTCTATCTTTACCTACAATACTTAATATGTTCAGTCACATTAGATCTTATAATTGGTGGTCAGCCTCTATGTGAACCTAATCTCATATGATCTGTACTGCTACCATCTGGGCGTTCATTTTTAGATGTACTTAATTTCAATCAAATTACTTAACAAATTAAAAGGCAAAAAAAAAAAAAAGTGATAACACCCAATTTTTAATTGATTCTTAAATTTGTAGGAGGAATAACAGAGGAAAGGCACAGAATTCTAAGAAAAGATGACCTACAATTCTTATATTATAACAGGAGAGCCGTCAAGTCTTTACATAATACATCAGGCTAGTAATTTTCTTACATATTGTTATGAACAGATTAGAGATTGGAAACTACACCAGAAGACTATAGCAACCATTTGTCAAAGAAGCTACTTACGTAAAAGGATACTTGTAGTCATTTGGTTTAATGCAGCGTACGTAGTGAGGGGTTGTAGCATTCAGTGTCTCCATCAGTAGATGCAGAGAGTTCCTGAACTGAAATGGAAAGAGCAGACTCCTGAACAATAGAACTAATACATCTTGCTGCAAAAATCGCTCTCCGGACTGGCTTTTACTGAAACAGTAACTAAAGGGTTAAAGGCCCTTCAGCGGTTTCAATTTCGGAGTACTGGGGAATCCCTTCAAATCAGTACAATTTATTCCATTTAACAGTAAGGAACCATTTACACAGACAGCGGCAGGGGCGGACTGGCCATAGACCCTACAGGGATATTTCCCGGTGGGCCGATACCCAAGGGAGGTGCCCAAAGCCCTTTTCACGCCCACCAGTCAGGTACTTAGCAATCTGATGCTCTCAGCATTAATTAATGCTAGGAGCATCTGGTACTTATGAACCTGGCTGACAGAAGAAAGTGTCCTCCTGCATTCAACTGTAAGGCCTTCTTCAGGACTACATCCTGTGTATTTGGTTCTACTAGGGCAGTAGTTTGTGCTGAAGTACTTATGTTGGTCCTGCCTTCTGTCAATTTGGACCCGCCTACAACATGGGGCCAATTTTATGTTTTCTTTCAGGGGCCACTTTAAGTACCCAGTCTGCACCTGGACAGCAGCGACTGCAGCAAGACGATCATACTCATCTATTTTGATTGTTAGAGTGATGGTTTGTTCGTACACAGTTTCATTATGGTCAGCAGCACGTCCCTGTTTACATGACAAATGTGGATTTAAATTTTCACATAAAAGATGCGACAAGCCGACGCTTGCTCAGTTTACCTGGTGGCCGACCGTCTTCTTATGCTCCTTGCTTGCATGTGCCGGCTTTGGTTTGCGTAGACCTGTACGGGATAGGAGAGTACGTCCTGGGGGAGTAGCTGATGTCGGGCTTAAAGCATGCTCATCATCTTGGAACAGCTCTGTCAGCAGCTTAAACTAAAAAATTACAAAAAAAATTACTTCTTACAATCAATGCAATAAAAGTCAATTGTATAATACCAAGCCCCTTTATGATTAGTGACTCTAAAATAAGTGAATGTGAGGAAAATTCTATGTTTAAATAAAGATCAGTAAACTGATGAAGGTTCTGTACACACTTGGGTCATGGCTTCCACTTTCACAGGACCCTGGTGGATCAGTTAGGATCTGTTTTATAATGGGCGAGCCAGGTTTCCTCTTTTTTCCCTGCTGGAAACATGCAGAACAGAAGTGTGCAGCTCTCATAAGGAGCTGGTATCATTAGATGCATAATAGCATGCGATTCTAGAAGTACTGTCCAGTCTTGTATTATCAATATCTGGTTTAAAGGGGTTGTCAGCAGTGTTCCCTCTAAGCTGTGTGCTCTGGATAGCAGAGGGTTAAAACACACTAACAAGGATTAAGGAGCCCAATAACAGCTTTAGCTGCTGCACAGTTGGGAATATTTAAAAGGTAGATAAAGTTAATACAAGGCACTTACTAATGTATTGTTATTATCCATATTGCTTCCTTTACTGTCTGGATTCATTTTTCTATGACATTATACACAGCTCGTATCCAGGGGTTGTGACCACCCTGCAATCCAGTAGCGGTGGCCGTGCTTGTACACTATAGGAAAAAGCACCAGCCTATGCACATTCCTGTGGTCCCAGCCACCAGAGAGGTCGGCACCTTTTCCTATAGTGTGCAATCGCGACCGCCGCTGATGGATTGGAGGGTGGCCGTAACCCCTGGAAACGAGCAGTGTGTAACATAATGGAAAAATGAATCAAGCCAGCCAAGGAGGCAATATGGACAATCACAATACATTAGTAAATGCCTGGTATTAATCTTATCTACAAGATAAATGCCATTTACTGAAGTAAGACAACCCCTTTAATTCATTTAATTCCAGAGGATACAGCTTAGAGGGAACAGTGGTTGTCAGGATATTAAAAAATATAGAAAAAGGCTGAGGCCTTGTTAAAACAATGAAATAATTTATATTTACCGTTGTGAGCCCTCTCTGCAAACTGCAGATCATCAAAATAAGGACGCGGTCTGTGTGGCATCTGCATTTTTTCAGACCCAGCATATTTGTGCTGTCTGCATCCATATATCCGTTCCGCAAAGGATAAAACACGTTCTATACTTTGCCGCTAAATGCGGACAGCTAAAGTTGTATGAATGCACCCTAATACTGTGTTGTGTGCTCTCCTCCCTTATTTACAGTATGATACAGTGAAGCCTGTATACTCTATGGATGCTTTCCTCCCTCTTCATACTCTGATATGCTGTGTACAACCTGCTCCTACTCTCTCCTGACACCTCTAACACAGGGACAGTGAGAGAGAAGGGAGGGAGAGCAGAGAAAACTGACAGCAGCCAAGACCAGTGTGCTGTCAGATCTATGTCAGAAGCAGCAGCACAGCCAGCTATGAACTGGAGTTGCACTTATTCAACAGAAACAAAATGGTAGGATATTTTATTTTTTTTGTATTAATACTAGTTAGAAATTTTTAAAATTCAAAGACAGCAGGCCACATATGCATATTTTTTTTTTTTCAGGAGAGTGAGATAGCAACTTATCTCCCATAGGGATAAAGGATCGCGCATGTTTAGATCCGATATACACGTTTCTTCTTTTCCCAACACCTGCTATCAGGGTGGTGTGGTAAACTCACAAGATAGTTGGCCGATCCCGCCACAATTGGTGGTTTAAGCTGACATTTACCAAGTGTTTATAGTGTTTACAATACATGTATTGTAAAGGAATGGAAAAAGAACCACTTTCAAATTCAAGGGCAACAAGCATGAGAATTTTTACTTCAGCCATGAACATGATTATAAGAAAAACTGGGGGTCAGTCAGCACATCCAAGTATGCAGGTGCACATCACATGGCTGCAAATGAACATGAATATAAATACCGTATTTTCGCCCCATAAGACGCATTTCCCCCCTCCTCCAAACGTGGTGGAAAATGCGTCTTATGGGGAGAATGCTAATGAGCGCTTCCATTATGTAAGTGCTCATTAGCACCGGAGGACCAGGAAGCGGTGAAGACTCTGTACTCACTGCTGCCTGGTCCTCCGCTCGGCTGTCAGCTGTGCAGGGCTGCGCACAGCATGAGAGTGTTCTGTGACCTCACAATGTACGCGCCAGTTCACACAACAGCTGACAGCAGGAGGAAGAAGAACGCTGGTGCAGAGGAGCGTCGTCGTCCAGGAACAGGAGAGGCAACTGTTTTTTTATTTTATAACAGTTGAGGCAATATATGGATCATCTGTTGCAATATTGGGGCTGCTGGGGGGTTATATAAGGCAATATGGGGATCATCTGAGGCAATATTGGGGCTGCTGGGGGGGTGATATAACGCAATATGGCAATATGGGGCTGCTGGGGCTGATATAAGGCAATATGGGGCTGCAGGGGGGTGATCTGAGGCACTGGGAGCTAACATGAGAGGTAATGGGGGCTGCTGGGGGCTTATATGAGACTACTTGGGGCTTGTGAGAGGCATAGGCCTGAGGTCTAATGAAAAAATGGTTTGCTTATTGTCCTCCTCTAAATCCTAGGTGCATGTTATGGGTCGGTGCGTCTTATAGGGCGAAAAATAAGGTAACTTGCACTCTATGTAAAAACAGTGATGTCAAATATTGCCTGACATTTTATGTAGATTTAACCCATAAATCATTAATAAAGCAGAATTACATTTTAACAGAAGCAAAATGGCTTTCTACTTTGGTAAACCCTTTCCCTCCGTCGATGGCCATGGGAGGTCCTGCTGGGATTAACCCAACACAATATATGCTGTTTTCACCAAAAAAGGTCTCAGCGATGTTCAAAAGCAATATAAATAAAAGGGACTTCTGTACAATACACTCACAGAAATGTAGTCATTAGAGACCTGTTAGTATGGCACACATGCTATTTATTGAAATGCTTGTTAGGTGCATTCCGATGACTGTGTCCATTTTGCGGACCTCAAATCGCATAACCGCTAAACAAGGAGATCAGCTGCAATCCGCATGTTGCAACCAAAGATAAGACCTGTGGCTGCACGGACCCCGTTTTGTGTGCTTCCGGGTCCATGCAGCCTTGTTTCAATAGTTAGGACATGTCCTATCTTTGGCCGCCACATGCAGATCACAGTATACTGAAGTCAAAGGGTCCGCACTGTGATGCGGGGTATATGGTGTCCGTGTCTTGCGCATCCACGGTTTCGGTCTGCAAAACGTACACTGTCAAGTGACTGCAGAGAGTCACCTGATAAAACTGCAATGCGCTGCAAAGCAACTTGAAGCACTACACAAATAAAGAACAGTTCTGCTTTGTCAATGGCAATGATCATGCTGCTTTTATCATACGTTTCTAGTAGTGATGAGCGAACCTGCTCGTAGCGAGCGGTTCAGTGCTCGGATCCCCTGCGCTCCCCTGCCCCTGACACTAGTCACATACCAGTGTGTGACACCAAACGGATCCGTCCCCATTGACTTACAGTCGGGTGAGGACAGATCCGGATGGCTGCGGGCAGGGGAGCGCAGGGGATCAGAGCACTGAATCGCTCGTTACGAGCAGGTTCGCTCATCACTAGTTTCTAGGCATCCTCTAGGCATAAGCATAAAAAAAGCATCAAAAATGCAGAATAAAGAATCTAGATATCTGATGAACGTTACCTTCTGAGGAATGTGATTCACACAAATGAAATAAGAAAAGAAGAAATACAATGCAATGGTGAGATAATAAAGAATAAATACGTTTACTCTAATGTGCTGCTATTCACTAACCTACTGTTCAATATGGTAACCATTTTACTAATTTAAAAACAGTAGGGGTCATTTGTTACAACTCGGTCCTTCGTTATGTTGCAAGAGACAAGTTGGGATAAAAATGTAGCTTTTTACAACACCCTCACCACTTTGGCAAAGCACCTTCTTGAGCGAGATGAAAAATTTGAAAAACCCTAGTTGCCAATCTGAGCCACTTTTCAGACAGATTCTAAGCATGGAAATCTGGGCTAGTTTGTTTTTAAATCCCAAGTAGAGATGAGCGAGCATGCTCGGCAGAGCATGCTTTAGTGCCATTTTTCCGTATTTGTGTATGCATTTTAAAATTCCTACGCTATTCATACGCATATTTTAATCTATACGAATAGCGTACGAATAGCGTACAAATTGAATTTGTAAGCAATTCGTACGCATTTGCGTATAGATTAAAATATGCGTATGAATAGCGTAGGAATTTTAAAATGCGTACGCAAATACGCAAAAATGGCACTCGAGCATGCTCGCTCATCTCTAATCCCAAGAAATCTCTTGTGCAGTTGTCCCCACAAGGGGGCGCACACATTACATTGGAACACACAACCAAACAAAGACAAATGATATTTCATATACTATTATTATAGACTGATGTATTGCCTACAAATTCTGTAGATCTTTAAATACAATACATAGTAACATAGTAACATAGTTTGTAAGGCCGAAAAAAGACATCTGTCCATCCAGTTCAGCCTGTTTTCCTACAAGTTGATCCAGGGGAAGGCAAAAAACCCTGTGAGGTAGAAGCCAATTTTCCTCACTTTAGGGGGAAAAATTCCTTCCCGACTCCAGTCAGGCAATCAGAATAACTCCCTGGATCAACGACCCCTCTCTAGTAACTATAACCTGTAATATTATTACCCTCCAGAAATACATCCAGGCCCTTCTTGAACTCTCTTAGTGAACTTACCATCACCACCTCCTCAGGCAGAGAGTTCCATAGTCTCACTGCTCTTACCGTAAAGAATCCTCTTCTATGTTTATGTACAAACCTTCTTTCCTCCAGACGCAGAGGATGTCCCCTCGTCATGGTCACTGTCCTCGGGATAAATAGATGATGGGAGAGATCTCTGTACTGACCTCTGATATATTTATACATAGTTATTAGACCCATTCCAGTTATTACTTTAGTTGCCCTCCTCTGAACCCTCTCCAGCTCTGCTATGTCTGCCTTGTTCACAGGAGCCCAGAACTGTACACAGTACTCCATATGTGGTCTGACTAGTGATTTGTAAAGTGGCAGGACTATGTTCTCATCACGGGCATCTATGCCTCTTTTGATGCAACCCATTATCTTATTGGCCTTGGCAGCAGCTGTCTGACACTGGTTTCTGCAGCTTAGTTTGCTGTTCACTAAAATTCCTAGGTCCTTTTCCATGTCAGAGTTACCCAATGCTTTACCATTTAGTATGTACTGGTGACTTGCATTATTCCTTCCCATATGCATAACCTTACATTTGTCAGTGTTAAACCTCATCTGCCACTTTTCTGCCCAAGCCTCCAGTCTGTCCAGATCCTGCTGTAGCAGTGCACTGTCCTCTTCTGTGTTAATTACTTTACACAGTTTAGTGTCATCTGCAAAAATTGATATTTTACTGTGCAAGCTTTCTACAAGATCATTAATAAATATATTGAAAAGAACAGGACCCAATACAGACCCCTGTGGTACCCCACTAGTGACAGTGACCCAATCTGAGTATGTACCGTTAATAACCACCCTCTGTTTTCTATCACTAAGCCAGTTACTTACCCACATACAGACATTTTCTCCCAGGCCAAGCATTCTCATTTTGTATACTAACCTTTTATGTGGTACAGTGTCAAACGCTTTGGAGAAGTCCAAATATACGACATCCATTGAGTCGCCGCGGTCAAGTCTAGAACTTACCTCCTCATAGAAACTGATTAAATTGGTTTGACATGACCGATCCCTCATGAAGCCATGCTGATATGGAGTTATTTGCTTATTTTCATTGAGGTACTCCAAGATAGCATCTCTCAGAAAACCTTCAAACAGTTTACCCACAACAGACGTTAAACTTACCGGCCTATAGTTTCCAGGCTCTGTTTTTGGACCCTTTTTGAATATTGGCACCACATTTGCTATGCGCCAATCCTGTGGAACACTCCCCGTCAGTATAGAGTCCTTAAATATCAGAAATAAGGGTCTGTCGATTACATTACTTAATTCTCTTAGGATACGGGGGTGTATGCCATCCGGTCCTGGTGATTTGTCTATTTTAATATTTTTAAGACGTTGCTGCACCTCTTCCTGGGTCAGAGAGGACACTTTTAAAGGGGAATTTACTTTTATACTCTGCATTTCATCTGACATTTTATTTTCCTCAGTGAATACAGTGGAGAAAAAGTTATTTAGCAGCTTCGCTTTCTCCTCATCGCTCTCTGCTACTCCCCCCTCATTACTCTGTAAGGGGCCCACACCTTCAGGTTTATACTTTTTAGTATTTATATAATTGAAGAACAAACAATATATTCAATAGCCTCGGCCCAGTGAAGCCTACAATCTAATTTGGGCAGCCCGATGGCTCAGTGCACAGAGCTCCTAGTACCAATTTGACCAGAGGCATCTACATAGAGTTTGTTCATTCATCCTGTATTTTCCTGGGTTTCCTTACATGCGCCACAAACATAGTGTGAGTTTTATCGCTTTTCTAGGAAATTCATCATAGTGTACGTGTGAAAAGAAAACTAGATTGTGAACCCTACTTCAGAATAAGATGACAATGTATAATATAAATATAAGCAATGTTAAATATATACCGCATTTTCCGCTCCATAAGACGCATTTTTTCATCCCAAATGCCTGCTTCCATTATGGAGGAGGGGCAGGCAGCGGTGAGTAAAGCATTGAGATGGCTGCACTCATGCTCTCTGGTCTTCTTCCAGGTGCCACATGTAGTGCAAGTGGGAGTGCACTATTACCCGACACTGTGTGACGTCAGGTCACAGTGCAGCACTAGGCCGGCAGAAGACCAGGGAGCGGTGAGTGTGAGAGGCAAATTCTTTTTTGTCTGATGGAGCTTAAAGCGGTTTTGTCACTGCAAATAGCATTTATTTTCTAGGGATAGTTAATACAAGCCACTAACTAATGTATTGTTATTATCCATATTGCTTCCTTCGCTGGCTGAATTCATTTTTCCATCACATTATACACTGCTCGTGTCCATGGTTACGACCACCCTGCAATCCATCAGCAGTAGCCGTGCTTGTACACTATAGAAAAAAGCACCAGCCTATGTTTGCTCCCACTGTCCCAGCAGCAGATAGGCTTTTTCCTATAGTGTGCAAGCAC
This sequence comes from Rhinella marina, assembly GCA_900303285.1. Taxonomy (NCBI): domain Eukaryota; kingdom Metazoa; phylum Chordata; class Amphibia; order Anura; family Bufonidae; genus Rhinella; species Rhinella marina. The sequence goes on along the minus strand of ONZH01020898.1, from coordinate 430,282 downwards.
GACCACCATTGATGAATTGCAAGGTGGTTGTAACCATGGAAATGAGCAGTGTATAATGTGAATAAAGTCTGCAAAGGAAGCAATATGGATAATAACAATATATTAGTAAGTGGCTTGTATTACCTCTCGCTACATGATAAATGCCACTTCCTGAAGTGAAACAACCCCTTTAAGGGTTTAATCTGAGGTCTCATGGAGCTTGGGGGTCTGATGAAAACTATTTTTTTTGTTATTTTCCTCCTCTACATCCTTGGTGCTTCTTATGGTCCGTTGCATCTTATGGAGCAAAAAATACAGTAACTACACTTCCCTGTTGTCTGGGATTTTGATATTTATGGCGTATCCTCAGTATCAGTCATCAATATCTCATCAGAGGGGGTCCGACTTTCGGCTGCTGCACTGATCAGCTGTTTGAAGAGGCCAGTAACATCATGTTCATCGGTCATATGTTCTATGTATGACTCAGTCCTATTCAAGTGAATGGGCCTGGGCTGCAAATAACAAGTACAACTGCTATACAATGTACAGTGCTGGACTTCGTAAGCTGTGAGGAGGCCACAGTGCTCACCAGAGCTCACATGAGGGCTGCGACTTCCTTAAATGGAATCCGTCATCCCGATTTTGGACCAATATCTACCATAACATGAGTAGTAAAGTAGATATAGAGTCCAGATCAGTATGTTTATTTTCCCACTGTCTCCCATTTCCCTACTGTCAACACTCAGAGTTGCGTTGAAATACATTGTCAGGACTCCTGTGCATGCGCACGAGTCCTCTTCATTATGTTAGAACAGCAAAGCAGTCCTGACTGTATATTTTAGTGCAGCTTTGAGCGCTGACAGGTGGGAAAAGGGGGGCAGTAGGAAAATGGAGATCTGGACTCCTTATCTGCAGGACTATGCATGTATTCCTGTAGATAATAGTCCAAAACAGATTCCCTTTAAACAGCTAGTTGGCGGGTGTGCAAGGAGACAGAGCCCCAATGATCAGATATTGATGACCTATCCTGAGTATAGGACATCGATATCAAATTCCTGGAAAACCCTTCTAATGACCACCTTCACTTACATGACTGCAGTCAACTGTTCATCAGTCAGTAAAAGGGTCATGGTCTTCCAGTGGTAAAATATTCTCATGCAGTGATAAACTGAATATCCCTTTGTTACACATAGAAGTAATTTTACATTTAAAGAAAGATTTCTTTTAAAAGCCCATAAAATAGAATTACCCTTCACATCAGTTTTTTCAAAGTAGAACTTACTGGAGAATGAGATGCATTTTACTGTATGAATTGGTGTGTGGAAAAGAATAAAAGGGTCATGGCTTCTGGTTGCTGCAGGAAACATAACAGAACATTTCACCAACCTTACTCGCTCTGAGAACTTTTACTTGATCTTCAAACACAGTGTCTTTATTCTTCTCCAGAAAGCCTTCACATTGATATTCTACCTGTACGTAATGTAATAAGGAACATTAAAGGGGATTCTGGAAAATGAGATATTGATAGCCTGTCCTAAGATGAGGTCATCAATATTAAATTCCCAGAGGGCACTTTTACCGCAATACTGAAACTTTTAACATCAGATAAAAAAGGCAGAAAGGGGTTAGATACAAAATGTTTCTTTACATTTCTAAATTCCTTTAAGGGAGTTATCCCCTATCCGGTGGGGGTCTGACTGCTAGCAACCCCACTGATCACAAGAATGGGAGCCCTGTATCTGAAATGAATGGAGTGAAAGTTGAGCATTTGTCCTTCCACTCCATTCATTCTGTATGAGACTGCTGGAGATGGCTAAGCACTGTATTCTATTTCCAGAAGTCCTATATTGAATGAATGGAGTGACATGGCACATGCTCAACCTGCCACTCCATTCATCTCGGAATACAGAGCCCCCAATCTCATTAATGGTGGGAGTCCCATTGGTCGGACTTGCACCAATCTAAGGCCCCGTTCAGACGGCAGTATTTTTGTGGGTCCGCAAAAATACGGGGGCTGCCCGGCGTGTTTTCCGCAGCGTTCGGAACACATGCCGGGCGGCCCCATTGAAAATGCCTATACTTGTCCGTACGTACGTATAGTACATGTTCTATCTTTTCTTGCTGAGCTGCAGCATGGAGCCGCGGCTCAGCAAGATAGAGTGCCTCCCATAGAGGTGAACGGGCCCGTCCCTATTACGCAAATTTGTGGAATAGGTGCGGACCCATTCACACGGTCGTGTGAACGGGCCCTAATAGTTATAGTTATCCTGTGGATAGGGTATAACTTCTTATAACTGGAAGGTGATAACATAATAAAAGACCACCTTTTTCTAGCAAATCTCTAAGTGCAAATATATTCTGGATTTCTGGTTTACCAAAAGCTAAATAATTAAAGGCAACTTGTTAGAACTAGGATTACCTTGTCAGCAAAATGCTGGATAATAAACGCCACATTGGAGAGACGTGGTTTTTCAAACAATGAACAGGTTTTGAGGTGTGTGTTATACAATTTCTGGGCCCAGGTATTGTCCGATCCTTTGGGCATCTGCAAAACATCAAATAAGAAGTTGTTAAATGAAGAATTGTTTATGGATAATGACAGTTCTTCAAGACAAAACCAGACTTTCCTACCTTACATTCCTCATCAAGCAGGTCCAGAATACCCATTTTGGCCTCTATGAGATTGATGCAGGGTTGGTTGTCATAAAAATCAATCAGGGTCCATGGGATTTGTTCCTTCATGTACTCTTCTTGTTCCAACTTAAACACATGCTGTAAGCAGGACACAAAAATGTACATCAAAAGATTAGATTAAGAATGCAGAAAATACAGGCCCGGGGTGAAATTCATTAAAGTTAGGAATAAGAAAAGAACCTACATCAGGGGTAGGCAACCTCTGGCACTCCAGTTTTGTGATCTACAACTCCCAGCATGCATAGCTGCTCAGCGCTTCTCAGAACTCTCATAGAAATGTATGGAGCCCGCTGGGAATTGTAGTTTCACAACAGATGGAGTACCAGAGGTTGCTGACCCTTGAGCTACATAATAGTTCTTGGCAAATGTTTTCTAAGACATATAGTAAGTGGGAGAGAAGTTGTGAAATGTACAGCATTGCTGGTGTAATCCATAAGACTGTGTTACGAATACAGAACCTCAATAAACTCTGTAATGCTTCTGTTTAAAATTGTGGACCAGATCTGCCATCCAATATCCCAGCACATGAAACCTTTGCACCTCTGCCATCAGCTGGAGAGCAGAAGGGCATGCCCATGCATGTATTTGTTTCTGATCACATATACTGCACATAAAACAAAAACTCCTGATGAACAAGCCAAAAGTTTTATTGTTCCCTTCCCTGCAGCATCGCTCATTTGATACTTCTGCTTCACGACACGGCCTACAACGCCCCAGCCACCCCAATAGATGGTACTTAACTTGCTCCTGGGCACCCGCGTAACTTCTGATACCAACACGGCTGCCGCCTTATCTTCCCACCGCTTGGATTAAAACATCTGGGGGGGCGGGGGGGAGCAAATAGCAGGCCGGGTGACGCTAAGGAGGCTCGCTCCCGTTGCGGCCTGCTATTGACTGCCCCCCCAACGCCGGATGTTTTCATCCATGCAACGGGGAGATGTAAGGGCCGTGCTGGCATCAGAAGTGATGCGGGTGTCAGAGAGCGAGGTAAGTACAATCTGTGTGAGGGGCCCAGGCATATGCGGGGGCATTATAGATCTTGGATAACCCCTTTAATTTTCTCATTTTATAATAATGGCTCTAGAATAAAAACGAAGCAACTTTACTCATTAGGACATCCTATTATATTGTGTCTACAGCTCAATGTAGAACTACTTGTTTCCATAGTAACAGATTACAAACAAAGAGTGGCGTAAATGAAGTCACAAACATGGCGAAAACTGACATGGGGGAATGATAAATCTCCCCTCCCCCCATAGTCCTTCCATCTGTTCCCTAATTCTTATTAACTTACACTTAATAGAAGTAGAGGACTGATGGTAGAGAGCATAACTGCAGAATGACACTGTACAGGGCTTGTCTGTAGTCTGTTATAATTTGATAAATACTATTTGCTAAGTTGCTTCATGTTCTATGTTCAGTGTACCTGACAGATGGATGTCAATATGACTACTGGATCAGACTACTTGTTTTTTGTAGTCTGTTACCAGGTAAACCTAAAGGTCTGCACGGATACTGTGTACATGAAATAACATGCAATTTTTAATTATGTTTATTTGCAAATTTGTTTAGTTGCTCTGAGTGATAATATGAATGTTACATTAAGATTCTCTGTAATCAGATTCTCTGATGTTTCACAGGCATACCTCCCAAGTGTCCTTCACTAGGGACAGCAATCCTGCTGTCCCATATGATAAGACGCTTGGAACCAACTGCCTTGTTATATACTTCCAACAGTGATCTATCACACTTCAGAAACACCTGGCAGAAGTGAGCCATCAGAGACTGGAAGTTACAATGGTTCAGTAGAACACTAGTGGCTTCTTGAGGGAGATGAAGCAGGAATTTGGCAAATTATGCAATCAATAGGCATTCTCTTCCTTGGGAGATACCTCTTTGATGTCCAGGCATCAAAATGGTTTGAGAAGCCCTCCTAAGAACTTTATAAGTTATAATCTTCAGATCATCAGAACATTCAAACAAGTTAACTAAAATATCTATATAGCAGTGATTGTAAATGATTGCTGTGTGTACTGTAGACTGTAAGTTCTCTCAGGCAGGGTCCTCTTCCCCTCTTCACCAGTGTGTTAATCATTTCATATTTATCGTATTTGTATAGTTATCATATATGTATTTTACATTATGTATGTGTAACCCTCTCTTGATCTACAGCGCCATGGAATTAATGGTGCTTTCACATATATACTGTGAAATCCTAGTTTCAGAAAAAGAAATCTAGTCTATGACGAGCCTGAAGGAATGAGGTCCTCAGCTGCTCACCAGGTTGAACTGCTGCTGTAGCTTCTCATTGGCGTAGTTGATGCAAAACTGCTCAAAGCTGTTTATTTCAAATGTTTCAAAACTGGAAGAAAAAGAAAGAAAATATCAATGATTAGTAAAACGATGTTTGTATGAAACTTACCAGTCTTGCTTGAATAATATATTCATGGGTATTTTCAATGCTTGTTTGCTGATGTTTAATGAAGAAGCAAAGTTGTGTTTCCACTGATATAACGAGAAATCATTTTAAGAAAGATCTAGGGTAACTTATATTTAAAGGGGATGTCTGATCACTTTTTTCCAAATAAGGCGCACGGAAAGTAGTCATCCTCTTGAGATGACCCTATTAACTGTTCATTACAATATAACCAGGATCTTTGTTACTAGCAAGAAGGTATGAAACTGTAACTTAAAGGGGTATTCTCATCTTAGATATAGATGGCATATTGCTAGAATATACCATCAATGTCTGATAGAAGAGGGTCCAAGAATGGGTCCCCCAAAATGAACGAATTACAAAAATAGCCAAGCAATTTGGCTATTTGGTATTATTAATACACAACTTTGGTGTGAAAACATTAAGGGCACAGGTAGAGGCTCTCTCCATTAGTCTCACTTCATAGGATTCCAGGAAAGGTCCTGTGGGAAATCAAACTGTAAAATTGAACAAATGGCCACCATGTAATACTGCATTTCCCCTGCACAACTCTAGCAAGCATTAGTATTCTACTGGTAAGATTTTTCCTCCATGTCTCTCCCTCACTCAGGGGACTCAGAACCACAACCCGTATTGTAGAGGGGCATACAATGCCTGTTTTAGCCTCTACCATCTGCAGAACTTCATCCCAAAAAGAATGAAGCATGGGGCAATCCCATATGGGGTGTAACATCTGCTGTGTGTCCCTCACATCTAGGACACTTTGACTATGCTTTATAGGTTTAAATATAGAGATAATTCTAAGTATAATATAGCCAGTGTATGATGTTATATTGTATAATCCTAGGATTATTACAGATCCTTAATATATTTATTTGTCCTGTTCCAAGTTTCAACAGTGCTAATACAGCACTTCGGCCTATACTGTCGCCTCTCCATCATAAAGCACTGTCTTTGCTTTACAATGCAGTAAGATTTTGATTCAAGAGATCAATGCATGAATGAGTCTCACTCATTTGTAACAGTACGAAGCAGAAAAATGCATTGTGACAAATTTCACTTTGAAAATATCCAGAGAATGTGACCCAACTTTCCTCGAGGCAAGAGAGTCAGTAAGTAAATCACATTGCCATAAAACGTCTGCACGACTATGGGAAGCTGCTTATGATAGCTTAGGCTACACATAAACACATAGGCTGAAAGCAGGCCTAATTAGGCCTAGGTCGCTATTCCAAGATATCAGTACACCATGACTTCATTCATGGGGTGCCGATGGGAGACAGAGAAAGTCTGCTCCTTCTGCTTAGATGCCGCAGTCACTATAGACTTCAGCATGTAAGGGGTAAATCAGCACTCCTGTCAGTTCCAGCCGTTAGAGCAGAGACTCTGCTCTCATGTGAGAGCTGAGATCCATGCAGCACTTAGCCAAGCCTAAGGCGCTGCTGTAAAAAGGCATATTGGTGGTCACTACGGGGTTAAGTACAAAATTACCAAAGATAACACTAAAATAAATAATATATGATAATACTATTTGTTGTTTTATGAATAGATCAATAACTAGGGGGCTTAATGGGGTTGCCCATGACTGACATACTGATGGCCCATCTACAGGATAGGTCATCAACATCAGACTGTTGGGGGGCCCAGCTCAAATAAATGAGACTGAGCGACAATACCAAGACTTGCGTTTTATAATGTATGGCACTGCCCTTGGTATACATTGAGAAGGTCACTGAGTGCTGTGGATCCTTCAAACAGCTGATCAATGAGGTGTCAGGAGTCAGATCCGATACTGAAGACTTATCATAAGTTATCAATATTTTTAAAGGTTGTCCCACAACAAACACTTATCTACAGGCTAGAACAAGGGAGAATATTTGTAAGGGGTGGTCACGTATATCCACTGCTGCTCCATTCAACTCGGCGCCCTCATTGTAAAAGGCCTAATCTGCATATTAAGAAAAAGTATCATAACTCAGGAACAGAGCCTCTGATCAACAAAAGAAAAACGGTGCTTTAATCAGGTGAACCACAGCTATGTGTCTATGAAGATAGCTGGATAGGGTGGCTGCTGGTGACAGACTCACTTTACTTTTTTCCCCTGGACTTAAACATTGATAGTCTATCAAGAGGCCAGCATCTATGACCTCAAATGATGTGCACTATAAAAATTAGTATCACACCACCTTCATTATTAGCACAGGCCCAGTGGTTCAATCTTCAATATGTGCACCATGCATGGTACTGTAGCTCATCGCATTCACTTGAATGGGACTAGACATAGCTGATAGTACCAAAAAGCCCCTACACCTGTGTACAAATGCTTGTCAGTAGGGACCCCAGACCTCAGGCCATGCACATATCATACATTGATTTTAAGGATATTGTCTTAGTGACAACTCAAACATGAAATGTGTCAATGTTAATTACTACTGAATAAAAGAAAAACGGAACCAGGCTCCTTCCTTGCTATAGTTCAAGATTGCTCCACAGCACTTCAGATGAAACCAGAATTTCACAATTTTCACAATATAGCCACATTAGTAATGGGTATACACTATTTCAGCTAGAGTAACTGTATAATATCTTAAGTGATACAAATTCATTAGAACAAGTTATTTACCCATAAATGTCAAGGACTCCAATAAAGGAATTTTGCTTGGCAGATGACAGTAGGGCTTTATTCACATGACTAACAATCCAGCTGAACAAGTTTGCGTAGATGTGTTTGGACAGAGCATCTCGAGCATTAGTGGCCTGTAGCCGTGAAATTGGCTTGATGTAGGTCTCAGCAGCAGTTACAAGCTTCCGATGGCAGAGCCAATGTGACATTTCTTCATAGTCCACTCCCATCAGATCACAAAATATAAGAAGAGGTTCATGCTTTGGCTGCAATTAAAATACAAAGCAGAAAATTGAACAATTGACTACATCTTAATCTTTCATCTACAAACAGATTGCTGGGACATTAATTACGCTTTAATTATTTCGTAATTAAAAACCAAAAGAGCACTTAACCAAAGTTAAGGGAGTCTGTCAACAGTTTTGACCCCTTAGAACTGACAGCACTATATAGGATGATGATACTGGTGCAGACATACCTGCTTTCTGGGCCCTTCTCTCTGTTCTGAATGACCAATCGGGAGACGAATAGAGCTGTCACGCTCAGACCTTGGTCCTGGTCACTAAAACTTTTATATCACTGTCATGCAACCTGCCTGACCATCAGTCTAGGTATGTCTAGACTGCCCTACCAGTCACCTATATAGCACTGTCAGCAGTTTTGAAGGCTCAGGGTCTAAATTGTCTGTCTAGTACTTTTAGTATAAAAAAAAAAAAAAAAAAGCCAAAACAAATTGAAACTCACAGTAATTTGAAGTCGGTGACAGTTGAAAGACTGGTGATGTCTCAGATATTTTGATGTTTTTTTTAACTTCTGCAACTTAAAGGCGATTAACTACAATGGACATTTATCACTTATCCACATGATAGATGATAAACGTGTGATCACTAGGGGCCTCAAAGCTGGGACCCCATCAATCACAAGAACAGAGGTCCTGGGCTTCATTCTCCCCATTCCACCTCAATGCATGACTCCATAGACACTAAAAGGAGTGGCACGTCACATTTCAACATTTCCTGCTTTAAGAAATATCAGGCCCTCCTGAATTCAACTGCATTAAAGAGGACCTTTCACCTCTCCTGACATGTCTGTTTTAATAGCTTCATGCATTCCCAATGTAACAACAATTCTGGAACATCTATTCTTATGGCTCTATGTTGTGTCATTCCTTTATTATTTCTACTAGAAGTTATGAATGAATTGCTATTAGACTTCGGTAAGGGTACAGAGGGGAGGTAACCAGTTGGGGGTGTGTACCTGCACAGACTCACTCTATCCAATCGGTGCTGCCATTTTCAGACTGTGCAGGTACATACCCAACTGGCTACCTCCCCTCTGTACCCTTACTGCAGACTGCTAGGAATTCATTCATAACTTCTAGTAAAAATAATAAAGGAATGGCACAACATACAGACATAAGAATAGAGGCTCCAGAATTGTTATTACATGGGAATGCATGAAGCTATTAAAACAGGCATGTCAGGAGAGGTGATAGGTCCTCTTTAACGTTATCAGGATGGTGATACAGCGGGCACAGAGCACCCCGTCTGTGGCCTGCGTTACATATGGTATGGCTGAGGCCGCCTGCTTGTGTTGCTGTCACCTTCTTTCAATTTGGATGGGCCACTTTAAGTTTTTTTTTCCCAGGGCCACATTAAGTTTCCAGTCCACCCTTGTTTCTGGAGCATGTGTAGCTAAACAAGTCGGGCCGTGGAGCTCCTGCCTGATGCCTGCCTCCTCCCACTTTTTTTGAAAAGTGGCAAGGGTGCCGGAAAAAGTTAAAAGGTTGCAAATTTTGTCACAAAACAGCACTTGCAGCAAAATATTTAACTTTTCTACACCAAAAAACTGGCGTAAAAAATTAGTACATGACCCCCAATATAAGGTAGCTTGAAAAAAACAAAATTAATCCAGTTTCCCATAAAAGCTTCACGTACTACAATCCAAAAAATTACACATCTATGCGTTTCAGATCATGGATTTAAGATCTTTACCCCAATATGCATCATATTTAAACCTAAAAATGGCACCAGTTTCCAGGATCCCCCATTCTTTATAACAAATTCTAAAATACTACGTTCAAGTCAGTCAACATTATATAAATACTATGCCAAGTACACCTACTGGAATTAAACAGCTGTCAGAATCCCGACTTTTAATATCCACATTTCCCAGGTGGAGTATAGCAGCTAAAATTCTAAAGATTCCCATCTGATACTGGTCTCCGATTCCTTAAGACAGGGGTTAAAAAAAAAAAAAAATCAATTAGCCACAGACCTAACAAAGCAAATCCAGCAGACATAACACTGGACAATTGAAGGACACAGTACAACCCACCTAGTAAAGCACAGGCATGCCTTGTGTTGCGCAGTTCTTTTGCATCGTCTACTGCATCAATTACAGGGCTTCTCCCTTGGTTAGTATAGTGAAAACTGTTGGCATTTCCTGATGTAAAGAAGTTATGTGCATTAATAATGTGACCATCATTTGTGGAAAAAGCTTTAAAAAAGTTGAGCCAAAGTAATTAAAAGTTATTATCACCAGTTTAATCACTCTCCTCCTCCAGCACCATCTCCCTGGTCTTCCCAGCTAGGCTCCACAGGATAGGCGATAAGTGTCTGATCGGTGTTTGGAGTTTAACCACCAGGCCCAGTGTTCCTCATTTAATTGGAGCGGCAGAATCTATGGAACTGCTGGTGATAGGCAAGTGCCTCTACATGACCATCTCCAGAAGCCCCTTGGAGCCGAATTGAATGGAGCACAAGCATGTATGTCCGCTGCCGAACACAAACAGGGAACACAAGCCTAGCGAGCGTTCTAGTGATCGGCAGGAGTCCCAGAGGTCAGACCTCTGCCGAGCAGACACTTATCCACTATCCTGTGCACAGGGGACAAAACCTTTAAAGAAATATCCATATCCTGGACTGCTTATGCAGAACAGTTCACAGCCCAGAGGTAAAGCACTGTGCGTGTCTATGGTCCAGAGCTCTCAGAGTAGAGTGGCCAGAAAGACACAATCCTGGCCAGAGAAGATTTCAAAATTCAGACCTGACTAGTCGACCGTCAGACACAGTCCAATATAGTCTAGTGGAGTATAGAAACAGGCATCACAGAATTCACCACTAAAACATAACTTTTAATAAGAATATGATAAAAGGACAAAAGGAGAAAAAAGGGGGAGAAGGATAAAAATGGGGGGGGTTAATAATAACTCACAGATGTCTTGGACTGGGGGAAAAGTAACTTATATCCCTATATCTCACCCCAATGCTGTGGGGCCCTGTCTAAAAATGGAATCGCCGCCCAGATAGGGGTGATCCCGTGCCAGGAACCTCCTAGCATCCCTAGGAGGGATAACCCCACCACAGCAATAAACGATTCAGTCCGTCCGTTTAGTCACTAATCGCACCTTATTGGATACAGTCGATTACATAGGCTCACATGTGGCCACCATGCTGAGAGACCAATCAAATCAATACACAGATGTATCACCAAAATACTCAAACGCGTCCCTGTTCCAACATGTTTCCCTGTGACATTTAGTCACAGTTCATCAGGGGACATACACATAAGGGATTCTTTGTCCCAAAACAATAATCAGAAAGACATCACAAAATAAGGTGAGAATAAATATATAAAAATATGTTCATACAATAATAAAGGTACTGGTGGGCATAGATCCACAAGTTGCACGCTACAACAGAGGTCTCACTGATGGATTTATGATGTAGGATATAAATACATCTCGTCACAAAGGATGGACCAAAAAGGGGGGGGGGGGGGAGACCCCTGCAGCTCATAAAGTGAAATAAAGTGTGGTCCCATGTATAGATATCAAGGATACACAGACCACATGATGTGAAAGAGGTCTCACAAATTAATACATGACATCAGTGTGTTTTAAGCGGGCCCCAAGGCCACTATACTTGCGCCCTCCAGACATAAGCCCGCATGCCGGCAGAGATGAGCCCAGGAGAGAGACCCCTTCAAAGTCCTATGTCGGTGAAGTCGAGTGTGGTCCCACATGTGGATGTCCGTGTGAGCCTATGTAATCGACTATATCCAATAAGGTGCGATTAGTGACTAAACGGACGGACTGAATTGTTTATTGCTGTGCACAATTTTGGTGGTGGGTCTATCCTTTGTGTCAGGGACATACTGGGAATGCTAGGAGGTTCCTGACATGGGATTGCCCCTATCTGGGCGGCCATTCCGTTTTTAGGCAGGGCCCCACAGCATTAGGGTGAGATATAGGGATATAAGTTCCTTCTCCCCCAGTCCAAGACATCTGTGAGTTATTATTAACCCCCCCTTTTATGCTTTTATCATATTCTTATTAAAAGTTATGTTTTAGTGGTGAATTCTGTGATGCCTGTTTCTACTCCACCAGAGAAGATTTCAGACTACATGAAGCTATCTGAATTTATGTTGACATATGTTACCATGGCAACAGCTCTAATCAATTAGTGTTTTTTTGTTGCTACCTCATTTTTCATAGGAATACAATATCAGGGCTGAATATAGCTATCCAACACATGACATTGTGTGATCCTAAACCTAGATCCCTCAGCTTTGGGTGACCAGTTAAGCAAGTAAGTAATCAAAGGCCTCCCTGTACGTTAATGTGGAAGAACGGGTTTAGTGCTTTAGCTATGTATACACTGTCATAAACAAGTCGTAATATAAAATCATTGCGGCAGTGACAAAGTTTACATTACATTTCAGCTTTAAAGGGCATCTGTCAGCAGATTTGTACCTATGACACTGGCTGACCTGTTACATGTGCGTTTGGCAGCTGAAGACATCTGTGTTGGTCCCATGTTCATATGTGCCCGGATTGCTGGGAAAAAATTTTCTCAGCAATGCGGGCACATATGAACATGGGACCAACACAGATGCCTTCATGGCCAAACAAGATACCTTGATGGAATGGCAGCTTGACACCATCATCTCAATGTCTGCAATGTAGGCCTAGCTCAAACAGCAGACCATGGGCCCCTTTACACAAGCCAACTGACGAGACAATTATCGGGAATTAACCACTCATTCCTGATAATTGCCCATCGTCAAGCAGAGGGGTGAGGTATATTTACGTGCAGCAATCACCCCTTCTGTATGAGGAGAAGCAAGTGCTACACAGGTTGCTCGACCCCATAGAGAATCATTGTTTGTTGGCTACAGATCTCAGCTGACACAAGACGATCTGCTGCCAGAAATGATGATTCCATGGACCACAGAAAGGATCCGTGGCACATTTACAAAGGGCAATTATTGGGAACCAGCTTTCCTAGGAACACTGGTTCCCAATAGCTGCCCCACTCTTGTAAAAGGGTCTTACATCTTCCCTCCCCAAACGACTAGTCATACGTATAACATACCCAGTTTAAGCACACTGAACTCGGGTAGAGCGGCAGATGCACACAGCTGGTAAAATATGTGATAATTTCTCTCGTCGTCTGCCTAAAGCAAGAAGAGTATACACAGAGAAAAAAAGTCATTATGTATATTACTGCATAGCAAGGAAGAACGCAGAATTACTTGAAAACGATGGAAAACGGCAAGCTCAGCAAGCATTAAATCTCAGATAACCCTCTGCGTACTAAGCAGCATACAGGCTGATTCAGCACTTGTATTGAATAGTAGGCATTTCTCTTCCTTTTAGACTTTGGAAATACGCTATCTAGAACTGAAAACGGTACAGAATGACAAGATTTACAAGGATGGATTCTATGGGAATTTCTAACTGTCATTCATTACTACACCAGTCTAAGATCAGGACTTAGTCAGGCCTGTACCATGCCTTCACACACTCCACGAAGCAGAACATTTCTGATGACAGAAGATGGCCGACCATGCGTGAACGCCAGATTAACCACAGTAAGATTAACCCACGGCTGAGCACTTTGTACAGATGTTGGAATATTACATCAGAAGATCACTGCATACTCGGCCAAAAAGAGCTAAGAAGCTTGGGATTTACAGTGGCTGAGGACATGAAAAGTAGAAAAAAAATGTGTACTCGTGTAAAGATGAGCTTCTAGTAACCACTTAAAGGGGTTGTCCCAAGAAAAATATTGTACAGTTTTCAAACCATCCCTTGGATCAGAATACTTTTGTAACTGCAGGTTATTAAAAATTTAGCATAGAGTTATTCAATAAAATGTATCTGTATAGCACCACCTGCAGTTGTTTTTTCTTATTTCTTTGACCTGCTCACTGCGAATGTCGCACATGCTCAGTTTCGTCCTTCAACTGCCTCCTGAGGTGTCATAGGGAGAGCTCAAACACTCCCCTTGAGCTGCCAGCTTGATATCAATCTAACAGAGCAATGAATGAGGAGATCTCTGGATCCATGTGAGGTACAGGGCTGGTTCTAGCTTTGTTAGAAAGAGGTTGTCATGTGCTATATGATGTCTGATTTTAATTTTTTACATTAGTCATGGGATCACCCCTTTAAATAGTGAACACTATTCCCAATAATGTAGCATAATGGGGGGGCGGAAAAAAAAATCAGGTCTCATGTATGGTCAACCAGACCATGTGTTCTCTCGGGTCTGTGTCAGGCCAATTACTGAGCATTTCTAGAGATCAGTAATCAGGTAATTTTCTCTATTATCCATTAGATGACTGAAAAGAAAATATGTCTCAATGACCAGAGATGATGGTAAGACATCATAGTGTGCTTTGCGATCTTCAAAGGAATGGCACTAATTAGCTGCAAATCTGCAGAAGAGCAAGAATGTGATTGCTCTGGGTTTTCAATTTGTATCTGTCACTTTTCAAGACATGTCTAAGTGTATACATGTATATCACCCAAAACAGAAATATTCTGGAGCATCTTATCTTAGAAATATACATTAGTGCTATGCTCCTTTATGAATAAATTGACAACTGGTTGTTATCATTCCCCTTGTTAAAGAGGCATGTCCCTACACAGCCTGACCCTGTCAACACCGATTGGACAGTGTGCTGGGATTCAGCCCGACTGGTAACACCTAGTGGTCAATTTAAACAGATATTTCTAGGAGGAATAACAGAGGATCAGCGCAATGGAACAGTCCGAGATGCTCCAGAACTATTATTTCTTAAAGAACACAAGTACTTACTAAATAAACATGCCAGGAGAGGTAACATTATCTTTAAATGTATAATAGCTAATTATTTTCTATTTTTCTTAAGGAACATACAGATGCTTTCCACATCCGTTGTCCACAAAAAGATAGACTATGTCCTAAACTTGTCCACTAAACGTGGACCCAAAAAGTGTATATGCAACAAGGACCACAAAACAGATAAAACCATGTGCATGGGTCTAAGGCTACTTCCACACTAGCGTTAGTACGGATCCGGCGGGTCCCTTCACCCGCCGGATCCGTACTGAGTAATGCAACCTTGTGGATCCGTAATTCCGGATCCGGTTGTATTAGCGTTTAAACGGATCCGGAATAACCTCTATTGAAAGTCAATGGAGGACGGATCCGTTTACAAGTGTGTCCACACCAAACGGATCCGTCCCCGTTGACTTGCATTGGGGGTCATTCCGGATCCGTTTAGGTGCGGATAACTAGTACGGAGAGCAAACCGCAACATGTTGCGGTTTGCTCTCCGGTCTGAAGACTGAACGGAATGCTTTCAGGAGCATTCCGTTGTCTTCAGTTCAGTTTTGTCCCCATTGACAATGAATGGGGACAAAACTGAAGCGTTTTATTCCGGTATTGAGCCCCTATGACGGAGCTCAATACCGGAATTCCATAACGCTAGTGTGAAAGTAGCCCAACTGTTGCACCCCGTAATGATAATGGGATGACTCAGCTCTTACTATCCCAATTTACACAGCAAAGCTGACAAGTCAGTAACAGAACATAATGGATAGACACATAAAATCGTAAACACTTAATATTTTTATAACAAAAACCTGATTTAAATATGTCATTTTCTGATGATATGTCACCTTCAACACAGAGAACTACATACCTGAAACACCACTCTTGATTTCTCCAGTAAATAAGTCCTCATGTGGGCACCAATAATCCGGTACCTCTTATCAAAACCAATCTCTATGTATTTTCCAAAGCGACTGCTGTTGTCATTCCTTGTGGTCTTTGCATTTCCAATTGCCTGCAAAAACACAAAGAATTCACAAGCTGATTAAAGAAAAAGCAATATGGAGAATCTAGAGTTTCCTGGTTTTATGTAAACAATGCTTAGTTGTATGGCTGAAAGCTACTTTCTATTACATTTTGGGGGCTCATGTAAAAACTAACAACTCCAGTTTTTTGGCATACAAAACTTGTTGTTGAAAGTGTCATTTTGTGTCAAAATTTTATATGTTTATACACTTTTTTTTTTTTTTTTTTTTTTTTTTAAGTGGGTGGTGCTTGGGTAGTAGAAGTAGGCGAGCTGTGGGTGGGGATAAACTCATTTAGGCCCCTTTCAGACAAGCGAGTGTCACGCTCCGGACTCGCAGCGCAGCTCCTGTCCTGAACTTCCAGCACTGCCATTGTCACATAACATTATATTAAATTAGGATGCTATGTAACACTTACAGTTCTGGAATGTATTGGATAACACTGGCAGCATTATATCAGTGTTATCCAGTACTTTCCAGACCTCTAAGGGTTACATAGCATCATAAATCAATATAATACTATGTGACCCTGGAAGTGCTGGGAGGTCCGGACGGGAGCTGCACTGCGAGTCAGGAGCATGACACTCACTCGTCTGAAAGGGGCCTTAAAGGGGTATTCCCATCTCACAAATGTAGTTTGTATAATTAGACATAGCCATACCAATATTATTACTAATAGAATGAATTTATATAAAATGTACCATTTAGAAGATTTTCCTATTTGTATAGGCATTGTCTACATCAGTCAGGCCGTTGCCCCTAGTTACGGCCACCATGGCCATGTAGTAGTGGTGGCCGGTTTGCTCCTTTTCAAACCCGCTCTGAGGTAACTGCTGTATTGTGAACGCACATTGTATGAGCATGTGGGGACACATCTTAGGGTTGTAGCATTTTTGTCTGTGCTTCCAAAACGCAGAGAAACGGATCCTGTTCCAAGACCAATTTATCTCTATGGAGCAGGATCCGTTTATAAAGTCTGCGTTTTGGACGGATCCTGACCATTGCGTTTTGGACTGGTAGCATCCAAAACGCAGATGTGAAAGTCCCCTAAGATGTGTCTCCGCTTGCTCATGTAATGTGCGTTCACAATACAGCAGTTACCTCAGAGGGGGTTTGAACAGGAGCAAGCCGACCACCACTACTACATGGCCGCGGTGGCCGTAACTGGGGGCAACGGCCTGACTGATGTGAGTGGGACAATGGATATACAAATAGGAAAATCTTCTAAACGGTACATTTTATATAAATACATTCTATTAGTAATAATACTGGTATGGCTATATCTTACTATACAAACTAGATTTGTGAGATGGGATTACCCCTTTAACAACATGTGCGCCACACTGTCACACTTTACACCAGAAATCTACTCCTGCTTCTGGCTAAAGATTTCTTGTCTGGCACAAAGACAGTAGAAGATGCAACTAATTTTTACGTGGCGTGTGCCTTCTAATACATTGGTCTGATTTTTCGCCAGTTAGGTTTTTACTAAGACCAGTGTGTGAAGTGCCCGTCTTTGGTAAATGTCCCTATTTGTGTTTTAGTTTCTTGTCTGGCAGACCCTCAGGAGGGGAGAGATACTTATGCTGCTGTGTTTTACTCACAGAGGATTGCCTAGACAGGGTACACTGTACCAATTACTCATCTGCTCTAGATGAACATGAACAAGAATACTTTGATTTACTAATAGCATGAAAAACTGCAACATAGGAACGGACCCAGAAGCCAAGTGCTTCCATATGTTTCCATGGGCGTCCGGATCTGTTCCTCCGTGCCACAAATGACAGGACATGTCCCATCTTGCCCCACACCTTGAGGATCTCTGACTCACTGAAGTCAATGGGTCCGCACCGAAATGTGGAGTGCACATGGCCAGTGCCCGTGTTTTGTGGACACATGGTTTGCATAGAGGCCCCACAATCGTGTGAATGTGGCTTTAAACCATGTCTTGGTTATTACTTGGTAGACAAAAACTAGGATCACAGCATTTCAGTTTTCTATTGTCCGAAAATAAGATAAATGTAGGCAATGCAAAAATATGATCTATTTTTTATTTTTCTTTAATTTGACATTTCTGTAGTTGCTTTTGTATATTATTTTTTTTCATATTACCTTTGCTCACTGCATTGTAATGTATATATGCTATCCTAAAAAATTTTTTTACAAAAATAAAAAAAAGTTAATGCAAAAATATGATATATGATGGGATAAAAGGTCAACCAGTAAAAATATTGCATTCATGTAATGTAACACTGGTGAAGACCAATTTATTTTCTCTATGGCCTGGACAATACTATATCGATGTCATTTCCACATATCATTAAGACTTTTTATCTCAACCAATTCTCATTCTCAGTGATGACTTGAGGATTAATAATCAGAAAGAATGTAGAAATTCCATAGATTTAGGTTTAGCCACTAATTGGCTTATGCATTCATCCATGTGACCCTTCTCACCCATGTAAAATGACCTTAAAATTCTCAAAAATCATAGGTGAAGAACACACCATGTCAAGATATAATGGTAACCTTGCTTGAATATGAAAAATAAGTCATTACTATAAGTAAAGCATATTGAAGTGACTAAGAAAGGATTGAATGTATGGCAGGAAATTCAGAATGCTTACTAAATGTTAACTTACTAAAAGCAAAATGTGTAGATGTAGCAGTGGCGAGATTTTCCTTTTTGCATAGCATATTGCTATTCTGTTATTTTTCCTTTTACATTGGTCTGTGGGAAAACCTGCAGCTTTACGTTATGATGTGTCATTGTGCACAAATTATTAAAATAAAAAAAAAAAAAATAAAAAAAAAAAAAAAAAGACAAATTTGGGTCTGATTCATCACTATATTGTTGCAGGATAATGCCACAAATGAATCAAGGTAAAGAAGAATAGTGAAATATAAAATTGCCCAAATACGTTGTACTCTAATGACTGTGTGTATTCAGGATAGAGGAGGCATGCTATAAGGCTGGACAGCACTGAGACGGTATTATGTCTTTCCACATGATTCTTGGATTGCATGTAAAACCCACAAGGAGCTACATTTATCATCTCCCAGGCAGTCCTGTATAAGAGAAGGTAGTGTCCTCGTGCTCCTACATGGCCGCCATGTGATAGGTATTTTTAGGCTGCGGCATCTGTACACGGTCTTCTTATGCAGTCAGGAGGAGGCTCTAAATATTTTATTGTCTGCAGGAATCCGGGAAAAAGATGAAGCATGGGAGCGTTCACATGAATGACACAGCCATCGCTTCCTGGCCTTTTTATTGACCAAGTTAACGGTTCTCACGAATCCAGTGTTGTATTATTTAAGTGCAAGTTTACAACTGGCCATTAGTTAAGTGCAAAAGGGTCAAAAGTTACCAAGAACCCCTGATGAAAATCAAGACGAACAAAATTCTTAGTCTGTAATTGTAATACCACATCTACTAAACCGTGTTCCTTAAAAAATATAGTTATGTGCTTTTGTATGTGCTTTGCAAGCCTTAAAACCATGGAGCTGCACCTAGGGTGTGCTTACTTCATGTGTAAGAATTGGGTGACTGTGGGCCCTTTGGAATCCATACAGACACGTTAAAAGGTGGTTTGGAAATAATTCCAAAAAGAGTCAAAAGCCAGGAATTATGATAAATAAAATAATAATTAAAAAAATAATAACTCAAAAGCTTCCTCACCATTTTAATCCCCCACCACTTCCAGAGATGCCACTCCCAGCCAAGTAATGTTTAAAGGGGTTGTCCGGGTTCAGAGCTTAACCCGGACATACCCAGAATTTCACCCAGGCAGCGCAGGCGATGCGCTCCCTTGCCCTGTGCTGGATCGTGCAGAGCAAGGGCTTTTTTATTTACTATAAGACACTGCTAGGCAGAGGCTTCCATCCAGCAGTGTGTTCGGTGATGTCACCGGCCCTGATAGGCCAGCTTTAGCACTGCCCTAGCCGTTTTACAGGAACTCCATAAAATGCCTTTGCCCTGCGCGATTCAGCGCAGGGCAAAGGAGAGCATGAAATGCTCCGATACTCATATCAGGGGGGCCAGAGGGGGTGAAATTCTGGGTATGTCCAGGTTCAAGCTCTGAACCCGGATAACCCCTTTAAGTGGTAAACCCCGCATCACCACTGCAGCCGATCACTGGCTCCAGCATTATGTGGCACAAGACCACTAGGGTCAGTGGTTGGCTGCAGCGGTGATGTTCCTTACACCATCAGGTCACAGTGTAGGTGTACGTCATGTAACCACTGCAGCCAATCACTGTCCTCAGCATTAGACCTGCATGTCCTCACTGCTGTATGTAAACAGAAGTGGCAGGACGTCCAGACCTGTGCAACAGAGAATAGTGCTGGGGGAAGGGGAGAGTATAACATGATTTATTTTATGTTCTTATTTGAGGGCTTATCCGATATACTCCCACACAGAAGGTTACTTTGCAGTGGAAAAATCCAAGGCAAATCTTCATCAAACCTTTACCTTGATTCATTTGTGGCATTATTTTTGTTTGTTTCGTCGTTTTCTCAGAGTTGAAAAACATGAAGAAGCATAAAAAACTAAACCCAGTGTGTTATATGCCAAAAAATTAGGAAGGATGACATCCTTTTTATACGAGTTGTGCAAAGTACAATGCACCATGTATTCGGAAATCACTGAGCTATGACTGACGATTCTGTACACTCTTTCACCCCTTGAGAAATTGGTCATAAGACAGAGTTTATCAGCTGTAGTCCATGTCAAAGACGCAGCAGAGGAATGTTCTTTACACAAGAATGAACTCGACTATTTGCTCTAAGACCAGGCCAAAGCAAGTCTTTAGATGGTAAAAAAAAAAAACTTCCATTGATAAAATGGGAAAAAATAAAAACATTCCAAAAGTTAAGAATAGATAAATGTATATTTACAAACTAAACTACTTACCTCTCCAGTCCCCCAAGGGGTCGGAACATGAGTACTGCAGCGAATGAGTGGGCTTAGCAGTCCCACCCGTACTACTGGCATCATGGTTCCCATCACTGAGCGCTGATGCCAGCCGACTTCTGAGTCCACTCATTTGCTTTATCAGCTGGCTGCTTTCATGATGACATTATTTCAAGATTTCTACCCAAACGCAGTGGGAAATGTTTGGTAGAGACATATTTTACTCACAGAGATATTGCAATTTGATGTGGCTTACATTTTTGCTAAGGTATTGACAGGCAGCACTGCCACTGCCAGGTCTGTAGTCTGGCAATAACCAAGTGAATGGATAATAAGAATCTATTTATATAGCCCCACCATATTGCGCAGCACTGTACAATTCAGAGGGTTCATGCTCAAATCAAAAGACATTAACAGGATTACAGACTAAATACAAATGAAACACTAGGAGTGAGGGCTTACAATCTATAAGGAAATGGGGGCGACACAAAAGGTAAAACTGATCTTTGTACTAAACAGGGTAGTGCAGGCAGAGCTGCATGAGTAGGGGGATTTAGAGTTGGATGATGGTGCTTGGTTCTGAAGAATGAGGGGAGGGGGAGGTAAATGGGGAAGAGTCAGTTTAGTGAATATGATAAGCCTGCCTAAAAAAGATGTGTTTTTAAGGCATGATTATAGATAAGGAAGTAGGGTATTAACCTGATTGTCTGGGGCGATGCATTCCAGAGAACTGACACTGAGACAAAGTTGGGTTCTAGAAGAGAAGGCAAAGGAGACAACAAATATGGCTCCTCGTCCCGTTGTCAATGTGGAAAAACCGAACAGACAATTGGAACTGCATAGTACGGAAATAAAACATGACCAAGGTGCAGACTTATCATAGCCCAGAGGCGTATGCCGGACTATGACAACCAGACGTGCTGCGCCTGAATTATGATGAGCTGTAGTGAAGAATCTGTCAGTCCGTGTGCCTGCACTGACATCTACGCCAGACCCTTGCATACATTTCATTGTTCTTCTATGCCAGAAAAAACACCCCCTCCCTCAGAGGTCGCAATAACGCATAAAAATGCGTCATAGACGCGTTTTTAGGCAATTTTACTCCCTGAAAAAAGTCTAAGGCGTACCACTACGCCTAAGACTTTTCTCAGTTTTTCATCAGCGCAGTGAGCGCTGTGAACGGCACAGGCAGCACAGCAATGCTGCCTGTGCCTGAAATAACCAATAACAAAGCTCCTTACAGCAAGGAGCTTTGTTATTGGTGCGCCAGAGCAAGACAGGTCGGGTGAGGCAGAGGAAGCCGGCGGGAGCTGGAAGGAGGAGGGGCCTGCTCCCGAGGCTGGAAGGAGAGCGGGCGCGCATAGCATGGACCCTGGGGAACAAAACAGTGCGGCTGGAGAGGTAAAGGGCCGCGGACTGATGTCACTGTTGCCTGGGAGAAGAGCTGCCTCCGGCCTGTGTCCCCCGGGTGGAGAGGGATAGGAGAGCTGTGGCAGTGAAAAGCTGTCAGTCTTCAAGTGAGTGATTTTCCCCCTCCCCCAACCATGGTTCTGTCCAGTCTCCCAGTTCTCTGCTCCCCCTCCTCCTGTCACCCCACTAATAACCCAGCTCTCCCCCCTCTAGTGACCCTGCTCCCCCTGTCGCCCCACTAGTGGCCCTGCTCCCCCTGTCGCCCCACTAGTGGCCCTGCTCCCCCTGTCGCCCCACTAGTGGCCCTGCTCCCCCTGTCGCCCCACTAGTGGCCCTGCTCCCCCTGTCGCCCCTCTAGTGGCTCTGCTCCCCCTCCTTCTGTCACCCTACAGGGAAGCTGAACAGACTCCACCGACTACAATGGGATCCGTTCAGTTTCCATTTGCAATCTGTCTTTTTACCAGACAAAAAACTCCTGCATACAAGGCTTTTTTGTCTGGTCTTTCAACAGAATCTGCAACAGAGGCTCCAAATGCAAATCCAACACAGATGTGAGCAAGTACAGGCCTGCGTATTATGTATTTTAATTACCGCAGATTTCGTACTCCTCTTCGGGTAAAAATACTCCTCAAAAATGGTCAGAGGAGTATTTTTACTCTTCTGAAAAAAAAGTAGCGCGACCTCTGCCCTCCCTTCCCTCACACCGCCTCCTTTTTGGGAAAGTGGCGCGGCCAGCAGTAAGGGCACTTGCACAAAAATGTTTGCTTAAGTGTCATTGAAAAAGTAGCAAAAGTGCAGTTTGCGACTTTTTCACGACGGATTTTAATGATAAATGTGGCCTCAAATGTTTGCTATGGCTGACTACTGATTCAATAATAGACGACAATTCTGAGCGTGAATCTTCTATAAAGGAAGTTTGTCAATTACAAAAAGAGGAAATGAGTCAATATAGTTTTGCCAATGGGTGGAACTGTATCCTCTGATTGAAATATTTAGGAACACATCAATCCAAGAGAGCAAGGACAAAGTCTAGTGTGACCATGCCACAACAGGTGCATTAAGGCAGGTATGAATTTACATATATGGCTACATGCATCGAAAACCTTTTAATTACATTTTCCAACATATTCATGCTGAGATCAGTCACCCGTCACCAGATAAGGTGAGGGCTGCAGTTATTCTTCACCAGAGGAAACAAATGGAATCTCTCATACAATGTGTGGTGATGTCTCAGCAGCGAGGACAGTATAAGGCGACAGTGCGTATCTGCCTCTGCTCAGCAAGACCTTCAAACTCTTATTAATGATTCACTACATAAACCCCATGGAGATCAGTGGTTCTAAAAAAAATTACCCGGGAATAATATACTGGGAACGGGGAGGAGGGGGTAATCTGTACATTTCTTATAAGCAATACCTAGACGTTACCTACCTCCATAATGGGATTAGAAGCCAGCACCTTTTCTTCAACGTTTGCTTCACTTTCAGTCCCACTGACTGTAGCAAAGTACCTCATTGCATATTTAGCAGACACCGTCTTCCCAGCTCCAGACTCCCCACTTACAATAATGGATTGATTTCTCTCATCCCTGCAAGACACAGATCATCAAGCTTACAAGCTTTACAGTACACAATTTACAGGTCTTTAGTAATAAATCAGCCGTAGTCTATAGTCATACGCACATCCTAAATTTCTGTAGCAAATGCCACAAATATACTCCACGTGAGGATCAGCTCCCAGCGATATCAAAGTGACCGACCCTCAGGTTTAACAAAGGGGATCCACAGCACTCGTCATTTCCAAAAATCTTGTGGTTTATTTAGAAGGCAACAAACATGGCGACGTTTTTACATGTAGTCTTTATCAAGTGATTTGGAATTGACGAGTGCTGTGGATCCCTTTTTTTGATCTATTGACCAGGACCCCCGTGCCTGGGTCCCCATCCATGTGTACCACCTGTTCTGTGGACCCCCATCAGGTACTCAGGGGAATATAATGAACTTTACCCAAGTCGGGAGTGGAGTGCTACTTAACATTTGCTACATGACCCTAAGGGTTTCCATGCGGAATTTACAGCAAATAAGGGACATGACATTTATCTGCCACAAACTAAAATTTGCACAGAACATTTCTGATGTTATTGAATGGGATTGTGGAAATCCCATTCACTTGCCTTGGAATTGGCTAGTGATTGGACATGAAGTGGAAACTGGAATCAAATCCAACCTGTGTGAACACAGCCTCACTGTCAGAATGTTCCCGATTTGATCTGCTCAGTTGCATGTACAGTGTTTCAGATATACCAACCACCCTTATTACTCTAGCTGCTCTCCCAAAATCAACCTTTTGACCATCAGAAAACAGTACTGCGTTCTCAGTGCCCATAGCTTCTAATGCCAATTAAACCACTGATTTTTTTTTCAAATTGTATCACTTCTGTGCCAACCGGTAAAGTCAGAGATCAGAATCAGAGGATTCCGACAAACAGAAGTGATCTAGGATTGATCTCTTCTATTGGGAAGACGAATGGCCTTGCAGAACAGTGGCAGAAATTCTGGACACAAGGTTGGAGGGTCATAAGCTACGCAATAGAGGCTGGAAGTCGCATGTGGCCGCCATGGGTATACAGTAACCATCCAGTAATGCCCTTTACCACAAAGGTAGCATCACATAGTTAAAGGGGTTGTCTCACTTCAGTAAGTGACATTTATCATGTAAAGAAAATTAATACAAGGCACTTACTAATGTATTGTGATTGTCCATATTGCCTCCTTTGGCTGGACTCATTTTTCCATCACATTATACACTGCTCGTTTCCATGGTTACAGACCACCCTGCAATCCAGGAAAAAGCACTAGCCTATGTGCGCTCCCATATTCCTGGCCACCAGAGAGGCTGATGCTTTTTCCTACAGTGTGCAAGCACAACCACCACTGATGGACTGCAGGGTGGTTGTAACCATGGAAACGAGCAGTGTATAATTTGATGTAAAAATGAATCCAGCCAGCAAAGGAAGCAATGTGGACAATCACAATACATTAGTAAGTGCCTTGTATTAATTTTCTTTACATGATAAATGCCACTTACGTGAGACAGCCCCTTTAAAGGTTGTCGGAGTTACACAGTGCAATGTCAGTGTCAGGGTGTGCCTATTGTGTATACAGACACAATACCACCTCAGTCACCATGGTTCCTTTTCAGCTAGAGAAATGTACAAGTAAATGGTTAAAGCGGACTTGTAATAAAGAATCCTCCAGATATTTAATGTGTATCTTCAGAACCTGCTTCTCTCTAGTTTAAGACTTTACCATTTTCCTGCCTAGACTGCTCCTTTTAGAAAAACATCCTCCTTCCCCCAGTAAGAGCAGTGCTAGACAAGGTGAACACCGGCTGAATCATTAGCCGACAGTAAGACACCAGAGATGTGTCAGCACAGCGTGGAATGCAAGACAAGCCCAAGGGTGCAGTTCAAGAGACCATGTACATATCTAAAAGCCAGACACATTCAATCTGTAAGGATCATTTGTATCATCTTTTTATACACAACTGAAAATGGTGAACAGTAATGTAAGAAAGGGACAAATCTGTGCAATCCTGAAACGGAGAGTGCTAAATGGAAAGCATAACTGATGAATATGAATGACAGAACTCGGTTTGTGTGCTAAATAATAGCGATTACAAAAAACCCTCTGGATGTGATGTTCTCAGTTAACAGTTGCCTCATGGATGGAAATCTGGCTCCGTGCTAATTTCTGGAGCTGCTTCATGCATCTAGGCAACTAATCCACCTCACAGCTCATGTATTCCCTGTTGGTACATGCGCAATTTGCAATCATCCTTCTTTCATCCACGTTTTCTTTCATAGGTTATATAGTCATGATACATATACAGTCGGTCCTCAGATCGGAACACTTAAATGTCTACCAGCTATTCCAGACCATGCAACGTGGAGGATGCCAGCCCAATCCATAAATTATTTATCAAGGGCCTGGAATTCCTTATAATTTGATGTAGGACCATCACTGGTCCAGGAATAAAATCACTCAGTCACATCAATTTATTGCTTAAAAGCAAGGGTACATAGAGGGGGGGGCGGAGCCTTCACTCACATATGCGTTTAAACTATCCTTTCAACTATTTGCTGGAGTTCACCATATCCGGCATAGCCAGATACTGCCATTCACTGCCGGAGCCTATTGACAATAATGAGATTTGGACGATTTCCGGCATGAGTGCAGGGATTCGGCCGGACAAAGACCAGTGCAAGCACCGTTTTTTTTGTCTGGCCGAATCACGGCACTAATGCCAGAAACAGGCCCGATCCCATTATAATCAATTGAGTTTGGCGGTACTCCTCTACCGGAACAGCCCGGCAGATGGTTTAGCCTAATCTAGCATCCTGGATTTGGTCACAATTGTCCTAGATTGTCTTCTGCCAAGGTTCTCTGTTGATGCACAGTAAAACACACTTTGACAAAGTAACACCAAGCAGAATCAAAATAAAAAAGCATTCAAATATTGAGAATAATGGTAAATGTCATTGACACAAACCTGGCCATTTGCTTATATGCTTCTTCTGCCACTGCAAAAATATGAGGATCCATGTCCCCCATATTCTGCCCACTGTATGCATTGATGATATCAGCTCCATAGATAGGTAACTGCTCATAAGGATTTATCGCTACAAGGACTATACCTGGAAAAAAAAAACAACACAAACAAAACATGATAAGGAGCAAGTAAAAATCATTATGGGTAAATCTGAATCTAAATGACTTGATGATCGGTCATATGAGAGCTGCAAGATCTTGAGAAACAATGGGGAAAATCTGCTCCTCAAGGTGTAAAATGAAAAATCACAAGTCTTATAATAATTATATGTGGTAAACTACACATCTGAAATGAACGCAAGGAATACAGGTAGTGGAACTACAGGAATAAGGGACTCTCTCAAGACAACAGGTCCCCCGTCTTATGCGCCACTTATGGATTCGGCAGGTCTATGAATTATATGGACAGTTAACGTTCAGGTAATGCATAGAGTGATAATGCTCAACTACCCCAACATGATCCATGACGCAGATGAATCATCTTATAATGAAGTTCTCATAAAGCAGACCCAGTTTAGACCTAAGCATCTGATCTACATCTACTGAAACGACACGCATCTTTTACATTAACAGCCATGGATATTTAACAGATATATAACACATATAATGGTCTGCAGGGAAGGGTCTCCCCAGGGAGCATCCAATAACAGAACATAAGGCAGAGACATACTCTTCGTCATGAGGCCGTGTGCACTCACCGCAATAGGTGTAAATGAGTTTGGAGTCTATAAAGCGCACTTTGAGGTTGTGCAGGACGGCTGGTTCATGGAGATAACTCAGCGCAGTGAGGTCATTTTCTCCCACGAGGATGTCAGGATTTCTCAGTGGTGGCAGCTCCTTTGTTTTGGCATCTAGACGATATTGTAAAGCCTTCGAGACACAATTAGAAACATTTTAATAACGCAGGTCGTCAGATCAGCACTAGCTTATGTCCTATACTATGGCTTAAGACTACTTTCCATGGGGATCTTTCTATGGTTTCTTGTATCAAACAAAAAACAGTCAACTACAGTATTATCTCATACCGTATAAGGGTCCATTCACACGTCCGCATAATGGGTCCGCATTCGTTCTGCAATTTTGCGGAACGGGTACGGACCCATTCATTTTCAATGGGGCTGCAAAAGATGCGGACAGCACACCGTGTGATGTCTGCATCCGCACTTCCATTCCGCGGCCCCGAAAAAAAATAGAGCATGCCCTACCCTTGTCTGCAGCCACAGACAAGAATAGGATTTTCTATCATAGTGCCGGCCATGTGTGGTCCGCAAAATGCAGAAAGCACGTGGCCGATGTCCGTTTTTTGTGGATCCATAATTTGTGGACCGCAAGACAGTTGCGGATGTGTGGATGCACCCTAACTGTAAAGGACTAGGACTCCCCTGCAATATACACCATGAACAAGTTGTGTAACCCCGATGTATTTCCAGAGCTTCCCTCATCAGCGGCTACAAACTAAGGGGTACATGTCATGGGGAAAGGAGACAACAAGTGCCAGGATTATTATTCCCACGGGAAGGTGGAAATAACCTGTTGATTCGCCGACTAGGCCGCAATGACATCATCCCATTAACAGCGTAAGCCACAGGGCTTGCTGTCTACAGGACAGTCAACAGTGAGTATGGGTAAACTGAAGCTGCAACATGTAAAACTATTGGCGCACTGTCTGGACTTATATCATCACTAATGGGCACTGTAGATACACTTTTTTGGGGCCCAATATAACCATATGGACATTATGTGCAATATCTGGTAGCACACTGTATGGTATATTAATATTTGCATGCATTATTCTATACATTATTCATATTAATTATATAATATATATACACACACACACAATGATAAATAAAGGATCTCTGATTTTTGTATTTTAACTTTCTTTTATTGTGTAGTTTCAAGTGGTTTAGTCATTTTGGAAGTTTTTGCTAAAGAGTGTGGAAAACCCCTTTCAAAAATCTTGTGTTTGTCGTTAAATTCTGAGAAGTCTTGGTGCTAACGGGAAATCTTAATTTTTTTCTAGCTGTCCTGAACTACTTCCAAAAAAAGGGGAACCTGTCACATTAATAATGTAGTCCTATCTGCAAACAGCATGTTACAGAGCAGGGGGAGCTGAGCAGGCTGGTATACTGTTTAATACTGAAAATAACTTGTCATTCATTCTTTCTGGCCTTAGGAGCCCAGTGGGCGACCCTACTCAGTGACTGGTAGCCTTTCCTAATTCCTATAAAAGAGTGTATACAGAGATAGCGGTCAGTCACAGATGGAACCACCCACATGACTCCTAAGCACAGAAAATGCAGAGGCAAAGAAATACAGAATAATTTCCCACAAAACTATATATTTGCTCAGCTCCTCCTGCTCTGCTGTATTGCAGATAGCACTGCATTATTAAAGTGGTTATCCAAGACTATAAAAAGCTCCCCCATAAACCAGGCCTCTCACATTAAATATACTTACCTGGCTCCAAACACTGCTCCTGGTTCCCGCACTGCAGCTTATCGCTGTGCATGGATGAAAACATCCGGTGTCGGGGGGGGGGGGGGGGTAGCAGCTAAAGGCAGGGACAGGGACGAGTCTCCCTAGCATCACAGGTGACGGTAGGGAGGCTCGGCCCCATCCCCACCTGCCATTAGCTGCTACCCTTCACCCCCCTTCTTGACTGGATGTTTTCATCTGCGCACAGGGAGAAGCAGCGGCGGTGCGGGGACCAGAAGCGGTGCAGGTAGCGGGGAGCCAGGTTAGTATATTCATTGTGAGGGGCCCGGCATATGGGGGAGCTTTTTATAGTCTCGGATAACCCCTTTAAGGTGACAGGTTCCCTTTAAAAGTGAGAGAGGTTACATGGAGGATATATTCCAAGAACTGCAATACATGTCATATTTTGTGTAAAGTAGCACCACTAATGTGTTTAGGTGAATAAATGAGTTATAGATTTAGAAACTAAACAGATGCCTTTAAAAATAGGAGAGAGGACTTATCTACATCGCTAGACAGAGACCAGAGGGAATAGGAGGACAGGCCATAAAAAGCACAACAGCTGAGAGGTATGGCTTACATACACCAAGTGTGCAGCCCATAGGCAGTAATCTTGTCAGATTAATAAAGAGAACCTCTGAAAATATCTCTGATGTTATACTAAGATCAGTAACATCAGAAATGGAAAACTGCACAAATGAAGACATTTCTGGAGGCACGTCAGCCGCTGCTCACAGATCGCAGCTAATGAGCCGAAAAATGCTGCGGCCTGTAATGCATCATCACATCCAAGATGGCATCGCTGTCAACTGTGTTTAATCATACCGTGCCTTCCTCAAGCTGCAGGTGAAGAACGCTGTCTCCTGGCTTATAATCTTTCTGAATCTCGGCAGATTTCCAGACTTCTTCTGGATCTGGGATCCATACCCTTGCATGCTGAAATATTAACAAGAGGAGATTATTAAGGACAAAACATTGGTTATGTCAACCTGCAAATCGTCAATTAACCAGTAAATTATTAAATATTTTTAAAGGGGTTTCCAGGACTAAAGATCCCTTTACATGGGACAATATTACAGTAGTTCCTTCCCGACAATCTACTGATGGCTAGCGGAGAAGACCGGTGCATTTACAAGGAGCGATTTCCTCCAGAGTATGGTGAGGAGTGATTCCTAATGCCATCACTCTTCCCTATAAGGACTCATTGTTTGGCGGCAGGAGATCGTGTTTACATGGCACCATCTGCTGCCAGTAAACGATCATTTTTGCATGCACACAAACGATCGGATTACCCGATGAATGAGTGGTTCACTCCACCCGACCATTCTAACAAATGTTACTAAGAACACTGTGCGATTCTCGGCTCGTCTAAAGGTCCAACACCCCACAGCCCCACCGATCAGCTGTTTCGGGCTGCCGCAGTCACCAGAGAATATACTGTGTGGTTTCTCAGCTCCCATTCACTTGAATAGAGTTTAGCTGCGGTACCCCAGCACGGCCACTACACAGTGAATGAGGCCTCCTGCTTCCGGCTCCGTCCACTGTATAGTTTCTGATGCCAAAACAGCTGACTTGTGGCCGTGTCAGGGGTCAGACCCCCACCAATCTGATATTGATGACCTATCCTGAGAACAGGCCATCAATAAGTCCTGGAAAACAGCATTTTATTACATCCGATTCGGTGGTACTGACACCAAGAAATACCGCAGAGAAACTGCTGACAAGGCATTTATCTGATTGATGCTGAAAAACATGCTAGTCATCACTTGCCGATACAAAAAAAAAAAAAAGTTTTCTTCTAGTACCCGAGACAAAATGCCCCATAAAAACACACCATACCACATTTCAAGACATGTTATGGATAAATGACACTCACAATTGTACTCCCTTTTTTTATTTCTCCATTTTTTTTCCTACTACACAAGTAAACAGATGAACAGTGGCACCTGTAATCATCCCCTGCACCCAGTGAGAACATTTTTCAACAGTTTTTTTTTTACCGATATCTGGATGAAGATTTCTGGACTATTTAGGATTAATGTGCAGATATATGTATGTAGACATACAAAATTTGGTTTTCACAAAGTTTGTGGCTTCAGTGTTTTTGGATATTTTTATCAGATGTTTCTATTGCCAAAGTACAATTATAAGCATTTCATATGCCAAAGACAAAGTTCTTGCAATGACTCAATATTTCCAGTGCTGATCCCCCTCTTTTTTCTTTTCTTTACAAGACTTCTTTGGGGCCAAAAGCTGACTGATGACATCCCATTGTTGCCTAATCAGTGGTTGGAGTTTATCACAACTTCCGGATTTTTGTTTGTCCTCCCACCTTTTGAGGACTGACCAAAGTTTCTGAATGAGATTGAGATCTGCGGAGTTTCCTGGATATGATTTTTTTATGATTCTGTTGTCACGCTGTGATCCCATTAATTTCTATAGCTGCACTGTGATCCTTGGTCACGTCTCGGGGTCAAGATCGTCGTTTGGCCCCAGCCTAAAACATCTAAATTTAAACTAAAGTGACCAAGTGATTTTAACATGGAGCACATGTATTGATCATAGAATCATTTCTGAGATTTCTCAGTTAGTACAATGAGTAGATGGGCTTGGGGCCTCTCATTATAATGTCAGACACTTGCCCACGCTACTTCATGGGATATGTCCCCTTCCTCACAATCTTATAAAAGCTAAATAACTGAATGCAGTAATACAGGTAAAGACTACAATGACATAAAACGGCACCCCATCTTACCACAAAGCTCTGGTAATTGCATTTGATACTGCAATGTTAAAGGACTGTAATTAACATATTATTAAAGCATCTAAGAACATAAACAGCTTGTAAATGTAAGATGTGACAAGTTGGGTAACGGTAAATAGTAAGAGAAGAGAGCGCTATAAACCCTCAGGAATATTTGTCACAAGACAGAACGGTCATAACTAGCTGATACGTCACTGTCTTCACAGTTGGGATGATAGCAATCTTATCATGGCTGGTACAGATACTGACAATACAGTTATGGTGGATTTCCACAGGGCGAGCAGCAGCCGATTATCGAGAAGGAAGCGACCCTTCCTGACAGTCTGCTGCTAGCTCACTTTAGACAGTCTGTTACCCATAAACAATAATGTACATGTCTGCATGAAAGACTGTCACTGGATGAATGAGCGTTTCGTTCATCAGGTGATCAGCAACGCCAATTATCGGGAACAAGTGTTCGTAGGAACGTTTGTGCCCAATAATCTGCCTGACAATTGAGCCATGTAAACCCGCTATTAGTATTCACCATCTATAGGATTAATAAATCTGCTCCATTATTTTTAATATAATAAAAGATATAAGCGTTTAATATACTGATTAATATTATATTACGGCACTTGTGGTCATGTGAGGTCTCTGTACACAGGGCCATGCAGTTTGAAGACTGGGGGACCAGCGATCTTTATCTTCATTCGAGAAGTATCAGTACGTACATCGCTTTTACACTTACCGGTACGTATAGTATTTTAATATTTGCCACTCCATACAATATTTCTATATCTGCCGGTATGTCCAGCATTTATATATTTATGGTATGTACAGTATTTCTAAACTTCACAGTCCTAAAATTTTGTAACTTTCCCAAATCAGAATGAATGTTACCAAGAGCCAGGAGAACCGGAGCCTTCACTAGAAGGGTTACAGTACTCTCTCACTGGTTGTTTTCTACCTCTTCCTCTATATGAACAGTGCATCCTTTCAGCTGAAGACAAAGATCACTTCTGCCTTGTGTCCCCATGTCATGTTGCAGATGGGAAGTGATGCTGCATATCAGCCTCTTTGTATCACGGTCAACAAAGGAACTAGCAGAGAAGATTACATGGATGCATGAAATAATGAGGTCTAATCTCTGATGAACATGTGCTGTCCGTGTACATGATCAGATGACTCTTGTGACAGAGGGTGAGGTGATGAAATCATCTCACAGACTCCCAGGCTACTGCAGTGTCACCAGAGGCAACGA
Organism: Rhinella marina; assembly: GCA_900303285.1. Classification (NCBI taxonomy): domain Eukaryota; kingdom Metazoa; phylum Chordata; class Amphibia; order Anura; family Bufonidae; genus Rhinella; species Rhinella marina. The sequence goes on along the minus strand of ONZH01020898.1, from coordinate 397,004 downwards.
AATCTCACAAGTGTTTAGGAAACACTTATCCCATGCATCACAATGTGGTCTACAGTTATCTGTCATCAAAATATGCAGAAGAAAACAGGTATAGGAACCAAAGTCAAAGGGGATACTAATACATAGAGGGAAACAAGTCTACCACCAGTTCCTTGGTTGTCCACCCCTAGTTACTGGCCATATTGGCGACGTGTTACCCATGCGGCCTGTCACTGGGTAACATGACGCATGGAGAACACGAATGCACTGCAGCCAGTCATTGGCTGCAACGGCGACATAAACCATGTCAAAACCAGATGTTGGCACACTGGGACCAGAGACCTACAGCTCCAGTGAGAGAGTGACTGAGCCAAAACCCAACAGCGGGAATCAGGTAAGTAGCTACTACATCAGACATGTCAGGAGCGGTGACGGGACCCATTTTTAAATATTGATTCATTGCATGCTTAAAGGGGTTGTTCACAGCTAGGAACCGTTTCTGCAGACACCCTAGTATGGCCAGATCCAGAAGCAGGTATCAGCGGGGATATTTATGACGCCACCTGAACATGTATCAAAAAACACTGTAGGTGTACAGCAGTTTAATCAAAGCCTATGGATGTATTCCATATCTTCCTCATAATCCTGGGTATGAGACAAATAGTGGGTAAGGCGTAACTCAGCTCTTGACACTAATTCTGAGATAAGGCATGTATCCTTAGTGGAATGTCCTGAGGATTCAGGGGAAAAAAAAAAAAAATCAGTCCAATTTCCCGTTTGACCTTGCACCAAAGGGATCTCGAGACGGTTAACCCAAACTATGGGCTTGCTCATGCACCATTCCCCCTGGCTGATCCTTGTTCTGTTGAGGAAATCTGCTAACCTGTTGAGCTGAACAGCAGATAGTAATAACTTCACCTCTGGTATCTGAAAAATCTCTCTGACTTGCTCTGGTAGTGAGGGAATCTTGGATCCCCTTGATGGTTCGAATGAGAGAGACTGCTGTCATATTGTCTGAGTAAAAATTACACTTATGTCCCTTATACCTGGAGCTACCACCAGCAGGGCTAATTTTACTGTTTTTGAATTTGGAGAAAGAGTGTATTGCTTTCAAATCCCAATGGCCTTGTCAACTGACCACTGAGTGAGCCCCCCCACCCCCCAAGGGCTGGCACCCATCATGATTACCAACAGATTCTGAGGTGACCAAGGGGAACCTGAAGATAAATTCTCTGGGGTTGTCTATCATAGCAGGGCCATTCTGGCTGCTTATGAGAGATGAAACAATTTCTCTAAAGTATTTGGGGAGCTTTTCCAAAAATTTAGAATGTATGCCTGCAGAGGCTTGGAGTGTATCTGAGAATACAACACCGCAGTGGATGTCATCAGACCTAATACCGACATTGCTTCTCTGATAGAAACAATGGAGGAACAAAACCAGGCACTCTCTGGTATTAGGATACTTTTGTCAGAGAAAGAAAGCACTTTTGAGTCAAAGAAACTAACTGAATTTCTAAAAACAAACTTGTGAAGGACTCTACTTTTTCCAATTTATCTTCCATCCCAAACTCATTAAGGTGGTGCATAGGAACTGCAGGTCCTGAAGAAGAGACTGTTCAGAGAGGGAAACTATGAGAAAGGCATTGAGATGGGGGATTAACATAACTCCCCTCAATCTGACAAACTGCAATCAGTTTAGTAAAATACTCTTGGGCTATTCCAAAAGGAAGGGCTCTGTACTGGAGATGCAACAGTGAAACTTATATCCAAACTGCAGTTCTCAAAAACTTTTGGGAAGAAGAATGGATTGACATGTGATCATAAGCATCCTCTAGATCTAAACTTGAAACAATAATACGGTAAATTCAAAGCTGACAATTGTTTCCATTCTGGATCTCTTGTAAGAAAGAGATTTATTTAGCCTTTTCTGACTGAGAATAACTCTGAATGACCAGTTTGGTTTCTTTACTAAAAACAAGTGCGAGTATAAACCCATCCCAAACTCCTCTGTGAGAACTGGACAAACCACCCCTTCTTTAGGAAGAAAAAAAAATGCCCCTAAACCTATTTTTAGCCGGGTCCTTGAGGCACTCTGTCTGCAAAAAAAAAAAAAAAAGTTAAAAATGTGGTAGGGAGGAAAATTCTATTCGTTAACCCATTTTTATGACATCTATGATTCACTTGTTCCTGCAGATCTTTTCCCAGGACTGAACAGAAACTGTATAATCTCCCTCCTACTGGACTTCTATCATTGCTGCTTATCTTTGGGTTTACTTTCCTGGGAGAACTTAAAAAGAAACACCACAGATTTTTAGAGAATCTATCCTTATCCCTTTGCTTGCACTTCTGTCTCTTAAAGAAGCCTTGTGGCAGGGAGGAGCATGTGAGTGGACGCACGTGACACGCCGCTCAACCTCCCTGTCCGCCCATTAGTGGAGATTACCTGCCTGTCTGTGACTGAAGGCGGCCGGAGGTTTTTTTTGGAGGTGCCGCGGGTTGCGAGACGGCCCGGGTGTTTGTTGGCTAGCCCAGCGGTGAGAGGCGGTGGTGAGACCCGAGGACCTGACTCCGACCGGGAGACATCTCGCGAGAGCCAGCAGTGCACGCGAGAGCCGGGAGTTGGAGTCGGAGGAGGCGTGCGGCGCTGAGAGTGGCAGACCCGGCGCTGCCGCTTGACCAAAAGGGGAGTGTGGCTGCCCGGGAAGGAGGACACAGGTGAAGGGGATCCTTTGGGGAAGGCTGGAGGAGCGTGGTGGTCTACCAGGAGAAGGCTGGATTCTGTGGGGTCGGGGGCCCCTCGGGGAGTTGGACCCGGAGTTAATCTCTAACGGCACATAGTGCCACCAGTAGCCTGCCAGCTGAATCTAACCCTTTTCAGCGTTACTAACATCTCTGACTGTGCCTTTAACAACTCCCTGTGACTCTTAAGTAAGCTGGACTCCAGAGTGCTAACTTTTACTGGCAGTCAGTGTTACCAGAAGCGTGTTGGCTGAATTTATTTCATTAACAGCCTTTTGTGCTTCTAAAGTAAGCCGGACTTCAGAGTGTTAATTTATACTGGCAGTCAGTGCTACCAGCAATTTGTCGGCTGAAACTAACCTCTTTTAGTATTGCTAACATTTTAGACTGTGTTACTAACAGCCTCCTGTGCCTTCTAAGTAAGTCGGACTCCAAAGTGCTAACCCCCATTGATAGTTAAAGGGGTTGTCTCATCTTGCCTAATGGGGGCATATCGCTAGGATATGCCCCCATTGTCTTATAGGTGCGGGTCCCACCGCTGGGACCCGCACCTATATCGAGAACGGGGCCCCGAAAGCGAACGGGGGCGCACTGCGCATGCGCAGCCGCCTCCATTCATTTTCAATGTGGCCGGCGAAGATAGCCGAGCGCTGGCTCGGCTATTTCCGTCGGCTCCATAGAAATGAATAGGAGCGGTGGCCGCGCAAGCGCGGTGCGCTCCCATTCATTTCTATGGGGAGCCGGCTTGGTGGTGGCCGGACCGGAGTCCTCCAGCCACCACCTTGCGGGGCCCCGTTCTCGATATAGGTGCGGGTCCCAACGGTGGGACCCGCACCTATAAGACAATGGGGGCATATCCTAGCGATATGCCCCCATTAGGCAAGATGAGACAACCCCTTTAATGCTCTTGGCAACCTGTTGGTTAATTTTTTTTTTTTCTCTCTTTGCTATCAACATTCTTGATTGTGCCATTAATAGCTCCCTGTGTTTCTTAAGTAGAACGAACTAACCTTTTTTTCTGTATTGGTATATTATACTGGAGTTGTGGACTAAGATCTATGCTTATAAAAGTGTGGAAGAAATCTCTGGTAGTTATCTGCATTCTGTACTCCATTTTGGACCCTGATTTGGAACTGCTGTGCTATAGAGACTGCATAGAGAGGATTAACTTTACAACTCTATAACTAACTTATAAGGGTTGTTGGAGTCATTTAGCAGCGGATCGACTGTGGTGGATGATTTTGTTGTTATATTTTGTATTATTTATTTTATTGTTTTATTGCTGTTTTGTTCTGTTTTGTGTGTCCTAGATGGCTTCAAGACGAAATAGAGAAAAGGAAGGGGGGGGGGGTTGATCAGAAGAGGAAATCAGGGGGAGGGGCAGCAATAGCATCCCCAAAAGAGAAAAATAAGGGTCCTCCGGTAGGGGGAACAAGGTTAGATAAATACTTGCAGTCTCCCATAAATAAAGGAGGAGCTGAGAAAGGAGATAGAACGAAAGATACTAAGAGAAAAGAAGATGAACCGATCAGAGATGAAGATGTAGGGGGTGGGGAAAATCAGGATTCAGGTGTGACTTCGATGGAAGGGCAAGTGGAGGGTACGAGTGATTTATTACAGCAGATAATGCAAGGTGTCAAACAAACTAATGATACGCTGGTCGAAATGAGAATTGAAATGGGCGTGGTTAGATCAGATATCTCCTACATAAGGGATGACCTTAAGAGAATTAAGGAAAAAATAACCGATTTAAAGCAAAGAGTAGGGGAGGTAGAGGACCAGACGGTAAAATGGGAGAGAGAGATACAGAAGATGTCGGATGCCCAGACAGTGATGCAGAGGAAACTTACTGAACTTGAGGACAGGAGTAGGAGGAAGAATTTAAGGTTTATAGGTTTCCCAGAAAAAACTGAAGGAGAAAATTGTGTAGAATTTATAGAGAAATGGATATTGGAAAATTACTAGTTTGAAGGATTTTCAAAGACGTTTGGAGTGGAAAGGGCCCACAGAGTTCCAGCGAAACCACCTCCACCTGGAAGTAACCCAAGGATAATCTTGATTAGGTTGTTCTCGTCTGCAGATAAGGACAGGCTGATGCGTAGAGCAAGAATATAAGGAGATAAGGAGTATAATGGTAATAAGATAGCGATTTATCCTGATTATTCAAAGAAGACGCAGGTAGAAAGGATGAAATTTATTCAAATAAAGAAAAGGCTCAGACAGGCAGGAGTAAAATATTCGTTGATGTTCCCGGCTAAATTGAAAGTAATATATCAGGATAAAGTGTTTTTTTTTCTTTCTGTACAAGAAGTGACAACTTGGATGGAATTAAAGGGAATAGAGTGATAGCGGACGGGCAGGGAGGGAAGTGCTAAGTTAAGAGGAAGGCGGTCCGGCGTAATGCGGGATGGCTTTTCAACTGGGGGGGAGAGGGGGGTGGTGGGAGGGCAGGGTATTAGGGAGTTGGTTAGAAGGGGGGGAATTCAGAGTTGGGTAGGATGTCGAGAAAGGATCTTCTTTTTTCTTCTTTTTAGGGGATTGAATGAAAATCCTAGTTTGGAACATCAGGGGACTCTCTGAAAGGAAGAAAAGAGCAGTAATCTTTGATGTAGCTGTAAAACATATGCCTGGGGTGTTGTGCCTATTACAAACCCATTTGATACCTGAAACTATTAAGTGGCTTAGTCGTAGATGGGTGAGGGAGCAGTATCATTCAACATACTAGTCGTACTCGAGGGGAGTCTCAGTCTTGATTCATCAAAAGGTAGACTGTAAGATCTTGGGGAGTAAGGTAGATGTTAGAGGGAGGTATGTTTTTCTCCATATGGTATATAATCAAGTAAAGTTTATTTTGGCCTTTGTTTACATTCCACCTCCGTTTTCACTAAATGTACTATATGAATTGGTGGCTTTCATGCGGGAGAGAAATGAGGTATCGTTGATTGTGTCAGGAGACTTGAGTTGAGGGATAGGTGGAGACAGAGAGGTCAAGGATAGGGGCGAGACACAGATTTCTAGGTTTTTGGAGGAGATGAATTGGATTGACTTTTGGAGAGCCAGAAATCCTGACAAGAAGCTTTATTCTTGTTACAATAAGACTAGCCAGACTCTCTCCAGGATAGATTTAGTACTGGGATCGAGAGAAATGGACCCCTGGATCCGTGATATAAGATATGGTCAGAGGGGCATCTCGGATCACGCCTCTGTGCAGATCCAGTTAAGAGAGGTTGAAAGGGGACTAAGAAGATTGAGGATTGACCATAGTTGGTTTGAAGAATGGAGGGATGATGAAGAAATAAGGGATAAGATAAAGTTGTATTTTGAATTTAATACTGGATCTGCAGAGAAGGGGGTGGTTTGGGATGCGTTCAAGGCTTATTTAAGGGGGATGTTACTAGAAAGGATGGTAAGATCTAAGAATCAGCTTTTGGAAGACGAAAAGAGAGTTAAGTTGGAGGTTATGCAAGCAGCAGAGAAGTTTGGTCGAACAACTAATGAGGTGGATAAAAAAGACTGGGAAGAAAAGAAAAAAAAATTTAGTGACCTACTTGAGGCGAATGCTCAAACTCGACTATATCATCGAGATCAACAGAGGTTTTCTGAAGCTGGGAGGTCAGGGAATTTTCTCTCTAGAATAATTCAAGGTGGAAAGAGGAGTACAGTTGTGAGTAGATTAAGAGATGCTGGGGGTCATATGAAAGAAACTCCAGAGGAGATATGGAGAATATTTTTCGAATTTTATGCTGGATTATATAGGACCCAGTTGACTAAAGGCAGGGTAGAGATTCAGAAATACGTTGAACGTCTTCAATTACCTCGTCTGTCTGAGGAATCAGTAGTCTTATTAGATGCTAATATTTCATTAAATGAGATTTGCATCTGGGTTAGATTCACTCCCATTTGAAGTATATAAAGCATATGAACATCTGCTGGCTCCAGAGTTGATAGCGGTTTTTGAGGACGCGGAAAAGAAAGGAAAATTGCCAGGTTCTATGTATGATGCACTGATCTCCTTGATCCTGAAGCCAGGAAAAGATGAATATGATCCAGGGTCCTATAGACCCATATCCCTGCTAAATGCAGATCAGAAAATATTGGCAAAGATTTTAACAAACAGGTTATCTGGGGTAGTGTCGGAGTTGATTGAAGAAGACCAAACGGGTTTTATGGCTGGACGATCTACCTCCGACAATATTCGCAGATTATATGCCAATATTCAGAGTGGGGAGGGAGACTGCTCCATCTTGTCATTGGAACTCCTGGCGGGATATGGCATAGGGCCTAGATTTATAAATTGGCTCAGGTTGCTTTATAGGGAATCTAGAGCGAGGGTCCGGGTGAATGGATATCAGACAGAGAGTTTCCCCATTGTCCAGGGGTACTCGGCAGGGTTGTCCCCTCTCCCCCCTCATCTTTGCCCTATTCATTGAACCTGTGGCAATTATGTTTAGAAAAGATGATGAGGTGGTGGGGTTTGGATGCGGGGGGACAGGGGACAAAGTGTCGTTATATGCGGATGACATTTTGTTATTCCTAAGAGATGCGAAATGTTCTTTGGATAGAGTGATCGAAATTATTAGTAACTTTGGGGAACTCTCTGGAATGGAAATAAATTGGCAAAAATCGGTCCTTTTCCCTATTGGAGATCAGATACAGCATCCGGATTTGAAAGTTTTGGGAAAGGTGGACTCTTTTAGGTATTTGGGAGTGGAGATAGCCTCTGATGTTCGAAGGTATGAGGAGTTGAATTTAAAACCATTACTACAGAAGATTAGGTTAAAGATGAAGATCTGGGCGGGACTCCCTTTGAGTATGATGGATAGAATTAGTATATTAAAAATGGTGGTTCTCCCTCAAGTTCTTTATTTACTCAAGAATAGTCCGGTGTGGATAGAGGGGAAGTTTTTTAAGAAACTGAGGTCAATGTTATCGGATTTTATTTGGCGAGGGCGTAGGCCTAGGATAAAGATTGAATATATGTATGTAGAGGAGTCAAAAGGGTGGATTGGCAGTCCCCGATTTCCAGTTGTATTTTGTGGCCTCCCAATTAGTTTACTTAATGTCATGGACAAGGAGAAAGTATTTGTGTAAAATGGTGGAGGAAAATGAGGTGAAATATGTTGATATTTGGGAATTATTAGAGTCTGGTAAACCTGATAAGAAGGGGAAAAAGAGTTTGGAGGATCTCACTTTCAGGGTGTGGGAACAGATGAAAAGGATATTGCAAGTATATGGTTCATTCACTTTTACCTTATTGTGGGCTAAAACATTTTGAAGAGATGTATAAGCTGAAAGATTATAATTTTTGGAGATTTCATGGGTTGATGAGGGTTGCACAATTTTTTTGCCAAGGGGTATTAAAAGATTTTGTGGATTTACAGAAGGAATATAATTTGCCGGTATTTGCATACTATAGGTATTTACAAATTAAGCATGTGTATAATAAGTCATGGGATAAGAGGAAATTTCAGATTGAGGATATACAGTTGGAGTTATATTTAAAAGGGGCTAGCTCTGATAGAAAAGGATTGTCCAATGTATATAAGTCCCTCCTGTCAACAAAGTTGGGTTGGATGAATCATAGGAGTAGAAGGGAATAAAGAAATACATGTATTGTTTGTAAAGTCAGAAGGTAATTGGACACCACTGGACGCTGGGTAATGGGGGTTAGGTTAGTCAATGCAATAAAAGGAAAGAGAAGGAGAGGGAGGAGATTGATAAATTACCCGTTTTTTGGGTGGTCAGGGTCCTAGGGTGATAAGAGTACCTTCTAGACTATGATTTTAGCTTTTGTTATTTGGTTGGAAGAGGGGGAGGGAACAACTGTTTTTTTTTTTGTTATATAATACAAAAGTTAATTGAATGTACAGTGGGATAAAAAGTTAATAAAAAAAAAAAAAAAAAAAAAAAAAAAGAAGCCTTGTGACTTTTGAAAGACCCGAAACCTTTGAGGCACTAGGAATCATTTCTTCCTATCAGAAGCCTTCTGTTGTCTATGGAAGAACAAAAAAAGTCTAGACCCTTCACAAGGGAAAGTGCATAATATATATTTCAAGCCCTGATGCCCCTTCTAAGACTTTAACCAAATAGCTTGTTGAGCCTCATTAGACATAGCTGCTGCTCTGGTGAAGAAACTGACAGCATCTGCTAAGAAATCTTATCAAAGGTGGAAAGAGATGCCAGAAGCTCATCTCTAGGCTCTTTATCCTTTATACACGTTTCCAACTGTCCTTACCACAATTTTAGGGATCTAGATAACCAAGAAGCCACTGTATAAGGTTTAAGGCTGGCTGAAGCAGATTCCCATGCTTTCTTCTTTCATAAACATCTGCCTTTTTATCTAATGGGTTACCCAAGCAGCCCAAATCCTCAAAGGGAAGGACAGATCTTTTGACAATCTTTGCCACTGGTGTATAGACAAAAGATGTCCCACACAGAAGATACTGCTTCATCAAATGGATATTTCCTTTTGACCACACTAGGGACTGTCATCTAGGCCCCACCATTTAAAGACCTAGTCCGGAATGGATTTAGATTGTTTGACATCCTACAACTGCATGGTGGATCAGACAACCTTTAACAAAAGCTCAGTGTCCCCAGCGAGGAACAAAGCCTTCCCTGTGATATCAGTCCCTATCTAACTGAATATGCCTTGAGTCCATATCATACTCCTCTTCCTTTGACGATTCATAATCCAATTCCTTGCTTCAACTTCAACCTGAAGAATGGGGGAAAAGTATGCTTCCAAGACTTTATGGAAGCTTTCACCTCTGACTTCATTCACCATGGCTTTAATACTTTGAGACATATTATGAGATTCTCCAACAACCAGCTTATCCACACACAGTTGACAAATAGGCCTGGTATAGGACTGTGGTAACATGCTTTTACAGATTCCACACTCTTATGTTTAGACTTGAATAAGCCTTCCTATGAGCCTTTGCTATGTAAAATACATAAGCAAACACAGAACAATTCCCTAACATTAATATAATAAAAAAAAATCTCTCACCCATAAAGGCATAAATCAAAACCAAGCTCCTTAGGACTAGTGCCAGGCTGGTAGGTCTTGAGGCATCAAAACGGTTGGCTGGACCAGAATCTTTCTGCTCTGACATGACTTAGAATAACACTGGGATCAGAGGCGCAACACTGTGGGGGAGATTTAGCAATACTAGGCTTTCCTAATCTAGCCCAGCATGGGACCACCCTGGAGGTGACATGAAGACGCCCTAAAGTGAAGTCTTGAGCAGTCCTCTGCATGCCCAGAATCCACCAGGCAATACAGCTACCATCTTGGTTACTGGTATACGCTGCACGGAATGGAGACCAACAGATACCAATGGACTAGACAGGAGCCGCCTGGCTCCCACCACATGGAAAGGGACTGGGAAGGAGAACACAGGAAAAATGCGGACTACGTAGCAAGGCAGCTCCCACAAGAGACTTACACAGCTACAACATAGGTACCTTACGGTATTGTAGACCTGGACCTTCCCCAGCCCCCAGGTGTGAACTTTCCATAGATCTTCTTATGCCCCTTTCACACGAGCGGGAGACTCGCATGTCTCCCGCAACGCATCTACAGGGCTGGACTCGGCACGGACAGGGATCGCAGAGCATTATATGCGATCCCTGTCAGCGCCGAGTCCAGCCCTGTAGATGCGTCGCGGGAGACATGCGAGTCTCCAGCTCGTGTGAAAGGGGCATTAGGGAGCTAGAGCTCCCTCAGGACATCCTCTCCGGATGACAAAAAACCTGAACCGAAGTGTATTGGGGGTGCGAACCATTTTACCTTCTCAGGTTTCCTGCCCTGGATAGGAGGTCTTACTCGCATGGGTGCGGTCAAGGGTAAAGATAAACAATGAATGCGTGTGAGGACAAGCGCTGCCTTAGCCCCATACAGCAGAGTTGATTGATGCATGGAAATGAAGCTCTCACCTCCTGTAATGAGGAGGCTATTATTGGGAATGAAATGTTTGTTAATTGCCTGCTTGTTACAGGAGGTAAAAGATGCATTTATGTGCAGCAATCATCGCCTTTGTATGGGGACAAGCAATCGCTAGAGTGATTGTTTGTCCCCATGCCCATTAATTGCATCCAATCAGCAAAACACTGTTTAGACAGCACAATCTGCTGTCCAGAAGCAATAGGTGAACCCAACAGCAATGTATTCACACAATAAACAAGCGTTTGCTCATACATCAGGTGATTGGCGGCGCCTCTACACAAGGCAATTATTGGGAAGAAGTGCTCCTAGCTTCATAATTGCCCCGATCATTGGTCTGTGTTAAGGGGCTTCTAGACTAGCAGATTATTATATTGGTGTTGATTTGGAGCCTACAGAAAAGTGTCTGAGCAAATCTCCAACTCCGAACGCCTTTCACTTAATCCTAGTTCAAATATTTATCACTTATATTAAAAGGAATTAATTTACCCATAAAAAAGTAACACGATTACCATTTCATTACATATAATCACAACTATTTTTTGGCCTTTACAGATTCATTCATATTTTATGTTCAATTTGCACCTGCATGATAGATTAAAGTAATGTAACTTGCAATTAGGCCTTATTCACATGACGGCGGTTTTCAGAACAGTGAATACAGTGAAAGGGGGAAATGTTCTATTTTGTCAATTTTCATGGCCTGATAGTCGTTGAAAGGGGCTATTTTTAACGGGTATTTTTCAGTTGAAAAAAAACAGCAGTCAAAAATTTGACCTTTTTGCCATTTTTAACTGCCGTTTTCTCGTCACAGTCATGTGGATGCAGCCTTCATGCACATATGCATATCACAGTTCTGTTCTGTATGAAGAATGGCATCCAAACAGGTGCAATGAGCCTTTACTGTGCCCACTGAATGTCTAAAATAGAGGGGTTTCATTTTCAGAGAACACAACCAAAAACACATATTGTGGAACTACTGGTTCTAGAGAAGAATATTACCAAGAAAAACCATGGAGGGTGGTTGTACAAAGCCACAGGAGACTCTACTCTGTGCCCCCATACATCCCCCTGAGAAACTATAATACACTACTGTGCAGCAACAACATAATGCTACCACTGGCTTCGCTATATATTCATGCTTTGGGAGCCCTCTTTAATGAGGATTATCATTAAAACAAGTGATATATGGGGGAGAAATTATTTTTAGGTAACTAGCACACTACATGTAGCCATGTACCCTTCATCAGATCCTTATTATTATCCCACCATGTAATTATCCAAGAATGGGTTGTAAGCTGCGATAACAGAATGTCATTTCCAAGCAGCACGTTTTGGTTGGAAAGATCCTTCTTTTTGTAAAAGAATAAGGAATTCTGTGGAAACTATTAGCTCATTTTGATACCCATACACTTCCCGTGCTCCTTTTACTGCATTACAAACCGCTATGAGCAAAACCAAAGCATGTGCTTGGAACGCATAAGCGGAATCTCCTGGATTTTTCCATTTTTTGAACTGTTGTCCGATAATAAATATTTTTTTAATCCAATGAATTTTGTATGCTGTACCTGGCCTCAGAAGTGCTGCCATGGACATAAAGCACCGGAGAGAGGAGGTGAGCCGCTCTTCCCTCCTTATCTTGCAGTACAAACAGGCTGAGTAAGCATTGTAGAAGTACTTTAATCCGTTTGTTTCAGTCATCCTGCTGCCCTCATGAAACCTAATCAAAAATTGTTCTTCAGACTGCCATTCTGTATATTTTCAGGCCTCTCGAACTTCGCAAAAGCTATGTTCAGTGCATTCCCATGCAGTCAGGGTGATACTAAAATTCCCATCCTCCCCTACCAGTGGCCAGAGTTTCGCAGCATTTGTCTTCCCTGCATGGGTAGCAAAATTATACTGGTCTGGAGATGTCAGACTGTGGTCAAGATAATGACCAGTGACTGATGTAGCTGGCGGGTCTGATCTGAAGCTCGATTCGATCAAGGCTAACTGCTACTGTTAGCAAAGTGACCACCACATCATACAAAAACCTAAAAGATGGTATCACAGCCAAGCGAAACATCCATGAATAGATTCTTAAAAAAATTATTCTCAGTTATAAGCAGTTGCACAATATTTGTACCATATGAATGCACATTGACATAGAAATGGTGTGAGTTGTCCGTTTCTTTCAGAAGGAAAAACAGACAATTGTGTGAACAAAGCCTGTATTAGACTGACGATCATCAGGAAGGGAAGCGTTCCTTCCTGACATTAACCTGCTCTTCTCATCAGTGAAGGAGACTGCTGCATTTACAAGCTGTGATCTCCTCCACAGTATGGGGAGTTGTGATCCCTAATGCCATTGCTCTTCCTCATACTGACTCATTGTTTGCTGGCAGCAGATCGTGATTAGGCGGCACAATCTGCCATGACAAACGATAATCTTTCAGTCAGCAGCACTTTTACACAGGCAGATCATTGCTAACGAGTGTTCATACGACCTGCCCGACTATCTCCAAGTCTAATACAGCCCTACTGCCAATTCATACAGACTTTCATTCCTTTATAAGAAATCTCATTGCTCTCATTTACCTGCCATGTGTTCAATTTGGGTTTAAATGTGTTTTCTATTCTGCTGCCTTTGACAAGAACAGGAATAATTCACACTCCACATTCACAAGTCACATGAGGTGAGGCATAACATTTCTTCTGCATTTAGCCGGGCACTCTAATATTCTACTTTTATCAGCCTGAAAATTCCCAAGGGAAGTGGCACCGGCAGAAAACCCAGCGTATGAATGAACTTTAGTCTGTATCCTACCTGCTAGCGCTTTAGATGAAATTCACACCTTGTATAGAAGAACACACTCTTTCATACACTAGTAGGATGTGACCTTCTGGCTGTAGACTTCACATCATGAAATTACTGTTAAGCCATTTCCGTGTCACCCCAAACAACTACAGCAAATGGAAAATGACAGTGAATGGAACTGAGAGCGCTATATCAATCTGAAACAAGACAGATTATTAAAGAGGATCCTATAGGCACAGGTTTGTGTATTGGGTTATCCATTCTGATTCGCTTATTTTCGCATGCAATACTATTGTACACTATGTTACCTGCACTACGAGTATTCGATGGTGCCAGGTGGAGGGCATGTAAGGCCAAACAATCCAAACAGAAGATTCCACAGCACTCAACGAAGGTTGCCTCAACGAGTTTGTATGAAGCCACTCAAGAATAGGGATGTTTCGGTTTAAGACAACCTGCAATATGGGTCTGTGCCTAGTGTGAAGCAGTCGTGGAAATACTGGACCATGGTCATCTAATATTCTGGACCATGTGTTAAATAAAGCAAACCTACTGACACAAGCTTCCATTAAGTGCCATGGTATCTTCTATTTTGCATGCAATACATTTGTTCAGAACATAGAGTGACTTTGTTCAGCTGGACCAGGAGAATCCGAAGAATTGATCCAAACACTTCTCCCTGTGCCCATTTGGTATTTCATGCTGCCCTTGGTTACAGCAGCATGAATCTACAGCACTAACAGCTTCCACTTAACCAAAGCAAAATAACACCGCTGCCAAAACCACCTATTATCTCCATTCAACATGTACAAATTAGGCCTTGTTCACACATCAGTTATTTGATCAGTTATTTCCATCAGTTATTGGGAGCCAAAACCTGGTGCAGGTCTAAAACACAGAACAGGTGCAGATCTTTCCATAACACCTTATCCTGGTTTTGGCTCACAATAACTGATGGAAATAACTGATCAAATAAGTGATGTGTGAACAAGGCCTTAGAGGGGACCTGATTTTAGAGGTGGCTTCAGGCAATCTCCCTCCACTATGGAAGGACATAGCTCCACAGGTGGGGTTGCTCTAAACAACACTGCAGACTTTTACAATCATATACCTGTGTGTATGGGGGGGCCTGGGGGGTACATCCACCAATGTGAGGTCCTACCCACCGCAAAGTTTCACTTAAATAGTCTTTACCAGTGGAGAGCCCCATTGTTTCTGCCTTGACCAAACTATACATCTCCCTCCTTCCAAGTCTCTTCTTGAGACAGAAGTATTAGAGCTGCATGTTTTGTGACACAAGGAGAGCATAAAAATACCTACTATTATCAGGATTATTTTATACTAAATATTTGCTTATGTCAAAAACCCAAAGGTACTTAAAGTTTGATCACTCAGCTCTTGGATCAGACAGTGTGTTTCCACGTGTTCTCTTGAACTCGCACATTCCTTCAGCCTTCCACACCCCGTCTGAGTCACGCTACCAATCCCATGTGACTGGATGAGACTGATTTTATTTTTTGTTCTGGCAAACAAGGGCACTTAATTTTTTTTTGAATAACCAAAATGTCTAATCTCCAAGGCCATCCATCAGCAGACATTTTTCTCCAAGGCTCAAAATGCTTTCAGGTTATATAGGGTTTTATGGTTGATGGGCATCAGAACATGTACCCAGCCACTAATCACATTTATGGAGGTAGCAGGGGTAAGTGGCTGTTTTACCACTTATAACCATCCATTCCTGTGGATTAACCCAAAAATTCCAGCAAAGCCAATCCCGCAGTGCCCACTGAAGGATGCCTGGCATGTATGGGCAATGTAGGCTACAGCAATAGAAAGTAACCGAGCTCCATTACAGTGGTTGCCACTGTTGTGAAATCTGGGCGACAATTCTCTATGTTGTAAGGGAGCCATATTGGAAATTTCCCAGGGTCAGGTGAACACAATGGTTAATACTATTAGAAAATAACAAGTGAATATGAAAAAACAGAAAATGTATGTGAATTGCTCACTCCTTGGCAGTACGAGCTGCAGAAAATGAAGAGATGACAA
This sequence comes from Rhinella marina, assembly GCA_900303285.1. NCBI lineage: Eukaryota > Metazoa > Chordata > Amphibia > Anura > Bufonidae > Rhinella > Rhinella marina. The sequence continues at coordinate 381,492 of ONZH01020898.1, read as the reverse complement.
CCACATACATAATGTATGCACATTTGTCAAGGTGACAGCATGTAGAAACAACTGTCCATGTAACAAACAATATAAAAAACTTCAGACAGAAAAGAGCAATTCCTTATATCAGTGAAATATTTTCTTTGCAGAACAGCTGGCTTGGCAGGTATGACGCTCTAATGGCTCATTATTAGCCCTGGGGCACATCATAACCTTAGTAGTAAAGCGAGCTTTTAATGGTGTCAGCAAGCCTCTATTAGTTATGTCTGTGACTCATGTTCTTCCAAAGACACCGGAAACACAGCATGAAATAACAGGGCTCCAGAATCATGCACACAAGCTGCCAACTACAAGACAAATAAAATGCCATTTTTCCTAGCCTCCTTCCTAACTGACATGCACATGGGTTTATCAAATCGACATTAAAAAATAGGGCATGTTTAGCAGCAGCAACGTATGTATTTACATTGGTCCTAACATATTCTGTGCATGTATTTTGAGGTTAGTATTGGGCTATGCAATGTGCTGTGTCAAGCCAGTCTGAGAAACTAACTGGTGTATACCAGTTAGCAAATTACTCCCTAAGAGTATATTTACACAACAATTAAAAATGACCGTGTGATGAACGTGGTGAAAGCGCAGCCTCGCGGTGTAACAGCAAGCCCCCGTTGCTACTAGAATCTCATTTGCATATATTGCACATACAGTGGGGAAAATAAGTATTTGATACACTGGCAATTTTGCAAGTTTTACCACCTACAAAGAATGGAGAGGTCTGTAATTTTTATCGTAGGTACACTTCAACTATGAGAGACAAAATCTAAAAAAAAAAATCCAGAAAAATCACATTGTATGATTAATTAAATAAATAATAAATTTGCATTTTATTGCATGAAATAAGTATTTGATACATAGGAAAACAGAAATTAATATTTTGTATAGAAACCTTTGTTTGCAATTACAGAGGTCAGATGTTTCCTGTAGTTCTTGACCAAGTTTGCACACACTACAGCAGGAATTTTGGCCCACTCCTCCATACAGATGTTCTCCAGATCTTTCAGGTTTCGGGGCTGTCGCTGGGCTACATTGAGTTTCAGCTCCCTCCAAAGATTTTCGATTGGGTTCAGGGCTGGAGACTGGCTGCAAGGTGCTGTCGTCCTGTCCACTTTGCAGAACAGCACCCCCAAGGTATGAGGTTTCCAACCCCATGCTTCATTGTTGGGACAGTGTTCTTGGGGTTGTACTCATCATTCTTCCTCCAAACAGGGCTAATGGAGTTGATACCAAAAAGTTCTATTTTAGTCTCATCTGACCACATGACCTTCTCCCATGCCTCCTCTGGATCATCCAGATGGTCACTGGCGAACTTCAAACGGGCCTGGACATGTGCTGGCGTGAGCAGGGGGAACTTGTGTGCTCTGCAGGATTTTAATTCATGACAGAGTAGTGTGTTACTAACGTTAATCTTTGAGACTGTTGTCCCAGCTCTGTTCAGGTCATTGACTAGGTCCTCCCGTGCAATTCAGGGCTGATTCCTGACCTTTCTCAGAATCCTCCTTACCTGGTGTCCTTAGAAAGCTATTTAGTGTTGGCCATGGTGGAGAGGTTGGAGTGTGATTGATTGAGTGTGTGGACCGGTGTTCAAACAGGTGCAATTAATACAGGTAATGAGTGCAGAGTAGGAGGGCTTCTTAAAGAAAAACGAACAGGTCTGTGAGAGCCAGAATTCTGACTGGTTTGTAGGTGATCAAATACTTATTTCATGCAATAAAATGCAAATTAATTATTTAAAAATCATACAATGTAATTTTCTGGATTTTGTTTTTTAGATTCTGTCTCTCACAGTTAAAGTGTACCTACAATAATAATTACAAACCGCTCCATTCTTTTTAGGTGGGACAACTTGCAAAATCTCCATTGTATCAAATACTTATTTTCCCTACTATATGAACACGGAACCAACACAGATGCCTTCAGTTGCCAGGCGCACATGCAACAGGTCAGCCAGCTACAAATCTGCTGACAGATGCCCTTTAACTCAATCAGTAGAAATATGAAAAGTCAGTGTAGCCTAGGCCTTACTAGATACAAACGGGTACCATGCTACAAAATTTGCCAGTAAAAAAATGTGACTGAAAAAATGGAAATGTCAATGACGTCCTTTTATTATTTCAGTTTTATTTGCATTTACAATTGTAGACAGAAAGATATGTAAAATAATGGCAACAAGAAATAAGAGCATTAGAAATTTAGCCTAAACTGGTTAAAATTTAAATTGATTTTGTAAAAGAAAGAAAGCAGAGATATATTTGACCAACCCTGCTACTGCACTGGAAATGACTCATTTTATGATTTTAGTCAGACTAATGACTTCATCATAAGACATTATAAGAAACTCAGCGCTTGTCTTGGGTTTAGTAGAAAGGCCACGATTATTAGAAAATTGTACGCAGACATTACAGCTGAATTTCAATAGTAGATTAGAAACTCTCGGACTAACCATTCAAAAGTCCAGCTCAGAGACCCAAGACACTGCGATAAATAATAGTAGCACTATGGGCATAAAACATGCTGAGACAGGGCAAGCGTCACCTAAGGTAATGTGTAATATTAGCTAAACAAGATTTGTGAATTCATCCTAGCAATGTTCTCACTGAGGAACAAGCTCTTCTGTGCTGGTACTTGTCTTGAGGAGTCAAAGTATTTTCTGGCATCCAAGTCCATGTAACAGAGGGTAAAGTGGACATAAAAGTACACAAGTGAATATTGAGCACAAGCAGTGGCGGACTGGCCAAAGGCCCTAGACCCTACAGGGAAATTTGCTGGTGGGCTGATGCCCCAGATGGCCACCTAAACCCTCCTCTTGGCCAAAAGCCAGGTACACAAAGGTCTACTGCACTCAGCATTAATTAATTTAGGCAGTATTTTGTGGTGCACTGTGGTATCTGGGCCACTTTTAGTTTTTTTTTCAGGGCTACTTTAAGTTCCCAGTCCACCCCTGAGCACAAGTATATAAATGTAAAGTAAAATAGCTATACACAAGTACATAAATGATGATACTGTAGTGTCGCAATGTCATAAGAAAAGTCACATTTCCAATCCAGAGGATGCAACATTCAGTAGAGATGAGGAGAACATGCAGACCATGGTATGAACACATTCACTGGAGAAGAGCATAATGAGAACAATAAAGCCAACAGCCTCCGTATCATCCAGTGTAATAAATGGGTAACAGATCACTTGTACTTTGATTTGACCAAACATTAACCCATCTACATGAGCATGAAATAGAAGATGTTAAGACTGTGTTCACATAAGCATCAGAGGCTCCTTCAGGAACCTCTGCCACAAATTCCATCACATTTGAACGGGATGTGCTACTGATAACACATTCCCTATCCACCGGACAGAGGATTCATCGCTGGGTGTCTGACCGCTGGGACCTCCAGCAAATCAAGAGAACAGGGGTCTACAAAAAAATAAAAAATAAGCAGTGGTGTGCATGTGTAACCACCGCCCTTATTAACTTCTGTGGGACTGCCGAGTCTGACTACAGTGCATGGTGCATAAAAGTTATTGGTGGCACAATGCCTTCAATGAAAAAGAAAAAGAAATAAAAATAGTGCTGCATGCTGAACTATTTTTCCACCAAAATGGGCGCCATTTGTGTCCATGTACATGGAAGACATCAATAACAAACACATGTTAGGACCTTTGGCAAATTTCTAGATCCATATGTATCACATGGTGTTATGGTACTGCAAATCTTAGAAAGCTGAGACACTACACATGGCAGCTGAAACTACACAGGAGTTGATCCCCTGGCATCCTAAGCATGTCTGTAGGACCAGATCTCATAGTTCAAGGTTCTACCCGGATTAAGATCTCTACCCGGAGCCAAGCTAGAGTGAGAAAATACAACTTTAACTCAAGTCACTAATGACAAGGACACAATATATAAGACTGTCTATGGATCTGTAGATGAACAAATGTTATCCAGAAGTCAAAAATAAAATGAATTAGAGCTTAAATTTCACAAGCAGCCATTTATCCCATCCGAGGGAAGGAATAGAGGACACAGTAGCCACTATGGTAAACCGACCACAAATAACACTGCAGAAATAAGATACTTACTTTAACATAGGCAAAATCTAAATTGTTTTCCATCTTCCAAAAGTAATTTCTCCAGATTTCTAGGCTATGCAGTCCATGCTGCTCATAATCACTTATATTAGCATTATCCTTGAAGATAGATTTAATGAGGGCCAGGCATGCTCCATTCCTTTCGAGGACTGATGACACTGGATCATCTGCCTGACCAAGGTTACATTAAAAAGCCACGAAAAGCACAAATACAGACTTGTGACATGCCATCCCTGGGCTGTGAATTCACTTATTGTGTGCATTTCCGGCACTGCACGCTAGATCGTATTTGAAGACTAAAAGGGCTAATTGTGTATTGCTGAAAGCAATAAAAATGTGCGGTCTTGTGATAATCCAACTGCTTGACCTGGAAAGCCATCAATACTAATATTTATTATGTAAAAAGTCTCATAAAAGAACATAGTGATAGTCTAGGATGTGCAGCTTGCAGTACCACCCTGTGTGCTAGACACTGGCCAAAGAACAAGGCAATAATTTCCCATTGGTACAGTAATACCGGACACGACCATATGAAAGGGCCAATAGATCCAGGCAGAAAAATCATATTTAACACTGACTAATTATTGTAATATCCCTGACGGACTTCATGATATATCTGCTGACCGTAAGAGGGAACGTCGCCAGCAAGACATGGCTACTTTCTCTAATAGGTAAGTCATCGAACGATTCTGAGAGGCAGACGCTATAATTCATCATATCACACATATCACATACCAGACACTATAAGTCATGTCTACTACCAGATGCTTCTTTGGTGTTTGGCCTGCGGGGTTAAAAATTGTGTGGAGATTTATCACGCCCAGTACTACTGAATTCTGGTGCAAAATATGGCTTTGTGACTTTTTAGGCATTTCTGTGCAAAACTTTGGTGCCGTTTTGCACTTTTACACCACTCAAACCAGTTGGTAAAAGTGACTGGTAAAGTGGACATGGTTACCTTCATGAGCCGATTTAAGCTAGATTTATTAACTGCTAATTTTTAAAATTGTCGCTGCCTTACTCCAATAATGGGGTGTTGTAGAAAGTGGAGTAAAAACCTCAAGATAGATATGCTAGGGTGGGTTCCCATCACGTTTTATGCCTCTGTTTGATGTATACGTTAGTAAAAAAAAAAAAAAAGAAGGACTCTAAAACACAGCACGTCACGTTCTTGTATCCTGCAGTTTTTTTGTTTGTTTGTTTTTTTACTATAGAACTCTATGGCAAACGGATACCACTGTATGGCATCAGTCTGAGGCATCTGTTTAACATATACGTTTTTGAATACGTTAAAAGGATAGGAAAAAACATAATGTGAAACCAGCCTTGGACATAAAGATGCACCAAATTTATCAAGCATATGCGTCGCATTTGAGAAATTTGGTGCATATTACGGCAACAAAGATTCCTGAAAAACTGACTTTCCTCCTGATCTGCCCCTTGTATGTTCAGTACTATGTAATTCAACATGGTCACAGGAAGTTTTCCAGTGTTAGTTATGCTTAACCATTATATAAATGTAATGTTATATAACTCTTATGCTTCCATTAGTTTAGTGTCAGTGAACAAGAACAAGCAATTTGGTAACCCGCTATTCCTGCACTCAGTCTATGGCTACGACCACGTGTAGTGAAAATGCTGGAGATATTCCTGTTACATATACTGGCAGATAATCCACAGCAGAAAATAGCTGAAGCAAAGTGGATGAGATTTTAACAAATCACCTCCACACGCTGAGGAAAATTTCTGCACATACATTGAAATACTGTATCATGTTGATTTTAATTTAGCAGATTTTCATTCATGGATTTCATCCTTTGAGATGAACAGTGTGAGATCCATGGCAAAGAAAAACATACAAAATTTTTCCACAGAATCTCAGTGAAATCCCCAATTTCCCCCCCCCATCCCATGTGGGGGTATATATAGGAATATAGTTGTATTCTCTGAGAAAAGGACTCGCTATATACTAGTTTGTAGCCTATAAATGTAGGATCCAATCATGGTGCAGCTTTCATTTCATATTGTGCTCTTGAGAAATAAAAGCCGTACTGTGATTGGTCGCTATGGGCAACAAGGACAGTGTGTAATTCAGAAACCTCCTCCATAGTATATTAGAAAGTTGTACCTTTTCAGGGCGTGATTACAAACTGTTGGCATAAAACTCCTTTACTATAATCTTTTACATTAATTACATGAGCATTAGAAAAGGAAAATGGGATTAAGAGAACATAAAACGACTCACGTATAAAATGTTGGTGAAGGGAAATAGAGTTCAAATCTCAAAAATGGCGTTTAGCCATATGCCATCTACATTACAGTAGTCTGAGATCCATTTTATGTTACATGCATAAGACAAATTGGAAAAATGTTAAAAGATACATTTGTACCATTCTCAGTTAACATAGATAAAAGATATAAAAATTGGTATCTTCATGTCTTTATGTGATCATACAAGCGACGCCCAAGCTTTTAATTTGGATACTCTATGAGGATGATCTGGATAAGCCAGTAAATTTGCTTAAAAAGTTTTTCTTTTACACATGCAAGTTTAAAGGGGTTGTCCCACAGAAAATATTCTGCAGTTTTCAAACCAGCACCTGGATCTGAACACCTTTATAACTGCATGCAATTAAAAATTTAGTATAACCACTGAGTTATTCAACTAAATGTATCTGCATAGCGCCACCTTCTGTTTGCTCTTTTTCTAATTTCTCTGTCCTGCTCACTGAGATGGAAGCATATGCTCAGTTCCATCCTTCAATTGCCGACCGCTGAAGTGCAAAGGACATGTCTCCTGAGAAAGTGCACACCCCCTAAGCTGACAGCTTGAAATAAATCTAGCAGAGATCTCTGGACCCACGTGAAGTACAGAGCTGGTTATAGCTTTGTTAGAAAGAGGTTGCCATGTACTATGTGATGATTTTCACTTTTTATGTTAATCATTGGATAACCCCTTTAAGTTTTACAAAACAAAAAAATTATATATATATATATATATATATATATATATACACACACACACATACATACACACACACACTAAGAATATATAAAGTGGTCATGTATCAGGTTTTAGTCCACAAAAATGGAAGATTTCATCCATCGGTAGATTGTCACATAAGACTGCTCTAGGTAATATATATGGGTACACTTCAGAAATTAAATTGGGGCAGTCCTGGTATACAAGCTCTAGTGAAACAGTTTGTAAGTTATTACTTAAATTACATTTCAGGCTTCTGTTCGGAGCTAAATATACCAATATTCAATTACACATAATTGGGATCATCAACAAGTAAAATAACTTTATTTGAAAGATTAACTAAGATTGAACTGAAAAGAAAGAGTTGCAACCAGGCAGCAACACGAGGACAGAATTTCTAAAACCTATCAGGTAGAAAGCTGGCAAGTACAAAATGTGGTCATACTATAGTTGTGAAGGGTCTGTATTAGGCAAGTTTCACACGTGCGAGTTTTCTGTCCTAGCGCGTTCTGTTTTGTCAACAGACAGCATCCATACTGAACCCTGACTAATTCACTTCAATGGTTATGTGCACAAGAGCATTATTTTTCACAAACAGGCTTTCTGTCTGCAATGTATTCTATACTTATACGCAGGACTGGTCCACTGAAGTCAATCAGTCAGTGGCATCTACATGTACTCTGTTTATCACTGATGTTACTAGGAGATGTTGAGTGTTATTCTTCATATTTTTCTTCACGCGTGTGAAAAACAGATGCAATTCGGACAGAAAAACCTAAAAAACACATAACAAAATTGAAGACAATAAATGATTCAACTTGCATGCGAAACTATGAATTTTTCCTGAACAGACCCTTACACATTCCATAGCGCATGTGGAAGAGGCCTTAGAAAGCTCTATCAGTCCTTACCCTGGGTTTTCATACAGCGTCCAAATGGCTGAGAACCACATTAACCCCTTAGTGACCACCCATATTCCTTTTTACGGGGACTTAGGCTGGGCTGCCGCTCATTAAAGGGTTTCTGTCACCAGTTTTTTCGGTATGAATCAGGCTGACATTAGAGATGTGCTAATGTCACCTGATTCCAAATATATATCTGTTTTATTTACTGGTGCCCCTATTTTTATATAAAATGAACTTTTATTTTATGCTAATAAGGCCTCTAGGTGCAAGGGGCGTTATCCCTGCTCCTAGAGGCTCTGTTGGTTAGGATCACACAAACAGCCTGTCTCCTCCTAAACCATGTGACTGATCACATGGTCATGACATCATTGAAGGTCCTTGCAAGCTATGGTGAATGGAGTGTTTCTTCTCTGCCTGGTCCTGTCAATCAACAGAGCCTCTAGGAGCAGGGGTAACGCCCCTTGCACCTAGAGGCCTTATTAGCATAAAATAAAAGTTCATTTTATATAAAAATGGGGGCACCAGTAAATAAAACAGATATATATTTGGAATCAGGTGACATTAGCACATCTCTAACGTCAGCCTGATTCATACCGAAAAAACATTCAGAATGGTCCCGGGTTATAAGTGGTGTATCCAAGGTTCAGTGCTGGGTCCTCTATTTAATTTATTAATAATGATAGAGGATAGGATTAATAGCACTATTTCTATACTGTACTGTGCAGTCTATAGAAGATGTTCAAAAACTACAAGTTGACTTAGACACCCTGAGTGGGCATCAATTCTGCAAATGAGGTTCAATGTGGATAAATGAAAAGTTATGCACCTTGGTAGTAATATTCCCTGCGCGTCATATATCCTAGGGGAGTTCACACTGGGAGAGTCAATTGTAGAGAAGGATTTGGGTGTTCTTCTAAGGCTACCATGATATTGTCATGTATTGAACAAGGCATGGACTTGCAGGACAAGGATCTAATATTATCAATTTACAAAGGGGAAGAAAAAGTTCTCCAGAGGCGTCAGGGCTTCTTCACTGTAAGAACTGTGAATCTGTTGAATAGTCACCTCAGCACATGGTCACAGCAGGAGCAGTGGGTGGTTTTAAAAAGGTCTTCAATTAATTCTTAAAAGTAAATGACATTAATACTTATGAAAGTATGTAAAAAATCCGGGTCTGGTGCCCTTTTCTAAAATTTTCATCCCCTCCTATGCCTTAGTTAAACTTGATGTCTTGTCTTTTTTCAACCGTATTAACTATTTTACTATGTGTCACATAACAGTGTAAATTTGCTCATTCCTAACATGTTCACCTAAAGGCTCCCTGTTGCCCACAGATGAGATACGTAAGCAATGGATGTCAGCAGTCTCCATGTCCATAGGCTGTAAAATGGTGTCATTTACTCAACTGACTGCTTCCTCCTTCTGCACCAGCACTGAACATGTCCAGTATATGCACAGATATGGGAGGTTCTGCTGCTTGGATACGCTCAGTACCTGTGCAGAAGTGGGTGCAGCAAGGGAAAAGCTGGAGAAGCAAATCACATGACTGCCTCCATCTTACACTGTATGGATATGGGGACTTTCAATGCCCAGTGTTTACATATTCCATGGTAAACAGTTGACAGTTTTAGCTAGGGGCTTGGGAAAGCTGGACAAACATACTTTTTGAGGAGTTTTTCCTCAATAGGAGTAGTGTGAATATGAAGTTTTACTCTGGCAGGTTCTGTTCCTACAAGTGGCCAGTTCACTGATGTGCTCTGTGCATTGAGCTGCTTTACAGTCCCTCCCCTCTGGTCTGAGACAGCTGTATTGGTCTCCTAGTTGGATACCTCAGCTGTTACTCAGAGCAGAGGGGTGGGCTGTGAAGCAGCTTAATGTGAAGAGCACTTCACATTGAAGCCCCACCTCCTTGGTCCTTGTAGGAGTACAACACGGCAGAATAAAAATTCATATTCGCACTACTCCTATTGCAAAAAGCTCCACAAAAGGGATGATTGTTCTGCACTCCTGAATGCCTACCTAGTGCTACCAACAACTTAGCATAGTCAGGACTGCTGACAGCCTCCCTTTAATACATGCAGACGTGTTTGCTGATGGTTGGGCATTTCATCCTCAAGCATTTGTTTATTTCTTATGTTGACTTCCGGTAGACACGATCTATTGCACTGGATTTCTTTATTGCCCAATCTAAAGGTAGACGGCACATTAAAATGGTATTTGTTTCTCGCTTTTTTTGCCTTTCAATGTGAATTTTTTATTTTAGATTTTTTTCTTTCAGTGATGTATTTCTAGGATTTTATACAAAGTATAACATGCTCAACTCCAATGTAAGCCAACAGTATTCCTTCTGTTGCAAGCGTCCCTAGGCTATTTAAAGAGGACTACACATGCTGTGGAAAGCAGGCTATCATGTGTCCTCTTGAGATGCGTGGTCATAGCCGGAGCTTAAAGGAAACATACCAATATACTCCATTCCATTGAAAGCTCTTTGCAAATGTGTTTGGCCCATAATGATTACTCATGTTTCAAGCTGGATTCACATGAGCATAACACCAAAGTAGTTCTCGTTCATATAACAGACTGACCAAGTAAACCCAGCAAGGATCATAAGGATCAGTGATTTTTAGAATTCGGGTCAATTAAACCCACAACTGGGCCACAAAATATGGAAGCAATACAGACAGAAAAAAAGGCCATATTATCCTCAAGTGTTTATCTCTTCTGAGTCAAAGGCTGGGTTTCCATATTCTGTTTTTTTATACAGTCTTGATACCAAAACCAGTAGAGGGTTCAAAAAAGGTTAGACTCAGTCTTTCCTTTATAAGTGTGCTCCGTTTATAATCTGTTCTTGGCTTTGGCTTAAAAAAACTGCATAAAAAATCTGAACATGTAAACCCTTCCATTATGCCACTAAGAAAAGGGTAATTCATTCATTGATTGAGTGCACAATTTCATAAATATGCTCTACTGCTGTTAACCATGACTGAATCAGACATCAAGAAAACCACGAGCATAAAATGCTAATTCTTGAAAGCAATGACCTGGTCAATTGTGAACATGTACAAATGAAAAGCATCCACTCAACAGCATAGTTGTAGCCTTCACACAGTCTTTGACCAATAGACGGAACATCAAATCAATCAAAAGGAGCACAATGAAAGCATAACACAGGTACAGTGATAAACAGGTTTTCAAACATGCAGACTTGTTCTTCTTTCTTGTGCCAACATTGTATGTGAGTGAGCAATAGAAGTCATACTCACAAGCTGCTGGTACAAAACCTTTTGTTTTTTTTCTCTTTCTTTAAATAAAAGAAATAAAAGAACAAAAGGTTTTGTACCAGCAACTAGTGAGTATGACTTCTATTGCTCACTCACATACAATGTTGGCACAAGAAAGAAGAACAAGTCTGCATGTTTGAAAGACTGTCTGTGCTGAGTTAAGCAGAGCTCCCGATGTGGACTTGCATTTGCTACAGGTGGCTGAAGTGCTATATATATCTAGGTCATAAATATCAGCTGTGGTAAAAAATATATTATATATATATATATATATATATATATATATATATATATATATACACACACACACACATACATATACACACATAGATACATACACACACACACATACAGTACAGACCAAAAGTTTGGACACACCTTCTCAAAGAGTTTTCTGTATTTTCATGAATATGAAAATTGTAGATTCACACTGAAGGCATCAAAACTATGAATTAACACATGTGTAATTATATACTTAACAAAAAAGTGTGAAACAACTGAAAATATGTCTTATATTCTAGGTTCTTCAAAGTAGCCACCTTTTGCTTTGATTACTGCTTTGCACACTCTCTTTGGCATTCTCTTGATGAGCTTTAAGAGGTAGTCACCTGAAATGGTTTTCACTTCACAGGTGTGCCCTGTCAGGATTAATAAGTAAGATTTCTGGCCTTATAAATGGGGTTGGGACCATGAGTTGTGTTGGGCAGAAGTCAGGTGGATACACAGATGATAGTCCTACTGAATAGACTGTTAGAATTTGTATTATGGCAATAAAAAAGCAGATAAAACCGAGTGGCCATCATTACTTTAAGAAATGAAGGTCAGTCAGTCCGAAAAATTGGGAAAACTTTGAAAGTGTCCCCAAGTGCAGTCGCAAAAACCATCAAGCGCTACAAAGAAACTGGCTCACATGAGGACCGCCCCAGGAAAGGAAGATCAAGAGTCACCTCTGCTGCGGAGGATAAGTTCATCCGCGTCACCAGCCTCAGAAATCGCAGGTTAACAGCAGCTCAGATTAGAGACCAGGTCAATGCCACATAAGCCTAAAATAGCTGCTAGGAAACCACTGCTAAGGACAGGCAACAAGCAGAAAAGACTTGTTTGGGCTAAAGAACACAAGGAATGGACATTAGACCAGTGGAAATCTGTGCTTTGGTCTGATGAGTCCAAATTTGAGATCTTTGGTTCCAACCACCGTGTCTTTGTGCGACGCAGAAAAGGTGAACGGATGGACTCTACATGCCTGGTTCCCACCGTGAAGCATGGAGGAGGAGGTGTGATGGTGTGGGGGTGCTTTGCTGGTGACACTGTTGGGGATTTATTCAAAATTGAAGGCATACTGAACCAGCATGCCTACCACAGCATCTTGCAGCAGCATGCTATTCCATCCAGTTTGCGTTTAGTTGGACCATCATTTATTTATCAGGACAATGACCCCAAACACACCTCCAGGCTGTGTAAGGGCTATTTGACCAAGGAGGAGAGTGATGGAGTGCTACGCCAGATGACCTGGCCTCCACAGTCACCAGACCTGAAGCCAATCGAGATGGTTTGTGGTGAGCTGGACCGCAGAGTGAAGGCAAAAGGGCCAACCAGTGCTAAGCATCTCTGGGAACTCCTTCAAGACTGTTGGAATACCATTTCAGGTGACTACCTCTTGAAGCTCATCAAGAGAATGCCAAGAGTGTGCAAAGCAGTAATCAAAGCAAAAGGTGGCTACTTTGAAGAACCTAGAATATAAGACATATTTTCAGTTGTTTCACTTTTTTGTTAAGTATATAATTCCACATGTGTTAATTCATAGTTTTGATGCCTTCAGTGTGAATCTACAATTTTCATAGTCATGAAAATACAGAAAACTCTTTGAATGAGAAGGTGTGTCCAAATTTTTGCTCTGTACTGTGTGTATATATATATATATATATATATATATATATATATATATATATACACACACATACATACACACACACCACACTCACCGGTCACTTTATTAGGTACACCTGTCCAACTGCTCGTTAACACTTAATTTCTAATCAGCCAATCACATGGCGGCAACTCAGTGCATTTAGGCATGTAGACATGGTCAAGACAATCTCCTGCAGTTCAAACCGAGCATCAGTATGGGGAAGAAAGGTGATTTGAGTGCCTTTGAACGTGGCATGGTTGTTGGTGCCAGAAGGGCTGGTCTGAGTATTTCAGAAACTGCTGATCTACTGGGATTTTCACGCACAACCATCTCTAGGGTTTACAGAGAATGGTCCGAAAAAGAAAAAACATCCAGTGAGCGGCAGTTCTGTGGGCGGAAATGCCTTGTTGATGCCAGAGGTCAGAGGAGAATGGGCAGACTGGTTCGAGCTGATAGAAAGGCAACAGTGACTCAAATTGCCACCCGTTACAACCAAGGTAGGCAGAAGAGCATCTCTGAACGCACAGTACGTCGAACTTTGAGGCAGATGGGCTACAGCAGCAGAAGACCACACCGGGTGCCACTCCTTTCAGCTAAGAACAGGAAACTGAGGCTACAATTTGCACAAGCTCATCGAAATTGGACAGTAGAAGATTGGAAAAACGTTGCCTGGTCTGATGAGTCTCGATTTCTGCTGCGACATTCGGATGGTAGGGTCAGAATTTGGCGTCAACAACATGAAAGCATGGATCCATCCTGCCTTGTATCAACGGTTCAAGCTGGTGGTGGTGGTGTCATTGTGTGGGGAATATTTTCTTGGCACTCTTTGGGCCCCTTGGTACCAATTGAGCATCGTTGCAACGCCACAGCCTACCTGAGTATTGTTGCTGACCATGTCCATCCCTTTATGACCACAATGTACCCAACATCTGATGGCTACTTTCAGCAGGATAATGCGCCATGTCATAAAGCTGGAATCATCTCAGACTGGTTTCTTGAACATGACAATGAGTTCACTGTACTCAAATGGCCTCCACAGTCACCAGATCTCAATCCAATAGAGCATCTTTGGGATGTGGTGGAACGGGAGATTCGCATCATGGATGTGCAGCCGACAAATCTGTGGCAACTGTGTGATGCCATCATGTCAATATGGACCAAAATCTCTGAGGAATGCTTCCAGCACCTTGTTGAATCTATGCCACGAAGAATTGAGGCAGTTCTGAAGGCAAAAGGGGGTCCAACCCGTTACTAGCATGGTGTACCTAATAAAGTGGCCGGTGAGTGTATATACACACACACATATATACACACACACAGTTTTTTACCACAGCTGATATTTATGACCTAGCTACCGGTCTGAACGCCAGGGGCTACACCACTAATACCCAACTGATCACTAGAACATGAGCCCCGAGCCCCTTGCTGAGGTCAAGTGTTTGAATGGAATGGTGACCAACACTCCCTACCAGTTCATGTCTACAGTATGGCCAAGTACAGCACAATCCCACTACTTCATTCTTATCTCTCTAACATATGTTGTTGGGAAGCCCCCCATACCCATTAGATTGTTAGCCAGTCCCACCAAAATTGGTGGGTTTGACCAAAATGTATCTAATGTGAAAAGCCACCTTAACTGACACAAAATCATTAAAGTCTTAACAGCATAGTAACCAAAAGCTTGTACTAGCAACACTGAGTAAAACAGTTTATTCCATTACAACAACTTATAAGTCTCTGATCGGCAGGTGTCCAACAGCTGGGGCCCCCACCGATCACAAGAATGGGGGGCCCATGGTCTATTCAGCTCCATGGTGCTGCCAAAGCTAGCCAAGTACTTCTACTCGGCTATCTTTGGCAGTTCCATACAGCATGCATGTCTGTCTCTCCATTCGAACGGGAGAACATGAGCCCCTTGTGATCGGTGGAAACCCTAGTCGTCAGACCCCTGCCAATCAGATACCTATACTCTATCCTGTGGACAGGACATAAGTTGTTCTAGATGTCTACTGTCTAGGATGATCATAAAATCACTGGAAAAGCCAAGAAGGGATAATCGCCTTCATCGGTCCCCTACCACTTCCGTTCCTTCACTTACCGGGTGCCCGATGATCTCTGCTTCCTGCTCTCGACTTGCAGAAGATGCCTGCACAGTCAAAGGCTGAGGAGGGTCACTGGGGCCAGAAAAGTTTATGGCTACATTTGGCAAATACAATGGGAGAATTTCTTGACTTATACAATACACGAGATGTGTACCCAGGGCTGTGGAGTCGGAGTCGGTCACCATTTTGGTGGAGTCGGAATAAAATGGACCGACTCCGACTCCTAAAATATATAATGAATTAGTACATTTAGTTCAGTGCTGAATATATTTTTATAAGAATTTGTGAAAATGATGAAATGTCCTATAAATGTCTGTTCTATTCCTGATCTAAGGATTTAGGCTTTTAGTTGAGATGACTGTGTACTGCCCTTTATGTCCAGTGCATGTTCTCTCTGTATGCTTTATGTTTCCTCTGAGCTCATGTTTGGAGAGGTTAGCTGCTCTAATGGCTTCCATCTGCTGATGAAAAACACCTAGAGCCTTATGTATGAAAACTGAAAAGTGTAGAAGCTTCTTTGTTGCCCATAGCAACCAATCAGAGCTCCCCTTTCATTTCATATAGTGCTCTGGAGAAATGAAAGGGGAGCTCTGGTTGGTTGCTATGGGCAACAAAAGAGTCTTAGACCTAGACAGTTTTCATACATCAGGCCCAGAGGCGTAGCTACTGGGGGGGGGGGGCGAGGGGGATCAGGGCAGGCGATCCTCCGGGCCCAATACCTCTGGGGGGGCCCAGCAGGGATGGCCTTAGTACAATCAGGCGAATACAAGTGAGCGCTTCCATTATGGAGTCTGATGGGGGCACATTCTGCCGATCTGAGGTCTGATGGGGGCACATTCTGCCGATCTGAGGTCTGATGGGGGCACATTCTGCCGATCTGAGGTCTGATGGGGGCACATTCTGCCGATCTGAGGTCTGATGGGGGCAAGGGACTGTTAGTTTAGTGATGTAAAAGCTGGGGACAGATTTCCTTTAACATAGGAGTCCCCTTTTTTTACTCCTATTAATCCTATATTTTACTGCATTATGTGGTAGAGTATTTAGAGTAGGGTATGTAGAAAGTCTATGGTACTGTACTTAACAGCATAGATGATCTAGCAGTTTATATAGTCATCTTGCTAATACAGTATTATAACCACAACTAGTAGTATGTGCCTGTGAAGTTGGAAACGTGCGTTTGGGAAGCCAATAAGTGGGGGGCCCACTCAAGTATGTTTCGCCCCCCCATGTGCTGAACCTCTAGCTACGCCTCTGATTAGGCCCTAAGTGAGCTGTACCCAGAGAAGCCTGATAGATTACAAACTGTTTTTGTCATGACTTATCTGTACTATTGATTTTATGCAAATTTGTTAAGTTATCACTTAAACATGCTCCATGTATGAGGGAGTAGGAGTCGGAGTCGGGGCTTTGGCATACCGACTCCACAGCCCTGTAACAAGTGAAGAGGAGAACTTCCTTTGACAATGTTCAGTTCTGCATTTCTAATTACTAAAATATGTTGCCTTTATTTAATTTCATATATTGTTATTTTTGGAATATTTTCACCTTGGCCTTTTATATTCACTTTGTTCTTCTTGAGTAAAATATAAAAAAGGTTTGTCATTTTATGTTCTAATACAGTAGAAGAAACTGGTTTAAAACTGTATTTTATCCAGTAAGAAAACTATCCATAGACATTATCTGCTGTCTCTAAGTGTTCACATCTGCGCTTCCATTTGTATGGTCACTAAAGTGACATGAAAATGCTGAAAGTGCATTCACCATGGAATACTGAATCTGACTAACTAAATAACGTGTGCCTTCACACATTACTTCAGAGCAAAGGTTAACCATTAGTAAAACGAGTCTCCCGACCGTAAATTAGACATAGCCTCAAGTAGAAGCTTCTTACCAATTTATAAAACATGCTCCTAAGACAAGATCTTTCTAATTCTGTTATGAATGGAATACGAAACATTCAGAAATAAGATAAGGACACGATGAGAAACGAATACTAAAACGTTTTTTTTTTCCACTTGCTTTTTATTAGTCACTGTTGCCTTTCTGAATAGTTTTATGAGTGAACTTCCTCGTTCCTCACAACAGACATCTCGCTTTTATTTCCACTTTCCCTCTTAAGATACGGACTTCTTTAGGCCTTATTCACATGTCAGTGATTTCCATCAGTGATTGTGAGCCAAATCCAGGATTGGAGCCTCCACAGACATAAGGTATAAGGGAAAGATCTGCACCTGTTCTGTGTTTAGAGCCGCACCTGGTTTTGGCTCAAAATCACTGACCGAACATTGACTGTCTGAATGAGACATTAGACGCCTAATTCCCATCAACGATGTGTAGAGAGGGCACAGACACAAGCATCTTCTACATGAAATTATTCATTCTTATCAACACATCTCCATGACTGGTTTTGTACATGTTTTTGTAATGTTTTTTCGTATTACAATGTCTTAAAAGTGATTGTGTCAAGTTTGCAAGTTATCCATCTTTCAAAATGGTAGGAATAACTAACAGATTGCTGGGAGTCCGACTACTGGGACAGCCATCAATCAAGAGAACAGGGATCCCGTTCCACAAACCTGGTAGGCCCTGTTGCTCCATTCATTCTCTATGAGACCACCAGAAATAGCCAAGTTATCTACAGCAGTCCCATAGAGAATGAATTCTTGGTATCGTGGGGGTCCCAGCGGTCAGACTCCCAGTGATTAGTTAGTTACCCCTATGCTGTGGAAAGTGGATAACTTGCAAACTTGGTACAACCCCTTAAAATTATTGTCACCCTCACTAACTACAGGAGGAAAAAAATTTCATGTAAAATACTAAAGCAATTTTTCACCATGAGGGAATTTTAACGGGGTTTTCTGGGAATACACATGGTTACACTGTCCTTGGGACATCAATGTGTGATTTGTGGTGATCTCATGCATGAGATCCCAACCAAAAGATTAAATAGGACTGAGTGGCAGTAGTAGGCAAAACCATATCCATGGAGGAGCTGCTGTGCCTGGACAGCATTCTGCAGCCTAGATTACAGCCCCCTCCAGAGATGGCGATTTCACTGGTCTCCGATATGCAAAATTCTCAATTTTTGTATGGATGCTCCCGACCTCTCTACATAGCCAAGAGCAGATCTGCTGTTCAGGAGACTAGTGAAATCAAGGAAAGGTTGTTTTAAACTGGTTAATATTGTGTTAATTATAAACCGCACTAAAGAGCACTTGTAATTCATTCCAGATAAAGAGGTACTCTGTATTACACATATAATGTCACCTAATGAAGACAGACTGAAACCACGAGTCCCTAAAAGTATGAGATGCTGTGTTTGTTCATATGGAAACCTGCCACCTCTCTAGTACTCTACATAGATATACTTTTGGTACTAGAGGAGGTCAGCCATGATTTTACTAAACGGTTACTCCCACCGTGGACGTATATGGGAGATAAACATATATACAGGCACAAACACATAAGGACCCGTTCACGTCTACGGTGGGACAACCTGTAGGACTCTCATTTTTGTAGAGAAGAGCAATCCCTTGATATAAATGCCATAAATGTCCAAGTGAAACCATTATAAAGATAAATAATTGAAAGCTCTTTGGCACACTCTAGAAAGTCATTTTTGCATGCTACTCTATTATTACCTACTATTTTGCCAGTCGGACTTATTACAGATAGGATACTGCCAGTTGCAACATAAACAGACTTGGAGGCCAAGCACGCCCATAATAAGGTAAGCCAACGCCACCTGACCATTGGCCCCCAATAACGTAATAACACTAGTAATGTATTGCAGGGCCAACAAGTGAAAATAGTAGATTACACTTACCGGTAATCGTTTTTCTTTGAGCCTATGACAGCACCCCTGGAGAGACCGCCTCCTTCCTTAGGACAGGAAACAGACCACCGGCATCGCTTTAAAAGAGGGACCACCCCCCTCATCTCCAGTCCTTTTTCAAGAACCACAGGGAACCGTGCTTGTACCATCAACTTAACATCAGAATATTTAGGTAATCCATATACAAATTTAACAATCGCAAGGTTATAGAAAAAAACAAACTAAAGGCTTATACACACAAAAAAAATTTTATTTTTTTTTTAAAGGGGGGGGGGGGGGAATAAATCGGGGTGCTGTCATAGGCTCAAAGAAAAACGATTACCGGTAAGTGTAATCTACTATTTCTCTCCTCGCCTATGACAGCACCCCTGGAGACTAGGCAAGAGACCTAGGGTGGGACTACAGCCTGCAATACCTTCCAACCGAAAACAAGGCCGTCATTGGAAGGTAGCTGCAGCTTATAGTGTCGGAAAAAAGTATGTGGGGTACTCCACGTGGCGGCTTTACAAATTTGCTCCAGGGAAGCCGAGGCCCTCTCTGCCCAGGAGGCAGAGATGGCCCTTGTAGAATGGGCCCCAAACCCCTCTGGAGGAATTTTACCGCTAGCTGAATAAGCTAAAGCAATAGCTTGTCTAATCCATCTGGCCACAGTCTGAGATGATGCAGACGAACCCTTCCTAGATCCCTGAAAAAGCACCAACAAACGCGAGGAGGATCTCCAGAGGGAAGTGGCCTGAAGGTACTGTAAGAGGCATCTCCTCACATCCAAACAGTGAAACTTCCTTTCTTTGTCATTCTTGGGAGAGGCACAAAAGGTAGGCAGAACTATTTCTTGGGATCTATGAAATCTCGAGGAAACCTTTGGTAAAAAGGAAGGGTCAGGAGAAAACACAACCCGATCTTGCGAAATTACCAAATAAGGAGGATCGATGCATAGGGCAGAAATCTCACTAACTCTTCTCGCAGATGTGATGGCTAAGAGAAAAGCAAGCTTTAGAGATAATAGTTTTATGGATATCTCCTCTATAGGCTCAAAGGGATCCTCCATGAAGGAAGACAAGACTAGGTTTAAGTCCCACGGAGGAACCTTTGACCTACAGATCGGAGACAATTTTGAGATGGCAGTGACAAATCTTTTAACCCAAGGATGACTGGCCAACTTATACTCAAATAACGCACTCAAAGCAGAAATCTGGACCTTCAAAGTGCTAGGCCTAAGCTTTTTCTTCCACCCCTCCTGCAGAAAATCTAGAATCAGGGGAATGTCGGGAACAGCCAGAACATCCACAGGCCTATCCGCAAATCTGAAAAAAAACTCTCCAGGTTCTGAGATAGATCTCGGAGGTAACCTTCTTGCGGCTGGCCAAAAGTGTAGTAATGACCTCATCAGAGAGACCCCTACTCTTCAGGATGTTCCTCTCAAGAGCCAGGCAGTCAAGTGCAGGTTTGACACCTCCGGATGAACTACCGGCCCCTGAGAGAGAAGCCCCTTCACCTCCGGAAGCACCCAAGGAGAGGCAATCGACATCCTGCGCAACCCCGAAAACCAGACTCTTCTTGGCCAGAAGGGGGCGATCACAATAACTAGGGCCTGGTCCTCCTGAATCTTTTTTAGGACTCTTGGCAACAGCTTCAGAGGGGGAAAGGCATAGAGAAGCCCCCTCCCCCAGGGCTGAGCGAAAGCATCTACTGCCACCGGACGATCCTGCGGGGAAAGGGAAAAGAAATCCTCCAGCTTTCGGTTCTGTCTTGTGGCAAATAGATCTAAGGTTGGTAACCCCCACCGGGACACAATGAGAGAAAATATTTCCCGATTCAGAGACCACTCTCCCTGACAAAGGCGGTGACGGCTGAGAAAATCCGCCTTTACATTCTCCTTCCCCTTCAGGTGAACTGCGGAAAGAGAAGCGAGGGAGCTTTCTGCAAACTGAAAGATGTTGTGAGCAAGATACATCAGAGGCTGTGACCTGGTGCCCCCCTGCCTGTTGATGTAGGCTACCGTGGTCATATTGTCGGAGTAGATGCGTACATTCCTTCCCTTTAATTTTGGCGACACTGCAAAAGGGCCATAAAAACTGCCTTTAATTCCTTGAAATTGTGGGACTGGGAGGGGAGATCCCAGACCCCCTGAAACAGGGAAGATCCCAGATGAGCCCCCCATCCCCACGGGCTGGCATCCATGGTTAAACAGAGGACATCTTTCCTGCTCCAGGGAACCCCCCTCTCCAGATTTCGGAGATCCAACCACCACTCCAGGGATAAAAGAGTCTGAGGAGAGAGGGTGAAAACCGAGTCCAGAGACGGGAGATCCCTGTCCCAAACCTCCAGGATCTGAAGCTGGAGTGGTCTTGAGCCCATTCCACCCCTGGAATCGCTGCTGTAAGAAGGCCCAGTACCGACATGGCTGACCTTATGGAAACCTCCCTGAGCGAAATCAATCCCTGGACACTGTTCCTGATCAATAACCTTTTCTGCACTGGTAGAAACGACATCTGGAGATTCGAGTCCAAGTCTATTCCCAGAAATTTGCATCTCTGAGAAGGAGTCAGACACGACTTCTCCAAATTTAGCTCCCACCCCAGACCCTGCAGAACCTCTGTGAGCCAGACGATGTGGGACTGAAGAGTCTGGGCTGACCGAGCCACCAGGAGAAAGTCGTCCAGATAAGGGACAATAATCATATCTCTCTCCCTGATGTGAGCCATCATCTCTGATACAACTTTTGTGAAAACTCTCGGCGCTTGGGACAGGCCGAAGGGAAGGGCCCTGAACTAAAAATGTCTGATCTCCGACCTGACATGTACTGCAACTCTTAGAAACCTCTGGTGATCTAGGTGAATAGGGACGTGATAATAAGCGTCCCGGAGATCTACGGACACCATGAAGCAATGGGGAAAGAGGTAATTTAGAGTTGATCTGATGGATTCCATACGGAACTTCTCGTACACCAGGTTTTGATTCAACAGTTTTAAGTTTATTATAGTGCGAAATGAGCCATTTGGTTTGTTCACCAGGAAGAGTGTTGAATAAAATCCCTTCCCACTTTCTTGGACCGGGACCTCTACCAACACTCTTTTTTGTAGCAGGGACTCTATTTCTGACAGAAGCGCTGATTGCTTTTCTGGGGAACTCCTGAGGTCTGTGACCACAAATCTCTGACACGGGGAGGACCGAAATTTTAGTCTTAAACCTTCCCTTATGACAGATAGAATCCATTCGCTGTTGGAAATCATCTGCCACTGGTGAAAAAACAGAGACAGACGACCCCCAACAGGAGGCCTGGCGTCATTGGGATTGCTTCTTAGAGGCATCTGAGCCGGAAAAAAGGAACCCCTTAGACCTTTTTGTATTTACAGGGAATTGCTTGGCCCTATCTTTTGACCTAAAATTTTCCCTGTTAAACCTAGGCTTAAAAGATCTCCTAGGGGCTTGCTGACTAGTAGAAGGGAAGCTTTTCTTCCTGTCAGATGCTTTTTCCAGCAGGTCATTCAGGACAGGCCCAAATAGGAATTCCCCCTCACAAGGGATAGCGCATAATTTTGCTTTAGAGCTAACATCACCGCTCCAGCTCTTAAGCCAAATTGCCCGCCGAGCGGAGTTGGAAAGAGCGGAGGCCCTAGCGGACAGCCTTAGAGAATCCGCTGAGGCATCAGCCAAAAAATTAACAGCGTTGTAAATAGTAGGAAAAGAGGCCAACAGCTGATCTCTAGGGGTGCCCCTTTAATGTGAGCTTCCAATTCCTCCAGCCAGACTTTTAAGGATCTGGCGACGGAAGTGGCAGCAATGGCCGGTTTAAAAGCGGCGGCCGAAGCCTCCCAATTTTTCTTAAGGTAGACATCCGCCCTTCTGTCCATAGGGTCCCTCAAGGAACCCATATCATCAAAGGGTAAAGCCCCCTTTTTTGACATTTTCGCTACCGGAGCATCTAATTCAGGGGCTCTGTCCCAGGAAGCTGCAATGTCCTCATCGAACGGATACTTCCGCTTGACAGACCCCGGAATGTAAAATTTTCTATCCGGCTTCTTCCACTCTTTTGCAATAACAGCCTGCACATTCCTGTGGACATCAAACACCTTCTTCTTCCTGGGTCCCAGACCCTCAAACATAGAGTCCTGCACAGATAGGGGGGCTCTCTGCTCCTCCAGACCCATCGTGACACGAACCGCCTTAACCAATGCATTAATGCTATCGGCGGAAAACAACGGTTTACCCGCAAACTCAGAGTCTGAGGAGTCTACAGAAGATGCACGCTCCCCCTCCTCCTCCTCTAACCCCGAGAGAACATCACTGTCACTAGAGGGAGCCGCAGAAACAGTAGCGGAAGCACTGGGGAAATTTTTAAGTAATTCGCCGACTGATTCCTTAACCTCCTCCCGAATCATAACTCTAATGTTTTCCATCAAGGAGGGGGATTCATCTTCCACGAGCTTGCTCACACATCTTTGGCATAATGGTTTTTGCCAGGTAGAGGGAAGCCTCTTCTTACACACCGCACACCCTCTCTCCTTAGCTCTAGAGCTCTTCCTAGAGGACTCTTTAGGAACCTGGACATAAACACAAAATACCCCCATAAATAATGAACAATAAAAAAAATTTTCTGGGGGAGAGCCCCTCTTACCCCACCAGGTACCGGTTCATTGGTGGTTTCAGTGGGCTCAGCGCGCTGGGTCTGCTCCATATCCTAGGCAAATGTGGCCAATGGAGGAAAAATCTGCTCAAAAGGCACGCCGGCCCGAGCAGGAAGCCGGCTGGGTTCTTTAAACTGCGCGCGTCCTTAGGCTCCTCCTACTTCCGGTGCGTGGAACGCATAATCCTCCACCGCCCGGAAGTGACGCGCGAGGCGGCCGGCATGCGGAACATGGCCCACAGAGGCCGCAGCAACGGGGAAAAGCCGAAGCCCCCCCCCCCCCCCCCGCACCAGGAGGACCAGAAGAGAAGAGGCCGGCACCCAGGCTCTGCAGCGGCTCCTTGAGGAGACTTATGCCGCCCGAGGTAACCCTCCAGCCACCAGACACAGGCCCTCGCAGCTCCCAACAGCACCTCTGGCGATACCGGAACCGTCCCTTAGGACAGGAAACAGAACTGGAGATGAGGGGGGTGGTCCCTCTTTTAAAGCGATGCCGGTGGTCTGTTTCCTGTCCTAAGGAAGGAGATGGTCTCTCCAGGGGTGCTGTCATAGGCGAGGAGAGAAAATATGGTTCTATGTTTGCAGATGAATGCACTGACACACGATGTGCACAGATATTAATGAATGCCATGGTGAGCTCACAGTAATTATCCTATATTGTCTCCTCAGCTTCTCTTATCAGATGGATTAATTACAAGGAGCTGGAACTTCATATGGGGTAAGGAACGTCTTGCATTCTGCTGCAGCCAGCTGCTTGGCAACATGATGTAACTCATGACTACTATGTTACTCATCTTCCTGACTGAAGGCAGCAATCTCTGTTTGCTGACCTTACCCAGGGTTCATACTGATTATCTCTGCACCGCGGTACCCGACAAGGAAGATGCCTGCAGAACGCAATCTGACCTAGATATCGCAATCATTTAATAACCCAGTGCTGGTGGATGAGCAGGACTTCATTAGTACACGGGCACCAAAGAACCACCACATCTGTGTCGATGCAGACAACAAAAGGGTGGCTGGAAAGGGTGCAGATTTATAGGCAGAAAATCTGCACCAAAACCACAGAGAAAATGCACGTAAATCCGCACTACTTGTGGTTTTGGTGTGGATTTGATGTAGTTTTTCCGCAGATCTCACCCTTCGGGCTCATGCACACGAACGTGTGTGCCCCGTACCCATATTGCAGCCAGCAGGACCAATATATGGGCACCGGCCCTGTGCACTCCATATCACGGATGCAGACTTATTGATTTGAATCGGTCCGCAATCTGCAAGATACGGAGCACTGTGGAGCGGAAGAATGGATTGGATACCCATAGAAGCACTACAAAGCTCTTCCGTGGGGTTTCCATGCCTCCACACTGCAAAAGAAATGTCCTATTTTTATGCAGGGCGGACCGCCCATTGCGGATCACCTGTGTCATCTGCGGTCCACAGAAAGGGCATGGGGCACATACATTCGTGCGCATGAGACATTCCATTGCGATGAGTGAAATCCATTTAAAAAAAAAAACACACACACACACACACACACACACACACAATTGATATGCTGCCAATTTCAAAATCCACACAGCAGGTCAATTTCTGCACCTAAAAAAAAAAGCAAAGCATACCAGAGATTTGTCTAGTCTCATACACTTTGATGGTGTTTTTTTTTTTTTTACATAAAATCCAAGTGGAAAAACATGGCGTAATCCACACAGTGTGCAGCCACCCTAGGGATGCCACCCAGCATAATACAGTACCAGTAAAGTGAAGTTGACCTGAGGTGCGGCTTTCAGATTACACGCCATGTCAATGGCTTGTGTGGCTCTGCAGGTGATGTACTGTGGTTTCCCCAGACTCCAATAGAGGAACATAAAAAAATCCACACCAAAAAAAATAAATAAATAACTATGTAAATAGTGCAGATTTATTTGATGTTTTATCAGGTTTTTTATGTGGATTTTCTGCATACAAATCTGTGCCGTGTCCAGGTAGCCTAAGGCTTGTCTCACATGAGCGATACAGAACTCATCTGTCATTGAAAATCTGACCTTTTTCCCCTCAGTTTTTCTTCAGTTTTCTGCAAATCTGTTCAGTTTTTGTGTTTTGTCACACAGATGGCATCAGTTTTTGATGGGTTTTTACCTGCCTGAAGAAAAACTGAATGATAAAACAGACCATCCACTGGCAGCCATCAGTGAAAAATGGACAGTAATTCAGAGTCCTTCAGTTTTTTCAATGACCCAATGACTTGGCCAATCCTGCATGAAAAACGGATAAAGACAGAACATGCTGCGATTCTTCCTTAAACTGACAGATGGTGAGTGAGAAACCACGCTCATTTGTGTATAACCATTGAAACGAATGTCAGGGTTCAGTCCAGATGTTGGCCATTGTACAAACGGACCACATCCAGTCAGAAAACTCGCTCATGTGAAATAAGCCTAATGTAGGCAGGAAAAACTGAATACGATGGAGAATTCCTTTGATACAGTAGTGTTGACCTACTTCAGCACTGGAGTGAGATGCCTGCCCCTTTTAATACATTAGGCACATCTCTGGTCCTCCGTGCCCTAGAAAGTCAAATATATGGCAGCTGTAAGTAGATTTGAGCTATAACTTATGACAGTTTATGGTGGACATTACAGTAAATTTACTGGGCCGCAATCCCTCAAAGTCACTTTTTTGCTCCAACCAATGGGTATTCTTTAAAGCTGACCTTTCCCCCGGTCCTGATATTACAATATAAGTACCTGGCAGTGTAGGGCACATTGAAGTGATGTGATATCCAATGGGCTGCTCTGTTCCCCTGCTGTGCCCCCCGTTCTGGTTTACTGCCCTGTATGTAAATCGGTACACAGAAGAGGAGACAGCCGTGTTTCTCAGGTTTGTTTGTAGTCTGTTACCATGGAAACACATGGGTCTTAAGAGGAGTTGTAAACACAAAGCAGAAGGAGTTTTATAAGGGCTCATGTACACGAACATGCCACGTTTGGTGGTCCGCAAATTGCGGATCTGCAAAACACTGATGGCGCCCGTGTGTCTTCCACAATTTTGGGGAATGGAAGGCCCATTATAGAAATGCCTATTATATTGACCCTGCAAAAATGATAGATCATGTCTTATTCTTGTCCGTTTTGCGGACAAGAATAAGACATGATCTATCATTTTTGCAGGGTCATGGAACAGAGCAATGGATGCGGACCCAATGAAGTCAATGAGTCCGAAGCAGCAACAAATGCGGCTTGGATGCAATACCAAACCACGTTCACGTGAATGCGCCCTAATTCAGACTATTTTACCGTTCCTGATGTTTTATTTTAGGATTGCATTGGAGCAACATGAACTTAAGAAAGTACACATAACCTTTAAATGGGTTATCCCATAAATAAATGTACAAAATCATACATAATCTAACATGAAAACCTCTTCTAACAAAGCTAGAACCAGCCCTGTACCTCACATGGATCCAGAGATCTCCCCATTCATTGGTAGATTTATATCATTCTGTATTCAGATACGGGTGCTGGTTCGAAACCTTATAATATTTTTTATGGGACAACCCCTTTAAAAGGGTTTTTGAATATTGATGGGCTATCCTTAATATTGTCTTTATGAATCACATACACTGCTCTTACCTAATAAGTCAGGGGTCCAACATAGGCAACTTTCTATTTTCCCCATTAGACCATAAAAGAATCAATTACAGCTTTCTGTTTTCTTGATATCACATGATTTTTCCTACCTTACAGAGTCTGTCACCACATTTTGGCACCCCCAGCTAATACCACTGTTGTGTAGCTGGGAGAGACAGTGGATGAAGCAGAAAGCAGAAGACTGCTGTAAACAGCTGATCGGTGGGGGTGTCGGATCTCAGACCCCCACTGATTTGATACTGATGACCTATCTGGAGGAGAAGTCGTCAACACGTGAAAGCTGAAATACCCCATTTTCCAGTCCATTATCACACACATCCACTATTGACTAACGTGTTAAAAACGTAACTGTGCAACCAATAGCAATCATTTTTTAATGATCGGGAGGCCTGACTTCTGTCCTTTGAGACTGTACCCTAAGGGCATATTCAGATGTGGCAGCCATGCAGCGGTTCCTGCTGTGGGACAGAAAACCATGTGCCAAAAAAAAAAAATTTGCAGTTTACAGGCTTTAATGAGCCTCCCACTCTACTCATATAGTAGAGCTCCAGACCCTCCGAACCTCCCACCAAATTTAATGTCATTGATGAAAGTCATGTTCCCATTCTTGGCAGGCTTTCTCAGGAACAAATCAGGGAACAGCAGCTATAAAAGGGGTTGCTCTAAAATAAAGAGCATCTTTAATATATTATGATGATATCAAAAGGGTGTAAATACGGTATGCACATAGAAATCATGCAAAGAGCACACATTCTGAGCAAGAAATAGACAAACGTTACAATTCCCACATTTCAAGGTCTATTTGTCATGAAATAGGAGTTGTTTCTGAAAACAAACTACCGTAAAGGGGAAGCCATTGAGCATTTGTGGCCCCAAACATCGCTTATGTACAAAAATATTATTCCTTTGATACTGAAGGATCACCAGTTAGCTTGATGATAAAAAAAAAAATACAACCAAAAGCAGCACTTTCCGGATCTCCACAAGGTTTACTGCTAGGGTGTTCTTCAAACCACACTTGAAAATGTTAACCCTCGCTTAGGGGCATATATGGGAGGAAAATACATGCCAAGTGTCCTTTTGGGATACTGCTGATAAATTTATATCTAGATATACCACTTTGTTTAAAAAAGGCTACACTTTTCCATACCTTCAAACATCTGACTTCTTGCATATAGTCACAGGGTCAACAGGATTTTCAAATGTTGACAAAAATCAGGTTCAATTCTAAGAGTATAAAACGTCCCCCCATGTGCCAGACCCCCCACATGGAATATACTTACCTCGCTCTCTGCGCTGCTGCTTCTCACCCGCGATGCTAGGGAGTAGAGTTGTCAAGATACCAAAATTTTGATTCGATTTCGATACCAAGAAAAAGTATTCGATACTCGATACCACGCCGAAAAAATAAAACACAAAAAATCTGTGTGCCCCATCAGACCTCAGATGAGCCCACCGTGCCCCCATCAGACCTCAGATGAGCCCACCGTGCCCCCATCAGACCTCAGATGAGCCCACCGTGCCCCCATCAGACCTCAGATGAGCCCACCGTGCCCCCATCAGACCTCAGATGAGCCCACCGTGCCCCCATCAGACCTCAGATGAGCCCACCGTGCCCCCATCAGACCTCAGATGAGCCCACCGTGCCCCCATCAGACCTCAGATGAGCCCACCGTGCCCCCATCAGACCTCAGATGAGCCCACCGTGCCCCCATCAGACCTCAGATGAGCCCACCGTGCCCCCATCAGACCTCACATCAGCCCACCGTGCCCCCATCAGACCTCACATCAGCCCACCGTGCCCCCATCAGACCTCACATCAGCCCACCGTGCCCCCATCAGACCTAACATCAGCCCACCGTGACCCAATCAACCTCAGATTAGCCCACTGTGCCCCCATCAAAATAAAATAAAAAAATCTCTTACCTGTCCAGCGCCGCAGCTCCGCGGCTCCTCTTCTTCTCTTCCCGTCGCTGCACTGTCACCTGACTGCGTGCAGCGTCAGGTCAGAGTGCGCGCACTACGTCCTGACGCTGTACGCGGTCAGGACAGTGCAGCGCGGGCCCGGAGAAGAAGAGAAGCGCCGGACCCGGAGCGGAGCCACGGTGCAGGTAAGGTAAGAGAATTTTTTATTTTAGTATCGAAAAAGAGCAAATTCCGGTACCGAATCGATAGTGGTATAAAAGTATCGATTCAGTATCGAAATTTCGATACCCGCGACAACCCTACTAGGGAGGCTCGTCCCCGACACTTTCATCCGTGTGCAGGGAGAAGTAGCAGCTGCGTTGCGGGGACCAGGAGTTAGCAACCCTTATTCATACAGTTAGTGACTTCCATCAGTGATTTTGAGCCAAAACCAGAATCTTATACCTTATCTCTGTGAAGGCCGCAATCCTGGTTTTGGCTCAAAACCACTGATGGAAACGTGTGAATGAGGCATTAATAGGCATTTTACCTCTCAATAAGGATTTGCATAAAGACCCCACCCGCCATCATCACAACAACAGGGGTCCTGTGTTCCCCATTTGTATGGAGCACTGGGACTGCAGAAGATAACTGATCAGTTGTAATGATCAATAATCTATCTTGTGGACAGAGGATAAATGTTGTTCATGGGTGAATTTTTTTTCAACAACTACTTTCTTCAATACAGACGACTACTGAAATGTGGTGGATCACAGATGATCACAGGTCAGATTTGTTGCAAAAATGTCTGCAACTGAAAATCAATTCTAATCAGCAAGAACATGGGTCTCTGCAATTCCCATTCAGACTAATGGAACGTCGCAGAAATTTCTGCAACAGATCTGTTAATTAACACTTACTATCCAATGCTGAAGGGAGGTTATTGGCACTGCCACAAATACAGATATCTCCACTAGCAAACAGGCCTACTGCTAAACTCTGAGGGAGCAGATGCTTCCTCCAGCACAAGGTATCCCACTGTACAGTGCTCCTGATGAAGAACGTGTTGCACCCTTTTACTACTTCTGCACTAGCAAATGAGTAAGGATACAATTCATATCACTACATGCAGTGTCAATGTAAGGACTGGTAAGGACAAGAGTCATATATCCCGAAGTGCCAAGGAACAGAAAACATCTTGACAGGAGCTGGTGAAACCACTTGTTCTGGAAGGAGCTCTCTACATGTTAAAGGTATACCAAGCTCAGAAATTCAGAAATTACAGAAGATACTTACTGTACTGTAATAAAGACTGGTAACGTTTTACAGGATCACACACACTGTATAAGGAAAGTCTTTCTGGGAATGGCACCTTACGGCTAGCTGTGCAAGATGTTACAAGATGCACAAGATGATACACATGTTGTAGGTTAATTGAAGGTTCATTTAGAAATTTGACAGCGGTTGTTTGTGGGTGGGGGGGGGGGGGTGTCTTTCAACAATATACAGCATACCTATCATGTCCTAAGTGTCCAGAATGAAACTGCCCTCAGGCTGGTGTCAAACTACCTCTCCTGTGGCGTGCGCAGCCGCCCTCCATTCATTTCAATGGGGCTGCTGAAAATAGCCGAGCGCTGGCTTGGCTATTTCCGTTTGCACCATAGAAATGAATGGGAGCATGCGCGTGCGTGGTGCGCTCCCATTCACTTGTATGGTGCAGCACTTGGTGGTGGACGGACCCCGGGAAACCAGGGGTCTTCCAGCCACAGCTCTCCCGGCTCCATTCTCCTTATAGCTGCGGACCAGCACCTATCAGGCAATGGGGGCATATCCTAGCGATATATGCCCCCATTGTATGTGATGGGAATATCTCTTTAATAATCCCTATAGCTGGCGGAGGTTCCATAACCCCTATAGAAGGCCTCTCCATAAATTCAGTGTATCCACTGCCAGTTTAAATGTAATATAGCTTTCTTGCTGTTTTACATTTAGACCATTTTCTACACCTAAAACAGGCATAGAAAATGATGAACGAGATGGCCTACCGGACGTCCCCTTCCCCGCCCACGTCACGCCCACTTTTTTAGACTTGGCGTGAGTGGTGAAAGGTCGTAGACAGCGACGCAGATAACTTTTGCGCAGCAATCAGTACCAGAAATACGCCTGATATAGGAGTATTTCTGGATAGTAAATGTCTTTTTTCCGCATCCAAAACACCGCACAGCCATAATGTGTGGCAGCACTGAAAATTATTCACATTTTCACTAGGAGGCTTCTACAGAAGCCGCCCGAACATCAGATACCCAACATAACAGCGGTGCCTCAGACACAGCAGGAAATCACAGCACTTCCATCAGCTGCGGGTAAAGATATCAGAAACACTACATACTACACATAGCCTGGCGGCTGGCAAAGTACAGGAGGGAAGAAGCCGATTGTTTGATGGGGCTAGAGACTTTCAATCTTTGATCAAAAGAAATGTGTTAAAACTGTACAAAAATTTATTTTATTCATGGTGGTTGGCGCCACACAGCACTAACCTAACACTAACCCAGGACTGTGTGCTATTAGTATACCAAGGGAGAGATTGGTGTAAAGTAGAATTGGCGTAGTTGCAACCAGATTGAAAATTTCATTTTCTAAAGCAGCTGTGAAAAATGAAAGGTGGAAGCTGATTGGTTGCTATGGGCAACTAAACCAGTTTTCTTTTACAGCAGTTTTGTTAAATTTATCCACATGTATATTTCACATTAGCTTATACTTACATCTGCATTTCTTAAGACTTTGTGGGGGTTTATTAATCAGGAATAAAATAGAATATTTACAGTACAGACCAAAAGTTTGGACACACCTTCTTATTCAAAGAATTTTCTGTATTTTCATGATTAAAAAAATTGTAGATTCACACTGAAGGCATCAAAACTATGAATTAACACATGTGGAATTATATACTTAACAAAAAAGTGTGAAACAACTGAAAATATGTCTTATATTCTAGGTTCTTCAAAGTAGCCACCTTTTGCTTTGATTATTGCTTTGCACACTCTTGGCATTCTCTTGCTGAGCTTCAAGAGGTAGTCACCTGAAATGGTATTCCAACAGTCTTGAAGGAGTTCCCAGAGATGCTTAGCACTTGTTGGCCCTTTTGCCTTTACTCTGCGGTCCAGCTCACCCCAAACCATCTCGATTGGGTTCAGGTCTAGTGACTGTGGAGGCCAGGTCATCTGTAGAGATGAGCGAACGTGCTCGTAACGAGCACTGTACCGCTCGGCTCCCCTGCGCTCGCATGGGCGCAGGCAGCCGCTTTCGTCGGGTGAGGAGGACGGAAGCGGCTGCCTGCGCCCATGCGAGCGCAGGGGAGCCGAGCGGTACAGTGCTCGTTACAAGCACGTTCGCTCATCTCTAGTCATCTGGCATAGCACCCCATCACTCTCCTTCTTTGTCAAATAGCCCTTACACAGCCCGGAGGTGTGTTTGGGGTCATTGTCCTGTTGATAAATAAATGATGGTTCAACTAAACGCAAACCGGATGGAATAGCATGCCGCTGCAAGATGCTGTGGTAGCCATGCTGGTTCAGTATGCCTTCAATTTTGAATAAATTCCCAATAGTGTCACCAGCAAAGCACCCCCACACCTCCTCCTCCATGCTTCATGGTGGGAACCAGGCATGTAGAGTCCATCCGCTCACCCTTTCTGCGTCGCACAAAGACAAGGTGGTTGGAACCAAAGATCTCAAATTTGGACCCATTAGACCAAAGCACAGATTTCCACTGGTCTAATGTCCATTCCTTGTGTTCTTTAGCCCAAACAAGTCTCTTCTGCTTGTTGCCTGTCCTTAGCAGTGGTTTCAAAGCAGCTATTTTACCATGAAGGCCTGCTGCACACAGTCTCCTCTTAACAGTTGTTGTAGAGATGTGTCTGCTGCTAGAACTCTGTGTGGCATTGACCTGGTCTCTAATCTGAGCTGCTGTTAACCTGCAATTTCTGAGGCTGGTGACTCGGATGAACTTATCCTTCGCAGCAGAGGTGACTCTTGGTCTTCCTTTCCTGGGGCGGTCCTCATGTGAGCCAGTTTCTTTGTAGCGCTTGATGGTTTTTGCGACTGCACTTGGGGACACTTTCAAAGTTTTCCCAATTTTTCAGACTGACTGACCTTCATTTCTTAAAGTAATGATGGCCACTCGTTTTTCTTTACTGAGCTGCTTTTTTTTGCCATAATACAAATTCTAACAGTCTATTCAGTAGGACTATCAGCTGTGTATCCACCTGACTTCTGCCCAACACAACTCATGGTCCCAACCACATTTATAAGGCAAGAAATCCCACTTATTAAACCTGACAGGGCACACCTGTGAAGTGAAAACCATTTCAGGTGACTACCTCTTGAAGCTCATCAAGAGAATGCCAAGAGTGTGCAAAGCAGTAATCAAAGCAAAAGGTGGCTACTTTGAAGAACCTAGAATATAAGACATATTTTCAGTTGTTTCACACTTTTTTGATAAGTATATAATTCTACATGTGTTAATTCATAGTTTTGATGCCTTCAGTGTGAATCTACAATTTTCATAGTCATGAAAATACAGAAAACTCTTTGAATGAGAAGGTGTGTCCAAACTTTTGGTCTGTACTGTATGTAGGAAGTTAATGGGGGACTTTATCAAAAAAGAAGCAGGGCACATCTTGTTTGTACAACTTCCGGCCCATAACAGAACTGTCCATAATTTGTACAAGAATAGCACATGTTCTATTTTTTGTGGGTGGCAGAAATGACATACGGATGCGGACAGGGTCGAATGGGTCCATATCCAACCCACAAAAATGTGGATCAGATGCGGACAAAAAACACAGTTGTGAGCCCTAAGGTGGTAAATAAATGCCATGGAAATAGATAAAGGGATAATGATGCCCCAAATAACAGTATAGCCACATGTAGAGAGTCCACAGCAAATCTGGCCAATCACAGTCACTGCAAAAACATTTCGGGCTGTTTTTTGAGGCCACATTGCCGCAGGTGCATTACAAAGGCGGAAAAAGCAGCAGTATAAGTAGACTGAAAATCCCCAACACAAGTCAGTTGACGCTGCGGGTGTTTTTTTCTTTTAGCATTGTGTAGATGAACTTCTCATCCACTTTGCAGGTGCTGAAAAGCTGCACATTTTCCACAGGCAATTACACTCTGGAGGATTGTCGCATTTACGCCATGTGCGACCGTACTCTACAGCAGGAAACAAAATTATGAAAAAGGTCAAAATAAATCCCATTTTTACCCATGGATATTTGGTTATAAAAAGTTAGCCCCTATGCAGATGCCGGTCAGGCTATCTCCAAAACTCATTTCAGTGAGCTTCAAGGGGTACGGAGCCACTGTTCTTGTAATCTGTGTGGGTTCCAGAGGCTGCACCCCTACCGATCTAATAGTTAACCCCCTATCATGTGGAAAAGGGATACCTTTATATAACCAAAATATCCCTTTATAAATCAGAAAAACTAAAATCAAACTAGAAAAATAACTGAATACGGTCTGAAGGAAGTCTTCATAAAATATTGCGGCTGGGTGAATTAGAAGAGAAGTAACTACAATTCAGATCTTAGGAGGAAAACTCAAGAAAGAGGAATTCTGGCTCCTAATGTTTCCGATGCATTCAAGGACCTGTGGATATTCTGCGGCTCTTTCCTCATCCAAGTCATAAATGGAATATTCACTTCCGCCGAGACGTGAAGTCATTTTCTGAAAGTTGTTTCCAGAACTGACTCAGAGACCCAACATATGAATAATTTTGTGTACGAGAAGCTGAAGACGAGGAGGGCCTGCTCACCAACATAAATGAGGGTCTGACATGAAAGTTGATCAGACAACCCAGAGCAGAGTCGGGGACGTAAATGTACTACTTTTTTGTCCGGAAGCAGGCAAAAAAGTAGACAAAAAACTAAACCAGTCAGGGGCCTCATCATAAATTAGCTGTATACTAAGAAAGTGCAGGGGGGACAACTAAGACCAGTGGAAAAAGCAGTTTTAGTAGATGTCCTCCTGAGTTTTTTTGGCACTGAGTTTGGTGCGTTTCCGCCTCGAAATCAATTTTTTCCTGATCCATGCGACTGTTCCGCAAATTATAGAACATGTCCTATTCCAGTCCATATTGTGAGAATAGTTCTCTCTATAAGGGTTCATGTATTTTTTCCTCCCCGTGTCCGTTCCGTGTATTCCGTGTCTGTATGTTCCACAAAAAAAAATAGAACATGTCCTATGCACACGGCCGTTATCCGTATTTTGTTTAAAACTGTTGTTATCTCCTATCCACGTTCATTTCAGGGGGGCTGCAGGGGGTAAAGGGCCCCATTCTCGTGATCAGAAAGGGTCTCAGCAGTAGGACCCCCACTGATCTAATAGTTATCCCCTATCCTGTGGATAGCAGATAACTTAAAGGGGTTCTCTGGGAATTAAGAAATATTATAAATATATTCCCACGTACCTTACATTAGTCATAATGACTCATTTTGTCTAGGGAGCAATCATTAGGAGAAACAAAATGGCCGCCGTCCTATTAGTACACACGAAACATGTCCTAATCACACAGCAGGACAAGTTACTTCACAGCACTGAGGTAAAGAGCTGCCTCATCCTCCTCTCCGCTCCTCAGGGTATATGACCCTGAATACAGAAGATAAGATCTTTAGCTGAATCTCTGTAGGAATGGAGTTCATGAGCAGAGGTGGATAATTAGCAGCAGCACTTGTATGCAGCTGCTCTCCTTTATCACAGCCTGTCCTGTCCTCTCTGTACTTCATGTCTCCTCATGGACTCCATTCCTACAGAGAT
Organism: Rhinella marina; assembly: GCA_900303285.1. Lineage (NCBI taxonomy): Eukaryota > Metazoa > Chordata > Amphibia > Anura > Bufonidae > Rhinella > Rhinella marina. The sequence goes on along the minus strand of ONZH01020898.1, from coordinate 345,355 downwards.
TCAGCTGAAGATCTTATCAGCTGTATTCAGGATCAAAATCCCTGAGAAGTAGCGCACAGAGGAGGATGAGGCAGCTCTTTACCTCAGTGTTGTGAAGTAACTTGTCTTCCTGTGTTATAAGGGCAGGTTTTGTGTGTACTAATAGGATGGCGGCCATGTTATTTCTCCTAATGATTGCTCCCCAAACAAAACAAGCCATTATAACTAATGAAAGTTATTTAGGAATAACTTTATTATAAATTAATATTTACGTATATTTTCATTTTCTTAATTCCCAGAGAACCCCTTTAATCTTACTGGAATACCCCTTTAAGCCAAAAAACAGGTGGCATTTGCCCGTTTTAATGCACCAGCTTGATTATCCAGCTTCAGCCACTATGATAAATGTGTTTCATTTTGACTGATTAAGGACCAGACACTTAGCGCACGCAGCAGTTTAACAGCCCTAACTTCTTCACTTGCAGGGCTACCAAAATATATATTGTTGGCACGTAATATGTCCTCCAAGAAGTCATCAAAAGACCTCTGGGGGACATTTACCCACTAAAGGAGCCCCTATTGTAGGGGAAAACAGCCCCACTGTGGGGGCATTTTACACACACACACACAGAGCTGATCTGGGTTTACTTAGAATTAGCAGATCTATTTTGCCCAAGAATACCCAGAGATTGTGTGATCGCCGTCCCAATAGAGGAAGCAGTGTAGAGCACAGAGCAGTATTCCAGGGGTACAAACGCTCGGCTATCTCCTGTAGCCCAACAGAACTGAATGGAGAAGCAGCTGGTGAATGTCCTGTTCTGTTCCATTCTTGTGATCAGCAGGGAGTCCAAGGGGCCGGACAGTGGATAAGGGGTCTTCATGGGACAACTCCTTTAAATTAGGCTAAAAGCCAGCTGAGGGCAAATTCTACCAAACTGTGATGTGCTGTGACAATTATTATGGAGTAGGGCAGATTACAAGGTGTCTCACAGCTTGTCTCCTTTAAATTTACCCATAAAACCAATTGACCTTCAGAATCATAGGGTGAATGATACAGACACAACACTGTATAGTGGTCGTACTGCATCAGCATGCTGCTTTCTTCCAGAAACACTGCCGAATCTGTCGACAGTTTGTATGAGGTACTTCAGGTCAGACTCATTCACGTGAATCCTCCATATACAACCTGTCCTTCAGCACAGCCATTTTTTTCTACTTTTGTGCAACCTTCTTCAAAATAGTTATTCGGGACATCAAAATTCACAGCCTGCTCTTGGAGTTCCTGGTATTAACACTTATTACAGCTTTATCCCATTCAAGTGTAACACAACAAGCTGTATTATCATGGACAGCCGCCACTATAAGTTCAACGCTGTGTCTGGTCAACATAGGAGTCATGGCCATCAACTTCAAGCCCTGGATACCCCCTTCAAAGGGGTTGTGCAAGAATTGGACACATATTACTGGACCTATAAAGGAAAGATGTCTTATAGACTTCCCGGTGCAGACTCCCTGCTCCATCTTTTACCTCGGTGTCAACATCTGCAATAGCGTAGCCAGTGTCAATCACTGGCTGCAGAAGACCAGATCCCCTTGTGTCATGTGACTATTTATCAAGATGTAAGGGGGAGCCAGTCACCGCTGCTGCCAGTGATTGGCCATGGCAATGTCAAACCGGATGTTTACAGCTAGGGAGCCCAGCGGAGCATGACAGGCCTGGAGGAGAGGAGAGGCTGCATTGGGAAGTAGGTAAGTCATCTTTCCTGTACATGTCTGGCCAAGGTGGTGGTGGCGGCTTACCAAAAAATAAATTTGTGTGTGTATCCTTCTCCTGAATTGAACTTATTTCACTATAGAGTTTTACGATCATCTACATTAAGCTACGATAACCACAAGGGTTCCAGCTGATGTGGCTGTAATACAGTCTAGGGCAGTGGTGGCGGACCTATAGCAAGGGTGCCAGAGGTGGCCCTCTCTGTGGGCACCCGCACCCTGGAAAAAGTCTATAGTGTACCAACATGCCTTACCTGCCATTCATCAGCGCAGGGTGCACAGAGAACACATTGAATGTAGGCAGGCTATTATAGATAAATAATAAAGTACATGGAGGATATTCTAGAATTATTTATTTTACGAACTTATACAGCACTATTATATTCCGCAGTGGTTTACAGACATTAGCATCAGGCTGTCCCCAATGGGGCTCACAATCTAAGTTCCCTATCTGTATGTCTTTAAAGGGAACCTGTCACCTCCTTTTCTCAAAATGAGCTGTTAACAGTACCTTAAAGTAGAGCCGAGTGTCATCCTAATCTTGTAGTTGAAACTCAGAACTGCCGGATGAAAAGGCTGAAAACAGAACTTTTAATCTTGCTGCGCTGGCTTTCCGGTGTGGGCTTGAAGTCAAGGGGGCAGCGGCCTCCTTGCTTCAAGTCAAGAAAGCCACTCCCCACTTGCGCTTGACTGACAGACGGGGTGCCGGGGATCGCAGAAATCTCGCGCATGCGCGTTGCGCAACTGAGTACTGCGCGATCCCGGCTCTTCATGTTGCCGGCGCTTCAGTAGTCATTGCGCATGCGCCGCCTTACATCAGTGACCCCGTGCGTGGACGGCGGGCGCGCTCTCCCAAGCGCGCTCGCATAGTAAGGCGGCGCATGCGCAATGACTACTGAAGCGCCGGCAACATGAAGAGCCGGGATCGCGCAGTACTCAGTTGCGCAACGCGCATGCGCGAGATTTCTGCGATCCCCGGCACCCCGTCTGTCAGTCAAGCGCAAGTGGGGAGTGGCTTTCTTGACTTGAAGCAAGGAGGCCGCTGCCCCCTTGACTTCAAGCCCACACCGGAAAGCCAGCGCAGCAAGATTAAAAGTTCTGTTTTCAGCCTTTTCATCCGGCAGTTCTGAGTTTCAACTACAAGATTAGGATGACACTCGGCTCTACTTTAAGGTACTGTTAACAGCTCATTTTGAGAAAAGGAGGTGACAGGTTCCCTTTAAGGTGTGGGAGGAAACCTATGCAAACACAGGGAGAACATACAAACTCCATGCAGATGTTGTCCTTGGTTAGATTTGAACCTAGGACCCCAGTGCTGCAAGGCACCAGTGCTAACCACTAAGCCACCAAGCTGCCATATACTGGACTGTAGTATTCGGGTTACATTGCCGTGTTGGCACTTTGTGATAAATAAGCGGGTTTTGGGTTACAGTTTGGGCACTCTGTCTGTAAAAGGTGATGTACGCATCACATTTCTGTAGCCATCAGAGACGATCATTTGTTTTGTCGAAAAAAAAAAACAAGATACAGTACAAATGCTGCAAAAAAGAAAGATAAAGCTGTATACGTAAAAAAAAAAAAAAAATGTATGTACACAGTAAATATACAGATGTGTCCAACTGCTGTTCATTGACAAGTCCATCAAAAGAATCTGCCTTTAATTTTTTTGTTTTTTTTCTGGTTGGATCCTTTCCAAACATATAACCAAACACTCCATCAACTTTCATAACGAAAACTTATATAAAAAGTAAAACAAACAGGTGACAAGATGTAGGCCTTTCAAATAAAACTGATAAAAACAATAAAAATATGGTGATAGATTTCAGATGAAGGCTAGACAGATGTCAGCAGACAATCTTATATGTGCACCTTAATTTTCAAGTAGTAATTCTTTTATTCAAACTTGTACAACGTTGGTGCCTAGGAACGAAGAACTGTAGCGGAAATATGTTGCAGCTTTGGTGGTAAGAGGAGTGAAGGACCGTCAGATTCCTCAAGAGCTGTTTATATTGGGAGGACTACCAACAGAATGGAGGCCACTAGATGTGTGTGACCCTCCACAGGGATTCTCCTCTAAGCAAACAACGGTGAGGCCTCCTTCATATTTTTCAAATTTTCCTCCTTCATATTTTCCACTGACCCACGGTGACTGGAAAACCACTGATGTGTGAAGAAACACATTAAAGTCAACGAGTCCATGGTTCACTGAACAAGGCCAGAGTTTTATCTAGCCCATCTATTTCCAACGGGATTGAACGGAGTAGACCGATTTGGGCTCATGGAATGTAATAGACTGCACCTTCACAGGAGGAAACCCAATTTCATTTCTCCAATTGGACTGGAGACTATAGCCTGGAGCTCCTGGCTCCAAATGCAAAGTCTGTAAGAAGGCCTCCTAAGTATCTGGCATCACTAGTCGGTTCTTATGAGACAAGAAAGACATTTTGTATCTACACCCGGTTATAGGACCATGTTCAAACCAGATCAGATCAGATTTTTTGCTGAAATTTTTTTTTCTGGACTCTGTGACTGAGGCCTAAACATTCAAAGGCCGCATCACGTTGGGTGGCATCTTCTCTCTTGGACCTAGTGCTCTGCTCACACACATGGTATATTTCACCAGGTCAGACATCAGCTGCACATCATGCATATTCCAGAGAAATAATCTGCTTTCATCCCTCCGCCAACATCCGACATGACACATCCCAGCACAAAGACTGTGGAATTACTGACCAGAAGGAGCTGTCAAGGACAAACCGGCAAACTGGTCTCCCGGTGTCACATCAGCCTCCGCCCCAAAGACCCGAGAACATCTGCCCCCCCCCCCATCACATGCTACGAGATACCCAAATATGCAGCATCTGTACTGTCAGCAGACACACAAATGATATTTCTTATATCTAGCCCCGAGACATGCCATATACATGCAGATCCTATGAAGGAACACATGTAGATGATATCCAGGCATAATACGTATACAGATCTGGTCCAATCAGAACCCATCCCAGCTATGTATTACACATTCATGTACTATAAATAGATCATGTCCTATCCCAGTAACATACACCGCCATGTATTACATATATGTACCACATATGATCTGGGTGTAGACCTGGTCTCATGGATGCTGATGTGGCCGCACAATGGCCGGGGTGGGGGTGATTCATTCATTGCAGTGAGTGCACACAGGCGGAGGTCGCTTACCTTTGTGTAGAGCTCCAGGGCTGCCATGCTTCTGCTCGGCAGTGCCGCTGCACAGGCAGCGCTCCGGTCCCCGCCTCAGATCCCGCGCTCCGCAGGTGAGGTGAGCGGCGGCGTCTCCTGTCTTCTCCCCGCTCCCCAGGCGCAGTCCGGGTGAGGTCCTCAGTGGAAGGTGGTGACCGGCGCAGCCATGTTACCTGCTAGCCAGATTTCTATTTTGGTGTCCGTCTCTGTGCATTGTGGGTATCAGTGATGGCTGGAGAAGCTGTGATTCTTTGCTTGCCTGCTGAACGGGATTGCTGGGCTGATTCTGCCTCCCATCGGCTACAGCTAGAGCATCCACCGCCGCCTGTCACAGATCATCCCGTGCTGCAGCCAGGAAACCAGCGGCCCGCAGGGGGCGACAGAGAGCGCGTCAAACATCAGGCCTGGAAAAGGAAATGCTTTTAACCGTTCTTGTCCTGTGCTGGGGCGATGAGAAAGAGTCCAGAATATCAGAGACTGAGGCTAGGTTCACACTTCAATTATTTGGTCAGTTATTTCCATCAGTGAATGTGGGCCAAAACCAGGTGCGAGTCTAAACACAGAACAGGTGCAGATCTTTACCTTATACCTTATCTCTCAGTAGGCTTCACTACTGGGTTTGAATCACAATAAGGGCTCAAGCACACGAGTGGATCCCCAAAAAAATACGGATGACGTCCGCGTGCATTCCATATTTTGGGGAACGGAACAGCTGGCCCCTAATAGCACAGTCCTATCCTTGTCTGTAATGCGGAGAATAATAGGCCATGTTCTATTTTTTTGCTAAACAGATATATGGAAACAGAATGCACACGGAATAACTTCTGCTTTTTCCGCAAAAAAAAACTGAAAGAAATTAAGTTTGCATGCATGAGTGTGAACACAAAGAAAAGTCAGGCGATGAAAAATATGCATGACTTGTCTGTAGCTAGATTTCTTGCAACTGCTGCAGCGATCCGATTCATTTCTATGGGATCACTGCTACTCAGCGATGCTGGCCTCGACCAGGGTATAGTTACACTGCGACAACTTTGATGGAGTTTTGTGCAACTCTCGTGTCATAGCCACAGCATGTCACATGTGCAACACCATAGACTATCATTACAAAAAAAGTCACGCGACATTGCTGCCACAAATGTCGTTGTGTAGTCGTACCATAAGAGTATAGCTACATGGCAGGGTTGCCAACCAGTATTTTCCTTTTTTCTGCATAACTTATCCCAAAATCACAGGAAGTCAACATTTTTTATGGACAAATTGGAAAACCATAATGAGTGATAAAGATTATAAGAAATTAATATCTACACAGCTCAAAAAAACGTAGGGATATTTGGCTTGTGGGTGAAATTTCAGGATGACCCTAAAATGCACAATAACCTTCTCTAAACTTCTGAATGCACATGTTCAACTGTTTGATGTTTCAGTACTTTTTGCACAACTTGCTGTTTGCTAACAAGGAGCTTTATGGCAAAATTCACAACAAGTGCTTGATCCATGAATCGACTAAATAAATTTCCTGCTTCAATTAGAATTGGTATTTAAACAGTCCTCCTCATCATGCTGTTCACATTTTGACATCATGAGACTAAGATGACGCCTAACAATTAAAGGGTTATTCTCATTTTAGACAATGGGGGCATATCGCTAGGATATGCCCCCATTGTCTTATAGGTGCGGGTCCCACCGCTGGGACCCGCACCTATATCCAGAACGGAGCCCCCGAAGTGAATGAGGGCGCACTGCGCATGCGCAGCCGCCCTCCATTCATTTCTATGGGGCCGCCGAAAATAGCCGAGCGCTGGCTCGGCTACTTCCGTCGGCTCCATAGAAATGAATGGGAGCCGACCGCGCATGCACGGCCCGGCTCCCATTCATTCCTATGAGCGGCGCGGGGAGCTGCGCCTGGTGGTGGCCCGACCCCCGGAAACCTGGGGTCCTCCAGGCGCAGCGCTCCCCGCTCCGTTCTGGCTATAGGTGCGGGTCCCAGCGGTGGGACCCGCACCTATAAGACAATGGGGGCATATCCTAGCGATATGCCAACATTGTCTAAGATGAGAATAACCCTTTAATCATCAGTTCCTTTATGCATCAGCCACTGTTGTCACCAGATGAGCCTTTGGTGGTGGTGTTACAGTGTGGGCAGGTGTTTCTAGTCAATACAGAGCTGCCCTACACTTTGTGAATAGTACAGTGACAAGCCCATACTACTTAAATAACTTCATTAATCCAGTCATTGTGCCTCTGCATGAACAACACAGGCCTAATTTCATCTTCATGGATGACAATGTGCCAGCTCTTCGAGGTTGCATCATTAGGGAATGGCTGCTGCAGACTGGGGGACCTCAAATGGAGAGGCCTGCACTTTCTCCAGACCTGAATCCCATTGAAAACCTATGGGATCAGCTGAGTCACCGTGTAGAGGCTCGTAACTCTGTACCCCAGAACCTCAATGACCTGAAGGCCGCCCTTCAAGAAGAGTGGGATGCCATGCCTCAGCAGACAATAAGTCGACTTGTGAACATCATGAGACGTCATTGTCAAGCTGTAATTGATGCTCAAGGCCACATGACAAGTTATTGAGACATTGACATTTTAGTGGGGGTATACCTACCACTGGTGTTGGCTTTTGTTTTAGTAAATTGTTTGAGATGAGGAAATCACCATTGCTGCTTCTACTTAAATTCCCTTCTTTCATGATATAATATCACTGCTGCTTGAACTTTTTATGTTTTCCATACATTTCACCTGAAAGCCAAATATTTATAACTTTTTGTGATTAGTGTATAGCTCAATATCCTACCACCAGCCTAAAAATCCAGAAGTGTTTTTATTTGTGATTTTTTTTTTTTTGGCAATTCAAGAGTTGTGGTTGTGGCACACATGCAACTTGCCTTGAGACCCCACTCATTTCTATGCTTGCACGGCTACACTGCAATCTTTGGATGTGACAACTGTTGTGTGACCAAGATCGCTGTGTAGCTGAACCCTAAAAGCTGCATGTGACTTGTGATCTAGTAATTCACAGATTAGAAAAATTGGAACGTTATATGTCAATAGAGAATATTATAACATTCACTGCCGAGATTGACACTAAAAGAAGAAAATAATAAATCTTTATTAAATATGCTAAGTAAAAGATGAGTAAAGTGCACAATTCAAAAAGCAGCAGTGAAGTAATCCTCCAGTGCCGCTCTTCTTTTACTTAGCATATTTAATAAAGATTTATTATTTTCTCCTTTTAACGTCAATCTTGGCAGTGAATGTTATGACTTGTGATCTAACACAATCTATTAGGTCTTGATTTTCTGCAACTCTCATGTCACAATTACAACATGTCATGTGACAGTCATTAGGTCCAATTTTCATAAATTCATTATACTCTAGGGCAAATGTATCAACACAACTACTTCTAAAACGGGAAATGGCCATTAGTTTACTCTTTCTGTTGCTACAGTCTCTAGTACTGTTCACAATTCACATGGTGGCTTGCGGTTCCTATAATTGTACTTGAAGTGTGCAGGGCAGTAGCAGCTGCTGCTTAAGGGTCCGGGCTGACAAGGGGCCTGGCGCCCGTGTCAGTCAAGTTTCTTGTTTATTTAAAACCGTTTTTCAGGCCAGGCCCCTTCACATACAGTGCGGTGACATTGAGGGCCACCGCATCGCACCGCCGCCCCCTCCCTGGTGATTCATCTTACTGCCAGACAGTGCAGCGCTGCAGGAATCAAGCCGGCAGCGCGCTATTCTAATTAGACCTGCCCACCAAGTTCCAGTCCTGACCTGAGGAGGGAGCGGCAGGCAGGAGAAACAGCGTTGCAGGCAAGAGGAGCGGCACAGAAGTGCACACCAGTCACAGGGATTTTCAGGTATGCCTGTGCCCCCCTTGCCCTTGTCAGCACAGCTCCTGACCCTTATTTGCGACCCTCTGTGCCTTGTCTCTGCCACCTGGCCCTTTCAGTGCAGCCCCTGGCCCTTATCTGTGCCCCCCTTGGCCTTTGTCTGCGCCCCTGTGTGTGCCTTCCTGTCCCTTGTTTGTGCCCCCTTGGCCCCTGTGTGCGTCACACTGGCCCTTTCAGTGCAGCCATTGGCCGTTATCTGCCCCCCTGGCCTGTGTATGCGCCCCCTCCCTGGCACTTATCTGTGCCCCCCTTGGCCTTTGTCTGCGCCCCTGGCCCCTGTGTGCGCCTCCCTGGCCCTTGTCTGTGCCCCCTTGGCCCCTGTGTGCATCACCCTGGCCCTTTCAGTGCAGACCCTGGCCGTTATCTGCGCCCCTGGCCTGTGCCACCCCGGCCCTTGTCTGCACCACCCCAGCCCTTGTCTGCACCCCCATCCTTGCTGTTCTGCCATCTACTACTGCTTATTTTGTTACTCATATATGCAGAGGGTATGCGCTTATATGTGCCATAATAAGCACTAGTACATGGCGGAACAGTGGGCAGAAAGGGGAGGCTGCCATGTACTGCAAGCTATAGACAGTATCTGCCCCCCTTCCCAATGTTTCATATAAAGATAAACAAAAAAAAAAAAAAGTCTTTACTATTTAAGTATAAAAATACGATATTGGTCACCCCCCCAACACACACACACCGAACCAAAAAAAAAAAATTGAATAAGGGCCCATGCACACAACCATATGCCCTCTAAGACATTCGGTCCTTGAGTGGGCCATATGTCCCGGAGCGGCTTTGATCGCGTGCACGGGAGCGCACAGTATCATAGATTACTAAAACCTATGATCATGGGACAGTAGTCTCACACGCACCACAACGCGCACATAACCTTTTTTTTTTTCACTTGTGTTCTTGATTCTCCAGGTCAGTATAATTCTTTTCACAGGAAGAGGTTGTTGTGAAGTTTGCTGTGGGGCCCAGTCACTTCTAGCTACGCCCCTGGTGCAGGGTGTCTGAACTCATTATCCCTCTGCTACAGCCAAGTCTAAGAATGCTGTATGCTGATTACCTTGCTAGCTAAAACATTGTTGCCTTTGAATCCATGAATCTGGGATGCATCAGGTGTATAATGTATACAGTGAATAATGCTTTACGCATGCGCCGCCTTACTAATGACAAGGATGGAGACCAGGGTGAACGTGACCGCGGGCTCGCCTGCTCTGGAATGCACGTAGGCAGCCAGAGGTCACGTTCACCCAGAGTATAGGACCGCACGACCGCACGCACGCGCGGGCGGTACGCCGCATCAGTGACCCCGTGCGTGGACGGCGGGCGCGCTCTCCCAAGCGTGCTCGCATAGTAAGGCGGCGCATGCGCAATGACTACTGAAGCGCCGGCAACATGAAGAGCCGGGTGCCGGGATCGCGCAGTACTCAGTCGCGCAACGCGCATGCGCGAGATTTCTGCGATCCCCGGCACCCTGGCTAACTGTCAGTCAAGCGCAAGTGGGGAGTGGCTTTCTTGACTTGAAGCAAGGAGGCCGCTGCCCCCTTGACTTCAAGCCCACACCGGAAAGCCAGCGCAGCAAGATTAAAAGTTCTGCTTTCAGCCTTTTCATCCGGCAGTTCTCAGTTTCAACTACAGCATTAGGATCACACTCGGCTCTACTTTAAGGTACTGTTAACAGCTCATTTTGAGAAAAGGAGGTGACAGGTTCCCTTTAAAGTCAATGGGGGACGGATCCGTTTTCTATTGTGTCTGAGAAAACGGATCTGTCCCCGTTGACTTACATTGTGAGTCATGACGGATCAGTTTCTTCATGTGGACACCAAAACGCAGCAAGCAGCGTTTTAGTGTCCGCCTCCAATACGGAATGGAGACTGAACTGATGCAAGCTGAAGCAAAACTGATGCATTCTAAACGGATCCTTTTCCATTCCAGCTCTCACAAATGGATCCTTACAACGCAAGTGTGAAAGTGGCCCAATTTATGACAAGGCATATGCGTCATAAATTAGGGGCATCTCCAGCAGTCAGATATAAAGGTAGTAAAAATAAAATCTATGGGTTTGTGTCTACAGATCCTATGCAGATGTGCATCTCCATGGTAACAGAGTACAAAAAAAAAGTCCTTGTAGTCTGATTCTGCAGCAATATGTCCTTCAGTCTGTCTTCTACCACTCACTAACCGTCCAAATATAAATCAGACAACAAAAAAGTTATTACACACTTAACCTTTCTAGAAAAGCTAAGTACATTGACCTCTATGCACATAGACAGCCTGCAAGACGATCAATGTTGTGGCTTCTAAATGTATAAAGTGGGAAGACCCCATTAAGACAGACTGGACAGAGTGCAGTGACTGGGACAAAATGGGTACAGATTGGATATGCACTTGTGTATCTGGATTTGCAGGAAGTGCTAGATGATTCGCAGACTGCTAACACACCAAAAAGATGAAATCCTACAAAAATTAATTTTTTAAAAAAAGAAAAGAATGAAGCAGGACAAAGACAGGAGGCGAGGAATACAGTTGCAATCTTTATTAACAATATTCATAAATGTTCAGTATATCCAGCATTATTGGAGGCTTTATGCAACATTAAACTACTTGTAAATGTCGATACCAGTTAACAACTGCAGGACATCAAGAAGCACAGTAATAGTATATACCTCAAGGGTTTAGCAGAGTAACAAAAATGTAGAGTTATTTCATAAATTACTGTTTTATTCTATATTTTTTTTTATGTGTGCCCCAAAAGTATATTCACATAGACTATATGCTGATCACAACCCGGATACAAACCTTACATGAGGTGATGTATGTCACTGGGACACACGCCTATTTTGGGATGGATAACATTAGTCTCCTCATCTCCTAAGAAGCTGTAGATCAGCAATACCTACAGTAATGATGGTCGTCTCTCGATGGCCTAGCACGCACCTTTTTACTGCCACAGATGGATGCATGTGGATCTTAGCGACATGCAGGGCCATGGTAACGGAGGTCACCGCATGCAGTTCTGGCATGTCTACAAGTGTAGGTCGGATACAAGGAGAGGGTATCCACTGCACCTCCTGTCAGGTGAACATACAGCAGCAAGGCAGGAGTCTTCCCGCTTGACTTGCACGGATTTCACGGAAGGTCGTTTGCCTCAATAAAACAAAATCATGCATAAATTCACGCCGAAGTCATGAATTTAGGATGATTGAGATAAGCCTGGAAACAGAAAAACCACTGCTGGGATTTTAAAAAGGAGCTAAAATGCGCTACAGATTTACACGTCAATATTGTAAACTGTAAAAATTAGTACACGTTTGCAAAAAGGTTGTGCAAAACTATTGTATTTACAAAATGGCACAGAAGTGAATTCAACAGTCTATGCACATGCGCACTTCATCCGAGTCTTCAACAGAAGGATCTACCAGGAAAAAAACGCCAGCTTCAACTAGGGCTCCCTTTCATAGTGTACTAGGTTCACAAAAGGTTACAGCAGTGTGGGCAAATATTGCCCAAGTCAAATCCTATCGTTAAAGCTGAGAAAGGTTTAAGGCCATTCAAGTTAAAAGGGCAGCGTGAGAAAAACCCTCGAGAACCCAGTCTGATTTGCCAGCTTTGCTTTACTCCCTTCTCAAAACATAAATGTGTGGTCTTAACCTTCAAAATGAACGAAAAAAGGAAAAAAAAAAAAAAAAGCTAAGAAAATCTTAAATACAAAACGTAATACAGTATGAAGACTAGAAGATAGAAAGGAAAAAAAAAACCAAAGCAGACCATAAAAATGGTAAAACGGTAAAACGCTAGTGTCCATTGTTCACACCTGTCCTACCACCAGGAAATAGGCTTTATGTACATTGTCTTGATTTCAAGTAAATGACTTTACATTGCTATACCAAAACAGATCGGTTTATCAGTGCATCGGTTTGAAAACGACTAATCTGCGACTACAGAATTTCACACTCAAGACAGCAGCTTGCACTACTATGGCCTGCTAAACTGCCAGACTGACTATTAGTGTACGGGGAGGAGCGGAGAAAACAAGGTTTAGAAAGGAAGAGAGATGGAAATGAGGCGGTGTTCATGCAGGCGGGCCGGCTCATCAACCAGCCAGCTTGCTGGCCACGAGGGAAGGTTTCCTCTGGGGAAGGTCTTGCGGAGTAGGAATATGATCTCCCGTCACTTCTGTCTTGTCCGGAGCAGCAGCCGGAAGTTGCTTGTTCTTCATCTTCGCTTTAGCCATGTTGTAGTCCCCAGAGTCAAAATACTTTTGCTGAGAAAAAAAAAAAAAAAAAAAAGAGGGTAAAAGTGTCAATTAACCCTTTCTCTGCCAGGACCACATTTTTCACAAGCCTAAATTTATCATCCAGCACTTCACAAGAATGCAATTTTGAAATTAGGCTACTTTCACAATAACGTTTCTGCTGGATCCGGCAGGGTTCAGCAAAAATGTTTCTGTTACTGATAATACAACCATCTGCCTCCGTTATGAACGGATCTGGTTGTATTATCTATAACATAGCCAAGACGGATCAGTCATTAACACCATTGAAAGTCATGTCCACATGCACATATACATGCCTATATAGGTATATGGACAGTGACAATTTGGACACCACCACAATAGATATGAATGGCTCAAAGCCACCAAGATGTGATTGACGTTTACACTTTCAGCTTTAAAAGGGGTTTACCTGAATTCATATACTGATTGACCTATTCTCAGGATAGGTCATCAACATCTGACTGGTGAAGGTCCAACCCGCAGAACCCCAATCTGCTGTTTGAAGAGGCTGTGTTACTCCGATGAGCACTGTGACCTCACCATGCATCAAAAGGCCCAGTTGCAGCTCAGTACCATTCAGGCAAATGGGCCCCAGCTGAAATACCAAGGATAGTCACTACACAGTGTACGGCACTGCGCTTGGTGAGCTGTGAGGAGGCCGCGGTGCAGTCTCTTCAAACAGTCACAGTGTGGGAGTTGGGTGGGTTATCAGATATCGATGACCTTTCCTGAGAATAGGTAATCAATATAGAAGTCCCGAGAAAACCACTTTAAAGGAGTTTAACAAAAATATTGCATTAACTACAAGTAACATTTTTACATGGTCCCCACATTTTACAGGCTCCAAATGAATGGCACAAACTAACAATTAAAATGATAAAGAATTCAATACCTGATGCCAATAATTTGCAGTCGGTAACTGCCCGAGGTCTAAGCCCATAGATGTCACCAAATACAGGCTCCTCTCTAGAGATGCCCTGTTAGGCCTTTGCCAGTAAATCAATGGACAAAGCTCTGCATTCAGTGATGTCTATGGGTTTCAGACCTCAGGCAATTACTAACCGCAAACTATTTGCATCAGGTGTTAAAGTATTCCTCATTCATAAATGATATTGGCCCGTCCAATCAGTTTTTATTAGGCTAGGGCTACACGGCGACAGTTGTCGCGCGACACCCGTCGCAGCCAGGATCCCTGAGTAGCGGGGATCCCATAGAGATGAATGGGATCGCCGCGGCAGTCGCAAGAAATCCAACACATGTAAAGTCGTGACTTGTTACACATAGGTTCTTGCTATTGAAAAGGTTTATGAGGTTGTCCGAATTACATAAGAACTCAGGCAGCCCCTGTACATGTGAAAATACAAAAGGAGTGAGACTTATCTCTTTCCTCCCTTCCTGCACTGTCATCCAGTCCTCCCTGCTGCTGTTTGTTTTCCTAGCTGAAGCTGTGACGCTTCGTGCACAAGGTCACTGCTGCAGCCAGTTACTGGCCTCAAAGGCCGGCGATTGGCTGTACAGAACATCACTGCTGCAGCCAGAGGAGGACCATAGCACATTGCTTTAAGTGATGGGGAGAAAAGAATAATTATCGCTTTTGTTATTTTATGTAACTAGGACAACCCCTTTAAGGTTACCTGCACATTATTACGGATGGTTTTTCCACGTGGATTCTCATTCAGAAAAACTGCAGTGTAATACAGTACCAGCAAAGTGTATGACATCAGACAAATCTCATGTGCACTTTGCTTTTGGATTTTGAAATGCACAGCATGTAAATTCTTTGTGCGGTTTTTATTATGTGGATTTCACCATTACAATGCAAGGATGCGGCAAAACCATATCAAATCTGCACAAGTAGCCTAAAGCAAAATCCCTATACAGC
The DNA here is from genome assembly GCA_900303285.1 of Rhinella marina. NCBI lineage: Eukaryota > Metazoa > Chordata > Amphibia > Anura > Bufonidae > Rhinella > Rhinella marina. The sequence goes on along the minus strand of ONZH01020898.1, from coordinate 330,327 downwards.
AAGAAGGTAATCGAGTGGTCCCTCAAGATACAATAATCATCAGTTCAAGGACAACCATTGTATGATGAAACCACTGTAAGGCTACTTTCACACCAGCCTTTTTGCTGGATCCGTCATGGATCAGAAAAACTCTTCCGTCATGACAATATAACTATCTGCATCCGTTATGATCAAATCCGGTAGTATTATCTCTAACATAGCCAGGTATAATCAGTATAAAAATGTCAGAAAACCTCTAATCTTAGTTTTATCGTATTTTGGGATGACATTTTTGGGCTTTGGAACCAATTACCAGTTACAGACTCAAGTAAAGCTACTTTCACATCTGTGCTTTCCCTTATCGCTATTGAGATCCATTGTAAGCGTTTTTCTGTCTGCGATGTGTCGCGGAGCAAGACGCACATGACTCGCAATGTAAGTCAATGGGGACGGATGCGTTTTCTGACAATAGAAAACTGATCCGTCCCCCATTGACTTTCAGTGGTGTTCATGACAGATCTGTTTTCTATTTATACTGATGAAATATCCTCAGGATAGGTCATCAGTACCTGATTGGCAGGGGGCTGCTCTTTGGTCTTCTCCAAGCTCACCAAGCACAGTGTCGTACATTGTATAGCGGCTGTGCTTGGTATCACAGCTTAGCCCCATTCACTTCAACGGGGCTGAGCATGCGTCATCAGAAAAGCAGGTCACCCGGGCGTGATGGCCACGGGTGACCTGCTTTTCCCAATAGACACGGACATTTAAACCCTCGGGTGCCGCGGTCAAGCCTGACCGCGGCACCCAAAGGCGGCAAACACCGGAAGCACACGCTTCCGTGTTGCTCTGGCTCCCCCGTGTGGTGATTGGAGGAGCCGGAGCGTGCCTGGAGCAGCCCGTCATAGTAAATGACAGGAGGCTGCTGCATAGGCTTTACTATGGAGCCCTTGCCTGTAATAGGAAAGCACTAAAATCATCATAGACTCCAATGTAAGTGCATTGGAGTCTATGATATAAGCAATCAAATTATTGCTTCTTATAGTTCCCCATGGGAACTATAAAAAAGTGTAAAAAAAATAAAGTTTAAAAAAATAAATGTAAAAGTTCAAATCACCTCCTTTTCCCGAAAATAAAAATAAAAGTATTAAAAAAAATAAAAAAAATAAAAAATACACATTATGGGTATCGGCATGTGCGAAAACGCCCATATTATAAAAATATAAAAAATTATTTCCCATACGGAAAACAGCGAAACAGAAAAAAAGCGTCAAAATGGCTGATTCGCCATTTTTTGTCGCTTTTTTTCCTTAAAAAGAATTAAATAAAAAGCTATCAAAAAGTCATACACACCCGAGAATGGTATCAATAAAAAGTTCAGATCGCCCCGCAAAGCTCAGTACACATAAATACCAAAAAGTTATAGGGGTCAAGAAATGACAAAAAAAAAAAAAAAAAAAGTTCAACTTTAATTTTTTTTATCACTATCAAAATGCAAGAAAAACTATACATGTTAGGTATCGCTGGATTCGTACTGACTAGTAGAATAAAAGTAACTGGTCAGTTTTAATGAACATCGAACGCCGTAAATAAAAAAAAAAAACGTAAAACTGTGGCGGAATTGCGTTTTTTCTCCAATTTCACCTGGTTTGGAATTTTTTTCCTGCTTCCCACTACACCATATGCAATATTAAATGGTGGCGTTGGAAAGTACAACTTGTCCCGCAAAAAACAAGCTCTCATACAGCTATGTGAACACAAAAATAAAACAGTTATGGCTGTATCAAGACAGGGAGCGCAAAACAAAAATGCAAAACCGAGAAAACCTCCGGGGTAGAATTAAAGGGTTTCTGTCACCAGTGTTGGGCATATAAAACAGGATGACATTTGCAATGTGCAAATGTCACCTGATGCCCAAACTGGTGAACATTTTTTTACTGGTGCCCCCGTTTTTGAAATAAATCAACTTTTGTGGTATGCAAATGAAGCTTACTAGGTGCAAGGGGCGGTTACCTCGCACCTAGTAAGCTCCGTTTGCCCACCCGCGGTCACGCCTACCTTCACTTGATTGACAGGGCCAGGCAGCTCGCTCTAGCTGCTCCTGGCCCTGTCCGTGCTGAAAATCCCGCGCCTGCGCCGTTCGGACTTCATTCGGCGCAGGCGCAGTGAGTGCCGATTGCTGCCGGGCTCCCGGCTTCCTCACTGCGCCTGCGCCGCCTTCTCTTCTGGGTGTTCTGTGACGTCATCGGCGCAGGCGCAGTGAGGAAGCCGGGAGCCCGGCAGCAATCGGCACTCACTGCGCCTGCGCCGAATGAAGTCCGAACGGCGCAGGCGCGGGATTTTCAGCACGGACAGGGCCAGGAGCAGCTAGAGCGAGCTGCCTGGCCCTGTCAATCAAGTGAAGGTAGGCGTGACCGCGGGTGGGCAAACGGAGCTTACTAGGTGCGAGGTAACCGCCCCTTGCACCTAGTAAGCTTCATTTGCATACCACAAAAGTTGATTTATTTCAAAAACGGGGGCACCAGTAAAAAAATGTTCACCAGTTTGGGCATCAGGTGACATTTGCACATTGCAAATGTCATCCTGTTTTATATGCCCAACACTGGTGACAGAAACCCTTTAAGCAGCAAACTATGAACAGATATATGACAGTCACAAAGAGCTTCTGGAAGCTGTACATTACTTTCTACTTGGAGGACAGGAGCTTCTTCAGGGTTGTGTACAGCACACCAGAAAAATAAAATGAAGGACCCCTCACTTGGTGTCCAAAGGAGAAGCTCATCCTGGCACCGGTACATATATATATAGAACATATAGTACTGCACTGTACAGAGGAGCCAGTAACGGTGCTTTACCAGCGAAAGGGCCATGTTGATTGGTTGGATCTTCCAGGCATTGTACATTCAGTCTGGTTTCAAGTCATGATGGCCCAGCAAAAACTACTGTATGTTGAAAACATTGTATCCTGAGGTCACTGGAACTTGAGGCATCACTGTATATTAGTACATCTTACCCCTTTCTGTAGCCGTTTTCTCAAGAAGTCTGAGCCTCCTGGCTTAGGACCCAGATGAGGATACCTTGCTTTTAATTTGGCCTCTTCTGCCTTTTCTGGGCTGATCACCTTATCCTCCATCTCCTTGGAAAGAAAAGTAAACTGAGTGAAGTACATTTCCAACACCAGGTCCGCAGTGTAAAGAGTACAAGTCACCTCCATTTATTTGTACTAATAAATCTATCTTCAGGATCAGCGCTCTCTGTGCCCCTCTGAGAACAGGCTTATTATCTTTGTTATATAGCAGTATAAACCAAAGCTCCTGGACACTAAATTACCTTTTAAGTTTAAAAAATAAAATAGCAAGATTGTTGTGAAAATGCTGAGCTCATACTTCAGTTATTTCTATCAGTTATTGTGGGCCAAAAGCTCAGAATAGGTGCAAATCATCACACCTAATCTCCGAGTAGCTTCACTCCTGGTTTTGGCCACAATAAGGGCTCTTTCACATGAGCGGATGCCGTACGTGGAATCCGCTGCTTGAAAGAGTGCCAAGCCCCATTTCGGACAGCAGAGACACAGAGCATAAACATGATTAATAATGCTCCGTGCCTCTCTGTCACTGCGATTTCGTAGTAAAAAGGTCACAGAGAGGCACAGACGATTATTAATCATGTTAATGCTCAGTGTCTCTACTGTCTGGAACGGGGCTTGTCACTCTTTCACGCAGCGGATTCCACGCACGGCATCCGCTCATGTGAAAGAGCCCTAACTGATGGAAATAACTGAAGTGTGAACTCAGTCTAAAGGTCCCGTTACACGGTCCGAGAATTGAAAAGATCATTGCTAACAAGCATTTACAGTAACGTTCGTTAGCAATGATCCGCCGATTACCTGATAAACGAGTGAAACGCTCATTCATCGGGTAATTGGATCGTTAGTGCAGCACAAAAATCCTCATTTCCTGGTGGAAGATTGTGTAAAATCTCCTGTCGGAAAACAATGAATCTGTATGAGGAAGAGCAATGGATGTAAATGCACAGGTCTCCTCCGCTAGCGATCAGCAGATTGTTGGGTAGGAACACTTCCTTCCCGACAATCTGCTTGTACATCGTCCTGTGTAAAAGGACCTTAAGGCATCATGCAGATGGCCGTACCGTGTTTTGTAGTCCACGTGACACAGATACCGGCCGTGTGTGTTGCACATTTTGCGGAACGGAAGGTCTGGCCCTAAATAGAGCAGTCCCATCCTTCTGTGTGATAAGGACAAGAATAGGACATGCTCTATTTTCTTTGCAGGGCCGCGGATCAGAGGTATGGATGCTGAAGCTACACGGAGTGCTGTCTGCATCTTTTGGGGCCCCACAGAAGTGAATGATGCGGCTCGGATGCAGACCTAAACAACATTTGTGTGCTTGAGGCCTAAGTATGGTTTGCAGGCTTCACTCATGGAGTTTCACTGATGATCCTTCATGCTTGAAAGACAACATGCAGCTTTAGGTCTGCAACCAATCCGCATTTTTTTTTGCCGATTGGACGCAGACCCATTCATTTCAATGATAGAACTTGTCCTATTCTTGTCTGTTTTGTGGCGAAGAATAGGCAGTCACAATGGTCTGCAAAAAAAAAAAAAACAAAAAAAACAAAAGAAAAACAAATGCAAAACGGACATCATCCGTATTTTGTGCATCACGGAATACATACGGTCGTGTGAATGCACCCATCTATGTTTAACAGGTGTACTATGTACCATGTTTGGTGGTCGTGCCCAGATGCTCCACACTTGCCCAAAAGCCAGATATATGCTTTACATCAGCCATATGCACTACAGATACAATAAACTGGGGAGGAGTCTGACTTCTATGGGACAGTGCAGAGCGCACACCTATTGCGTTACCTTTCATTGTAAGGTCACATTCACATTCGCAGCAGAGCTCTCCGGCAGGCTGTTCCAGCACCGAATGGCAGGAATCGGCTGGACGCAGCAGTTTTAGTCCCCCTGATTCTCTCAACATATTTGAAGGGTTCGTGGCCAGAGCTCCGCCGCTCCACCTTATAGTTAATGGGGCTGGCAGGTATTCAGGCAGCATCCGACAATGCCGGACCCAGAGTGCTCCAGCTGGCTGTGCCCTGCCGGATCTCTGAACGCTAATGTGAAACTAGCCTTATCCAGCAGTTTTCACATTGGCTGCTAACAATATTTTATTTATTTCTCTTTTACTATAGCTTGGAAAAAAGAAAAAAAAAAAAAGATATTTAAGAAAAATGTGATCCCAAAAACAGGCGTTTTTACAGTGACATACTGCAATCACGTTCAGGAGCTTGACCGGATTAGAATAACTAGCACATGGCACTAGGG